>JAYKKI010000053.1:1327500-2655000 GCA_039881145.1 Druceiella hillmani | reverse complement strand
GCTTAGGTTAGCTTAGGTTAGCGTAGGTTAGCTTAGGTTAGCTTAGGTTTGCTTAGGTTAGCTTAGGTTAGCTTAGGTTAGATTAGATTAGCTTAGGTTAGGTTAGGTTAGGTTAGGTTAGGTTCGGTTAGGTTAGTATTATTCTAAGGGTGTCACACTTAATATATACGTTATACGAAGTCAACTACATAAAAGATATAGTCGTCGTATAGAAATTGAGACAAATTAACTCATATTTGAGCATTACTTTTAGAGTGTAAATATATAGAACTTATATTGCATATTATTCTTGTCGATCGAGTAAAATATGACAAGTGCATTGGAAATACTTCTTTGCCATGATCGAGTTTTGTGGCCCAGGTATACAAGGGGGTAGATCTCAAATAAATATAGGGTTAAAGGCACTATGAATGATAACTTAAGACAAAGAGAAAACTATAAATGCCTGATGTAACGCTTGGATAAAAGTATTTAACCGAGATTCACACGATTTGTCCATTATGTTAATTGTGAATAATATTTAAGATAAAATTAGAATTTAAGAAATTTGTCTAAATTTTATGACCGCTCTTTTTGCTTCTTTATTATTTTCCGACATATTTATATATCTCCGACGCAACTTATGTCTATACATTTGGTTAATTTAATTTCAGTAATTATCGAAATCTTTCTGATCGAATCGCTTTGTTGCTGTTGACCATAAGTTACATCTGAATTAGCGGAGTATGTTTCCCTGCTTCCCCTTTTGGCTTCACGATATATCAGACATTTATTTTGGTAAACGTTTTCACCAGTAAACACAAACATTTTGGTGAGTACTATATTTTTCAAAGCTCTTTTTTTTACTGCAAAACTTCTATAACGCTTTGTGAAATCGGACGAAGTCAGTGTTTAAAATTTTGTGTGTAATAAAAATTAATATATAGAAAATAACTTAACACGTAGTATGTTTATATATATATTCATACACACATTTACACATAATACTTCTCGAACATTTCAGGACATTCCCGATCCTTCCATTCTAGTTTATTCTAGTACGTTCAATGACGGGAGTTTGATGGTAGCTAGGGGAAAGTGGAAAATCCCCTAGAACGACCACTACGATATCGACCTTTCTCTACAGCCACGCACACGCAACCAGCATAGTGCACCATGGGTGACTCGAGGCTATTACCACACACAAACACCAGTTGTTTGCGGTGGGTAGTTTTGGTTGCAAGGTGAAATATATGGCCACACACACACATACAAATGTATATATAGAACTAATGATACCGGATACGACGAAAATATGTAATATTTTGGTCTTCAGAACAAAAAAAAAACACTTATTTTATGTATCAATGTCATTTAAGGTGAAACTAATTTGGAAATGTCCTCTCTTGTACACTCCCGATGGTACTAAAGGTATTGTATACGGTATGTTAAAGGCTTTCTTTTTGTTCATTCATCGTCCACACAAGCGGGAAGGAGAATGGACGGAGTGTGGGGACAGGGGAAGGAAAAATTGTTTGGTCTGAGCGTATTTGAAACCCCGCCCTCTTCATTATGGTTTGATTATTTATGCAAACATGGGTAAAAGTTGTTTATTTTTTTCAGTGTCGTTATTAAAAAAGTTGCCTTTCTCGTCCTTTTATTAAGTTAATTAACCTAACTTTGGGATTCGGGAACCAAACTAAACTAACCGAACCAAACTAAACTAACCCAATGTTTGAAGGCGAAAGTTTTCAACCAGTGTGTTGCCCGTGATTATACATAGAACTGAGGCGTGGCCCCTTACTTTTGACCACGTGAAAGGATTTCGAGTCACTCAGCGACATATGGAAAGTGGTGTGCTCGGCATTTCGCTACGATATACGATCCGTAATGAGGATATCCTTAAGAAAACTAAGGTCACCGACATATCTCGTAGGATTGGCAGGCTGGAGTGGAAATGGTCAGGATATACAGCGCGCAGAATCGACACAACTGTTGGGGAACAAAATTTCTCAGATAGTCACCGCGTGCCGGAAGACGCAGAGTCAGAGAAGAACACCCACTCGCTAGTTGGACAGACCATGTGATAAAGGTTCTCGGAAACATTTGGATGCAGGCAACATGGAACTAATCTTTGTTGGAGTTCATGGGGCAGGTCTATATTCAGCAGTGGACGTCTTCTGGCCGATGATGATAAAAGTATTAAAGAAAAAAATATTCTGTTCGCTTCAGAAATCAGAGAATTAGAAATTGATATTTTGTGCTTTTTTAAAAATCTAAATTTTGTTCACAATATATGGATTACAAAGAACACTTGTTTATTCCATACTACTGGATTAAACTTGTTGAGTCTTTAGCTTTTTGGTTCTTTTTTACTTTTAAAAGCTTTGGAACATACGGACCGTTGGAACACGGGACGCCTGGCAGATGTGAAACATCCTGTTCGTATAAGTAATATGCATAAAAGACAAGATTATTACAGGAACTAAATATAGCATAATGAAAAAATAAAGTACACGAATATCTTACAGAAAATGGTGACTTTATTTAATAAACATTTATTTACAATTAATACAAAAAAACAGTGAGCCGTCACGGTACGCCTCGCAGATGTGAAATATCGTGTTCGTACAAGTAATATGCATAAAAGACAAGATTATTACAGGAACTAAATATAGCATGATGAAAAAATAAAGTGTTACGAATTTCTTACAGAAAATGGTGACTTTATTTAGTAAAAATTTATTTACAATTAATACAAAAATAATAAAGCACAGGTTATGTATACCGTAGTAAACAGCGTCAAACTGAGTGAGGAGGGGGTCGCGTAGTCGGTTGCGCATGGCGACACGTCGCCATACCGTACACTCTACTACATATAGACTATATATATATATATATATATATATATATATACCTTAGTACCTTTATAGCTTAGCGTATCTATAAACTTAAATGTAACGACTGTAATAGTGTATACATAGGTGAAACAGGAAGAGATTTTAATACAAGATATAAAGACATTGCCAGCTGGCGAAATAATAAACCTCACTTTGCTAAACAGCTCATTGAAAATAACCATCACCCCCATACTTATAATGCCCCCTATATATTACAAATAAATACAAAAGGTAATAAACTTAATATCCTAGAAACATTAGAAATAAGCAGACATAAAAAAGACACCAAGGTTAATATATTAAATGAACAACTAAATATAATGGCATCACCCATACTTAATATCATCTAGATATAATATAATTAGACAACATTGATACTACAGTACTCTTGAAATTGTTTCAGCCAAAATACACATATAAATATAAATATTAGTATATATATATATATATGTATATATATATATATATATATATATATATATAAATTAAAAGAGATGAATAAATAAATATATGAATAAACAAAACCGGAGATATGAATATATTACCGATAATAATTTTCATTTAATTTTATTACATACACCGGAACATTTGCATTGTACAACCTCACATAATAACAACAATTGAATTTATTACCCTCACTAAAATACTGGTATATCGTATAACTCTCGGAAATATAATAAAACCTACACCGCGCCCCTGCAATAAACTCACTAACATAAGCAGTGGAAAAACCCGCACATACCCGGCTTCCGCTATTGTGTTTGAAACATATAAATGCTGTTGGATGTTCCTAAGAGTTAATATTTGCTAATATCCCACCTGAAGATGTTGTAATACAACGAAACCTAGGTAAAGAAATTAAAGAAAGTAGAAATAATACTACCTCACGTAGTTTCATTTAATTGATTCAATATTTCAACTGGATTGGAAATGGAATCGAAACAAAAATCCTTGATTTGCAAAGTTTACCAAATTAAATTTTGTTATCGATTGCAAATCTTATATACGAACAATTCAATACACATGGATTGACCTCAAAGTGTGTGGCATTTATTGGTGATGATGCAAATGTGAAATTTGAGGGTATGAATCGAAACCTAGGTCAAAACTTCTTTACACGGCTTTAAGAAAGTTTAGAGAAAGAAAACCTCATTGAAGTTGGCTGCCCAGCGAATATTATTCATAACAGCCCGGTGTCGATTTCATGAAACTGGATATTGAGTCAATAATAATTAAAATATTCAATTATTTCTCTGTGTATATAGTGAGAACAGAAGCACTCAAAGAGTTTGCGAATGCATCGAAATTTTGTTAAGCTTTTGTTAAGAAACAGCAAAACGAGGATTTTTTAAGCCCTGTCCAACGTTAAAAGAATATTTTTTAAGCCAAAGGACTATACCACACATAATAAAGACATTTTTCTAAAGCACGACTTCACAAGCATATTTAATGGTCATGCCTTTTCTTATATCCATTTACCAAGCGAATATGCAACAGTTGAAGAAGAACATAATTCTGTTCGGGAAATTTCAAAGGTACTTCAATCCATACTCCACATGCTTCGAAATCGAAGAAATAACCATTTCTCGCCGCTAAGCGTAAGACAGTTGCTTCGTGGTAATGAAGAGACCGAGTCGATTTCCGACGAATTTGTCAATGTGTACAAGGCTTGTGGATATTATTTGGTGGAATGGATTAAACCTATGAAAGATTTCACATGTTTTGAGTGGATGACACAGTTAAAAGAAAACGAAAATCTAAAATATGGAGATTTAATTGCAGGCACTGAATTCTTGAGCACCAAGTGTAGAGATTGACGATCTTAAACTATGTGATCAGACCAGATCGTCAAGTATAGAGATTGACGATCTTAAACTACATGATCAGATTTGTAACCTTATTTCGTTTAGATGGTGATACTGCTGACAAATATTATGATTTGAATTTGCACGAGCAGTGGACAATTTACTTAAAAGTGCTAAAAACATTGAATGTTTCTCAGAACTCCTCAAGATCTGCAAGTTTTATTTTTTTATAATTGCACATAAGGCGAATATCGAAATAGTGTTCCCGCAGATTAATACTCAGTGGAGTAAGAAAAGCAACAGACTTAGTGTCGAATCAATGAAATCGTTGATTTTAGTTCAATATAACTTTAAACATATGTCTTGTGAACATTTCCCTAATTATTTATTAAAAAAACCAAAAACTTCTTTCAAAAATTGGCAGTACAGCGAATTATGATTAAAATAAAGTAAATTATATAAAATAATCACATTTAATTGTGAATGTCCTCCTTGTTTAACGAAAATCCTTCTTTTCAGGCTCTTTAATCGTCTTTTAACAAATTATCATCTGGAACCCTACTCCTGATCCTGGTGGAACACACATAGGGGAGTCCTAGATGTCGATATAAAATTATTCTCTTTGATGGTACTGTCATTCATTGGGCGTACTTCAAGCTATTTATTCTCCAACATTTCTAAAAAGGACCGGAAGAACTTGTTAGCCAACTTAATATATTAGTGAATGTTGAAGAAATTAAAAAAAAATCCGGCATATTGCATGTCGGAACATGTGTGAAGCAGGGTTTGGTAGTTGTTATAGTTGTTGAACGAAAATAAATTGAATTGGATGTTCAAATCAAATACTAGTCAGTGTGTAAATTTTTTCACATTTTTCGAATTTACGGTGGAATAATTAGACAGGATGTGGACAGTTGATACGACGTGTACATCAATGTGTAGCTTAGACTTTAACAAGCAAAGCTTAAACACAAAAAAGAAAAATGGGAACTAAATTAATTTTTTTTAAATATCTTTCTCGTGATGTCCCACTCGAATGGGTGAGGGAAAAAGCAATTTTTCCCAAATTTACATTCACAAAATTAATTTTTTTGACAATCACAATTAATACGTACCTGCTACACATTAATTGAGATCTCCACCTAAAGCATTAACTTGAAAAATTGAATATAAAACGGAATAGCCCTACAGCATTTTGTTTCACTACGCGACGTTGGAAACCAATTAGTGGAAGTTGGATTTTTGCATAAAGAGTTTCCTATTCATATTGTTATATTAATTTGAATATGCGGTCTGAAATTTTCGGCTGCCTTTAGCTCAAATTAAAAATTAAGACAAACATATTCTAAATAAACTAAAACACTTTTCAAGTTTGTTTAGTGTTGTTCGAATGATATATTGCTCGACTGTACATGATAAAATTTTAGATTTGATACATCTACGGGCGCTATTGGATGGAAGTTAAAACGTTCTGATGACACATAGTGATGTCCCATTTGAACAGCTTCGCGTCTTGTCGGTTCTTTCCGTCTTAATTCAACCCGCTTCGCATCTTGTCGGCTAAAATTAAAAAATAGTTTCAATAAACTATTACGAAAGATTTCTGTGATAAATTATTTCATTAAAATAAAATTAACATTCTATTATTAACAATTATCTGAATATATGCTTTCAATTAGTTCAAATAAGAATATTTCAACACAACAATATAAAAAAAATAGATATCTCACATCTGCAAGGTGTTCCATGGAGACCCATATTTTTTTTATTTTCTCTTTAGGGTTCCGTACATCAAAAACGGACACTTGTAAGATCATTTCCGTGTCCATTCGTCTGTTCATCGTTCATAGCCACTTTTCTCAGAAACTGTTTGACATTTTGCATAGTGATGAAGCATATTAACTTCCATGTATATCGACGATCAAAAGTATTCAGAAATTATTTTAAAGAAGGCAAGTAAAGTACTTCAGAAACATCAATTTATGTGAATTCCAAAAGTATTTATTTTAGAATGTCAGGTAAATATTTACAGAAATTCGCGTGTATCTCAATATTATCTAAAAATATTTATATGGAATTATAAGAAATAGTGGAATAAAGGACTCAATACTTTTTTAATTTCATATCTCTAGTGTGATATCGAATAAAAAAACAAACAAATAAAATTATTTTTTTTATAATTTTATAAGATGATATAAGTATAATACTTCCAGTGATATTGTTAAAAATGTTGACAAAAAATTTGTTCCTCTTCTATTTCCGAATCTAGTGAAGTTAAAATTATGTCAAAATAGCGTTGCTAGACTACAACGACGACTTTAAATCGGATATATTTTAGGGTTTCTACTTCAAAAAGGAAACGGAAACCCTTATAAGATCAATCACATATCCAGTCTGTTTTATGCAGAAACTTGAAAGTCTGCATAGCATATCAAATTAGCATATTAAATATATATTTAAATAAAATTCATCTCAATACATTAAAAAAAAACTCTATGGAAATTTTATGCGGAACAACATAAGTTTGCTAAAAATATTAATAAATTCCATTTATAATATAGGGTATCCATCTTATCACAATTTATCTTCAAATATATTAAAACATGCACAAAAATTCAGGGGTCATCTCCGAAAATATTGAATGTAAAATTAGAGAAAACAGAGTTTTTAGAAGCCTACGCAAAAGTTGTAGGAAAACCATGACGTAATTCTAAATATCGTAATTTTTGGAATAATACTTAAACATTTTAGGTATTGTTAAGATATTAGTGATGACTTATGACAAATTAAGTAATTTAAATTCAAACGAGGTAAGTAGCTTTCAATGTCCAAACCGATTATATTGTATGGCCGATTTATTATATAAATTCACATTATTTTAACGGCTCTGAAAGATATATTACACAATATATTTACATGGTGAGAAATCATTAGTATCGTTTTTTTGCGCCGGACTTGTATGTGCGAGTATGAAAACACCACTATTTCACATTCCTCATGTGCGTACCAATATCCGACTGCATGCGCGTTTAATTTACTTAACTTAGATTTATCTCAATTTTTTTCCAGTTCGTTGTTCCACGGTCAAGTAATTATTTTCTCTACCTATAATTATGCTTTCATTTACTATATTTTTAGCATTGTTTTGTGTATTTGTCTAATTCCTAAATATATAACTTTTGTTTCTCATTAATTTTCTCAAAGTATTACTACTAAGCTATAAGTTGAGTAAAGATTTTACTAAAAAAATGAATAAATAAATGATATTTGTGAAGAGTTTAATACAATATGCCCATAAGTATCTAGATTTAACAGGTTTGTTTCGTCATACAATACAGGTCACAAAACTTTTTTTTCAATTTTACGTCGATTATGGTTTTGAGTTATTCTTTTAAATAAGCAATGCTAATTTGATCAGTGCAAATAGCCCTTACAGATTTAGAGAGTAACGACAGACAGACGAAACAACGATTGAGCGAGACCAATAGAATTTCGTTCAGACTAGTATTGCCAGACGCCCAAAGGTCTTGATTTTAGGGTCAAGACTCGTTCGCGTAAGCCTTACGCCAGACGTCAAGCGTCCCGATCTTTTGACGTTAGTGTCCATTATCGATTCGAGTGCGGGTTTTCATACACGAGTGCGCTTCGCGGGCTTTCATGATCGAGTGCATGAAAGCCCGCGAAGCGAGTTTCTAAACACGACGATGATGGTGGCCAAGTTTTTGCATATATGTAAAGATTAGTAGTGAGAACACAAAAAACACTCTAATGTTACAGATTTTTCTAAATAACATAACCAACAATTAGATGGAAAGAAACCGAATTTTTTAAACTTTTTTTTACGTTTTATTCTAGTATTTAAATTACGCTGGCTTTTGATTGTGGGTTTCAAAGTAATATTACTGATGTTTAAAAATGTTGTTGATTAATGATTAAATGTATTACAATTTTAAGTACTTACCTGATTGATTACTCCTTAAGTACTGTCGGGCATCGAGTACAGTTGTAACATAGACGAGTACGAATGTATTTTAATAGTAAAATATAAATTAATATTTTCAATTAATGATGCAGAAATTTGTATTGCCATGTACCAATTTTTGTTATTTGTAGTGATTTTTTAGCCATCAACTCCGTATAGATTTTCTGCTAATGGACCTGGCAATACTAGTTCAGAGCTATTTGGCACGAAACCTTAGAGACGGTTAACAACCGACCAGGTTACGAAATACGGAAACTAATTAAAAATGAACAGTTTGACGAATGTTTTATTAATAATAATGAATGAATAATTACGCAATTTTCACTTTGTCGATTTGCATAAAGCTTACAAAGTTATGCTTGACCAATCGATTATGCCGTAGCTGACGTGCGACGCATGTCAAGATGAGTGTTTACAAAGAGGCGGCAGGTTGTGCAAGGCGAAGACCGTTCATCACAATGTTGGGTTTCCGTAATGGTGTTTTGGCGGTGAATATTGAGGTCAAACCTTGAAATAATTGTGTTTATTACATTTTTAACGTAACATATGCATATAAATATAAATCGGACTAAATGATACAATAGAAATTTATTCTAATAAACGGTTGTGAAGAATTGATATTGCAATCAACAGTTTCTGATTATGGATTGCAAAAAAGTTCTTGAAACAAATAAATAATAAAAATACGGCGAGTGAAGTCAGGAGAGGTACAATTTTTTTGTGATGATTTTTCAAAGGTTTATGTGGACGTTGTACTTCTGATTGAGGGGTTTGAACTTTGCAGCGTGAACAAAGAAAGAATATTAATGAAAAAATGCACAATATTTAAAAGAAATCGTGTGTAGATTTATCGAATATAGACTTACAATAACAACATATAAGTCCGTGAATCCGGAGATAAGGTGGTATGCATGGATTGTTAAAAAAAATTAGTGTAGCTAAAGAATATGAGGATTAAGCTGATCGTGAACTGCTATCCAATTTATCTGCTACTTAAATTTATAAACATCGTTTTTGGTTGTCCAATATATACCGCATACATACATAATACAGGCTTTCTAGTTACTTATCAACTTTATAATTCATCGCGTTTTGTGAAAATTTCTGTGTATTTCCATCAAAATTATGAAAATGTTATGCTAGAATCCAGCACGGGTCATGAAAGTAAGTACATATATGTACGTACGTATATATATATATATATATATATATATATATATGTGTGTGTGTGTGTGTGTGTGTGTATATATATATATATGTGTATATATATATATATATATATACGTGTACGTACGTACATACTCACGAATTTCGCATTTTACTCAATGCCTGGAAGTCCAGTTTGTTATTTAAAAACTTATTAAATTCGAACTGGATATTAGGTTTTTCGTTATGTTACATGGACGTACCTATTGGTTGCGGTTAAAATCAGTTACAGGTTCGGCCAAACTGAATACATGCGCGGGTAACAGTGAAAAATGACTGTCGCGTTAATGCCATTGCTGTGGTTATGTTGTTCGACAACTAGGATTGTAGAGATTTATTATTACAACTTATTATAACCGTTACAACTTATCTTTTTCATTTGTGTGAATTACGCGTTGCCTCATTTAGTTCAAAGTTTTTTTTGCTAGAATTTTCTTGAATGTGGAATGAATTGAATAGAAATTAGTTTTGTTAAGTATTGAAGCAGATAGGAATTTTATGCGATTGCCCTGTTCATTAATATTTTTTGTGAAATACTAACTAGGGCACGTAGCTACTAGCGGACTATAGTTTCTTTAAAGCTAAAAGTAGGCAGGGCAAGTTTACACCTACAGTGTAATTAAGCGCATTTCATGGTGGGTTTGGTTTAGTATCAAAGAGAATGCTGTTAATTGACTAAGTTGGGGTTAGTATTAGGGTGTCACGACTATTGCATTTCATTGTTTAAAGTTTAAAGAGTATATTCTGCCAGGGTCAATTGAGTTTTACGTGACATTGAAACATATTCAAGTACACGATTAATGATCTTTATTACTTTTGATATCTCTTGGATAAGCCACCCCATTAACATAATTTTACATTTAAAAAACTAGGGCAGGTTTTGTGCGGGGTTAACACGTAATTAGCGTGGTATTGAAAGTCCTCAAACATAGTGCAAGCTGAAATATTCAAGGCTTAAAATGAAATAACTATCTATTGCAATTTAAGGGGTTAAATATATTTAAAAAAAATGGGATTGATGAAAATCATTAAAAAGTACTCGGTTAAATAAGTAATTATATATAGTATTATTATCATATTTTGCCACGAATTTCGCATTTTACTCAATGCCTGGAAGTCCAGTTTGTTATTTGTCATCGACCTCAATATGTACCAGTTGTTGCAGTTTAGAATTACAATCGCTGGTGACATGAAATCAACAATGTGACCTGCTTTAAAGTGGAAACTTGCAATATGGAATATTTTTGGTAACTTAATAGTCGGTGTCCACATCGTTGTGCATTAAAATTTAGTTAATGGATCCGGAGTTTGGACACACTTGGTAAAGTTGTTTGTACTTCCGTCAAAATGATGAAAGAATTACGTTAGCACCCGGGAGAAGTTAAATAGAAGTAAGAGATGAAGGGGAGAAGGGGGTTTTCAAAGTGAATCTTGGTGGGTACGCACGAATCACATCGGTGTCTGTCTGTTCGTACGTACGTAGGTACGTATGTAATGCTTAACGAAGTTGGATGGAACATTCGATTGATTACGGACTTTTTTATTTGATACTACTTAGCAGAATAAACAACACGGTAAGTTTCAAAGCTGGGAAAGCCGCCCCAATTCAAGCCGGTTCGTCCCCGCTTAAGACCGGACAATTCTCGGAGCCACCGACAATTTTGAACATAGGTCCCCACAAAAACTAAAGAAAAACTTACTGGCTTTGAACTGGATAAATTGCAGAAGATTTTTATTTTGATACATAGATGATACCTACAGAGATCTGGCCCTAAAACGATTTTTTTCCGTACACCCGAAAGTCACTGGCAGATTGCAAGTGTGCAGTAGAGAAAGATAAATGCCGCGTTAACATTTGTGACATCATGCGAGGTTTTTAGGAATTTTTTCGTTAAATTTTCCCGTATAAGTTCAGTTTAGCGAAAATGTAATTTTCCCGGTTTTATTGTTTTGAATGAAAAATTACATATTTAAAAAAAAAACACGTATTTAAAAAAATTAGGACTCAGACACGATTATTTCATTATAAAAAATGAATTTGAAAAATGCTCTTTCTAAGAAGAAACGCCTTTCAGTTGCCGGCAAACATAAATTTTATAACCTCACTTTACGCGATCCTCTGCGCATTTCACATTTTTATTTTTTAGGTCCGCTTTTTTTCAAGTCCTCTTTGTACTTACAAATATTGTGTTTGGAGTCACGAATAATGGCAGTTAGTTCGAAATATTTATAAGTTTTACTTCCTTGATAAAGTGCACTTTTGTATGGGAACTTTTTTCAAATCACTTTTTCCCATAAAATAACCGAGACCGAGCCCTACTTTTAATTGATACTTCGTTTTTTACCTATATTCTTGCAATTAAAGCAAAAAAAATGAGGAAAGTGACATTTTCGGATTTAAACTGTACTTGTTGCAATCTTCTTCTACCTTACTTTCCATTTTGAGGGGTTTTTCCATTTACTTTTCATAGATCGAGCGTCTAGCATTTAGGGGGAATTCTCAAAAAATATTATGTTTGACATGCATTCATACGTTTCTACATTATAATGAAAATTTTAGTCGTTTTTCAATATTTTTTTTAAATAAAACTTCTTCGGTACTGAGAAATAATACGACTTCATTGCGTTTCACTGAAAATGTCGTTATCGTAACTCCATCTATTGGGCAATTTACATAAATATTTATATAACACAAACTGTGATTTTCATTGAAATGAACGTTTAAATTCGAGCTAGACCACAAATGACAATGTTTTTTATTTTAGGAATTACGAGACTACTATACATTTTTGAGACGAAACTTTAGCGTGTTTATTGATGGAGCATTCCGTATGTCAGGGCGCCAACTTATTATAGCATAAACTTTACGTATACGAGTTTTCGTCGCAAGTGGTTGTTATGTTTGAGAATGAGGACTTCTGTATATAGAACATGTGGATTTTCTGTACTTATGCTTCTGTATAATTATGTTTATGTGTTAATTTTACTTTAGTAGAAGTTTGCCACTAGTATTTTTATTTACATGTCCCGCAGTGTTGAAGTGTACATCACTAATATTTTGCTTTTTATGTAGTTTTCATTTTTTATTTTTTCTTATTTTTTTCATAATTCTATGTTACTTCCTATTATAAGAGAAATATTTTTTTTAAATGTTCACTTTTTATTTCTCAAATTGGGGATTTGATGTTGACGGTTGATTCATAGTTTACATTTCTCCGAGCGTTAACAGATAATCATAATGTTTATTTCAGTCTAAAATGTGCGTTAGTAAAAGTAAATTTTTTACATTTTTTTAAATTTTTAAATAAAATATACTCATAGAAAAACAACTTGAATAGAAAGGCGGCCCTTGATTAATTAAGTAAAAAAAATTAGTTTGTGAACTGATTTTATTACTGACGAACGATTGTCAACAAATATTAAAATTTCAATCGTCTTTGGTTTTTTGTATTTGTTTATGTAAGTATATAAAGTTTAGAGGCAAAAAATTCGAACTGGGTAAAAAAAATTACATTAGAACAAAATATTACTTTTAGAAATATAAATTATAGGGAAAAAAGGTTTGTTACGTGATTTTTAATTCTTGTAATTATAAAATGCAATAGATTTTCTTCTTTATTGAACAAAGGAAACTGGAAAATTCAATTTTGATAAAATACATTCGTTTTCGTCATATACTCCTTGAATTGAGAGTTAATATTCATTTCTTCTTGCATCTTCAATAAATGTAGGTATACGGCATTCCTAATGATATGATCATTATTTTCTTAACGAGATAAGCAATGGAAATTCACACTTTTCTGTTTTATCAAAATAATATTTATTTTCACGTAAATTCCCATGGTGATTTTGCACAGCAAACATCACCTGAAAAGCATTTCGCATTCGTTTTTCGCATAAAATCGTTACTTTTACCACTAACATGTGACAATCACTACTTAAGCGTGTTTATATATTTATATATTTCACATCAGCAAAACAAATTTAATGCTTTTTTCTTTATTATTGTTGTTATAAACTTTGCTTTCAGAGCAACGCAATTGTTTAATTGAATTTTGGAATCGCTAATAGGTTCGAAGAAATTGTCCTATATGAATAAAAAATATATGTATTATTAGCGATTTTTAAAACGGGGGAAAAATAACAACAAATTATGTGATGAAAGATTATTTACTAACTATATTACAATTTTATATCCTTTGACCATCAACAAGTTATAAATTAAACTTGCGCTACACGCCGCTCTGTTTTTGTGGCAGAAAAGAGAACACTGCGCCGATAATTGCGTCAATTAATTAACCGATATCTATATCGGTTGCGCATTCTCCATTAATACAACACATAATATTAATCTATAAACCAAGGAATAAGACTATTTACTACCATGAAAGTTTGTTAAAATTTCAATACCATTAGAATATTAAGTGGAATTTAAATTGTTGTTTTTAAAATCAAATGAAATTTACAGTGCAATATTTACACGTATAAAACCTTATCCACCAACAAACTATCTTACGTTAGACGGTATGTCGACATAAGGTTGAAATCGGGCGGGCAAGAGACGCTGAGCCGATGAGTGTGTTAATTAATCATTTGGCGCCCGTTGTCTGTGCATCCCTCAAACACATAAACGTTATGTTTAAATGAACAGTTGTTCAATAATATTAAAATATCATGCACTGTAACTGGAATCCAAAATCTAATGAAATATACGATGAGGTATTCGTATTGAAAAATTGAGTAAAAGGAAATTTAAACTACAGTCAAACTAAGAAATGCCTCTATTAATACCGAATATCTTTTAATGAGTCATTTACGTAAACAGGTAATAACATAAATTTAAAGCGTTTAACAAGAGATACAAATACAAAATAATAGTTCCGTTCATTATGTTGTATAGTCGGTTACAAAACGTTATGGTTTCACGTATAAGCAGTATCAAGGTATGCACACTGCGCTTTGCCATATCTCACATAAAAAAATAATTCGAGACTAATATCTGTTAACAGTGATTGCAGAAATGTAAACGCGGACACAAAGATTCAAAGAAAAAAAATAAAATAATATAATATAATAATATTATAATACGGTAATATATAGTCCAGTCTGGGTTCGAAGTTATAGTTTATTATATTCGCCAGGGTATATTTATGTAACAGCAACACAGTAACACAAATTTTGGTTTCTCAGTTTATTACTTCCTGTTTCTATATAAACGGTCCTTTAACCATTTTTGTGATTTTGGAACTTACCGACCATGAACATTAACATGCGATTATGATCATAATAGATATCGTTACGATTTTTGGAATCCCTAAATCTAGAATATCCCGCATAATCTCTTTAAAAAAGACAGCACTGGCCACTGCTGGTAAAGGATCGTCAGATCGTTGTGTTCTGAAACGCGAATACACTGGTTGAGATGATAACGTTTCGAATCTGAAGTAGTGTTAAAATTCCTGGAAGATAAGTGCTGAGTTGCAAAGAAAGCTGATATGAGCTGGTGTTCATGTGGATACAGCCACAGTACGTATCTGGAAATGGGCAGGTAACGAAATACCTAAAAAAATTCCTAATATTTGCCACGAATAAGGAAAGGCTGACACGGACTAAGAGGTACAAAAATATTAAACAACAGGCGACTGGGAGAGGCACTCGCATATTTATGGTAAATGTATACACTTTTTTGTAAATGAAAAAATATAAGTCTCCAAGCAAAGGTGCAAATTTATATTTCGCATAACTGCTATGAGTAAAATGGACAGCAAGTAAATATTTCAGTTCAGACGCAACATTCGTTATTGTGTACTTTAAAACTAGCTGTGCTTGTGACTTCGTCCGAGTGCACCTTCGGAAAATATTAATAAACCTGTAAACTGTAAAATTGAAGGTTTAAATATACGTAAAGCCATCTGTAATAATTATAAAAGTAATTTTTTCAAATATCCAAGTGCACTTTGCGTTGAAATGTCAAATTACCATATCTTATTTTTTCAGTAGGTTGATTTTTCGACGAAAAAAGCCTATATGTTAACCCCTGTCTAACAAAAAGCAACTTTAAAAACCCCATCGAAATCCTTTTAATGGTTCTTGCGTAATGCGCGAAGAATATGAATATACATGTATTGGTTTATTTTGATGTCCTGGAGGAGGAAGATGTGATCATTTGCCACTGAAGAAAAAAATCACTCGAATAACCTACGTAGCTCATCTATATAGAAGACATAGAAATCTAACGGATATTAAGCACTTCATATTTGAAATCAATGGACACATTGATTTTCTACATCTTTGCTAATTTTATAATTCAACATAAATAGATATGACATCTGTGTAAGAAAATACGCTTGAATTTCAAACTCTTCTCCCGAATCATCATCACAATTGCAGAAGCTGCAACAGATCAAAATAATATTCAATCGGCGCAGAGCTCAATATTAGCAAAAAACCCAAGCGGACGGATTTATCCGTCGTCGGCGTCAAGGATATTATGAATTGAATGAACAGGCGCAAGTGTATTTCTAAACAGTGTTTGATTCATTTTTTTCAGTTCACCTTATTTAGAGATCTACATTAAACCAACCAAATCGATATACACATTTATCGATAGTTTACTTTATTCGATGGGAGTTGACATTAAATGGAGTAATCATAGATTATTAATTAAAATTTAAACCCAAATTTAGGTTAAATTTTATTTAATAAACGATGAATTTTGGAACAAACACTAAGAGTTATATACTAATTTACAATTGTTGTATTAACAGTTTATAATATTTCCTAGAGATTAATTAGAGTCCTTTTAAAACTACGATAAATAAATTAATATACCATTACATCCTTTAGGCATACAGTTATTTCTCAGTATTAGGCGTGGCCAGTGTTAGTAAGGATTTATATCTTCAGCAAATCCAGAGAGTAAGAAATGATTTACAATTGATTAAATATTGTAGGAATCTATCTATCGGAAATTGAGCATAAAGTTTCGCTCCTTCTAGCGTCTCATCTTGTAATTATGTTAAGCAAAGTTACTCACTATTTCTGTATATTGCCTGATGTTTGCCGTACCTATTTTAATTCAGACAAACAGTAACGTGTTAGGTTTATATGAAAAATAATTCATTAAAGTTTAATATATCTATCGGAAATTGAGCATAAAGTTTCGTTCCTTCTAGCGTCTTATCTTGTAATTATGTTAAACAAAGTTACTCACTATTCCTGTATATTGCCTGATGTTTGCCGTACCTATTTTAATTCAGACAAACAGTAACGTGTTAGGTTTATATGAAAAATAATTCATTAAAGTTTAATATATCTATCGGAAATTGAGCATAAAGTTTCGTTCCTTCTAGCGTCTTATCTTGTAATTATGTTAAACAAAGTTACTCACTATTCCTGTATATTGCCTGATGTTTGCCGTACCTATTTTAATTCAGACAAACAGTAACGTGTTAGGTTTATATGAAAAATAATTCATTAAAGTTTAATATATCTATCGGAAATTGAGCATAAAGTTTCGTTCCTTCTAGCGTCTTATCTTGTAATTATGTTAAGCAAAGTTACTCACTATTTCTGTATATTGCCTGATGTTTGCCGTACCTATTTTAATTCAGACAAACAGTAACGTGTTAGGTTTATATGAAAAATAATTCATTAAAGTTTAATATATCTATCGGAAATTGAGCATAAAGTTTCGTTCCTTCTAGCGTCTTATCTTGTAATTATGTTAAACAAAGTTACTCACTATTCCTGTATATTGCCTGATGTTTGCCGTACCTATTTTAATTCAGACAAACAGTAACGTGTTAGGTTTATATGAAAAATAATTCATTAAAGTTTAATATATCTATCGGAAATTGAGCATAAAGTTTCGTTCCTTCTAGCGTCTCATCTTGTAATTATGTTAAACAAAGTTACTCACTATTCCTGTATATTGCCTGATGTTTGCCGTACCTATTTTAATTCAGACAAACAGTAACGTGTTAGGTTTATATGAAAAATAATTCATTAAAGTTTAATATATCTATCGGAAATTGAGCATAAAGTTTCGTTCCTTCTAGCGTCTTATCTTGTAATTATGTTAAGCAAAGTTACTCACTATTTCTGTATATTGCCTGATGTTTGCCGTACCTATTTTAATTCAGACAAACAGTAACGTGTTAGGTTTATATGAAAAATAATTCATTAAAGTTTAATATATCTATCGGAAATTGAGCATAAAGTTTCGTTCCTTCTAGCGTCTTATCTTGTAATTATGTTAAACAAAGTTACTCACTATTTCTGTATATTGCCTGATGTTTGCCGTACCTATTTTAATTCAGACAAACAGTAACGTGTTAGGTTTATATGAAAAATAATTCATTAAAGTTTAATTTATCTATCGGAAATTGAGCATAAAGTTTCGTTCCTTCTAGCGTCTTATCTTGTAATTATGTTAAGCAAAGTTACTCACTATTTCTGTATATTGCCTGATGTTTGCCGTACCTATTTTAATTCAGACAAACAGTAACGTGTTAGGTTTATATGAAAAATAATTCATTAAAGTTTAATATATCTATCGGAAATTGAGCATAAAGTTTCGTTCCTTCTAGCGTCTTATCTTGTAATTATGTTAAACAAAGTTACTCACTATTTCTGTATATTGCCTGATGTTTGCCGTACCTATTTTAATTCAGACAAACAGTAACGTGTTAGGTTTATATGAAAAATAATTCATTAAAGTTTAAACCGATTCGTTCGCGAATTAACCATATCTAATACAATTTAAACTGCTCAAGCGCATATAGTGTCGATGAACAAGATCGATATGGGAGCATTACGCGACAGATATGTCCGTCACCCGGCGTCTGAGTGTAGGTTTTTATCATGCCATATTTACAGACCGTTGTTTTTCACAAATTTTCGAAAGAATGTTAGTTATATTTTACTATGTTTGCCCTGGATCTGTTGAATTAATTCATATTTTAGTTAATAAATGAAACAATTGGTTTCATTTCATAAAAACGTGACCTATTTTCAATTTAACAATAATGGACGAAAGTATCTGTCAATGGCGTCATGGACATTTTTTCATATGACCGATATATCCGTGGTTGGCGGTTAAAGGATTTAATGTTTTTTAATTTTCGATTTCTGAGAGGTTATTGGTTTTTTTTACTAAAAATTTTATAACTATAACCTGAGTCAAATGTACATTTATATTTCATTCTGCATTTGAACCCCTTCATTTTATTTTTCTTATATATCAAATAACTTCCAAGCTTGTTTTATATAGCTGTAGTTCATTATATGTTTAATATAGCTGTAGTTCGAATGGCCAATAGTTATGATGAGATTAATTCAACACACTTTTTTCATGCTTCCTTCATTATGGTATTGTCAAATTATCGGAGCAAGAGAAGGAACTGGTAAGACAATTATCCCAGGGCAGTGGCAGTGGCTGAATGATGAGAAAGCGTTATACCACTAGGTAAAAACGTCTTGCATGCAAATTTTATCTTAAGAAAATCGGTTGCTTGGAGTGAAAACAAATCAATTTCTTAATATGCAACTACAAATATCACTCCTAAATTACTATATTTTTTGTGTAGTTATGTTAATTTATAATATTAACTGACTTGTTAAAGATTATGAACACTACCATATTCCGAAAGTTGTATAGTAATATAATGCATATAATTCCTAGACAAGAGAAACAATGTTGATAGTACTTTAAGAAAATATTTCAAAAGTGGCCAGAGTGAAGAACCATTCAAATGAATGATTTGTGAAAATTTATATTTAAGAAAATTGTGAATTCGCCATAAATAACTGTGCTCATAAAAATTGGTTTCCGCATTTTCCTATTCTGCTTAATATTTTTCCTATGCCTTTCTTGAACAGGAATTTTTCATTTTAATTTTGGACGTCATAGCAATGTAGAGTCTGCCACATTGAACAATAAACAATGTTATACATTTAGTGACCTTATATTTTTTTAAATACACTAGTTTTTATAAACTATCTTATAGTGCAATGTTTGAAGGTTTTCAGCTCTGAATTCTTTCAGATTACACCGATTGTTGTCAAATTTTGACAGTACGTAGGGATTGACCTAAAGATCAAAAGTTAAATAGTGCCAATGTGTGCTTTTAATCTGGGAGTGTTGCCATTCTTTCTCGGAAGTGGAAATTTGATTCCCAGGGTAAAAGATCATTATATCACTTTTGATCTTTGGGTCATTCCCTACTTACTGTCAAAATATCTATCGGTGTTATCCAAAAGAATTCAAAGATAATATCCTTTTTTTACCTTCAAACACTTTAAACTACTTTGGGCGTTTAATTGATTGTAATAGTACTATTACAATCAGTTAAACACCCAAAGTAATCAATATCCTACTTCAAAATTTTGTCTGTTTCCTGTATAAGTTCCTTAATTCCAAAACACATAGATCGTTTTTAGAGATGACAAAGTTTATATACAAAGATCACTTTAACTAAATTTCCACATATTTTATTCTAAACGGTAACTTAATTTAATGGACAAAAATTTGTTTCTGGTTGTTTTTTTTCCTTTATGTGGTATTTTTTCCCATAGTTAATAATGTTTATATATTTTTATGTATTTATATAATACCTGTTGTTATTGTACAACGTAACTGATATATAGAATACGGTATGCGTTTGAATGTGGCGCCTTACCATGCCCATACCTTATAAATCATTTATTATTAATATTCTTGTATATGTGTATGCATGCATGTATGCAAATGTATATGTATATGAGTGTGTGTGTGTGCCTATGTGTATGTGTACATATATGTGTATCGGCAGGCGCTAGCTGTAAACCAGCCGTGTCCGTGATGCCTACAGCATAACTGTATATGCTGAGCTAGTTACTCCTAACTTTTTGTGGATAACGTTTGGTATCATTTCAATTTAAGATTTGTAGTTGAATTTGTCATGGTTTCTCTCTTTGCTTTCAAGAAAATTTCTGTTTATTTATACTGTTTTTTATATTTTTTAAAATTTTTTTGGAAATAAATGATTCTTATTATTATTAATTAGTACATTATTTATTTTAATAATAATTATCTTTATTCCAAAATTTTTGCCTGAATCTTATCCAAGCTAAGTATTCTATAAGTGCTTGATAGTTTATACATTGCAAATAATAAAAATAAGAAACGTGGGAAACAAGGTAAATTTTTCTTTAACTGTTCTCATATATAAACAATACTCCAGTGCTAATTATCACGAACACCATGCTTTAAACTTTACATGAGTTGCTCCTGTCTGTCAGTAACACTGCGATGAGTTGTTTTCAAACTTGATAATGCAGCTTTTTTGTTTTTATTCGCTCCAACTGATTTTATTGTATTATAATTATTAATAATAAAATATTGAGAAAATTTCTCTGTTCCTGCTAAAGTGCTATTGTGTTCCAGCTTTATGGTTATGCAGTGTTTGCCATATTGAATATTAAGTAATGTTATATATTTATTGACCTTTGTGAATCCAAGATGAATTCACTGATACCTCACACATGAAAATTCATCAAGCCATTTAGGCTACAAAAGGGAATAAAGAATAGAAATACACATTAACACATGAAAAATATTGTCCTCTTTCCACGTAGTGCACAATCATTTTTGAAAATAAGACAAGTTTACTTACGCTCATAAAAACATTTATTCAAAGACATAATATGATACAAGTAAATGATCATTATTAGGTATAATCATTAAAACCCATTAATAAATATACAAATCATCATGACAAACATGGCAGAAATATTCATGAAAGATTTTTCAATAATTGAGAGCTATTTATATATATTGTGACAATATCGATACTGCTAATATTAAAATGGTTATTGATAGTAATAATTATAATCTTAAACTCGCATATATTTTAATAATTATGTTTAGCTTAATTACAAACAATATTTTTTCGACAAATATTTTGCCTCTGCTTACAATACTCGCAATTCTTAAAATATATTATCAAAATAGATGAAATGTATGTAACATACACTGAAAATTTTGTAGGAAAAGTGCTAAAAAATTGAAAAAGAACTTGACTTTAAATATGTTAAGTCTTATAGGAAAATATAATGTCAGGAAGGTAAAGACAGAATGTTAGCAATTTTGGTAATTCATATTACATTCAATGAGACTATATCTTATACCAAAACGCCATATTTATTATTCATTGGCTATGGAGTACAGTATTTTCTACATTAGCATAAATTAAACTAAACAAGAAAACATTATTTTAATAATGGTAAATTTTCTCCGATATGATTGGTTGACAAACAAAAAACGTTATTTGAGATGAAAATTGAAACCTTAAAAACACTATTTCATTAAAGATAAAATTTGAATGGGACGCAGAAAGAAGTTGAACATCTTTTGCTTCAAATGGGTTATTAAATGATCTTTCTCATTAATAGGTGGCATTAGCAACAGAATGAATATTGCTAGTTCGTTTATTGTCAATTAAGTGCAATATTTATATTTTTTTGGTTTTAATGAAAATGGTTTATTTCTAAAGGAGAGCATAAATATTTACTTAGAAACATAGTGACTTGTATCACCTACGTATGTATATGATAAAAAATATGTGAAAAACTGAACACTATCACGATTTAATGGAATATTTAAGTATCTATTTTGAACGAAAAACAAAAATGGATTTGTAAGTATCTTTATCATTAATCTGTAGTTTTTGTTTGTTTGCTTTGCATAGAGTATGTTCGCAGTAACATTCAAGTATCTATAGAAAGATACTGGTGGATGTTGACTTCTTGACTTTCTATAGGTTTTTGTTCTTTCTTTTATACAACATGCTGCAACATATCAAGGTATTATAAGTAATTTTAATTGATGACAACATGTATATTATGGGTACTCCACACAAATATGTTATATAAATATAAGCCAAAGGATTGTTTATTGGCTTGCCACCAGACTGTGTCGACGGCATTATGCACAGTCCCTATATAAGATATAATAACCTTTAAAGACCAAAATATATATATTCGGTATTGTATTTTTAATTTGTCATATAACTGATTTCTTTAAAGCATCACATTATAAAATGCAAGAAGGAGCACCAATATTTTTATTTTCACAAAAAACACTGTAAGATATGTAGGAATGTACCTGTATGCTGTCAATTAAACAAGTGATACAAAATAACATATCAGTTACAAAATTAGAAATGAATTTAATATTTTATGTCGACATTTTTCATCTATCTAAAATAAATTCTATCAAATTATTGTAAACACTTTGGAATGATCAATGTAGATGTAAGGTGTCGGATTGTAAGGTGTCGAATGCCATTGGAAGGTGTCGGATTGTAATTTCACGAAACTAATAATAAAGTACAAATTTCCTTCTATTGCTCTTCTTTAATACGATCAAACTGATTTCTCAATTACATCATCGAATGTAATATTGATACCAAAGGCACATTAAAATTAATAGTCTTCATTTTTCTGTCTTTTTGAATATTACTCGATGTCGGTCTTTAATTTACTACAAGTGAATGTTTCACTTGTAATTGGAATCATTTCTTTATTTTGCAACATTAATTTAAATTTTTCCATGCAACACATTGTTATGAAGATCATAATTGTTTGAAGATATAAAAGATAGATAGGGAAACTATTAAATATGTGGATTTGAAAAGCCAAACAAATCCCTTATTGAATTATTGATCTTACTTCTAGCAAATTTTGGAATAAGCTCAGTTGTTGAATGTTCTAGCACGAAATACTATCTTTCAATATGAAAGATAGATGTATCCCTTCATCAAGCTTTTAAATATAATATGAAGTTGACAAGCCCACAAATTATACGAGGCGTTTTCATAAAAACTTACTTTTTGGATTAAACTCAGTCATTGAATGTTCTTGCAAGAAATATCATCTTTCAACATGGAAAATAGATGTATCTCTTTTTCAATGACAACTGTTAAAATGCTGCTATAATTTGAGAAAACTTATTCAGAATGTCAACGATAAAATGATGATAAATTAAAGAATATCCACTTCTCAAACAAAGAGTAACCTTAAAGTTACCTGTTTGGAGGATCGATGGTCTTTTGATTAAATTTTCGTTTAGTTACCGGATAGTGAGTAATTAATCTAAATAAAATTAATGTAGCAAAGGTTTTGGAGGTGTGATAAGTTCAGGTAATGCAGATTACAAACTCATACACATAAATGTTATGTGTGGATATGCAAAGCTCTATTATATACAAAAAATTCTCAGTATATTTAACTTCTAATTTTTAAATTATTGTTTTTGGCAAGTCAACTTCCAAAACTGTTTGAAGAATATTGAAATACATAAAATAATAAAACCAAAATTCCATTATTTGGCAGCATATATCATATGTGACTCTGACAAAGTACTTTTTGACAGACTGAATTTTTTAAAGACACGTTACATATTTTTTGACAGATGTTAAATAATATCTTAGTCACAGATAAAGGAAACATTTTTATAGAAAGTTATTTATGATATCTTTATGGCTCATATCAAAAACCGTTCCTGTGCTTAACTTAAAATATTTTACAATTACAAAGTGACTTATTACAAAGTAACATTTCGCTCACGCTTCAAATAAATGTGTTTGACATCCAAACGGACGACGAAACCCTGTTTTTGAAGTCACTCTTTATTAAACATTATTTAATCTTTTACTTTTTTCGCTATACATTTATATATAACAGATTCATCTTCATGATTTATAACATGTCTTCTATACCTACCCACCTCTCCCCTAGATGAGGTAGGTATTCACAACAGAGTGTCATATCGAACTTACGTGGTAATATGGCACTCTATTATCATATGGGGGCCTCGTTTCCATTGAAACTTGCACAGTTGGTGATCGTCCCCTTTGGTGTATTGTGTTATTAAAAATCAAATAAAACTCACTACGTCACCCTGTAGGAAGATTGATGCAGAAATTTTATTTCAATCAATCTTGTAAATTTTTTAAACGGTTTAACATAATTTCGACAATTAACTTGCAGTTTGCTCCACTTGATTAGAATAAAAAATGAATTAATGTTTAGTCTATGCAGATAGTCGATAGTCTTCCAAGAGTCGTAACTGCTAATCCTGTACTAAGACATACTAAAAACACACTTAATACAGTCTTGTCTGATTAAGATTTCCACTTTAACTACATGTAAATACCTCTTCTTTAAATGTTCCTCATTCCTTGATTTTGTTGTTTTCTGTTCAAAAATGTACATTAATATTTGTCTATGATGTAGAGGGCAAAAATTGTGGTTACTGTTGATCTGTAAAAGCTCCATAGATATTACTCCTATATCCATGTTCTGTAGGAAACCAAGCTTATAAACATGTCAACACACTGCCTCCAGTCTTTTATTTGGATATGGTTGTTGTTGATGATGAAACAACAAAATGTGAATTTAGTTAAATAACAGTTGTTCAATTATATATTTCAGCATGTAGTTTTGTTTTGCTGATTGTATATGACAGTTGAAACCTATTTCAAATGACGAAATACTTACACATATCGACGAAGAATACAAATTACAACCAACATCCAAACTATTCCTAGGCAATAACGCTTATATTAAAAGACACCATCATTCAATTTCGAAAAGATTTGAAACAGTTTCATCGGAATAAGAACAGAGTAATCAGTTTTTACCACACAGCGCATTGAGTAGTCGGTTATTGGAACCGACACATTGTTCCTATGGCGGTGACATGACAGAGCGTACTCTTGTGTCAAGCGAACCATAAGAGGCAGTCTGCGAGCGCACGAGGGGTCGGCGACCCCACGGACTGCGTCTGTTTTTGTAGCTGCTGCAGGCTATGAGACTGTTCATAGCTGGAGGCCGTGACTGCTCGATGGAGATCCCTCTTTGAGAACTGTTGGTGGGTAATATAAAAAAAATGGTATTAAAACATTTTGTTTGTTATATGCAGTCATTAAGACGAGTAAAAATATTTTTTGTCTGATGTCATCTGTCAAACATTTGAAATGAGCTGTTTTGCTTGATATGTCTATGAAAATCTGTAAGAAGGTTATTAAATTTTTACTTCAAGTTTCTTATATAGACACTTATTTAATTTGTCATTCTAATAAAATTTTAAGAAAATCATTGTTTTAATGTGAATTTATTTCAAAAATGTATTTATCGCATCTTTTGTTTTTTTGCTATTTCAACTTAGCCTATTTGCCTTAAAACTATTTTATCATTTAATTTCGGAGAAGGTTGCTTGGTCTTAGCAGGTGAGATTTAATTTTTATAATAAGGGATATTGTGTATATTTATGAAAAATGTCATTTAGGCGCAAAATTACAGACATGGTGAATTTCAAGTACAATAAACTTGTAACAATTGTTCCTCTTTATACTTAATTTATTCAAATATTTTCAGCATATACATCAAAACACGTTTGTGTGCAAAAATGCAAAATTTCATGACTGTTTTCACATTTTGTATCTTCTAGCCTTATTTCTATTATGCAATTTAACTTAAATTAAACTTTATTAATTTTAATTAAACTGCATAAAGTGATTCTCTCCTTCACTTTGTTTAATTTTTAAAGGCGATGTAAACCTACTTACGTAAACTTTATATGTCAATGTATTATATGCCATGTAGATACATGGGTCGGTATGGACTTGAAGCGATCATGAACAATGTCGTTTTGATCAAGACCACAAAGGCCGCAGTCATCAAGTTCAATACAGTTAGTGTATTGAGTGGTGCGATTGTTCAGTGGAACATACTCTATGTATCTCGATGCCATTGGACATAATAGACGAGTTTATAGGAAACAATATCTATAATCCTATTTTTAGGCCATAAAAATGTCACAAAGTCCAGTAATAGGAGAAATTTTTCTGTAAAATATTGTGTCAATAATGGGTTACTGTTTCCCAGATATAAAATCACTCAGAACCAATATAGTAAAAATAAAAAGAAATATGTATGTATTGGAACGGATTAACATCGGGTAATAAAAAAAAAAAAAATTTGTAAAAAATAAACACAAATATTAATAGATGACTCATCTACAAGCAAGCGTCATACTTATTTATCTAAGTGCTTAAAAGAAAAGCAAGCAGAAAAGCTTTTAAAATATAATATTAAATTAAAAACCGCTCCACGTAGGTTTAACAAAATTAATTGACAAACTAAAATAAATTTTAAATTAATTATTGCACTATTTAACTACATGTCGTGTCCCCACTATGTATTGTAATTCATTACAGAAATGGTTATGAAAGCTTTTTGCCAAAAATCTTGTAACTATAAATGAAAAAGACGATATTAATAACGAAAAGTTGTAAGAAATTACGCAGTAATATTTTGGGGTTTCCTGTACAAATGTGCAAAAACAGAAAGTTGTCACACTTAAATTTTGCAGGTTACTATTGCTTTATATATTTGTATTTACGAATAAATTAATGAAAACAAAATATTTCTCACGTCTTGGTTCTTCTAGTATCCGTGGAGCCTTCTCCGAGCAGCACGGTACCGTCGAGGGTACCATCCAGCAGCAGCAGGTCTCCGCGCTCTGCGCTCACCATTTTCTTGCTGCCACTCAGCCAGAGGAACAGTAGTACTATTAAACCCTGGTTGAAGAGGAAGAGATATGAGACTTTTTTTTGGTTACAGAAGTTTACCAAAGAAATATATTTTATGAAAGTCTAATAACCAATTGCTCAGAAAAATTGTTCTAAGATATCCTGAAGATAATGATTGTTGTAATTTAGGTAGTACCTATTCTAAAGCCTAACCGAGTGCAGCAGCTTGCCCTGAACATGTATGTATATATATATATATATGTATATATATATATATGTATATATATGTACATATGTATATATGTATATATGTATATATGTATATATGTATATATGTATATATATATATATATATATATATATATATATATAGTCAAAATCTGTTATAACAACATCAAAGGGACTACTCATATTTAGTCGTAAAAACCGATAGTCGTAACAAGCGGTGATGTTTTCGAGAAAGTATTTATGGTATTATTATCCATAGGTATTAATAGTAAAAATATATTTGTGTAAAAAATTAAACTACATACATTTTGTTTATTTCACATAAAACATATAACATAAAAGAACAATATGTATATTACTTTTCTGTATGCATAAAATCTGTAATTTTGGTCTGTTTGGAACACTTCTGTCGTGCATACATATTTTGTAATACACGTTGGATTTTAATTAGTGTATCGTCAAATTTGCCCTGGATGTGGAACTGTTCATTAAGTAGAACAATCTTTCGTAAAACACTAACAGCATTGAGACCATCATTTAAAGTTGGCACTGTAAATTGTTCTTCAGAGTCTTCGTGTTCGTCATCTTCCTCTTGAACTTCTCGTACAATATCATCTTCCGTAGTTGGTGCACAAATTGCAATAGAGTTATCTACATCAATGAACTCCTCTGCTTCAGTAGTAGATAAAGCAGGGCATAAATTTTTGGCTAATTGGGCCAAAGAAATATCATCCTCTCCATCATCATCAGTCACATTATCTGAGGATATTGTTATGAGGTCTTTAAAACCAGCATGTCTAAAGCAGTTAGCTATAGTGTTTTGTGTAACTTTTTCCCACGCTTCAGATAACATCAAGATGGCATCAAGAACCGTGAAGCTTTTCTAGTCGTTACTGTTAAGGTTTTGTATTAACTTTAACACTTGTAGTCTTCTATAACGAGATTTTAAACATCTTATTACACCTTGGTCCATAGGTTGCAGTGTAGATGTAACATTTGGTGGTAAGAACACAAGTTTAATGCATTTCAGATTAGTAACAGCCGAATGAGCAGGACAATTATCAACCAAAAGTAGAATTTTCTTTTTGTTTGCTTTTAATTCAGCATCCCAGTTTCGTAACCATCTTTCAAAAATTTCCGATGTCATCCATGACTTCTCATATTGTTTTCATACGTTACCTGCAGTGAGCGTATGTTTTTAAAGCATCTTGGTTTCTTAGATTTGCCAATAACTAAAAGCTTTCTCTTACAGGATCCTGTCATATTTGCTACAAGCATGATCGTTAGTCTCGTCTTGGACATTTTTCCTCCAGATCAATTCTCCTTTAAACTTTAAAGTCTTATTTGGTGTCATATTGTAAAAAAGTCCGGTTTCGTCTGCGTTAAAAATGTCATCTGGTCCGTAGCCTTCGTATAATGTAGGCCACTTTTGCGTCATATATTCTTCTACAGCAGTTTTATCAACACTGGCAGCTTCACTACTTATTTTCTCACCGGCAATACCATGCCGAGCCCGGAAACGTTGAATCCAACTAGATGAGCAAACGAAATCGTCACCAAAGCGCTGAGCAAAATCGTTAGCTTTTTGTTGAAGAATTGGTCCGTTTATTGGCACATTATTAGTCCTTTGATATTTAAACCACTTTAACAAAGCTTCCGCAATCTTCGTATGCTTCGTTGTTCGCTCGTTTCATTTTCAAAAAATTGTTGCCATAAAGCGTTTGAATTGTTTCCCTCCCTTTCCAAATGGTTGAAATTGTCGAATGTGGTACACCATATTCCTTCGCTAAGTCTTTGTTTGGAATTCCACTTTCTAGCTTTGACACAATACGCGATTTTTCTTCGATATTAATTTGTTTTCTTTTTCTTTGCGACATATTAAAAATTTCACAAATAACTCCACAATATGTTTTGGTGCGTCTTAACTACAGATAAGTAACGAACTGACTGAGACATGAAGAAGCGGGTTTTTATAACTATTACTACTCTACTGCATGCACGTGTTTTGTTTCTAAGAATTACAAAAGACCCTACACTTTTTGTTTACTTTTACGATTGACTATTATGTGTGCCAGATGTGGATACCTATTCAAATTGTTTACAATACAGCTTAGTAGAAACTCAGCTGGTCGTTCTAATAGACATATTTCTCCCAAAAATACTAGTTAAATGTAGTCGCTTAAAGAGGTATGTCGTAATAACCAATGTCGTAAAAAGCAATGTTTTTGATGAGGCGATTGTATAGCATTCAGCCGGGACCTTTGATTTTGGTCAATATAACCGGTATGTTGTTCTAAACGATGTCGCCCTATATATATATATATATATATATATATATATATATATATATATATATATACACATATACACATATATACATACATATACATACATATATATATATATATATATATATATATATATATATGTATATATATATATATAAGTATATATATATATATATATATATATGTCACATATTTATGAGCATTTAAATACATTTAATTTATGGTATTCAAGCGAAGTTTGCCTTTCTGTGCTCTATAATATATGATCTGTAGTCAGAATATGCAAACTGAATGCTACCAGTCCGTGCAATTTTAAATGAGTATGTACGATGATACGAACTTAATTAATAAAGCTAGCTTGCCCTCGCAGTACATATCGGTTGCCTGAAATGACATATTTAAGCAGCCGATTTGTATGCGATGTTTAGTGCCAAGGTAAGCTGGCTCCGAATAACTTATGGCTATATTCAGAATGAAACAATTTCTGAGCAAAACATAATAAATGACAACTGTGCTGTCATTCACTGATTATTGGTCATTCAATATAAACAAATTAAATGTAGAGTAAAAGTAGCTAGTTTTCCTATTAAATTTGGCAGTGAATTTAATTCATTGTTTTAGTTTTTGTTTCTCTGTTTGCATTTTTTTTATAAGTTATTGTGAATAGCATTTTCGTAATGACAAGAAGGCTTGTTGCTCCATACACTGTGATTCAAGTGAGATTTTCAAATTACATTTTATTGAAAAAATAACATAAGTGAGAATGATAGGCCAAAAGTCAATTCTGAAACAGCAAGTTCCTAATAAATTCATTTTCATGTGCAATGTGCAAGTGTTTGTGATTAGCCAGCAGTTGTACTTGTATAAAATGTTGTGCTGGCTTTGGTGATAATTTTTTTTCCTGTAAATGAAAGAATATTCATAAATAACAATGTAATTAGTAAAAATATTCTGCTCATGATGATCTTAACAGAAAAAATTGATTTGAAAAGGGCTTTCTCTATGAAGAAAGGGCTGCGAAACATGCAAATTTATAATCTCTTTTTATGTAAACTTTCTCGCATATTTAAATTTTTAAATGTTTTTTTATATAAATTTGTATTTGTATTTGTTTATTCAGTGTTTATTGTAACTAAGAATGATATTTAAGTCGAAAAAGTTTTATAAATTAATTATTTGCAAAAATTAATTTTTAAAACTTTTTCGACTTTTGTTTTGTATGAGATATATTTTTGAAATAAGTTTTTCGTTACAAAATAATCGTGAGCGAAAATTATTTTTGTCAATTATATCATTTTTAATGTAAGTATATTTTTCCATTTAATAACAACCAACAAACAGTAAAGTTTCCTTTTCTGTTAAACTACATTTGTTTTAATTTAAGTAATGGGTCATCATAAACGCTGAATTAATGAGAAATTGAAGCAAAAAGCTTAAAATTGGCAAGAATTAGATCAGTAAGAACTTTGATAAGGAGACTTATGAGACATACCTATGTATAGGTATATATTTTTTTATATTATTTCCTTTACTATGTCTCTGTCTGACTGAATGTACAGTGGCACTATATTAAAATCTAGATCAGAAGAAGAATGATTAGTAAGAGTAATTCTGCCTTTTTATCATATGAAAATAGTTTCCACCTATATAACATGGAAACAATATAATAGTATTAACAATTTCTTTCTAAAGCACAATTTGTCTATTATAATAACATGAATTATTTTGTTTACAAACAGAATTGTTGGCATACTAATGTGAATATTAGGCAGATGTTAATGAACGTTTCACGTTCCTGCTTACTACATGTTTTAAGAAGTATAGAGATTGTGTAAGATGCTAAGTTTTATATCAATTAAATAAAATGGTGAGTAACTTGTTACAGTAACTTGTTCCTGTGCTTATTAAATGTTTAATCACGTAATAATGATAATTGATCAATACTTCCCAACAAATTTACATTTCATAATTTTTACCTCTGTATGAGAATTATATACTGTCAAATTTTTAACATGGTTAAAAATTTTCAATAATTTCTATCCTTTGTTTGTAGTATTTTGTTATATTCTGTCAATATTTATAGGGTTGGTAGGTAGGCTTGGAGGTGTTTCATAATTCTACCCATTTTGCAAGAACAAAAATACAAATAGGTAACTGAAATTTCTTATTATATTGCTTTGTAAACATATTTTTAGCTGTCTTTAAGTTTCTGGCGCTTCCTCTCTCTGATAGGAAGAAACAGATGGAGAAAAATTGCATTTAAATTTTTTTTCAATAGTACTGAACATCAATATATCTGTAATAACCTGATCTAATTGAAACGCAAATGACAAATAACGTCTGGAATTAGGAATTTGAACACACCGTGACATCAATGCTATTGACAAATTTTTGAGATATTGGGAACTAGAAAATCCATTTAGCCTCATTTTCACCAAGTTATAACAAGGCGAGATTATATATTTGCTTATGGACATTACTTTTCCCCCATTTGAGCAACGATAATAAACATTATCATATCTGAGATGTGTAGAATCATGTAAAAGATACCAAAATCTGATCAATTTCAAATAATCTTACCACAGTGAAATGCAGTACGAACACAAATATAGTGGAAGCGCGGAAGCCAATCTGATCAAACAGAAATCCAGATGCTGTTGGTCCTATGAAAGCTCCCAATGCAAATGTTGACGTCCACATTCCAGACACCAGGCCATATGTTTCTATAGAGTTTGGGAGGCCGTGCGCACTGGAAAAGTAAAAATAAGGTTTTGTTAAAGGTTGAATAATCTGCTGAAATATTTATTCTGGTAACATTAAGGGTACTTACATTGCCGTGTTTAGTGCGTCAGTAAACGATGCTACAAGTTGGCAAGCTATTCCAAATCCGTGCAGTACTAAACCAGTTATTGTCACCCATAATACTCTGAAAGATAAATATGTTAAAGATATTATATCAATAAATGCCATACATGTTATATGAAATAAGCAAAATGCGCATTTGTGTCTGTTATTGACGTGTTTGCGGTAAATTTAATTATAATGTTGTACATGAAAACAAGGTTTGTGTAGTTAACTTAAATAAAAACAAGATAATGCTTATTTCGTGATTCTTGTGATTGCACACATCCAAAATATACTACTAAATTTAATAACAATATGTAATCAGATGCAATGCGATAAAAGCTAAATTTAATAAACTTATCAATTCTGGTATTTGTTTATCTGGGTACAAATATAAGTAAAAAAAAACAAGAAATATTTTTAAGAGACATTTTTTCAAATGCTAATAACTAAAATTTGTTTTGCAAACAAACAAAATTTAAAGATATATTTCATTAAATTATAAGTTCTCTCATTATTTTCACAATATTACAATGGATAGCTCTGGGAGAATCGATAAAGATAAATAAAGTTATTTATCTATGCAGGTTCTTACTTACCTAGATTTAGGCAGTATACTTTTTTCGTACTATAGGTTTTCTTTTAGGTATTCTGGGGTACAAACCTATATATTTCTCAGTATTGTTTTTAAACTTTTTTTTTTTTTTTTTTTTTTTTTTATATCCTGCTACTTAGCGATCTGTTTGTTTCAAACAATAATCTAATGTGTTGTCAGATTTTCATCAGCTAAATTATTCTTAGCAAAGACATGCACCCAACGGTGCAATCCTCATATTTTGTCCGCGAATCTTGTCGCAAGTTCAGATACGCTATTCCTCTTAAGGCGGGAGAATCTTAGACTGCCCTCTCCTTGAAGTTCAGCAGCTAGTTCGTTCATATGTTGGTCCAGTCTGAGTTGATATTTCTTGCTGTTTATTTCAATTTCGTCCTTCACAGTTCTCAGATTTAAATCTAGGTTCACATATTTGTTGCTTATGTGGGATGGTATATTAAACATGGCTCTCATTGTTTTACTTTGGAACCTTTCAAGTATTTCGATGTTACTATGGCTGGCTGTGCCCCAAAGCTGAATGCCGTAAGTCCATATGGGCTTCAGTATCGTTTTATAGATAGCCATTTTACTGGAATCTGTCAATTGTGATTTACGGCCGATTAGCCAGTACATGCTGCGGAGTTTGCTGTCTAGTTGCTTCCTTTTAGTCCATATATGTTTACGCCAAGTGAGTCGACGGTCGAGGTGCATACCCAAGTATTTGGCGTCATCTGATTGTGGGATCGCTGTATCAAAAAGTTTTACAGGTGGGCAGGTTTTTCTTCTAAGTGTGAAAGTTACTTGGGCTGACTTATCTGTGTTGACTTTAATACGCCACTGCTGGCACCATGCTTGGATGAGAGAGATATGGGATTGGAGGCTTTCAGATGCGAAATCGGGATTATCATGTGACGAAAGAAGTGCGGTATCATCTGCGTATGTCGCTGTGGTAGTGTTGGCATAAGTAGGTAGATCTGCTGTAAATATCAAATAGAGTACTGGTCCCAGTATACTACCCTGTGGAACTCCTGACTTAATTGGGTGCATTTCTGATGTTTCGGAGTTATATTTCACTTCGTAGCATCTTTTTCCAAGATACGATTTAATCAACGGAAAAAAGGAGTGCGGTAACATTTTTTTAATTTTAAAGAGAAGCCCAGTATGCCATACCTTATCAAATGCTTGGCTAATGTCTAAGAAGACTGCGGAGCAATATTGTTTATTTTCCAATGCTCTACTTATGACATCAACCAGCCTATGCACTTGCTCGATAGTCCCGTGGCCCTCTCTAAATCCAAACTGATGTGTTGGTATTATATTTGCTAAGTGTTCCCTCATTCTGTTAAGTATTATCGTTTCCAGTAATTTTCCAATTACCGGAAGGAGACTGATAGGTCTATAAGATGACACTTCTTGAGCAGGTTTACCTGGTTTCAGTATCATTATTACCTGTGCTATTTTCCACTGGCTTGGGTAGTAGGACTGTCTTAAACATGCGTTGAAAATAGCGAGTATGAACAGTATTCCTTTTTTTGGGAGGTGTTTCAAAAGTGTCGCGTCGATAAGGTCATAGCCAGGGCATTTGCCTTCCTGGAGTGGTTTTTAAACTGGGCCATTATTAAATGGTAATGTGCCAATTCAAAATACTCAGTAGCGTGTTCTATAAAAACATTGATAACCGGCAAAATGATCAATTAACATTATGAACATTAGCTAGCTATTTGCTAATTGACAAAAGCAAAAACTAGATAGTGTTTATGTTGATATGGTGCTGATTTTATAAATATTTTTAAGATAAAGTCCAAAGGCTATATTTATGTGTATAAACAATTTGTGCCATGTTTTATATAAGTAACAAAAAGATTAAAAATTTCTCTACCGCAGTCGAGGTACTGAATGACCTCTGGATAAGATAATTCTCAAGAATTTTGTAACTTTAACCTGTTTCTTAATAAAATCATTCTTTGTTGATCATATCAACACTTGACATAATACAAATAAAAAAAGAAAAATCAGTGCTTACGTAGGTATATCAAAAAATGGTGCAGGCCCAACCAGCAAGAAGGCCGTACTGACAAAGATACAACCCAACACAGTGACAGCCTTAGCATGTATGGCAGGTCGATCACAAAGCCAGCCAAAAGCCGGCGCGGTCGCCGCGTATACACCACCATTGATAACAAACATCACACCCAAAATGACGGGGGAGAGGTTGAACTGAAGAATAATTGTTTCTATTTATATTAGTAGCTTATTTTAAATTTGCTTAATGCCAATGTGGTTTTTGAGCCGCAAGTGTAATGGATATAATGTAGCATATTAATGTGATTTTGCTTAAACCGGACACAAATATTGCATTAAATTTGTAAAGATTTATCTGGGGACTATAGGCACTCAATGATAATTAACTTTGGAGAATGCTTTATATATTCAAACTTCCCTTGAGTTGGGCTCATTCTATGAGGTTTCGATACCTATGCTGTTTAAAGTTAAACACACTTTAATAAAATTGATTATACGTTATAATTTAAATGAATATGGTGAGGGTAAAAAAACATTTACTTAGTAACATTTCAAAGTAATACTGTATAGTGTTACAAGAAAGACTTATGTTTGTACTACTCAGTACACAAATTATTATAGTTAAATGTTACCTAAGTATTGTTACTTAATTCATGTAAGGTGTATCATCTCTTAAAATGTGTACAACTTTGCTTCGTTCTGCAATAAATCGTTTAAATAATGGATATTTGCAATATATAGATCACTAATGCCAGATGCCTAGGTAGCAGAGATGTCAAGATAGACGTGACAAAATAATAGATCAGTGTTTTGTCACGACCATAAAAATGTTTAAATATAAATTTGTTTTGTTGTTTTTCTGACGAGCTAATAATATTTCAAAGATGGATGGACGGACAGTGTTCTTACAGTAATAGGGCTCTATTAACATCCTCTGGATATGGAAACTTAAAAATTGGTATGTCTTGAAATATTATAATTTTTTGCACATTACATAATCTTTTAACACATTACATTATTGATTTCTAATGATATTTTTTAGGTTGTACCTGACGTAGATGAGGCTCCATCGTCGCTTGCAGAAAACCGATACTGAGACTGGTACATATTATGCTCATGGCTGCAACTATTACACCCGGGATCTTCAAGAGACTTATCATGGATGCTGAAGGGAGTAAATAGTTAAAGTATAAAGTTATGTAGTTAAATACAGGACATATTAGAGTTGAAAAAATCTTCTTTCTTTTTATATAGTAACCACATCCAGCATGAGTACTAGGTTAGATTAAATTATTTTTCAAAAAAGCAAAATCATATTATTCATAAGTTATATTTTTCTTTTGAAGTTTTAACCGAGAGCTGTATATCACGTCATTAATGTAAAATAGAGCTTGTGTGCGTTTGCAATTTTTAAAAGTATTCCGTATTTGAAAATAAAGTACTCTTCATATACATAGATAATTTTTATTGATATGGCCAGAATTTTTAAAATTTGTGATAGACAAAACCTTATTTTTTTAAAATTCTACCTTTTTTTCATACTTTGCTTAGTCATACATTACTAGTTTCATCATCAGCTCAGGAATCTCTATCTTTATCTAACATGTAGATAAAGTCCCTGAACTGATTATGGTAAAATCAATGTAGTTACAAATTTAAATTTCTTCATTAACTTCTAAAAATATATATTTACAGAAAGTTGTGTTAGTCAGCATAAAGTATTTATGGTGACTAATGTATGAGGTTCATTGAAACCTGTTAGATGTTAATCGAGTTTAACTATATTTAAAGTTTAATCGATAAGAACTAATCAAATAAAAATAATATATTGATCATATTGTTATTCAAATATACAGGTAATGAATTTATTTGTGAAGGCCTACGTTGGCATACATAATTTATTTCCAGGTCTAGATTAATGTTATCATTATAGCATATGCACATTGTATTATCTATGGTAATAATAGTATTCTGGATGCAGTTATTAATGATCAAAAATTATTTTACATTACCCTCAGTTTTTTTAAATGATGCGTTATGCATTATTTATTAACAAAAAAGATTTGATAATGACCAAGTCTTACTTATTTATATTTTTGGATTATGTTACAGCAGATATACAGCTAAATTCTTTTAACATAATAGCTAAATGGGGCTATACAGCCCCCTGTTAATTTGAAATGTGATGAAGTATTGTATAAAAGATATAATATATCAAATATATATAGATGGTTTTGTTGAAATATTAAGTACTTTCATCTGTTTAATACAGATGAAAGTACTTAACATTATATTTACATTTTTATAATACACAATTATAAACAATTTATAGTTAGTAGGTAGGCTGAAGTGAATGATATATTTCTAACTTATTATCACAAACATATTCATTGGAAACTTTGTGTAAAATAATCAATATTATTATGTATATTTCACTCTTATGATTTTGTAATTCAATATGAAAGTTATTTATAGTAAGTATAAAATAATTGATAAAAAAATTAATATTATTCCTGCATATTAAATATGAAAATGATTTGTTTAGTTTAAAAATAATGAACAATGGCGTCTGCAATTGTTAGTTCCAATTTCAACATTTTTTTACTAATTATAACAGACAGTATTCTCATATCGATAGATGGGTTCAAAGTAGTGGTGACACACTATGGAGATGGAATATTCATTATATATACCCCATGCATTTCAGCTATCAATACAAAAGAAGTGCCACTTTTAAAGCCATACACTTAGACAATGTATATTAGTAAGCATGTCAGACAATATCTTTAACCAGTTTTTTGATTTTGAATTTTTATTCTTCAGTGTTAGAATAATTAAAAATAAGCCTTAACCCATTTAATTTAAACTGAATATCTGGGGTTATAACTGATCACACTAAAAGTGGTTAGTTTAAATGGTTATGCGGGAACAATCAATGCACTAAATATTTCCAATTCACCTCTTCACTACAGTCTAATAAAAATATTTACAAATCTTTTCAAAATTACACACCACTGGTACTTCCGTTGCTGTAACTTGCTGACAGTCAAATAAAATTGATGAACATAAAATGATTACACTATAGCAAAAAGATATTAAAAAAATAGGTCCAAGAATCCCAACTCACGTCCTTTATTTCCATCGTCATCTTCATCAGCATGGACAGGTAGAGCAAGACAGCTCATTAGCGCAGCGCAAAATAGAGCTGAGCCGAGCACTGCGAAAGGCAGCTCATAGCCGCCTGCGGCAAAGAGAGCACCTCCCAGAGTGGGTCCGACAATAAGACCTAGTCCAAAGAATGTCTCAAGAGAGGCCTGTGGATTTTACGTTCCACATATAAATTTCTATGTTATTGCTCTGAATATACATTTACTATATGTATTCTACTACTGTACGAAATAAGCTGCGTCTGAAAGCCATATATTAAAAAACATTTAAAGGATATTTTATTAATATCTATTAACATGAGCGAACTACTGAATTTGCTTTCAATTGTCAAAATCATAATTTCATCACCACAAGACAAAAGATAGAGATGTACATTGATAACATATTTGCAAACGGAGATTGTTTCCTTTAAAATTGTATTTTTCTAGTGTAACCATTTACTTCTGAGTACAAAAAAAACCAAGTGAAATGGTGTTTTTCTTGTATTATGTATATTTATTAAATTGTTCTTACCTGATCACAGTTTAAATTAAATATTATTCCTATAATTCAGATTTGGTATTAGAGAAGAATCAGGAGATTTAAAGCTTTGAAACATCTTTTTCAATATTATTAAAATGAATAAATTTATATTAATTCAAAGAAGCATACAAATGCTTTTTGGCAAAATATGCCAAAAGTCTCATGTCATGTTAAATACCGTATAGTTGTACTTTCTATTATTTTTACCATTCATATTACTGTTAGTTTAAAAAAATATATGCACATAAATACATTTTTCTCATTTTTATGTCACTATTTGCTCTCTGTATTACTCAACATCACAAAATACCTTTATATCATACAATAGTATAAAGCTTTATAGTGAGTGAAAGAGAATTAAAATTTATTTAGTGAGTAGTTAGTAATGATTGGTCAGACAAATGGTACTTTTTAAGGTTATATCAGATAATTTTGTCTATGTCTTTATTGCTATACTATTAAAAAAAGTGATCAAGAATATGTAAAACTTGCACAATTAAGTATTTCGTACCATAATTAAAATTAAGTAGATTCCGTGCTGTTAACCTATTTTAGGAAACGTAAACCTCGTTCGTCTTACACCTTCCTTATTTTACTCTAATATTTCTTATTTAAGAGATAAACAATTCTCTTTGTTTTTTGAATATTTTATTCTACAAAACTTTTTGTTTTTAAATGTTAAATTTTTAAAATTCATATTTCACAGAATGGCGTTAAAAAGAAAAATATCACTCATTAACCTTCTAAAGTTATCCTCAATATTGGGAATTATGATTTTTGAATTTTACCTTAACTCTGATTATCGCAAAGTATAACTATGTCAAAATTTAAGTTTCTACATTCCATTGTCTTGGAAAAAACTATCTATAACATATGACTAGATGAACGGATGGAGAGGCATGGAGTTAATTCCAAGTGTTCCGTTTTCCCAGTACTTGTCATTTAGGAACTAGAAATCAATGACTGTAATCACCAAGGTTCTTTATGCCACCTGGTTTGATTTGGAAAGCTAAAATGAAGAAATTATTTTTCCTTAGTTCAATATACATTTTTGGGTTCTGTACCCGATGGGTTCGAATACAATGCTATAGTTGTACCAATTTTCTAAGCAACTAAGACAGGGGCTTAAAATTCCTACATAATGATTAGTTTCTTGACCCAAAACTGACTTACACTTTTTTTTCTGCATATGCATGTGGGGTATCGTTGAAAACGTCTGTTGAATTACAGTATAAATGAGTTTTTTTTAACGGCGTTACTTGTGCAGATGTAATTCGGATCTAATATTTTCCATATCTGTGTTTAAATGAAAAATATAAGACAATAAAAAAGTTATGAGAAGTAAATCCACAGTATTTTTGTGACTTTCACAATATTTTTACGCACATAAAAAACTTGCTAGGCAATATATTTTCATCATGAAAAATAATATTAATATTTGCAAATAATTTCATAGAACCACTTTTTACTCTTAACTGTTTAAAACATTTTTGCATGAAGTGTGTATGAAATTTCTGTAGTGCGTGTTCTGCTTGTACTCGGCAGATTTTTAAACTATGTGGCAAATCGCTTACTTATTTACCACCTATCATGAAAGACTTTTTTGGAGATAAATTTTCATTATGAAAAATAATGTTATATAATATTTGCAAATCGTTCCATAGGAACATTATATAATCTAAACTGTTTAAATTTTTGCAAAAATATGCAAATCACTTACTCATGAAAAGAATCATGAAAGACTTGCTAGGCAATATATTTTCATTATGAAAAATAATGTCATTTAATATTTGCAAATCGTTTCATAGGAGCACTATATATTTTTAACTGTTTAAATTTTTGCAAAACTATACAAATCGCTTACTTATTTACCACCTATCATGAAAGGCTTGCTAGGAAATATATTTTCATAATGAAAAATAATATTAATATTTGCGAATCGTTACATAGAAACACTATGTATTTTTAATTGTTTAAATTTTTGCATGAAGCGTGTATGAAATCCCCGTAGTGCGTATTTCCACTTGTGTTTGACAGATTTTTAAACTATGTGGCCTACCGTTTACTTATTTACCACCTATCAAGAAAGACTTGCTAGGAAATATATTTTCATAATCAAAAATAACATTAATATTTGCAAATCGTTCCATAGGAACACTATATATTCTTAATTGTTTAAATTTTTGCATGAGGCTTGTATGAAATCTCCGTAGTGCGTGTTTTGACTCGTGTTCAACAGATTTATAAACTATGTGGCAAACCGCTCACTTGTTGACCACCTATCTTTTCGCCTCTTTAAATCCCACTTGATGCATGCGGAGTGCGGAGTATGCAAATTATTTTTGAATAATAAATATTGATGGCTTTATTGTATAGCATAGACAATGAGAGACAATAAAGCTATTCTACTCGCACGTTTTAATAATGATATATTGCTGTTTCGATTATCATTTATTATACTATGCTTATTTTTATATCAATATAATCAAATAATGGTACTTAAGATTAAAATATCTCTGCTTGTTTTTATAGTAAACAGTCTGGAAACGTATTGTTTGGGTATAAATGATCTGATTAAAAATGGACGTAAACAAATAAATGGCGAGGTCCATTGTCCGCATAAAAAAAAACAATGTAAGACATCGAGGTGGGTGGTCATTTACAACAAGGAAAGAAAAAAATAGTATTGTGATATATTTGGATATCTCCAAGAGTACGATTATACAACAGGTTAACAAACATGGTCTAATATTTAATAAGTCATGAAATCATTTAAGAAAGGAAGAAAAGGAGGATGCATTGCACATAATTTTCAAGCTTAATATTTCAAAGATGAAGTATAAAAATTAAATTGGTAAATGGAACGTCCATTTCATTTCAAAAGTCCTTAAAATGTAAGAGATAAAATAAATTCCTCCATCTTACATGTAGGGGTGTTAAAGTAAGAAAATTACATTTCGAAACACACTAATAGAACTCTCCATCTGAAGCATTTATTTCCAAATGTCATGCATGTAAGTACAAAACTTTAGAAACTGTGAAGCTGTGACAGACGTGCAGATGAAATTATTCTTTGTTTCACTATAAAATCTTTAAAATAATGAACTTGATAAATTGATGGGGTTGTTGAAGTAAACAATGAAAGTACAATTTTCATCGTAAAGGTTGACGCGAAACAAGACGCAGAAATGGTATAAGGGCGACGAGAAACATTATTGTGAAGAGTTCTTCCATCCATCACGCGTCATGTGGAGTGTCTCTTACACTCTGTGTCAGCTAAAGTTAATGCAACAGTAAGTCATACTAATCATGTAAACATCATTTCAATTCAGTAGTTTTTCTACTTTAATGTAAATATACAGTTCAGATACGTTCATACACTCGAAAATTAATGCTAATAGAACCACAAAAGTAAAAAAAGAACTATCGTTAGGCTAAATGTGTTATACTTACAAACATAGTGGCCACATTGTTGGGGAATTCCTTAGCGATGATGGCAAATGAGGCTGTCAAAAATGCCGCATTACCCATCGCCTCCACTATACGGATGGCAAAACTGAGCACGATGAAGGGTATGTGACCTTCTATCCTGTCCAGCATACTGTAAGTACAACATTCCTTGTGACACTTGTAAAATAGTTTCTTGTTCCATAAAAATAAATTAAATTTTGTATAGTTAATTGGTGAATAATTCAAGAATTAACACGATGACAAATTAATTAATAAAAAATCTATTAGTTAAGGGACTTGCAAATGAGCAATAAAAATTGTTCATTGTCGAAAACATTTTGGAAAATAAAAGTCGAGTACTATCTTTATTAACCTTGTCGTAGCAATGTAGCCTAAATATTTTTCAACCTTTATGGAATATTTTCTCTCCATTTACGCTAGAAGTTATGGAAACCCAGTAATAAAAATGCAAAATTCAAGAATACTAATACGATGACAGATAAATGGATTCAAAAAGTGTTAGGTAAAGGTCCTGCACACGGGTCATTGACGAAAATATTTTGGAAAATGAAAGTCGAGATTTATTTTCCTCAACTTTGCCGTTGCAATGTAGCCCAAATATTCTTTCAACTTTAAGGAATATTCTTTCTTTGTTTACGCCACCATGTTATGGAATCTTAGTATCTTCAATGCAAAATTCAAGAACTAATACGATGACAGATCAATCGATCAAAAAATTATTAGGTGAGAAGCCTGCAAATGGGCAATAAAAATTGCTCATTGCCGAAAATATTTCGGTTGATAAAAGTTGAGCAATATTTTCGTCACTTTTGTTGCAGCAAGGCAGCACAAATATTCTTCAAGCTTTAACGACTATTCTTTCTCTATTTACGCCACCAAGTTATGGAATCCTAGTATAAAAATTCTAAATTCAAGATCTAATTTAATGATGGATGAATCGATTAAAAAGTATTAGGCGAGAAGCCTGCAAATGGGCAATAAAAATTGCTAATTGTCGAAAATATTTCGGTTAATAAAAGTTGAGCAATATTTTCGTCAATTTTCTTGCAGTAATGCAGCACAAATATTCTTCAAGCGTTTCTCTATTTACGCCACGAAGTTATGAAATTTTAGATGAAAAATGCTAAATTCAAGAACTAATGTAAGGGTAGATGAATCGATTAAAAGTATTAAGTAAGAAGCCTGCAAACGGGCAATTAAACTGCTCATTGCCGAAAATATTTTATGAAGTAAAAGCCGAGCAATATTTTCGTCAACATTGTCGAAGCAATGCAGCCTAAGTATTCTTCAACATTTAAGGAAACTTCTTTCTCTATTTACGCCACCAAGTTATGGAATCCTAGTATGAAAAATGCAAAATTCAGAAACAATTAAAATTATTTGGTAAGAAGCCTGCAAACGGGCAATAAAAATTGCTCATTGTTGAAGCAATGTAGCCTAAGTATTCTGAAACATTTCAGGAATATTCTTCCTCTATTTACACCACCAAGTCATGGAAACCCAATATTAAATATTCATGTTCATATCAGAGAAAAAAAATTATAACTCTCCTTACTTCACTCGTGCAGCAAATAGGATATGAGGAATAATATCCCTGATTTCCAATTTGCTTCACACCTAGTTTTCATCCTTTCCCGCATAATACGTAAAATTTAGGACATTTTTGAAAATGTTATTACATGTACAACTTTTTCATTTTTATTTAAAGCATTGCTGTCAGCTTTGCGGCAATTACAACCTTTTGCAATTCACTTGAAAGCGTTTTGTTTTAATTTCTATTGTCAATTGAAATAGATTGCTAATGTAGCAATAAATACAACCTTTGCTCATATGTATTTATTAAATTACAGACAAAATAAATAAATATAGTCGCATAATGGATGAGAAAATACGTCCTAATAACTTTTCAATAAAACTGGCTGGTAGCTGATAAAGAAATAAATCAGATACTAAAACAATCGATTTAAGAGGTTAAACAGATTGAACCGGTCATGTGTAGTACAGTAAAAATGAAATATATATAAAAATATACAAACAAGTACATCGTAAATAACGCTTAATATGAGCTATATAAAAAATGTGAGAGTGCAAATATAAACTACGAGAAATACGATTGTCGGATACTGAAGAAGCGGTGACTGCCTTCGAAAAGAGCGTAGAAGAAGAGAGTGATTTCATTGAATGAACGATGCAACGGAAACTATTTCGAAAAAACAATAAATAGATTAAAAATAGTAATTTATTAAAAAATTAAGTAAAATTAAAAATAGTTAACAATAAATAGAATAAAATAGCTAGTTCGTTTCATTTTTGTAATTCTAAACACTTTTAGCATTACCTCTCATATGGTCAGACATATAGGGACTTTAAAATGAAACAGGAATGGACATGTCGCTTGAAAAACTAAAACTGAAGCGGGGAAGTCATGAGATGTGGATCGTAAGAGTTGAAAAAAATATCGGTAAATAAAAAAAACGATTGTGCGATGATGCAGAGTATGATTTAAACGGTATCAGGTAGCAATGTAACAGAAATATCCGGGAAGCTATATCCAATACATGCTACAAAAATCAGGTAAATTAGTGAAGAATTACCTTTGAGAATCGGAATTGAATTGTAATTAAATTTTCTATTAATCTGAGATAAAACGGTTTGACGTTATAGAAGCAAATCTCCACTAAAAAGAAGATAAATTTAATATGAATTCTTTGTAAGATGAAAGAAAATTACTTCGTCAACGCATCACAACAGCCATCTCGACACGCCGAGCTGTAATGGAACACAGTGGCAAAATGCCTCATTTAGTGTGGATCGTGTTATTTATGATAAAAATTATGGAGTGCATGCGACCCCTCGTATCACGCAAGGTCTCTCCCAACAGTCAATTGCAACTCCCAATCGTCCCAATAGTCAATTGTAGTCTAGCAATTGATAGATTATCCGCTAAATACAAATTATTCTAATGCATAGATGCATTTCTTTATGGGCGGGATTCTAACCACACTTTTATCATTAATAATATTCACACCGTTTCTTATGCTATTACTAATTAATTAAGTACAATGTGTAAAGTAGTATATGTATAAATGAGCAGAGTTGGCAAAAATCTAGAATTTCACTCCCGATTTAATGTGATTTTCTCTAGGTTCAAGTATTTCTTAAAATGATATTTAGCAGCATTTATTTATTATAGATCGTATTTATTCCATGATACATCGAACTTCTATTCATGAAAATGAAAAGAAATTGTTAAGTGCGAGTAGAACTTGCGCTACAAGGTATCCATTCTTACTTAGGTACATATAAAGTTTAAAAACTTAAAGATACATATAATTTCTACTGAACTATTTACAAATATTAATTACTATTCTTGACCATTAAGTATAATGTTTAGTATATTTTTACAGACTTAAGAAACAAAGGAAATATCAAAATTAAAACGTATATTTCGTTAATAAGCAGAAAATGAACTAGTTTTTTCAGAATATCATCTCATCTATTATAGAACGGGGATTAAAAAATCGTTCCCATCTTGGCTTACAACGCTCTTTTCAATGATTCATCGCATGGGACAATGCGACAGTCATTAATTTTTTTTCCAATATTTTTACGTGTGTTAGACTACAGAAAAATTGTTTTTTTCAAATTTAAATTCTGCTCTGACTCTAAATTATTGTTTACATAATGTATGTGAATTTTATGCATGAAGAATTTAGAGTTTACAAGCTGTGGAGTGGTGACAAGGAGAGGTACAAACGAAGGAAAACACTTTTGTTCCGTTCGGAATCTTTGGATATTGAACCATAGAAACAGTACTAATTGTATTTAGCTGGAATAAATGAAAAAAATAGTATAAAACCGCCGTTTATAAACCTCTATTTATTATATTTTATTATTATTATATTTTTGGGATTCTGTACTTCAAACTGAAAAACGGAACAGTGTTAAGAACACTCACGAATCTGTCTGTTTGTAATAGCCGATTTTCTCAGAAACTATGCGATGTAGAAACTTGAAATTTGGCATAGTAAATACATCTTATTAACTAACTCACATATTTTAATTTTTTTTAAATATAAAACAATGAAAATATATTTTTTTAAATATTCGTATGGCAATTAAAGAGGCATAAATAAAAATGATTTTTTCAAAATTTTTAAATATCATGTAGGACATTATTTGAAAAATTTAGTTCGTAAATTGCTTGTTTAAAAACATATTTAAAAGTAAGCGAAAATAGAGATTACCGAAACTGCTGAACCCTCTTATTATGTTGTGAAAATATAAATATTTGTAAATAGTTTAATCAAAACACCATGTATCCTTAAATGTTTATGTGACTAAATTGGTACTGAATCCTTCTAGAGCGAGTTCTATTCATACTTGACAAGTTTTTTAGAAGATATTTACATTTTCGATTATATTACATAGGTGTCATCCAAGGTGCAGTAGTAGAATCCTTGATTAACACACTTATTTCGATTTTTTTTAATATCCTGTCTGCACAAATCCAAAAAACCCATGCAAACGAAATAAAGAGCATAACTAATTTCTGAATTAAAATCAGAAATTCATCAAATTACATATTATGTATCAGACTAGTATTTAGTTATTTTGCTTATGACATGTCACATATCAAATGCCAAAGAGACAAGTAGTGATTGAATAAAAACACAAACATAATATTTACCGAATTTAATAAAGAAACCAAAATAGACTTATTGTATGAAGCACTAATAAATAATTGAAAAGATGACAAAATATGGTGTCTTATCCTAAATCACAATCTGTGTAAGAATATTATTAGAAATAAAAATTAATATTTAAATAACAATTTGTGATATTTTGGGTTAAAAGGCTTCTTTCGTAGACGTTTTTTTTTTGACCGTTTGACGTTCGTTTTTTGTGACCTCATAAATGACTGAGTGACGCATAGGCGCGTGAGTGAATCATTGTACTCTTTCGTCGACGCCTAACTTAAATCTATATTTGTAGGAGATATTTGGGAGTTACAGACAGATGGAAAAATGAAGTTTGCCTCACCCGAAGAGTATGGCGCACGTGCCGGTGGTGAGTATGCCGCCGTTGAAGAGCATCTTGGGCCCAATCTTGTTCATGTGCGCACCGTATAGCGGGCTCACGGCGAACACGACGAGCTCGAAGACGCCAAACACCAGCCCGTACTCGGCGGCGCGGCATCCCTTCTTCTCTGCCTGCGTGACGTAAAGAAATAATTAAAGAATCAGAAGCAAAAGTGAATATACAGATGGATCTCAAATTTGTATCGTAGAGCTTTTTTGAAGCTTAAAAAAAGGTGTTCGGTTTTCTCCAAATATCTTTCTGCTGATTTTTTTTTGTTAAAATTATTTTTAGTTGAATTATTAATTTAATCCAAATAAATTCACACCAACCGACGAGTGGAATATTCAAATTGTGTAATGCGATTTTTAACAATATTTAAATTTATTTTTTCCAATATAAAAATAACATAAAATACCCAATATTTCAATTTCTATAACTGTGGGATAATTTTTAGTATTACATATGAATATCAAAGCCGAACCTGTTTATTCTTGCCCTATCGGATGTTACGGCATCGTAACTCGAGATGAAATTATACGGATGACGTACTTGAATTACGTAAACAGAAAAATAAAGACATAGTATGTTTTAATTTTTTTAAACACTTCTTCAGTTATTTTTTCATAAACGGTTGAGAATTGTCACGCAATTTTTTAATATTTTCTACTCAGTTTGAAGTAAAAAAATCACCCTATAAGAAAAATGGCCACGTGTTTGTTACAATATATAAATATATAACATTATGTAACAAAGAATATGTCTGTTATTTATAGAGGCAATACTGTGGTTCAAACTCAGAATTTTTTAAAAGTGATTCAGTAAAAAAAAATTTTTTATTTGAAATTATAACTTTGAGAGTGATGTTTTCAAAAATGGTTAAGAATTTTGATTCAGTTCCTTTTTACAATTTCTACTCAGTTTGATACATACAATCACCTGTATGAGTAACAGATACGAGCACATTTTATTACAGTCTCTATGCATACAATTCGGAAAAGGTCTTTGGAGAGGTCTTTTAAAATGGAATAGAAAATGTTAAGAATTCTTTCATATTTGGCCTTTTTTTTTGCGAGATATAAAGTTTTTAAAAAGTGTAACCCTGTGTAACCTTTGCAGTGTAACCCTCGCTCTAATATTTTAACTACGTGAATCATAAGTCTAAAAATCACCAGAATAACGGCAATTAATTAGTACTTTAATTTTAATCAGTTAACTTGAGTTAATAAATTATACAAGGTTATTTGCATAGTCAAAAATAGTATTATCTGTAATAGTATAATAAAAACATTTTGTATGGTATGTGTTGAAAATTTTATACGTCATAGTGTGAGTTCTATTTGTATTTAACAGGTTTTCTATTTTGTACTTAACATTACTAAAACATGAATTGACTTAAAACTTAACATTTTGATTGATTGATTGGTCTAAACTTAATAGTTTGATTTGAAATTTAAGATTTTTCATGACTGATAAAAATTGAACAATCCATTTAAAAGTTGAGAGATAAAAGACTGAAAAAATTAACTGCCCTGTTGAGGTCCAAAATACTAAAAAGTTTTTTACAGATGCCAATGATTTATGTTTCAATAATATTGTATATAAATGTTACATTTTATTTAATAAGAGTTCCAAAATAATTCATAATATGACATTGTTGTTTATCATGTATTTAAATATTATCAATTTAAAGCGTAAATTTGATATTTTTACAAACAAAACCATTAAAAATCATGGTTTCAAATATTTTAAAGACGAAGGGCAGATGTGTTGATGATGTACTTGTCACACGACCACCAAAACGAAGTTTGCTTATGGCAAGAGACATATGCGGGTAAATCAGAATGCGATACAAAATTATTCATTAAATAGAAGACATAATTCATTGAGTATTCAAGAGTTTATTTGCCAACCGACTTGGAAGACCGACTCAGCTTGGCGTATAGTGTGGAAGGAAAAATAATATTTATAAATTTGAGTTATAGATAATTTTTTTTCTTTTATTCCAAAACAATTGATTCTGCACATTTTATTAAAACGTAATAGTTTATTAACTTAAATAATTTTATCAAACGTAAAGTAAGGTTTTCTTGTTTTCATGTGAATGATTTCCCTTTGTTCTAAAAGAAAATCATTTTCACCTAAAATAATTCAAGATTTTTCAGTTATTACGTTATACTATTTCGGCGGTTTTTTCTCTTTAATATTATATGTTTACATTTTATCTACTGAAACCTAAATTTTTGAAATACCGTACTATCTTTTGTCATTTTATAAAAAAAGTGTTCTTCTACCTTCGAAAAATATAAGAATATTTATTTTAGTAAATTTATTTCACAGCCCTTGTTTAGTTTTTTAACCCCTTATAAGGCAAAGGGAATATTTTTACCGCCATGTGGAGTATACTAGAAAAACTAACTTACGTTCTATATCTTTTTTTACGTACTGGCAACTTTAGCAGATATTTGTCATTGTTTTGACTTACATAACTTTTGCACAGTCAATTAATTTTTTTTCATGGCGGTCAGTTGAATACTCAAAACCGATGATTTTCCGTAGCGTTGATGAATGTAAATCTTTGTTCATCTCGGGTATCTGCGGGTTTTGAAAGGTTTGAACAATATTTTATCCATTTCACTGTTCAATTATCAATCATTTATTTTTTTTTGTGGTGGGAAGCCTACTCGCTCTGCCTGTGGTGGGCTTGGCTTAGCTTTTGAGTATTGATGCTTGTTTTTTCTTTGCTTCGACATATGAGTCGGAAAGCTTGAATGATTTGGATATAGGGCATGCCCTTGAAGACCTGTTTGACTTACCTGATCTAGAATAATCTAATACCGATTTGGAATCAGAAGACGAGAGAGAAATATAGTTTAGTACAACCAGACTCCAGATAATTTTGGAGGGTCTTGGCGGCGATATTGTCAATACTAAACCTGTACTGGATAGCCAGCTCAGCACGAAACAATCATTTATAGAATTTGATTCCTATCCTATTCAAGAAATTGAAAATATTTTTTTTCCAATTTAAAGACCAAGGACTCGTCTTCCTGGACCTAGCAGTGTAACAATTTCATCATCTCCTCTTCCTGGACTTAGCATCTCTCAGCCTGTTTTTGATGACACAAATACTGACTCCGACACAGATCAATCTGACGAGGACGAAGAACTGTGGAAAAAATTGCCTGGACTATTTGACCAAAACCTGAAATTTTTGACTATATCCCAATCTCCAAAACCTCGGTCAGAACCAGCCCATTATGTTTTTTTAAATTTTATTAAAAAAAAAGTTTATTATATAGTACAACAAACTATTTTCTATGCCATTCAAGAAAAAATTTAATCTAGGATTCCACTTAAACTTCAAGAGCTAAAGACCTTTTAAGTATTATAATAACTATACTATCACATTTTGTCGTCCATAGATCTTTACTGGTCGTCTGATTCAGGTTTCAGAGTGAACGAACTAGCAGACATAATACCAGTAAAACGATTCAAAAAAAGTTTGCGATGTTTACATTTAAACGACAACACAAAGCAAGCCGAAAAGAATAGCCCCGATTACGACAAACTAAACAAATTACGTCCGTTATTAAATATAATAAACGAAGTATGTCAAAATAACGCTGAAGAATCTTCTTCGCAAAGTATAGATGAATCTATGATTCTCTTCAAATGCCGTTCGTCACTCAAACATTACAGGCCTTTGAAACCCGTGAAGCGCAGGTATAGTCAAACTATCTCACCTATATAAGTTTGAGGTCTACATTGATAAAAGTGAAAATTCGGTAGAAAAAGGATTAGGAGCAAACGTAATGGAAAGATAAACTCGAAAACTAATAGAATAATAAGTGCAGAATACACTTGTCATATTCGACAATTTCTTTTGTGGTTATAAAATTTTAGACTATCTATATGAAATCATCCTATAAAAGATGCAAACGAGTAAGAAATTGAAGCTATCGTGGGATGAATTTAACTGGAGAGTAAAGGAGAATGTGGCATTTGTCATATGGTAAGACAATAAAAAAGTGTTTCTCATGTTTAACGTATTCCACTGAAAAGTTGGTCAAACAACAGTGACAAGGACCCAGAAAGACGGCGCTAAACTTCCAGTGAAATGTCCTTTTATTTCAAGGAATATACCAAGAGAATGGGTTGGGTGGATCGATTCGACTAATTGAAAAGCACATATACTGTTACATACTGTGTATATGTGCTTTTCAATTAGTCGTGGAAGTGGTGGCTCCATATTTTTTACAGGATGGAAGCATAACCAGTGCTTATATCCTTAGGACTAAAATGGCATAAAACTATCGCATCGTGAATTCCGTACGGAATTAGCTAGAGGTCTTGTGTCTACAGTGGTCAAAAAAGGCGTTCCACCATGGCCATTTATGTTGCCAGAAAGAAAGTTGAATCTGCTGGCACAACTCGCCAAAAAGCTGTCCATGCGGTTATCGATGAGCTGCTTTACGTAAACGTGGGTAACCACATGACTTTCCCCTTGTCTTCGTACCAATGTTACCGTCTGTGCAGTACGAAAGCTAACGACAAGCAGTCAAAAATTATGTGCCAAAAATGTAAGGTGGCGTTGTGTATTGTTCCGTGTTTTTTGCATTTTATCATAAAAGGTAGTCGTTTTCACAACTATTTTATTATGTTTGTTATTGTATGATTATATGAATAAGAGTAATAAATTTGATTGAATTACGAAGGTAATTATTATTTATTCAAAAAACTTAATGATGTCAGTAACAATAATTGGACTATATATTTTATTTACCTATGTTACGTACCAATAGCAGTCGGCCTTTCCAAAACTAAGTAAATAAGTATATGAAGAAATACATAAATGAATTAACAGACAAATTAATATTAGTGAAAAAAGAATAGTAACAATCTAGTCAGACTTGGGCGGGTACAGGGAATTTATTTACTACCATAGAAATAACAATAATGAAATTTATTGTTCTTTCTACCCTCATAAGTAACATAAAACCGGTGGCAGTTTTATTTCTCCACTGCTAGATCATTATGCCTGTTAAAGGGTTAAAATTATTAGGTAATGAACGTTATTAGTCTTCCCAATACTTCGTTTATCACATTCAGTTTAGTTGTCTGTCTCGAGAGTATTTTTTCAGTGGATTATATATCCATTCTAGTATATATACACCGATATGACGAAAGCAACATGTTAAGAAATATTTATAAACAGATGTAAAATAGACATAATACACATTTTGATAAACAAGTCAAAATATTTTTTTCGATAAAGCAGTGGCACTTTCAACTCTTAAGCATCGTCATCAACTAATAGTTTGGTATCTACATATGCTTATTATGAATAGGTGACATGTATTTCGCGTGCTTTTTAGATGCTTTAGTTCTGTCTGTATACATTAAAATTTGCTACCACATTAGTAATAATAATATATAATCATGATGCTTTAATTAAATTCTTCTTTCCCCAGTCTTTGTTTAGGACTTCGCCTTCATCAATATTCTTATTTGGAAAAGCACCCTTTTCTGGTTATTAAACGTGAAGAACTTTTTCATTATTATAATTTTATATTTTAAATTCAACGATTCCTTCTTTACGAGGGCGGTTTTATTTTTCAACATATCACTCTCAAAGTTCAACGCGCTTGTCCAGACCATTCTCCAGTTTCACAGGCCTCCGTTAAATTACACTCACTTCAGGTTTATCAGAATGCTCGTTTACACTCTGTAAATGAGTAATTTGAAATAGTCTCACCTCTTCCATTGATATAAATGTTTGCTCGATCAGTTTTGAGTTTCACAAGTAGACGGTAATCTGAAAGACCATGATCGGGTGAATGTGAATGAATAACAAACCTTCGTTCAGTAAATTTTTCCTCAGTGACTTGAATACGTTGGTGCATTGTCAAGTTGGAACAAGTCCCTTTTTGCTCCTGCTCAAAAATGACGTATTGTATTTTTAAGTAGTCGATCCAAAAAAAAACGATTGCATTCAAATTATCATCTTACAGTATGCTTGTCACCTTTTTTCTGAAGCAGTTCTTCTTATGCCGTTCATTGTTTTGATTATTGCTTTGTATTATGCTGCAAAAAATCGATTAAAAATTTTTTAACGCTTGTAAATGATCGCCGAATATTCATATATTGATTCATTTTTGCTTTGAATTGAAAAGACGCGGTACTCATTTTGTTTATAAATGTAATTCACTCTGCAAAATAAATTGAAGTTGATTAGCAAGCACCATATCATGGAATATGTCGATGATTTCCAGAACGAGTTGTATCTTTGATGCTTGCTCTACACACTTGAATTACTTTATCCAAAGTTGGATTCGCCCCAGGCTGGCACAATTTTTTATAAATTTTCTTTGCTGCTTCCCATCCAAAAGAAAATAATTAAACCACAGTAGGGATTCTAGTTTTATCCAGTATGCGCCGTCACTCCAATTACTTGTATTATTTAAGTATTGTCAAAACAACGAAATTACTTTTGATGATAAGATATCCAAATATTAGAAGCAAACTCACAACATGCGCATTTGTTACTGTCACCGTCAATCTACTCATCGAACCATTCTCGTATATAGCAAGTAAGTAATTAAAACTGGGAAATCATTGTCCTCTATACCTAAATGGATGTAGCAACTTTGTTTTCAGACAAAGTCTTTTTACGATGTACGTCCTGAGCGTACTAAAGGAGCATTGCAGTTAGAGGTAGGAGGTCTTTCTTCCGGATATTGTTCTATGCCTTACATTGTTCGCATATTAAACAGCACACACGGGGATGGCACATGTTAATGTGCCGTCACAAAATAACCCGATATACCAATATTTGGTAACTACGAAATGTAATATTTATTGACAGATGTTTGCTACTGTTATTTTTCCGTTAAATTTTGTTTTAATTTATTTAAATAAAGGTGGTCGGTTTAGGTCAGTAGCATTATTGTTTAGTCATCACTAACTCGTTTCATACGTTACTTTATATGCCTTTACTTTTGTTTTATCGGATTCTCTGAAGACCTTCATAGCTCTCTGCATGTAAATAAATAATATATTGAAGCGTCATCAATGAAACATAGAATATTTTTTAATAGATTGCAATCAATGATGAAATCGATAAAAATGAAATTGAAAATTTGTTTCTGATCCAAGTAGCGAAAAGCAATTTTTCTTTAGTTCACAATAATTAAATTGTGAGCACGCGATAGCTAAAATCGTTATTTAATCAGGTGTTGTGTTGGGAAGTTGTGAAACAAATAAGCTATTATGTTATAACGCAAACAGATATCAGGAAAAGTAAAATTGATTTTAATAGAACCCATTTGGTTATATTAAGTTTCCGTACCTCAAGAGGAAAAAATGAATTTTTATTAAATGGCTTATGTGTCCGTCCGTGTTGTCGAATGTCTGCAGTTATTTCATGAGAATGGTTCACAGCCTTTTTTTCTTGAGAATGGTTCACAGTCGTTTTTTCTTTGGAATGGTTTACAGCCGTTTTTTCTTGAGAATGGTTCACAGCCGTTTTTTCTTGAGAATGGTTCACAGCCGTTTTTTCTTGAGAATAGTTCACAGCCGTTTTTTCTTGAGAATGGTTTGATATAGAAACTTGAAATTTCGCATAACGATAAAGTTGACACTCAAAACTATTGATCTCGTAATTTGGAGGGAGGGGAGGGGGGTAAAAGGTATTATATGTTTTCACATTTATTTTATCGTGTGGGAATTGAAAGATCAAGTTACAAAGATTCCAACGTTTTTTTCAGATTTTCATGTAAGTTAATTTTAGAGATATTATTGAACACGTTTACTAAAATATTCTCCCTCTGTCCGAAACTTAAAAACTGTAGTGATAATTCTAAATTTCATGGTTTTTGAGATAATTCAAATATTTTTATGACTGCGAATATACTAGCCAGTATATGCAAGCCAGTAAAGGTAATATTAATATTTCTGACTAGTTAAATTGAAATATTTTATACTTAAATATTTCTTTATGCCGAAGTGTGTTCCATACACCTCCCTAGTGTGAAATTTAACAAGTTGTTTTTTTCAGTAGACTTGTTCACGTGAATATTTTTACGAGTTTGCGATTTGTATTGAAATTACAAATAACAAAATTTTCTTTATTAGCTAACAAATACAATAACACATAATCCATCTTTCACCAGTTAATTAAAATCACATTGGAATTCCTTCAGTGACTTTTGCGTGATGGGTATATAAATAATCGGACTAACAGACAAGCCGATAACAATTTTGAAAGCCATATATATATATATATATATATATATATATATGTATATATATATATATATATATATATATATATATATGTATATATATATATATATATATATATATGTATATATATATATATATATTTATATATATATATATATATTATATACAGGCTGTCCAGTGGCAGATTTCAAAGTTTGAACAAACATAGTTTCTGAACGCAACACATAAGAGGGGTGGGGGGAACGTCGTTAGAAGCGCAAGCGGTACGGGGGGCGTCGTTAGAAGCGCAAGCGGTGCGGATGTTTTAGTAGCCATGGAACAGTGGAGTGGAGAGCACCGCGCTTTTGCCGTCGAGGCGTACATTTCGAGTGGATTTTCGCTGTCTGTAGCACGCCGTAGATTTAATAATCGTTACAGTATTCGTCGATTACGTGATGGACCATCGATCAACCTCATTCAGTCATGGGTAGCAAGGCTCAGAGCTACAGGATCAACATTAAATAGGCCCAGGCCAGGACCTACATCAGTGGTAGCCACGGATGAAAATGTCGAGCGTATTATGGTTTCTGTCGTTGAAAATCCCCGTTTGTTACTGCGTACACGTTCATCGATATTGGGAATTCCGAAATCAAGTTTACAGGTAATAATGCGAAAAAAGCTCAAGTTCCATTCATATAAAATTCAAATTGTTCAAGATTTACACGATTCTGACTTTGAATTAAGAAAAATTTACGCGGAGGTGATGTTGTTGAGATTTCGTACTGCTACCCGGATGGTCAGCATATTCTTTAGTGACGAAGCTCACTTTCTCATTGGAGGATATGTGAATAAGCAGAACTTTCGTTACTAGGATGTCCACAACCCAAGACAAATGCATCAAGAGCCTTTACATAAGCCTAAAGTAACAGTCTGGTGTGCCATGTCTGCATCTGCAATCATAGGGCCTTATTTCTTTGGAAATCAACGTGGCCAAACTGTAACTGTGAATTCGGAGAGATATGCCCAGATGTTTTTCAGAGTAGAACTACAGAATAGTCCATCCTTCAACCAAAACACATGGTTCCAGCAGGACGGGGCCACAGCTCACACTGCTAATGTGTCCATGAATGCAGTGCGGCAGTTATTTCCAGAAAAAAACATATCCCGAAACGGTACCGTACCGTGGCCACCTAAGTCACCCGATTTAAGCCCTTGTGACTTTTTCTCAGTCGCTCTGCAAACGCGTTTTTGAAAATGTGCGTGCTAGACTCGAAGAATGTGTCAGACTCGATGGCCGCCATTTGGAAAACGTGGTTTTTAAAAAATGAAATCCGCATTTGTTTTTTTAATAAACCTACTTTGTATTAGAGGTGTAGTTTTTTTTACAAATTTTCAAACATTGAAATCTGCCACTGGACACCATATATATATATATATACACACACACATATATATATATATATATATATATATATATATATATATATATATATATATATATATATTTAATATAATCACTAATATTTTCTTTTATTTTTTGAAAATAAATCATTTTAATGGTATGTATTTTTTAAGTGTTCACTATCATTATTGGCGCAACAGCCGAGGCTTTTTCAAAATTATATAAATCTATTTTAAAGTGTCAATTGATATGTTATTGACCACTTATTATAATTTCAGTTATTGTTGTTGGCTGTTCGAAGTAAGTGTCGCGAGGGTTTCAATTCAATAAGTATGGAGATCGTACCATTTTTTCTGATGTGCTAAATTGGGATGTGCTAAATTGATTACACGATTCTTAGGCACTTACAAAAATTTCAAATTTTTCGTCGCGTCGCTTTGTCTTGTATAAAATGAAAATTGTTAATTGCGTCTCTCGTTTTTGCAGGGGGTTATTTTTGGACAACTTTTATAAATCCCCCCCGTTATAGTTGAATAGTGTTCTGCATTTTCTTACTAGATGTCTAAAAATGTCTAGAAAAAAAATGCTGTATATCAGATTTGTAATTATCAACTAAAAATCTGTACCTAAGTTTTGGAGGAAAGGGACGCATTTATAAATATTTTCATAGACGTAAGACAAGTTACTTGCTTTCCTCAATCTCTTTAATTTATTAATGCAAATTGATCGAAATAATTTTTCATCAACATTCTTCTTAAACGCCGTCCTGTTTTTTTCACATACCTGTTTAAAAAGATAGGGGATGACGATGATAACAATATACACATTTTAGGGCATTTTAGGGACTTGTATCTCACGAAGGAGATGCTGTAAGTTTTCGATAATATTACTGTAAGTTTTCGATAGCAATTTAAAAGACGTTTTTAATGACATTTTTTTATTAAATTATTAGACATTTTCGACATTAACTTAATAGACATCGTCAATGACATTTTTTTTATTAAATTACTGGACATTTTTGATAGAAATTTAAAAGACGTCTTCAATGACATATTTTTATTAATGTTTTTTCGCATATACTCCATCGAGTAGGGATGGAATGGAGAATAAACGTTATTTTTCTTTACAATCTGTATTATATGTTTGAAGGTTGTATATACGAACGGCAGATATACAAAACGAAATTTGAAGAATATTGGTTTTGGCATTGTTATGGATTCTAAAGTAAATATAATGCTCAACCCAAAAAATTGTGTTGAGCGGAAGCAGGGATTATCAAAGGCCTGTCCGAAATACCCCTCATATATGTTCAGTCATTTTTTATTAGTTTCAGAGTTATCAATTTTGTTGTGTTTTTTAGCCAAACTCATATAGATTGAATGCAAAATGTTTCTTTGTGACACGAGTAATTTTAATACAAACGTAACTTTTTTAACAATTAGTTGATTAACTGGTCTATTAGAGAAAAAAATATTTACATGCGTCTTAACAAGGTGCTAAAAATTAAAAGAAAAACGAGATATTTGAAACTTCACATTTCCAACTAAATTTTTAACATTATTTAAAAAAGATTTTTCACATTTCATTCATCTCATAAAAGCATTTTTCTCCTGAACATATTTTAAAAACCTTTTAATTTTACCGACTTTTTAACAAGAATATTGACATCGGTTTTGGCTATTAACATGGCAGTTAATTGAACCATTTTGAAACTCAGATTGCTTGAACGGGGTTCTTTACATAACATTTTTAAAACTTAATTGAACTGTATAATATAATGGTGCATTCTGTCATACCTTGAATGTAAGAAATAGTTTGAGTGTAACCGAGAGATTCCCTAGGAAATGGATAGGTATTAGCGAGACTCTGAGTCTCCGTGCTTAAATCCAATCAACTTTTCCATGTGGGGATAATACACAGAACTCTATGACTGGTTAAAAACACAAACAAATTGATAATTAAGAAACTATCAAAAATCACTGAACATACATAGGGTTTTGGATAGGCTTTGATATTCTCCATCTATGTTCCACCGTTTGTCACTATTTCTTGGGACAAACCGTATAATTTCGACTCTTTGTCATAGTGGTACTTTCCTAACTTAGTTATTATTAATTACATTTAATTTTATTATCGTTCCCTTATAACATAATGAAAAAAATTAAGACCAGACTAATCTTTGGTAAATAAAAAGCCATTTCTAATTAGAAATTTTGAAAAAATGATATTTGTTTTTCTAATCGTATTAAATGGATGACGCAATTGCATTCAGATATTGCACACTGTTGCATCATAAACAAACATGTCAGTCAACAAGTAACTTAGTTGTTGCACTTCGATCGAGAAGGACGTTGCGAAAGCGTGTGAATAATACTGATAATTTCTGTTATATTTATGGCGAACTGACTTTCGCATCACAGAAGCAGTCGATCAAGGGTTTTACTGAAAGCGTACATTTTATAATTAGGAAACCAAAAAATAACTAAACTTTACATACATATTGTAATTCATAATGTAACTAGTCAAAAAGTAACTAGTTAATAAAATAATCTATTATAAAAAAAACATTAAATAAAGTTTTGAAACTATAGCTAAAACGCTATTTCAACGATTATATACTTCTAGTCCTTACAGTTTGGGAGCCAGTACGTCGTGACAGACAGACAAAGGGAAAATATAGCGAAAACGATAGGGTTTTGTTCGGACCCTGGGTACGAAACTCTAAAGATAAATCAAGGGTTTCCTGATTCATGCGACTGATTGTTATATTTTAATGATAAACAACATGTGTACATAAAAAAATGAATTATCGTGCTGAGCATATGTTGTGTAGTGAGACTATTTTTAGCGTATTCGATTCTAACTTAGCATATTTTTGCCTCCTTACAATATTTTTAGCTCAGGTATTGGACAATTTTCGCATATTTTGGCAAAAATAAGCTTTAATATAAAAATAACTTTACAAAAGTTGCAAACTTATTTCATATTTGTTATATTGTGAACACTGATAGATGGCATAACTGAATAAATTTTTTGGGGGTGTGGTGAAATTTTTGTTAAGAACTGTCTTAAATGACATATAATCATGGTTATTAGTACTCGTATCATAGCACAGGGTTTATTAGATTGCCCTCTATCATAAGGCAGAAGCATTTAAAACATTCATCAGTATACTTGCTAAAATCTCGTTAACTATTGTTTGACTAAAATAGTTTTTATTATTGCATTACTAGCTAATCAGTATTATTGAATAAACAATTAGTTAATCAGCTTTTATTATCTATTTTTTTCTCTGAAAGATCATGCTATGATGCCGTGCACACTGCTTAGTTAGGTAGTAAGTTTACTTTCGCTTAAAACTTAACGTAATATAAAATAAACATATCCGTAATTGTATAAATTAATAAAAATGAGAATGAACAGTACGAAATGTATAAACATTTCATAAAATAGATATTAAGTTAGAAAGGTTTAATTATATTTTATCAATTTATAGGATTTCATCCTTTCGCATTAATTTCATATTTTTAATTCGGTTAAATGTGAATTTTTAAATTCATAAAAAAATTAGTTAATGAGCAAATCGGCACTTTAGCTTACGCGAACATGTTTATGCCCCGTTTATTTACAGATTGATTAATTATTCAAAAAGCGTCTTGTGTATGAGGAAATAAGCAAAGCAGGCTGAAATTTGCGCCGCCTTAGCTGAACACAAAATATCTTTTCGCACAATGTAATGTTTTTAAATTCATAAAAAATAGGTAATGAGCAAATCGGCACTTTAGCTTACGCGAACATATTTATGCCCCGTTTATTCACAGATTGATTAATTAATTCAAAAAACGTCTTGTGTATGAGGAAATAAGCAAAGCAGCTTGAAATTTGCGCCGCTTTAGCTGAACACAATATATCTTTTTGCACAATGTACTATCTTAGCCTTCTGTTTGGATAGGGTATTTCGCAAATTAGAAATCGCCAAAACATTAGGGATACATCTTTGTCAGGGAAAACAGTATTTTGGTTAATAATCGGTGAAAGCACTGCTGAAGTAGCGTCAGAAAAACTTCTTGCGTTAGCTGTTAATTTATATCCGCTGTTAAAAAATATGTGATGAATAGTATAGTAATAAGTAGGTATTTTCGAATCAGTATTTTTGTTAAGAAAGGGTGAAAGCATTGAAGTAGCGCCAGAAAAACTTCTTGCACTAGCTGTTAATTTTTATGCGCTGTTAAGTTATGCGATGAAACAGCAGAAGGTGTTTTCGAATCAGTATTTTGTTAATAATTGGTGAAAGAACTGAAGTAGCGTTAGAAAAAATTCTTACAGTAGCTGTTAATTTTTATGCGCTGTTAAGTTATGTGATGAAACAGCAGTAGTTGTTTACGAATCAGTATTTTGTTAATAATTGGTGAAAGAACTGAAGTCGCGTTAGACAAATTTCTTGCAGTAGCTGTTAGTAAGCTTTTAAATTATGTAATGAAACAGCAGTAGGTATTTTCAAATGATTATGTGACAAGATTTGCAGGATTCACAACAACGTTATGTGTCGGTAACAGACGGTGTAGTTGCTAAGATTATGTATGCAAATCCGAATTGTTTCTTTATAAAATGTATTTGACATTATTACGTACAAGCAATAAATTACGCAAACAAGAATCTGTAAAGATCTTTGGAGCAGGTTGCTAAAGAAGTTTAAAAACGGTTTCATCATAGGACAAATTGTCGGAACAAATTCCTTTTCAAGAATTTATGGGCTCAAATCAGCTTTGTATTTCGAGTCACTATGAGATATATTAGCTACTCCTACACTCTTGTGTAAATATAATTGCAGAACAATGACAAGCATTAAAATTGTATTTTCAAGCGGAACACCTTCTTGATAAGTACTTGTCAAGTGTTTTTTTTACATTAAACTTTGAAAATGACATAACAAAGTTATAAATAAACTTAATATAATTTTTCAAGTCAATTATTACGTTGCTCATACCTTAGAAAGATCTGAATTTCAAATATAAAACAATTTTTTTATATTACAATTACAGGTATTGGTAATAAATCCTAGAATCCAACAAAGTCATTGCTATTTTTTTGATTCGAACGATTTCTTTATCTCGGCATTATTCTGTCAAATGAAATTTCTGACATGCCTTTTATGTAATATAACTTCCAATTCCACCAAAAAATATTTTTTCTTACTATCCCAAAGTTTCCCCATCGAGTTATGTAATCAAATTAAAATAAAGCTTCCAGTTGACAACAAACTGTTCCGAGTTACGATTGTTAAATTCGCAAGTTGTTATACTCTCAAAACTTTCTTAATCATATTATATATTACAATACTACCTTTCAAAAACTTACGTGTATATGAAAGCTTAACAACTCAACGGCACATACTATCTTCAATAAACTAGTTATTAATATTATTTTTACTATATCGTACATTTTTCAAAATCTATTAGATCCTAGAATAAGCACTTTAGGTAAATTTCTAGCAAACATGTTTTTACAAATTTTTGGTGGACATTTTCAGCAAAATCTCCATAGTTATAGAGATATTGCCTACATAAAACAAAACTAATAAAAAAAGTATTAAGTAAAAATCTGTCTCTTAAATTTTTAGACATATATTTTTTAAATTCTTCCTATTATAAAATAGGTGTGTTGTTAATAAGCTCCGTTTTTACTTCTGTTTTTTACGCTAAATAGTTTTTATCGAAAAAGTCTTTGACAGATGAACGCGTGAAGGAATTATTAATTTTCGTTAGCCCATCTGTAGTGTTATTCCCGTGAATATCCGCAGAGAGAACCTTAATTTTAGCTTCTGACAATTGGGAGAAATGATGATGATAAAAAAGGGCAGAAAAGCATAGTTTGGTAAAACTATGTTTAGGAGTTGTGATAAGCTAATAGATAGTGATTGAATTTGCAAAACATTTCCCATGTTATTTTGCAAATTCATTAAGAGAAAAATATATTTTTTCATTTATTAATTTCTCGATAACTGGAATTATTAGCATGCGCTAAAACATAATTAAGTAAATAGTGATAAGTGGAGTTAGACATGGCTATTTAAATTATTAGCATGCGCTAAAACATAATTAAGTAAATAGTGATAAGTGGAGTTAGACATGGCTATCTAAATTATTAGCATGCGCTAAAACATAATTAAGTAAATAGTGATAAGTGGAGTTAGACATGGCTATTTAAATTATTAGTATGCGCTAAAACATAATTAAGTAAATAGTGATAAGTGGAGTTAGACATGGCTATTTAAATTATTAGCATGCGCTAAAACATAATTAAGTAAATAGTGATAAGTGGAGTTAGACATGGCTATTTAAATTATTAGTATGCGCTAAAACATAATTAAGTAAATAGTGATAAGTGGAGTTAGACATGGCTATTTAAATTATTAGCATGCGCTAAAACATAATTAAGTAAATAGTGATAAGTGGAGTTAGACATGGCTATTTAAATTATTAGTATGCGCTAAAACATAATTAAGTAAATAGTGATAAGTGGAGTTAGACATGGCTATTTAAATTATTAGTATGCGCTAAAACATAATTAAGTAAATAGTGATAAGTGGAGTTAGACATGGCTATTTTAATTATTAGCATGCGCTAAAACATAATTAAGTAAATAGTGATAAGTGGAGTTAGACATGGCTATTTAAATTATTAGCATGCGCTAAAACATAATTAAGTAAATAGTGATAAGTGGAGTTAGACATGGCTATTTAAATTATTAGCATGCGCTAAAACATAATTAAGTAAATAGTGATAAGTGGAGTTAGACATGGCTATTTAAATTATTAGCATGCGCTAAAACATAATTAAGTAAATAGTGATAAGTGGAGTTAGACATGGCTATTTAAATTATTAGCATGCGCTAAAACATAATTAAGTAAATAGTGATAAGTGGAGTTAGACATGGTTATTTAAATTATTAGCATGCGCTAAAACATAATTAAGTAAATAGTGATAAGTGGAGTTAGACATGGCTATTTAAATTATTAGTATGCGCTAAAACATAATTAAGTAAATAGTGATAAGTGGAGTTAGACATGGCTATTTAAATTATTAGCATGCGCTAAAACATAATTAAGTAAATAGTGATAAGTGGAGTTAGACATGGCTATTTAAATTATTAGCATGCGCTAAAACATAATTAAGTAAATAGTGATAAGTGGAGTTAGACATGGCTATTTAAATTATTAGCATGCGCTAAAACATAATTAAGTAAATAGTGATAAGTGGAGTTAGACATGGCTATTTAAATTATTAGCATGCGCTAAAACATAATTAAGTAAATAGTGATAAGTGGAGTTAGACATGGTTATTTAAATTATTAGCATGCGCTAAAACATAATTAAGTAAATAGTGATAAGTGGAGTTAGACATGGGTATTTAAATTATTAGCATGCGCTAAAACATAATTAAGTAAATAGTGATAAGTGGAGTTAGACATGGCTATTTAAATTATTAGCATGCGCTAAAACATAATTAAGTAAATAGTGATAAGTGGAGTTAGACATGGCTATTTAAATTATTAGCATGCGCTAAAACATAATTAAGTAAATAGTGATAAGTGGAGTTAGACATGGCTATTTAAATTATTAGCATGCGCTAAAACATAATTAAGTAAATAGTGATAAGTGGAGTTAGACATGGCTATTTAAATTATTAGCATGCGCTAAAACATAATTAAGTAAATAGTGATAAGTGGAGTTAGACATGGCTATTTAAATTATTAGCATGCGCTAAAACATAATTAAGTAAATAGTGATAAGTGGAGTTAGACATGGTTATTTAAATTATTAGCATGCGCTAAAACATAATTAAGTAAATAGTGATAAGTGGAGTTAGACATGGCTATTTAAATTATTAGCATGCGCTAAAACATAATTAAGTAAATAGTGATAAGTGGAGTTAGACATGGCTATTTAAATTATTAGCATGCGCTAAAACATAATTAAGTAAATAGTGATAAGTGGAGTTAGACATGGCTATTTAAATTATTAGCATGCGCTAAAACATATTTAAGTAAATAGTGATAAGTGGAGTTAGACATGGCTATTTAAATTATTAGCATGCGCTAAAACATAATTAAGTAAATAGTGATAAGTGGAGTTAGACATGGCTATTTAAATTATTAGCATGCGCTAAAACATAATTAAGTAAATAGTGATAAGTGGAGTTAGACATGGTTATTTAAATTATTAGCATGCGCTAAAACATAATTAAGTAAATAGTGATAAGTGGAGTTAGACATGGCTATTTAAATTATTAGCATGCGCTAAAACATAATTAAGTAAATAGTGATAAGTGGAGTTAGACATGGCTATTTAAATTATTAGCATGCGCTAAAACATAATTAAGTAAATAGTGATAAGTGGAGTTAGACATGGCTATTTAAATTATTAGCATTCCCTAAAACATAATTAAGTAAATAGTGATAAGTGGAGTTAGACATGGCTATTTAAAAACTGACATTAAACAAGCTATAAGAAATTGTACATACAATTTTTGGAACATTAATTATTTATCAGTACAAGGCACTCGCACAAACATCGTCATTAGTCACTAGCGATTAAATTCAATACAATGTAAAGTGATATGTATAGAAGATTCTAGGTTTCCAAAATTTACTTTTATTTCTTGGAAATAAACGATGAACATTTCGTCATTAAAATACGCGCATCATACATCAGTTTGAATGTGTATTTTTGGTGAAACTCAAGATAACGCACAGCGATACGCGCGGAACTTTACTAGGTAGACAAAATTAATTTCTAAAATTTCCAGGAAATTATCGGCAAGTGTCATAAACAAGGTTAAGATTCCAGCAGTTGTTTGTGGCAAATATTTATTAATAATGAGTTAAGAAGGGCAAATTTGTTTGATAAAGCAAGGATATTTGTGTACGTAAATTAGCTGCAAATTTATAGAATTTGAGATTGTTCCTACTTGATTTAAGCTTGACGATGTATATAGATCATTAACGGTACAAATTGAAGTTGGCGAATTTTTGACAAAATTTTATAAATAATTGGTTATTTCTATAAAATTGAAGTAACATTTTTGGGCCATGTTGTATGGCCTTACTCAAAACACTTGGTAGAAAAGTCAACTAATACATTTTGATTTATTGGTGAGTTTTTTAGGAGGATTCCCGATGATATATTTTACTCATAGCAGTCTTCATTATTTTCTGTGACATATGAGAGAAACTGCCAGTAAGGCTTAGTTCATAGTTTCCTCTTGGCTCATGAATCGATATTTGAAATTTATGGTAGTAAATCTGATGAATACTTAAAAAAGTAAACTATATTGTCATATAACCAATATTATTCAAATATTCAAGTCCGAACCGTATGTCATTTAGAATCTGAAATATTTATAGTTACACACATTTTAAACTGATGTAAAATCTGTCCTGCATATACTCGTACGTATGCTCCCAAATAATTGAGAGAAAAGTGTTATTAATAACATTTTACTAGTTGCCTCAAAATATTTGTCAATTAGGCGTATCTAGTTTAGAGTTTTAAAGTCAATTTTTTCAATAAGAATCATTGTGAGTAACAAACCTTTATTTAGCATCAATTGCCATAGGAACAGATTTCAACAAACAATGCATCTTTTTCGTTTTCCAGAAAACGACTAGAGTTCATTGTAAAAATTGTGTTCAATATTTTTGAATTTCTTTCAGGTTTGAATTGTGCAATTTTATGTTTCTCAAGCCATATAACAAATATGGGAAATTAATCATGCATAAATATGCATCAATTGCGATACGAACAGATTCTCATCTTTGTAAAAATGTGTTCAATATTTTTAGGTTTTGCATTAGGATTTTTTCAGGTTCGAATTGTACAATTTTATATTTCTCAATGCATATAAAAAATATGGGAAATTAATCATGTATAAATATGCATCAATTGCGATACGAACAGATTCTCATCTTTGTAAAAATGTGTTTAATATTTATAGGTTTTGCATTAGGATTTCTTTCAGGTTTGAATTGTACAATTTTATATTTCTCAAGCCATATAACAAATATGGGAAATTAATCATGCATAAATATACATCAATTGCGATACGAACAGATTCTCATCTTTGTAAAAATGTTTTCAATATTTTTAGGTTTTGCATTAGGATTTCTTTCAGGTTTGAATTGTACAATTTTATATTGTTTTTTCATTGACCAATTTAATATAATGTCATATAACAAATATAGGAAATTAATCATGCATAAATGTGTTATAAATTAACTTCGTGGTAAGAATTCGTTGTTCCTTTCACGTGTTATTAAAAAATATTGATGCGATTTTTTTATATAATATTTAATTAACGAGTTTTAGTAAGTTTGTCATATTTAAGTAATCTTATATTAATGTTATACATGTGTTGGAGGACAGAATTAGGAGTTGTTACAGTACTCATAAATTTTTATGGACTTTACTTTATTATGGGAGTGGTATTATTAGGTATATTTGTTTAATTCAATGTGTATTATGTTCATTTGGCGATTTAGTTATCAAAAGTTAAATTATGTTTAGTAATCATCGAGAAAAATTAATAGCAATAAAACGATTATTGGAGCAAAATATATTTTAGGGTTTAATATAAAATAGTTTTACTTCATTTTGATATATGTATTAGTTTATTCAGCGTTTTATCTATAATGGTGAGACTGAAAATAAATTCTGATTCTTATTTGTGTTTACTGCTTCGTCCCTACCTAAGAGAAGTTTGAAGGCCGTTTAGTTGTTAAGTTTGTTGTAAATATTTATACAGATACTAATACAGGAACTAAAACGTTCTCTAATCTGGCCGATGCAAATATGAAAATATAATTTTGTCGAATATGAGATAATTTATCCATAAAAGACGCTAACATTTCACTCTGTTTTTCTCCACCTGTTTACCGGCACATAATTCCCTGTCTATCGCAATAACATCGCTACAAAGTAAACCAAGCCATCATATAATTACACTCGCCAGAAATAGTTGCAATACCAACCATAATCAGGTAAAATTATGTTGAATAAAAATACGTAACCTAGTCAAATGTGCGACATTCTCACCGGCCGTGAGAGAGAAATAGACTAAACAAAGGAAGGAAAGCAGAGACGGCTATTGCCAAAGACGGTAAGGCCTAACAATAACACGGTTAGATTAACTTCCAAGTGATGTGCAGTAGAATGTCAAAGTAATACCGATTTATCGTTACATCGATATCGATATTTGAATTAATTGCGTTTCATCATTTATTTGAAAGCGTTTACAGGGATAAATATCGAATGTTTTATGACAAGTATGTTTTTATGACAAGTATGTTTCTTATGTTTCTGTTTGTATTCATTTGTGTAAATCCTTGCACAATTGAATATAATAAGTATTTTTACAGAATATAGCATAAAGTTTGGTAACAATAAACAAATGTAGAAAATATAATTTGTGGTATGTTATTGCTAACGTGTAAAATATTACTAAAGTGTATCTTAATAAAAAACGGTACAACTGTACCGTAATATATATATGTACGTATATATAATCTAAAATAAAATAAATTGACGTATTGATTGTTTTTGATATATTGATTGATTATAAAATAAATTGATACTTTTCTTTCGAGATACTCCTTTAGTTAGATTTTTAGTATCTAAAAAATAGAATTGTTCGTTTGGTAAGATTTGGTAAAGAGAAAGATTGTGGTATATTTTTTGCTGTTTTCGTTTCCTTTTTTTAATATTTGAAATGAAGTTATTTAAATTTTGTTGGGCTGGCGTTTTCAATTACGATTGAAACTAAAGATGAAGAGAAACAATCGTAAATTTTCGATTTTTTGGTTTATTTACGTTTAATGTGATACATTTGGATTTTTGGGATATTTTGGTTTGGTTATGATTTAAAGCCTATTTTAAGTCGAATTCGAATTCCTAGACCCACTACGCCAAGGCGGAACATTAAAAAAAGAATCTAAAACCTATAAAGTGTTTTTAGTAGAATTGGAAACTTGAAATTTGGCCTGCTTGTTAATATGTATTCAAAACCTTTAAGTGTTTAGTAGAATTGGAAACTTGAAATTTGGCCTGCTTGTTAATATGTATTCAAAACCTTTAAGTGTTTAGTAGAATTGGAAACTTGAAATTTGGCCTGCTTGTTAATATGTATTCAAAACCTTTAAGTGTTTAGTAGAATTGGAAACTTGAAATTTGGCCTGCTTGTTAATATGTATTCAAAACCTTTAAGTGTTTAGTAGAATTGGAAACTTGAAATTTGGCCTGCTTGTTAATATGTATTCAAAACCTTTAAGTGTTTAGTAGAATTGGAAACTTGAAATTTGGCCTGCTTGTTAATATGTATTCAAAACCTTTAAGTGTTTAGTAGAATTGGAAACTTGAAATTTGGCCTGCTTCTTAATATGTATTCAAAACCTTTAAGTGTTTAGTAGAATTGGAAACTTGAAATTTGGCCTGCTTGTTAATATGTATTCAAAACCTTTAAGTGTTTAGTAGAATTGGAAACTTGAAATTTGGCCTGCTTGTTAATATGTATTCAAAACCTTTAAGTGTTTAGTAGAATTGGAAACTTGAAATTTGGCCTGCTTGTTAATATGTATTCAAAACCTTTAAGTGTTTAGTAGAATTGGAAACTTGAAATCTTGGGCGTCGTTAATTCACATATAAGGCAAAAAGTAATTTACCTTTTGTATTTAAGTTTTTTAACTAGAATTTTAATTTTAATGGGATTATGGTTATATTATATTATTTTACATATGTTTTTACATATTTATTTACTTACATTTATTTTTACAGTTACAAAAATATTACATTTATATACATTCCAATTACGATAAAAATACTAATTTTCAAATATAAATATGGCAGTTTATAAATTTTATAACATTATAACACATACAATAAATAATGATGACATATTTCAAGAAATTTACTTTCATTCCTCATAAACAATTTTTAGCGAAATCAATAATTAAATCGGTAAATTATATCGTACGATACATTTTGGAGAATTGAAAAAAAAACTGTAATATTAATGAAAAAACATGTCTTCTTAATATTAATTTTGATAATGAATATTTACATTATCTTAGAGAAACAAGACCCCAAACCGATATTTCCATGTACCTGCCGTATACAACAATTATTGCTTTTTCACATTTTGAGAAGCATAGATATTAATTTTTTACCATCGATTTATGTGATAAGCGAGTCGTTCAGGGCAAAGCGAATGTCTTCTTCCATATCGACTATTGTCGAGTCGTTACTCTATTGACTTACATAATATTAAAACAAAAACATAAATAAACTTTATCGTGATCATCAAACCATGATCACGTAATTCGCTATATTCTAGACACTAGTTATCTTTCATTAAGGTGGAGTAATAATTATACAACGCCTCCGCTAAAAATCACATGTTGAAGAATCCACTTTGTTTCAACAGAAATTCCAAATAGATTAAGAGATATACTTATCGATAAATTAATTTATTTTTTGCATCTCTATCCCAGAAGGTAGCTACATTCAGACTGTCATCCGTTGCGACAGAGTGAATCACGTAAGTGGTAAACAGTAATAACACGTAGGTAGTCATGGTTGTTACGGTTGCGCCGTTACGTAATGCATTACAGTTATAACCAACTTGCCGATATCAAGGTCACTTGGTTTGGTACGTGAATATGAATTAGTATTATGGTAGCGCCGGTTAACAATGGCGGGTAAATAAATATCAAACAATTAGACATTGTAGGAAATTTTACCACTTAACTAAGTTTTACAACATACGTTCCCAAAGGTTTCATCTCGGCTGCACAAGTTTATTTCGTTTTGTACTAATTTTAAAAATAATTTTCATAAAATATTCGTTATCATCATAACCGTTTCTAAGGTAATGATACGGAAGTAATGACGTTAACTTTTCTTTGGCACGAGTGGAAAACGAGAGACTAACGCAGTCAAGTGCCCGTTAGATCAAGCGTAAAAAGGATTTTAAAATTATTTAAAGTACAAAACGTAAAAAGATACTGATTTATTTATTTAAATTCCTTTAATATTTTATTGAAGTTTGACATAATACGTGGATAGCACTAAACGTTTTTAGAAATGGCCATTTTTAATAATGGTGATAGAAACATACATTAAAATTTCAAAAATCAAACACCATGATAATCCAACAGGATACTTTACTTGTAGCAATTTGAAAATTATGTTTATCAAATCACGATGAATTTCATATAAAAACATTTTTGTTCGATGGTTTCTTATTAATTTTTGTTGTAGTTTCAATCAACAATGACATCACCATTTACTAGGATTGACATTTTATAATGAAGCCCTATCCCTTGTTACTTTTTACAACTGGCTTAACCATTTTAAGCGTAGTCTCATCTCAGTAATAATCCGGATGAGGAGCGTCCCTCGACAGCGATAACTGAAGGTTACATTAATAATACAGCTCGCCTCATGATAAATACTGAAATGAGAGTCTTGGAAAGTTCCAGCAGATTTGAAAAGTTAGACAAATTTTAAATGAACATTTAGACATTGGCTAGCTATGTACTAGGTAAATACCCCGTGATTCGCCCGAAGCTCACAAATACCTTAGCGTTGATTAATGTTAGAAAAATTCGACGGGGGATACTCAAATGATGTATTCGATATTGTCCCAGGTGATGAAAGCAAACTATATTGTTACGTATCCGAAACTAAGGGACAGTCTACGCAATCAGTGTTTCCTTCTGAAGAGTTGCCTATAAAGGTAAAGAAAGGAAAAAGACATGGAAAAAATATGCTCGCCTCGTTTTTCGGACCGACTGGTTCTTGTGCATTGATTGCTCTGAAAAATAAAACAAAATTTACCGCTTATAAACCATCAATTGTGTTCCTTTGGTTTCGGAAAAAGTTGGAGAGCAATGTTCTCGTATAAAATCCTCATTAATCACGATGATGTCTCTTCGCACTCAGTCAAATGAACGACTGAAAATTTGACTACGTCTGTCGTATAAATTATGGGTCATTCATTCAGTTCCAGCGTCGCAAAGATAAACGGTGAGGGGTAACTATTCCCGGATCTCGAATAAGAGGCGAGTGTCCGCTAAAAGCAGCGGAAGAGACGTTCAAGGAAGAGTGGATCGACTGTTTCTGTCAATGGTTTGGCAGTATGTAATGGTTCACAAAATGCCACGGAGATGGTTTTGAAAAACAATAAAAACAACTACAAAAGGAGAAAATGGTCTACAAGACCAATAAGCACCACACTTTAGTAATTAGCAAATTGTTTCAATATACTACTATAGTTATTATGGCAGCTCATTTCAAATTGCTGTGAGAAATAAGTTACGACCGTTTTTCACAAGTTAGGTTATTTTTTGTAGCATGTTATTAACAAATAAAAAACCTCTCAAACACGGGTATAACTTCCACTAGGGGAGTTCCGTACACAATTAAGCATTTATAAAAATTTAATGGTACATAATATTCCTATTAAATTATTTACAAGCATTTTATTTCTTTAGAATGAAAATTTGTTGCCTACTATATCTTCCACAGGTTCATATTTGAAAAATTATATTTTTTTATTTAATACAATTACAAATTGACAATTTTTGAATTTGTTTTTACTTATGCGGCCAGACTTTACTTCTTGCCACATTTCATGCTTCTAGGTCAACAAGAAGAGTATCCTATAGGTTTTGATTTATGTGCGAATATCAAAACAGGCGGCATAAATGACCGTATTTTTTGATAGCATTGACTTAGAAGCTTGATTCTTTTATAGCTCTAAGGAACCGTAAACCTAAGTATTTGACATATTCATTTCAACTTAATACCTCCACGTGTTTCTGAGAAAAAGGGTCTTAATAAACAGACAGATCGACAGACGGTCAACGAATTGATTCTATAAGAGTTTCTTTTTTCCTTTTTAGGTAAGGAATCCTAAAAAGCAAGTAGATTGAGTAAAAAAATAGTGAAATAATAATTATTATTCTGTTTTACCTATTGTCATCCACAATTAGGTCGTTAGCTGAAGGAACCTTGTAAGGCCTGTGCCTGCCAAATGCCAAGTACTACATTACGGATATTATGTGAGCACAGTTGCTCAGTCACACAATTGTCCTAATATTGATATACTCGTATTGCATCTGTACCTTCCCGATTTCTGTCCACCAAAATATAGCTGTAGCAAGTTTTTGCTTTTATGTGTCTTGACTGTAAAGTAAACTTAATAAACATATGTTTTGCAGCATATTATAAAGATGTAAATCGGCTAGTGCATTATTTTGAAATATTTCAGTCAAGCATAAATCATCATTTATATGTTCGACCCAGTATGGCTTTGCGAGTTTTAAATGATCTAATTCTAGCATTGTGACATCACTCTCCGTAAGGTGAGGAAATTCTTGTACTTGAGGATCATTCGCGTCTAATCTATTAAAAACCATCATTTATCTATTTAGGTACCAATCATATGGATGGTTTGGTACGTGAAAAATTTGGTTTACATAATCCAATATTTCGACTGCATTTACATTATCAACAATGAAGATGTGATATTTTAGTTTATCATAATACAAGCTATTCCAAAATACGGGAATAACTTCTGTAAAGTAGTATTAAATTGGCGTGGCATAACAGTTTCTAATCACACTTAATTTGCCCATTAACTACTTCAACGACCCAAAGACATATAATTACTGACCTAGGTTTATTGGCCATAACTTTCATGGTCACGATAATTTTGTTTCTCACATCGATTTGAAAATAACTGCCACAATAATAACATAGCTTCCTAATGACGTATGTGTTGTCCTTATTGGTTCGTATATGTTGTTTTTCTTCCTTTCAACTTCCATACAATTTTGCTGATTCTCCTTTGTTAGTTGGTTCCATTTACGATATTCTAGAAACTGTGTGTTTATCGTAATATAATAAGGGCGACCAGTTCAAAAACAGCCCAATAAACTGAACATACGAAAACAAGTGAAACGACAATCTAATGTAACATCCAAAGTGTATTATTCCTTCCATTTTCCTTACATTTTTGGCGATTCTCCTTTGTTAGTTGGTTCCATTTTTTATATTCTAAAAACTTTGTGTTTATCGTAATACAATAAGGGCGACTAATTAAAAAACGACCCAATAAACTGAACATACGAAAACAAGTGAAATAATTAACCATCTAATATAACATCCAAAGTGTATTATTCATTCCATCTTCTTTATATTTTTTCCAATTCTCCTTTGTTAGTTGGTTCTATTTTTGATATTCTAAAAACTTTGTGTTTATCGTAATACAGTAAGGGCGGCCAATTCAAAAAAGCCTAATAAACTGAGACATACGAAAAGAAGTGAACTAATTAACCATCTAAAGTAACATCCAAAGTGTATTAGAAGGCGGAAGGAAACCATATTGAAATTATACAAATTTGATAACCATTTATTGCAAATTAAAGTAATTATCATTTTCGTAAGATGCAATGCAGCTTTAGCTTTATGCTGGTGCTCGGCTTTCTTTATAGAATTTCCGCTTTGCTCTTTTTTCTTATACATGTTTTTTTATTTTCATAACACAATCTGGTTTACGTTTTTATCTTGGGGTTACACCTTTTTCCGCGGGTCTGTTGAGTAAATAATATTTTACTAAGTATCAGTAACCGTCCGTACTTGTTAATCGCTAATTGTTCACAAGCTAATTCCCAACGTTGTTCAATTTTTTTTGGAATACAGTAGGTAAATTGGGGATCGCTAACCTTTTAAGATTTGTTAACATACATTTTGAGGGAAATAGTTGATAAAAAGTTGAAAATCGTCGAGGGTCTATACAGAATATACACACACACATATATTGAGTGTTATATAAATACGCATATAGACTAACGGCCCGTGTACGTTGTTTCTTCTTTGTGTGTCAATAATCCTGATACAAATCAGATATTGTTCAAGACGTATTTTTATATTTGTTAGATGTCTATGGTAAAAAAGAATAATATTTGGTTGGTTGATTACAGAACTTGTTAGAGTTAGACATTATATTTTGAAAACGTTTAGTGATACATTTATTCTAATAGGCATATGCAATTTCCTTTTATTAAATTTTTCTATAATGCCTTTGAAATTTATTTTAGAATTTTTTAACGACTTTCATAATAGATGTCATATTTCCCTGCTTCATATTCTTTCAATGCAAAGCAATTTAACACACGTTTTTATGAGTAACGTAAGACTTTTACATACACATGTTTATGTTAATCGCTGAGGACCAGATCTTGACTGTAGGATAGGCTAATTTGAGATTCGAAACCATAATTGAGTAGAGCAGGTATCGAAACATTGCTTTGTGAACCGGTGTTCGCATATTTGACGTGTGTATCTTACTGCCTAATCCATGCTTGAACATAAATCACTGCAGGATATAAAGTTCGCATATTCGATATGTGTATCTTACCAGTTCTCCCTTACTGAGCCGAAACTTGACTCCTCCTCCAACATGACTCCATGTGTAAAAAGATCGCCGAGAGAAGGAAAAACGCCCTACAGAAAGGTCATAAATGCGTTGGAATGATAACATTAAAAGAGTAGCCGCTCCGAAATGGATGGTTATCCTATGCAAGGAATAATATAAACTATAAGAAAACTACATCGAAAAGGCTGAAAAGGGCTAAGGAGCAGAAGAAATCTGTAATTGGTGGAATTAACTAATTTACTCGAACCATGGTTAGACCGAAGCCATGTTTTCTTACGCAAAATAAATTTCTTCGTTTTTGGATAAACACTTGTAAGAGCATTTTATGTTTGTTCACGCCACTCAAAAACTCGTATAATTTCCAGTTGTCTTTGTAAATATGAATGTTTTTAGACGTTGTTAAATTTACGTGCAAGCACAAATCAAAAATTCGTTACTGCTAGTAATAGTACTGTTGCTTACTATGTTTACAAACTTTTGTTGCTAGAAATGTTTATTTACCCAAATATTACAAAATCCTTGGATGCCATCTTAACGTTTGATACGTTAAGATAGCAACATTGGTATATTTCAATAACAGCAATGAGTAATAATATAGCTGAAAATATTCCGCAATATTTTCAATTACTAATGCGGCTGTGTTTGTGAGACAAGTATTCGCCATGTGGTGACTTTTGTTATATTTGAAACTAGCCGTGCTGACGCGACTTCGTTCGTGTGGAATGTGGTATAAAAAAAGTTATTAGCAATTTTTTTTGTGTTTTTTAAATTTTTTTCTCTCAGAAATTTATGAGCATAAAATTTATTAAAAATGCTAATAGATGGGTCGTAATATATCTATGAACATAAATTTTACTAAAAACTCTAATATTACGATATTGGTACTGCCAACGCTGTCTGTGTTGGCATTACCAATATCGTAATATGCATCAAGATACGGTTTTTTTATATCTGTAATATCTAGATAAAAAGTATCCTATATGTTGCTCGAGGATATACACTATTATCGTATCATATTTAATCAAAATTCATGCAGTAGATTTCGCGTGATTGGAGGAATTAACATATAAACTAAAATACTAAAATTTTCTAGCTTCTATCATCATTCTATACGTTAAATCAATCACTCTTTTAAACATATTTTTCATGTATAGAATTCACTCTGTTTAGTTCTGATTCAATTTTATTACATGTATAGACGAGAGATTTTAACGAAAAGCAACGTTTTATACTAAAACACTTTTAGGGATGCCTTAAATTTTTTTTTCTAAATTTTTGGAAACATATTCTCATATTTCTTGTTTTTAAAAATCATACTTTAAAATTAATTAAATTTATTGAACATAATTTTGTTACTTTTTGTTTAATGCCCCATATATGTAGTTGTCTAAACATTTTTTTTAACTTCTGTTCTGTTCTGTCAATAGTCTACGCGTGGTCAGCAAACTCTGGAGTTAATCTAAATCTCACGATAAGTATTAGCTGTTATTCCACTCTACGTACGACCAGTGCTTTCATCGTTCGCATATCCATTAACTCCAGTTAGGGGTTACTGGAATATTATAGGAGATCAGAAGACGCAGCTTCAATTTGTTTAAAACTAGCTTGTTGCCGTAGGTTTTTGTATTCCATGTTCTGACGTTTCTATTCATAAAATTTACTTGTACAACTAATATCATCCAATGTAGTTGTATAAAGCTTATCTTATTTAAATTACAGATAAATTTTGGAACAATTTTTACCAAATAAAGAAGGCTTTTTGTAATTGCGACCATTTTTCGGTAGAATTTTTTTAATGTAATAACAAAATAAAACAGATTAGATGAGGATTGGATACATGCGTTAGATATACCAGAGTGATCGAATATTTTCACCGTTCAGTCAGCCACCAATTTAGATGGCATTCACAACATGTTTTTAGGTTTTTAATAAAATATTTAGAATTATTTTTGTGAAAATAGTTTTTCTTTTAAATGAAGAGATTCAAATTTCTTTCAATATAATGTGCTTATGTTTCTATTTTGGGGGCATAATACTTTTTTTTTTCACAACCACTTCAGTAAATAAAACGTGAATGTTTTATTGTGATGACATAATTTTGTCCGCATATTCGTTACGATATTAGAATCGTGTGTAAGGTCATCATAAAAATAATATATATATAAAAGAAAACAACAAATTATCCGATTTAATAACAAACTAATTGGGCGGTTACGACGTAACGTCAACTCAGAGATAATTGGCACACATCAGTGTAAAAAACTGTGTAAAAACGTGTAAAAACACTGAATTTATCACATTAATTACTGCTTTATGTAAACATAAAATTGGTTCAGAAAAGCACAGTAGATTTTATATCAATTACTAAGAAACGCTTCTAAAATATACTTCTATTTTTAATTTCATTTATTTTAAATTTTTTAAGTAGAATATATTCTACTTTAGAGGTATAGACATTTTAACGCAAAAAGTAATACTTTATGCCATAGTTGTAAATGATGTGAATTTACTACAAAAACAAGGGAATGGTCGTATTTCACGTTGAGTATTTTATGTTTTTCGTTTTGAAGTTCTAATTTAAAGTCTTATATATATATAGTGGTATAGAAGATTCTGATGACAATATATAAAAAAAAGGAAAAATTTAAAAAACATTTTTTCTGTCGTGCACAAAAAAAATATAAAAAAAATAGGATATTCTTTATTTTCAACTTTAAAACTAAGTCAGTCTAATATACATTTTTATTGGCATTTTGCCTGTCTACAGTTTTATTGGCATTTTTTCTGTGGATTTCTTCCCTTCCGGTCATTGGAAACACTTTAATATACATCAAAAATTCCCTCCATGGGCCCCCATACAGTATCGCATGGAGGGAATTTTTCCCAAGTTCTCCATGAGTACACGTAATTTATTTTCAAAATATATAGATCTGCGCTAATAATTAATAAAAAACCTGCAGGAAAGTAACGTTGAAAAATTCTAGGTCAGATTTATTTTTCTGTCACATTTTCATTCCGTAGTCAGTATTTATCTTCTGTTTTTAATTTCATGTACTCTTACTGGTTTTAGACCGTGTTATTCATCTAATATTTAAAGATTTTGATGGCTATGTGTCATAGCGTAACGGTTTCTAGGATATAACAAATCTCATTACCAATAAGATTTCGAAGAAGCTATTTATTTCCTCCATATTTTTTCATGCTTGTTATCTGAAGTTCATAACCAGTTTAAACTTATTTGAACTTTATTAATTATATTAAAGAAATATAGTAGTTCTATATATTCTTTAAAATTGTAATTAAAACTAATATATATATATATATATATATATATATATATATATATATATATATATACATATATATACATATATATATATATATATATATATATATATATATATATATATATGTATAATATTAATAATTTATAGAAATAATTTTGTAGTTATATATTAATAAAAGTTAGCATATTATTATCATATTATGCCATTATTCATAAAGGTATACCAATTTCATCACGATTATTTACGATTTTATTTTATTTCTGGCAATTTTAAAATTAAATTTTAAATAGTTACATGTGATCTATTTATAGTTGTAAAAATCTCTTTTAGTGAACCTTTTATAATGAAATATTTTAAACAATATTTTATTTTGCACCATATTTAATTAATTTGTAAATTTTGATTAAAACGCAAACAGGTTAGATTTGGATTGTATATTGTGTGTATGTTAGACACTTACACCGTAGTGTGCTAAGGCTTAATCTATTTCGATAGACTTAGTGATAATTAGAGGCAGGGTTGTGATCGTTTTATGGAGGCAAATAAATGAATTACACAAAAATATTTTTTTATATTGCTTGTTGTTTTAATTTTTTTCATCCCTATTCCGTTGTCTAGTTTCGTAACGATTTATAAGTTACTTTATTTCGTAACGATTTTAAGGCGTAGCTTTTTGTATTATATGAAGTAACGTACTTGTAGTAACATTCCGCGTTGTAGGTTCCAAGGTATGAAACCACCGACTTCAGACTGAAAGTTTAGTTTATTATATCTAAAGGAAGAAGTAGTATTTTTCAGATTATGTTCATAACATTAATGGTAGATTGTTAATATCGACAGTAAAGAAATTTGGAGGGCAGTGATAACATTGCGAAATGCATTTTTAGAGCTTTTTGGGGACCGAATATTTTTCCTCGCTAGAAGTGACACAAGACCTGGAAAAGATGATAGGCCATTGAGTGAAGATTCAGAGAATACAGTGGGTGGTAAAAGTTTCCATGTTTTGTTCCTGTAGTTTAAATAACATCGTTTGTAAGCCATATGATTGAGCATTATCCTCTCATAGAATTAGTATGTTTCTATTCATCAATCTCGGCTAGTTCATCATTATTCCGTCTAATTGGTTTTAGTAGACTTCTGTTGTGATCGATTGACCAGATTTCATGAAGCTGTAGTGGATAATACTAATACTGCACCGAAAGAGACACCATCCTGCCGAACGTTAAAAAGGACCCATTTTTATCATACGTAACAGTCTGATGTAAAAATATTTCGCATTTATGTCGTGAAAGCAAAGGAAGGCCAGTTTCGACAGGATTTCTCTTCTGATGAACGTTTAATACTGGCGGAATCCACCTAGCCTGTATTTTAATATTATCAATTTATTTGTATAGTATTGGCGGGATAGTAATGTCAATACTTGCTACTAATTCACTCGTAGTTTAAGATGTGTCCACTTCCATTGCAGTTTTCAATTGGTGATTATCCACCTTGTTCTAAGGTAACCCGCTCAGTTTATTTTGAAGATCGAAATCGACGGATTAGAATTGTTCAAACCATCAACGTACTCTGATCATTCAAATTATCTGTGCTGTTTTAGTTCGACGACGAAACTCGTATTCGAAAATAACGTAAATTGTTGCTTATCCAGAGTTTACGAAATTTAATCAGCAAGACATTTCGATACATAACCTCAAACGATACATACGTCTGAGAGGTTTATGGAATTTCAGTGATATCGAGACTCAAACTTGGTCTTTAAGGTTATCGGACATTTTATATTTAAATGACCTAAAAACATAGCAACGTGCGCGGTATTTGCGATGATACTGTTTGTATTTGAGGTGAAAAATGGGATAAAAATATTTTAGGTACCTAAATTTTTATTACGAAAGGCATGTTAAACCAATACACAAGAGTTCATGAGTTGTCCTCGTTGTTAGTAATCAATCATAATATGTTGAAGTTAGTTTATATACCATCGGTTTATCGAGTACATACACAGGCGCCAATTATCTGATATTTTCTTAAGTTAACTTTTTATATAATTGACCTGTAACATTGTCTGTGCAACAAATTAAACACAAGCAGAGGGCACGTATACATAAGATTACTATTACACAAATATTTGTATTTACGTAATAATGTAATTCCGTTATATAATTATATCAATATAGGAAAATGATATACATACATATATATATATATGTATGTATATATATATATATATGTATATATATATATATATATATATATATTTATATATATATATATATATATATATATACTTTATATATTTGTTTATTTTATTTTTAATTAATTTAGGCAACGGCTACATGTTAAAGAAAGCAAGAGGTATTGATTATTTTTTGTAATCGTTCCTAAAATGCTATTTTGTATTCTGTTAAATTTTGTTTGTTATTTTAATTCCAATTAATAATTCTTTATAGTTTAAAAATATAATATATGCGCATTTACGGAGATAGCTTTTTTGTTTTGTATTATGGTTACAGATTGTAATTCTATTTTTTAACTCTCCTGATTGTCAATTACTGAATTTTATATTCTAAAATTTTTATATTCTAAAAAATACCAGCTTTTTTAAAAATGATTTTTATCTCTGTAACATCTGGGCCCATTTTTGCTGGTCTTCTTTGTCGTTAACGTAATATTCATGATAACATTCAACATGAAGTTGTATAAGTTTGTTAATAGCAAAAGGAGACGCATCTTGATTTACACTAGATGCCAATTTACTTATAAGTGAAATTGCGTGCCCGTCAGTCGAGTGCTAGCTAGATGTAGACGCGTCATTTGTCACGCTTCGTGTCGAGTGCTGCGTGTAATGTGTCACACACTAGGTCACTTAACAATGTACGTGAGCTTACATTCAGCGTTATGTTGATTGAAACATTATGTTGTTTAATATAATATCATCACACAGGATCATCCTAGCCTAACTAATATATGTAATGTCATTTTACTTTGAAAACACATAGGAATTTTAATATATAATTTTCTAAGAATGTAATGTGAATATAATATTGCAATAAGGAGACTGGGAGGTATTGATAATTTCCTAAATAAATTTTAAAAGTGAAATTACCGTACTGAAATGACAACAATCATTCATTGAAGATAGAAATTTATTGAGAAAAAAGAAAAGAGAATTTGGTCAGTACGTTTATAATAGACAGCTTACTTTCTCTTAAAAAAAAAATATTTTTTTACGAAAAAAAAATAAGTTCGTACTAAGTATTGCAATTTTATAAGAAATGTTTTTTGAAAAATTAAGTATTTGGATATGGAATATTAAAAATATCAATACAAATTAAAGTCATAAACGTTTCAAATTAGTGCCCCTGAGGGATGACATATATTTACAGAACTTTTAGTTTTTTGAAAACATTTTAAGAATCGGCCATTTATATGCTGTCATATGATAAATGTACTATGTTCTTATAAAACAATAATAAAAAAGACTCAACGGGCGAATATAGTTACTCTTGATAACCTATTCGGCTTTTTATTAAAATTACTGCTTCCGAGGTTGGGTTGACGAAAACAAAGGTATTCGTATTTTTTTAGTATTCGTGCATCACTCAATTACACAATTATTTTTTTATCTTTCAATAACTTATGGAAAGGCTTTATGATAACTGAAAGAGGAAAATAATACTCTAGATTTTATTTCTGAATTCGAGTTTTCGATTGAAGTGAAACTTCTTTTGTATGTATTGAACGATGAAACGTTCAGGAGTTACGAAGCTATCTTAACGCCATCTATTGGCAAATTTATATAAGCTAAAACGAATATTAACGTCGATGAAAAAAAATCGTTTTATGTGTAAACACTTTTAACGACAATGATGATTTTTTATATTTTTTTATTTAAATCATACAGAAGACGCGTAGTAATATTAAAAAGTAATTACTTATAAATATGTATTATTTTAATATACTTACATATATCATTTTAATTAACTATCTGTAATTAATAAAATTATTGCCTATTGTTATTTTTTATAGTTATTTAAGTCAATATAATCATAAATATTGCAGTTAAGATGAAATACAATATTATAATAAATAAAAGATGATGTAATAACAATTATTACTGCATATGCAAGCCATTAGCATGTTTTAATTACGCTTAATGTAGCAAAATGAAACTGCTGTAGAAGTTTCCCTTCTGCCTTCACTGACGCATGACGAGTTCAAACGTCGGCCATTGTTTTCGCCACCTAGCTTCAACAAGAATGAGAATGATAACCGAGACAATTAATAAGGTACACGTTATCATCAGACGTAGTTGGCACGAGAGAGAGCGGAAAAGTAGAACGAACAGATATAAAATTTATCGGTCCACTTGATTCAGAAAAAAACATATTGTGTAGTTTTGTCAGGTGTACGTTTTAAGAATAATTTTGGTTACAGTTTAAAGAGGACAAAGAATTCGTTATCCATAATTTTTAATTAAATTAAATAAAAAACCGCACATGTCCATTCATTGTATAGTGTGTAGGTATATGCATGTGTTTGCCGGCGACTATCTTAAGAATTTGCGGACCGATTTAGGCGAAGTATTTTGCGACTTGTTATATTCCTCCATGGTAATCTCGCTACAGTAGCATTTAGGTTATGAAACTAGTCATAATGACATAAGTATTAACTTTAAACAAAACGTGTTCATATTTTAATTTAATTAGTTATATTAAAAATACATTTTAAAATTAGGTAGGTATTAGGTATTTCTCTTAATTTTTTTTAGTAATAAAAAATACCGCAATAAAAATTGGACACGAAGTCACGCAGGAATTAATTTAATAAAAAATATATCATCCCAAATTCAATTAATATATCTGCATACAATTTTAAAAACCCTCACGGAGTATTTTTTTTACTTCACTCTTTTTATATTCAGTACTTATATATTTGTGTTCAGTATTGTGCATACAGCAGTTAGTGATAAAATAAAAGGTTAATTAGGTACTCGTATATGAAAAAAGCACATAATTTGTTGTAATTAAAAATTAGTGAGTGGTACGTAATTAACAACTTTATTAAATACTTTTTTTAACAGATTTATATCAAAGAAAAGTTTTTAAAAAATTTTCCCCATTAAAAGAAATACAACGAAAATTCATTTTAGTATAGCGCACTTTTATTAAAATTGCTCCTGTTTTTAAAATTGATGGTTTATTCAAAATCTCATTCACAAACTATAAATGCTATTATTTGCATATTCTTTTACAAATTTGCCGTAAATGTTCGAATTAAATTCCGCGTATCGAGCAGTGAATTATTATTCATATTTTTAAGAGATTTGGGTACGTGGTAATAGCACAATTTATCGGAAAATATTTATATCTTTATAAAACTAAATAGATTTCATTACACATTGGACATAAGAATTGTAACATTTTTCGGTTTTTTTCTTTCTGTTTTTTATTACAAGAAAACTCATAAAAATATCTTGATTGATAATTGTAAAATAGGGTGACCCTATTAATTTAATAAAAAAACCCTTTCACTATTATGGCTGTTCCGATATCAAACAACTAATTTCACCTTTTTACTTTGTCTTGTTTTTCGTGTTTATACTTTCAGTTAACTTGTTTTCTCATTACCATCTTATATGAATAGGGATAAAAAAAGGAGTGGTATCTAAAAAATTATAAAAAATTATCCGCTCAAAAAATATAACTTCAAAAGAAAACATTTTGTTAGGTCTGTTTTTTAAAAAAAAATTAACGTAAGCGGCTTTTAAAATTATCCGAAACAAGGTATGTCATAAATATTCTTTCAATGAAATAAAGAAAAAAATAGAAAATAAAATTTTTCTTGAAGTGCCAAGTACACTTCTAAGTTTTAATTGAAACAAAATAAATTGGCACGAAACAAAAACTGCCTTCTTGATAAAAAACAGTCGACGTTTAATTTTTCCAAAATTTCATTTTACGTGTGAAAGATAGAAATAAAAATCGTAAAAATTTTCTTAATATTTTTTACCCTAAACAGATTCATTCAAAAAATTCGTAATCATTAAACGTATACAGTACACGACTAAATGTGTTACTAAAATACTAATGATGAGGGACCGTGCACTCCAATATTCAAGTTAAGCATCTATGTTGTAATTTATGTGATTTATTTAAATAAAACTTTATATTTTTGCTTACTAAAGAAATAAAACGAGGAATAAAATAAATAGTCATTTTAAAAATATAATTTAATTAATAAAACAATCTCACCTCCTGCGGGTAGAAAGGCGCCTGCAAAGCGACACATATAGCATTGCAAAAATCTGAAATGGATATAACAATTATAGTCATCCACTGGCGTTTTGTAAAATGTAAACCCATTTTTAACACAATTAAATAAATAAACTATAATTCAATACACTAAATGGCAAGAAATAAAACGTATTGTTTATTTTATGGCTTAAGTAAAACGGAATTCATAGCGTCTTTCACAAAACAAACAAACACTGCGGAAAAAGTCAATTTTGGATAAAAATTAACACTTTAAAATAAATATATTCACTAATATATAATTATTATACAATTTTTAATATGCATTGAACGTATTATTAACATTGTATACTTTTAAACGTATAATTAAATAAACAAATATTTATATAATAAATTCATTCACGTTGCACGGCTAAACTGGAACGTTCTTTTTTTTTTTTCTTACTTTGATGGCCTTTTTAAATTTCCAATTATATGGCTTGTTCTTTTATTACTTTGAAATTATATTTGGAGTAAATATAAAAATAACATTCAATTGTTTTTTTGATAATAAAAGTACGTAATTAATGTCATCAGACAAATTGTCAGGATTAAATAAATTTATTGTCACGTGCCACTGTAAATTTAAAATTTTCACTTTTATTTTTAAAGTATAATTTTTAAACTCAATTTAACAAATTTTTATACTTCTTCACAAATGTATCTAATTCATGATTCACTTTTATTTTAATTTAATTAACTTCAGTATCGTTTTCAAATGTCTTTCTTAACAAAGTAATTAAGAATATCAGTAATTAAATACGAACGCGGTTATTAATCATTTACTAATATGAATTTAAGCGATACGAATTTAAATTACATTGATGTATAATGGTTATCGAAATACAAATAAGTCTCTGGCTATATTCCTGTATTGACAACTTGCCTTTTCTCGTCTTGATAACAATATTCATATGTCATAATGTCAGAGGTCGGATAGCGATGCTATAGGACAATTCTATTTGCTTTTGCAGACGATATTATTATTATTGTCGTATTAATATGTATAATTAAACTTATCGGGATGAATGTTCGTCGTAAAAGGCACAGCAATTGCAAAATGCGCAATAATGACCAAACTTGGAACTAGCACGTGAGTGCAATTGTTTCATTAAAACTCTATTTTATTTGATTTGTTGATTATATGTAGTGTTTGGTATTAAAGTGATAACGAAAAATCGTTATGGCAAAAATTCGTTGTACACCGGTCTGTCTGTCTGATTGTGTCATGGATATATTCAGGGTGCCCTACCTCAAAAGGAAAAACGGACGTTTTTCTAAGAAATCAAAACTTTGGCATATTAATAAAATATATTAACCTGCACAATTCTCAGAAGCTTCTACTCAAAAATATTGGGTTGGCTAATAAGGTTTTAACTCCAAGTTTCTGTCAAAAAATGTTATTACAAATTTTATGTGTTACACTAAATTTAAGTGTGCACCATTCTTATCTAGCACTTGTCGCCATCTATTTGGTATGACAATATGCCTTTCTCGTAAAGTCCGGTGACTTCGATTCTAAAAACTATGCGAGGTCGTTTTGGAAACCTTCTTCAACGTCGAATTTTTTTTTCATGTAAATGGTTACTTAGAACCCTGAATAAATGGTAATCAGAGGGCGCAATGTCCAGCGAATATGGTGGATGAGTGAGTAGAACCCAGCCGAGCTTATTTAATTTATCACGAGCACGTTTTGCGACATGCGGTCTAGCATTATCATGTAGAAAATAAACTCGATCCTTTTGACTAATCAGTCTGTTAGATAATCGGTCCAATTGTTCCCAGTAAATATCTGCAATAATTGTAGATCCTTCTGGAAGCAACTCCCAATGAATAATGCCCTTGACGTTCCACCAGCAGCTGAGCATCATCTTTTTGGCACTTATTTCAGAAGGTGATAATGATGACAACTCGTGGGCTATTCACACACGGTATTTCGAAACTTTTCGTGCAAATGTGTTTTTATGCTGCCATGACTGCAGTGTAGCTCATCTGCCAACTGACGAGTCGTCAGTCGAGGATCCTTCTCAATTAGGTGTCGTAATGTTGAACAATACAACGAAACCCAGATCGTGGTAAAGAATTTAAATAAACTAGAAATAATACTACATCACTTAGTTTCATTTAATTGTGAATCTTCATTGTTTAATTATTAGATCGCATATGTTTTGCTATAACTTTTAGTTTTTAAAGCAAAGCTTCAACGTTTCTTCTAACTTATGTTTAAGTGATTAAAAGAATAAAATATTAACGACGATTTAACAACGGTATTTAATTATTCATAGACATTAGGGTCAAAGTAATTGTTTGAGTATGAGATTGAAAATATTTTCAATGACTATAGGCGATGACATAATGCAGGGGTTTCCATAAATCAGGTCAAATAGTGGTGCGCCGAATAATTTTAAGAGTAGTTTTTCTAAGTTTAACATAGAATATTTCGGAAATGAAGCGAATCTACATAAATAGAAATGTTATTTCAAAAAGGCGCCTATTTTTTAAAAGTTTTTACGTAATCGCAAAATCTGTCTAGCACGAGTAGAACTCAGTTTACACATTTAGGTATTTATAAACGTTTAATGGTACTTAGTATTTCTATTAAGCTATTTACAAATATTAGTTTTTCACAAGATAAATGTATTGCCTATTATATCTTTTACAGGAGTATAAATAAACTAATTATAAAAATGTATAATTCCACATTAGAAATGATTAATTTTTGGATTTTTCTCTTTAATTGTGCTATAAAACTTTCCATTATGGTAACTTTCAAGATTGTAGGCCGACCGGAAGTACCCTGTATGGTTTGATGATGAATGAGTAAAAAATATTATGAATAAAAAATACATCCTTTAAAGGGCCCTATATTTTTGTTATGTGAACCAAATAATTCACAACAAAGGAAAAAATTAGACTTAAAGAAATTTAAAGCGATATAAAGCTATAGGCTTCAGTATGTGATATTAATTTTAACCAGGTACCTCAAGCCGTTTCTGAGAAAGAAAGGCTTTGACAAGTAGACGGACCGACAATAAAGTTATCCTATAAGGGTTCCTTTTTTCGTTTTGTGGGACGGACCCCTAAAAATGGGGACTTTTCAGTCTCCATGCAGAAGTTTCCGGATTCGGTGAAAAAGAATTTTAAAAATTGTACTACTTGCTTTACTTTTCTTAGTAAGTAAATAATATTCTAACACAATTGTTCCTTAGGTGGTCTTCTGCTCGATACACATCTCACTATTAATATTATAAATGCGAATGTTTGGATGTTTGTTACTAAATAGGCCATAACGTCTGAACAGATTTTGTGGAGTAATTTTGTTACGCACATAATTTATATGGCAGAGTACTATATACGCTGTTACAGGTGGCTCCGTTCTTGTAAAGTATTAATACTACAGAAAGTGACTTTGGATGTTAGTTATCTAGTCATACTTAAATGGCTGTACATATTTTTATAAAGCTAGGTACAGATTAAGGTTATAATTCAAACTGAAATAAATATTACCCAAAAAATACGTGTGGCAGAGCAAGACATAGTCTGTAACAGGCGGCTTCAGTCACATTAAATACTAACACAACTAAAAGTAGCTTTGGATGTTTGTTATTTAGTTACACCTAAACAGCAGTACAGAGTTTGATAAAACTAGGTACAGATTTAGGATATAATTCAAACTGAAATATATACTATCCATTAATACAAAAAATAGCATTATACTTATAGTATGAAACTCGACGTTTTTTTAAATATAACAATACAACAATACAACATGTCAATCGATGGTACAATGCATAAATTAAATATTTAGCTGTCTTCAGAGCCCAAAGCCTGTATGCAAAGCCAGCTGCCTTAACCGAAAATTCAAGCGGATAAAAAACTAGTTGTTTATAAATACTTCTTATATTCTTATATATATAAATACTTCTTATTTTCGTTAATTTTATGAGATCGTTGAACCCATCATCATGAGTCTTTCTTTCCGACTTTTGATTACGCTTTTATGGAACACTTTGATGTTATATGTAATATATATGTTTATTAGTATGTATGTATGTTTATCCTATATATATATATATATATATATATATATATATATATATATATATATATATATATATTTATACACACAATGGGGTCTCCATAAAATTTCGTAGCATAACGATGAATATTGGTAGCATTTGACAAGGAGTAATATAGCTCTCACTGCCTCCATATGGCAAAACGCTATATTTGCAAAACCATTATCGTGAATAAAATAAAATTAAAAATTTCCGAATTTGTTAGTTTTAATTTATTTTGCAATAACATTTTCATACCAATGGGTAGATGGAACCACATATATTAAATTACATGGTATCGCTTTAAAATGCTGTAGGATTTCATACAGCGTTTTGTTATTCGACGACCAATTACGCAATAAACCTACAAAAAAATCAACCTAAAATTTACTTTCTGATAGCTCCTAAAATATGTTTTTAAAGCTAGGGATTTATCTACTAAATTCACTAAAATGCTTGAAAGATATTAACATATATTTTTCCGAAACATAATTTTTTAGAATAAGCACATTCACAAAAGTTTGAGAACTGTTTCATTTTTTCCTTTAAAAAACACGCAGTCAATTTTCAAATTTTCGAGCTAATTTATAATTGTATAAGATGAACTTCAGTTAGTAGTATAAAGGTGAAATGGCCAAAATTTCCACAAGCACCTTTGGCTTTAAAAATTGTACACAATTCCAATTCACATCAAAGGTTTAGTGTTTAGTGTAATATCGTTGATTATAGTTTGACAGCAGATTTTCTTCAAGGTTTTTGATCTGAATTCGTCGTGTATTCGAAACGAAACACGAAAAAACGAAAAAAATCGTGTATTCAATTTTACTATTTGGTAGATACTTAAGAAAATCCATTTTGTGGTAAATGTTGGCCTAAAATTATTTGTGGAACAAAAAAATAGCAAGTGTCACGTTTACTTTTATGAGTTAATAATGTCATAAAAAAAGAGATTTTACACTACTGAGTGCGGGGAATATAAGACTTTTGGAAATTAAAATGTACGGATGAGGTACTCAATCCACCTGAATTAATAAATTTAAGAGATACGTGTTACCTACAAAGTTATTTTTATACGACATAAAAATAAACAAAATTCAAATAATTCGTGTGTCAGTTTCTCTCTTATGTTTTTGCTCCCCCTATTTCACCCCTCTTTAAAGTATCCACGCGGTACACATAAAAATTACGTTTGATTGCGTGTCCAGTAATCAAACTGTACGCTGGCGAGACTGTCGCACCTCTATGGTTGTTTCCCGTACCGATAACATTTTCGGGAGTCGGGGGAGGGAATCAAACCCTAATTATACCAATTTGGGTAAGGCCTTGATCACAAGACAGCGTAATTAGGCAAAAGCACACCTTCAATAATTGTATATAGTACAACAAAGAAAAATGGTGTTTCGGGTAAAATTTAAATAATAAAAAACAATACTTTCGTTTGACTCTCCTGCTATAATTACTTTCAACCTAGATCTAAAACATATTCATGTTGTGTTGCTGCCTCCAACAATGACGTATCGTTGAACGATAGCCTATCGTTGCCGACTGTCGCTATTGCTGACATCGGAATTGCACCTTAATGATGAGAAATAGGTATTATCCCCTATGTAAAATTCTAATGAAACGACATCGTCAATGTATCCTGTCAAAATACATGGAAAAATTACTAACTGAAGGTATGTTGTTTTCCTCAAGTATAGTTGATGTATTTACTTGGCGACCGTTGGTATATTATAGATGCCGTAACATGTCAGTAGCCATAAAAGTATAATAGCACGAAATAATGACTTGTTTTATTACTTGAGAAGAATATAAACAATATTAATTATTTACATTAATAAAGTGGCGCTGTGACTTAAATCGTTAGTAAAACTATCAACTGTAACTTGTTCTGTGTAATATACAATATACTTACTGTTGCAGAAAATATTAAGATTTTACGAAACATGTCAGTAAAAAATAAGGACAAAATTTCAAAAGGAAAACGTTATCAACACCTGTCGCTGAGATATTTTTCGATTTTTAAAGGGCTGGGAAATAGGGAATCATTTCCAGCGCACAGAGATGAGAGGAGGCATGTGATCAAATATATTGTCAATAATATTATTTACCCATTTTTTATCTATAAAACTGAGGTGTCTATGTAGGTCAAAATTTCCCGGAAACTACATATAACATTATGTCTGTATATGGGCAATTAAAGCTATAGTTACCCTTAATCTACCGTGCAGTACTAATTTGGCATTTTTTACATTTTTTTTTATTTTGAGACTGCTATGAGATAATTATATTTATTTTACAATAGTACTGAATCGCTTTCAACTATGCTTTTAAAATGTTGACTTAAAAAAGAAACATAATGTACTCGACAAGTAACAGTAACATGATTTGTTTCTTAATTACAGCCGTATGACATGTTACGCTATTTCTAAATTATGGTGGGTTCTTCAATTTAATTTCGACTTATTTTTTTCTTATGGCCATTTCTTTTCGGTAGCAACCTTGAATGAAGAAAAATTAGTAGGTCTTATAACGTTGGTAATAACAAAATCGATGATTATATCGGTTTCCGATATAGAACCGTCTGTAATTAGCCGGAACTCGCCCGGCCGTGACATTATGGTTTATCGTGTCGAACCTTGCAATCTGTTTTGTCTGCGCCTACAAAATAAACGACAAACAATTAAAAACAATATATTTTCATGTCAAGCAGCCGCTTGTTTTGCAGTGGTTCTAGTCAGCACGGTATGTGAGCATGTGAAGTTGTGATCACACGTAAAATGTTTATATATTTATTACAAATCCGTTAATAATGCGTATATGATAATTATGTTTTATTGTTGTGTCGATTTCAAAATTCTTTAAAGATTGTTTTGTTAAAAGTGGTTTCAAAGTATTATATTTCATCTCATTTCACTTAATTACATAAAAACATCTTAGGTTTAGTTTTCTGTTCGTAAATTTATTTTTTATTTAAATTACTTTGCTACCAATAGAGATCGCACTAAGTACATCATAAGGCTGATATTTAAGTTACTTAATTTAAAGATTTAAATAGAAGTAGCCAAACTTGTGCTATATTTAAAATATGAAGTAGCCAAAATTGTAGTACATTCGAAATAAAAGTTGACAAAATTGTACTATATTCGAAATAAGAAGTAGCCAAACTTGTGCTATATTTAAAATATGAAGTAGCCAAAATTGTAATACATTCGAAATAAGAAGTAGACAAAATTGTACTATATTCGAAATAAGAAGTAGCCAAAATTGTACTACATGCAAAATATGAAGTAGCCAAAATTGTACTATATTTGAAATAAGAAGTGGCTAAAATTGTACTATATTCGAAATAAGAAGTAGCCAAAATTGTATTACATTCAAAATTAAAAGTAGCCAAAATTGTACTACATTTGTAATAAGAAGTGGCTAAAATTGTACTATATTCGAAATAAGAAGTAGCCAAAATTGTACTACATTCAAAATGAGAAGTAGCCAAAATTGTGGAACATTTAAAATAAGAAGTAGCTAAAATTGATTGTACTATATTCGAAATAAGAAGCTGCCAAAATTGTACTACATTCGAAATATGAAGTAGACAAAATTGTATTATTATACATTATTATACATTAGCTATATTACTATGAATATAAGATACATGTATGTCACTAAATAAATGTTTAAAGCACCATAAGTTTTAGAAGTAAGAATTGTTGGCCACTATAAGTCAATGTCAGTACAATATTTTTGTTTTTAAGACACTGGTACAATAGGGTTTTCAGTAATTTATCAGCGGAATACGAAAACGAAAGAGAGAAACGAATAAACTTCTTAGGTAACAGACATTTTCAAATTAATAATTAAAATTTCTGTTCAAACAATTGTTAATGTCACCGATAAATGCCTTGTTGAAATTTAATGGCGAAACAAACCAATATCGATTACGAAAATTGCAATATAATTGCTAATTATTTAAAATTTGATGAAAAAGATGACGTTTATGTATTTATCCCGTCTCCATACAAACGTCTTCTGTATACTGTAATTTGTCACGTATGATGTCATACCGGTACGACTATCTCAGTAAACTGTGCAGGTTACACCAGGAATAATCCAGGTCTAAAGCGCAATACACACTGAGCCCGCCGGGCCGCCGACATATGTCGGCAACTTTTTGTCGGCGGTCTAGTTGGCGGCTTCACTTATTACAAGTCGGAAAATTTGGTGGGCGGCATGTCGGTGGCTTGAGATGAAAAATTTATTTGGCAGTCAGTGATTGCCGCGTGTCGATAAAAGTTGTGTGGTTGTGTCATATAATTTTGGTGGTGTATCTTCGATAATTCAGTAAATAGAAATAATCTTAAAAATGGACGATGGCAGTGATCTGTTGATAGCAGCTTGTGGAATGTTTATTGCTGGATTGCTCCAAAGGGAACGTAGCTGTTGGGTTAGACCTAGTTTACTGAGTCGCAATTGTTATAGCAATCATGACAGATTAAGAGATTTGAAAGCAGATGACTTGATTGTACAAAATCCCATACATTTTAAAACATTCATGAAATTAACCAATACCGACTTTGAATATTTATTGAATGGTATTGGGCCAAGAATAGTTAAAAAAGATACAAATTGCAGAATTGAAATTTCGCCACAAGACAGATTAGCAATAACATTAAAATACCTGAGTACGGGCGAATCATTCATTAGCCTTTGTGACGTGTTCAAAGTATCTCCTCAAATTATTTCATACATTATCCCAGAAGTATGCCAAGCTATAATCGATGGCCTTTCGAAGTATGTAAAGGTAAAATTAAATGTTTATCTTTTTTAAATAAATCTAAATGTTAATAAATATAAATTTTAAATAGATGTATATTTTTTGTGCTGTTTGATTTAGTTCGAAGTATAATTTAGTTAATGTTCTTATTTTAGATTCCGAGAACTTCAAACGAATGGAAAAAAGTTGCAGATAGATATCTGGATAGATGGAATGTTCCTAATTGCCTTGGATCAATGGATGGAAAACACGTAAAAATTCAATGTCCACCAAGAAGTGGAAGTGAATATTTTAACTATAAAACTTATTTCAGTATTGTACTATTTGCATTAGTGGATTCAGGATATAGAGATGAAGGGTTTGTATTTGGCTGATTATCAGGATTTGTGGTGGTAAAATGCTGATGATCCGGACTCGTAACAGTAGAATATACAGATGATGAGCGGTTAAAAGAATATGCATTTAGCTGATCATTGAGATGAATCTCTATATCCCAATAACATAAGCCCTCATCTGCAACTTCCTGGAGTTGAAACTTCCTGGAGTTGAATATTATCATTTTCAGAATCATATTCGTTTCGCTGTATATTTTTTTTTATATAATTGAACAAATGTACACAGGCCAATGTCACAATAGCAGTTTTTTGTGGACATAGCTGGATAGGTCTCTTGAATATTTTAAATTTGCTGGTTAACTGCCCAAACACATTTTCAACTACTCTTCGTCCTCGACATATACGATAATTGAAAACTCTTTTGGGAGATCGTTTTGTGTGATTACCATCGTAAGGTTTTATAATGTGGGTTTGTAATGCAAAAGCATCATCACCCAAAAAAAAATATGGCACTGGTACATTTCTCTCAAGTAGAGGTTTGTTGTCCGGCAAATTTAAAGAATTGTTATTTAACATTCTGCATAACGCAGAGTTATTAAAAACACCGCTATCTGAAATGCGACCCTGACATCCCACATTAGCGTATAAAAACTTGTAATCTGAATTCACTAATGCAAATAGTACAATACTGAAATAAGTTTTATAGTTAAAATATTCACTTCCACTTCTTGGTGGACATTGAATTTTTACGTGTTTTCCATCCATTGATCCAAGGCAATTAGGAACATTCCATCTATCCAGATATCTATCTGCAACTTTTTTCCATTCGTTTGAAGTTCTCGGAATCTAAAATAAGAACATTAACTAAATTATACTTCGAACTAAATCAAACAGCACAAAAAATATACATCTATTTAAAATTTATATTTATTAACATTTAGATTTATTTAAAAAAGATAAACATTTAATTTTACCTTTACATACTTCGAAAGGCCATCGATTATAGCTTGGCATACTTCTGGGATAATGTATGAAATAATTTGAGGAGATACTTTGAACACGTCACAAAGGCTAATGAATGATTCGCCCGTACTCAGGTATTTTAATGTTATTGCTAATCTGTCTTGTGGCGAAATTTCAATTCTGCAATTTGTATCTTTTTTAACTATTCTTGGCCCAATACCATTCAATAAATATTCAAAGTCGGTATTGGTTAATTTCATGAATGTTTTAAAATGTATGGGATTTTGTACAATCAAGTCATCTGCTTTCAAATCTCTTAATCTGTCATGATTGCTATAACAATTGCGACTCAGTAAACTAGGTCTAACCCAACAGCTACGTTCCCTTTGGAGCAATCCAGCAATAAACATTCCACAAGCTGCTATCAACAGATCACTGCCATCGTCCATTTTTAAGATTATTTCTATTTACTGAATTATCGAAGATACACCACCAAAATTATATGACACAACCACACAACCTTTATCGACACGCGGCAATCACTGACTGCCAAATAAATTTTTCATCTCAAGCCGCCGACATGCCGTCGACCAAATTTTCCGACTTGTAATAAGTGAACCGCCAACTAGACCGCCGACAAAAAGTTACCGACATATGTCGGCGGCCCGGCGGGCTCAGTGTGTATTGCGCTTAAGGTTTGCGTTTGTACACATTTTTGCAACGATAAACTGAGTTCATTCAATTTACTATATATATATATATATATATATATATATATATATATATATATATATATATATATATATAGATTAGTGTTTCGTCTACCTTGCATGCTGGCTTTGTTTTTAACAATAAGTAAAAAATACGTTCTGCTTGTGTTTATTAAAATGTAAAGTTTCCCCTTGACCTAGAAGTGTTGCATTTCTTTAATGATAAGTTTCAACGAGTTAATGTTTCCTCTGGATTAAATAACATTGATCCAAGCATTGTCACCATGAAAGAAAAGGACGAGGGGGACGAAATAGTACATCTGATGGGCAAGTATATAAAATTGATTTTGCCATACCATTAAATATGAATAGGACTAAATAAATGTAAAATGAAAAAATGATCAGGCCTACTAATCCTACCATTCTGTTGTCTTATTCTCTAACTCGTTTGATCCTTACATACTTGGGAAAAATTAGTTTGGTCTAGAAAATTTATTCTATTTAGGTTATAAATCGAGTTTGGCTGGTAATATATTTAAATATAGGTGTAAAATTTTGAATATATCTTAAAATTTTGGAAATAACGATAGATTAACTTTGACACATAGGTACGGTTTATTTTTGTATTACCGTAGGCATAGTTTATATTTGGTGATGAACGGAGACTGAAGTGTATTTGGATGCAAAAATTGGCAACTTCAATAGGCCGTGCAATGTCAACAACTTACTTGCCATATCTGGCAGGAAGGATTACTTATCTCAACACAATGCCATCATAATGCACATTTAAATAATTAGAATATGCTTATGGTCTTGAACAATTATTCTGGTTTTGCCATGGGCTTTAAAATATCATTTACATATACGAATTTTATAAAGACTTTAAAGTTAGTAGCTTTGACGATGTAAATATGCTCTTGTATCTTATATCGGATAATATTACGGGCAGTTTATGTTTTATTTATTTAAGCAGATTTCTAACGTTGGTCAAGGTCGGAGGATCTCAGAGTTCGTTTTAATGGAACGTGGTCATCGTAACACGAATTAAAGGCCATATTCTTGTTATAATTTGGTTCCATATTCTCCTAACGGCTAATAAACGATATGCTATGCTATATGAATGTACACTGAAGTAACAATGAAAATATATAAAAAAATAAATGTTTATGTTACAGGTTATATTCGATTTCACGATAAATTTTTTAGCTTAGTTTTTCCAGTGCTCATTAGAATCAAACGATTGACATTGGGCCAAACTAGCTTATCTTACTGAGGAGGCACATGTTCTGACACAAACTGATATTGTTATGTCTAACTCGATTGTGATTAATTGTTTTATAGCTTTCTCTAGTAAATTATATCGAACGCTCGGTAATTAAAAGTGGAGGTTTGTTATAATAAAAGTGGGCGGCTTTATTACGTTATGAACATTTATTACATCAAGCAACCAACTGTAGTTTTAATAAATATATTGGAAGCATAAACATGTAATACTAAAATACTAAGGTGTTGCTGCGTTTTCCTTTTGCCTATGATAGAGTTTGTGTAATATGTCAGAAATGAAAATGTTGTCCGCCTTTAGCTTTTAAAGTAAAAAATTGCTTTAATGTTACTTTCAAACCCGAAAACTGTTTTAACAGGGTAGGTATACAAATATTAGTTTAGGTTAGGTAAGTTTGGTTAAAGGCAATATCATTCTGTCATTAGACGCGTGTTTTCACTTCATAAGTTAGTTTGTGTTAGTTTAAATCGGTTAGTCCTTAAATACTTGGAAAAAGTTAGTTTTGATCTAAAAAAATTATTCTATTCAGTTTGGCTGGTAATATATGTAAATGTAGGTGTAATGAAGAAGTGTCATATACACAGGTGATCCTGTGCATCAACCTAAGTAGCAAACGTTAAGGAACTGTATTAACATTTTCAACCGTTTCTAAATAAACTTTGTCAAAATTTGCGATTTCAATGAAGAAAAATTTCCATTTTTTTACGGAAACATGCTTTAAATTTAATCAGATAGAAAATTAGAATATGCAGAAAAATACATTAAAATTGTTAAATTCTGTAGTAATCGAAACGTGACTATTATTCATACACGTGATTCTGTTGATCAACTTAAGTAGAAAATGTTAAGGAGCTATATTACAATTCTCAACCGCTTTTGAAAAAATCGTAGCGATTACAACGAAGAAAAATTTCCGTTTTTTTAAAGAAATAGGCTTTAAATACAATCAGCTTCATACAACAAACAGAACAAAACGTTACAATTGTTACATTCTGTATTGATAAACACGTGTATATTATTCAAAAAATTGGTTTTCTGCACTAATCTAAGTGGAAAATATTAAGGAATTATAGTTCTAAACCGTTTCTGAATAATCCTCGTCAAATGATCCTTGTAATATCGCTGTCTTTTAAATACACACGCTTCAAATATACTCAGTTTTGGTGCATAGAGTAAAACCCGACCCACATGACACTAGTTTTGCTACTGGATTGCTTACGAGGCGTTGTGATGGCTACTGTGGAAATGACGTCATTACAAGTTTCGTTACGAAACCGCGTACTGGAATTCTGTAATAAATCAAGTCTTATTTTTCGTACTTGTTTCTCTGCTACATTTAAACGTTGACCAATGGAAAACACGCATTTTGTCTTTTGGGCATGTGATTACTACAACTGCCGATAGTCGAACGACTTGATTACAGAATGTCTTTTTATGTCAATAAAAAGAAGGATTATTTGTAATATTATTGTTTTATATCTGTACTGATTTTCTTAATCTGAATATACACGGTGTTCGCGAATAAGTGTCGAACAAAGAAAGACGTTATTCGTTGACTGAAAAATAGTTGATTGTCGTTAAAACAAAATTTAAAATATGACTTTTTTTTCAGAAAATTGAAAATAATATTCATAATTATTTGTCATCTTTTTCGTACACACGATACTTGTGCACATTATTCAGCGCCGTTCAGGGGAACAGCTGTGAAGACATCTAGCTGCCCGGGTAAGCACCGCATTCCAGGCAAGTATTGGATGTATTAAAAAGAGTTACGTGTAATATTTTTTGTTTGAACTTAATTAAAAAAGGGCGTGTTTTACGTTTTGTTTCAACGACAATTTATTCCTTTATAGCCAACGAATCTTCTTCGCTTTTTTTGTCCGACACTTATTCTCGGCCACCGTGTATTATAATACAATTGTTAAGTTTACAGAGAATTTTGTTACATTAGATATTTTAAAAATTGGTATTGAATTTTCAATAAAAAGAGTTATGTAATTAACTTTTGTGCCAAATTAATTTAATGTAATGAAATTAATAAATAAGTTATGTTTAACACGTGAGTTTAATAACCAGTATTAATCGAATTACATAATTCAGATATTCAGAGCCATTTACAAGCCCAGCTCAGCTGTGCATATGGTGTCCTATAACGCAGCCATAAAAATGTCCAGTGCAACAGCTCGTTTAGAACTTAGCAACGATATGAGATAAGCAAATCTAGTAGCAAAACAAGTGTCGTGTGAGCAAGGCTTTACTTGAATGTATAACAGCTACGTTCTTCGCTACAATAATATATATGTAGATGATTTACTGTTCATTTGTTGTACTGAGAAGCCGATTCTTCAGCATAATTCAGTACGTTTTACTAGTAACAACAAATTGCCATATCTTTTTACGCTTCATTCGGTTATACAATATTAAAAATTTATTTGACAAAGATAAAAGCCCCGGTGATACCTAAACACGTGTTTGGTGTGTTTATTTTTTTTGTACATTTATGGTCTACGTCATTGGTGGTACTTCGTACTGGTCAGAATTGTAGAAAATGGTAAAAGTACGAAAAAAAATCGATAATTGCGAGATCAAAGTTTACTATTGGAGTCAAACGTACAGAGTTGTTTGTATAAATTGTTACATAAATAGACTGGCGACATTTATTAATGACACTGGCAAGTACAGTTAAAATAAAAAATAAATGAATAAATTCAATGTATATTTAATATTTGTCTAATTATGTTTTGAATTTTGTGTGTTGTTAGTAACAGTGCAACAGTAGTACAGTGAGTGTAAGCTTGCTTATTATTTGCAAAATAGTTGTGTAAGCTTGCTTATTATTATATATATTAAATTGCTCTAAAATTAATAGATATTAATTTATGTCAAAAAAATGGCTATCAAAAAATAGCCTTTTAACGAAAATGACTGACTGCGTATGCTCGAGATTTTGACGAAGATTCCTTTCAATAAAAATGACATTGAATGTTCTCGAAGTCACGAGCAATTTCAGCTACAACTTGTATATAAAGTTGTGCGTGTGCAATAGAAGGATGGATGTCGTTTTATTATTGATGTGTATTGACAGTTCGTGTTTAAGTTTTTTGTATTTCTTTCAACAACTCCTTTTTATTAAAAATTGCAATAGTAGTGAAGAAACTGTCACCTCTAGGGTCTGTTACTTGTGTGAAAATGTGCATATTGTAGTATCGTTCTCCCAAGTCAGCTCAATTATCAACAAATCAGTCACCTTACTTTCGATTTGTTTAGTTTAACCATATAACAAGAACGAACGAATTTCAATCACAGCACGTTATATTTTATGTATTCTTTAATTCTTCAGTTAAGTATATAACATAGAAGCTAGGCATATAACATAGAAGCTAAGCAAGAGAATATCAGAAATTGTTATGGAACCCCACGAACTGTCGAACGCAGATATCGTTGCTGCATGATATTTAAACAGATGTCTTGTTTAAACTAGGTTTTAGAAATAAAAAACCTTTGAAATTCTGGTAGAATTCGCCGAACCCTCTTCGTAATTGATTTAGAACAGGGTTTTGTATACATTTAGGCACATATAAAAATTTATGAGTACGTTGTATTTCTATCGGACTATTTATAAATATTAATATTATTTCTCGCCATGTAAATATATGGCTCAGTATATCATCGATAGATGTAAATATCGCGAATTTCTCAAAAAATAAATATTATGAATTTATCAAACACTATATTTAGTATCCTCGCTGTAGGTTTCCGGTAAACTTTAAGTAAAGTTCTTGTGATACCATTTTTTCATAATTATGACTTTATCTGAAATATTTGAGTTCGAACTTAGATCTCACATAAAATTATGAAATAGAAAATAGCTTCGGAATTCACGCTATTGGTTCTTTCAAATGATACAGGTACATCATGCCACACATAAAATTGAAAAAAAAATAGCGAATTTCATTTCCCTTCGTCAGTTCCGGTACAAATATTTTCAGTGTATGTGCGGTTTAAGACGCTTAATAGACACGTCAAATACAAGTTTTTTACGAGTATGTCAGATGGTGTTTGAGAAAAATGGATTTGACATGGGCATTTATGTGATCTTATAAGCGTTCCTGTTTTTTAGTTTTCGAGGTAAGAAATTCTGAAAAATAATTTTGTATGCTTAGGCATCGTCAAAATGATATAAATATTTTATAGTTTATATTTAGTATAGGTTTTGAGTTATACTTTCACAGAATTATATCTATATGCTTCAGTATATAAATCAATTGAAGTGACTATTTAACTTAAAAACATGTCATTTTTTATATATTTAGGATACTTATATCAATAAGAAAATGTAATGCGAGTAATTTTTCATAAGCACAAAGTATTTTATGAAATAATACTGTTTCCTATAACCGAATTATCATTTTAATGTTTCGGCGAGTGTCCATTATTTAGCGTGACAATAATTGACAAACAATAATAAGGTATCTGCGACAAATAAGACCCATTTAACCTCGAAGTTAAACAATTGAGATGATTACTATTTTGAAATAAGAAAATCTATATTAAACTAAAACTTTGTTTTATTAAGGAACGAAGAAAAAATACAAGAATTTGCTTTTTAAACATAATTTTAACATTGGAACAAGCTTTTAATAAACTTTTTTATGGCCCCAATTAAACTATAAGAGTCTAATAAGACTCTTTAATTAAATTATTTTTTAGAGATCTTTATCTTTTGCATAGAACATAAATTGAGAGCTATATTTTAAATATAAATTAAATTTAAATCAGTTAAATAAACTTTACATAAACAAAAAAAGTTTAAATAAACTTATGCAATGATCTTTTTGAATGCTGTAGTGAGATTATATTGCAATAAAGAATAAATTTAATTCTATTGATCGCTTTTATTGATTTTTTAGAATATAGGAACTCATCGATAAACATCATCGGATACACAAGGATAAACATTTTAAACATTTCGTGTATTGAGAGTACAAAGTAAAAAAAATGTGGATTTTATTCGATTAAGACATCGAGTTCATAAAATGTTAAATTTATAAAATAATTTTTTCAAAATAATAAAATAGGTTTTGGTTTGTTAAAGAAGGTCCCAGCAATATTAAAAAGAAATAGTAAATGTTTAAAATTATAAAAGACAGAGGTCGCAAAAGGCTCCGTTGATAAAAGAGGCGTCACTTATGAGACAGTTGGATGAACGACACATGTTAGCTTATTACCAAAATCGACCCCTGTCTATTATATTGGAGTGCAGGCTTCCGACAATAAGCGGTCCAATAATAATCGGAGAAAATGGAACATTTTATATCTAACATTTTAATGCACACGACCCACAAAAGTCGGTCTCACAAAAAAAATCGGAGCGCCGCTAGCCGTCGCTCGTTGTTCCGAACGTCATGTGTTAAAATGCACTAATGACAAAAAGAATAAAAGATACGACTAAACATGCGCCGACGGAGACGGGAGATATATGGTTAGCGGCGCGCGCTTCTTGATGTATGCACTGAATCAATGGGAATTTGGTCATCGGCCTTGTTCGACAAATGTCGCCAGTTGTAGGCGGCTGTCTCACGATGTACAAAAGTAGTTCGACTGTGTTGCGCGTTTCACTTACAGATTTTTGTCTTTAGGGCCGTGTTATGATGTATTCTGGGGGTAGCAGGTACCATATTTAATTCATGCGTGTTTCTAAATCACTTTAAAAGTATTTAATTCTTTTTTATAACGCGCCTAAAGTTATACTTTTTTAGGCGCGTTATAAAAAATGACAAAAGTGAAATTTTAAAAATACGGGATGAAGTTGGCAACGGTGCAGCACAAAAACGACACCATGATGTTGCTCACTAAACATTTGTTTTTTATCGATTTACTTGTCCGAAGTATTAGGCGCATATGAGTATGAAAGAGTTTGTTTGATAGTGTGGTCAAGCGATTGTTCGATATCCAAAAATTATACTGTGACCATGAATTCTCGCAGCTACCAGGTGATCATGAATTCACAAGAGAAAAAATGAGTAATTCTTTCATATTTGATAGCCAAAAATAACATTGTGACCGCATTTCTTTATCGCGGCTACCAGGCGGTCATGAGTTGGCAAGAGAAAAATGCCTATTTCTTTCATATTTGATAGTCAAAAATTATACTCTGATCGTATTTTTTCGTATTATCACGATTACCAGACGATCAAGAGTTGGCAAAAGAAAAAAATTATTTGTATGCGTATTTCTTTCATAAGGTGAATTATAATTTATTTTTCTGCTGGCTTTCTATTGTAAACTAATCATCTGCCAAACCGTTTCAAATTCTGTGTATTTTCATTATAAATTACAGATTATTAAGTACTCAAAAATTAATAAATTAAAATAAATTTTTAGCACATTCACTTATTATCATTGTTAAATAAATTTTATTTTAAAAGGAAACGCGTGGATTTTTCGAAAAAAACGTTGGGATAAAATCATGGCAAGTGTTTCGAATTAATATATAATTTAATTACCAATCTCTCTGGAAACTACGTTCACTTACACTTTGGTTTGCCGCGCCCAAAATATATGTTTGCAGTATGTCTTACAGTGGTAGGATATCGCAGCACTCTACATTGACGTACGCTCATTTATGCCCGACGTTGACAATACGATATTTGGAGATTGCAATATATACTCGTCAGGTCCTGTCAGGTTGCTATCGATCTCTATATTATCACTCTCTTCGTCATTGCCTTTCAGCGACGCCTGTACATAATCCGTGGACGTTTGGATTATGGCTGGATACTGTATGTCCGATGGACCAGCTACCTAATCACTTTGGGTCGTTTTTTTTTTCTTTTCGATGCTGTCGTAGCTTTTGTATTCGGTTGTCCCTGGACTTTTTAGGTCTCTTGGATTCCTTTTGAAGTGAGATTTCCTCTGATTTGTTTTTTTTAATTCCGGGCATATTTACTATTCATATGAGATGGTATCTTTAATTTTTTTGTAATTTTCCATTTTATACCGATTTTCACTTATATTCCGGAGAATATTTTTATTGTCCCACTTTTTTCCTCTAGTGCTTCTGAAGTTCTTAACAATGACACCAAAATCAACATCCTAGCTAAACACTTTCTCACGCTGCACTAATTTATCTTTACAGAACGCTAATTCGCAGGAATCACGCGCATGTACCTACACTAGTCTGATGACGTCACAGTCAAAACATGCTGCACTGCAAATACTTACAGACATGCTCTTTCCGTGGTTTTAAATATCACTAACACATTATTAGTCTCGTAGTTATTAGCGATTGAAATCTGTACGTATTTTTTGACACAAGAAAGTTCGCCCCCTATAACATACTTAACGAGTGAATAAACGTTTTCATGTCAAAATGTTGGGGGTATGTTATGATACTTTTTCGATACAGAGAACCGTCTACAAAATATTAAGCTTTAAAGTGCTTCTATTTAAATTTAGAAAAAAGGAATTTTATTTTTATTTCTGACAGTACCTACGTCGTGTCAATGAACACATTTTTTCGATTCCTTAACAGTTGAGAAAACACTAGAAAAAAAATGGTCAAAAGCTATCTGCCGCCTATCTTAATTAGCCAATTAGAGGCCAGCCCATGATGGATGGCGCTTGAACTTGTCATTATCTTTAAACATTTGCGTACCAGAACAGTTATTGGGCTTGTGGGTTTTCGTAATATTTAACGAGGTTGTCGTTTTTTTTTGTATTCTTCGTTACCGTGACGACAGGAAAATGCGAATATAACCAATTCTTGTTGATTATTGAAATTGATGAGAAAATCAGTTAATTTAGATAATTATTTTGTAATTGTTGCTAGGTTTACTCATCGGTTTGATACAGTACGTGGTTTGGTTCAGGGCCGCGCTAAGAAAAAAATACGCCTAACGCTCAGTATGTACTTATTTCGCGTCACCATTCCGCAGTCAACAAATAGTAATCTTTAGTGTCATGCGTGTAACAACTGTTATAGTGGGTTATAACATTCCCCGGTGTCATGATTTGTTTAATTTAAACGATGTTATCGCTTTTGATCTCTTTGCAGTTATAAGTGGCATTTAAATGCACCATGGGTTATAAAACTATTTATATCAAGGGTTAGTATGATTAAAACGAGACGGTAAGATTAAAAGGTTATTTGTTTACTTATGTAGAATACATATTTCATTGCGTAAATGATTTTACGAGTTACTATAATGCTTAACATTATTTGGAACTTGTTAAATTTATAAATCGACACTTTTATTGGTAACTTTTTTACTTATTCGTATTTATTAATTAAAAATATTTCATGTATTAAATTTCTAAATGGCAATATTCTGTTGACTCTAGACAAAAACGTTTACTTTATTGAAACTAATTTAATTTTACAAATTCATGATTCAGTGATTAGGTCACAAGTGACCGGGTCACATTTATTGAAATGCTGTAGGAAGAGCAGTGTATCGCTGCTTTCCGCCTCCGTTTTCTTGATCTTTACACGATGACTGATATGAGTTGGCTACGGTGATATGAACAGTTGTTAATAAATATAATTTTGTGCATTTGCATTTTTTATTATTTTATTTTACTTAATGCAATCCCTTAAACACCAGTGCTGTTACAACCTGTCAGGGATTTAGAAAAAAAAGACGATTAAAATATGTCGATGAATATTTAATTTCGAAGCAATTTCTAAATTTAGGCATGCGACAACAGTATTTCTATTAATATAATGCCTTTTAGTTATTTTATATTTTATTGTAACTTACGACACGCTTACAAAACACGCATTATTGTACCCTTTATTGTAATATATTCTAACATACGTTTTTCTGTAATTTATTATAACACACGCTTTATCGAAAATAACTATAAACACACGTTTTATTGAAATCTTCTTTAATACACGATTTATTGTAATTTAATATGAAATACGCTTTATTGTAACATAATTTAACATACGTTTTATACTAATTTAACAACGCACGTTTTATTGAAGCATATTATGACATACGGTTTATTGTAACATATTCATAACACACACTATTGTAACTTAATATAACACACGCTTTATCGGAAATTGCTATAAACACACGTTTTATTTAAACTTTCTTTAACACACGCTTTATTATAGCTTACTATGATATACACTTTATTCAAGCTTATTATGACACACTCTTTATTGTAATTTATTGCGATATACCCTTTATTGTAATGTAATCTAAGATACGCTTTATTATAAGTTACTATAACATACGCTTTATTGAAACATAATATAACACACATTTCATTGTAGCTTACTATTACATACGCATTATTGGAACATATTCTAACATACACTTTACTGTATCTTTCTATAAACACGCGCTTTATTGTAGTTTACTATGATATACGCTTTATTGTAACAACTCTAATAAACGCTTTATTGTAACATACTCTTAACATACGTTTTATTGTAATTTACTATAAATACATGCTTTATTGTAATTTACAATATAAACATACGCATTGTTGTAAATTATTATAAGCACACGGTTTATTGAAACGTACTCTAACGTACGCTTCATTTTAACTTACTATGAACATCCTCTTTATTGTAGTTTACTATATATACGCTTTAGTGTAACATACTCTAACATGCGCGTTATTGTAACTTACTATAACACACACTTTATTGTAGTTTACTACGAGATACGCTTTATTGTAACATACTTTAACATACGTTATATTGTAACTTACTATAAACACAGGCGTTATTGTAGTTTAATATGATTTATGCTTTATTCTAATTTATGCTAACATACGCTTTATTGTAACATACGTTTTATTGTAATTTACTATAAACACACACTTTATTGTAGCTTATTATGACACACGCTTATTTTTAATTTACTATAGTACACATTTTATTGGAAATCACTATAACACACTTTTTACGTAATTTACTGTAAGGCAGGTTTGTTAAGCTTATGTATCCTGATTTAAGGCGGCTAAATAATTAATGGAAATTAAAATACCCGACTTTTTAAAAAGTGAAATCAAATTACTAAAACATGTATATTGTAACTACCCACTCAATCCATACATTTGCGTATGTGTAATACACATAAATATACAATAATATATACCTAGACTGCATGCAATTACATATATTTATCATAATTTGAGCATCATTCGTAACAGGAAAGTATGGAAACTTAACATACATAGTTACCGTGAGTCGTAGCGACCCAGTCATAAGAAGTTGCCGGTTTTCGAAGTCGTAGTAACCAAGGGAGGCTATCAAATATTCGCTTCGACTAGTGGTATAGGCATTTTATAGAGATTTTTTATTTCATAGTCACATCGACAAGTTTTTTCAAAAGTCCTTTTTGGACAAAATGGCCGCTAGCGGTCGCCATATATGTCCCTGTTATTTAATAAATGTAACTAACTTACGTAATCAACATAAACCTAATGATACTTGTACTCCATATAGCTGTTAGGAATCTATGAGTGGATAAAGGATTCGACATATATACATACATATATAGATGCATATGAAAAACATAACCATAATTTTCTTTCGCACAATTGGGTAAAAAGGAAAATCCCATTGAACGACTTTACGAAACATCGACTGTCATGATTTGGGAGTCAGCTTATCGGTTATTTAGATCGATTCATTTTCATTTTTAGATGCATTTTTGAGTTAAACTTTTAAATTACTATAGTTGTATTAAAATAAGTATAATTTATAGTTAAAAATACAAACCCTGCATTAACCATAAGACCATTGAGACAAATCAAATGAACCAAAGCTTAATGGATTTACTGTTAATCATTGAGAAATTCCCATGACCACCTTCTTCCTCCATCATCAAACCTTCTCGGTTACAATATGTAATCATAGATTTTATTGAGACAAGTCAAGTGAGTACACCCTCGACAGTTTTACTGTTATGCTATTCAACATAAATCTATGAAAAATAAACCATCTTTTTCGTTTAGGCCATTGGGTAAAATTATAACCACCACCGAAGGCTTCATGGAACATTGACTTTTATAATTTAGGAGTCAGCTTATGGGATATTATGGTTGATTTATTTTCATCGCCAGGAATTGAGAATGCCCTAATTAGGTATAGGGATAATTACAATGTATTTGAAAGTTGACATAGGCGGGTAGATCATTTTGAGGCCTAAAGGTTTCCGCCTTTTCGTTTGTCGTTTCGCTTTTTAGCAAACAAGATTCGTTTTTCATCATGTACAAAGGTTAGATTAGGTACCATCGTGTAGAAAGGTACATTTTTAGGATTCCGTAGTCAAATGGTAAAAACGGAACTCTTATAATTTTCTTATAATTTTCGGCCTGTCCCTCTGTCTGCACGTATGTCACAGTCATTTTACTCGGAGACTATTGACATTATATAGATGAAATTTGGATGTTTGGTGTCATCTATGAAATCGCTATAGAATGAAATAGTGGAATTATGAAATAATATAATAGCAGGGGTGACCTTCCATACATGTAAATTAGGGATGAAAAAAATCAGTGCATATAGGGTGGGTATTGTTATAGGCGTGTGGGGTATGTGATATTGTGAGGTCTTGAATGATATAAAGATAACTTTTTATTCAAGTCATTAGTTGGTGAGATATGCGCTTCTAAAACTTTAAAAAGTGTGTCCCCCTCTCTAACTTTTCAACTAACGTGTGTAAAATTCGGAAAACAGTTAAGGAAGTAGAACTTAAAATAAATTTTCACAAAAATTGGATTTCTTACGAGATGTTGTGCAGTTTTTGAAATATCAGTTATTATCGGTATCGATCGCAACCATAATTGTTCTTCGCAATGTATTTGAAATACAAACTTATAAGTTTAATATTGTTTAGTGCTGCAGAACCCTTCTTGCGCGTGTCAGACATTTGGCCAATTTTTGGAAAATATAAACTTTCTTTCAAATGACAAAGTTGGTGATTTTATATAGGTTTGGCTAGGTTGGGTTATTTCTTCAGATAGGATTATATAACGCGTACTAAATACAGCAAGAAAATTAATGAATTAGCTTAAATACATACACGCGTCTAACCCGTTGTGTTTAAAATAAATTGTCATTTGATAAAAAAAATTCACAACAAATTTGTCTTGTTTGGCTCTTATAAGGAAGTTTTTTCAATGAATTAAATAGATATTTTTAGTCACTCCCATATGTATCAGATATTTATATGAAAGTATGCAAATCCATAATTAGCTCGGTAATTTTAGGAGACTTCAGAAAATAACTTCTTGAGTTATGTAAATGAATCCAATGCATAGTTGTTTTAAAGATAATAACAGATAAAAGTAATTATAAAATGCGTATTTAGATACACCGTACAAAATAATATTTGTAAAATATAGTGCGTTCCAAAAGTAAAAAAAATTAAATCCTTCCAAGATCATTCATGCGTCCTTCATCCTGTCTGTCAGCCACAACCCGTTTTTTTTTCATAAACTTGTTTATCTGCACAATTCGTAAAAGTAAGAACTTAAAAAGTATTGGTTCGAGGATGTTGGAAGGAATCTTTTGTGTCGCTTGCTATTGAAACGGTAAATTATAAGGATTCCAGGGTTATTTTTTCCAATTTTTTTGTAAGAGTGGTCTAGAGATGTTGATAGTAACATTCGTAAAAAAATATCTCATTTATAAAAATGTTGAATTTAAAATTATGGAAAAATAAAACTTTAAAAAACTAAAATCTGACTACGAATAAGTATGGAACTGGTTTTTCGACTTCGACTTCGTAAAAAATAACATTATTGTGAGTAATGTTTTCTATTTTATTCTTTTTAATTTTAAGACGTCTGTATATTTTATAACGCTCAATAATTTTTGAAAATTGTTTCGTGATTTCTCGAAGTCTGGTCTTATTTTTAAAACTTTTATTTCATTTCGAAAATAGTTGTTTAGTTTTACCTACAGAACATTTCCTCTACGAAATCGAGTCTTATCATTGGTGAAAACATTATTTTTTTATTTTCATGACACTCAGTCAAAATGAATAAAAAACAACTAAAAATTTGGTAGGCACCTCATGAGTTACGAGGGAACATCCATATTTTAATACGTACACACATACATGAACACCTAAAATGTTAAAATTGTTACCTTTCAGGCTTCGTTATGGTTGTGTAAAAATATGGTTACCAGAAGTCAACGCATTATTTTTATTAGAAAACTGAACACTTGTGAAATATATTCCAGACATTATATTTATACAGTGAAATAAAATATTAATATTGGTAAATAGTTTAAAGTTTAAAGTGTTATTTATGTTAGTACGCACGTAAACCTCGTAATGCGTTTTGTATTCGACTTAACAAGTTTTATTTAATTTAAAATTTAATTATGCCTATAATGTTGTCGCTAAAATAATTATCGACAACATCTTTAATTCTGTATTTTGTTACCAAATGCACGTTGCCACAGAACGCAAAATTTAATAGCTACTAGCATGAGCAGGAAACGGAAATGGAAGTTACTTAATTTAAAAGTGTTTAATACTTACACAAGAGACCACAGTAAAAATTTGGGTATAATAATGCTCTAAAAGTTACTATTTAGACACTGTAGTAACTAAATAATGTTTATTTAACTGAATGAAATTTGTAAAATATTTGCAATCATTACAATTTAATATCGAGCAAATATTAATGTAGTTATTATTGTTTCGTCTATTTCCCGGATATTCACTCGGAAATAGACGAAATTAAAGTGCATTTTTATTTTAATAATTTTATAAAAGGCGATTCACAGGAAATTTCCTTTTTACACCCTCGTTACAGAGGTCAAAAGACACTAAGTATTATACCGATAAATAAAATTGAAGTGTCTGCCTGTGATTTTCCCATTTTCAGCTTTTAAACACTTCTTCCGTTCGTATTTTCGGTTATTAAATGAAAATTACTTTTTAATCTAACGTTAAAAAGAAATTATCTGCCTGTCTGTCAGTCGATCTGACGAATATATATAACTCGAAGGCTACTAAAGCTATTGACTACACTTTTACACCAAGGAAATGTTTATTCATCGTAATATTTCAGACGGTCCTGAAGTTATAATGATGAAAATGTCATGTTAAGTTACGTGAAAAATTAAACAAAATCTCCACCACACGGATGGTGGGAAGGGGAGGGCTTTAAGAATTCGCGGGAGTAGGTATGGGGACGGGGGGAAGAAGCGGAAGCGACCCGCGCGGGATTTAAACTAAACTAATTATAATCTATGTCTAATATAAACTACGATTTGTTACTTGTAGAATATAAGAGCATAAAATAAACGCAATAAAACACTACACTTGCATTTCGCAAGATACTACCAGTGATATATTGGGTTGACTAAAAGGTAACGAGCGTTTTTTGAAAATTATCTAGAAAATATGGGAATGTTCTGGAAGCTTCCGTGATCGAAGATATATAAAGGGCGTGTAGTTACTAAGACGCTGCGTTGTTAACACACAGAAAATATGGACGACATTAAGATGCATGTGAGATGCTGTCTACTCTACAAGTACCAATCTGGTCACCCTGCTGCCGAAATTACGCGTAACATATGCCAACACGTAACTACTGGAGCAACATCAGAAGCTACTGCAAAATGATGGTTCTAGCGGTTTCGCAGCGGCGATTATTCCCTGAGTGATCAACTACGCTCTGGTCGACCGGTGAAATTGGATAGCGACTGGTTAAAATTGTTTATTGAAGAAGATGGCCAATTAATGACACGCTATTTAGTAATTGCTCGGGTGCTCACACGGAGCTATAGCGAACCATTTACACCGCTAGGGAAAAGCTTGATGCATGAATTGCATGAACTTAGCTACGTTGGAGACATCTAGTGCGTTGGAGACATCTAATAAAAAATGGCTATTAATCTTCAACGATTAATTAATTCTGCTAAAGGCTTCAACGATTAATTCATTTGAAATAATACAATTTTAATTTTAATTTATAAACAAATAAATTTGTAATTGTGAACTGTTTAGTTTTGCCTACCGAACATTTCCTCCGCGAAATCGAGAGTCTCATCATTGTGAAAATATTATTTTTATATATTCCACCTTTTTATATAGACACCTGGGCAGTCAAAATTAATAAAAAAACACATAAAAGTCTGGTAGGCAACTCATAAGTTACAAGGGAACATCCATATTTAAATACATGAAGAGAAGAGAACGTGTAAGTAATAAGCAATGACGATTTAAGAGAAGAAAGCTGGAAGTGTGCTGGGTGCATTTTTAGTTAAACTTGCAAACCATTACAGCTATATTAAAATAGTGTATGAATATATTTTGTATAATGCAATGATTTACAAAAAAGTTCTACGAAATATAGTGCTCATTATTACAGTTTGTTGCAAAATTGACTGTAGATCTCAGTTTTATTTAAAAACACTAAACCACTACAGCTGTATGAAACTAAAATTTGAGGAAGGAGAAATCCCAGAAAGTGAATGAGCTATATTATAGGCTGTTCTTTACAAGCGTTTTTATGTCACAACAATATAGGCCGTACAGTCTTTTACTTGACGGCACCGTAAACGACAACCGCTGAGGACACTGTTGTCAAACCAAACGTAAATAAATAAAAACTATAAAAAAATGAAGAAAAATTACTAAAATCATTAATTTTTTATGCAATCGTGTTAAAAACACGATTGCATAAAAAATTAATTGAAAAAAATTATTAACCGTCATAGGACGCCTGGCAGATGTGGGATATCTAAATTCTTTTTACATTTTTATTTTCAAACATTTGTATTTGAATGAATTGAATATGGAAAAAACAAATATTCAAATAGTTGTTAATAACAAAGCGTTAATCTAATTTTATTATTTTTTTTATATGAAATAATTTATGACAGAAATATTTCTTAACAATCTGTTGAAAAAATATTTTAAATTTTATTATAGTGTTAGCTGATAAGACGTGAAGTTGGCCGAATCAAGTCGGAAAGAGTCAACAAGCCGCTGGCCAAATGGCACGTCGCGACGTTTTAACTCCCATCCAAACGTGTTTATCATCAAAAGTAAAAAACGAAGAGTCACTGTAGACTTGTGATTAAGAATACCAATAGCAGACTGCCCACCATTTTCAAAACATAAGATATCGTATTCATCAGAGGAAAATTAAGTTTATTCATTGAAAGTTGCATCATATATGGGAGACTTGTAAGATAGCAGGTTGATTCAAAGTCTCAAGTATAACCACAAGTTAATTCTAAACAGTTAATTCTTTTAATTATATTTCCATGACAATCGTGGGTCCATCATATTAGATTTATTTCCATAATGTTCTGTTAAAGAGGTAATATACATATTTAGCGGCTTCTAATTTAGCAGTTTCTAATCAGGCAGCTAGTATTGTTGAACAACAGTACAAACTTTCAACAGACAGATTTTAATTTTTATTCGTGAGTAAGGAAGTTAGGATTTGACGTCGATGACCCGGTTTCGATTAACAGTTTTGTTCTAAACAAACAAATTAGTTTGTTCTTTTAACCGATCAATTTCGCTCTTCGTTACATTATTTTCTGATTAACTCGAATCCAATCATTTCGCTACGGGCCCACGTCGGACGCGCAAGTCGGCTGTTTAGTTGCGACAGCTGTGAAGTGGCGCAGAGAATTTTAGGCCAATTCATTTTTATTTCCGTTTCCTGTCCTTGCTTGTGGCCGTTTAGTTCTATGTTCAGCGAACTATTGAATAATTTAGTGGTTATACTGTGAATTTTTATATTGTTTGTAAATATCACAAGAAAGAGCGGTATCTGTGTTGAATCGTGCACTATTTCAAACAATATTTTTCATTCAAAATGTTTAGAACAATTGCCACTATTGTGGGAATTTCACCTACATCTGTTTTAGAGTAGTCGTAACAGTAATTTGATACGTACATATCATTTTATTTGTTATATTATAAATATGTAATACATATTTGTTACATTATATATATTCCTCTCAGTCAACCAAATTACTACATATGGAAGACTAAGTTTTATTGAGAATTAGAACAGATTGTTAGTGAAAGTAATAAATGTAGAAATTTTTTACAACGTATAAAAATGCATATAGTGCTTAAATTTTATTATCGTCTTTGTTATGGTTATTTCATAATTATTTATGGCCACATGCTGGAGACAAGTAAATACTTTGTGAGAACAATTGACGGACATTTTGTATTTTTTAATCTCAATTTTATCATGCTAGTTGAAGGGCATCAACAGGCTGTTTGTCAAACTCTTACAATTATGAAAAAAAAATACTTTACACGCCGAAATATTTTTGGTTTGGTTACTTAATTACAACCTTGCCTCCCACTAACTATTATCCCTACTCTCCGTCCTTTACATATTAATGTAAATTAGACTTGATATACGTTATCAAAGCCAATTAAAATTTAAGCTGATGATGACGTTTAAAACATATTAAAAAAAAATTAATAAAGTTGTACGTCTCATTCTGTTCAAAATTATGGTGTAAAATCCATTGGAAATTCATGGGCTCTTGGAAATGTCAATAGGATTTATTGTTGGCATTCAGACATTTCCTGGATAGGTGGATAAGTGAAAGTTGGAGAGGAAAATATTTTTTTGGTATAATGTATTGTTGAATATAATATAACTATGAGGAGCATACAAATTATTTTCTTTGAAATGTTTTTCGTTGATAAATAACAATGTAATAGACCATAAAACTCGCAGTTATTAGATCTATTCTGTTACTAGGTCTATCTTATGCATTGGAAAAATTATTGTGCGATTTAAAATACAGCGTAGCCAGCCATCTATTGATACACATAGGTACATTATACATTTATTATGTCCCTGGTATTTGAAATGTTGGTCTATTTTGCAAATACCCAGTATTTAAATATCAAACACCAATATTCGAACGTAATAGTTTCTAAATTGTGAGAAATACAAACATCAATTTTAATTATCACGATTGTCTATGGCTTCGTATAGAGAAAATAAGTCATGATGAAAATATATAACACATTATGTTATTTAAATAAAAAAAATACATATGCTTATTTTCAAAAAGTGCATTTGCTTTTAAATAATGTATGTAAAGAGCCTTCGTAGTGCGAGAGCGACTAGTACTTTGTATGTTTATTAAGTTTTATTGATACGCGAGTTTCAGACGTGACACATGTGCGCCTAGTTGTATGAAGCATGCAAATTTAATTACGATATGAACGTGTTAGTGGCATGGCAGCGCAATACGTCTCGTTAGGCGTTAGGTCTCGTGCAGAGTGCGTGTCACTTCGTTGACTCTCGCTTGCGCAATAAGCAGGGTACTTAATGTGTTTCATTTAATACCTATATCTGTACAATAAGAGCGATCAGCAATGACGAATGATTTTACGACTTGCTGTTGCATTTGTGCCCGTGTGTTATTAAGATGGGCACGGAATTGAGTATTAACATAAGAGATTTATGTCCACTCGTCATTTTGGGTCTAAAAAAAATCCACATTTCGATTTTGGTTGTCAGATTGTGGGATAAGGTGGCCAATTATACAATTTTTAAATAGCTCTACTCAACAAAGAATACGAATAAATAAAAATATCGTAACGTTTAAATTGTTTATTAATCATATTTTTTTCCGTATGCAATTCTTAATATATAATCATCGCAAAGTCCAGATATTAAAAAAGCGGTACCAGAATATTTTAGAATATGTTTATATTTTGTTTGCCAGCATTTGTCGTCTTGGATCGTGCTTTCGAAAAAATGGTAGTTTCAAAAAATCTATCCAATAATATCTTCACTTGATGAGGTGAGCGAATAAAAAACTATCGTTCCCACCTTGCATGTATAGAGCAAGGTAAGGGTCATTAAATAAATTCTTAATTTTGATAAATATATATATATATATATATATATATATATATATATATATATTACTTGAAATATCTATCCGAAACGTTTGTCTGAAAAAATTAATATGAATAAGTCCGAAGTTACAGTGACAGTCGAATGGACAGATATGACGAAATAATAAAGGTTTGCAGTTTGACGATGTACCTATAAAACGTATAAAAAAATTGGTTAACTTCATAAATACAACAATTCTTTTATATTTAAAATATATTATTTTGTAAAGTGATCGTCGTCTAACGTGACTGACCTTTTAATATGGAGATTCATCCAAATTTCAAGGCCTTTAATCACTTCGCATCAGTCGTATCTGCCTTGAAATATTTTTTTTGCGTATAATAAATGCGAATATTTAATTTACAACCGATATTAGCTTTTTTATTCAGAAATACCCGATGGCCCAAAATTTTTAAAAAAGATATTCATCTTATCCTATTATGAGAGGAATTGCATTTTATGTTTTTTTTTGGTATTCATAAATAATTGTAAATTTAGTTTTTTATTTAATATAAACATTACGTAAAACAGCAAACTGCTTTTATGAACATTTATTTTTTTTCATTCCTTACTTCGAACAAAAAACTAAACCAGTCAAGCACGAGTTGAACTCACACTACGACGGTTCCGTGCACACTTTGCATTTATAAACATTTAATGATACATATTATTTTCCGTTAAGCTACTTACTTAAAATTTTAATTTTTCAGAACTTACTATATTTTTACAGGCGTTGGGATACCTACTATATTTTTACAGGTGCATATTCCAAAAAAAAATTCCACATTGAATTAGGAATATATTTTTGGATTTTTTCTTTTACTTGTGCTCCCTTTACCTCCCATTAAGCTGACTTTCAAAATTGGTAGAAAGAAAAAAATACGTTTGAAAGTTTCATACCTTGTTATTGGGTGAACCAAAAGCTTGAACTTTTACAGCAATCTAACAATGAACTTGATATCTCAAGTCGTTTATGACGAAACGGGCCTTGGCAGACAGAGGAACAGACGGGCGGATGGACAACCAAGTGATCCCATAAATCTTCCGTTTTTTTTTCATTTTTGGGAAAAGAATCCTAAAAACGGAATATTCATGAGTTCTTACACTGTTTCGTCATCTGCCTGTCAATCTATCACAATCGTATTAAAACCGTTTGACGTATTGCTTTGTAGTGTATTGCATTCACATTTGTTGCGAAATTTAAATTTCGCATGTTTCCGAGAATAGCCGTTATTTTGAAACTAAAAAAAAGGTTTTGTTTGTATTCGAGGTAAATTATTAAATTATAAATTCGAAGTATTTTAGGTCGAATTTAGGAACCGTAGTTATATTCTTTCGCCGTTCACATCGTCGTATATAGATTCCTGTAACAGGTATTTTTCTGCAAAATTGATCTGTAACAGGTATTTTTCTGAAATCTTTGTTTCAAAACCATTTTAAAGTCTATAATTTATAATTTGTTTGTAGATAATAATGTCAAAAAATAAAGAGATAATGACATAAAAAACATAAACAGCTAAACCTTTTCGTGTGTACAGACAATTAACGCTACACCTATTGCCAAACGTCTAACGAGGCGTTTGCCCTGATTTATTTACTACGAACGCGTTGACATCATAATTATATTTTGTAAGGCGCCATTGGGCACATTGTTTAGTTAAACGAAGATAAAATACGAACACCAGTAAATTTAAAAAAAGAATAAAGAAAATTCTACGTGGGTGGTCACCCTTTTTAAAATTTTAAGAATTACTAAATTTATTAATGATTAAAGGATAATTAATTTAATTTTAATTTGCGTTATTAAAAATATTTGAAATTAACGTGTTTGAATTAAAATCTTTCATTATTAATTAAAAAAACATTTTAATCTACGCAAAAATGGAACATGCCATTTCTACGATTTTGAAAATCTATCTGTAATTCAGGCAAAAATGCTGATTAATAGCCGTAGCCCCGAATAACCTCGTAACGATATTTTCGTAAACAATAATGTTATGATAATAGGTGTAAGATAAAATTACTATTCTAAATGGACGTACGTGACTTAGCTCTCCATTATTCATATCATCGATTCATAGAGTCGAAACGCAAACCTGAGTTTCAATCATTTATCTCCCTTCAATCTGATCTGTGGCAGTCCCTGAATAATGATTCTGGTCTCTTAAAGTTCACTTCTCCATTTCTGTCAGCGTCATATACAGCCAAAGTGAGTTCTGTCGTAATTCTGGTAATGACATGAACTTATTCTATTGACAATGCCCCTGAGTTATCAAGGTCCAATTTTCGAAAATGTAATTTTGCCTAGTCTTATTTCATTTGCGTCGACTGAATATATTGAATGCGTTAAATTCATCCATTAACAAAAATTCTGTCAGGGGGGAGTGGAACCCGCACTACGAGGGTTCCGTACATATTTAGGCATTTATAAATAATTAATTATACATAACATTCCTATTAAACTATTTACAAAATTTTAATTGCCTGCCATATCTTTGATAGGCATTTAAAAAAAAATTGTATATGATATAACTACAAATTAACGATTTTCAGATATTTTCCTTTACTTGTGCTATGAGACCTTGCTTCTTGCCAAATTTCATGACTGTATGTCAACGGGAAGTTCCGTATAGGTTTTGATTTATTTGCGAGTGTCAAAATATGCTGGTAAATGGCCATGTTTTTTTATTGCGTTTTATTTTTTTACAGCTCCAAGGGACTGTTGACTTATTTATTTGATATTAATTTGATACCTCCATGCGTTCTTTAGAAAAAGAGATCTTGGCAGGCAGAAAGATAGACAGACAGAAAACGAAGTGATCTTATGAGGATTCCTTTTTTTTTCTTTTGAGGTATGGAACCATCAATAATACGTAAGTTTTTTCTCTAAAGCTTTATGTCAATAGTTTTCTATGAATCCCCTATTATGCCCTATATGCAATTAAACTATATCAAGATGATTCTTTTAACACTCCGTGTTGCAGGAACAATATCTTCGAGTTAACCAATTATGAGACAAATATTAGATGTCTCATTAGAGTGTTTATGCAGAATGGTTAGTGTGTTTAATCTCGTTAGTAATAACATAGGTATATTATGATTATATCATCCAAATATATGGATGGAAACATTCCAGCAGATTGGTTTCGTTTTAAAAATTTGTAAGTAAAATGTGAATATACTCGTATGACTAATCATACGCAAGTATTGGCGAGAGTATAATATCAGAAACAGATCAAATTTCCTACCTGATCATGGTCTATAGCTACGAGCTAAAAGCTGTTCTATATCTTTTTCCCAAAATACATTATTATTCGACTGGATCTCGACACCAGAAACTTGTCTTCCATAAAAGGCCACTTAAAAATATCTCTAATCCCTGCCTCTCCTCTCCTCCCTTTTTTTCCTCGTCCTTAATTTTCTGTGACATGTAGATTGATAAATAATGCATGCTTTACTGGTCAGAGGTAGTTATCTTGCCAATTAGGATAAATTTATAAGCAAAACGCATTTGGTGATACTCGTATGGTAATATATAAGTATCATTGGCAAACAATCGAACTTTTCTGAAATTGTTTAAATTCTTCTGATCTCAAGAAACTCTTCGTGCATACGATATGGCTACTTATTATGTTTTTTAATGTCCCATTGTCGTCTGTTTGAAAACACGTTGTTTGAAGCTGGGGGCAGGTGGTCCAAAGTCTACAGGATATGGGACAAAGTTATTTCGAAACAAACTTTTCAATAGAAAAAGTCATAAAAAATTAATGTGAATGCATCAAGGCAACTTTATAATAGTGCTAAAAGAAGTATGATGTGATTGAATATAGAATATATAGTTATCTATTATTAGTATGAAGTTACACGTAGAGTTAGAAATATAAATACAATAAGTGACACTATTTTGCTAAAGTACACAATGTTTTTATTTCAAGTAATTGCCTAGTGCTTGTTTGTCATACTTGTTGTATGCCGATTAATTAGTTAAATAGTAGATTATGGACTAAATTATTAAGCGTCGCTGCACACATTTTCATGTCTCAACTTTGCGTTACGATTGCGTAAGCGTAATGTCGGTGTAATTAAAAAGATAGGATATTTGAAATGTAGAAATTTCAGGGGTCTATGTGTCAGTATTACCGAGATAGACCTGGTAACACCAAAGGATAAAAGTAATAATTTTGATTCGACCTTTATGAATATAAACATTAAAATGGATGACAATAGTTGATGTGCAGTGAACTGTAAAAATAGTGGAAGAAACAGTGAATATCAATTTTACGGATTTTCAACAGTGAGTTGGAAATTTAATCTTAAAAATAAATGGATATCTACTGTAAAGAGAAAAAAGGAAGCGTTATGGCCTTATTTTGTATATCAAATTAATTTAAATATTGTTGAAATAAAATTTAATTTAACAAAGGAAAGCAATATTATATTTAGTACTAGCATTCAGGCAATATTGTTTTCAATTGATATAAATGCTATTAACTTTTTATTTTATTAAAAAAAACGAGTAATACAGCACTTTTTAAACAAATTGCGTTTTTACGAAAGAAATAATTTTTTTTATTGAATAGCCTTTTTGTGTTACTAAACACTAAATATGGAAATACAAGCAAAATTTATAAATATTAAACACAAGGAGACTTATGAAATTTCAAAATTAGATAATCATTTTTACGGGGAACGCAGAAAAAAAAGAATTTAGTAGGTGATGAGTTGGCGGTGATAACCCGTAAGTGATATAAGGTCGACTTTTGTGGCACAAGGTCAGTGGCCAACTTTCCATCGATCCATTCTTTCGTCAAGAGGAGCGTGGCTCGTTGCCGACTAAATGTCTCCATATCAAAATAAAAAAAAAATAACAAAAACTACGTTTGTATTCTACTCAGAGACCTTTTTAATGATATAGCATAATTAGTAAATAATTTTTAATAAAAATTCTATAATTTAAGTTTGTAACTTGTTTATAAGCTTGAGCCTATGACAGGCGAACGAACGGAGAGACCCTTGACGCTGGATCGCCACTGAAAGTGTAATTTTTTTTGCCCCAAAATTGAAACCGAAATTTCGTCTTTTAAAATCTTTTGACCGAACGCCGGAATCGGGAATTTTCAAATATTAAATAAACATTATTAATATTGGTTTTATTGAATTTTTGTCATTCATGTCGTAACTCAGATAAAGTAGGGCTTTGTATATATCCTGTAGGTATATATTTCGGTATATATGTATATATCGTTTACATCCTTTGAAATTGATTATATAAATTAATCGAAATATTTTCTAATAAAAGTTTTACTGCCAGGCAGTTTTTATAAGATTTTCCAAGTTCATGATTGGAAAATGGGGGGGGGGGGGATATTGCATTTTATTTTAATATTTGATATATTCCTGACTTAAAATTGTTAATGTAATTTCAATTTTATTTTGACCGCTCTGTAAAAGCAATGGAATGTCCATTGGATGACATATGTTTCGCCTTTGTTTTACATATATGAGGAAAAAATAAAAAAAATAATATCTAGCTATACTTTAATCAAGATTTCCCTCTGAAGCACTTCCATGTAAAATTCGTTAAATTGTTGACTGACAGACGATGAACGGACTGTTGTGATGAATATCTAAGGTTGTTTGGATACGGAATCCCAGAAAATGTCGAAATAAGGCGAAAAAAGAAGAAAAAAAGTGAAATTAAAAAGTAATGTTTTTTTAATAATTGGGTAAAGTTGAATGTCGCTAATACTTAGAAGAGTAAGTAACTCAAGAGTATTACTCTTCTAAATTTTGGCGACCTGAAAATATAAATATTATACATAAATAAATATTAATAATTGACCAATGAATACACATATACATAATAAATACACTATGTTATGTTATATTTAGGAAATATCTTTTACAATTTCCATGATAGAATTCCAGTTATTTATCTCTTCCATGATTTGAATGGTAAAACATTGAACTTCAGTTAAGTAATAGTTACAGTTTAATTTAAACGATCAAAAAAATATCTGGTTTATTCACTCAAAATTCTTAATTATTTTCAATGTCCCGATTGCGTCCTTCTGATATCTGAGGAGTGGGGATTACGGTAGTGGGGTCATAGTTAATAAGCATCGCTGCCACAATATAATACCTTACCTATATGACTTTCTCTTCACACAAAATGTTTTTCATCACCGGTCAGTCGGCAGCTTAGCGTTTCGCGTGAACGTCGGGAAATTTATTTTAAAAAATAATTATTCGATTTTTTTAAATTAAATGTTTTCATATGTAATCTAGTCCGATATTTTAAGGCTGTCAGACGACGAATTTAAAATTTCGAATAAAAACGATTTTAAATTTGAATTAACGAAATTCGAAAGATTTTGGTGATTAATAAAATAAATAATTATACGAACGTTAATTTTGTTTTCGATTCGAATTTCGATTGTGCGAGTTCCGAGCCGGAGACAATTTCATTTTGTTTTTGAATTGGAATTTGATTGAAATTAATCAGTTATGGCCAGTGCGAGTAATATGTTGTGCTTTTCCGTATTTGCAATTTTATGTTTGAGCAAGGTTTTGTGCGCAGAAAATGATATCATCACAGAGACACGTGAGTTTATATTGTTTATACTCAATATTTTTTTTTTTAGCATTTTAGGTAATTTTAAAATGAGGAAATATTATTTATTTATCAGATTTATAAATAATTTAATAATTTTGTGAATTTTGTATGGATTTCATTAGTTTTTTATTTCACTTGATTTTGATTATTTCGGAATTTTTTTCACGTTTTCTTTTTTTATTGAATTGTTTATCTTGCAGTTAGACTCCATTTTATTATATATGTTAATTTTTGGATAATATTTACCTTTCGTAAAGGAAACTGATTTGGAATATTCTTTATTTAACAGTGAGAATACAAAATGTTAATTTTTTTAATTATTGCGCATTTGGTTAATAATAAAGTATACATGTAAATAATATTTGTATGCTGTATGATGTATACTATTTTGGGATTAAATTTTTATAATTCAGCGGCTTAAATAAGTACAATTTTATAATTATTTGATCAGTGTTCATTTAGAAGAAGATGCGGTGTATTTTAAGGAAATTATTATATATGAGGATAAGTAATATATTCTAGTTATATAATTATTTTGGATTGAATAAAGTGGTGTACATGATGATAAGTGATATACTTTAGTTATATAATTATTTTGAATTAAGTATTTCATTCTACATCATGAATATCTGAGTCATGCTGTGTAACTTGAATTTTAGATTTGATATTTTTATTTCATAATTTATTCTGTCACGATTTTGCAATGTCTGTGTAGAAGTGGGCTTGAAATAAACTCTTGTCATCGCATTCAGTATTTAACTACCTCATGTCTGAATATGGGTTAACCTAATTATTTATTTTTTTAATTCGATTGCTTTTTCATTTGCTTGTTTACTGTGAGTAATATAATTTTTGTATCACTTCTTTTCAATTTTCTGTTTTCGTACTCATGTTTATTTCTAGACGATATTGGAGAGGAGGTAGTTTTTTAATGTATGTATTATAATATTCCATGTCTCAATATATGTTTATCTAATTATTTTATTTCTGTTTCGATTGCTATTTGATTTCCGCATTTACGGCTTTTCACTTTTCACACTCGTATCTTTTTCTACACGATATTGACAAATACTTTATACAGCAGTATTCTTGTAGAATATGTTGAATTATGTTTAACTAACTTCCAAATTTGACGTGTAATTTTATTTTTCTCGTGTGAATTTAAAAAAAAATTGCCAGGGGTATTAAGTTTGATGATTTTTTTAGATTCTTTACAATATAGGTCACGTGCTTTTTAATTGACTTAAATTTCACAATTAAATGAAACTACGTGATGTAGTATTATTTCTACTGTCTTTAAGTTCTTTACCACGACCTAGGTTTCGTTGTATTACAACAGGTCTTCAAGTGGGCTATTAGCAAAGATGGTAAAGAAAGTAGAAATAATACTACATCACGTAGTTTCATTTAATTGTGATTAATGAATTTCTACAAAATTAACGCCAAATGTATTCAATAATAGCTTAAATTTGTAAGACTAAGTTTTTTTTTTTTTTTCAAATAAACATTTTTAATGGTTTAAGTACTAATTTACTTTAATTTGTATATCCTTCCTTTATTTGGATATTATGTAATTGAAAATGAGAATCTTATGAATATTCATATTATTAGCGCAAAATGAGCATTTATGTAATAAAATATCTTGGGAATAATGAATATATTTAAATTGGTATTGTGATTTTTTATCAGTCTCCAGTTTATAACTTTAGAATCTCTAGTATGGCCTTTACCTCGACATAGACCTTGACTAGTAGTGCAGGGCGGGGAAATGATGATATATGTTAGAATTCACTGTTTCAAGTATCGATTTTTTTCTTTAATTATTATTATTGTGTTTTGTTATTTTAAAAATAAAACAAAAACACTATCAATGTAGTGAAATGATTCAGCTAATATGACAATTGAGTTATTATATGAGCCTCCAATTATAAAATTATGTATTCTGCCGTACAAGGTATCGAAGATAATTTACAGAATTGCTTACGGTATTGTAGTGTTACTTTTATTTACTACATGATTATTTAATTTTTATCCTCTGTTAATGTTAGCATCAAAATAAAATGTTTATATGTTTATTTAACTTTACTTAGTTTTTGAAACGTTGTTTTCAATAAATTATCGAAAGAAATTAACTTGATTTTTTTTAACTTTCACAAAAAACAATTTTTCCCATAACTTTGTTGTGGTTTTCGTGGAATTAAATTTCATGATTAGTGTGGGAATTTCACATTCTCGCATTTCTGAATATTTTGTAGTTTATTGCTCAAACTCTATTGTTGTAAATCCAGCAAAAATATGTGGTAAGTTATAGTAAATCAGAAATCTGTAGTAAAATGTATTAAATGAGAAATCGGTAGTAATTTTCAACACAGAATTGAGAGACATAAAGTACGTCCATGTACTGATATAAAGTGTTAAATGCCTTTGTGGGTTATAACATATAAAACAGTTCCTAAAGTTCCTATTGGCTACTTGGTATAATTTGAATGTCTTTTCGGCTTGTTCTCAAAAATATAACATTAAAATTGAGTCTTCATAACGAGGAAATAATATATATTTTTTTAATAAAAATATTTTTTATTTTCAACATATTCTCGATCATAACCTTTCTGTATGGTACATTGAAACTCTGAAAAACACAAGAAAATATACTAAATTACCAGCACAATAGATATATATTTTTCCGAAATACATATTTATTTTATGACAGTTGCGTTGCATCGTATGAATATTCGCGTCGCGTCGTAGCTCTTTGATGGTGCCACCGGCGACCGATGTGTTGTGCATTGTTCGAAGTTGAATCCTTTTGTTTAAATGGTATATTTCGAGACTGCTCTACGAACACTTTTTATTGATTATAACCGTAATTTGTACTTAGGAAGTCTTGGGCGCCGACTTGCCGTATTAATTTAATGACAGCCTGTAATAAATAGCCCAAATATTTATTTCCATGCGGATCGCCATCTTCGATGCTTTACAACACACCAATACCAATGAGGGAAGAAATCCTTGTAGTTTACTGAATTTAACTTTTCTCTAATTTATCTTTAATTGCTTTACTAAAAGTAACTCATTTAAAAATATAACACTTTTTTTGGATCGGTCTCAGCATGTTAACAGTGTATCGACATCCGGATTCAATGTGTTATCAGATCAGTTTAATTGTTCTCATAATATATTTATTATTTTTTTTTAATTCACATTTATGAAATCTCGACAATATTGAATGACGAATTTCAAAATCATGCGCTCTTTCAAAAATATCTAGAAGACACTTTAATGCAAGTCAACTATTCGCGCAGACGCCGCGATCCTACAAGTGATTCGAGGTAACGCCGACGTCATCCCTGCACATATAACGTACAAATGTAGTTTATTGTTCTGACTCCATTAATGAACAGACTCAATATCGATAAGAAGTTATTTGCAGTCGTCAATACTGTCTATTATTAAGAGTTAATTGGCAAAAAGGAATCAATTTTGTGTGTTAACAGTCGATAATATGTAGTGTAGCACTTAAATTAATATTTAAGTGCTTGCGTTTGTGCGTCATTGTATTGTTGTGCACGTAACTTATTGATGCAGTTTATTACCTAAGCTTTATTGATGAATTGAGTCAATGTCACCATGAAACATCTTACAATTATAAATACTGTCTATTCTCTGGAACGTCTTAAGGTCATCGGTAAAAAAAATAGATATTTAACAGAGCTCACGTCCACAATACCTCATTAATCATTGAAAAGACCATAAAGATATTTTTAAAACAAATGTATAATGTTTAAGATACGAGTGTATTATGTATCATGTTACAACTGCCTTGTACGTATCATAAAACGTGTTTAAATAGGGAAGATAAAAGGGTGTTGGAAAAAGTGGATTGTTCATCCGAATTAACGCTCATGATATTTATTATTCGTAAAAATATGTGTGCACGCTCAATTTGCTTTGTCGAACTGATAATAAGCCAAATATCATAAAAGTTAAATCTCGATTCCAGAAATTTTAAACCCGAAAAAGGTTTTTAAAATAACTGATTTCAGTGCCATAAATAAAAAAAAAATTTATATTATATATTATTATTTGTTATTTATGGTATTTGTTATTTATGGTAATTCTATTCCAATGGCAAGGATACTGCTTGTAGAGCGTCTACTTTATTTAATACGAAGGACAATGATGTAAAGTTTTCTCAAATAATTTGTCTGAAAAATCTCAATTCGTGGGAATTTATAAATTTGCATAGAGTTTTATTTTAATAGTAGATAAATGGGATAAAAATAAAGTATATGTGCAAGTTGACTAGTGCATATAGGGTTTCGCTCACTCCTTCGAGATTCCATCAAGCATAAAGCTAAATATTATGAATTTTTAGATAAAAAGTAGTTTTTGTACTTCATGTGAAAAACTGAACGACACATCAAGTATATATATATATATATATATATATATATATATATATATATATATATATATATATATATTATATATATATATATACATATATATATATATATATATATATATATATATATATATATATATATAGTAACGTAGGGGTATTTTACTTATACCATGAAATAACAAGTAAAATAATAAACAACATGACATTGTTTATTTTGCCAGGTGAATAGCTTTGAGAAGCATTGTGATAGTTTTGTTAAAAATTATATCTAGATTCTGCTATAAACCGTAGTTTTTCAACATTTTCAGTTTATTAGTTTTGGAAATAGAGGCGGAAGATTATCCGATAAGTTTAAATACATGAGTAGTGCATGATTTGGAAAAATTACGGTTTTGAACTCTAAAAAACTATTTTCAAACGATGGTTATTGCATTATCGAAAAACAACTTTTTTCGACTTTGGAAGAGAAAACATTTTTAGCAAACTGTTTAGTTCAGAGAATTTAGCTTTATGGACCAGGTTAATTCGTCAATAATTAAGATCTGTGAAATATTATTCAAAAGGGACTGAAAGATCTGTTCATTTTACAAATTATAATAGTTTAAGGGAAATTTGGACAGTGGTATTTAAGTTTAATACAACGTTTCTTATTTACTCTAAATTTTTGAAGTGAAATTTCTTTTATATTGTTATACGAAACATTTTAAATGACATTGTTTATTAATGAAACATTTGCGTTTCATTAATACATGATGCTATTTTAATGCCATCTTCCGATAAATTTTTATAAGTATTTATAATCATTCTATGTATAGCGTTATAATATATTATAATGCTATCTGTGAGTTCATTGAAATAAATGTTGAAATTTTGATTGCACACTATCCATTGTTATATCACAGTTATATCTAATTTTTCTAATATGAATTTTTTTTTCGAACAATGTATTGCAAAGATATAACATTTTTTATGTATTTATTACGAATAACAATAATATTTAATTCTTAGACCACGTGAGAAAAGTTTATATAACACTTATTTTTTCGATTTTACTTTCGATGTACATCCTTTTTATTTTTAATGTTTAATATTACTGTCGACAATGAACTATATAAGTTTGTTGTTGACAGTAATGTTAAACTGATCAATAATTACGTACTTTTTTATTCAGATAAAGTTTGAGAATTAAGTTTGGGGTTGAATTTTAGGGTAACTAACCCTATTTTAGGTAGTTAGGCTTAATTAGTTACCCTATTTTATCATTAGAGCTGATTTAGCCACATGTCGTATTTGAATATCAAAAGAATCGTAATTCTGTTGCAAGGATGATGTCGCGGCTTTTTCATCGAGTGGACAAAGTTGGTTTATGGATTCACAAATTAAAAATTAAGTACCTGTTTTTAGGTTGCTGTTTTTTTAGAGCCTCTAAATTTTTTTTTGTTATTTTGAATGCCAGTGGGCGACCTTCAACGGACATTTTAATTTTAAATAGTATCGCAAGGTATTTTATTGAAGTGCTTAGCCTTGTTTTAAATGTTCTGATCCGGCTATTTTGCATATCGTCAATAGAAATTACCCCTATTATCTGTATTCGTTCAAGTATTATATTTTTGGAATACTAATGTTAAAAATCAATATTGCTTTTTCAAGGTATTTCACTGTTTAACCTTCTTGACCTGATCATTTTAAAAGGTGATTCGTTTACTTTCTGTGTGTATGAATTCGATACCGTAACTAATATTATATATGTGGGAGAATCTTTGTTTGTCACGTATTTTAATAGATTTTCGAAGAATAAGCTGATCTTTAATAACGGTATAAAATATAAAACAATTATCATCCCAGAAAAACACACTACAGATTTCTATGGAATTACAGAGAAATGTTCTTATGGCGCCGTTAATCGGGCGGGCGGGCTGCAGAAGTATTTTAACATTTTAAGTAACAAATTTTTTCATCAAATCATCTAGTATTTATATTTTTAAAGAAATGGAGTTTAACACCAATGAAAAATCGATCTAAATCGTGTTTTGGTTAGTAATTGAAAAAAAAATATGCATTAAAAATTATGTATTAGACAAAAATAATTTTCGGTTGCAATTATGTTAAGTAATATAAAAACAATTATTTAAAAAAATTCTTTCATACGAAGTGTGTTTTTTTGAAGTTAGTGTTTGTTATAATTGTTTGGACTTATTGCCATTCTCAGTGACACTAAATACTGAATATGCGAATATAAACACGGATTGATATAAAAAAGAAACAAAAAAAAATTTTTAAATTTAAATAAGTAAAAAGATAGGTTAAAAATTTGTTGAAGCCGATGTTTGGCAGCCATTGACAAACGTTTTTTCATAGGGAAAGCATTGTCCTTTTTTTTTAAATAGTCATGAACGAATTGTTTTATTAAGTACGTTGTATTTTATGTACATTGTTCCATTAAAACAAAAAAGTGAAATTATCATTTATGATAAAGCGTAAGCATTAAATTTAAGTGATAAGTTATGAGGATGGTTCTTAGCTCACAATTTGCTATCTTTTCTTTTTATGGTGGTTCCCACTATGTTTGCTTGCAGCTTAACTATGTACATAATCAACAAAAAACTATTCACGGATTTAAATTTGTTCATAAATAAATGTGGTTATAAATAAGTTTGTTCATAAATAAAGTTGACTCACTGTCTTTTCTTATAGCGTAATCATATACAATATCTGCAGAAAAGACTCACGGATTCAAATTTGGTCATAAATAAATTGGTCACAAGTAAAATCGACTATCCATTTACAATTTGCTATACACCCCCAGTGTTTAAAGGCTGTCTTTGCTTATTACGTAATCATGTACACAGTCTGCTAAAAATAATTTCATATTGTATTAAAACATTTTTCTGTCAAATTGGGGAAACACCGAGAAATCGCAAAAAATTGTTTTTCACCCCTTTTTCCCTTTGCAGTGAGGATGCAGTTATCGTTGTTGGGAAAACTTTCAAATTTATTAATAACGCCTTAAATAATTTTATTATAAAAAAATTGTTCAATCTCAATTTTTTTCAAATTTCGTCATAAATATAAATTTTCCGCCTGGTAGCTACCTAATAGCTAGTTTGTAATATCAAATGATTAGTTTTCGTCTTTACTGAAATTTGTTGCTTTTTTACCGTGGCCGATTTGAAAAATAAAAAATATATTCACGAACTGGAATTCATCTAGTTCATTTTTTTAAATGTAATTCCGTTAGAATTTTTAATTATAATTCTATTTTATTTTAGAATTCATAGTTTATCGCGAAACGTACTGCTGAGTAATATTTACACATGCTTATAGCTTCCGCTTCTACTTCACAAGCACTGAAGAAAATATGTCTGTTGTATTTAACTTTTTATTTCATTTTCTAATTATGTATTTAATATTAACTCATTTTCATTCCTTTTTATATTATCTTGGTAAATCAAGTTATGTTAAATTTGTTTACTTCCGCTAAGTTTATGAATTATTATATTCAACAAATTTGTATGATAATAATTTTAAAATTTCGAAGTTAACTTGTTACAAATTTAGTAATTAAATTTGTCTACAAATTATTTTATTGTAAATCTATAACGTCTTTGATTTAATGTTTATGTTGTCGAATTAAAATGCTCCCCAAAAACTTCTATCTGGTATCATTTATTCAAAAAACTTCAAAATTTAAATTTTTAAATTTAAAGTTCTTAAAAAGATAGTTCGAAACAAAAATTAGGTTTCTTAAGAAGTCGATGGCATTGATCGAGATGCTTCACTGCATATATTTAAAGGTTAGTTCAGATTTTGGTATTGTGTTAGAGTGATGAGTGATTTGGTAAATAAAAGTGTACGAACAATCAAATTTAGTTGAATAATTTAGTTAAGTTGTTTAGTTGAAACGACCCATTTATTTCTAATTTTTCGATCAAATAGCGCTCCGCAAGACAAATTTGAACGCGTTATATTTGATTACGTTCTTTAATTATCACTGCGTTACATTGTACTCCGTTTATCTTGTCTCGCTGCTCCCAAATATATTGTTTTTGGACATTTTTTTCTTTCACTGATACATTTAGTTTTATTATCAAATCACCCGCTGCTCTCTCGCTAAAATACTAGCATAATGTGAACCAAATGGTTGCATATTATTGTTGTATGTTCGGCATATTTTTTTGCATCTCTTCATAAAGACTAAGCAACATTTCACGTTTCGCAACAATGACTAATCCGAAACTGTTACTTTAGGACTCGATTCGTCAGATAACACCGAGCGTGCTATTGCCGAAACCGTCTTGCCGATTAGCTGACGCGATGGAAGTTTGTTTATTTGCCCGCAGACAGGTTTCGTAAACATCGGCCACGCCGCGCAGCCCGTAGCGTGGCGCAAGATTACGTATCTCGTATCTCACGCGCCACTCACTCGGATCTAACATTTATCGAACTACAATGGCGCGGCGCCGGAGTTGGTCGTTGGCCAACAGCTATGGCGATTGTCGGCGATGACCGTGACCCGTATTTTATTTTAGCGAAATCTTATAATTTATCGGTAGCTATAATGCATCTGTTGAAAAGGTTGCGACCTTCGATGAAACCCCTGGAGTGGTTGAAATTACCATGTTTGGTTTTCTGAACGTATGTTCAAAGCGCAGTCGATTTCATTAACTAAGAGCCTTACAGTATTTCGGTTTGTGTAGTGTCCTATAGAGGGAATTGGTTAAGTATTCAGTTATCTCTATTAAAACTAATAAATATTTTATTATACGTAAAAAGGTCGAAGTAGGTTCGCTTAATGGCAGCAGCCAAACCTTCGTTGCATCAAAGAAAATAAATTTAAATCGAAATGAAATATGAACTCAAGTATGAAATAGGAAAAAAGTAATTTATTTATTGCAGAATTTTTTTTTGGAAACACTGAAAATTTTTAATGTTACATTGAAGAATAATAATAAAAATGTTGGCAAATATATTGATGTAGAAGTAAATAGAAAAATAACAATTTATTTATTTATTGAAATGCGTCGTCGCAATTAATGGAGAAAATTGTTTCTTAATAGTGAAAAAAATTGCATTATTTTTTTGGAAAATATGTTAAAATAAGTATTTTGTTAAAATAACGTACACACAACTTGGGGATGAAATTATTATTAAAAATGCACAAAAGCATACACAAATCGTCTCCAAAAACTCCAAAAAGTCTCCTATTGGCCTTGTAGGCTAGATATTGCTTCTAAAGTACTATTTCCAATACTTTGAAATAATAAACAAAAAAGCATACACAATTTGATAAGTCTCCTATTGGCCTTGTAGGCTAGATATTGTTTCTAAAGTACTATTTCCAATACTTTGACATAATAAATAAAAATTTTAAAAAGTTTTAATAATAAAAGTAAGCTTTGATAACACTTAATGTCCGATAACAAGCGACAGGTAATTTTAGAAACTTTATTTACTTTCCTGTTACCATAGAAAAATTTCCTAAAATTACCTCCACTTAGTTTTTGAACAGAGATTTGTGAACTGTTTATTTCTTTAGATACAAGATCAATATCTTAATTCAATCTGAGTATCCTCAATATAGTCCTGCGAGTTCACTAATATGTGCAAGATTGCATTTAAAATATTCCAATTTTATATATTAACTATATTACTATACTTGCTTTTCAGCCATGGTTTTCAGCAGAGCCAGGATAATAGTGGATCGGATCAGCGAAAAATGTATATCTTGTTCATGGTACGAAAATTTACTACGTTAGATGATGCTTAATAACTAACGTAGAAACAGAGCGCGTGGTTCAGTCGTTTTAACACTCTTCAAATACTGATGTTAATTATGTTAAATGCAAAATATAAGAAAATACTTATTGCATATTATTTGTGCAAAATACATTTAGCAATCAATACTTAGTAGCGTAGAGAAAAATATTTACTCATACTTATTGATCCACCTTCATAATTATTAATCAGTAAGCACAAATTGACAACATGTCCGATTACTTTGACTAGCATAGTTCATTACCTAAAAACTCTCCGTAACAAACGCTGCTAACGATGATGTACAAATCTCCGTCGGCTAGTAGGCCGATTTGTACAGCATCCGGCGGCCGAGCGATTGCGCGCGGGTGACGGCTTCATTAACAAGATCCCACAGTGTCTCACATAACACTGATGGCCGGATATCAAGCCGGTAAATCAACGGAGCCTACGCAAAGCTGATTAGGTGATAACGCTTTCATTTGTACTCAATCGGAAAGTAGTCATTTAAACTCAGTCATTTAGTCTCTCTATGAGGTAACTTATCTTTTTATGATGGAGAGAATAAAGAAAAGATGAACGATTCTTTTATTTTAAAATTATACATATTGTGTTCACATGCTTCCTTTTATGTTTTGGGCATGACGGATAACTTCAAGTGAAAAGACCCTTGCATTAAATTTATTTACATATTTAATTAATAATCTATTGGCGACAAGTTGGTGTCCACTTTTCTTTCCAACTTATTATACGTTTTTACCAGCACGCCATGTATGTACCAATCGATAGCGAGAGCTCGCGGGCTGAATTTGTTTAAATCCTTTCGACTTATTTTATCGTCGGATTAACGAAATCAAGATAATGGGGGTATCAGATGGTTGAAGACAGGCTTAGTATTTTTCATTGTGTCTTATAGTTGCTGTACTTGTTATTCATTGTAACTTTTCATTGCCGTTATTCTAAATACTTTTTTAATTTTATAATAATTTAGTTAAGCCGTTGGTACTACACCGTAAGTTGAGCGAGGATTGCCTTTAGAAAAAAAAATTAGTTATTTATTACAAACTTTAATGTACTTATTCAAATATATACTCGGTAGAATTATTACTGCATGAACAATCTTAAGTCACCCAAAATGCTTAAATTTTAAAAATTTATAAATGATTTAGTTTGTAAAAGATGTTTCCGAACGTATTCTCTTATAGAATTTTGCAAATTAAAATAAATAAAATGAAAATTCAATAACAATATAACACATATAATAAAAAATTAATTACAAATTTTTATACGGCATCGCTGAGGAAAAGGAAGCAATAAAAATTAATTACAAACCTTAATACGGCATCAGTTAGGAAAAGGGACAAAGATGGATTTGCAAAAATTAATTACAATCTTTAACACGACATCGTTAACGAAAAGGTAGCAAGATGGAGTTGCAAAAATCAATTACAAACCTTAACATGGCATCGTTGAGGAAAAGAGGAGAAGATGGGTTGCAAATATTATTTACAAACCTTAACATGGCAACGTTGAGGAAAACGGAGCAAGATAGAGTTGCAAAAATCAATTACGAATCTTAATACAGCATTGTTGAGGAAATGGGGGCAAGATGGATTTGCAAAAATTAATTATAAATATTAACATGCCATTTTTGAGGAAAAGAGAGTAAGATGGAGTTGCAAAAATTAATTAAAAACCTTAATACGGCAGCACTGAGGAAAAGAGGGCAAGATGGAGTTGCAAAAATCAATTACAAACCTTAAGACGGCTTTATTGGGAAAAACGGTGCAAGATGTATTTGCAAAAATTTATTACAAATATTAGCATGGCATGGTTGAGGAAAAGGGAGAAAGATGCTGTTGCAAAAATTAATTACAAATATTAGCATGGCATGGGTGAGGAAAAGGGAGAAAGATGGTGTTGCAAAAATTAATTACAAATATTAACATGGCATGGTTTAGGAAAAGGGAGAAAGATGCTGTTGCAAAAATTAATTACAAATATTAGCATGGCATGGGTGAGGAAAAGGGAGAAAGATGGTGTTGCAAAAATTAATTACAAATATTAACATGGCATGGTTGAGGAAAAGGGAGGAAGATGGTCTTGCAAAAATTAATTGCAATTATTAGCATGGCATGGTTGAGGAAAAGGGAGAAAGATGGCGTTGCAAAAATTAATTACAAATATTAACATGGCATGGTTGAGGAAAAGGGAGAAAGATGGTGTTGCAAAAATTAATAAAAAAAACCTTTACACGGCATCGTTCAGGAAAACGGAGCAAGATGGAGTCGCAAAAATCAATCACAAACTTTAACACGGCATCGTTGAAGAAAAGGGACCAAGATGAAGTTGCAAAAATTAATACAAATCTTCATACGGCAACGTCGAGGAAAGGGGATTTAAAGAGGAGTCAAGGATTACGAGAGGAAAGATTTTTTAGGCAACCTTTGAAAACATTCAAAGAGGGCGAACTCCGTGCGTCAGGTTGTAGAGAAGAACTTTTCATGAAAACTGGCTATACGTTTTGGGAAAAAAACACTGAGCAGATATTTAGAGTGTAATAAAAATCAATATGATTAACAAACATAATGTTCTAGGACGATTATAACCAAATTATCCTGATTTATAATTTAAAACACGATAAAATAATATTGAATCATATAGATCACACAGCACAAACTTGAAGAATATATATTTCTTTTTTAAAACGTGCTTTCTTTTTAGCACATTTATTTTACACATTAATTAAACAATATCTCAGGAGAGGATAGTACTTATGTTCATTAGTAAAATGTTCCTAATGTAAAAAGAGGTTAAAACTATTAAAATATTTCATATTTTATTATGATTTAACGTGTGTATCTAGCAATTGCATCCTTGGGATAAGCCGAAGTTCTGGTTTGAATGTAGAACATGGTTTTAATAGTCTTTTCACATAAGACCTTTAGTTAATTTATACATTGAATGAAACGTGCTTAAAATTTTAGTAGAAGGACGAAATCTGCAAGTAAAAAGTGTGTAGGTTTCTTGCCTATTTATTTAGAGTACGTAGTAGATCGTGGGGCATGTGATTATAACATTTTTTAATAACCGAGTGAAAAGAAATTCCGGTGTATTTTATTATATAGTTTTTTAGAAGTACAAAAGAAGGATTGGTACTAAAGTTTTATATTATAACTGTACTCATTAAAGGGGCAACCACTTAAAATTTCTATGTAAATATTATTGAGTTTAAACTATGCTAAACGTTCCTGAAAAAAGGGTTGTGACAGGTTACAAATTTTATAACAGGTTGTTTATTTATTGAGGTACGTAGCACTAAAAAGGAAACATTCGTAAAAAGGAAGATGAGGACGAAGAATACCAACTGTTTTCAATTTAAGAAACTATATAAAAAAACGATGTATTAGCAGCGTAATTCAACCTTGAAACTTAGGGCGCATTTGGTTCGTGAAATAATCGAACTTCAAAAGGGGGTAGTTTTACAGTGAATTATTTGTGCCATGTAGGAATCATCTCTTGTTATATAATAAATGGAAGTGAATATGGAATTGAAATAAAAGTGATTTCATATAGTTGTAATTAGTATTTTAAAACATTAAAAGGTGAACATGTAGTGTGTGTGTGTGTATGTAAGGTTTTATACTGGTGGCGGACATTTGCAGTACAGATATTTATTAGGATTAATTCCAATATTTTTAAATTGTTTAAATCACTACTTGTGATTATAAAAAAAGGGTCAAACCAGAAGATTATCTAGGTCTCCTCTTAATATACTTTTAATGGTTATTTAATTTTACTTTTGAATATTTTTCTTATTTTGTAAAAGTATATGTAGGGTACCTATTAATATTGTTTTAAAGCGTAGAGTCACTTTATTGTATGCGATACCTGTTAACGTCGCATAACTTGTGGGGGTTCCTGTTAAGGTCGTTTTAAGGGATAGAGCTTCTGTTAATACCGATGATCTCTTTTAATGTCGGTTTAACATGTAGTGTTCTTCTTGAAATTGTTTTAATGTGTAAGGTCCCTTTTAATATAATTTTAATATGTAGAGTCTTTGTTACTGAGATGTGGTTTGAACGTTTATTCCCGTTAATGACGTTTTAAATGTGTAGGATCCCTGTTAAAATCATTTCGACGTGTAAGGTTCTTATTAATGTCGTTTTAACGAATATGGTTCTTGTTGAAGTTGTTTTAAAGTGCATAGGGCCTGTTAGTATAGTTTTAATTTGTAGGGTACTTATTAAATTGGTACTTTTAATGTTGTAAGTTCCTTGTTCATGTTACTTTAAAAGGGTCCCTTTTAATTTCGTTTTAACATATATGGTCTATATAACGCGTAGGGTCCTGTTAATATCGTTATTAACTAACTTCAAAAAAGGAGGATGTTGTTGATTCTTCGAAATCTTTTTTTTATCTATGTTCAGCGATATTTCTTTACCGAGTGGACCGATTTCAATTATTATTTTTTTATTTGGAAGAAAGTACTTTAGGTCCCATATAAATATGACGGTGATCTGACGATGCGGTCCCGCAATGAACGGTTGAACTCCTTAACGAATGGCAGTAAATTAATTTTGATTCAAGACATTTGCTACGGGTAGTTTTTACTTTGCAGAATAACTACATCACTTACCAGGTCCTGGCATGGTGATGAGTTCTGGAGATGAAAAATGGAACTCCTTAACGGATGTTAGTAAATTAATCGTGATCTTTGCTACTAGCAGTTGTTACTTTGCAAAATAACTAGACTATCCACCATGCCAGAGCGTGATGATGCGTTCTTGAGATGAAAAATGGGATTCCTTAACGGATGGTGGTAAATTAAACGTGATTCAAGATATTTGATACTGGCAGTTTTTACTTTGCAAAATAACTGCACCGTCGACCAGGTCAGCGTCTGATGATGAGTTCTGAAGATGAATAATGTAACTCCTTAACATATGGTAGTAAATCAATCGTTATTCAATATATTTGCTACTGGTTAGTTGTTACTTTACTTATTACTTTACAAAATACGATATTGGGTTTCGAATAGGGCGAACATAACTTCTTAATGGCTAATAGTTTTAGAAAAAGAGAAAATTATCTATATATTAGCTTTTGCCCGTGACTTTTAATAATTAAACAATATTCTAAGTAAGAAAATAATTGCATGTTAGTTGTAGTGTGATGGATAATATTACTAATCATTAAAAATTCTAAAATAAAATATCTTTTAAAAAACCGACCTTAAAAAAAGTAGGTACTAAAAAGTAAAAAATAAATAAATCAAAATAGGTACCTACTTTTTAGCAATAAGTAACTAAGTTACTTATTTTTGAAGTCGGTGCTAGCACCGCCGACCAACTTAAACAAATATAAAAGTTTATATTGTAAATATGTCCTTTATTAATCTATTTCGTATTGTACGTTAGAAATTAAGGTTTGAAATTTACATTATAAATTAAATTAAATTCTAAATTTGTTTACGTTGGTACACAGTACCTGGCATTGACTTCAAAAATAAGTAACTTAGTTATTTATTGCAAATAAGTAGGTACCTATATTGAGTTAATTATTTTTTATTTTTTAGTACCTTTTTTTTCAAAGTTGGTTTTAAAAAAGATATCTTATACAATATGTAGGACTTTCATTGAAGTCATTTTATAGTGTAGAGTCCCTGTTCATGCTTTTTCAATATGATGGGTGTTAATGTCGCTTTAACGTGTAGAGTCTGTATTAATTTTATTTAGTATGTAGGATCATTTTAAAGTAGATGGTCTTTTTAATATCGTTTTATCTTGTAGGCTCTCTGCCAATGTCTTGTAAATATGTATGGTTCCTGTTGAAATCATTTTAAGGCGTAGGGTGCCTTCCAATGTCGTTTTAATGTAAAGGATTTCTGTCAATATAATTTTAAAGTCTCCAAAGATTACTACTTGTCATAAGGAAATTTCGTTACGAGGTATGTTCTGTGCACAAACATTCTGTGCTTTCTGTGCACGAAGGTAATATGTAAATTTTATGAATAAATAAAAAAATTACCATAACCGCCTTGTTCGCTTATTATATTACTTACTTATCTACCCTAGTAGTCCATTAAAACTTAGATTAAGCTATTTTTATTATATTTTCTTATCATAATTTGCCCAGGGATCCTCAAAGCAACAAAAATCAAGTGGCATAAAAATAACATAGTTTTCATGTAATAAACTGATATTTTGCTCAATAATCGTGTAATCTAAAAATATATGAAATAGTGAAGTATTTTCTTGATATGTGATTTGTATACAACACATATATAGAACATTTGAATCATTTAGCATTATTTTTACAGAAAGTAATCACTATCTATGCCATTCTGTATCCGTATATCACAGTCATTTTTTTACCGAAAATTGAAGTGTAGTGGTTGAACAACAGTTTTAAAATAAGTTAAATTTTCTGTATGGGCATAGTTTTGCTAGATGGAAGGGGTTTTAAAATGTTTGTTCTACCTTGGTTCAAAATTATTAAAGGTTAAATATCGAAATGGATAGTTAATTTTTTATGTTAAACTTTTCTCAATTCATTGTAAAATTCTTTGCCCACTCTTATAAAGTATGGCTCAGAAAATCCTAAAGAAAAGCAAGAATAACATTAATACCATACCCATTAAATTAAAATTTTCAGCAAGTTATTAAATGAAATAATTTTTAAAGCGTATGAAAAAGGTATTTTATCAATGTTGTGTTGCGATTTTTAACTCTTCCTTTGAAATTGTTAAGATAATTATTTCAAATAGTTCTTTTACGAAGTAACAATTTTTGATTAAGATCTTTAAATTTAAATGTCTTTATAGTTGAGTTACTAAATACGTACAACAGGTTTCAAGACTAGTTATGGAGAGATATTTCAATATCGAGTTTTAAAAATGTGAACAACAGCCAAACCAGTTATTTAGATAATACTGGACCCAAATGAATTATTAGCAGTATAAATGTTATCAGACAGAATTTGAATAGACCATATTTATAACTATTTTTCGAATAACATAAATGTTCATGTCATAGGACATTTTTTCAGCTATCTTAAACAAGTTTATACTATCTTTAATAACTTTAGAGGTAAAGAAATTTACCAATACTGTTTAAAACAATAACATTCTAATTTCTTGATTGATTGAATATATTTGACGTTAATTTTATTTTGTAGAAATTCATTATTCACAATTAAATGAAACTACGTGATGTAGTATTATTTCTACTTTCTTTAATTTCTTTACCACGACCTAGGTTTCGTTGTATTACATCTTCAGGTGGGCTATTAGCAAAGATTAACTGTTATGAACATCCAACAGCATTTATATGTTTCAAAAACAATGGTGGAAGTCGGGTTTGTGTGGGTTTTCCCACTGCTTATGTTAATGAGTTTATTGTAGGGGAACGGTGTAGGTTTTATTATGTTTTCGAGAGTTATACGATATAAAATTTAGTACCCTCACTAAAATACTTGCCGCCATTGTTTTTGAAACATATAAATGCTGTTGGATGTTCGTAAGAGTTAATCTTTGCTAATATTCCACCTGAAGATGTTGTAATACAACGAAACCTAGGTCGTGGTAAAGAAATTAAAGAAAGTAGAAATAATACTACATCACGTAGTTTCATTTAATTGTGAATTCTAATTTCTGAAAAAAAATAAAACTTCCGAATTAATATTGTAAACACGGAAGTTTGAATGGATGGCTGTTGCGTATATTATATAGGATAACATGCGCAACATTCATCCATTCAATTTTAATTCTCTATGTGATTCGAAAGGTCTATTCAAATTCTGTTTGATAATATTTGCACTGCTAATTATTTATGTGGATCCATTATTATTAAAATAATTGATTAGGTTGTTGTTCACAGTTTTAAAAATTTCTTATTATACGTACAACTTCAGATTTTGGGATAAAAGACCTATATGTAAATCCAGGCCATAATCTATTTGTATGCCAAATTTCGTGTAAATCCGATCACAATAACTCCATAATTTCTGATCGGATCTACACAAGATTTGGCATACGAATAGATTATAACCTGGATTAATAAATAGGTCTTTTATCCCACAATATGAAGTAGTTTCTATGATCCAGCATCTATGATTCATGTTCGTAGAGATCCTATTTTATTATGTGGTGTTGTATCTGATTAGAACTCTATAAGTTTGTTTTTATCGAATCTCAACGCTCTCGAATGCTCAAATTGAATAAAATTGTCCTTATAGTAAATATGTCCCTTTTATCACTCTGTCACGAACTCACTACTGAAAGCTAAGAGAAATTGAAAATTAGGAGTAGAGATAAATTATTGCTTGTATAGATACATAGCCTATGCGAACGTCATCGTGGGTAGAAGCAAGTAATTAATTGCTTCTGCCCACCCTTGTTATTGATGCACAGGCTAAATTACAGTAGCCCATGCGAACGTGGTCGTTGGCAGAAACAAGTAATTAATAAAATATTTGTTTTAATTATTTGAAAGTTATCATGTATAAAAATAATTCATGCTTGTTATTGATGCATAGGCTAAATTACAGTAGCCCATGCGAACGTAGTCGTTGGCAGAAACAAGTAATTAATAAAATATCTGTTTTAATTATTTGAAAGTTATCATGTATAAAAATAATTCATGCTTGTTATTGATGCATAGGCTAAATTACAGTAGCCCATGCGAACGTAGTCGTTGGCAGAAACAAGTAATTAATAAAATATCTGTTTTAATTATTTGAAAGTTATCATGTATAAAAATAATTCATGCTTGTTATTGATGCATAGGCTAAATTACAGTAGCCCATGCGAACGTAGTCGTTGGCAGAAACAAGTAATTAATAAAATATCTGTTTTAATTATTTGAAAGTTATCATGTATAAAAATAATTCATGCTTGTTATTGATGTATAGGCTAAATTACAGTAGCCCATGCGAACGTGGTCGTTGGCAGAAACAAGTAATTAATAAAATATTTGTTTTAATTATTTGAAAGTTATCATGTATAAAAATAATTCATGCTTGTTATTGATGCATAGGCTAAATTACAGTAGCCCATGCGAACGTAGTCGTTGGCAGAAACAAGTAATTAATAAAATATCTGTTTTAATTATTTGAAAGTTATCATGTATAAAAATAATTCATGCTTGTTATTGATGTATAGGCTAAATTACAGTAGCCCATGCGAACGTAGTCGTTGGCAGAAACAAGTAATTAATAAAATATTTGTTTTAATTATTTGGAAGTTATCATGTATAAAAATAATTCATGCTTGTTATTGATGTATAGGCTAAATTACAGTAGCCCATGCGAACGTAGTCGTTGGCAGAAACAAGTAATTAATAAAATATTTGTTTTAATTATTTGGAAGTTATCATGTATAAAAATAATTCATGCTTGTTATTGATGCATAGGCTAAATTACAGTAGCCCATGCGAACGTAGTCGTTGGCAGAAACAAGTAATTAATAAAATATTTGTTTTAATTATTTGAAAGTTATCATGTATAAAAATAATTCATGCTTGTTATTGATGCATAGGCTAAATTACAGTAGCCCATGCGAACGTAGTCGTTGGCAGAAACAAGTAATTAATAAAATATCTGTTTTAATTATTTGAAACTTATCATGTATAAAAATAATTCATGCTTGTTATTGATGTATAGGCTAAATTACAGTAGCCCATGCGAACGTAGTCGTTGGCAGAAACAAGTAATTAATAAAATATTTGTTTTAATTATTTGGAAGTTATCATGTATAAAAATAATTCATGCTTGTTATTGATGTATAGGCTAAATTACAGTAGCCCATGCGAACGTAGTCGTTGGCAGAAACAAGTAATTAATAAAATATCTGTTTTAATTATTTGGAAGTTATCATGTATAAAAATAATTCATGCTTGTTATTGATGTATAGGCTAAATTACAGTAGCCCATGCGAACGTAGTCGTTGGCAGAAACAAGTAATTAATAAAATATCTGTTTTAATTATTTGAAAGTTATCATGTATAAAAATAATTCATGCTTGTTATTTATACATAGGCTAAATTAAAGTACTCCATGCGAACGTAGTCTTTGGTAGCAGCAAGTAATTAATAATATCTGTGTTTTAAAATTATGATATTATTTATAAAAATAATTTATGGTACAAAAACCTAATACTAAGAGTTCGGTATTATGTTTTTATACCATAAATTATTTTTATACATAATCATATTTATTTTTTCTTAACCGCTTTTCATAAATATTTTTATGTATGAGAGGACTTCAACTTTATTTTTATTTGTAAATTTAACTCTTCTAGCTTATAAATCTTTATACTGGAACCGATAGATACACATATGACAAAGTAAGTTTAATAGATTTGGCCAAACGGAATCTTATGGAAGGTTAGATTATAATAGTTTATTTAAAACTATCCGTTGCTTGTGTCTACGCTCGCATTGAAGTTCTGTTGTTAGCATTTTAGTTTCATTGCCACGTGGTGTATAAATCTCTCAAAGGTGTTTATATTGTAAACATCGCCATCTATCGACAATCTGTTTAACTAAATATGAATAATGATGACAGTTCATAATGATGATGAAAGTTCATATTAGTAATGACAAATAAAACAATTTTACTTAAAACAAAGCACAAAACCCTAGTTGCACGAGCCTACTATATATATATATATATATATATATATATATATATATATATATATATATATATATACTGTTTAACTAAATAAAATACTTTTCACTTACTTATTTTCACATTATATTACCATACGGTCATTTGCAAATTATTCACACGGTCCATCAAGTTATTTATTAATATGAATTTTATAAGAGTTGAAATTGCCGTAAACATGAAAGAATTTATTTTTAAATACAAACGTCTTCAAAGTGACACAAGGCTGCGCATTTTTTGTTTAATTTTTAATATTTATCACTGTTGCGCTTGAAGTTACTACATAACACTCTAAGATGTGTAATTTATGCACATAGAATACTTTTTGATAATTTCAATATTTACATATCAAAAATATTCTAATTTTAATACGTTTTGATGTTTTAGTTCTGTAGCTTTAAATAACTCATGTGAGTTATTGTATCTTTTTCACGACATATAGTCTCGGGTGTTATAAGATTAAAAATTATACTATTAAATGGGGAGAAGGAAGAATATCAGATGTTTAAAACTTTTCTTTAAATCGTCAATTGCCCAAATGGAAAATCTTGTACTTTTTTATGAAAAATCAGATATTTTTCATAATAATTTTTAAATACTATTTCTACTGAACTCTTGAATCAGCTAGATGAAAGAAAGTTCAGATTGTGTTCCATGTAATAAACTAATCCATAAAACGTATTGATCCGTTGTCGAAAAAACTACGTAAAACTCGAAAAAGGCGAAGACACTCATTTTGACAGCAATAGAATGAATGTCAATGTCACTTCACTGTTTATTTTTTATTAATTAAGGCAATGGCTACAAATTAAAAAAAATTGGTATTGATTATTTATTGTGATCGTTCCTCCGATTGCAAAATTTTGTAGTGTTATTTTTTTTCTCAACAGTTCTCGATACATTTCTATTAAAAATAGATAAAATATATGCTTGTTTACGGGGATATCTTTTTTCGTTTTATATTATGGTTACAACTCATATTTTATTTTTTGTTCTTCCCTGATTCTTATTGGCTGAATTATTTGCTTTTTATATTAAAAATACTGGATTTTTCAAAAAATGTATTCTATTTTTGTATCGTTAGGCCCACTAAGGCCGTGTCCTTTTGAGGAGTTTTATAAATTGCCGACAATAAATAAAGGCACGTACGACATTGAAGGAAACTGATATAGTTGCCATATAATAGACCAGAGCGAGCGATTCATCGATATTTATCATGGAAAATTGCGTAATGGGCGCATATTCACGAACATTGTCACGATCTGTTACTGAATCGAGTTGATTAAACTGCACGATATGATTATTAATGCATGTGTTTCGTATGCAGGTATCGTCAGGTAAGCAACCTAAATAGGGTTGGAGGTCGTTGTGGGTTACCAAATCAGGGAGAAAAGTGACCATTGGTTCCTTTTGCGGCGTTACCTTCGGCATTGTTATCGGTCGTTTACTGTCTCAATGTCTAATCATGCCTTATTTGTTATGAAGGATAAGTAGTTATTTATATTCGAAGAGGTTTGAAAAGGTACCGCCTTGTGTTGAGATCTATTTATAGTTACACGTTATTTTTCACCAGACTAGAGTGAAGTCATTTTATTCGTACATAGTTTGCAAGTATATTTAACTTTTGTACTAAATTAAATTATAGTCTTAATACGATTTCTAATTTCGCCATCTTTAAAAGACTTTCAAACTGGTTTAATTGTAACTTTTCAGGGTTCCGTTTCTCAGAAGGAAAAAACGTAACCCTGAATGAAGTAAAATGAAGGATATAACCATTCCAAACTTTTTTTTCCAGCATTTTACACAAACTTTTTTTTCATTTTCACACTTCTAACATACTTCTAGGTATATAGTTTTCTTTTTTCTAGGTATTAGGTTTTTATGGAAATGTCCATAAAAAATATGTTCACCTCTATCTCCGGAGCTAGGTAAACATTATGATAACCTATAAACTAGGTAAAATACTACGTGTTGAAATATGCTTTTAATACTTATGAATGCTGTAGTTCAATCCGATATAATTTGGGTAAAAATACCCATCGAATAATATTTAAATTTAATTAGTATTTTGATAAGGAATCATTGATATACAGGTGGTCCCAAATTCAATGTCAAGTGGGGTATAGGGTGTGGGCCAGTGTATGACTACCCAGAAAAAAAACATAAAAAAATAAGACATTTTGTTTTTATGATATAAGCATTTTATTGAAAAATTTTGAAAATCGACACTTGTACAACATTTTCAGGCACGACAAATTTGAAAATTCTATTATCCTAATTTTTGTAACGGTTGCCTATATAACATTGATGTTGAAAAAATCCTTAATAAAATCGATTTTTTCATAGTTCAAATACAAGAAATATTTGTATTTCAATTTGTTTTTGAAATGATCAATTTGTTCTTGAAAATTATTTTTCTTCTGTCTAAGGTATCAAGTGTAGATGAAAATGCCTCTTAAAGTAACATATTTGGATTAAGGTTTCCTAATTTTTTTATTTGTCACGCAGGTGGATCATTTCACTCTCATTTGTTTATAAATGAATGTGGTAGAGTTGTAGCGTGGAGGACGATTGAAAGTTTTTTTTTTAATTTGCTCCGAGATAGACAAAATAGATTTGAAGATATAGATTTTACCAGATTAGATAATACCCGTCAATGTTTAATAATTTTTTACAAATATTTTATTTATTTATTATTCCGTTTTATTTTGAAACGAAACCCTAAAAAAAACGTTGGAATATAATCCTTAGTGAGTTGTTTATCGACAATTATTTTGGTTGTGTTCTTTTGTCCAATTATTATAGCACTGCAATTTTACATGCTTTGAAGTGGACTTGAATATTTTTTAATTAAATCGTATGAAAGTATATCCGTATACAGGCAAGTGGCGAAAAAGGGACGGCTAACCGTATCCTTATATAGCAAAGCTGTTTCATTTTGTGAACTCGTCAAGGTCGCACCGACCCGTGTAAGGCGTAGAACATTACGCATGCATTTCGCAAGGCGTTTGCTCAACTACCGACTTCATTGCTCGTACCTCTTCTGACCTTCCGTATGATGTTTGATGGAAGCGCTGCGCGTACGCAGGTTTCATGTGCGGTCAAACATTTGCAAACATTCCACGTAGTATCGTGGCCCGTACAAGATGTAGAAGTCACGAAGGCTTAATCAATATTGATTGACCGCATACCCAGTAATCATGCGTCATTCTATTAAAATAAGGAAAAGTAGAATTTTGTGACGTCATACAGATCTTGTGACGATATTGTCCAAAAAATGCATGTGAAATGCTATAATAGATGGTGCCCCTGATTTTGATAGTATTTATATGCTATTTAAATATCTTCAATGTAGATTATTTTTATATAAACTTTTAATTTGTAATGTATGTTATACTTTTATGATAGGAACAATAGTGCTTCGCTCACAGATACAGCAAGAAAATTTCCAGACCGTCAAATATAGAATACCATTGAGCAAAGGAAGAGATACAGAGTCAAATATAAACAAATATTTAAGAGATAGTTGTAATTATGAATGTTTCGACATATTTGGATGAGAAATAAGAGATAGTTGTAATTATGAACGTTTCGACAGATTTGGATGAGAAATAAGAGATAGTTGTAATTATGAACGTTTCGACAGATTTGGATGAGAAATAAGAGATAGCAGTAATTATGAATGTTTCGACAGATTTGGATGAGAAATAAGAGATAGCAGTAATTATGAATGTTTCGACATATTTTGATGAGAAATAAGTCGCCCTTGCGATAGTGTCCTTATAAAATGGCGATACTATCTGTGTATGATGTAGCTATCAATGTATGATATTAGCGTCAAACTTTTCAAATGTAACCGGCAGATTCATTTTTATCTTGTCACATTTCGGTTTCACTTTTTCCTATTAAACCTAAGATCATACAGGTATAATCTAAGTTTGAGATGCAAAACTGAAATAAATTAGAAAATGAATATCGTAAAATATTCAGTGTAATTTGCTTATAATTACAATTTAATATAATATATAATATAATGGTGGCTGTGTAATAAAGTAACTTTTTTATATCCCGAAGATAATTTTATCTTTATTTCAATAAAATAATGCAGTGAATGTAGGCAATCACGCGCTTTTTTAATATTATGAGAAGTGAAAATGAGAAGCGAGAATGATGAAATAAAAACGAGGGCCTTATTTTTGACTACTAATTTTGAGTACCAATGACTGTAATGCCATTGTTAATCTTCGACGTCGGTGGTTCGAACTGTCTTTTGTGCGATGCATGTTACTTGTATCGGTACTTATAAGTAAGTTATGTTTTAATTAATTACGATGAATATTCTGTATAATTTTATATATAAATAAAAATACAAATATTTTGATTAATTTTGTTTAAAAGCCCATTGATCGATTGAAGCGAGGTACCGGGTAAGGGGGTTAATTTTGATTGTAATAGGAAAAAGGACGAAATGAGCATCAGCATTCTACATAAATGTTTTCAAAAGTCGTCCAAAAAACCTTACCCTTGCATTTATGCGCCATTTTTTTACCTATATTCAATTCGTATCAAATGTATATAATTCTATGCTCGATCAAATAATTTTTTTTATATATATTATAATTCTATGCTCGATCAAATAATTGATTTTTTCACATTTTTTTGAAAAATTGAAAAAATTAAGATTGAACATATATGCAAGTATTTCTGTATTCATTATGAATTAAATGAAGCATATTGTGTCGATCTATTGATAAGTTCAATTATAATTTTTTTCATTTATTCGCTGTGCGGCCATTTTTATTAGCAGTTAGTACAATAGTATTTTGTTATATGTTGAATGGGGATAGTCAAGTTAAATAATGACTCAGTAGTTCACAAAAGCATTACTCATAAAATACATTAAGTATCGTTTATCCTTTATTTATGATTTATCTTCAGGAGTGGGAATTATACAAGAGTACATCGAAAAGTTCGTGTTTTAGATATAAGATGAAAAACAGATATTTATTCAATTATTTTCAACTCAATATAGTCATCACCAGCCCGATGCACTTCGTTTTCCGTTTAGATCCTAAGGAAATGTTAAAAACGTTTCCTGAACTAAGGAAACGTTTTCAACGACCCTCAAAAGTTTTATCATCGAGAATGATTTGAGAAATTCAGGTCGAATCAATTGAATACTTTTTGCAATAAGGGCGTCTCGGTATTAAGGGACACCATTATGATGACATATTGCAGCAGCTGATCGAATCTTGCCTGACTTTTCCTGGTTATTTAAGGAACATAACGAAAAAGTCATTCAGAAGGCTTGGAATTGTGTGGCGCAAAGTTACGCAATTCCGATGTATTTCCTCAATTGACCTATCGTATATGACTTTAGTGAGACTTTAGTATTTGGAGTCCACATGAAATTAAATACAGCCTAATAATGATTGAGATGTCCAAAAAACTTGCATTCCATATTTGTACATAAGACGCTATGGTTACTTTCCCTTTCAATTTCTACCAATTTTCTCTTGGGTATTCTGGTTATCATACGTTGAAGTACAGAAGAAAAGTTTTTTCCGATTGTTATATGGAAAGAAAGGGTATAAAGCCCTAATTTATTGGAACCAATTTATTTTTCGCCCTTCATGCTTGATTATTACATCCGCTCGCGTAGTTATCATCTTTTTGCTATACAGGCATCTAGGACCGAATTATATCGAAATCACGGTAGACAAATATTCAACCACCTGATCATGGTTACACCAGAATGTGATGAGTCAGAGTGAAGTGCGTCATCGCTATGTGTTGTGATGTTAATTGAATTTACGTAATTGGCTTTTTACATCTACTGAAACGAAGGTTTAAAACTGTAAGGAGGGGTTTCAAACTGTTATGTTTCCGTAACTGTATGTAAAGAAAAATAAATAAATAAATATAATGAATTATAGTACAGTAATTATAAAAAAACAAGTTTATTGAGTCATTCAAATTGGAGTTAAAAAAAATTTGGAAGCGCCCAGAAATTAAAGAAAGAAAAAACAGAAACCTAATAAGATCACTCATTTTTCTCTTCGTTTACCTGTTTATCATTCTTTTTTCTGTAGATGTAGAAAAATTAAATATTCTACGTCAAGGGGGGTTTATTTTGGAGGGAAAAGTAAAAAGAAAAGATTTAGCTTTTGGTGGCGCGAAATATTAATTGAGAGGACAAAGACACAAAGATTACAAAATTTTTTTTTTATTAATGTGTGTAATGAATCCGGAGAAATTGTTGAAATTGTCTACGAAAATATTCATCAAAACTCATTTAATCAGAAAACTACAGATACTTCTACAGAAGTCTACTGAAACTCCTATTTTTTTTTTGAGAAATATTCGATATTTTGTTCTCGAATCTGTGAAATAACAATATGTAATATTTTATATAAGTAGGTTAATGGAAAACATATGTACCCTCAAATGTTTCATCTTATATATGTATTAAAGTTTATATGGATTTTTCGTAGTGCAAGTTTTACTCTGGTTTAACAGCTTTTTTAAAACTAGGAGGATATTAAATCATGCTATTTGTATTTTTATTGATAACTTCACTTCCTGCTTCACGAACGAAATCATTTTCTCGTTTCACACTAAAAAAACTTGACAGGTTCTTATGTCCTCATAAATCTCCACCTGTAGAACCTTCTGATGTTACTCATTCTATGAAATCTTGAATATGATCCAATCATATTTTAAAAGTTATCTTCTGCGTCATTTTACCAGTCGCTTCATGTTTATTTATATTTTTCACTCGTTGTTTCACGTTCATTATCTCCGTGTCACATAAACAAAGCATGAATTTCGAAAGATCGCTTCGGCAGTTTTTAAAGCCTAAACGCGTTTGAATAATTACTTTTTGTTTTCATTTTGAGGCTTCTGAGCGTGGAAAAGGCTATCTTCGGCGTTGAATGGTGTCAGACGGTGAATTTATTCAAATTGTAAGCGAAGCCAATGGAGGAGCCATTGTCGCTGGTCAGGTTTCTAAAACGCTGCATGAGACCTTCGATCCGTAACGAATTTCACCAATATCCGCTTCCTATTCTAACAATTAGCGTAGAGTGTAATTTTCTACATTATTCCAGTTGCTGCGTCGATTTTCACTCCTTCTACTTCCACGTTTAAGGAAATTTCCTTTCACTTCCACGTTTAAGGCAACAGAATTAACCACTATGAAATGTGAAAGAAGTTCTACTATTCGGGCCTTATTTTTTCTATACCTGTGCTTGATTCTTGAGAATTTGTCTATACCTGTGCTTGATTCTTGAGAATTATTTACCGATTTCGAAGTGAATTTCGGCATTTTATAGATTATTTCTTGAGGAAAGTTCAAATATTGTAGATTTACGCTATGATGTATAGAGAGCTAAGCAATAAATCTAAAATATAACAAAAATTATCGGGTGAAAAAAAGTCTATGTGTCTTCAAAATAATAAAAAAATTCTGAATTTTTCTTTAGAAAGCACATATTAATTTTATAAATATAGATTGCAATTAGAGCTTGTGGCCATAAATTGAGTTTGATCATTCCGGCATTAGCGTATGCTTTTTTATATTTCAAAGACTTCTCGGTTTTTCGGTCTAGGGTTCCACTCTGAAAAATTGCTATTATATTTTTATGAAAACGCCTTCTGTCGGATTCGCGAAATTGTTTAAATAATTAATTTTCGATGTAATAAGGGGTAATCTAAAATTAAGAAAAATTATCGGGTGAAAAGAAATCTATGTGCTTCAAAATAATAAGAGAAATTCTGAATTTTTCTTTGTAAAGCACATATTACTTTGATAAATATAGATTTCAATTGGAGCTTGTAGTGACAAATTGAGATTGATCATTCCGGCATAAGGTTTAAGATGCTTTGAAGAGTGATCTTTAAAGAGTGATGCTTTTAAGAGTTTTTATAAATAAAGTGCTTTTCCCATAATCCTTAAATTATGTTGGTTTCTCGTTTTGTAGAATTGTAGTTTTGTAGAGTTGAGCTTATATTTTATTTTTATTTTTTGAACAATAAAAATAAAAATAAAATATAAGCTCAACTAGTTTTCAGCTAATATTTTTATTTTTAGTGACATTTCCTTAGCTGTGGTAAGAGTAAATTTTCAAAGCTGATTAGAAAAATGAGACGTCACGAATCGAGTAACAGAAGTGGAGCGATCAATGACAACCATAAAATATAGATGCTGTCTTCTAGAGAAATATTTATGATAATGAATTTAATATATAGTAAATATTTGATATTTTCTTTACCATAAAGGCAGAAGGCACAAGTTATTCTCATATGTGAACACTTATAGTTAAATGGAAAAGAAGTTTCCCTTCTGACGTGCGTATTGCGGTAAACATATTCTTTGTTATTTCTGAAAATATAATTATTATTTTATACTCTTCCATAATTTTCATTTATTGCGTTTAATTGAAAAATTTGTTCGCAAAAGGTTCTTTGCAATATGGCTTAGTAAATACCCATCATTGATAGATATGCCTTCTTGAAGTTTAAGGAAATTAAGCAAAATGAAAAGAAAAGGCGTGAATCTGGCATCTAATAATAAGTATGTATTCTATATTATTGAACAGACTTTCGTTTGCTACACCAAATATTTTTCAGTATCAGCGTAACTATCATTTAGAACTAAGCTGGATTTCTTAACTTTTCTTCAATATTTCATTCTTTGCCCGCCTTATCTTTGTTGTGATTTATGTATGATGAACGAAAATAATTTCTCTAAACGTGGTAATCGTTATTTGGAGTAAAGGTCCAATTGTTTGTTTAACATTATTTTAATAAGTTCATTATCATTATTGTAATAGTTTATATAAATAATATTACCAACAAGTACTTGAATCGAGATGTGATTTTATGTCATATTTTATGTCATTTTTCGCTCTATTTAGTGTTTGTTGGAAGCAACATATTTTTGTGTTTGTTGTTCGTAGATTAATTTTACCATTATATCATCTAGTGACACCATGTTTATCATGTTTAGGCTATTGGATAAATACCAATTGCATACTTTTGGTGTTGAGTATAAAACAACAATTAGTATCAGGTAGAAACAAGATAATATCAGTAGAATTTAATATTTTAGTGTTCTTTAATAAACCAGATGGTACGATCTACGCGAGACCCGTCGGCACAAGACAAAAGGACCTTGATCAAATCATGGCAGATTTTGAACTCAACTTTAATTTTTGAACTATTTATTCAGCTCTGACAATGTCCAAATTGATATGGACTCTTATCAGAGTTGTTGTGGTCTCGGCGATGATGTACATGCTTGGTCTTCTTCCTCTTTACTCTTGACTTGTTTGGCTGCTTTAACAATGCGTTTCTACTTCACCCGAATGGTTCTAGAAATACCTGTAATGCTGGTCTCTGTCACAGTCTTTATCAGATACGTTCATCGGGTTGGAAATCGCCCTCGTGATCTTTTGCCTTCAACTCGTGCTTGCACCACTTGACCCTCCATCGAAAATAGTTTTCTGAAGATATGTGCGAGGAACTTAAGAATTCACAATTGTAGAGTCGACGAAAGTTTTTTTTTATTTTCAACTCCATTTAATGGCGATATTGGTGCGAAAAGTAGTTCAAGAAATTTTCAAGATGCGCCTCCGCACCATATTTTTAGCGCACCGATTTTGTGATGGTCAAGTGGCAGTTATTATGTTATAAAAGCTTACATAGTATGGTATATAGAATGGCCAGTTAAGGCCGAATACTCGATTTTACTTGGTCTAATTCATTTTTTTGTTCCGGATAAATTTTGATAGATATCCTTGGAGATAAATCTGAATAAAAAGACGAATTTCACTTGAAATGTTCCTGAGCTTTTGAATATTCTTATAAAAAGGAGCCACTAAGAGCGATGAATTTAATTTTCCAGCTAAAGTTATAACGATCTTATTTATTTCCTATTCCATTATAGATGTTCGGCGAGTCTAGTGACTATCAGTTGTCTTTGATCGTGTTGTGCAACTGTGGTGTTTTCAAAGAGATATGATTTTTATATAAAGTTGAGAAAATTATTATCCGGAAATGAAACGGTGTTTTGTGCTATAAAGGATGTTGTTGGTAAACATTCACCAGGACATAAAATTTGAAAAAAAATTGCCACACGTTTAAAGTAATTATGACAATCTCTTCGATTAAAAACTGGTACTTTACTAAAGTAACTGGTACTTTTGATTTTATGCATATAATGAATCTTTCCTAGCGCTAATGAAAGATGTCAATTTTAAAGATAAATCAAATTTATTTGAAATTTATATAGTAGTCATTGGTTTATTAAGAAACAAGAATACAGATGGATTTTTTCAAATGGTACTTTCTAATATTTAAGGTTTATTTAATAATTATATGATAACACACTATTTGTATGTCGTATCGTTCTTTTATATTTACTAGTAGTTATTTTACCCGCTTTTCATGCGGGAAAAGTTACGTTATATGATACATTCCCAGATTTTCAAATACTGTAGCTTTGGGATGCCCCCAAGTGTGTACTTGAGAGTTTTTTATTTCGGGGATAGTTACTTAAAAACATTTAATAAAAATAAAATAAATACCGCCAGTTTTACACGCCGCCATTACACATTTATGACGGTTGCTTAAAGAAAAAATGGATTTCACTTTTATTAATTAATTAGTAATAAGTAATCTATTAAGTAATTAATTAGTTAATTAACTAATTAGTAATCTATTAATTAATTGAGTAATAGTAGACTTTACTCATAATCCTGATGATTTATATGGCAGAGGTTGATCAAGTCTTTAAGGTATAAGATTGCAAATTTCTTTTAAAATCAGTCATATGTATTTTATTTAGTTACTATTTTATTAAAGATGTCAAAATTACTTTACATCGAATCTTTAAATCTTATGTAAATGAAAGCCATAATAAACGATGTATATAATCATAGTAAATAAGCGAACACATTAAAATTTTATTGACGTGATTGTCATTGTTTTTTTCCATAAACGTCTTAAAATTAAGGATGTTTACCAAGCTATTTAGCAAGGGATTGACTGTGATTATGTAAATGTTGTTATAGTTGGCGTCATCGGGACAGGTTTGCCTTGACAATCAATGATTATAATGGTAATATTTAAATTATTAAAACAATATTACCAGAACAAGATGAGTTCTAATATGTCAGAACGTGTCAGATTCTATTTAACGTGACAGAGCTGATCTTTGTTCGTGACTGAATGTTTGGGATTATTGCGATATATTTGTAATTTACTGAACTTGTCCGACGTTTTGAATAAGTGGATAAGTTACATTGCGTAGAATTGAATGTTGAGTAAGATTATTATATAAAACATTTTTATGGAATCAGTCGTAACGATAAATTTTAAAAGAAATATAAATGAAAATGTAAATGTCTATATACAATAAAATATTGAAGCAATCTACTCTCGACAACAAAGATATTTTGGAAATAATTATTTAGGGTTTGTCAAAAAAATGTTTTTTCCTGTGGTTTCGCTCGCGTGGAAGTTATGATGATGAACTTTAACCTCTCCTTGCTATAATGACTAGATGCTTTTAAAACTCCAACATTGCCGCTATCGTCGCGTCATTCATAGTGCTTCGTGCCTTCCTGTGTTCTAGGACATAAAAATTGACATACCTCCATAAAATTAGGACCCATTTTATTTTTTATAAACAAAACACTTTCAGACTAAACACCTTACACTTTGACGAGAACCACACCGAAATCAATTTAGTAGAAGTAAAGTTATAAGCAAACAAAAAGAAAGACAAACAGACGTTGCGTTTTATATATACATATATACCTGCTTTTAGCTTTTAGTAGTTCACATAATGGAAAAGTATTACGTTTCAAATTCTGAATGCATCGAAATTATTCGAATCAGAAAAAAATTATACAACTCACATATTCATGGATATTAATTTTTTGGAATGATACACAAAGAGAAGGAACCTATAATTTTGTAAAGCTTTGCCTATTTATTTGTTTTTCTGTTTGTACACACATCACGCAAAAATGATAAACATTATTTTGATGGGATTTTCAATGTTGTGTAGTTTAGAGTTTTAGGAGTAAAAAGTATCATCATGGTTAATAATTGTAATATATATATATATATATATATATATATATATATATATATATATATATATACACATACACACACATATACACAGACATAAATATAAAAGTATATATGATGCCATATTAATTATAATCCATCAACTGTCACAAAACTGTATCAGAATGTATCACGAAAAATAATACCATATGTACCTACATTACTTTAATATAATAACTTGGGTAAAACTCTTACTAAAGACTGGTGTTTATAAACTTAAGTGCAACTATTGTAATAGCGTACATATAGGTCAAACAGCAAGATATTTTACTACCAGATACAAAGAATACACTGCTAGTTGAAAATATGCTGCTGTCGAAATAACTAACCAGACACGTTTCATTTTGCAAAACATTGAAAATAACCATCACCCTCATACCGACAATATTTTGTATATATTATAAATAAATACAAAATGCAATAAACCCAACGTCCTAGAATCATTAGAAATGAACAGACAAATAAGAGATACCAATGTTAATATATTAAATGAACAACTCAATACAATATCATCACCCACCTCAATATCTTCTAGATATACTATAGTTAGACAACATTGATACTGCAGTGCACTTCGAGTTGTTTCACCCCAGCTACACATCTAAGGAGACACATCACAAAAGAAAACAAAAAGTGGGAGATGTGTATAATCAGTTATATAATTCTTGTTCTAACCGTTAGATGCTCGTGACATAGTATAAATGTATGTCTAAGAATAACATTGATTTAATTTATTACATACACTTCAATACTTTGCATTGTAAGACCTCATAGAATAATAGCAATTTAATTTATTACTTTCACTAAAATACTTTTACATTGCATAACTGTCAAAAATATAATAAAAACTACGTTGCTCCCGTACCATAAACTCGCAAATGTAAAAATTGGGAAATTCACTAGAACCCCACTTCCATTATTGTCTTGTATAATCTTTAAATGCTGTAGGGAGTATCTACTGAGTTAATCTCTTCAAATTTTCCACCTGAAGATGTTGTCACACGACGAAACCTAGGTTGTGGTTAAGAATTTAAATAAAGTAGATATAATAACTACATCACGGTAGTTTCTTGGATTAGTGTAATACTACATCACGTAGTTGTAAATCAAATTTAAGTGAAATAATTAGCTTTGAAAGTAAAAATTTTATTGAAGAGATAAAGCAAAATAATCCCTTAATTGTATTTGTTTTATTTTAAGAACATAATAAAAACTAAAATAGTCAGTAAAATTAATATTAAATCCACATTCTAATAACTCACAATATAGATAGTTTTTTTTGTTTAACTGTACCATTATTATCAATAAGTAATGAACCTTTTTAATAAGTATAACTGTATCTGTACACTTTTTACATATTGGATTTTATAAAAATTATTTAATCTGTATAATTTATGTCATAGAAATTTATAATATTTTAAATAATTTACGTTTAGGTTATTTTTAATATAATGTACTAAGATGCTTACTCACGCTTTGCAGTCTTGTTGCTTACGAAATAAATAGTTAACTACATATAAATACCATTAATGTATTTTTATTGACTTAAAATTCTTTCGGTAAAACTGTCAAAAATGATTGTTATACTTTGTTTATTAGTTTAGTAGGTGGGAGTATAAAAAATGTCAGAAGACAAATTGATACACTATTTGTTACTTCTCTCAGCACTGTGTGTTTCAAAAATATCCACTACCTTACAGTTTTTAAATAGAATTTAAAAAATACGATTCTAACATTTTCATTCAATTATATCTAGTAATTTATACGTAATGTTTTTATACGAGATATAAAAACGGGTATAAAACAAAAAACTTGTACAAAAGTTGTGAAAATATACTTGAAAGTTTTGTATTACACAAGGCTTTTTATATCAAGATCGGAGCAGAAAGCGTTCGGCGAACAATAACATGTCGTCAAAGAATTATGTTGCATTGCCACTTATTCGTTACTGCCAAATGAGTCATAATATGTGTCATTGCAAAATATATTTAAATGAATCCAGTCAATATGAACTACTGAAACCCAGTCAATATGAACTACTTTCGGACCTAATTACCATAGAAATCTTTTTGATTTAATAAAATATAGGTTATAAAGTAAAATGATATCTTAATAAAATGTCATCGCCGGCAAACTGTTTTTTTAATAAAGCATTAAATAGTATAATTTATGGCGTATGGAATTAAATATAACTTCTAAGTTAAACAATAATTAAATTTTAATGTAACTATTAATTTATTTATGAGATACTTTAGAAAGGCAACAAGTTTTTAGGCACGAGTTCAGAATTTTTACAAAAAGCTTATTCAAATTTCCTGAATATTTTATTATATGGTGTATCTACTCTGAAGTACACTGGGTTAAGGACAACGTAGAGTTATGTTTCTAAATTTATTACATGATAGTTCTAGAAGATTTTAATATAAAGTATAACTAGACTGAAGAATATTGGGTTAATGACAGTGTAGTACTGTTTCCAAGTTTATTACATGATAGTTCTAGTAGATTTTAGTATAAAGTATAATTAGGCTGAAGTACATTGGGTTAATGACAGCGTAAAGTTATGTTTTTAAGTGTATTATATCAAAAGAAAATGGATGTAAATCGACATTAAGTACGGATTCTTCTAAAGTACAGGATCTGCATAGGTCACGATGCGAAGAAAGCCATAAATAATATATGTATACGATGGGAGAACGATGGCGTTCTGTGGGATGGCAAATATGTTTCAGGAAGTTCAAGAACTAAGACTATGATCTTAAAGAAGAACCTTATTCACAACGCCCAGTTTTAATAGATATAAGATGATTACGGCACATATTTAAAGAAAAACTTAGACTCCTACTTGGGTTTACTACTTTGGGTCTTACTGCTACTTGGGTTTTTTTGTAGTTACTAGTTTGAATATTTGGATTAATTATTAGCTATGCCAATAACTATTAATATATTTATTAAAGTAATTTAGCAATTGGTTTAATCTAATCGAAAATTAGCCCTTTTCAATATCGTGAACTTCTTATTTCTGTCACCGATGATATAGAACAGATCCGTGTCTTATATTAATATACTCAATTAATGTTACTTGTAGAAGTCGACAACTATTCGACTTCACGTTGAGTCTATAACAAGCTGTATGACTCAGTAGACTTTTACATTTAGTTACTTGCTTGAAATATCTCCAAATCGTCTCTAGACTGGTTAAAGTCTGGCTTTTCTAGCCGGAGAAAATCCATTAAAACTTTTGATACTTTTTCAGAAAAGGGAAAGTATATAAGTATAGTAAGTATTATAAAAGGGAAGTAACCCTATCGTTTCATGTATAAATATAGAAGGAACGTTTTTTGGATAGGTTCAAAAATAAAATAAGCTGTATTTACTTTCAGACGGGCTCCAAATAATAGAGTTGGATTCTAAGTTACTTAAAACAAAGTCATACATAACTTAATTGAAGAAACATATCGGAGGTATCTAATATTCCTGGCAACACAAATCCAAGCCTTCTGAACCACTTTTTCACTACATCTACCAAATGATCAGTCAAATTCAAGCGCATGATTTAATAGCGTTGGTAGAAAATTGTCTGGCAAACGTCATTTGTAATATGGCTAACAAATTTATGTATATTTACACCCAACAATGTCTTAACTTCTATCGATATCATCAATACAAAACTCCAATTGGTCAGTTAATGGGTAAACAATTAGTCTATAAATAAATTTTAGCAAGTTTCAACATATATCTTATTTAATCAAGGCCTATTCTGGAATTTATCCATCCCTTTCCATAATTTTTATCTCAAATCTGGTTTGAGATAAAAATTATAGGCCTGTAGCAGTATTATTTACAATTGCTAAAATATTTGAAACCGTTTATATCGATGCACATATTATATGTTTAAATTCGGTGCCAGCTGACGGTAGCATGGTTTTCGTCCTAAGCTATCATCCATCACTGATCTTACTAATTTTGTGGATTGTGTTGCTAGGTAGTTAGAAGGTGGAACGCTAGAAGATGTGGTTTATTTGGATTTCAAGAAGGCATTTGACCTAGTCGGCTACGATATTCTCTTACTAAAATTATTGGGGGCTGGTGTATCTTTCACGCTAATAAAGTTTTACGCTAGTTTATTTCGGGCTCGATAGTAATATTTTCAGTTTGGAAATTTCGGATCAAGGCCATATATTACTAAATTTTGAGTCAGCTATGCTAGTCAGTTAGGTTCTCTTTGTGACTTATAGCATTGTTCGTTGTCTCAGTTGTCAGCTCTGTTCGTTGCCTTCTGTTTGCTCATGATGTAGAACCATTCTCGGGGATAGAAAAACAATTTGATTGTGAATCGTTTTAAAGTGATATCGACTCAATATTTCAATGGAATCTGAACAAAAGCCTGGTATTGTTTATTCTACTCTTTTATTTCCTAAAATATTAATTGAAAATAATTAAAGATCTGTTACAAGTGATGTTAACATCGATGAAAGCTTCTAAGTGATCGTCTTCACCATAGATATATATGTTATAAATTACTTAGTAAATGAAACCGAAATTATTATAAATAATGATTAATACCAATTCCTCATATTGGAAAACATCAAGTAGACATATAGGATGACCATCTGATAGGATAAATAGATTGGATTTTAAGAATTTTGATCGGGCTCCGCTCGAATTTTATTTGAGATCGAACTTTTCCTAACATCGATCAGGAAACGATATTTTGTGGGTTCCATACCTCAAAAAGAAAAACCGATCAACAAGATCAAAAAGAAAAACTGATCTCATAAGATCACTTACGGTCGTAAGGTTTTTGTCGGTCTGCCCGTCTGTCACGGCCATTTTATTCAGAAACTGCTTGACGCAGAGACGTGAAATTTAGAGAAGAAATAAAGTATATTAATTCCCAAAAAAGCTCGCTTAATGTCTATTATTTCAGCTAACACCTAAATATGAACTTAAACACCTAAATATGAACTAACACTTAAATATTCGAAAAACAATTTAATGCCATATATATGTATACTGTATGGCCTCGCTTGAAGGGGTTAATTATATAGGCTTCAGAAACAATTCATAATTTTAGTTAGTATATAAACTTAAAAATATGCAAGATAAATGGATCCTCCCCTTTCTTATTTCCGATTCTAATGAATTTAAAATTTAAATTATCAGTTTTTAGAAGTCCACGCAAAGTTGTTACAAAACCGTAACGTTATTTGTAGAAGATATAATTATATGTTCCACCTACTTAGTTATATAAAGTGTTATAAAATAATTATGGTGATAGGAATTAGTGATGGATTTGATAAATAAATTTATTTTCTCTTTAAACGAGGTACGGAAACCTCGATCCAGGCTTGCATTGGCCGGTCTTTAATAAACGAATGCCATAACGTCATTTAAGATGCAAGCCCCGCTCAGTGTGAAGGCGCAGTGAATTTGTTGAAAACCGATGCGGGTGGGCAGAGCGATACTAACGCAACACAAACAGCGATCGTTACGTTATGATCGATAGTTTTATAAATTTTTAGGTAAAACAGTTTCCGGATTTCCAAAAGCAATCAATTGGCTTCAAGTATAAAATTGTATGATCATACAAATAAAAAAACATATTTTTGAAGAGAAAACTTCTTCAGGAGTACGTGTATCTTTTTCTGAACAGTGAACGATACTGAATCGCTAGGTTAGAATCGGTGACGCTGAATCTGGTAAACTGGTGCACTGTATTGTTCGGGTAAACTCGGCTCTCTTCTGCATCGGTCGAGCAAGTTCACAGTCTAACACGGAGTTCATCCTTTCAAAATGATGAGTTCTATTTTTGAATAATTTTTATTTGAGCATAATTTAATACATTACGCGTATGTTATTTTTATTTTTTATTTTTGTTTTGAAAATTTAAACCGGTATAACGGTTGCCAAAGTTTTCACTTTTACATTGTGGTCTTAATCACATCTATTTTTTTGTTTCTCTTTTTACAGCCATAGAAAGTTTTCTTTTTAACAAAATTAGGATTCAGGGATTTTTTATATTCAACCAGGATTTTTAATATTCGCCCCTGGTAACTCTAGTTACACGCGACCCTTATCTGTTTCACGTTACCTTATATGTGAAACGTACACGAGTGAAACGGACTCACGTTCTTAAGCACATGTATCTTAACAATTTTCGGTTGTTTGTTTTGGTACAGGAAGCTTATCTCAAAATATTCTACTTAGGTCTAACCGATTTATTGTTTAGTATAATTTTAAGTTTTATTGGTATAGTTATTTTTATTGTTCTATACACGTGTTGCAGTTTGGGATTTTTTCCAGGTAAAAGGACAGAAAATTACGAAAATAACATTAGATATGTTTATTAAAGTCAACATTTCTTAACGGTATATATTTCAAACTCTAGAGTGATATAAAAAAGGATCGATAAGTGAAATAAAATTTAAAGCGACATACATAAGCTTTCACAGGAAATTTCCGAGTGTTGCAAACTATCAATATCAGTCTGTACACACGTTAAAAATAATTGATGCTTATAACAAAGAAGACATATGTCATAATAATGTCACATCATTTAATCTTATAAAATATCTACTATTGCGTCTAACACCTCAGCAATTTACTCAATTGCAAGTGAACAATCTAGTATTCGAAAGAAAATTACTTCAATTCACGATGATAATACTATAACCATCCTCCTCTTACATCGAAATATCAAGACGAGATGAAAGAGCGAATAGGCATCGTGTTTCACTCGTCTTCCGCGTTATGAAACTCTCAAGGCCACCATCTCTCCGTCTCTCTCTAACTTTTGTTATGTAAGGGAGAAAGTAGCACGCGGTCCACTTAATATCACCATGACGACGATTTGTTGACCAATATTGCGGACGGGTTCACGTTATTTGTTTTTTATGGCGCGATTATGTAAGCGTACTCGGTCTCGTTCGGACAGTGACATTGAATATTTTTAAATGCAAAATATTAAATTTTTATGTGTATGATAATTGGAGCTCAAAAATATCAATCGTTAAATACTACTACATAATTTCTATTTGAAGAATATGTTTAATAATAAATCAAAGCAAACATTTTGGTAATGAGTTTGTTTCCTAGTTGATTTTAATGACATCGTATTAATTTATATTAAAAGTTGTTTTATAAAACAACTATTCGATGTGAATAATGTAATCATGTAAGTTGTTTAATAACGTATGAAATTTCGATGCCTTTAACAAACTTGAAATTTACTAACTAAAAGTTAAAACTTTAAACGTAACTTTTTAATTTATTCATTAAATTCCATAGACAAAATATACATTCATTCCCTTATATTTTAACCTTAAATTGTTAAGACAGCATTTCCTAATAATTATCGGCATAATGTAAAAAAATAATTGTTTAATCTATCAATCGTACTCAATCTATCAATATCGTACAAAACATATATTTTTTGAAGAGACCAAAAAATATATGTTTTGTTTGAAAATATTGAACAGAGACAAACATTTCACGTGAAATAAATTATATGAATCCATCATGAACGGTGCAAAAGGAATTAAACAAAATTCCAAAATACCCAAATAAGACATGCAAAACAATTATAGAATTATGGCAGATGACAAAATTTGTTTCGAATTTGCTTTTTAAACTTCTTTGCTATCGTAGTCAGATTTTCCCTCTGTCAAGACGCTAACATCGTTAAAATATTCATATGAAAGACAATACTGTTACTTCTTGTTTCCTTATTGTTATATTGGTGCAATAAATTTCATTTCCCTCGAGTTTCTGAGGTAATTTAAGATGTAATATTATTTTTAATTTTTGAAACTGTTTCGCATATATTTATATAGTATATAGTATGTCTTAGTCATTATGTATTTCGTTCTGCTTCACTCTACGCCGTATAGATCCATTATAATTGTGAATGGAATATTGCGTATAATGGTGAATATTCAGTTACAGCTCAATCTAAGGAAATGCTCAGTGGCGGGCTACACCTGGACGCACTTTCCTTAATTTGTATTGTGTAAAACTATATGTTCTCGAAATAGTTGATCGTTGAGCGAGAATTATATGCATACTTCTTTTTTAATTTCCTACTGGTTTTCTCTTGATTTCCATTTTTGTAGCTCAAAGGAGACGTTGGCTTATGAAAAGAGCCCAGCGGATAGATACAGTTCATTCATCCCTCTTATGAATATCGATGGACAGCAAATAAAACAATGAAATTGCAAATATTAAGTCTGCAATTTCATAATTTCATTTGTATTTTTGAAATTTATTATAGATGAAATTTCAATTTCATCACACACTGTGACTGATGCACTGTGTGTCACACACACACACACACACACACACACACACACACACACACACACACACACACACACACACACACACACACACACACATATATATATATATATATATATATATATACATTTATGTATTAGGAACATAAAAACATATTTGAAATTATGAACACATTGATGATCTTGTTGGGTATGAGACAAAATAATATTTAAAGATTTTGAGATTAGGTTAGTTTGGTGCCAAAATATAAGGGTTTTTTTAACGCGATTTGTTAACGCGATATGGTAGAAAATTATAAAAAGGATAGGCATACTAAACATAAAATACTTATTACCTTTTTTAAATTTTAAGTCTGATATTTTTTTATTATTTTATAAGTATTCGTTAACTTAGCGTACGTGTGCAAATGAAATAAATATTTTTATATAGCCACGGTCATGTCCATAATGAATTATAATTTCATCGTAAAATAAAAATAATCGTATTGTTAAGTAGTGATATTATGAAGAACCTAATATTTTTTATGAATTAAAAATTAATTAAGAATATATATTATTTGTCATGTGGCAGTACCGAGGTCTAAAGGAAATGTTTTCGATGCATTTACTAAGCAGTTCCTGCATGAAATGTCTTTGGTAAAAAATTATATTTGTAAGTACTTCGGGAGGGGGAGGGGGGCAAATTAGATACTCAACAAACATTTTTGAAATTCCACGTATGGCGTGGAGCATTGTTTCATTGTTTAGAAGGATTAGTTTTAAGGGTACTAAAACATTTTTTTTAATCTTAAGGAGTATAATACTATTTTTCAGCATATCTACAGAGATATGCTGAAAAATATCCAAAAAAATATATTTCCCTACCTATCCTCATTTCGAAAACCAATGGATTTGCATTTAGACGAAAACAGGATTTCAGTCAGCATATCTAGAAATCATTGTTTTTGAGATATTGGCGATTGTATTTACCTCCATCACTACTTAATTATCTTAGGTATTATTAAATATGTATTGCGATAGGTATAGTCCATATTGGTGATGATAAGTCAGGTAATTTCAAAACAAACCAGGTACGGATTCTTCGATGCGCGAGCTAGACCTGCACTTGCCCGGTTTTTAAACCTTTATCAATAAAACTATGAATAGTGTATTGTTGTTCATTCAACTTCCGTATATGGACATATTCCTTACGTAGACATATCCGGCACGTGTCTTCATTGGTCCACTTAATAGGCTTCCTTGTTAAACGCGTGGATATTTTTAATATGTTAACACAAAATGTGTTCAACACAATTCGTATTAACACACTTCTGTCATCTACGATAATAAATGTGCTAACGTGACAACTCGTAGGTATTTATGCCAGATTTACATTAACATTTATTTTCGACATAACTTGTTCTAGTAAAGGTGTCGACATAAATGATAATGTGAATCCGGCATAAGTACATACGAGTTGTTACGTTAGTACGTAAGTTTGGAAGAAATTAAAAATGTGCCGTGTCATTGATCCCTATTCGAAGACGATTGTATTAAGTCATTTAAGTGTGAAATGTACGAAAACCTCAACTACTAAGCTTGATTCTTAATATTCCATAAACGACACTTTGTTTCATTTTTTTGTCACGAAAATAAGGAAATAGCCTCTCAGACGTATGTTTCGTTTGAAGCTATTCATCGAAATATATTTTGCAGATTTCTCATGAAAAATTTGCATTATTTACGAAAATGAGCTTGGTCGTGGAACTAATGCAGTGGAGACATCTTGAAATATCAACGAAATATCTGGCAAGGCTAGAGATAATGAACGCACAGTACATCGATGGTTTAAAAAAATTGAAAGCTGCAGTGAAAGCAGATGTATCCTAGACTACGCGCGAATAGGCAGCAAGATTTGACCTTACTATCCGAATAATATTAGGTCATTCGAGAGATATCGGTAAAGTTAAGAAGGCGAGAGTTCTGCATGAATTGAACAAGAGTCAGAAGAGAAATGGTATCGAAGCATACCTTTCTTTACAGTTGCGATGTAAAGTGAATCTTTTTTACATAATATTATTACTTGTGATGAAAAATGGATTCTTTTTGACAATCGTAGGCGGTCGGTATAACAATACGGTAGTTGACTCATTCTAAATTTTGATATTTTTCGTACAATATTGTGAAATATAAGTTAATTAAAAGCCAGTCTTGAAAAAAATTCAAAAATTGATTGAAAAATAAGCCAGTTCTAGGCTTCTAAATTTGAAGATACGGATAGAATTGGATATATCCCAGTCTCTTTTCCTTTCGTAGAATATAATATGCAATATTAAAAATGACCTCACAACACAGTATTGCCGTCCTTCTCTAAAGGTTAAATTTAACCTTTTATAATTCGGTAAATTTTTAAGATTATTAAAATTTTATACACTCTTCATCAGCTTGTACCTTGAAAAAAAATAGTCAAATAGAATAAAAATAAAGTATCAAAACGCACTCCAAAATTGAACACCACTAGAAAAAAACGAATGGTGTCAGTTAGGTGGTCCAGGGTTACCATTACCCAGTATAGCTTCATGGAAGTTGACCGAATGATTGAGGCGAATATCTACTGTAAGTAATTAAACAAAATGATGAGGAAGATTGCGATTAAGAAGCCGAGACCACATGTGGCACAAACAGTGTTTCTCAAACTACAGGAACTAGAATTCAAAAGCTACTATTAATAAAAAAAATTGTGTAGGTATTTTAAGTGTAAATTTTGACCAATTGAACTGATTTTTCTTGAGAAATAATAAAAGAAATTTTCGGTTTGAAATCGGATTTTTTATAATGACCCAATAACTAGCTTACGAAAATATATTTTCAGAGCAAACTCATTACTACTTTCTATCATGGTTTCTAGGATTGATTGGAGTATATTTTAAATAAAATATGTTGCATAAAATGTTTGGAAATAGATTGGAGTATATTTTAAATAAAATATGTTGGATAAAATGTTTGGAAATAGATTGGAGTATATTTTAAATAAAATATGTTGGATAAAATGTTTGGAAATAGATTGGAGTATATTTTAAATAAAATGTGTTGGATAAATTGTTTGGAAATAGACTGGAGTATATTTTAAACAAAATATGTTGGATAAAATGTTTGGAAATAGATTGGAGTATATTTTAAATAAAATATGTTGGATAAAATGTTTGGAAATAGATTGGAGTATATTTTAAATAAAATGTGTTGGATAAATTGTTTGTAAATAGATTGGAGTATATTTTAAATAAAATATGTTGGATAAAATGTTTGGAAATAGATTGGAGTATATTTTAAATAAAATATGTTGTATAAAATGTTTGGAAATAGATTGGAGTATATTTTAAATAAAATATGTTGTATAAAATGTTTGGAAATAGATTGGAGTATATTTTAAATAAAATGTGTTGGATAAAATGTTTGGAAATAGATTGGAGTATATTTTAAATAAAATGTGTTAGATAAAATGTTTGGAAATAGATTGGAGTATATTTTAAATAAATGTGTTGGATAAAATGTTTGGAAATAGATTGGAGTATATTTTAAATAAAATGTGTTGGATAAAATGTTTGGAAATAGATTGGAGTATATTTTAAATAAAATGTGTTGGATAAAATGTTTGGAAATAGATTGGAGTATATTTTAAATAAAATGTGTTGGATAAAATGTTTGGTAATAGATTGGAGTATATTTTAAATAAAATGTGTTAGATAAAATGTTTGGAAATAGATTGGAGTATATTTTAAATAAAATGTGTTGGATAAAATGTTAGGAAATAGATTAGAGTATATTTTAAATAAAATGTATGGGATAAAATGTTTGGAAATAGATTGAAGTATATTTTAAATAAAATGTGTTGGATAAAATGTTTGGAAATAGATTGGAGTATATTTTAAATAAAATGCTTACATTCAGCGCACAGAAAATGTGGTTTATTAGACCATAAATATATCGAGGGTATAAAATATAGAGAAGCATTATGAGTTCTATAGACATAGAAAACGCATAATCTTCAGGGATTCATTTAAATATTTATCGCGAATTTTGATGTAAGTGGACATAGCATATTTATTGCTGTAGAGGATCGAAATAAATATAATAACGCATTAAATGTGTCCACGTGTCTGTTGAAAAAATTTATCAAGTATTTAACGTAGACGCGTGCAGAATATGTCTGCGTGTTTAATATTTCTATGTAAGTTAGTCAAATGAATAGAAAGACATATAGCAGCACGGCATTGCATCAACGAGTTTCAAGCTTCACTTCCAAACATTTCTCTCTTTATCCGAAGCGCTTCGCAGCTGTTTTGATATGAGACGAATACTCTAAAGTATTAAATTATGAAACAATCTGCAGAAGCCATCTTCAATTTAGTTATAGATATAATATTCAATAAATTTAGGTGCAAAGCTTTCACTCATCTGTACTTTTTTAGCAAAACTCCGCAATTACTTGCTTCTTTTATCCCACTATTTTACGGCTAACTTTTTAAAGAGGAAATTGGCTCTTTATACGATAATGTTTTTATCTCACTATTTTACGGTTAACTTTTTGAATAGGAAATTGGCCCTTTATACAGTGATGTTTTATCCCATTATTTTACGGTAAACTTTTTAAAGAGGAAATTGGCACCTTATAAAATAATGTTTTTATCCCACTATTTTACGGTTAACTTTTTAAGGAGGAAATTGACCCTTTATACGATAATAGTTTTAACCCACTATATTACGGTTAACTTTTTAAACAGGAAATTGGTCCTTTATACAGTAATGTTTTTATCCCACTATATTTTGGTTAACTTTTTAAAGAGGAAATTGGCCCTTTATACTGTAATGTTCTTATCCCACTATTTTACGGCTAACTTTTTAAATAAGAAATTGGCCCTTTTTATAGTAAGGTTTTTGTCATTAGATTATAGATTATTCACAAAAATTAAGAAAAAAGATCCGTTTTCAATTCTTGTTTTTGATCCTTTATTGATAGAATTAATTAATTAATTTTTTTATTTATTAACTTTCATGTATAGTACATATGGTGGACTTATTGCTACATGAGCAATCTCTTCCAGTCAACCCTAACAATTTGTATTGAAATTTAGTTGGTAGACTGTAAGAGATTTTACAATGAAAATTCTTCATAGCACATTAGACAAAAAAAATACAAAAATACAAAAGTAAATTAAAAAAGAAAACAAAATATTGATATGATTTGGGATGGGAAAGACAGGAAAGGGCAAGGACGCAAAGGAAAAGGTTTCAGGAGATGCACGACTCTTTCACTCGATCTTTTAAAATATTTAGAGACGTGATTTTCCTTATGTCAGGATCCAGGTGATTCCAAATTTTGAATCATTGGACAGTGAAGAATTTTTCGTAAGTGGTAGAGGTATGTTTAGGAATAAGTAGGATCAGTGAACTTTCATATCGTAGCACAAGGCCGTGAGCAGACAAATCTTTAAATTTGCCACTAAGATAATATGAGCTATGAGGATGTTTTAATATGTTAAAAAGAAGTGTAAGTATGTGAAGTTGGCGTTGATCACGGATCTTCAAGAATTGGTGTATATGGGTAGAATTTATGTGGGGTGCAAAAATTATTGCCGGTTCTTTTAAAAAGAAAATTAATAGGAAATGCTGATCGTTCTTTTTTGTAGTATTATAGGAGCTGCTGTTTGGAGTAAAAGTTTTCCTTTTATTGGTTTAAGAACAGACATATTTTCTTATGTATTCTTATAGCAAAGATTAATGTCCCCCTTAAATTTTTGGGTTTCATTTTACTCAATGCTTTATTAACAATAAATATTAATAAAATTTTGATATGAACGTCCTCGACCATACATAAGCATAATATTTATTTTTTTTGGGATTGCAGCTGATTTTTTAACTTTTTATCAATATCAAAGTGTATATAACTAAAATTACATGATCTTGCTAGTAGGCATTTAAAATTAAATGGTTTACCTTAATTTATTATATAAGAAAGAAAAAAAAAATATATTAATAATAACTTTTGCAATACAGATAGTTGAGTTATGGTTATAAACTTTTATTGTTGTCTGCAAAAATACCAAAACGTTTAATTCAAAACAATTAACATTCAATTCGTATTACACTTAAGTATCAGGTCTAAATATCTAGGTCAATATCTAGTCAAGTAAGGTTATCTCTAAAATAGAATGAAAATAAAATATATGTTATTTTTGAATAATCTTGTTACCACAAAGAAATTATAGATTAAAGAATAGTTTTTTTTATTAGAAAATCTAATTTTCATTTTCATTACTTATATAATGCTCTGGAAAGGAAACATTATTAAGGAATTAAAATAAAAAAAAAAACCTTTTATTTCAAATAATATAGCGTTTTTAAGTAATTATTTTTTAAGTGAATTATTTTTTTAGGAAATTGTGATAAAGCAAACCATGTTTGGAAGTTTGGAAGTAAAGGCGTATTGGGAAGACAGCTTGCGATAAATATTACTACATGCATTGTTCATATTTGGTTTAGATTTGGTTGACGATGTTATCGCTGGAAGTTAAAACCATCTATTCTATTTTTTTCTTTCCGTTTATTCGATTTCTAATTCTTTCCCACAGTTCTATGAAAAATAGTTTCGTCGAGCCCTTATATATATATATATATATATGTATATATATATTGTAAATTAAAGCTTTAACCGTAATAATCTACGTGGACGTTATTTAATTAATGTAAATAATTAATTAAGTACTTTTAAAACAGATACTTTTGTTATGCATGACGTTATTTAATATAACAGACATAAACTTATCACACACTTTTCAGCGTATTTTTTCCCATTTCGCCTTCGTCGGTCTCCGGTGAAAGCGGTGTTATAATTACGAATAGTTTTTTCTTATATTTAAACTTTTTAATATCACATTCGTGTGATATAACTTAAATTAATAAAAAACATCAGTTGTGATGAAATGCTTGATTGTAAGACACACAAGTTTTCGTACTAGATTTAAATTTATTTTTAATTAAGTTAAATGTGACAAAAGCAAATTAAACCACAGCGTTTAATCGCTATCATATGTGTGTTTTGTGTAATGAACTAATGTACAGATTATTACCTGCGGCTTCGCGGCCCCGATTGAATTTTTGATATTTTTTTTTAATTTAACAGAGAATCGGTAAAATACACGAGTTGCCAGATTCACTGGATTTATCAGATTATGGATAAATATAAAAGGAAAAAAAATAAATATGACATTTAGTAAATTTAACATATACACGTACACGATGTATTTACGTTTATTAACCTTCGTTAAATGTCGTTTTTTTCCTTTTCTTCTTGGCACATTTTTCTATATCAGAATAGTCGACACTGTTCCGAGATCACTCTCGAATATTAAAATGGCCAAATTATTGAATCGTTCTTGACCAGTTGTAATTCATGTAAAAATAGAGCGTATGTGTTCATGAGTTGTGTTTGTAGAGCGAGGAAAAGCTAGGGAAAATATCATCTAATTTTTTGCTCTAAATTGTATTTAGCAACTTTAGAGATTTTTTTATTTCTAAAGTCGAATATTTTTTTAATATTTCAGAAAAATTAAATATTCACAAAAAGGAATCGCAGATAATTTCTATAGCTTCGAACATGACCTTTACGTTAATCATTTTAAAATTCAGTAGTGGGAACATAATATTAATTTTGAATTCTTGAAGTAAATCGTTCCACGCCTTTTTCCTTTCTGGGAAATTAAGTTAAATAGACTTCAGCAATATATTTAGGTTTCAGAATGGTTATAATAATATCATAACCATTCTGAAACCTGTTATTCCACGTATTTTGTAGTGGCTAATTTTTTTAAAATATTCATAAACTAATTAAAGAAGCGGTTAATAAAATATAAAAATACTCATTTTTTAAATTTTATATATCATCTGGATACCCTATATTTGAAAGAACTTGTCACGAGGAATAAAAATTTTTTTATTATTTCTAAATTGCATATTTAAAAAGATATTCTAAAATATGCGAGAATCGAGTATTTCGCACCCCATACTTTCGAAACTACTGAACCAGAAATCACGAAAAGCATAGGGTTGGTAAAATTTGACATTTGATTTGATCTCGAAAGTGACGCATAACAAAGTCTAGTCTATTTTGGAATACTTAAAAGTAGTATCTACTTTTGAGTATTCTGAAATGAAGTTGATTATAAGATACTCGACTTTGACATGCGTTACTTTCGAGAACTGCTTTTAATACTACTTTTAATTTTCGAATTTTGGAACCTCGATGTTAATTAGACCCAAGTCCACCTTCATTTCAGAATACTTAAAAGTAGATACTACTTTTAAGTATTCTGAAATGAAGGTAAGACTTGTGCCTACTTAACATCGAAGTTCCGAACATTCGAAATCGTTGGTAAAATCAAATGTACACACTGCGCGTTTATGTAATAGACAATTGTATAAACGCGCAGTGTGTACATTTGATTTTAAAAAAATACGCTACTAAGTCTAAAACAAAAGTTTTTAGAATTTTTGTCTGCTCGTCGGTTTGTTTGTCTGTCCGCTTTTTTCTCACTTTATTCTCAGCAACGGTTGAATCGATTGGGAAAAGTTTTCCGTGGTGTGTTAAGATTAACATTGGTAACACAATTATTTTTCACGGTTTCATGTCAATTGGTTCACAAATAAAGAAAATACATCAACCTTTAGTTCATTGTGCACGCTAATATCAGAAACGGCGAAATTAATAAACTTCATGCTCATAGAATTCAGAGAGAAAAAAGAAAAAAAAATTGTGTTTTTTTCTAAAAATTTCTAATAACTTTTTTTACTCTGAATTCCACGCGGACGATGTCGCGAGCATAGCTAGTTATAATAAATGATGTGAAATGACTGATACAAGTGCAGTGCTGAAATATACATTAATATTAAAAGAATAAACGTTTGTAACTTTGCGAATTTATATATTTGTAGAATTTTGGTGAGATGAATATACGCATGGAGAGGGAAATGTAGGGCCAGAATAGGCACAAGGGCATCATATTGCGATACATTATTATATTTTTGTTAATTAAAATAAAACGCAGGACTACGTTCATGAGAGGAGCAATATATATATATAAATATTTTCCTAAGTTTTGGCGTCTAAAAGACCTAAAGAACCCTTTTACTTTCAAAAGATTTTTTATTTCTTTCACGATTATTATAATAAAGCAAGAAAGGTCAATATTACTTTATTTAAAATGACTGTTACATATATTTTATTAGGTATTAATAAATTTATTTAAACTTTTGCCCCACCTACTTTTTAAGATTCCGTACCTGAAAAGGAAAAAAGGAACCCTTATAGGATAACTTCGTTGTCCGTCTGCCTGTTTATCAAGACACTTTTTCTCAGGAGCGTGTGGAGGTATCAAGTTGAAATTAATTTCAAATACTTAGGTACACAGTCCATTGGAGCTGTAAAAAAGTCAACGCAATAAAAAAAACCCTAAAAATATGGATATTTTTACATTCGCAAGTAAATCAAAACCTGTAGGCTACTTGCCGTTGACATAGAATCATGAAATTTGGCAAGATGCAATGTCTCACAGAACAAGTAAAGGAAAAAATCTGAGAATCGTTAATTTGTAATTATATCACGTAAAAAATTCTTTTTTAAACATATCCCTGTGAAAGATATAGTAAGCAATGTATTTTCGTTCTAAAAATTAAATTTTGTAAATAGTTTATGTGCCATTACATTTTTATAAATGCCTAAATGTGTAGGGAACCCTCGTAGTGCGAGTTACATTCGTGATTGACAGGTTTTTATAACTTAAAATCAGTTGCCGTGGCTTATTTATACCAAATAGATGAAATGCTGTCGCGGCCTTTTCTTTACATCTTTTTGAGTCCTACATTCCCCCCGCATTTATTATTAGTAGGTATATCTATTCTTGTTTTGCCAGCGTTGGCCACGAAAACATCTAGATCAGCGAACGGCTAGATACACTTTTATATATATATATATATATATATATATATATATATATATATAATATTCGTAACAGTGACATATATGTACATACATATATGTCACTGTTACGAAATTTTTACTTGAGGTTTTTATCGGGTGATAATATTTCGTTGACAATCTACAAGTACTCTATGCTTGTTAATTCATAGATTAAAAAAACTTGTTTCGGATTGAATATTATGTTTAAAAAAAGCACATATTTAATTTACAGTGTGTACGCGTGCATAAAATATAACTATTCGAAATTTGAAACATGCTCTCAATCGAACCCCCTTTCTATTATCTAATATACTATATGTTCGTTAGTATTTTTGCGCAACATCACTAAGTATAGAGTCAATTTTTACACGTACTCACAATATTATTATTTGACTGAGTCACTTTCGTTGTCATCTTGATCTAATAAGCCTAAGTAAGGTAATATTTCGTTTTATTTATGCATAATGACTAGACTTTTGGAAGAGTGCCACAATTATTTTGAGTAAAATTACCATATAATTTTAAGTAAAGTACCAAAGCCCTTTGGACCCCATGTTTTACCTTTCATATACGAAATAATTAATGTTTATTTGTATAATCTAAAATAGTTTAATTTAAAAACAAATTAATGGAGTATATTAAAAATTCTCTGTTTTTAAATATATCCCGATATCAGACAAGTGTGTGCTGTCATAGTGTTATTGCTGGTATATGTCAGGGTCAGGGATAAGTCATACTATAACTTGTGCTATAGAAGGGCTTTACTCCTTATTATATAAGGAGAAGACACAGATTGTACAGGGGTTGGAAACTCTGACGACACAAACTTAAATATACATATTACTTACTTCCCACTTGCAGATTACAAAATTGTATAAACCTGTTTGAATAACTTTGCCAAAATACTCAGATACCAGAATAATTAAGACAAAGTGCTACAAATTAAATTTTACGCTGCACAAAGCAAAAGTTCCAAATAAGATTTAAGTAAACATTACAAACACGCTGCTCATACTTTTGTGCAACATCGTGTAAACACTGAGGAACAAATTGAAAAAGTTTATCTCCAAACTAATGTTAAATATCAGAATAGAATATATGTTAAGGGCAAAGTGATTACTTAGGGCATTATTTATAAAATTTTAAGTCAATATTAATAATGAGAAATATAGCAAGTTTGGAATAAATGATCAATATTATTGGGCAGTATATTACAAGTTAGTTCACATTGCTCAATTACCACGAAGATAGCTACGTCTGTAACTTGATGATTATATGTGTAGTGATTGATATGATTACTGTGAGTGTACCGATCCCTTTGAAACCCTTTTGTCTTTAGCACCTTAAAAAGAACCGAAGGGAGCGACACCGGGAATACTCGCGAGACCTTAGCTATCTTCTGACGTCCCTTTCCCTATGACGATTCTAATTTTGACGCTGTCCACCAGCGAAGCATTAGGAATGCAACGAGCATACTTCCAGTTAGTAGTGACATTGTGAAAAATCTTAACCCGAACAAGGTTCCAGGTATAGATAATTTTAATAATAAAATTGTTAAGGCAGTTTGCGCCTGCGCGGGTACCATTTTTCGGAAATCTAGGAAGTGGGAGGCTAAAAGTCATCCTAAAGAGTAGTGGGAAATCGCCTAGTGAGGCCCATTATTCTACATCCCGCCTTCAGGGTGCCCGAACGGGTTGTAGCGGCGCGTTTGCTAGCGCAATTATCTCACTCTTCGGGGTCTTCTAACCTTTTCGGTTTTCGGACCGGGATGTCCACTTTGGATGCGATATCCATTTCAAGGGAAGGCTGACAAGAGAACCGACTGTGGCGATGGCCGAGTGTAGAATCGGTGTGTGGGACCAGGTTCCATATTTGGAAGTGAAAATGGAGCTTCTTGCCGCAGGCGCGGTGCACCAGGGAGAGGGCCATGATGGCCTTCCTCAAACTGATATATACGGCGATGTTTTTGGGTATTTGACCTATGCGCCATCAGTATGGGCTTCATGGTGCATTGGGGTCTAACAAGTTAGGAGGGTTTTGCTGAGATCACAGCGTGCACCGTTTGTGGCTCTTAACAAAGCTTACAGAACCTGGTCGACGAAATATATACATGACCCTTGTAATATAAAACTAATTTTCCTTAGGGATCCCTACTTAAAGGGTCCGAACGGAAGTTGGTTTTTATAAAGATTTTAGCTCGGAAACGGAATGAAATGCCGTGCACACTAGAAAGGCGGTAGGCGGATAAGGATAGCCAATTTGATGGTAATAGTCGTAATTATCCCTAATTATCCTTAATAATGTGTTCTTCAACGCTTGTGTCAAAATTTAAATTTTGAAAAAAAAATGATGTCTTTGACACATTTTGACCGATTTTAATATAAAAGATATATGCTTTAGGCGCAACCAAGGACTGTTATAAGTCTTGACGCCGAAGGATGCATTATAAGTACTAGTTTTGAAGAATGTTTCAACTATCATCGGTAGCAACTACAGAAAAAACGACGAAAACTGATCCGAGCGAGTGTAGATTGTCTATGTTGGTTTGAATAACGCATTTTCACGTAATACATAGTTCTTTGGCTCAAAAATCAAATATCACATTTAAAACGAATATATTATTTTACTTTCGGAGCTTAATGGGGGCGGTTGAGTGCGCGGTTAAGTGTTACACTTTTGAATGTACCTGAATATGTAAAGATATGATCTAGTACAAAATTTACTGACATTTACCAGATTTTTTTAATATACATATATACATATCTATTAAAAAATTATATACATATCTAACAAAAATAGTTTGGCAATTAATAATCTCGCCACCTCAGTTCATCATCGTTGGCTCATTTGGTAGTCAAACATTTTTCCATTTGTTTTCAAAAGATCGAAGTTGTTTTTTTCTAGTACGAGAGCTTGGTAGTAATAGTCCCAAATAATGCGAACTAATCTGGGGTCTGTTGTGAATAAATATTTTAATTTATCTAAATTGAAAACAGTCCTTTAAGATAATACGTCTTCACACAGAGTTGTGTATGTTTTTTTTGTTGCTTTGCTTACTTTTTACCCCAAAATATATTTATGAAGCTTCTCATTTCTAAGTTCTCTTCGTGATATTTTGCTCGTCAACACTCAAATTTTTAGATGTCAACGGGTATACTCATTCTTATTATTGGGTATACTTATACTTACTTCTTATTATATGTCTAAGTTAAGATGCTCAGAACGAGAAAATATTTCACATTTATTGAATATTTTGCTTGCCAGTGTAATTGTTAGTTTTATTTATAGATTTAAGTTATACACCGGCGTTATATTAAACTAAATCTTGGGAATTTTTTTATGTTTGTTTGTAATTTGAATATTAATTTATACAATAAATAATATTTTTCTTATTATTACGTATAAAAGCTAAGTTCATTTATTAGATATCGAACGTTTTGCTATATATATCCAAAGGCAGGACGTTTTAAAATAATAAAGCGCTTTTAATCTTTGAATCGTTCCTTATATATCTCTTGATTAAATATTCACGAAGAAATAACCATTATATTGTTTCCGCAATAGCATATAGACTCAACCTACATCGTTGACTTGCCCAACAAAGAGTACGCGTACGGTTCTTGGTCGAAGATTGTTAACCCATATTCCACTTAACAATTATTTAACAGTGCATTGCTTAACGATAGTTATCATTGTTACGTTAACTTTAATCAGGGTTGCCACGAAAACTAACGTTTAAATGATGAATGCACTGATGTTAGATTGCATATTTAGTACGTTTAACTGCATATAAGGAAAAGAAAAGGTATGCGCAATGACGATATATTAAATAGACGTTATATCCTATAAAAGAAATGAAAAAACGTGGTTTTTACTCAAATATTATAAAACTTTACACACACATTAAAATGTTAAATAATACGAACCGAAGAATAAGATGGCGAGTTGAAAAAAGTATGTATAAAAGTATAATTGTAATCGTGAAAGTTTAAATTATAGATGAACGAGTACAAAATAGATGTGAATGGGATAGCATCATTGTAAGATGAATATTGGGTAAATCGCTTTAGTTCATTCCACATAAAAAATTGTGAATATCATCAAACGATAAATCTATTAGGTTTTGTTGCACTTGCTGACACAGTGAAAATGTTACAAGTAGGTACAACTAAATATTGATATCTAAATATTGTAATCTCACTCTTGCCTTTTGGACAATTCGAAATTGATTAAACAATTTGAATTGATCATAAAAAATATTGTTGTTCTTGACGGTAGCCATGTAATTAAAATATTTTTTCATAATATTTTAATATATGTTTATGTAAAATAAAGCAGCAATAACACACGACCATACGCTATAATTCGCTAATTGGTAAGTAATCACAGCTAAGTAAAGACAGGACAAATGCTTGTTTTTTTGAGGACCAATTTTAGGATGCTAATGACATATGTATATAATATAAATAAAGCAGCAATGACACACGACCACACGCTATAATTCGCCAATTGATAATTAATCACAGCTAAGTAAGACAGGACAAATGCTTGTTTTTTGAGGACCAATTTTAGGATGCTAATGACATCTGTATATAATATAAATTCATCAGATGCGACCGTATAGTCTTCTGTCAATTTTATTTAAATGTCTTAACACCGTTTTTGAAAGCTTTAAAGTGAAATTAATATTTAGTTTCTTGAAGTTTCTAGGTAGTGTAGATGTAACAATTTTAATATGTGTTTATTTATACTTTAATTCACTTCTCATCAATGTAAAATTTCAGGAAAAAGTTAATGACAGTTCCTGGCCCAGTAGTCATTCCATGATGTAAAATGGCAAATTTGTGGCAAAGTTAATGACAATTTCCTAGCCCACAAGTTATTGTCGAGAAAAACTAAATATTCTCATTGAATGTGTCACTCTCACGTTTATTTCCTTCCAGTGTTGTTTTTGAACTAATATAGGTCACATAAAATGATCTGTTGATCACATATATTCTTATATGTGATGAAATCCGTTAAATTTGGCAAATATTTGAAAGTATACTAAAATTACTTTTAATTTGAATAATAATACGATAAAATGCTAGTGGAAATAAAAAAAAAATATTTACTTAAATTTAATTATCCACGTTTGGTAATTTTATAATATTTCAGAAATGTCGCCGAGCTCTGTCTCTTCTGCCGAGTTCATTCAGTTCTAGAAATTTATTATATTAATTATTTATTCAATACAGATACAAAATAGATGAAAATAAGTTTTACACAACAGAATCTGAGTTTACGTTTGACATCGATCACATTTATACCGCATTTGCTGATGAGTGTTATTGTGTCAGCTTATGACATGACCGTGCTTGATTTAAGTTAATAGACTGAACCAATTTGATATTTTAACTAATGTAACTGGTATTGTTAGTTCCAGTTGAGTTTTTTAAATTATATTTGATATGTTCAAAAATGTTAATGTCGTAAATAACCAGAGTATGCCAAAAGCTTTGTTATTTTATTAAGGAGGCGGATTTCTCTCTAATCTATTCAGACAACCGTAATATCTCTTTATTAATAATGTTAAAGGTTTTGCTGTGTTCAGAAATAGTATGTAGGTTTTGAATTTTTGAGCTATTTGAGTTATAGATATTAAATCCATATATCATAACGTTACGCCCTTTGTTGATATGTATATACGTTCAATGTTTATTGCTGCGTAAAAATACCCATTTTATGAAACAAAAATTAAGCTATTTCTCAAGTTAGAAAGTATAACTTAATTAGTACCTAACTTAACTAGTACCTAACTTAACTAGTACCTAACTTAACTAGTACCTATAATTTACCATGGAGTATGTTTTAAGAGGTTAAATAAAAATCTATTAAAAATTTTAGTGTGATTAAGTAACAAATATACAAAACATTTTTCGTTTTATTAGTATTCCACGCGAACGAATCTGTAAGTAAAATAGCTTAATATTAACCCGTCACACGAGCTACACACGTACAAAATTCTGTAAAGTTTCTTTGTTTGGTTGCAGAGTTATTAGATAATGAACAAAGGAGCTTTCGGATTAATCAAATTAGAAGGAATAAGTTGTTATCTATTATTAAATTTTACTAAACATGATTACTTTTCAATACCTTTCGTTGAGTAATTAAATCAAATAACGTTTACATATATTCCAAATGTATCATAACTCCACTTCATGGAGATCAGCGAATGACCCAACATAAATACCTTCTCGACTTTCATTAAACGATAAAATGAAATGGTCAATTAAATAAAGAACGAAGCGACTGTGACAACCTTACCGCATCTCACTCTCACACCGCAGCCGCAGTAACCGAGCTCATGTCCCGCTTTGATGACAATCGTGGCACAGTCGCTGCCAGTCATCAAAGTGTGTCAGCGTGTGTGACATAACTGTGCGTCATTAAAGGCAAGGTAACTGATGTTGCATTATGCGGCTGCGGTATTTTGCTTTGTTCGTGCATATGTTGGGGTCATCGACTCTGGTCGGTGGGAGCGCTGACAGCGGGGAATTAGATTACGTACAAAAATGCATTGTGCTTGTAACGCACATTAAAGATGCTCCAAATATCGAATATATATAAATATTTGTAGATAGATAGGCAGTTTTATCATATCATGATATTTAAAACCAATATTTTCAAATGGTTTTCGTTTGTTTTTTTTTATGGGAGATTGCATATGAACTTGACGTATATTGGCATATATGTATGTATATAGTCACTGATATAAGTATTTATGTACATTGTATTGATGGTCCGATTTAAAAAAAATAAAAGTTGAAGGGCGTTTTGTGCGAAATCTTGTCTAATATTTAATCGTTTCTCATTTATATTTACGAGAGACATGTCTTTATAGATGATCGCCTATTGTTAAGGCCATACACTCCATTCTATTTTAATATTTCTGGTCTAATCGCTATTCCATATGGGGCGAGTAATGTACACTTCGGTTACTTAGGTATTACGGGAATCTTATTGGGGTTAGAAGCTTCATTTGTTCAAGACTTGCCTTTATTCCTATCTCGCGAGCATATGTAGACACCCTCTATTAGAATCTTTGAAGATTTTATTGTCCCGTATATTTGTATTACTTGACTTTTAAATTATATGTAATATTTGGGGCTTATTATGTTGTAAAACGGAATATTTTTTCAATTCCCACTTTTTTTGCATATAACCATCAAAAAACTCTAGCAGAATTTATCAAAAAATTCAGTCAGTCAAATTCAATCAACCACTACATTTATTTACATTCGACGATATACATTTTCAAAATTTTTGTTTTCAGTTGTTTTATGTCTATCTTAAATCTAAACCAGTCATTCTTCATTCATTTGTTCATCACTATATTAACACGATAACTCATTTTTTATTCTTATAAGAATGGTAATGTAGCTAAATACTTTTTAAGCTATGCAACCTGTAACTTTCACAATTTACATCTGTATCGAAAAATGTTTTATTGTAAAAACATATTTTAAAATTGATATTCAAAAGAATTTTTTAATAATGTCTTCTACATAACTAAAGAGGATTATTCGTTTCATTTCTTGAAGTAAAATTAGTGTAAGTTAACATTTCGAGAAATGAGACTGTAAAGAAAAGTGAAACACTTGGCAGTTAGCTGTGGATAGAAATAATAACAGACGGTCAATAAAATTTTTTTCAGTTATTGATGTGCTCTTAGTTATAGAAAAATTTTGCGTTTTTTTAAGTATACATAGTATTAAAGTAAGTAATGCAAAAGTTATAATTATTATCAGAGCGTTATTCCTTTTGTTTTAAGATTAATTTAATGATATTAAAGTGAACTAAAATTACAATAACAAAATCAATGTATTAACAATATTAAGATAATTAGGGTAAAACTTTTTATTAGCGTTTATAGGTTATTGCATACTTCGAAATCAGTATTTATTTAAAACTCGGTTTGTCTGTCTTACTTTCTATTCGCTTATAACTCTACTGGATTAATTTTGATGGGGTTTTTGCCAACGTATATGTTGTTTATTCTGAAAGGTTTTTATGTATAAAAAATTAGTGTTAATATTGAGGTTATGAAGCTATGTAATATTATTAGAGTTTGGTTAAACGGGAAGGCGCTGTAAATAGAGAAGAGAGCGGTAAACCTGGGTCGTGGGTGTGAAAGTCATTCTATCACTAAAGTTCAACATCACAATTTTCACGCAACCGAATCCGCTGGAAAAAGTTGATAATATTGTAAAAAGAAGTTTCACGTCCGACGCGCGTAATCGTCACGAAGTTTTTATTTATATTTTTATTACATTAAAATAAAACTTAGAAAATATTCGTTCCATGAGATTAAAAAAATTGTGATGGCGTCACAAACCTTTTTTATATTTTTATCTCATTAAGGTACAAGTTATCAGTTATTATATCAATTTTGTTTTATTTTTTCTTTCGATTTTTGTAATTGGAAACTGCATATATGCATGTGTATACATGCATATACAGTTTATTAAACAGATGGTGTTAATTTCCTTTGATATTCAATGACTTTTTTTAATGCTCAATGAATGTATCACAGAAATAAGCGCTTGACGAGTGACAATTTCAACGCGTCTTACTGTGGAAGTGATACGTGCTTAATGCCGGAAAAGATAGTTTCACGTTAAATATATATATATATATATATATATATATATATATATATATATATATCGGGTCTTATAAAGAACTTGTCTAGTAATATTCCCGTCGGTGATTCATAGACACGAAGTATGTTTCAGTACTTTTTTAATTTTTTAGAAACGTTTGAAACTATTCATAAAGCTCCTTAACATTTTCTATTTTATTAGCGGTATGACTAATTTGCACGTTCTTTTTTACAACACGTTTATAGATTTTTGTTGTTGTTTATATTTTAAATAATTTATTTAAAGGAGTTTCAATGTTCATTAAATTTTGATAAATGAAAACGAGATGATACCTCATTAGGCTCATCTGCGAAGTCGCCTATTGATCAAAGTGACAACGTATTATATATTTTAAGCGATGTACGTTTTTGTTAACAAAATTCCCATGGTCATCATAAGATACCATCATGGCCATTAAAATTAAAGGTTACAAGCACTTCAAGAACAAACTATATCCCATTACCTAACTCAAGACAGGCAATAATTGTCTTCGCACAAGTAAACCAAGGTTCGGCCAAGTCATCCGTAGAATCTAAGCATGCGTTGTGCAAGTTTGAGTAATTTTAAAATTCTTATCTAGAGGTAATCGATTTAGTGGCTTCGTAATGGTTTTATAGGTTTTTGCAATAATAATTATTTATTGCAGATTTAGGTAATAATTGTCATAAGGTTTCAACAATTTCCTCTCGAAAGATAATTTTAAATTTTAACTAAAATCACTAGGTATATACTGTAATCTAGAAAGTTTGATGATGGAGGATGGATGTGGTCATGACAACCTCTCAATGGCTAATAGTAAACTCATCGAACTTGAGTTTGTTCGTCTTATCGCAATGAGTTCTTTGTTTACATATTGTAACCAAAAGGGTCTGACGAAAAGAAGACATGGAAAAGAAGAATGGGAAATTCTCATTGGTTAACGGTAAATCCGGCGAGTGTGGGATCGTCTAATTTATCTTAACGGGTTCCTTGATTACGAAAGCGTGTTTACATTGCGTTTATTATCAAAACGGGAAAAACAAAATATTTACAGAATCACCTCCGTCTACCGTAAGAATTTTTGTTATAAATTATGTGACATTGAAAATAAAATTTGGCGTTGTTTTATGAAAGAATGACTCAATTACAGACGTTACGTATTTAAAGCTGAATTTCAGAGTATTGAGTATTAATTAAAAGCAAATGAAAATGCATTTAAAAAAATCTTTTTATTAAATATAATTTTTTTTTTAATTTACCAAGTCTCTTAAAAACTGGCTCCTCACTATCTAGACTATTATTAATCAGAAAAAGTAGAAAAACAACTGGAATATTACTGATAAGGTTAGTATTAACACATTAATATTGTATCTCAATTATGGCATAGTATTAAGTACAGGAGAAGGTAATCACTGAAATAAGCGATATTTCCGAAACGTGGGAAAACTAGCGTTAATCACTATTCCAGGATACACAGTCACAGAATTTTGGATCGATTTAACCAACAAACTAAGAAAAAGAACCAAATATTCTAGAAAATGAAGTTAGAGTGCAATTAGACAACTTAACACGGCGAAAGCCACAGAAATAGATTATATTCCGATTGAGGCTATCAAGGCATCGGGAGAACATGGAGTAAAAATCTTTCATACTCTGTAATAAAATATGGTAGATACGTATGTGGTCGAAGCAATGGGCTCATACAATTTTCGTTACACTACATAAAAAGAGTTCCACAAAGACATGCAGTAATTATCGCCTTATTGCTTTAATTCCTCACGCAAATAAAATCTTACTGCATATCTTAAACGAGCCTTTCTATACAGGGAGTTTGCACCAGAATAGACAGACTTCGTGCACGGTAAAGATACGCGCGAACAAGTTCTAATATTGCGCCAGGTTATTGAGAAATCCTTAGAATTCAACAAGCCCACATATATTTGCTTCGTTGATTTTTGGGAAACTTTTGGGAAACCCTACTAAAATGAAAATGGAATAGCCTCAGTCAGAACACGTGATGTATTATCGAGTTAATTCCACTCCAGTGCAGGAGTTCGCTAAGTATGCATAATCTCGCCGGTCCTATTTAATATTTATACTGAGCTTATAATGAGAATTGCTCTTGGAACTGGATGGATGAAGTTACGATCGGTGGCTCAAAAATATCAAACCTTCCATATGATAACACCTTCGTAACTAGTATTCGTTATTTGGAAAGTCTACTTTAAAGGACAGAAAACATCAGCCTTGAATTCTGATTGAAAAGCAATAATGCGATGATTATGATTGTTGATACTGCTAACGATAATTCATCCGAAATTACCCAATTAGCGACTTGCTAGGTGGCTCAAGCATATGTCTATTTAGGGGTATTAATTTCTAATAATGGCGGACGTAGTGACGAAATTAAAAGACGTATGACGATTGCTAGATATATATCCTTTTGATTTTATAAACATTTCAAAAATACTTTTATTTAGGTAGACGGATGTTTAATTTTTTAATATTACTAAAACATTTTTTCAGTCGTGAAATGTTGCCAAATCATAAGAAAAAAAATCATCAGTGGCCAAATCGTAAGAAATTTTACAGAAAGTTTTTAAAAGACGTATGTAAATATATTTTTTTTTTTCATTCAGAGGCAGTTAGTATTTTACTCTTTGTGGGATATGATTATAGCATACCTCAAAATTTTGCCATTATATCGAAAAAACTCATTCAGTAGTTAGATTTTGAACTACATAGAAATAAATAAATACAAGCATTTAAAACTATAACGGCGACAACATCAATATATTTTGGGCATTCAAATGTTGACTCTCATAAATTTACTGGCTCTATTTGGAAATAATGTGAACTGCTATTTAGTGATGAAACTTGTTTATTTAATTTCCTTTTCCTGATTCATTAAATGCACTTAATGTTTGTTTGGTGACCTCGTCGCCTGTACCTTGTGCCACAACATTCGCTCAGTAAATGGAAAGTGTTAGGCATTGCAGGAAGTATTCTGGAATATTGTGTTTAAATTTAAAACTTGAATTGGATTATTGTAGATTTCGCCCGATAGTCACCGGTCATGAATATATAAATATTTAGTATTATTTTAAATATTATATGCAAATACAATATTTCTGAAACTTTTGCAATATTAATCAAATTTAGGTTTTGAATAGATTGGTGTATGAATAAACTCCGAGGATTTAGCCAAATATGCCTTACTGTTGGAACTTTATATTTATCTTAATTTACAACGCTATATTTTTAAGTGAGTTTAACTTCATTAAATTAAGTGTCTTCACATTTTTCATTATAAATTCATTAAGTTGACAATCCCTCTATTTTGGATTTATTAGTTCTTTACGCTCCTGGCTGTTAAATAAGAAGATGATGTCATAGTTTATTACGTCTGCTCACAGTGCGCACGAATATATTGCAGCATTTATCTGATACATTCAAATATTGAATATATTTGGCGTTAATTTTATAGAAATTCATTATTCACAATTAAATGAAACTACGTGATGTGGTATTATTTCTACTTTCTTTAATTTCTTTACCACGACCTAGGTTTCGTTGTATTAGATCTACAGGTGGTATTAGCAAAGATCTTTGCTCAAATTAAATAATTTTTAAAAGACATTTAGTTTTTATTTATCTTAAAAAATGTTTGCCGTTTTGTAACCTAATTCCATGTCTAACTTGCAAGTTTACTCAAAGACCTTGAACGTGTGTCAATTTGAAAAATACACATAAATTAATAAAACAAAAAAACAAATATAATTCAAATTAAACACGAAACTAACAAATATTAATCGTGAACTATCATGCAACTCCATACACCGATTCCTAAAGCGGTCAATGGAGCAGAACAAATATAAAGATTGCTCGCCTCACGTAATAACGTTAGTGTTGGAAAAATAGGTGAGCGCGACAGGATGTTTGTACGTATTTTAAACGGATGAAATAAACTATGACTCTGTCCTTCTATAAGCAGCAAATGACAGAAGTAACAAACTGAATACCGAGGGGTTATCAACATAATTATTGATAATTAAAAAAAGTTCACAATCAAACGTAACTCCCGTCGAAATTGAAAGAAATTACATCCATTATAAAATTTGAAGGAAAGAAATCAGGATAGTAAACGTATATTTTCTTATTTAAAAATCTATTAAATATTTTATATCTTTTCCAATATTCGTATATATGTGGCTTCACGTGGAGACCAAATGACTGCGCCTGGACTATCTATGGCAATGCTCAGATCATGTGTATTGGACTAAGTTTGGACCTTCAAACTTTATACCGATATAATTTTTAGGTATTGCTACAAGTCACTTATACATAGATAAATAAACGATGAAATATCAACATGAGGGTTGTGCTTTCAAATTACAATATGAAAAAGTGTAATATAACTGAATAATCAAAGATATATAAAAAGTCTTTGGTAGGGTATTGGGAAGAAAATATTTTGCACCTTTTCTAACTCACAATTGATGATTAAACATCGATCTATCATTACGTTTCTTTAAATATAATGCACGTATCATGTTACAGTAGTTAATGGATATCATTTTCCATAAATAACTTCAGCTTACAGGTATAAGTCTTACCAAATACTCAACCCCGCAATGCTCAGTTATTTGATTTTTTTGGATTTTTCCGCCGCTTTGGTCGTAATTCTAAATACCTAGAAAGTTAATAGTTTGTATTTGATGTACATTGGTAACGATAGCTTTGTTCAACTTGAAGAACAAATTTGGTTCATCTATTATAGTTTTTGTGGTCAATATTTTCTTCATCCATTTGTGCACCTGTAGACTATATTTAGATTTGTGTACTTTAGAGACACTAGGTATTTTCTAGCAACATATTTGTTGGCTAATAAGTTTTAACTCCAATTTGTTCTTATAAACTTTTTTTAAATCTAAATATCACAATGACAAACCTCTTTGCATCATATTTATATATGAGTTGCTGCCATTTAATAGGTAACATATGAAATCAGCGAAAAATCTGTTGAATTGAAAAAAAGGTATAGTGTCCAATGTTTTCATATTGTCCAACGTAAGCGATTGCTCATATCTGCGAACAAGTGATACTAGATGTCATAATGTAGGATGAAAGGGTCTAATATACTAGTAGTTCCAATAATTTTGGCGGTATTTGGTCTGGCATAATCGTGGAGAAAATAAATTCTGTCCTGTGAACTATTGAGTTGTCAGCTACACAATCTAACTGCTGACAGTAAATAACTCCATTTCTGGCACCTACTTAGCATTACTTCTCTGGTGTTTAGTTCTGGTTTGGAACTGAAACTCCCGTTCGTTTTTCGACAACCTTTTGGAAATTTTGGAAACTCGTGGTAAAAACCTTATTATAATTGTCAAAAAGGTAATCCAATGTTTGTTTTTCATGATAATTATCATTGTTTATCATCACTTGTAACCGTTTACATTTTGTGTATTAATGAAAATTATGGTTCAATTGGAAATAATACAGATACCTGAGACGTAAACTTAACTGATATAAGTGAAAGTGAAAACTTATGCCCATTTTGAATTTTAAAAATATGTGATGAGATTCATTGTCAGAAATCACAAATCTTTAGTTAAAAAAAATAACATTTCTCTTTTCATTCTTGCACGAATGGCAATTTTGAAATTTGAACAAATTTATTCTTATTATTTCATTTATATCAATTTGACAGATTTTGAGGAGTTATCATACGAAAGTGAAAGAGAATTTTTGAGGAGTTATCATAAGAAAGCGAAAGGAACATTTGAAATCACACAAAATTCATAGTTCGAAGCTCATTCAGTCAACCTGAAATTTTAAACTTCTTTGACGACAAGCTCTACTCTGTGCGACTGTTCGACCACAGACGATTATGTCATTTTAGAAAGATTCATTGTTTACTTTCATACTGTCACTTTGACATTGACGGTATGAAAGTAAACAATGAATCTATTAATGCATGTGTAATATATAATATAATGTAGTTGTAACAAAAATTATATATAAATTTTAACCTTTTGCACTCCCTGTTCATATAAACTTTAACTTAAACTATTTAAAGTTTTCTCTTTCCGTATATTAATATGTAAATAATTAAAAAATTAGTTAAAGTGGAAGTAGTTCAATAAACCAGTTGAACGTGACGTGAATTCGTTTAGCAAGGTTCCAATCATTTATTGTTTAATACTGGCTGTGCCTGTAACTTCGTTCCCTAATGCTGTATAGATTAAGACTTGAAAGTCAGCACTGATGATGTTGAGGCACGATAGCGTCCAATTTTTTTCACACGTAATAATGTTGATTCTTTGGGAACGTTTAGTTATACAAATTGACTGAAATATGGGGTTGAGAAATCATTATATACCGGGAAACGTTAAGTAGTTACCTTTCATTATTTGATCTATCAATAAAAAAGAAATTCGAATAATTCATTTATAGTCTTTACCATTTTTGTGTAATAAATAAAAAAAACGACTTTGGCTGTTACGTGTGTATGTCATATTATTAAAATTACCATAACATTCTTTTTCAGCCGAATACATAATACCATGCAGCAGAAGCGATCCACAGCTGGATATATGCATCAGAAGCTCGTTTCAGCACTTGCGGCCGTACCTCGTTGCCGGAATTCCAGAGCTTGGTCTACCGTCCGTGGAGCCAATGTTCATCGACCGACTGGTTATGGAGAACGGCAATGGACCAGTGAGGGTAAAAGCTGTCTTCACCAACGTCACCGTGAAGGGGGCTAGCAATTTTAACGTCACCAAAATAAGGTATATCGATCTTTATAGGGTTTCGTACACGATGTTAACCATCTGTCAGTCTGTCACTACTTTCTAACTGATAAACTGTAAATGAATAAAATTAGCAAAGTTACGTAAAATATTTCAATGTTAGAGTCGAGTTCATCTATGGTAAACATTTATTTCTGAACCCCAAGTACATAGAAAAATGAGGACTATAAAAGATTCTTAAGGCAATAGAGGGAACGTTTTTAAGAAATTTGGAAAATAGCTTATTGATAAATTGAAATGAAAATTCAATTGAAAAGTTCAATATTTGCTTTTAAAATTTTTCTCTCAAAAATTTCCTCCAACTTATAAGTTAAAAAATTCATATTTTGGTAATACATATCATTTAGAAGATGTTGCGTTTTTTTCTTATATATGTAAAGGATATAACGCTATGTTTTTGAGTACTTCAAGAAAATCTCCTTCTCGAAATACTACGCAGTCTTAGTTGCGGAAAATTTTACGTATTGTAATTGTGTACAGAACCCTCGTAATGCCGATTATTTTCATAGGGGACAGATCTTTTTTATATTTCTAACAGTTTCAAAATACTAAAGATATTTTGTAGATATTCTAGAAAATGTTCACAAAAAAAATGTCCATCTTTGAAACTTAACATAACTTTAACTTCAGCAAGTTAACGTTATGGAAAAGTTGTAGAGTTATAAAATGTCACAGTGAAGTTAACCAGAGAATCTATAGCGCCGATCCCAGATCATTAATTCATGATTCATGAGAAATTTGCGATATTTTACACCTATGAATATGTATTAAACAATATATTCACATGGTGAAAAAGTACTATTAATATTTGTAAATATCAATATAAATATTAACTTTAAACTCTTATGAATGAATAGAACCATCGTCGTATTTATTATTTCTTAAGAGTTTAAAGGTAGTATTTCTAAGAATAGAACCATCGTCGTATTATTCATTCATAAGAGTTTAAAGTTAGTATTTCTATTGAATTATTTACAATATAAAATATTTTAAATAATTCAATAGAAATACTAATTTTAAACTATTATCAATGAATAGAACCATCGTCGTATTATTCATTCATAAGAGTTTAAAGTTAGTATTTCTATTGAATTATTTACAATATATAATATTTGTAAATAATTCAATAGAAATACTAATTTTAAACTATTATCAATGAATAGAACCATCGTCGTATTATTCATTCATTAGAGTTTAAAGTTAGTATTTCTATTGAATTATTTACAATATATAATATTTGTAAATAATTCAATAGAAATACTAACTTTAAACTCTTATGAATGAATAGAACCATAGCTGTGTAAGTTTTACTCGAGTTTAACAGATTTTACTTTTAATCTTCACGCTACGTTACAAAATCACAATATTTGAAAACAATATTTAATACACCATAAAGGTAAATTCGCAACTTTGTCTTTCATTCCTTGGTAACATATAAATTCATTTTTACATTCATTTCTTAACTGAGTGAAAAATTAAGAAAATCATCTTAAACAAGTTCTTTGTCATCGTTTTAGTAATCAGCGTAAAATATTCTATGCTGAAAGCCTATTAAAGAATTAATAATCTATGGTTATCAGGCATATCAGCATATTTTTTTCGTCATCACTCAGCGGGCTGAAATCATTCCAATAATGTGACAGAAATTGTTTCATTGATCGGTAAAATTTCACTGACTAACAGAATTACGTTTTGTAGCGAAAGGTCGTAGTTATGTTTCGGTCGATTTTTGAGAAATAAGTTTCACACATTTCCGTCTCGTACTATATTTGATATTGTGAAAATATTAGTTGAGGTGGAGTTTATGCCCGCGGAATTCATTACCTTCCATCTAGTGGCTTTATCGAGTCTTCATTGCGCATTATCTAAATCGACGTTAACCTTTCCTTTATTCTGACCTACAATGAGTTCTGTCAGACCTACTGAGTGCTTTTATCTACAGACATGTAGCCCATTAGACTCTTATTAGACGCGTCCAGTATCATATTTTTGGTCAGTCTAGTGTCACAGTACGACTTTTATGATTCATCTCATCACAACCTCCGATATTTGTGGTGGTGGAGCCTAAATATATGTGGATCTGTATTACTTCGCAATTTGCTATGGTTTTCATTTCAGCACGATTAGTTACAGCCCAGTTTAATATCATAATTCTGGTCATCGCTAAACAATATGGTCTATGTAGCCTTATCTAATATCATGTTGTATTATGAGTTCATCTCGTTTATACATATTTCATGCAATCACTTTATAAGATACACTAGGTACTGGGACATTCCAAAAAAATTTATCATTTTAAAAGAATATCATTTTAAAAGAATTCAATATAACACATTTTATGACCGCTCCTCAAAGTACATATTGATAGATAATTATTGATGCATTTTTCAACGTAAAATCCATGTGCTTTATATTTTAAATATAACACATCATTTTTCGAGTTGTACGATAATTATGCATGCGTGTAATAATTATGCATGCGTGTAATAATTATGCATGCGTGTAATAATTATGCATGCGTGTAATAATTATGCATGCGTGTAATAATTATGCATGAGTGTAATAATTATGCATGGTGTTAATATTAATGCATTTCATAAATTAATTATTTGGTCAAATATTCATCAATTAATTATTTGGTTATTCGAATTATTTCGTAAGTTAGTATTACCGAAGGTCGATGTTTTATTAATATAATCGTTATTCCGAAGTTTATATTCGTTGTTAAAATTAGGTTATAAATTAATATTATCGATGTAGCATTGTTTTTAATATTTTATTATTGATGTTAAAAATAATATTTAGTTCTTAAACATCGATCTCTTCATCAGTGAAAATTGAAAACTCCATGATCCCACTGACTTAAGAACAGATTGACGTGATGTCTGAAAACTAATAATCTATTGCACCTCTATAAACTATTACTTCAGTAGAAAATAAAGGGTGTCCAGCGGGAATTTTTCGATTTTGAAATTAAATATTTAAGTTTATTTTTATAAACAAATAAGTTTAGAACATTTATTTTAGTGAAAATTTAAAACTCCATGGTCCCACTGACTTAAGAGCGGATTGACGTGTTGTTTTATAGTCTGAAAACTAATAATCTATTCCACCTCTATAAACTATTACTTCAGTAGAAAATAAAGGATGTCCAGCGGGAATTTTTCGATTTTGAAATTAAATATTTAAGTTTATTTTTATAAAAAATAAGTTTAGAACATTTATTTTAGTTTTAAAATGTAACATAGGCCTGCGGATTTCACTTATTTAAGACAATGTCTTCCAAGTGACGTCCTCTATCTCAATGCACTCTAGTAAAAAAATCCTCATATTGGAAAGTACGCGCGAGCAAAATACTTGGGGGCGATGGCGATATCAAGTCGAATATCTTCTTGTAGGGCAGGTATAGTGCGGGGATTATTACAATACATTTTAGACTTAGAGTAACCCTACAAGATACACATGACATCAAATCCGGCGATCGGGGTAGCCAGGATATGTCTCCGAACTCGCTTATTAATTTTTCAGGGAAAATTTCTCTTAACTTCGTCATATAGACCCTGGAAGTGTGTGTAGTTGCCCTATCTTGTTGAAAATGCATCCTATTGTTGCGTTCATGAAACACTTCTAATTTCGAAACCAAAAATTCATTAATCCTACGGCAGTATATCGTGAAATCTATATACTTTCTATAAATCTATATCTAGTATATGGCAGTATATCGGCAGTTTCTCTTTGAAAAAATATGGGCCAATTATTCCCATTTCTGCTCTATTGAGCAGAAATTGTTTTAGGTTCTTGTATTAGGTTCGTTTTAGGGCAGTGCAAACTCTTCTAATGCCATTCCTTGGATTGTTTGGGCTCCGGTAACGTATATTTTGTTTATTTACGTAGCCTCCCATGTGGAAATGAGCTTCATCGCTAAACAATATGTTTCCGAGCGTTCTTGGGGATCGAAAACGCACCAACATTGTTCTTGCGTACGTTACCCTTAAAACATAATCACTATCGTTAATTTTTTGGACGATTTGCGTTTTGTAAGGATAAAGTTTTAGTTTTTGTCTCAAAATAATATGTACAGTTGACTTCTTAATGCCTGTAGAGGCGGCAATCTTTTTTTGCTGATTTTCTTGGATTTCTAATGATTTCTTGGTGCACACGTTCTAGCGTAGTTACACCGCAAACGCGCAGGGTGCTACCGACCCAGACTTATTACGACTAACATATCCGCAAAGATGACACAACTAATGCTACCACTCCCGCGCCTCTAGCCCCGCAAATAAACGAGTAACGATCATTTTAAATCGAAAAGCCGCTGGACATCCGTTATTTCAAAATATTCTTCCGATGTTGTAATCAGATTTTTTCTTTTATCTTGCTTTTCTATTCTATCAAAAACACATTCGGGTGGTAAAAAAGCTACCCACAACATCTTTCTACATTCATAATTAAATGAAACTACGTGATGTAGTATTATTTCTACTTTCTTTATGTTCTTTACCACTACCTTGGTTTCGTTGTATTACAATATCTTCAGGTGGGCTATTAGCAAAGATCAATCTTTGTTAATAGCCCACCTGAAGGTGTAATACAACGAAACCTAGGTCGTGGTAAAGAACTTAAAGAAAGTAGAAATAATACTACGTGACGTAGTTTCATTTAATTGTGAATAATGAATTTCTACAAAATTAACGCCAAATATATTCAATATCTTTCTACATATTCTCTGCATAGGACAGGTCCTTAGATAATTTCAACATTCCAAAAAAAAACCTTTTTGGCATACTCTCAATATTATCACATTTCTATGGCTATTGGGTTTTGTTATATACTTTGAACTGAAATGTGAAATTGATACAAATTTCTTGGGAACTTTTGCCATCAATTTTATGTTTTTAGGTAAGTTACCTTTACAATATCTGATTAGAAAATTGTCTTAGGTATTTTCTTTGATTTTGAAAGACATTTCGATGAAACTTACCAATATCTTGTACAGAAAGTGCTGTACAATGAAATGCTCATCCTTGTACAGTCGTATTTTTACAGAACGGTATTTTTGGATATGCCTTGTGCCTGTATTTGAAAAATAATTGATTTGAATTTTGATTAACTTGTAAAATATTATCAAAGTTCGGAAGATCTTCAAAACCTCTCTTGCCCAATTTTTTTTAATAATAATTTTTTTCTCCTTTTCCTTTATTTGCTAGTAGTTTATTATCTATTTCACTAGTACATTATTATCTATTTCACAATACCCAAATAAGGTAATAATTATAAAATTAACACATAAAACGTAATAAATAGGCCGAATAAAATATATCATCCCTTTGCAACAATGTCAGCTAAAATGGCGACTTTTGAAATTGCATACTCAAATGAGCAAGTTACGTTTCTTTAGCAGAATTGAAATAGGCGAGTTTTGCAGTACTATTCATATTCACACCGAATTTCCACGGGAATAGACGAGTTGTGCTACCCTAATAAATATATCATTCAAATTAGTGTTTCACATTTAAATAATTTTTTTTCTATTTTTTAAGTTTTCAAACTGGATGCTTCAATTACAATATTTTATTAATTTAGTTGAGTATCACAGCTGCATAAGAAATGTCTTGTAATAGAATTTGCACCCACTTCTTTTTATTTTTTTTTAAGTTTTTAACTGGACGCCTCAATTATAATACTTTATTAATTTAGTTTAGTATCACAGCTGTCTAAGAAACAAGTCTTGTAATAGAATTTGCACCCACTTCTTTTTATTTTTTTTTAAGTTTTCAAACTAGACGCCTCAATTATAATACTTTATTAATTTAGTTTAGTATCACAGCTGTCTAAGAAACAAGTCTTGTAATAGAATTTGCACCCACTTCTTTTTACTTTTAAGGGATTGAGTTGAAATTTTGTAGACACGTGTAGTTAAAATAACGATGCAATATTTACGACTAAAATGTGACCAATGTAATTCAGTATTGATTTATTTTAAATGAAATTCAATCATCAATTAGCATTAAGTCATATGATATATAGGTGTATCCATGATTCTCTAACTAATATAAATAATAAAACTAACAATCGAAAATATAAATATTACACTGATTTCTACGGTTTATTTTTATCATATTTGAGGTAGGTTGACATAATATACATTTATAACTTTGAGTTTTACATTTCTACTATACTAATCCATAGTTATGATATGGTTAGTAAGTTATTTTACAGCGTTTAGTGCAAGACATTATTCAAGAAATTATTCTTTGAATCGTTACAGTGTTAATATAGTGCGGTTTATTCGAATATTATAGACCTAAAGTGTGATAAACAAAAATGTATAAATGCGTACTTTGGTACGAAATATTTATTGCATGAGGTCTAAACGCACATGACCGATACTTATTTTACAAACACATTTTACATTAGAATGTGTAATGTACTCATCTAATATTTTTAATTTGTTTTCTGCAAACACAGTTTACACGGGAATATGTATAGTGATTATATTGCAATATCTTCTGTAATCAACTTATAAACCGTGATAAGGTTATTTGGTAACGAAGAACCGCATGGTTATTTACACTTGAAAAAAAACAGTAAGCTCTAAGGCACATTGCCTTTACATGTTTTATTAAAATATCATAGTCACGTTAAAACACAAAAGCCTATCGGTTGTTACAAAATTTATTCAGCGTTTCGAAAATGCTGGTAGTGATGTTTTAATTATTTCAACTGTGGACAGTAGAGAGAAACGTTACTGTGAGTTGTTTGTGTGTCACTTGACCTTAATGTAAACAAAACTAGAGGATGTGGTTTGTTGAATTAATGTAAGTTGCAACATAAAGCAATGTGTGTCGAAGATTTGCAATGATAAATGTTAGAAATTCGTTATAATCAACGATTGGATATTAAATGATTCGTCAGAATGAGGACATGCGATTGGTGTACAAATATCGGATTTTAAAAATATAAGTTTCTCTCGTGTCTATTCGTGACCGATACGCGTGATCAGAAATTTATCGGTCACGGACAGACACGAGAGAAATATTTTTATAATCTTCATTGCTTTTGTCTATAATTTAATATTGAAAAATGGTGCAAATGCATTTAAAATGAAAAACTATTTTTTTTAGATTGATACAAATATCGGTTGGATTTTAAAAATATAAGTTTCTCTTGTGTCTGTTCGTAACCGATACGTGATCAGAAATTTATCGGTCATGGACAGACACGAGAGAAATAGTTTTACAATCTTCATTGCTTTTGTCTATAATTTAACATTGAATAATGGTGCAAATGCATTTAAAGTAAAAAACAATTTTTTTAGATTGTTGCATATATCGGTCGTATTTTAAAAATATAAGTTTCTCACGTGTCTATCCGTGACCGATAAATTTACGCGTGATCAGTAAATTATTGGTCACGGATAGACACGAGATAACTTATATTTTTACAATCTTCATGTTTATGTATGCATAATTTAACATGGAAAAATGGTGAAAGTGTATTTAAAGTGAAAAACAATTTTTTTAGATTATTGTAATGTGATTTTTGCTGATTATCGTTTTATAGATTTATTTAATAATAGGAAAAATGTTTTTGGTGTAACATTACATTTAAAATCGCCCCCCGCCCCTACGAAGTGATGTAGCTTAAAATATGTTTTACCAGCTTTTTGATCGTGACGTCTTTCGCTTGCAATATATAATTTATAAATAATGTTAAACTCCTAATACATGTTACATACACGTTTCGCCATCTATTGACATATTGTAGTATTAAAACTTGGTTATTAAACAAACACATCAAGTTTTGTCTTGCAGGAATGTTATTTTTATGTCTCCAATATGTTAGTTTTAATTACCAAATATGTCTGTGCTAAGTTTTTTATGCCGTTTACGCATGATTGGGTAACAAACAAATAGTAATATTTTTCGTGGTATTTATATTTCACGTGGGCGAAATATAAATACCACGAAAAATATTACTATTTGTTTTTGTTCCACAGCGCTTAAAGCATAGTTTATATTTTAATACGCTATATAAAATATATGCACGAAAAATTTGGTAGTGATGTGTTGGTTGGTTGTAGAGTTATTAGGTAACAAACATTCAAATTTTTGTATTTGCAGTATAATCAGCATACAATATAAGGTGCTTTAGATCACGTTAGGAGCATTTATAAATATAAAGTTTGATCAAAAATATTTTTTATTAGTAAATGGGTCTATAAGACGGTTTCTTCCGAGTATTACCTTGCGATAATCGAGTAATAATGTTTTTCACTCTATCCTAAAACCTATTATCATAAGGTCAATTGTTTAGACTTCAAGAGAGCGTATTGAAGATAATGGTAAAATATTACATTTATTATATAATATACAGCTAAGTATATCATACAGGCTAATGTATTCAGTGTGCATTATAATGCCTTAACTGACGGATGTCTTGAATAACCTTCTTTCAAAATGTTAATACTGTCATTGAAATTCGTATTGCATAGACCTAAAGAGAGCGTATTGAAGATAATGGTAAAATATTACATTTATTACATAATATACAGCTAAGTATATCATACAGGCTAATGTATTCAGTGTGCATTATAATGCCTTAACTGACGGATGTCTTGAATAACCTTCTTTTAAAATGTTAATACTGTCATTGAAATTCGTATTGCATAGACCTAAAGAGAGCGTATTGAAGATAATGGTAAAATATTACATTTATTATATAATATACAGCTAAGTATATCATACAGGCTAATGTATTCAGTGTGCATTGTAATGCCTTAACTGACGGATGTCTGGAATGACCTTCTTTCAAAATGTTAGTACTGTCATTGAAATTCGTATTGCATAGACTTAAAGAGAGCGTATTGAAGATAATGGTAAAATATTACATTTAATATATGATATATAGATAAGTATATCATACAGAATAATGTATTCAGTGTGCATTGTAATGCCTTAACTGACGGATGTCTGGAATAACCTTTCAAATTGTTAATACTGTCATTTCAATTCTTATTATGTTCAGTTAACTTTTAAATATTGAATATATTTGGCGTTAATTTTGAAGAAATTCATTATTGACAATTCAATGAAACTACGTGATGTAGTATTATTTCTAATTTCTTTAAGTTCTTTACCACGACCTAGGTTCTAATCTTTGCTAATAGCCTACATGAATATGTTGTAATACAACGAAACCTAAAATACAAAAAAACTTTTAAACTTAGTAAAATCATTACCATCGAAAAGTGAAATCTTGTTGTACAATGATATGGATTGAACTGTAATGGTTAAGTTGAAGTTCGATGTGAATAATGTCATGACGGAAATATGTGATTATTATTGTATAAAAGATATCAATGTTGAGCGGTTTCTTTAGTGTTGAGTAATTAGAAAAAATCTGTCAAACACGAATAGAACGCACTACGAGGGTTCCTATAAATTCAAGAGCTTATTATGAAGAAATGAATTACATACATAGTTATTTTCATAAGTAATATGTTGCCTACTATATTTTCGCAGGTGTAAAACTATGGTGCATAAAATTATGGACTTGATAAACAATTTTTAAAATTCAACACATACAGGTCGAGTATCTTTTGAAGGACCAGTTACAAGTTATCAAAGTTTTTTCTAAGCTTGAGTAGTATGTTTTCAGAGATATATCGAAAAAAATGTAAAATAAAATGACCCCATTCCCTTATTTCTGAAACTACTCAATCTAAATTATGAAATATAAAGTTTCTTTTATATCCCTCATCCTATTGGTCAGTCACAAGGGTCCCAAAAGTTTTTTCTAAGTTTGAGTAGCACATTTCCAGAGATATACTGAAAAATATACAAAATACAATGACCCTATCCTCTTATTTCCGAAACTACTCAATTTAAATTTTCTTTTACATTCCTCATTCTATTGGACAGTTACAAGGGTCCTTAAAGTTTTTGATAAGGTTGACTAGCCCATTTCCAGAGATATACTGAAAAATATGCAATATAATATGAGCCCAGGTGTTTATTTCCTAGACTACTCAATCTAAATTTTGAAATTTACGTTTCCTTTTATATCCCTGATCGTATTGGCCAGTTACAAGGGCCCAAAAACTCTTTTTTCCAAGTTTGAACAGTATGTTTCCAGAGTTATAGTGAAAAATAAGCAAACGATATGACCCCGTTCTCTTATTTCCGAAACTACTCAATCTCAAATTATGACTAAACGGGGAAAAGTTTGTAGGAAGACTGTAGTTAGTTTTTAGACTGTAGTTAGTGATAGTTTTTCATAATAAAAAAATAAAGAAATTTCACTTCAAACGAAGCGCGGAATCCACGATACGTACACTTGATCTGTGTTTGGTTTAGTTGAATTCATGAACTTCAATTGACAGTTAATAAGGGGAAAAAGACAACAGTAGATTTTCATCGATTTGAGTGCAGTTTTGAAAATCTTGTGGTGTCTTTTTCCCCTTTCATATGATTTGATTCTGAAGTAGGTCAGTGTTTTCATTGTTGTTTTTTAAGGAATATGAATTAAATATGGGGGATCTTTAAAAATTATCCTGTGTTAGGAACTTCATAAAATTTTTCGCTGTTTTTTACCAGAATAATATGTTATTCCTTTTTTTTTTCTCTACCGTATCCTACTACCTACATACGTACAGACCAATGGGATGTTATTTTTTGAAAACAAATTTAGATCATAATAAATGTTTTAAAAAGTTAATTAACATTATTAGCAGAAAGTCGCTTCATTCCAAAAAGCTCGTCAAAACTCAAAGCTTGCGCGCTAGTCGATAATAAAGCTCATTATTACGGCATGTGAACAAAAATAAAACGTCCGGTTATTTACGCTATATTTATTGTGATAAAAGTTACGAAAAAATTTTTATCATCATATAACGCAACAATATTAATTATTCAAGCAGTACATAATCAAGATAATAAAAGCATATAAAACAGTTAATAAGAATGCACTTACATACACAATTTGAAGGACATTAATATAGATTAGTGGCAATGAAATAAACTCGGGGCATATCATGTGAATAGCCCAATGGGGTGAAGAGTTAGACGATTTTTCTTACAAAAATAGAGAATTATAAATTAAATATGTATTGTTTCAGATCCGACCTGAATCGACTTAGAATAGATCTGGGTGTCACCGTTCCAAAAGTTGAGATCACAGGCAAATATGAGGTAATCGGGAACGTTCTTCTCTTTCCTGTCAGATCGCAAGGTGACTTCTGGGCTGCATTTAGTAAGTATCGACTCTATTTAATGAAAGAAAATGGAAGAAAAATGTTTTCTTAATGGGCATCACCCCAGATTTATTGCACTGATATTTTGAGTTTCCTTTTCGTTCGAGACTTCGTTCACATCCACATTAAATAGACTACGCAGCTGTTCGTGATAGCGAGATATGCAGAGAATGATTAATCATGTCGCAAAACGTTAAGTAAGTTAATAAGTTTTGAAATTTTGTAACTCTGTAATGTAACATGAAGATACGTGAATTAAAAAAGTTGTTTGTAATGGATGTGAACAATCAAACATACGTAAACAATCAACAATCAATGTTGTATTCTCCTTACAAATACCATTTAAGACAGATTAATAAAAAAGTATGATTTTATTTGTGATTGCTTGAATTTCTAACACCGTGCACGACTTTTATTTCCGAAATGCGGCCTTTCATAATAATTTATTTTATATCCCTGATCCTATTGGTCTGAAAGTTTGAAGGAATTGTTTAGTGTCTAATAAGCCATTAAAATATTCCTTGAATCTGTAAAATCATTATAATTCTTTAAAAAAAAGAATGAAAATATTGAAGTGGTTTAAAAAGAGATACATAGATCACTAAATCACTTAATATTTTTGCAGAAGTTTAAGCTTAATCTTTCCAATGAATCCCTTTTAAAAGTTATTTGTGAACTCATAACCCGTCATGACGTGTTCGAACCTTTTCGAATCTTTTCACCACATTTCCTCTTCTATCTAAATAACCTTTATCAAAAGTCATCTTATTATTTTAATTCGATGGAGTTATGCTATTTGACCACACTGACGCAGAAGCAAATTTTTTTAAAGTGGCTGAAAGACGTGTTTACGGCCTGTTGAACTTGTTTGCTGATTCTTCGATGATGCTGCAACACCTGGAGATTGTTTGGAAAGAAAGTTTGAAATTGTCGTTAATCCTCTTTTTATATCTTTTTTCTTGTGGTCCAGGGCTATATTACCTAGACATTGTGAATTCTTAAAAACCTTTGAAATTAAATTAATGAAATCAAACGAGTTAAATTAATTTCTAAACCAGCAGCGTACAAGAAGTGAGCGACCCTATTTATCCCAAACTTCTAATTACAACAGCAAAAACTTAATTGAAATCATAAACAAACAATACACTGTTTAGGGAAAGAACTGTTGACGAAAATTCTGGTTCAGTAAGATAAAAAAGAGATACTTTGATGATAATTGCTTATTTCACTACAAAGTTTTAATAGTTAACAAATTTAAACAAAAAGTAGTCAGCATGTTATAACCTGTTGATGACCCACCCGCCTCAGTGTTACCACTCCAACATCACAATTTAATTGGATGAAATGTATAGTTTTGTGGTTGGGTTGAGTCGAACCAGTTATTGTTTATTTGACCTGTAGTATGATGGAATATGCTCTCTAGGAATTGTTATTCTGCGGTATCTCAATTGGACAACGTTATTAGAATTTATTGTTATGATTTGCCCTATATTCAAAGCGGATAAGTCAATAATAAAATAAATATAAATATATGAAAAAGTGCAGATGTTGAAATAGAATCGTGTATATAAAAAAAACAGTTTTAGTCTGTCAGTTAATCGGTTTGTTTGTTGCTAATTTGTGTCACATAAAAACGATTAAACATGTTTTGATGGAATATTTCTTCTTAAATAGCTTAGTTATTAATAAATGCATGGATACATTATTTTATGACAATGTCAAGAAACTGAACAGTATAATGAAAACATTTGGAGGTCAACAAGTGTACATTTTATGAGAAAAATAAAAATGTATAGCATTGTGTAGTTAATTTTATAACACTAGTAAGTAGTCTAAAAGTAAGACTTAAAAATATATTCGTAACAATATTTTTATTACGTAATTAAAATTAATGTCTGAAATTGCAAAAGAACAATTTTTACCAATTTTTTATTGGAGGTTTCATATTTTTAATAAATCTTCGATTTCAATTTGGAATTTTCAAGAAAATAATCTCGCTATATTAACAACGGGATTTTTGGACTGTGCTTTGTTTTATTTGGACAAAGTTCATATTATAATGGAAAAAGGAAAATAAACAATACCATCTATTTAAAGTTAATGTATCCGTAACTATGAGAGAGTTTGTTTCTATATATTATCACGCGTTTGATATTTTTAATAATTTTATCGATTGAAATTAGGAATTTTTAAGAAAATAATCGTGTTATATTTACAATTGAGTTTTTGGGCTTTTTGGAGTTTTTGTGTCGTGTTTTATTTGAAAAAAAAAAGAAATTATTGTTCTCATATAACGTGAAAAAAATTTCAGTGGATATTGCGGGCATCGGCAAGATCTACGGGAAGGAGGTTGTGCGTAATGACATTAAGTTCATGTCAGCCGAACGTCTTCTTATCGACTTCAAATTGCAGAAGTCCAGGTTCAAGATAAAGGATACTGTTAACCACGGCAGTATTATTGGTGAGTAATTTGACTGGCCCTTTGACGAAACATTTCATTCTTCAATAAAATTACGTTCGAAACCATGAAGTTTTTAGATTGTTGCTAATTTAAGTATTTATTTCATCCTTAGAAATATTTCTGGAATCAGTCAATCCAACACGTTAATCTGCTATAAACGACTTAAATTTTTGGTAATTGATTACGTTTTGGATATCTCATTTGTGGAAACGGAAATATATTGAGAGCTATCTTTTTGTGAATCTTATTGCAAAAGTGAATGGAGTGGAAACTGGACTCCATTTGTTAAATTTTACAAAAAATCTTGAGATTATCGTTGGGAAGACTGAAAAAGAGAATTCTGAGAAACCGCAAAATATAAATATTTATAAAACAATGATAAATTTATCGTAATAAACATTTTTTTTCGGTTATAACTTCAATAATTGATAGTTTCTTGTTATTCTCTTGAAAGAAACCAAACTGGTGAAAGTCAAAGCGAAATGGATATTTATAAATAAAATTTCGATTACAAATTAAAAAAAATTAAGAAAAGCTTCTTATATTTCTTTATTTATTTTACATAAGTCGAGAGTTTGTTTTTAAGAAACTAACATTAATATCAAGCCATATAAAGATTCATCTACTTCTCCACCTTACATTCCAGGCGAGGCAATGAACCAGTTTTTGAATAATAATGCTGCTGAGATTATAGAGGAGATGAGACCTGCCGCAAGCGCTAGCGTGGCGCGACACTTCCAGTGCTTCCTCAATGGTGCCATATCGAAGATACCCATCGACCTCTGGCTTAAACCCTGAAACGGTTCATTAGCCATTTCAAATACCATGACATGCACAAATACAGACATTCTACAGTGGATTATCTGATAGACTGAGAACAGTGTTGGTTTAAGTATTTCTTAAAGTGTCAGAAATATCGCTTGTAAATAGTTTGGTGTTTCAGAATTCCCTGAAGGGAAACTATTAATACAGCTGGACTTTTAATGTAGTAGTTCCATTATATCCCAACCGTTATTTAAAGTAGGTTTTTAAATTATATTTTTTACTAATTTGTATAATATTAATTGTATTCTACATGTAAGTTAACATAGATGATAATGTTGTACGAATAGAAGTAAAGTATTATTTTAACATTGATTACCGTGTGTTACTTTTAACCATTTTCTTTTAATTTCATAATCATAAATTTAATAGAAAAATTCTCTTTTAAATACCGGTGGCTTAATTTTTCTCAAGTAATATGTTTAGTTGATATGAAGATTAAATCTTTTAGATGAATTTACAATTTAATAAAATCTAAAGTTAAGATTTAACTTTCCTTTTCGATCTAAATGTATCTTATAATTACGATTTTTTCATCTAGTATTCGATTTTAGGTGTACATATTTTAGTGAATCAATATGAATTTTATAACGATTTTCTAACCACATTGAGGCTTTGAAGGATTCCCTGTTGCTTACTATTTATGATAAAAATAAAATAAAGGAAAAATCTTTGCATATACCATCTCCCGGAGTATTAAAGCTGTCAACGAGGAATATTTCAAAAACAAATATGACTGGCCTCCTACTAGTTTGAAATTGAAATGATTTGTTATTATATTAATATTAAAATTGAAAGTAGTATCTTAAAAGCAGATAATTCGTAATCATTTTTGTAAACGAATCATGATTTTGTTTTCTTTATGGCTGAGTTGACATCATATGTTCTTAAATTTTATTTGGATTGCGGTAGGAATATTAAGTTTTTAGACCTTCTTTTTCACTAATAACAGGGTATTACTATTAACAGGTGAAGTCATTTGCAGCAAACTTCATGTCAGATTTGAGAATTCAGACTTGAGAATTTAGCCACAGATGACGTTTGCCTTAAATATTTCATTAGTAATGAGTACGCGTATAACGTATTTGCTATTAGTACGCGAACTTAGTACTAATGAAACGCTAATAGTACGCGTATAACGTATTCGCTATTTATTGCTCATAGAACGCGTGGGGAATTTATTTATGATAATATTTGTTCAGTTAATTTTACAGTGTTTTTCTTAAATGTGATATTTATTATAAATTTTAATAAAATGAAATAAAATTATTGTAGAAGGTATATTTCCGCCGTGTGGTTCACTGAGCACGCACACTTTATAAAAACAGAATATACAAGATAACAAACAGATTTAGTTTTCTTTTATGAAAAGGGGCGAAGTTTATTTACTTCGTTATTCGTTTAATTCGCTATGGTCCATGGAGAAATGCTGTAGATGCGTGGTCCCATTTTACCTTTTATATAAAGGTGAAACGAAACTACAGTAGTTATCTAACATTGCATTATTTCTTTTAACGTACTCAGAACGTTGTTTCACGAGTAACGTTTGCGGTCCGAATTGTGAGCTGATAATCACGTTAAAGCAATCGCTTGCGGACGCTTTTGGCATCAGATTTCAGCAAGTTTGCTAAAAAAGACTGACTGTGACTGAAACCGTATTAGTCAAAATGTTTTTATAACCTTTTGTCTACGAGTACGAGAATGCACTACGAGTGGTTGCTGCATAGTTTGTTTACACCTAGGTTCGAGTGTGAAATCAAAGTATTTATATATTTATGAGTTCTGTTTATCATTTTTGATATCTGTTAATATCATAAGCGTATAAATATTTTTCTTTATTTGTTGCCTAATAAATTTACAATCACGCAACCAATCTCTATAACATTCTATACATGTATACCTATAATCCGCATAGCGGGGTAATAGATAGGTGCGGGGCTTCGTACGGGTGGAATACTAATAACATGTGTTTGGAAATTTTTTAAAGGGCCGAACAACTTTTCTTGAAATTTGGTATATGTATACTTAGTTCATGATTTGGAAGAATATATAGTCTATTATTTAGTCGGAGATATAGTATAATACCTGATTAATAATAAATCCATGATACAATTTTAGTACTAAAATATGTCAATAGATGGTGCAACATGTATACTAAATCATGGCAAAAAGTTTAACATTTTGTGACTGAAGTGGTGAATGAATACTAATAGTCTTATAAGGTTGGGGACAAATCCTGTCATTTATAAGGATGCAATCACATATGTACGTGTAGGTATTATATACAGAATTGTTAAATTGTTACGAAATTCCGAGTTTTTTCATTTCATTGTTATTTTTAATAAATTATTTCAAACTTTGCTAAAGGGTTAAATGTAGTGCAGTGCATGTTCCCCGGACGCTGCGCGGTAACTCAAAGCGGCACGACTCGATGGAGCAACATGGAAATGAACTTCTTATTGGTATTTGGATATTCAGTGATATGAATATTATTTCACAGAAATAAATATGGATTATATTAGTTATTTAGTGTTTCTTATAAAGTTGTTTTCTTGCAATGTTGAAAGTTGCAAATAAATTATTTTTCATAATAAAGATCGAAATGTCATAGATTATTTTCGTCTGATATTTTCGAGAGGAGTCAGAAAAAATATTTGTTGTAAAAAATGTATCATGACAATCTTCCAAATTCTATTCAATTTATATATTGACATTCTTCCAAGTTCTATTTTAATGGATTTCTAATGTCTAAAAGTTCTATTGTAATAGATTTTGGCGACCGAACTGTTCTGATGACATTAAAGGCGCCTCAGTTTCAATAGTGCTAAAACAATTTTCTAATGTATAGCTTAAAGTTATTGACATAAGTATATGGTATAATGGTCGTTCTGATACATTATCAAATCTCGTTTCTGCATACTATCGAACAGAGAGACATACAGACGATTTCGCCTTTTTGTGTGAAGATTTGTTACGAACAAAATCTAGAAAATCAAGTTCAGGTTTACTGGTTTATGTTTGTGTAAAAAGTTCGCTGATAAATAGGATTGAGTATGTTTAAATTCTCTTACTCATATATTTGCATGGCAGTGGGCTCGATCGTATATAATTCTCTTCATTTCCGCAGGAAATTACTTTTGATTACGCATTTTTATAATTATTTATTACCTACGCCATTGACCCAGAATTTAGAATTTGGTGGTGCTAACATTTTTGATGTGCGAACTGTTCTGTATTTTGTATTTTATTCATAATTACATATTTAATTATATTTTAAACCCCTGGTATTTTTGGCACTTAAATAAGTTAAAGACTTTAGATTAATCTGTAATATAGCATATTATTATACTTTTTAGCTGTCTAATATATTTAAAACATTGAATACTATGCTGCCAGATCCATTCACGGATACACAAGTCGAGCATTTAGCATCTTAAATGTTTACTTTTGAGATTAATTTCGTCCTCATATTTGGTTCCAATTTCATCTATTGCACATATTGCACGTTATTGCAGTGTCTTACAAAGTTGTTAGTCGTTCCATTACCCATTGTCAACTCTCTTAAAATTAATAAAGTCATTGTCAACTCTCTTAAAATTAATAAAGTATACCTAAACTATCGTAACAAACCTTATTTTTCCTCAATTTCTTCGACCACTTCATATGGAAATTTAATTGGAAATCATTTTCACGTCGCCATATCTTCCTCTCTTGATAATGTTCTGCTAACCTATAAGTTATATTATGGAGGCTATCTTACCATTTTCATTACAAAATAATATTGCTTCACATCCTGAAAATTCTTCACGATTCAGAAGAACAGTGACAGATCTTAGTAGCTTTGTTTTGCTTGGTAATTAAAATTGTTGGACGTATTTAAAATTGTTGGACGGTTGCTTACATTGACCTATATCGTTTTATGTTGCCTTATATGAATTTAAAATTGCCGTTATAGGCAGAATAAGTTATTTCGTTCCTAATTTCAAAAGACCGTTAAGAAAGTGCGAAGGCAGGGATAAGATTATTATTGCCAGATGTCCCTAATCTTTAAAGTTTCACCTAAGCCTTGCATTAACTCAGAATATCTACAATAATTGAAAAAAATAGAGCAATGACATAATAGTAAAATATTTTATTCTCGGTCCTTTAAGAAATAGGAGTGACTCCGGCCAACTCTCGCTGATAGGAATGTTACGAGTCAAAAGCCGCTAACGAAGATAAGGATAGAACATACGACTGGACAAGCTCTAACGGAGATGCAGAGATTACGTTGGTGGTGCGCACATATTAATTTGTACGTTAAGCCAGAGGAAAGTTGACCATCGGCCTTATCCCACAAAAGTCGGAAGTGTTCGGTTGGCGACTTACCACACTCAAAACTCGTTCGTCTGCGTTACATGGGACCCAAAATGTCTTATTTTTTCGACACTACCAATAATTTAAATATTTGGCACATATTGAATTGAGTAGCATACGTACAGTGAATAGAAAAGCCCAGAAATGAGTTTCTGATGGTGACAAAAAGTATATTTTCATTTAACGATTAAAAATCGTTTTTTTATTTTTCATGTCGATGTTTCTATTTCTTTGTACCAATTGTTTTAGATGTCAGTCCCGATTTTCTGCTAACTGGATTAGGCAGCACTAGGTGTGACGTATTAGCGAACAAAATTACAAGTAATTTATTAAATATGATTTAACTTTTTCTTCTTCTCCCTAGTATATATCACTTGGTGTCAGTTCTCCTTGTACGTTTATGCTAAAAGATACGATTTGTGTTGTCTCAGTATCGGTAACATATAGCACTTTCAGTAATTTTTTTAGCGTTTGAATCCAGATCATGTAGGTTCGCCCCGAGCTCTTTTTCCGTCCGTAAATTACTTTACTCCTCTTGTTATGTGGCCATTGTTTTTCTTCATAACATGAATGTATCTTCTCAGGTTATCATTGCAAAGTTATCCTTTATATTTGCTACCTTAAAGGTTCCTCGTATACGCTAGTTCTGGTTCTTATTCATTCTACTTATATTTGCATTCTCGGGGTATATATACATACCTACATAAATGTGTATATATATGTTAATGAAGCTAATATGTGGAATAATGACAGTTTTAAATACAGTATATGTAACCTAAGTATGTACAATGTTCTATTTATAATATGGAATGTAGAATTATAATGCATTTTACGTTTAGCGATTTTTTCCATCTTTCACTTCGTTGTTTGTGTAAGAGATTTTGCATGCTGCTATTTGTATGAAGTCTCTGGAACTGCCATCAACCACCTGTCTGGAACTGCTTTTAACCATTTGGAGCTGCTGAAGTCTGATGCTCTTTTACTGGACATATCAATACAATTTAATTCTATTCCATCAAAAATTAACACTTGTCCTTCAATCAAGGACATAGGGATACTTTTGCATTAATAATGTTATGGGTTTAGGGTTTTAATATACATAGGTTATATTTAGACAGGAAATATTATGGGATTTATATATATGAATAAAATTATATGAAAATAGGTACCCTACCTTTATTTGGCATGTAGCGTTATAATTAATACCTAATTGATGATAAATTACAGCGTATGAGTTATCAGAGTATTTTATCAAAAATTCTAATTTGTTACGTAAATTCAACAAAAACTCGTACCATTTTTCTATAATTTTGTTCAAAAGTTTCCGTATTCTTTTGGTAATACCAGATATTTTTAAAATATGTTCAAAAATATGTTAATTTTAAACATTTAAATTAATTAACTTTATATTCAATGACTACATAAATCATTTTAAATTAGAACACGTAACAATAATTGGTAATATAACCGTTTAAATTTGGTTTTTAATCTGTAGTTGTGATTAAATAAAACAAGAGGACAAAATATAGTTTATTTTTTTGTAAATTACAAAATTTTGAAATTTTTCAAAATCGAACAATGATTTAACTTATTATTGTATTAAATTATGTACATGTACTAATTATAAATTTTAATTTTAAACACGAACAATACATTTAAGATAGTTCTAACCTACAATCTGATTTCAGATAATAATTAATTAAACAAAATGTCAAATTGACAGTTTGTCGATTTTTATTAGTACTTACATATAAAGCTCGATTGTACTACTAATCTCATCACAATTTTGCGGTTCACTAATATATAACCGAATATGATCTCTAAAATTCAAGATCAAGATCTGTACCTAAGTAAAATTTATTATTTTTCCCCAGTAACTCTGAACTCAGGTAATCGTTGTATTTTTCTGTAATCTTTAAATAATTTCAGATTTGTTGGCATTTTCATTTCGGAGATGAGGGGGCGTATAAGTATATATTTCGCATACATTATTGTTAATACGTAATATACTATGCAAGTTTACACGACATCGCACTCATTCTATCTTATCAAAGAAAATACATTTTTTCAATTTTCTTTTCTTGATACCTAAGAAAGAGGTGAGAAAATAAAATAGTTTTAGTGCAAGTCTGCCTCGCTCGTCGAGTGTATCCGTAAGTAGTTTTGAAGCGAAATTACTTGATTTATGGTAAATCATCCCTGATGAGAAATTATTAGCGTAATAAGTATTTAATAATACTTAATATAATTAATTAAGGCATATGTATATTATCGTGAGTATATCAAAAACTTAATCATTAAAGCTTTCCTATGAATTTTGCGTGGGCTTCCAAAAATCCTGTTTTTTTTTAAATTTTAAGTTCAGTAGTTTCAAAAATAAGACGGGGCACATATATTTGACATATTTTTCTATATCTCTATAGATTCACTAATTCAAACTATTAAGAAACGAGGCCTTTATAATTAGTCCCTTAAAAGTGTAAAACAAATTGAGTACTTCCTCAATTTGCACCCCTCTTTATTTCCGTATAAATATATTTTTGTGTAGTAATGTTGTGCGGATTAATATGCTTTATTACTCTGACAAATTTTAAGTTTCCGTATCAAGCGATTTCTGCGAAAAACGCATGTGACAGAGGGATGAGTTATGTTAGGATCGCGTTTTTAATTTTGGAGTACGGAATCGTAACAGTACTTTGACGTTTTGACAGGACTAGGTGTGGACAAGCAACTTGATTAAGTATGTCAATTTTCAAGTCGGTAATATGTGTAGTTTCAACACACCACGGCGACGCTCATTTTGATATGGAACTGATAAATTCAAAATTCATTCAAGTCACACATTCAAGTTTACGTGAGTCAATGATCAGAGATGGAATATAGAGAGTATGGTCATCAAATCATACTGATCTTTTGTGGCCATTGAAAAAATATTATATCAAAATTGCGCACTCATACAATTTTTTGATTATAGCAATATTTTTTACATAAATCATTTTCTTTTATATAGTAAAGAATAAATATCCAACATGTTTGATAAGTGTATGGGAAAAATATATGAGGTATTAAATAATTGTCGAAATTTTCATACCCACAGATTTGTTTTTTTTTTTTTTTTTTGTGTGAACACTTCATTTGTTTAATGTTTGGCGGCTCTGAACATTTTTAGGTATAGGTACGTATATACCGTTTGTAGATGTCGTAAATCAATTCAGAACTTATATGGTAATTATTAATAAAAATATTATAAACAGTTAATACTCTAAATTATTATGACTACAAAGTGATTTTTAGCAGTAATATGAACATTTTATAATAATCTATAGAAAAATACCGAAAAAGGATTTAAACGATTTTTCTTAATTTTCGGGAAACTTCATCTATAACTGTACAAGAACATACCAAGTTTGTATATGTTTGAATTGCCATACTTTAAAGATGAGATATATTATTTGTTTCTGTTCATTTCTTCTATTATTTGTTTCTGATGAAGCCATGGATTGCATTTAAATATAATTTCAGAGTATCACTGTACTTCTTATGTGCAGTAAACGGATAGTTATGCTGGTCTAGTATACCATTGCCCAAGTGTTTTAGTTGAATGTATTATTAAGTATACACCAGTTGTATAAGTTTTTACTACAAATATCGCCGTATTATGTATAATATTAGTGGTAATTTACAGTGTATGACTTCTCGAGGTATATCTCCAAAAATTATAATTAGTCATAGCTAAAAAAGATATGTAATTTCGATAATTTTATTTCCATTTCTCAGTATTGTTTTGGTATACGTGCAACACAAAGTTTTAACTAAATTATATAGGGGAATCGCATACAAAGTAATTGGAACTATGTTAAATTTTATAAAATTAACGGCGATTGAAATAAACGTACGTAATAAGACGTACAGCGTTTAAATAAACATGTACCAATATCTGGCAATATAACCGATATGGTTTTTAATTGTGGAGTTTAAATAAAACAAGAGGACAAAACATAATTTATTACTTTCTAAATAATTATACAATTTACAAATTATTATAAAGGCTTGTATTTTTCAAAAATTATCAATAAATAAAAATCTTAGTTATATTAAATAATTTACATACATTCATTTCATAAATTTTAATTTTGAACAGGAACAATACTTGTATAAAATAGTTGTAGAACAAAGACTCGGTTAATCACAGTAATGAGTCATAACATCTGTAATATGGATTTAGATTTTCATTCCATTTTTCATGTTTACAATAATTTAATAATTAATAAATCGAAACGTCAAATTGACAGCTCGTGGATTTTCATTATTCAACTCGACTTCATTGCTAAATCTAAGATGAATGACAAATAGTTATACTAATAAATGGTAGGGAAAACTAAGCAGTAATACATGGTATTTCAAGTAGATAAAAATAAAAGGCAAAAATAAATGAAATTAAAATGAAAAAAAAATATGATTTTTAAAGAAAGGCATTTTCTTTTCAACTTCTGTGTATGAAAACGGCAATGGTGAATCGAAAAGGGGTATTTAGTTCAATGTATGTGTATACGTATGAAGAACAATTGAGTATGTGTGCGTTAGAAGCGAAACTTCTTTATTGTGAACAATTTATTTGTAACTAATTTAATTACGTGTTATTAAATATGCTAATATTGCTCGAATAAAATATTTTAAAAGTTATTAGAATAACTAACAGCACCATCTCTGGTCTCTTGTTAAAACAAGATTCGTTTGAATTAATTTCACAGATAGCTCAGCAGAAATACTCATTTATGTAAGTTGTACGATAGATGGTGCTAGGATAGCGTCAATTGTGAACTAACGTTTCAATTCTTATAGCTTGCAGATGTCAGTATAATAGAAGCGCCACTTCAAAAATATTTAGCTTTTTCTATGTTTAAATTATTTTAATACAAAGTTGATGGAGAAGATTAAGTTCAATTCCTGTCTGTGTATGAAAAAAAACCCAAAAATACAAGTATTAAAATACGCCATAATATTATGGTTTCTTAAGAAGCAAAATGAAAATTAATAGGTTCAATTCTAGAAAATTGTAAGAATATTTGTTTTACACCGTTATAACATATCTTCTGAAAATCACGTACGGTAATTAAACATCTTCTTAAATATAAATAAAGCTGGCATAAGTGTAATCTAAGAAATATTTAATTTATAAAACTGCACTTAATTATTCTCTTCAATCTATCACATTCATATTGGCGATACGATTTCACGAGCGCTAGAACTGCCACGATTTGCAATTTAAACCGAAACTTAACCGATATATTTTTCGCAATCATCGATGTTCGGCATATGGGGCATTTGAGAATGGCAGCGTGTTATATCAGCCGGCGCATGCAATAGGTCATGTAAGGATTTCATCACATAAACTAGCAAGAGAAAAGATTTTTAAGCACGATTTTTTAATTTCATATGCCTGAAACTGAGTCAGAGCCGAGGATGATTATGAAAAGGAACCCCTAAAAGGTGATAATATTTATATGTAAATACATATATGTATTACATATAATATTTATAAGTAATACATATATGTGAATACATATTTTTATCTAACTATGGTCAAAGAATTTTTGTTTCACTAACCAAATTTGATCCACTAAATTTTGTTCTCTGATATGGAATTCCATAATATTCTTATCTTTTTACTTATAAAATAAGATTAAAAGACAAAGTGTTATAAAATGCAAAGAGAGAACACTTCGAAAAGTATGTACGGTCGAATATTATTATTATACTTGTTTTTGGTTCGAGGCTTTTATTTTTGCCGTGAAGTTTTTTTCCAGTAATAATTTTTTTAATATTAATGTACCATAATCAAAATGACTTATAAGTATTTTAGTATAATATTTGTATCTCAAAAGTACCCTCGACTGGAATAAAAGTATCTTGTATATTAGCTTGAATTTAATGGCGGTAATTGTAACGAAAATTTGTATTCTTAAATTTTAAGCCCGCACAATCAGTCTTACTACCTGAGTACTAATATTTGATCTTAAAGTTCATTAGTAACATTTGATAAAAGAATCTGGTTTTAATTTTAATTCCCACCTTAACCATTGTTACAAAGCAAATTTAATTTAAATCGGTTCAGTGCCTTTACACGAAGTTCAAACGAGTAGACAAGCAGATGAATAAAAAGGAAGTTACGCTTTCTTTTTTCCTTTTAAATATTTAGCTTTTTTTAGAAAAAATATTTATATTTATTAACCCCAAAACTTAAAAAATATCAGCTTTTCTAGTCCCACGAATTATTGCAGTGAAACATTCAGTCAAGTCGATTCAATAGCTTTTGGATGAATTTTTGAACAGACAAGCGGACAAAAATAAAAAAAGAAGAGTTTTGGGTTTAGATATGCCTTGACAACATATTCTCATATTTTTCAAAAACATCTTCAAAGTGCAAACGTACCTTTGTTATGGTTTTATAGCAATACAGAGTTAAGTATTATTAATCCTTGATATTGCGGTAATCGATTTTTTAAAATATGTTATAATTCGTAAAAATTTGTAAAATAATTCGTAAAATAACAAAAATATTATTCTTATTATACCTTAAGTTACAATTTGTTTTTTATTTATTTGAATGAAATAAAATATGCGTCGTAGCTTTACGTTTTCAGTATTTTTCCGTATGCTACTCGCAAAACTTAAATTTGAAATTTATACAAAACTTGTGTTTGCAGCGATGAAACATGCACATAAAAAATATTGAAATATTGAATCGCTATTTATTGATTCATGGATTAAATTTTTCTGTAAACGCATGACGAAATTGTTTAAAGTGGCTGTGTACTTTGAGAACAGTGCCTGTGTTTAGTACTTTTGAAAAAAATAGAAATTTATATTAAGAATAAAATATGCTTTTTTACAAATAAATTACGATACTGTATACCTAATTTTTTAAAGTGAAACTTCTTGAGCGACGTTATGTGTCAATCTGTCACATTAAAATTACGTAACGTTTCAGAAAATAAACTCCGAACGCATCCGACTGGCAACGGAACCAGCCGAGTGCTACTAACACGGCGGTCGAGAATGTCAAATAAGTTTATTCAAATGCTTATAAACAATCGAACAATTGGCACGTCGCCACCAATTTTCCCATCTTTAATCCTGAAATGAGTTTTGTGTACGGTGTAACGCAAAAGTTATTAAGTGTGTGTGATAATATTATTAATTAATTACAATATTAACCGTTAAAGAATTTTCACTTCAGTCTTACGTGGGTCCGGCTCACGTATTTTTTAATTCCTTACCTTAAATCCTAGGGATTTTTTAAAATTAATTAATTGTTTTGAAAATTAAACTACTTTAAATGAGAAAGGGGAACGAGGAATTAATTCAAGTGACGTTACGAAAATACGTGACGGCGTTGGAGGAGCATGAACACAACTTTAAGCCATAATTGAACAATGCGGAACGTTTACAATTTTGCCGGTAGATTTTTAATGATTTTTTATTTTAAATAACCTTTTCCTTATAGTGTATATTTACTGTTCTATTTATTTTTCGTTTATTTATTTTTAATCATTTTTACGTAGTTACTAGGTTAGCTAATCAGTATTTAGTGACGAGTTCAATACTTTTATCGAAAGATTATAGAATATTCCAAAAATTAAGTAAATGGACTGAAGTGCTCTCTGTTAATAACGATTAGCATTACGTTTCTAAGTGCCTTAAATCGAAGAAAGTTATTTATTTGCCTTTAAGTAGAACATGGAAAATGTAAACATTCAAGAGTACAAATTATATGTTTTTATTTTTTATATTTATTTAATGTTTATGGTTTTTTATTTTATTAAGTAAATACTTTATAAATACTTTGGATTTATGAGAGTTTTTTCTGAGCAAAAAATAGGGAATATTTAAATTTTTTTCGATGTTTTTTAAACTCATAATCACATAAATATGATTCAAATACTTCGACTATGCTATAACTACCCTTCTTTTTTATATATCTAAAATTCATTCAGTAAAATGCGGCGTAATAGCCTGTCCACCATTTTGGGTGTGTACACTCGACGAGTTAAGTACGAAAGGAAATAGTTTCTGAATTAGGTTGCAAAATAGCTACATTTTACTGTCATTAATCAACTTGCTATCATTCTGGCGTTTCATTTGATTACATCCATTCTGTTCTTGGAACATGACCCGATAATTTCAAAAAGTCAGCACCGTGACACCGTTTCAATGTTTAGAAATATTACAAAGTGAGATCATTGTTCATACATGGAGTTATTTACAAATACAATTGCCATACTTTAATAGGCTATAATATTTGGGACCTATGTTAATTATTCTTAAGTAATTGTCTGCTATTAAATAATTACTTTATTGTTTTCACGTCGAGAATAGGTCATCGTCGTTGACCATGGTGAAGGCTCTGTCGGCTAAAGGTTTAAGGAATTCTTCAAGGCTGTTCTCCAAAACTGGCTGAAGTTCTTTGGAGACTTTCCTCCAGTTGTCGTTGAGGAATTTGTTCATCATTTGTCCTGACGTTTCGGAAAATATCTTTTATTAAACAAATATGTCAAACTTAAAAAAATAGTAATGGTATTATTTTGTTATTTTAAAGACCGAAAAATGGATCGCGGATAAAACTGCTTGTAATATTAACTGACTAAAATTCAAAATGTCAGTGCACGATGGCAATAAAGTGTTACTGTGCATTGAAATTCCAGATCGTGCTAAATAGGTCGAGTAAGTTTGTGATGTTAGTTTATTATATGCATATAATGATATGTTATTTTGTTGTTGACACTTCAGAATCAGAAAGATCGGTAGGTTGAAATGGCAATGAGCATATCATATAGCGCGCAGAAGTGATGACCTTTAGGGGACCAAAGTTTTAGAATGGCGACCATGTACCGAATGTGCAGAGTGGTACGATCTCCCGTTAAGCGGGCAGATGACCTGATAAAGGTCGCAGGAAACCGTTGGATGTAAGTGGAGCAGGATCGATCTTTGTGGGACTTTATGGAAGAGGTATGTGTTTAGCTGTGGACGTCTTCCTATTGATGATAATTATGACTTAAGAATGAAATAAAAGCATTTCTCAAATTTGTTTTTTTTTTATATTGCAATAACGTTTTCATTCTTTGGTATTAAAAGAAAATGTTTTGATGGGAAAATTCTGAGAATCAGTCGCAGTTTTTCGATAGTAACTGCAATTTATTTATACATCGCCCGTTTGTTGTGGTAAAATTTAATAAGAGCATTTAATCAATCGATTATATTTTAAAATTTAAAAAGTTAATGATATATTATAAAAATTAGATCACAATAAAAAATGGGAGAAAGGTGTAGAACAGGTTTAAATATAACACTTGTTGTACACTTTTTTCTCATTTTCTGTCTTTCATAAACCAATTAAACAAGCATGCTTTAGATGTCTTAAGTAAATATTGCTTATATGTATTATAAACACGCTTTCAACTTTTATATCGCATTATTTTTTACTGAGCTGTTTTTCTTGAAAACTATAACGAGAAAAAATTTTCATTTAAAATAATTCATTGCATATCTTTATGTAATCGATCTTTCAAGATAAATATTTGAAATTGGGAAATAGGATGGATGGATATTTTGGACTTAGTCTATTTCTTTTGATTGGTATATATTCTAAGATTCTCCACGAATTGTGGTAAGTTCAGGATATGTTAGTTTTAATTTTTTAAATTAACTTGGTGTGATAAAAATTAAATCTATATTTTATTTGTACGTCTCTATTTTCCAAATTAAATCTCAAAATTATGAAGAAACTTGGCGGTTATAATTATATCTATACTTTTACATTGCTTTGCATTATTGCCTTCGTAATAATGCTATCTACATTAATTGACAAGTTACTAACGATAACGTTATGTAATGCATATATAAAGATAGGACATTTTGGCTATGGACTATATGTTCTGGGTTTATGGTATATATATACATTTAAAAAGAAAATGGGCTCTTAGAGCCCATTTTCTTTTATTTTTCTTGGTTCGATGTAAAAATAAATTAAGGAAAAATTTGTAGGCGTAGAAATGAATTAAAAACAACAGTCTTACCCATTTGTTCATCCCCGCCGAATAGGTTATCCATTATTATATATCCGTTGCCAATCTTAAACTTTACGACGAGAGCTTCGACGATCAATTGAGATTTACCATTTTCATCTTTTGCCGTCTTCCCCAGTTTCAAGCTAACGGTGGCGTCTATTTTTGCTGTAATATTTAATGAGAAACTTTTAAAAAAAATATGGTAAGTATTATTAAAAGCGTAGTGTGAACATTTTGTATGATATCTCACTGGTAACACAGAAAGTGGTCAAGCGTTTGACGACAAAATACGTAAATGTATCAATCTTTATTAGTAGATATGAGTTGATTAGTGATAGAAATGCATAGTTAATTGACACTGATAAAAAAGGAACATATTTTAATATCTAACGAAGGTTCAATTTTTTTTTTGGTTGTTAATCAATTTAAAAAATACTGGAAACAAAACACAATCGATCATAGTTGCCTGTGCGTTTAAAGAATATTAAGTATTTAAATTTAGAATATCTGTAAACCATCCCAAAGGGTTTGAATTCCGGAAAATGAGAGTCCATACTTCTAAAGAAATTAATTAGGAGTACCATAATGAGCTAAGTACCTTTAAGGATTCAGTGTACGTCGTATGGTTTACATAAAGCAACTCGAGATTAATTTGCAATATAACTTTGCGGTTTATTAATCGTCTGACAAGAAAATACGTAAGTCCGGAAAATACCAATTTTTCTTGCCTTGTGATATTCCCATCTTTATACTTGGCAAATTTGTCTAGATGAGATATATGAAATAATGAAAAATTTGCCTTGCAATATGTTCGAAAAAGTACTGTAAAATAATGCTGTAAAATAACCTATCAAGGTAAGTTCCAAATAATTTATTTCGAGATCGCTTATATAGGCCTTTTTTTACATTTGTAATTTTAGTGGTACAGCCATGTCTACGCTACAGTAACTCTTCAACTCCAAGTTGAAGTTTTTGCAGAAGTACTACAATGAAGCAAAGCTTTAATACATATCAATTATAACACATATGCATATGACGATATTCTCTGTAGGTCTTTTTGGCGTTTAGATAATAATAGTTTGGATAGACACTTTTCTTAGATTCTTTTTTTAGTGTTACTACTTTCCTTTTATTGGCAACCAATTACTTTGCACATTTGTTACTATTGAAAAAAAAGACGCGTCAACCATTATGTATACCAGTTTTGCCAAATTCCCTGAGTACCTTAAAGTTATTCACACTTATAAAAGTTTCAAGTTTTTTTGAAACTGTAATTTTTTACAGTATTACGCAGATAGCGTTTTCTGCACTTTTTCCGTATTTTCATATATCTATAGCATTTACTGAGTGTCTGCAAAGGTTACGTAATATAAAGTGTTAAGCACTTTATTCCAAAACATAATAAGAAATTCTGTCACAGAAATTGTGCCGTCTCCTCTTTATCAATATCAGTTATTTAACTACAGATTAGTACAGTTGCAGTCATCTGAGCTGCAACTATTTTAAGTTTACAAAATATGCATGGAAGCCCTACTTTTGTGGAAGACATACTTTTGTGAACAGGCTCCCTGTGGCTATTCTGGTAAATAAAATCAGCCGTGCGGTAAAAATTGTATGATGTCTGTTATTTGTGGATGACATGAATATTTTTGAATTGTTAGAGATATAGCAAATTGCAAGTTGCTACAGCTTCTGAACAATGATGTTTCTAAAATGGAAGTATTGCAACCCACTTATGGTTTAGCACAAGCAAATGTACAGTTGTAACTCACAGCCGAACGAGCACTCTTTACGAGTATGAAAATGTTGAGTATTAATTCGTGTTCAATTGCTCAATCATTTATTCGCAGTTGAAGGTAACTTTAAATCGGTTTAAAAAAGTTGGAGGTTTTTAATTCACCCGCCTTTTTTTGTTTCTTTTTGTGTGTCTTACCTCAAGTTGCCATGATCGAGTTTGAAGGATATAGATTTAATGATAATCTAATAAAATCTCTTAAACTTGCTTTATCTGCTACACATACACACACACACACACACACACACATATATATATATATATATATATATATATATATATATATATATATATATATATTTATTTATTTTTTGGCTGGCTATTTAAACCAATATGCAATTCATTTTAATGTTTCTTTAACTGTACATAAATAGTAGATATACACAATAAACTGGTAATTGAGAAAGATGTAGATGTTTTGGGGGAGCAGATAAATTCTGAAGAAAGATGGATCAGAAAAATGTGAAATTTACAGATAGGCATTTATATTCATATGTATCGATACCCACGATTCTATTTTGGGTGCCTTTTTACGTCTAAGCATAAACGCATTGTGTTTTTCTTAATGGCAACATGCCAACATTTTATGAGATGATGTGGATAGCGTCATTTCTTTATGCTAAGAGTTACGGCTCGATTAAAACTAACGGTATCTTCAAGGGATACTAGTCAATTCAAATTAATGATATCTGAATATATTGAATATTTTGCAGAACTGGTCATTTTGCGACTTTCAGTTTTCTATAAATTTAATATTTTGAATTATACATTAAGAATGTTTGACTTACAGTAGTTTCCAGAGAACAGTCCTTCGCCCTCAATGGGCAACATCAAAATTTCTCCTTGTAACAGATATCGGCCTTTTAATCTCAGTTCAGGTATAAACACCTTGGCCATTATCACTTTGTTCTTTGAGTCAATACTGGAAATTAAGTAAAATAAATATTTGAGTCATATTTATATTTTCAAATTGACAAATGTAGCAAGTAGCTTATTTCTTAATGAAGTTATTTTATCCTTGGTAGGTGTAAAAGAAAAACAAAATTAACAGCGTCTATTGCTATCAGTTTTTGGAAGGAAAGTCTTCACTAATACACGAGGAGTATCTGATGTATGAACTATACAATATGGGTTGGCTAATAAATTTTTTACACCGAGTTGCTGTCAAGAATTTTTATTAAAAAAAGTATACTTTACACAAAATTTAATTTAAGTATGTACCAATATTATCTACTACTTGTCACCATCTAGTTGTCAGTGACAATATGACTTTATTGTAAAATTCCGGTGTGCGAGGTCGTTTTGGAGATCTTCTCTAACGTCGATTTTTTTTCGCGGTTACTTAGAGTCCTAAATGAATGGTAATTATAGGCTGCCATGTTCGGCGAATATGCTACACGAGTGAGTAGAATCAAGCCGAGCTCCTCTAATTCATCACGAGTACGATTTGCAACATGAGATCTAGCATTATCATATAGAAAATAAACTCGATCCTGTTGACTACTCAATTTGTTAGCTAATCGGTCCAATTGTTCACAGTAAATATCTGCATGAAATGCAGATCTCTCTGGAAGCAACTCCCAATAAATAATGTCCTTGACATTCCAACAGTAGCTGAGCACCACTTTTTTAGCCCTAATTTCAGGTTTGGATACTGAAACTCCTGTTTCTCCGACATCCAGCCTAACTAACATATGTAATCCACTTATCATCGCCAGTTACTGACTGATTCAACCAATCGAAGTTACGTTCCAATGTCAATAACTATTGACAAGTATCAACTCACCACACCGTATTTTTTTTGGGAATCCACACACCGTATTTTGAAAATTTTCCCAATTCGTGCAAATGTGTTTCTATGGTGCCATGACTACAGTGTAGCTAATCTGCCAAGTGACGAGTCGTCAGTCGAGGATCCTCCTCAATTAGCTATCGTAAAAACAGGACGCCCGGTACGGGGTTTGTACTCAAGATCGTAGTCTTCATTCTTTAACTTTTTGAAACAAATCTTTGCCGTCGCCTAGAACACCGTGAATTCGTCCATAACATGGCATATATTATTTATGGCAGTCTTTGCATCGTGACCTAGACGAAATTCGTAAAGCATCCGTATTTGATATCGATACAAATACATTATCTTTTATGTAGTTCACATAAAGTTTCGGCCGTGGTTGTTGTCAACCGACTGCGCTTTGTTATATATTACAGAAAAATGTTTTAAAAGTTTCGAGAATATTTTTAGAAAATTCCCGAAGTTGTGTCTACTTACTAGTAGTAGTTTTAAGTAGATTTTGCAATGAATACATATGTAATAAACATTCCTATTACAGAAGTTTCACTTCCATATTTGTTTTCCGTACAACTTTTGCTAATAGTTCTGTTTAAGTTTTTAAGTAGAGAATTATTATATTTAATAATACTATTACAATATACTAGATTGACTGATTGTCAGACAAATTACACATTAAAGCAAAATACATAGTTCCATACAACCATAACGGAGGATTTTAATAATCAGTGCCGAGATATTAGTCCAATAAGGAAATTTTCGTAAAAACGCAAAAAGACGGCAATGGATTAAAGAGCAATCACTTTCGGTTAATGATAATAAAAGAATTTAAATAATCAGGGCTCAGATGTTAGCCTAATAAGGATTTTATAAAAAACCAGAAAGACACCGATGGATTAAATTGGGGAGTATTCAGAAAATAATTATTTGAAAAGTATTAACAATTCGTACTAGTTAAAAATAGAGGGAGTAATTACTAGAATAGAGAATTTTTTTTACTACCACATATGAGTAGTGTTAAATGGGTAGCAACGTCTTCCGGCAGCAGTCCAATAATCCGACTCTATTGATGTAACACGTTAGCTTTTTAGCAATAGAAAGTCATCCAACAACCAGGAAATTTGGGAAAAATACCGAGTCTTTGGTGTTGTTATCTGGGCTACGAAGTTGTATAATTCTATAAAAAGATTACCCCTATTATATAGTTTGATCGGGCTAAGAGGATACATGCCTTGTAAGAGTCCCAAGTTCCATCTGATGTGACTAATATCGTCATGTCATTCTATGGCGAAATGGGTCTTACCCACCTTGTCTTTTATTGAAATCTACCCTATTTATGGCATTTAAATGGACAAAGAAATGCCTAATATAAGACAAGTGCAAATCAAATGTTTTCAAAACTTGTTTTATCGAAGCACTTTTAATACCAGGAAAAGATGCAACCCACTGGGAAACAGTTCGAAGGATAACAAACTAAATCATAGTTAAAAAACAACTAACAGCCCGGCAAATACTCCTGAAAACCAGAACGGGGTTACTGAAAAACAAAATGAGGGACAAAAATAAAAAAATTGAGTCAAGAGTGTTAACAGGAGAAAGTACATGAAAATAGAAAACATAAAGAAGACAAAAATAGTTCAACGAATGACAAAAGCAAAAACTTACTACAAACGAATAATCTACTCGTTACACATACAAAATCTATATGAAATACTCAGCGATGAAGATGAAAAAGAAACATTAAAGCGAAGAATGTATACCAAAAACAGAACATATCTTCGTATCTGGTATTTTTAACAAAGCACACATAGATGTCTTTAACTGACTTCAAACACTACACAGTGCCTATGCCGGAATCAGGTCATATAATTAAATGAATTTCTGCTGATATTGAAAGCTACAAAGTGATACGAGACAACCGCATTGTAAACTATATTAACCATTACACATATAAACAAAGATATTTTTGATTTAAGTATATCGGTCATTTGACTGTTATAATTGAGGCATGACACAAGGGAAAAAAGTCTTGCGATGCAGGAGATGCCAAAGACTTAGGCATTAAAACAATCTTTCAGACCTTTTAGATGTGTCAAATGTGGGAACCATCGTCCAATAGCTACATGTTTAAGAACATGGAATAGAAGGTACATACGTAAAATAGTAAGACATAAACCCGGCAAACTACAAAGGATGCATCATTTGATGCATCCTCCACAAGCAACACTAAGAAAATATACTTCAAATCTGACTCGAACCCGATATTCACTAGCTCTATAGCGAACTTAACAAGACTCCTAACACGATCATCTGAGAGACGGATACATACAAATCTATAGAAGGCCTTAAATAAGAAGGCATATCTTATGGAGGGCTAACGTACTGGCCCACAAACAGTAATAAAATACCAAACTTGCTGAACCTCTATACATAAAAATATGGATATGTATCGTCAGATCATCTTCATCAGATCCATTTATTCTGAATGTGTAATCGAATAAATAACTATAAGATACACCCATCAGAGTCTATAACAAAAAGATGAACTAGGAATTATATAAAGAAATTATTTCAATCGGAATAGGTTAAACTGGACCGGAAAGTGTTGCGGACATAGAAACCAGTATTGAATACTTAAAACAATATCCGTATCTGTATCTACATATAAGAGTAAGACGCCAAAAGAAAACGAATTTTATAAATTCATTAAAAAGATCGGTAAAGACCGGTCAAGTCTTCGACAAACTCTGTCAAGAGCATCTGCCGTTTAAGATTAAGAAACTTTTACCTCATTTCTTTTATATTGAGATTTATAATTAAGAGCTAAGGTAAAGCTAGGAATAGCGACATCGAAATCGCGGAAAGTATACCAACAAAAACTATGGGATCTAAGTTCAATATATCAATAACAAGATCTGCAAGACTTGAATCTATGAACTTTTAAGCACGAGATTTCCCAGCGAGGTTCTAACTCCAGACAAATCTGATTAAACATGTGCATATTCTGGCTTCTAAGTTATAAGGATATGAAAGCATCTAATTCACAAGAGAGGAGGAATAAGATTCCAAACCAGCTAGATCTGTTCACTAGTCGACTGTGAGAGAAAGTTTCTTTGACTCAATACTGTAAGTCCAGAAAAAAATTTAGTGAGCTAAATGTTGTGGAACAGATTGTTGTGATTTCCTATGTGAAGATTATTTTCGTGTAAATGTACAGTTACATAGATAAATGCTGAAAAAGAACGCAAGTTGTAATCAGATTTTAAAAAACGTATTACCTATATTTACTTACGTAATTGACTTGATTCTACTCTTGGAGGGTCCACGGACGGTGATGTCTCTGTATATGGATTTTAATGCGACTGATCCCTTAGCCCGTTCGAATTCTACTTCCGGTACTATGAGAGGCTCGCAGGACGGTATTCCGAACTCAGGAATTCCTGCGAAAGTCGTTATTTATTTTCTTTTGTTAATTAATAACAACGATTATAATTAAGATAAAGTTAAATAATAGAAAGGTTTTCATCGTTTATATTTACATATGTTAATATTACTTTATCGATTACATTTATGTGTGTGTATATCATTTTAATGTAAATAATTGAATCTATTTCAATGATCCCATGCTATTCTGTTTTTACACTGTGAGCACACTACAATACTATTTCGAGGATCTCACGTGCTGCAAAGGTGCTAGTCAGGAGAAATTAATTTTTTGAAGAGCACATTTTTATTTATGCTTTAAAAATTGGAGCAAAAATTGTGCGTGGAAATAAATCTTAAATGCTTTTGTGTTGTTACTGATATTATTTAAAACGGAATATTATTTTACGTATTTATATTTGACGTCACATTAAATTAATTATAATACTAACAAAAATAAATTAAATTTATATAAAATTAGTATATTATATAACTTCAGCAACAATTTGCTATCAAAAATTCTAAATTACGTTATTTAAATAGCCCATAGAGATCCAAACAATCTTCAAAAAGTGGTTAAGGTGGTCAAAATATAGGAAAAATCACCTCGTGGACATTTTCCACTTTGATTAATAACTGCGTTTAATTGTGAATTATTATTTATATAACAGAAGTTGTCTTTGAATGTAATTTTTTCATTAGGAAGTTGATGAAAGGAAAAAATGGTATTATCTGTCAAGTATGACTAGTGCTTGTTAACGAGTTTGATGTTCGTTTATTTTATGTATCCCAAATAATGGTTTATCGGTTAATTAGTCAAAATTTCGTATAAAATGTTTGTACAAAAATAAACGTTTACTAAACTTGTTAGAAAACAATTATGATGATGAAAGTGAAGGCGGATGAGATTAAGGAAATGAATAAGGACGGAATTAAGAGACAATGGTCCTTCATTGTTGGTTAAATTTTCTATGAATGAGGTGGTATTAAGTCGACTAATTTGTAGACAAGGAAAATATCGATATTAATGTAGGAGGGGATAAGGATTATGAAATATGATAAGTTCAGAAGGCACAGGTTTCAGGTGTATTAGGACATAATGTTTGTTTTAAGGTCATGTTATAGTAATGGAGAAAATTTCATTTGAAAATGAAATTAACAAAAGTTAATATTCCTATAACTATTGAAAAATTCTGAATGATTTTTTGATAATGATGATTCCTTCTCTGATACCATTTACTCAAATAGTGAACCGCCAGTAAAGTAAGCTCATTTTTTTTAAGTTTCCACAATGCCCTCAGTCGTACTAAAGAGTATACTTATCTTTATTCACACCAATATAATAAAGAAGAAATTGGACTGCAAGTTTGTGGGAGATAATCTGAACCGATTTAAAAAAAATCATCCACTGTTGGTAAGATGATACATTTACGGAGGACTTGGGCAATTTTTAAGTGGATCTTATTAAAATTTAAGTAAATATGGCGAGATAAACTAATAATCATATACAGCATCGTTACGGATAGGATAAGATAGAAATGAACAATCGTAAAATGAAGCAGTGAACTTGATAAACAGAGGAACGCCTGTACCATGACATAAGTGGCGAGTTTGAGTCGCACACGTTATTGCGCCCCGTATCAGTTGTTCCAGAATGTTTGAGGCGTACTTTTTCATCGATAAGTTCAAGTCAATTTGCGTTATCCTGTAGCTTGATCGAAGTTGGGCATTGCGTATCTTTATGTTCTTTTCGTTCCTTTATGGTTAAAGGGTTTGGTTTAAATAAGTTACGGAAATATTTTTTCTAATCTTTGTTTTTTAATTTATTAAATAAATTTCGGTTTGACTATTTTCGTATAATAATTGTTTTATAAACTATCTAGCAATCTATTTTTATTTGTAAGTTTATGTCCATTTTCTATAGTTCAACATTTGTTAGGAATAATCACGTAAGTACATTACAAAATGTTTATATTTGAGTTGATATGTAAATCGTGGGTAAAAGCTAGTATATTAATAATATTGAGACAAATAGTATACAATTTTCTCTGTGTTAGTGCATTATATTGGCACTTAATAATATATCACCATAATAATATATCGCTTCTGTCAATCAAATGTTTTTTATTCTTTTGCTCGATTTTATTAATATTTCCCTTCTTCTGTTTGGAACAATATATACATTTGTTTCTCTTTTGATGCTTATGGTGACCATGCACTTTTTTTCTAAATATTCAAAATGAAAACTCATAACTGTAACATGTTTTTTATCTGTTAGAAACGTTCACAGAATAGTTTGAAATAAAAGTGAATAAATCATTTAAATAATCTGGAAAAAGATATGAGAACGATAATTTTATCATAAACCAACACAATTGAAATTTTGAAAGCAGATCGTTATTTTGTCTCTTTTTCTACTTTTCTTAAGAAACAAAAAAACAATAAGGAAAATTTTTAAAATGTCACAAATATGAAGAATCTTACAAAGTGGAAACCAAAAATATATGTATTGTATGTTAAATAGTACAATAAGGATTTCCTATATACTTAGACACTTATCAACATATAAGTGTACGTAGTATTTCTATTTAAACTTTTTACATGTATTATTTTTTCATAACGTATATATATGCTACTATGTCTTTCACAAGCGTAAAAAGAAAATATACCAATGTATAATTCAAAACAGAATTATAAATAAAGAACTTTTGGATTTTTCTCTTTACTTGTAATGTAAGAAGAAAAGTTAGTGTAATGTAACTTTTAAGATGGTAGATCGATCGAGAGTATTCTATAGGTTTTGGAAACTAGTAATGAATAAAAGAAAAAATAGTTTCAAAGGCCATATGCTTTAGCCTTTATTTTAAGGCTATATGCTTTAGCACGCGACATTGATATTTCAATTTGATTTCTCAAGCCGTTTCTAAGAAAAATGGCTTTGACGGACAGACAATCAAGTTATTCCATAAGGGTTCTATTTTTGTCGGTTTGAGGGACGGAACCGTAAAAATAAAACCTGTTGGCAAGTTCATAATTTATTGTTTTTAAAAGTAGTTTCCGTTATACTCAGGAATTGTTTCATTAGATACAACTGGCCTATTTTTCCTTTGACGTCTCTTCACTTGGAATTTTATCTTTCCTAAGGCACTCATCGCTTCTTCGGCCTACGGGAATCGTAGAACAAAGAAAAATCGTAGAACAAACAAAGAAGGATTCTACTGCGACGGCGTTGAACTCAAACTTTTACCAAAAGAACAGACAAACGATTGCCATTATATCAATTTGCGGTAAATGTTCTTTTATTTTCCAGAACAACCATTTCATAATGACCCGTCTATCCGAAGAACGAAACAACCATTTTTTTTCTAGCGTTTCGTCCTTTCTACATTTTTGCAGATGACTCTTTAGAAGAACAAAATCATTATGCAGACCAATTTAGAGTTTGTAAAAATATAAACACTCTTCATCACTCATGGTAATTTAGAATTTAGCGATACTAATCAACGCGAGAATGTTTTTGAGTTTCGGCCAAATGATGGGTATAAATATTTATGTAGATTTGTACCAATGCCTAAACTTGTCCGAACCTACTGATAGATTACTCTATGCCAGTCTTTATTATGAACGGGCACAGCATTGATGCTATTAAAGAATGTTCCCGATTATCACTGAGGTGGGTACGACTAGACTTATACTCGCTAAACCAGTTGCAAACAGTGGCGCATATTGCGGCTTCATCATAAACTGTCAAATGCATTCGATCGTAACTTTGCTGTTGATTGATATCACAACCAAGTTATTGCAAATCATCATCGAATGAAAATATTAAATTCATCTTGACGTGATACTCACAATTTTCTAATTACCGCTAATTTACAATAAGAAATTAATAATTCAAGCACAGCGCTTAATTGAATTACTATAAAGAACGATTTCGAAATTTTAATATCTTTTTTTTATCATTATTAGATACAAATGGCTAGTTCTAAGAATTTTAACCCTCGTAAAGTAGTCACGTAATAAAGAGTAAAATTACCTCGTCCTAGTTGCGGTACGAATCCGTTGAGGAAGTCCCGCAGACATCGTCCCAATGCTTTTTCTTCTCTTGGACAAGTGATGCCTCCGCCCACTGTAAATATTTCAGGCATAATTATTAATTAATTATGTTAAGAAAATGCTTTATATTATCAAGGAATTTAAATACTTTATTAAGCAACCTATTAAAGTCTGGATATCAAATAAACATTTTTAAAAATTTTTATTTCTTTTAAAATTTTTAAAAGGTGTCAATTTTATTCTTTCCTTGTTGTAGCCAAAACAATAAAAAGGCACACTTGCTATTTGACCTAAATTTTCAGAACTTGATACGAATCGCTTCAGTTTAGTTCCCAAATTTTCTTATTATTATCTATTCGTATCCATGGTTTTTAGAAAGTATTAATAAGTTAACCGTAAGATTAATACACACGTAACACCATCTATTATAGTTATGAAAATGAAATTTGACATTACTATCTGTTCTCTTTTTAGTTGGTCAATTGTAACGAAACATAATCTATATGTTACCCCAGACCCAACAGGATGTGCCAGTGAAAACTTTATCAAAATCCGTTTGGTGATCTGGCGTGATGCGTGTACAAAAAAAACAGACCCACAGATAAACAGATAAAAATATCAAAAACGATACATTTGTATGTTATTACTTTTGTTATGTTCGCTTCAATAATTGTTTGTAAAAACCATTAATATACAGATAAGGTAATTCTACAGTTTTACCATGCGGGTAAACAATAAAATATTTTTGTACTTTAAATCGTACAGACCAATACTAAACCTACCAAAGTAAATAAATCACAAATATTGATAACAGATTGATATTTGAAACAAATTAAGGAAACAAAATAAACTTCTGTGGAATAAATGAAACATTGAATTTTATTTCCGAAAGACCACCAACTACGACGTTTGCCTTCATGCATTTGTCCGTATTCACATTGCTTACTTAAAAACATATCCATCTTGCATCACTCCTCACATCGTATCTACCCATTCCATTTCCTCTCTGTGGAAAAATTCATTGCGCGAGTTAAAATATACGTAGCGCCATCTATTGATGGAGGTAGATGCCCTATACATTTGTATGATTACAACGCTCGAGTATCTATACACCATTCAATTTGAAAAGAGAATAAACAGAAGATTACCTGCAATATATTTTTTGTAAATTATAGTTGCATGAACATTGCACTTCGTTCAACAATTCTTGCAATCCTTGTGGCAAGAAAATGAAGAAAACTTAAACGAGACTTAAAAAAAACTTACACGAGAAAAAAGAAAAAAGTATCGAAAAAGGCAAAGGGAGATAAAAAATTTCCTAGAAATTAAATGGCCATTTTATCCTGATGGCGTCATAACGTGAGCGGCCAACTTATAACGGATATTAATATTAAAGCTAGAATGTTTTTGAAAAAATACGTCAAATATTAATTCAGAATAATCTACGAAAATATATATCAAAATAAGAGTAAAAGCTTAGTTTTTGTAAAAGCATTGTCTTAACCGTTTTAGTGCCATGGTTTATTACTCGTATATACTTAAAATTGTTTTTGATATCATTTACCCTTGTCTCGAAAAAAAACTGTATCTTTTCCAAAAAATTTCCACTTTTAATAACGTTTTTCGGTGTTTTCTTAATAAAAACTTGTACAAGGATAATAAAATACAAAGAAAATTATGGAAATATATAATATATATATATATATATATATATATATATATATATATATATATATATATATATATATATATATATATATATATATGTATATATATATATATATATTATTGTGAACAAAAATTATAACAAAAACTGAAATCAAGGTCACATCGTATTTTCGTAGTCCGGTACATCCGCCGTATCAGCAAAATAATTGTTATCGTCACTATTATCACTATCACTCAAAATTTGCATTACGCCAAATTTTGAGCGCACCACAATGTCACTATCACTATCACTTTCTTCACAACTTGAAAAACAAACATTTTTACTCGAATTATTCTCGTATTCCGACATTATGGGTTAAACATATTCTTTTCCTGGGTCCTTTTTATATTGTTTACTAATAATATTATAATTTGAACTTTAAAAATTAGCGATGTGTGCGAGCGACCTCCCCTACCGCGCGCTAAACAGCAATTGATTTCGCGAGCGCCATCGCGCTCGTAGCAAATTTAGTTAGAACGCGCACGAGCGCAATGGCGCTCGTTGGCACTCAAACGGTTAAAGTATGTATACAATTTGTAGGCTACACTGGAAAATGTTGTAGTACCAACACTTATTTGAAAAGAAAATAACATGTTACAATGTTTGTTTAATTATCTATAGGCTAAATCTAGCATAAATATATTTGTATTGTCGCTATCTCACTCTAACGCCTTATAAAATTAAGAACTAGCATATATGCTCTAGGCTTTTTCAGCGTCGAAATTTTGATTATTTTCACGAAATGTTTGAAACGTCTGCTAATTTCACCAAAAAATGGAGGGTTGTCCATTTTTACCGTGTAAAATTTCAAAAATGGTGTAATTTATAACATTTTTTGTAGCGAAACTTTCTTAAGTTAATGTTTTGATTATATAGTCAAATTGAAAAATTACTGTGATGAATTCTTAGGTGTCTTGCCTTAGATGTCAATTCAACTGCTTATGTCGGTCATAATTGGTATACTTTAGTAACTGAACGAAAATATATTATGTTGGGAAAACCATTATATGATGTGCGATAATACTGACATTAGTTACTTATATTAAAAATGAGGTGAACGGATAAAATAAATCTTAAGTATAAAATCGATCTAGTGTAACTTGGGCTCGCGTTCTGAGGGTCCCTTATCTACATTATTCAATGCACACTTTAATACTATGACGTGGATCTAAGCTGTTCTTATTTACACTTCGTAGTTAGGTATCATGGTAATTAAACAAAATAATTGCGTCATTTATAACTTACAAACTTATTTTAATAATTATTCTTAAAATACAGGAGAGAGATAAAAAACTTCAGGGGCTTAGGCTTCTGGTATTAAGACAAAACAGATTTTAGTAAATTTCTGGTGACAAAACAGGTTTTAGTAAATTTCTCGAAGACCTTTTCAAAAATAAATCCGTATTTGGATAAAGAAATTTGATTTTTATTTCTTTTGCAAGTCTTTGCGCCCTTTGTAATAAAATGTAAAATTTTTAAAACGGTTTTTGGCTTTGGATGAAATAATTACATAATGTGTGTAAAATTTTAACCTACGATTGTTCTCTTTAGAAGAGTCTGAAGAAAAACTTACGTAGATAAGGAATAGCATGGAAAATTTCACGGAATTGAAAGAAAGAGATAAGCGGATAAAATTGGAGACAGAAGGCGACATGAAAAGACAAGTGAATGCTACAAGCGTATAAGTAGAAATATAATAGTCGAAGGGAATTAAAGTCCATGTTCATGTTTCGTATCAGGACCCCTAAGTATCTCATTTCTCCCGCTGATCTAATATCGAGATATTGTTGGAAAAAAAAAATTATTTAAATAATTTTGAAAATCGCAAAAAAATTGGTATTTAAAAACATTACCAGGGAAACCATGAAGATTTCTTCAAATGGAAATATGGTGCCAAAAGTACAGTAAAACTTTGCCAAAAGTACAGTAAAAATTAGCTGTAATTCTCATCGTCGATTCGATAAAAACTCTTCCCAAAATTGTATCAGCAAAGACATCAAATCACATAGTGTTGTCAGAATTCTTGTAACTAAACTGTAATAATACAAGTGTCGATTGTAACTGTAGTGCTACCATATGACTGAGTATTGTTTAATATCTAGTAACTATATCGTAATTAGACATGGTAACAGACACCACTAAGAAGAGGCCGTTCAGTTTGATACTATTGACAGCATTGTAAGAGATTTCGGAGAATTTATTTTTGTGGGTATTCACAACAATATCTTTACATAAATATTACATAAATATTACTCTAAAAATAGTTTTGGAGTCTTTATAACTTTCCCTTTTTAACTAATATGCTACACGCTTTTGATGTCCTTAGTATGTTTTCCTATGCATAAGAAAATAATATTTTTATTTAGTCTTTATAAGCTTTACCTTATAAACTATTATTTTATGCATGCAATATTCTATCAATATATTCATATCTACATGATTATGGTCTAAAAACCAAGAAGTCAGGGAGGAAAAAAATAAGAAAATTAACGTTTTCTTATTTTTTTAAATTATAAATATCTGAAACTTCATTTTTTCTGTAATTTATAAAGGATCTTTCATCAGTCTAAATTGTTTCATATTTTCAGTCTTGCAAACTTCTAAGATAAGGTAATAGATGTAGTTCTTTTCGTATATTTTTTTATTGCGAAAAAGTTTTACTTTTTTTTTTAAACTTTTTTATTGATTATAAGTCAAAAAATATCCAGCTTGAATAAAAAACACGTTTCAGAACGTGCCAATAAAGATCGTTTTATAATAATTGGCCGCATTTAAATTCCAACTCCCGCATTTTAATTTAAACTTCGACATTTCGGGCCTTATTTTGAGTAAATTGCGCCAAATTTTCAGAAGGGACCAACAGTAGGTTAGAATAAGAAACAGTCATACGGATATACATAAAAGACTTATTGTAAAACCTCGTTTTTGGTATGGATCCTAGATCGGATACCTAAGCACAAAAGATGCCGAGAAATTAAGAAAGAAACAACTTTCTTCCTTAAATTTTGAATGTATAATCTCACAATAATTTTAGGATTAAGTTTGTTTCAGCGTTTAGCAATATAAAATTACTAATTTTTCTGGAGGTTGGCTTGGTTTTGAAATGCGAAAAATGACAAGAGATTGAGAATACAATTTAACGCTATGAACTACTAAAGTGAATACTCAAAATATTATAGCTAACATATAAAATGTAGATTGCAGCGGCTTCGTAACTCCACTCAGTTTAATTGTGATATATATGACATAGAAACGTGATTAATATAATCCAGGTTCAGGCATATCGAGAACGTAAATTTAGAAAGCATTCTATTTTGTTTAATCGACCTCTAGAAAGATCAAAATAGTGCATGTCTACGTAATTAAACAATTAAATATATTCGAAGAAGGTCTTTAATTCCAGATATTGTTAGTCATAATCCAAGATATTAAATCGAGATATTGTAGCACAGCGTCATTTAAAACCAAATACGGTTAATATAGAAAAAAATAACTGCGGTTTAATGAAAGAAATATATATATATATATATATATATATATAATTATTAATTGAAAAACTATTTTCTAATACTCACAGTTAACAAATGGTGATTTTGCAGAGCCATAAGACAGCAAGGCTAAGAGCATCACTACTCCAGTCTCCGATATCATTTTAACCTCTAAATTATTTCCTAAACTAATTATGAAAAATAATTTAATTCATTTGTAATTTAATACTTAAATAACCATATCATAATTACGCTATAACTAAGAAACTACATTAATAAATCCTTAACACGTGCCGTATGTCACCCGTTTTGTGAGCATCGCGCTGTTTATACGATTCAATATTTGATTGGAGTAGCATTTTTGAGTTGCTGTCGGAAGTGGAAATGCTTAGGCGAGCTGAACACAGTCACGAAGTGCAATGGAGGTGTGTTAAGTAAACGTGAGCGATTTTTATAAACAAACTGTTAATGTAAATCTGTGTTAATGTATAGAGGTATTGTATGTAAGTGTACGTATTCTGACGCCTTTTTGTTGTAGTTTCAGTAAAGACCCTGTGTCTTCATTTTATTTACTAATATGTACAACAATGTTTTGTAATAGAATGATGTGTGTGTGTTGCAAGAGGCAGAGTGAAATTTACTGTCGAGAATTTTCGAATTTTTGAAATTATGTACAATAAGTCAAAGGGTTAACTATTATTTTAGTTTTTGCAAACCAAAACTTGTAAAACTTAGGGTGATACGAAATCTTAGCCGATTTAAGTGTGAGACTTAATGTTCGTAGATAAAACATTTGGCCAGTGATAGCCTCACGTGGTTTGTTGTTGATGAGCAACATCGCACGAAAATGGTAAAAGGTATTGTAACGATGTATTATTGATTTAATATCAAATTATGGTGAGCTGTAAGTTAATTTGGGATTTTTAAATTTTTTGACAGTTACTTTAATTTTTTTCATAATAGACGTAAAAAATGCATAAATTGTAAGTATGCTAAAAATAATATTCATTATTTTTAGCGTACTTGGTAACAAGTGCAGTAGATATTTTTTTTAGGCGTTCATGAAAAATTTTACACAAGAAAAGAAAACTTAAATTGATCCGAGAAAGTGTAGAATTGGAAACATTGAATAGATAATTAAATCAAGAAGATAGAACGTATAGAATCCAGAAGATTGAACTGAGAATTGAATCGAGAAGAGAAACAGTGTAGAATTGAGAAGAGTAAATTGAAAATCGAATCGAGAAGAGAGAAAGATTAGAATCGATAAAATTGAATCGAGGACTGAATCGGAAAGAAAGTGCAGAATAGAGAAAGTTTATCAAAACAAATTGAACAAAGGAAGAAAATTAAAGGTGGCCGAATAATAGAAAATCGACATACTCCTATGTACTTCAACATAGATATGTTGAAGTACATAGGAGTATGTCGATAAATAATAGAAGTACACTAAAGATAATTTTTCAACAGTTTTTTTTAGAACTCTGTAATTATTTATCCATTTTCTTAAAATTCATCCTCTTCGTTCAACAAATATTGAATGGTCATTTGAATATCGATAAGTATACACATTTTACATTACATATAAATATGTTAAATACTTCATCGATATTTTTTTATTTTCCGTCAGGTTTCAATATTTATAGAAAATGTCATTGTTTCAGATTTTACATCATTCGGGATATCATTGCTGTTGAACATCATTTAGACTTGAGGATAACTTATGATTTTAACAATGGTAAAAATCTGAACAAAACGGTCACCTAGTGAATTAAATAGAGAGAAAATGTATATTTCAAAGGTTATAATGTCATAAATAGGTTTTCTAAAATCCTGGACAATTTTATTTTGAAATAATTTTTTGGGATGTGCCAATCACTTGTTTATAATTTAATAACAGAAAAAATATATACCTAAACAGTAAAACTTATTATAGATATACATACCTGTGGATATTACTAGAATGTATATTGAAATGAGAAAATCACAAGGTAGATCGATAAACGTACGTTGTAAAAAAAAATTGTATTTTTGAAATAAAAATTGAAGTTATAAATAATGTTTATTGACTTAACAATTTGTAAATTACATCCACACCATTCATTATCATTTGGTAAGGTTTTCTAAAGTTAATTAGCTTTTTCCTTTATCTGTATAAAAGAAAAATGAATTTAGTCAATTAAATTAATACACTATTAAGGATGTATTGCTAAGTATTAATAAACACAATATTAATAAAATAGGAAAAAAGTGAAATATAAGTGAAAAAGTTTCCAAAAAGACTATTGAAATATGATACTAAAGTCGTCGGAACAGTTTTGCGAAAATGTGATTTTCCTAATTTGTTTGCTTTAATTGCAAGAATATAGGTAAAAAACGAAGTATCAATTAAAAGAAGGGCTCGGTCTCGGTTATTTTATAGAAAAAAAGTGATTTGAAAAAAGTTCCAATACAAAAGTGCACGTTAACAAGGAAATAAATATTTCGACTTAACTGTCATTATTCATGATTGCAAACACAGTATTTGTAAGTACAAAGAGGAATTGAAAAAAAGCGAACCCAAAAAATAAAAATATGAAATGCGCAGAGGATCGCGTAAAGTGAGGTTATAAAATTTATGTTCTTCATAGAAAGAGCATTTTTTTAAATAAATTTTTTATAATGCAATAATCGTGTCCGTAACCTAATTTTGAAATATGTTGTTTTTATGCACATTCTTTCATTTAAAACGAAAATGGGATAATTCTCTATTTTCGCTAAACTGAACTTACGTCAAATCGTCGGTAGTAAAATAATTTTTGAATTGTTAGAAATATCCTAAATATTATTTATAAGTTTTATTTTTATTTAAAAAATAAAATTTCCCTTTTTTTATAACATGTTTATATAGATCTATCTTTTAATTTTTTCATTTTATTCTCCAAATTTTGAAGAACTGTCACTACACCATCGTCTTTATAAATTAGTAACCAAACTTGAGTAATTTTGGTATTTTTACTCGTAATTTTCAATATACATTCTAGTAATACCGGCAGGTATGTATATCTATAATAAATTTGACTGTTTACCTAATCTCTAATAAATAGATTACTCGATTCTTTTATTAGTTAAAAGTATTTTGTATAGAAGGTATGATTTAATGTATGGATTTAAAGACTTAATGAACACTTTTTTAAAGTATTTTCGTGAAGTACATGTGTGAGTATATATTAAAACATTTAATACATGCGCCTTCAGCTTTGAATACATGAAAATTATTTTTAGTTTAAATCTAATATATTCGCCGTGAAATGGTGTAAAATATAATAACGAGAAAATCTTATTTTACATATTCTTTAATATCCAATATTCACTGTACACTTCACAGAAAATATAATTCACGTACTGTTTAATTTAACTTTGAGTTTTATTCGATTATAAAGATTTTTTAAATATTTAACGATATAGTAATTAAAATAAACACTCTTTAATAACAATAATTTAACTTTTATTTGACACTCAATATATTTACGCACAATTACCACTACTGAGGTACCACTTTCATAAAGTTAAATATTTATTAAGACGAATCGCAAAGATTGCGAGGGTATAATTTGATTTATGTTGTACAAGATGTTTGGATTCGTCAGTTTCGTTTACATATTAAATATTTTAGGGAGTAGTGTTTAAGTCAATAAAGGAGAAGAGGTGTATCGGTGAGATTTTTTTTAAACCGATATAATTTCTCAGAATAAAATGTAAAGTTGCAACAATATATCTAGTTTCATTAGATTGCAGTGCAAAATTACACAGATCGGTCAATTAAACATAATTAAGGGAGAAGCTGGTCGTACACATTTCACGAATGTGGGATCTTAGAGATAATGACGTAATGTTATATTTAGAATTATAAAAATAATATATTATTGAGAAAAGACCTTTAAAATGTGAAGTAGGATTTGAATGGTTTTTAATATTCTTTATTTTATATTATAAACAATAAGAGTATAAATAATGTTATAGTAAAATTAACACATTTCTAACCTTTCTTAATATTTAAAGTGAATAAGAATATAATGATGCAAAGAAACACTTAGGCAATGATCGAGGCTGTAGTTACTCCAATAATATTTTAATTATCATAGTCTTGCAATTTCTAAAACAATTGGTGTATAGGGTTGAAGTATAATTCAAAATAGTAGTTTCAAAATATTTGAGAATAAAATTTAGACCTAATATGTTTTAAATTAATTTTGTGCATAAGAGTAAGTTCACAAATAAAAAAATTTCAAATGTTAATTTAAAGAACTCAAATAAAAAAGTTATGACAGAAATATTTTCCCGCCTTAGATTTAAAATAGGATATAACCATTTTAAAAAATAAAGAAGCAAATGATATCCTCTTAGGATATAACCATTTTAAAAAATAAAGTAGCAAATGACAGTAATAGCCTTAAATTGACATTCTCGGAATATTTCTTTTTTTTTAATAATTGGCATTTATTAATAACCAAACTTTCATAAATAATCAATACCTTTTATAAATATGTCGATTTTTTCGAGAAATATGTAAGTAGAAAATTGTATAGGTAATAACAGATAACACTTTTCATGTTAAGATTATTTGGTGTCATAGATAATCTTTACATTTAAGATAAATTGTGCAACACCAGTTCAATTAGCACTTGGATCACTAACCATTCATATAATGACACATTTGTGTATTAAGATTATAATCATGGTCAGATCAGAGAGTTTTCACAAATCGTTTACCAAATGTTCACAATATTGTAGTGTTACATTTGATTCTGAGAACTTGATTTATAACGTATTGTATTTTTGACCAGTTTCTGAAGTATATTTGACAGTAATTTGTCTATTCGAAACAATTGAATCTACGACTTGCTATAAATGATTCACTATTGCATATAATTTGCAACAATCAAAAAACAAAACATTTTGCAACATGAACTGATAATCATCAGCACGAATGCAGGGCTTAAGGAATATTTCTAACAGGGATGTTATAAATATTGGCTTCAAAAAGATTTTCTACTTCTGTACCGCTGGGTCCACTATGGACTAGAAATCGCGGAAAATATACAGCGGAAAGTATTTGTTGGCTTTCTCATCTTTGTGTCTGATAGAAAAGTGCTTCAGTGTAGTTTTAAATCTACTTCAGAAAAGAAATATATCGCATATGATTCAATTAGTTCACCAGGTGCACCCATCTAATTAAATAAATTTTTCCATTTTTTTAAATTCTTAGTTCCATAATTCTGAGTAAAAACCATCGTTTGTGTCATTTTTTGATATATAATTTTGTTGACTTTTTTTTCACTCTAATTATTGATAAAGTGATTTTCATTTGTATGCTGCATTTGAAGATTTATCTCATAAATGTCAGGAATAAAAAAAGACAGCTCGGTTTATTTTATTTAAGTTTCTCAAGTACAAGTCTCGATATTAAATATTGTAAATAAATTTGATTATAACATTCGACACATATTGTCTATTTATGTTTTAGGAAGTCGTCTGAAAAAAGGTATTCTCAGCTTGATTAACCATCACTACCCTGTTCGTTCTTCTTTTTTCATATCCCTATCCATGTTGATATCAAAATTATTTATTAAATTAAATTCCTATTAATATAAATATAATAGCTTTAATTATACGGTTCCCGGAAGTGAAATATAAGAATAATAATTTTATTCATCAAAAATTAATATTTAATTTGGATGGAGTTCCGTAGCCAAATAGCAAAAATGGAAACCTTATAATTTCCCTATGAATAATATTAGGAGCGGCACTCCATACACGTAACTAAGGGATGAAAAAAAATCCAGTGCGCATAGGCGTGTGGAGTGTCGTTAGATAGGTCTTAAAAAATAATACAGAGGTTCCAAAACAAAAAGGTGTCTCAAAAAGGTGTCTCAAAAGGTGTCCCCTTCCCTCTAACTTTTTAACTAACGTGCGTAAAATCCTGAAAAAATTAAGGTAGTAGAACTTAAAATAAATAATGAAAAAAAATTGGTTTGAATGAGACATATTGTGTAGTTTTTGAGATATCGGATATTTTTGGTAGCGACCGCAGCAATAACTTCGTTTTTCACAGTGTCTGAGAAATAAAAACTTAGAAGTTTAATATTGTTTGGTGCTAGGGAACCCTTCGTGCGTGAGTCAGACCCGTACTAGGTCACTGTTATTATTTAACATGTTCATTTTAATTTATATCAAATTATATGGAAGGCGAGAGAGGAAATATATTTCATAATTACAACTATCTCTCAGATGCTTTTTTTGGCTCGACGTTTTCGATCCGTATTATTCCATATTTCAATGCGTGTATAAAATTAATATTGCTAAAATTGTTCATTCGTGTTTTAACGATCAGGTCTGTTTAACACGAGTCTATTTAATAAAACATATAAAGTAAAAAATATTTAATTCTATTTATTTATAATTTTTAGGGTAACTTGTTCCATTATTTTTTTTTCTTCCACATCGTGTACTTTTTAAGATTAAAACTGGTAATAAGAAATCTATAAATATAATATGAATTAAAAAATACATGATGGGAATATATGTGAATATACTCACAGGGTCTTGTAATTAAAAATGGACGTTATTTACAATGATTTTACAAATAATTATTACGGGTTATCAGCCAAAAAAATTATAAGGTGCGCCATCTATTATTTGGTATTATAACTTGGACATTCAGTTGTTATTTATTTATCTCTGTACTTTAATGTATCTAATTGATACATATGGCGGATTTACTACTGCAAGAGCAATCTCTTACCGCCAACCATTATTATTTGTTCTGTGTTCAGTTTAGTAATATTACAAGCAGCATTATGAGATACTTGTGTAAATAGATAAATCGACGCCATTAGAATAGCGGATAGCTTTGTATGTCAATAGAACGCTATTGAATTACTCTTTGACGTTTCATATTTTAATACAAAAGGATTGTCATTATGAAAAAAAAACAATAAACTTTTCAATAGATTGCAAACTATAACAATCATGCGTAGATAGTGCGAATGGGATGAGCGAATTTACGGGGACTCCCGGTAATTTATGTTAGGAGAGCTTTTAAATTTTACTCGAGCTTTACCTACGTACCGGAAATTAGTTTTATTTTCATATATTTGTATGAGACTTAAATCTAGTATTTCAGTTAATTTTTAACCTTTCTTTGCATGTTAAAATAAGCGCTTGAAAGCATTGTTCTCATTATTTCAGTCTATTAATTTCAAATATAGTATGGAAATATGTCGTTTTCAAAATATTGAATATACACACACACACACACACACACACATACACACACACACACACACACATATATATATATATATATATATATATATATATATATATATACACTGCCTATTGTCCAATTCTTGAAAGTAAATGTGTACATGCACACGAAGTGCCCAGTCGTTTATGATGCGAGTTTAACCCATTAAATCTATAACTTTCGTTTAAGGCGCATTGTGTAAAAGTGTGTAGAACGAAATATGTGTAAAAATGTGAATATAATTTAAAAAAAATAAGTGTGAAAATGTAAAAAAAAGTATATATTTAAATATAAATACATACTTTTAAATATAAATATTTAATTCATTATAACATGTCAATTATTATTTTTCATTTTCTTTAATACTTTATACACAAATGCAAACAGGTGGTAAATCTTAAGCAACCTGCCTTTGGTTTTTCTTTGACATTTTTGTCGATTTACACTTTAGGAAAGAAGAAAGTGGGAGACGCAATTTTGTAAAATATTTTCAGTTTTTATTAAATAAATGTTTTTGGTTTTTCCTTTTTACATGTAAATGTTGATTTTTGATATGGTTATACACCTTTCAAACATATTCAGAATAAAAAGTAATTTCGAAACATAACATATTCAAATTTATTTTATTAAGGTATTTTTGGATTATCTAGCTTTATAACGATATTAATTTTTTATTTTCTGAGATAAGATTTCAGAAGGCTGTGACATACAGTCAAACGAACAGAAACGAAGGTAAGATCATAAGAGTTTATTTCTTTGGTATGGATAACAATATACCCATAAATTAAAGTCATTCGATAGTAGTACTAAATAAGAAATAAATTATATAAATCGATGCATATTTACGAAGCTGATATGAAGGATTAAACAATGCGGGATGTTGAATTATTGAACTTTTTCTCAAAAGACAAATATCAAGGCACGTTTATTTCATAATTTAAAAGTATTTCAGAAAAGTGTATTTATTAATTAATTTTCAAAGAAAATGTTTTCTAACGTATACAACGTATTTTTGTTTGTGCTTGTAATATATGTTATTGAAATAGTCATATTAATACGCACAAATTTTTTTTTTAATTTTTTATACTTCGGACGTTTTTTAGATATTTGGCGAACTCTTTCGATCCACCTCGGGAACAGAAATTGAGTAAAAAAATTGAGCGATTGAATTGAGTGCAGAATTGACGTATTGTTGAGAAAATTAACAATTCTGATGATTAAAAACGTGGCTGTATAATAAATATTAGGTTAATAATAACCAAGTTAATAAATAATGTGTGTCAAATGTTAGGATCAATTTTTTTCCAGAGCCTAGCAGCATGTTCAGTGATTGGATATTCGTAGTGCTATGTTAAGTTTTATGGAGTTTGAGTATGGATTAAGGGTGTAATTTAAGGTCATCAGCCCCCGGGGCTATGAGTTTATAATGGACATAAGATGGACTGCAAATATTCTACAATGTATTAAAGAGAAGTTATGGAATATCTAAATTGTGGCGGTCAATTATTTCCATCCAGTTAAAACGTGACTTAAATACGGAAACATGACCATACTTAAATGAAGGCGTTCTAATTTATTTAATCGGTCTTCAGTGAGGTCAAAGTATGTACATCTCCATAAACAATTAAGGGTAGTATTAGAGTAAGCACAGCGAAAAATTCATTTTTGGGTTAAATTGAACCCAAAATGCACTTTACACTGTAATCAATCGATTCAATAAAAAGTTGAGAAGGTTGAACAAACGTTTTGATGGATGTATTGGTTCTTCACTAGAAATACATGCGTGTATTATCTAGTATGGTATCTCCAATGATAAAATATCTTGGAACCTGGGTTTGAAATCTAAGTGAAGAGTCTCCTATCAAGCCTTTAAGGTATTTGTGTAAAATACGTTGTCAACGAAATTTGACATATTATTCAAACTATAAATATCAACGGAAGTTTGACATATTATTCAAACTATAAATATCTAATTTATTTTAAAATATAAAAATTATTTATTTTGGTAAAAATTGCATTTAAAAATTATTTGTTTTGTTAATAAATACTAAAAAAGTCGCCCTCAAAAATTGTGCAGTTAACATTACAGGGAAAGTAGTAATTTCCCCACACTAAAATGTTTAAAAATACGTTGAGCGATTTGTTTGAACAATTAAGTCGAAATAAATTATGTTGCATTAAAATTTGAAAAAAAATTAATGTTTAATTTTGGTAAAAATCGCACCCAAAAATTGTACAATTACTATAAAAGTATAAGTAGGCGTTTCACCATACTTTATTTTATTTAAAAAAACGCAATGAAAAAACGCAAAAATGAGTTTTTATACAAATTGATAAAACGATTTTAAATTAACAGTTTGAAAAAAAAATCATTTTCAATAAAAAATTTATAATAATTTTTGGATGTTACTTTAAGGCTTAGTCCATTTTTTCAATAAAATCTTCAGGGATTCAGCAATTACTTGATATATTACTACTTAGATATTTAAGGATGACATGTGTTATTTTATAAGCAATAATCATAATCTCAGAACAATCAAAAGTAGTTTTATTCTTTCTTCAATTCTTCACTAGGTGACAATAATACAATTTTTAATAAATGTTCTTGTTGAAATGTAATTAATTTGTGGAAGATGCGTTGGTGATTTGCCAAATATTTTACGATAAGTATTCTGGACAAATAACCACTGTCACCCTTAATGTCATCCAGCAGATAAAGGAAGTAAGATGATCGAGTCTCGGTTTTTATACTTTCTACCACAGATAATAAGAATCTCACAGGAATGGGTGACATTATCATTTGCTTACCTGATGTCAATATTTGAACGGCTTTTAACTTATGTTACATTCATATTTATATATAAGTAACTGCAGTATCATTAGTACATGTCAATATTTGAATGGCTTTATATTTATATATAAGTAACTGCAGTTTCATTAGGGCATGTCAATATTTGAACGGCTTTAAATGTATATATATAAGTAACTGCAGTATCATTAGTACATGTCAATATTTGAACAGCTGATGTCAATATTTGAACGGCTTTTAACTTATGTTACATTCATATTTATATATAAGTAACTGCAGTATCATTAGTACATGTCAATATTTGAATGGCTTTATATTTATATATAAGTAACTGCAGTTTCATTAGGGCATGTCAATATTTGAACGGTTTTAAATGTATATATAAGTAACTGCAGTATCATTAGTACATGTCAATATTTGAACGGCTTTTAACTTATGTTACATTCATATTTATATATAAGTAACTGCAGTATCATTAGTACATGTCAGGTACTAGGACACCTTACTCGGTACACTGCAGAGAGATAAATTTCGAAGGTAGTCATATATGATATTCTATGATAGTATTTTTCCGGGTAAAAGCGACAGAATTCATAACGGATAATAATTTTATGATGTTTATAGGATTAGAATCTATTTCTATCGATTGAAAGCTTCCAATCTGAGCATTAGATTTTAATGCTACAAGTACACAAGTCATTTAATTTAGGACATGTATTGACTAAGAACTCGCACTAAGGGGATTATGTATACATTTGGGTACTTATATACATTTAAGAGCATGTGGTATTTTTATTAAACTATCTAAAAATGTTATTCTTTTACAATACAATGTAATTATATTGTCTACTATATTTTTCACAGGTGTAAAAGATGGTGTAAATTTAAGATATTGATAAAATAAAAAAATGATTAAATCTAGGACAATTAATATAACTTTTCTATAATCTTTTTGTGAAATTTTACCATAACCGTTATTTGTCGTTTTTGAAACAAGGAGGGGTGGCGCTCTATTTTTGCATATTTTTTGGAATATCTTTTAAAATATTCAGTTTAAAATTATGAAAACCATATTTTTGCATTTTTCGTAAGTAATCCATTTAAATAATGCCAAGATGATGCACAAACTAAGAAAAAAACTGTTTTTCTACGACTTTTATTTACCCCTCCTCTTCAATCCTTATATGACTATTTCAAAAATGTTGGCCTAAAATACGTGAATAAGTAAGATGTATTACTGCGCCAAATTTTAAGCTTATAGAAGTTTCTGAGAAAATCGGCTGTGAATATAGAAAAACGTAAATATGTGGCCACTCTTATGTTTCATAGGCGTGAAAATATGGTGCATGTTTAGAAAATGGTGACGTATAGAATCATCGCTATGATCTGCGTGGGCTTTGAAAACTCATATTTTTTACCATAATTTTGGGTTGAGTTGTTTCGGAAATACGGTAGGGAAATTCTTTTTGTGTACATTTTTTAGTATATCTCCGAGGATATGATACCTGAAATTATGATAAAAAAATATCGGCAATTTTGAAACCCTTATAACTAAGCCTTTTCAGAAGATGCCACATATATTGGAATGGAGAAAAATCACGTACATGATTTGTCCTCCCAAAAATTTTCAAATGAATATTTTTGATTTTTCGCTATATGTTTTTATTACTGTAGCAAATTTCAAGTTCCTACGTCAAGCAGTTTCTGAGAAAATCGTCTTTGACGGACGGCTGGACAGAAAATTGATTTTTTAAGGGTTCCGTTTTTTCTTTTGAGGTACGGAATCCTAAAAAGATTTTTTGATGTTGTCGATCGAAAAGATCAAGAAGGAAATCGAGAATAATAAAAAAACGATTCATGTCCAAGACTGCGTTAAAAATTGAAAGTTATTATGTAATATTGAATAATTATTGTCTGAGATTAGCGTATTTTTCAGATTAAGCGGAAAAAAGCTGTAAAGTTGACAGTATTAATTTGAGAGCGAAGACTTCAAATCTAAATAAATGTCACAATTAAAGTGATCTGATATCCTTTTTTCGAATGTGATAAATAAAAAATACAACAGAAACAAATTAAGTTCGGTATATAATTAGAAAAATAAATATTTAATTAAAAAACATGAAAAGAATACAAAAATAGTAACAATCTTTTATAACAGCAACGCACATGTTTGACGAAAGAAAAAAAAAGGTAAATAATCTTGAAGTTTAATGTTAATCATATATTTATTCTGCCATTTCAGTTAAGCTGTCCTAATTCCATTTAGCGGTTACTTTTAGTTACTTGGTCGTAATTGACACCTTTAAGGAATTTATTGGCAACATCTTCAAGTAGCATGCCTAGGGTCGTCTCCACCGCAGGTTTCACTTCTGTTAAGATTTCATCCGAATGCATCTTGATTATGTGGTCCGTGATCATATCTGAAATTTTCAATTCTAATTAAATTTCATTCTTTCAAATATATTGAAATACTCAGTGAAGTTATAAATGTAAACTAGTCCTCAGAATACGTAGGGCTAGTACTTTTAGGTATTTAGGGTTCAGTGGTGAAATAAGTCATCGTTTTAACTTCATCATATACAATTTCTATAGTTTTAGGCAGATGGAAATCACAATTAATATAAAGCAAAGTACTACAATTTCATTATCCGCTGAGGGCAGAAGAGGGACTGATTAAGTAAGTGGAATTGGAAAATTAAAAAAAACTATACATAGTAGATTAGAACTTTCATTTAAATTTCCATAGTTAGATAATCTTAATGCGTGTGCACTCCGACCGGTTTTTTTCTCGATTAATATTACTATTTGAACAAATCAGAACAAATAATTATAGATAAAAGAAAATATTCATGATTGATATAGATTGATGAGTTGTTAACAAAAAAAACATAAAAATAAAAGTGTCATAAAAGTGCTTTAACTAAAAAAAGAATATTCAATTCGTTTTGGTTTCTTCTTATTGGAAATATTTTGAATTTGAGTCAAAGTGTAAAAGTAATATATAAGCTATGCTATTTAGAAAGAGTTAAAAACCTATTCCAGTTAAAAGCTCATTCGTAAAGGCTGCTAGTTAAAAGCTTATTCGTAAAGACTTAATGTAAGCGAAGTGTGGAGTTATAATAGTTTAAGGAGAAATATTATAAACATTTATTAAAGTAGAAGGTATTTGCTACTAGCAGCAAATACCCGCTTCGCTGGGTTTTTTGGTCGTAAATTTATTCATATATCATAAATATTTTTGTATAACAAATATATGTTAAAAACGTCTGTTTTTTATTTTATACATCTTACAAACTAAGTATAAATAAATATGTATATATATATATATATATATATATATATATATATATATATATATATATTCAAAGATTATCATAAAATAGGTTATGGAATCAATATTTATAAGTTAATTAGGGAAATTTAGGGAAGCGCCTCTAGAAAACTGGAGTATTAGCGCGATGCCTTTGTTGCACTTATGGCCATATACGGCTCGCATATAAGACCCTCGGTCGGTAATCAAATGTCTTAAAATAGTAAATCAATAAAATGTTAAGTGTTATATTTATTGTTTTTCATCTTAAACGCTCGGTCTACAACTGGGTATTTCCTTAAGGTGTACGTATATCTTACGACTTACTCTTTATAATTTATAAGACTATATAAGTTTTCTAACTATGGTTCTTTCCGATATTGCACGAATGTTTTTTTTCTTCTTTTAGAATTCCATGTGAAAAATACTAAATTGGGTTTCTCATTCATAAGCGGCTATCGTCATAACGAACCTTTTTCTGAAGGTATCTGTATAACATTTTTGTAGCTATAGAGGTGCACATTTCCCATAGTATGTATTTTATAGTTAGTCAGATATTTAAGTAAAGAGCATTAAAATTTAATGTTGGTATAGTGGATGATGTTGCTATAGAATAACCATTTTTCTTTTATTATGTAATTGGTTATATATAGAAAACCCTATGCTGCGTATAAACTTATGTCATTTCTTTTTAAGACGAAAGAATAGAAAATTTCCAAAAAGAATATGAAAATTAGGAAAAAATACTTCTTTTAAGTTTGTACGTATATATAGGAAAATGAGAATGAAGCGTAATTCCCCCATTTTTAGTAAGCGTTCCGAGCGAAGTATTTATTTATGGAATGAATCAGTTTAATTAGTTTTAGTTAGTCTTTTATAAATATTGTTTACAAATATTGAATATATTTGGCGTTTAATTTTGTAGAAATTCATTGCTCACAATTAAATAAAACTACGTGATGTAGTATTATTTCTACTTTCTTTAATTTCTTTACCACAACCTAGATTTCGTTGTATTATATCTTGAGGTGGGTAATTAGCAAAGATCTTTGCCATAGTCCACCTGAAGATGTTGTAATACAACGAAACCTAGGTTGTGGTAAAGAAATTAAAGAAAGTAGAAATAATACTACATCACGTAGTTTCATTTAATTATAAAAATAGTTTATTTTAATTATATATGAAAACAATAGCTATTTAACTATTAAATTTAAGAATTTGATTTGTCGACTGAAATTCAATATTATTTCATATCTGTTAATAATATGGTTTGGAAACCTGATACAAATTGATTAACAAAATTCACAATGGTGACCGTGTGCGGTGAAAAAACTGTGGAAATTCATCGAAACGAGTATTAAATGAAATGGACTTAAAAGACCAATCCAAAAATATTAATATAACGCATATAAAAAATAATGACGAACTCAACATGGCAGGCGACATTTTATGATAAATTTCTATAATAAAAACTTTGAAGTTATTTTTTGTATCATATCTTATTTCAAAGTTATTTCAATGAAAAATAGATAGAATTCTTTGAATAAATGTAATGTAGCTGAGGCATTATTAAAAAAAAAATCTAAGTATTTTTCCTCCACAAATTACGGATGGAACAAGTGTCTAAGGATTTTATAATGAATTAGTAAATGAATTACTAAAAATTCTACATATAACTATTAATTCATACTTATTTAAGATGACTTGCAAGAATTAACTGAGTTTGAAGTTCCTAAGACTTCAATTAATAGCCAGGTAGTTGGTTAATTGAATTTTTTTTAAATAATAAGAAAAAAGTCATCATAAAACTGGCATATTTAATCTATCAAAAATTAATAACAAAAAACAGAAATAAACATTTTTTAAACAAAGTATCGAAATGTGTATAATGTACCAAACATTTACAAAAACTCGACTTACGTATGTGGAAAGCGATGTTCAAATACACTTCATCCTAACATTGACTCTTTGAATAAAAGTAGTAACAATACGTACAAATAACTTCCATTATGAAAATGAGAAAAGATACGGATAGGCCTGATATGTACAAAATGAAAAGAGCTAAGAAGTAACGCACTTTCAGCGTATTTATATCTTCGGCATCGTCTACCCAATGAATTAGCTTTTCAGTTTTTATCTTTGCGTAAGCTTTAACATTTTGTTGATGCTCATAAACATCCATTGCTCTTTTCATCAATCCAGCTTCAACATATCGTAAGATTAACGGATCGAACTTTTCAACCCAAGGCATTCCTTTGAAAACCTCCATCGCTATAAGATCCATTCGAAGTCCTGAATTGAAAAAGTGAAAAGGAAAGTCGCCATTTTCACTCCTGAAACGCCATCTGTTACCTATGAACGGATAATCTTCTCCTATTGTCGCAAATCTAGGATACTTTTTTGATTTTACCAATCGGATACAGTCGACGCTGTTGGGACATATTAGTAAACGGTCTGCTTGAAATTTACATGATGTCGTATTTTGATAACGTGTGAAATCGTCCACAAAATTTTGTGTAATTCCAATCACAAAGTTATCTTCACACATTTCTTTAAGAGTTTTGTACTGTTTAACATTCTTTGGCATAAAATCTTGAGTCACAAACACCCTGTAAGCCGTTTGCAGTGCCGCCAGTATTAGAATCCACGAAAATATTGTCAGCCGTAAATGTTTAGGTTTGAAATACAATTCTTCTTTGAGATCATTCGACGAGTTGGATTGTGAAAAAATGAGCATGAACTCCTTAAAACATGCATTTGCATACGTCATTTGTGTTACACATTTGACTACATATATGAGTATCATTGAAAAGAAAATAAAACTCTCAAGAAAATGGACGTCTAAGGCATCAGTAAAATTTGATTTTTTAAATTCTGTTATAACTATTAGATTGGTAAATAGGTAAGGATAAGTATGTTCTGCAAACCTTGGATTATGAGCACCTAATTTTTGCCATCCTAAAGATACGCCATAATGTTGTCTCAGTAATTTGTTGACCACATTATCACGTTGAAAAGTTTGAGACGGATGTCTCCATTCGATTTTTAAATCGAGATTCTTTGCTATGTATTTCAAAACGTTTATCTCATATCCAACGTATTCATATTTAATTTCCTTACGTTTATATTTTTCGGAAATGTTAGAATTAGTCTTTTTCACGTAATTTCCGTTCTGCAAAACTGACCCGCTCGCTAGCGGGGCATTGAAATTAAAGAATGCCATGATTCGACATCCAGAAAAGTTGTTTGGAATTTTTTTCGGATATAAGTTACTCAAATTTTCCAAAGAATTAACTGAACATTGTGATATGTTTTCATATTTGTTAATGAATGCTGTCCCGCAGTTTTCGTTGCAAAATGGGTTCCAAGTATGTAGAATGAGTTTATTTGATTTTGACTGCGGAGTAATTAATATAACATTGTATATCGCAAAAGACCAAACCAATTCCAGAATTATTTTCGCAAATCGCGGGTTAATTTCGACGTCATGCTTTGCGTCTATATACAAAAGAAAGTTTGACGTGGATTTCCATTGGCAAGACGACATATGTTCTAAAATCACATTCAAATGGTGGATTGTGTTCGCAAATAATATATAATTTTCCGGAAGCTCTTTTATGCACATAGTTGTTGACGTAAGTAGATTTGTGAAATCAAAAAAACTGTTTCTTTCCAGCAGTGTTATCTCTTCGATTACGGCATAGATCTCGTTTTGAAAGATTTTTGAGTCATTTAATGAGTCCCCAACAGAGTAAAATGCTATAGAAGTGTTCGGTTTGAAATTTTCAGTTATAATTTTGGATACGCAGAAAAATACGTCTGTTCGCTGCGGTTCGTTATTGGTTTCTAATTTTAAACCTGTCCCAGTTTTAGTAAAGTAAGTTAAAATGATTACGGTTAAATATGTTGGCAGTTTCATATTTATATACTTGATTATTCTAATTAATATATATTCCAATATCGTATGTAGGTACGTTACCTACACTATGTCGATACGATGTAGTCATAGAACGTACATGAGGAATTTGTGAAAAGTACATACACAGTGTGATATTGTGTATGTAGTCACATCATTACATAGTACCATCACTGCATTAGTGGTAACATCAGTGTTTGATAACATTTTCTTATTACATATTTTCATTGTTTTGATTAAAATGTCAGAAATATAAATATGAAATTTATGAGTCTCATAAAAGTGTTGGTCTAAGCAGATTATTTTGAAAATTAGTCTTATTATACTAATTTTATGAGGGAAAATATCCTCAAAAATCAAAAGAAATTAAGTAATGACACTTTTTGAAGAGTCTGTTTTTGAGACCGGTTATGTTGGCGGATAATATTTAAATTTAAAATACAAATTTTAGGTTTTATTTGATGTTTATGGTAAAAGTTATTTTTATCAAGAAAATGTATAAAAATTACTTTGTCCTTGCTTTGAAAAATAAATAATATATTAATTAAAGCAATAATATCGAACAAGTCTGAATAAGATAATGAAAAGACGTACTCCATAAACAGAAAGGATTTTTTATAATGGTTAGAAAATTCTTTGATCGTGGACTATGGAATCATTTATTACGGGATCAAAACTATGGAGTTTGTAAGAATCTGGCGCGGAAATCACCTTTGATAAAGGTTTTTAAAATGAAAAAAGGACCCTAAGTCTTTTCATCTGTAGCCGCTCTATCTCTTGTCTCTTCTTTTCTCAAGTCTAACTCATTTCAGCACACGTATTTCTAGTCTCTTCTAATTTTTAATTGTATTTGTTATAGGTTTTTATTAGTTGTACGGATGTTTTCGGGGTTCATTTTTCTGCTTTTTATCCGTTCTTTTTATTTTGTTATAATATTGAATGTTATTATTTCGTTTATTAATCTTTTATTTTAGCAGTTGAAGTATAAAAGTTCATGTGTCTCCTCAGAGAGTTTAAACTATGTGACGTATTTTGACTAATGGGTATTTTATTTAATTTTTCTTTCGATCGTCACTGGTTTAACTGATCGTCACTGGTCACTGGGTAAACTGGCTTGGATTAAAAAAAAATAATGTGATAGTTTAAATGAAAAAAAACTCAAACTGGGTTAAATCAAAAGTTCTTGTGCTGAGTGTGGTAAATCAAATAAAAGTAAAGAGAAAGGAAATCCGCGATTTTTTAAAATTTGCTCTACCATTTGGGACATCATTTAAAATAGCGGTTTAAGGATACCAGCATTAAATATTTTAGAATTTCATGTTCCAAAGGTATTGTTAAAAATGTACACAAATATTTTTCCAGAAACCATTCGACGTAGAATCTTGAAATTTGAAAATGATGAAGTATATTAATCTGCATATAACTCGATAGTTAACCTGAAAAATATATACATATAAATTTCAGTGGGGGCAAATTAATTCATAGAACTGTGTTTAAGGTAACTAGAATATACCAATAATAAGGATAAAACCATTTATAAGGATTTTAAAATTATATTTTTTCATGTAAGAGAGTTCTAAGGACATTTTTGAAAATATGCAGAAATATATAGAAACTATTCCTGTTGTCGAAGAGTTAAAATTGTGAAAAAGAACAACGTCATTAGAAGTTTATTGGAAAACTATAGCGATTATTCTAAATTTAATAGTTTTAGAAATATTCAATTTTAAATTATTTTTAAACCTAAGAGTATATTCGTACAATATATTTACGGAAAATTTATTTGAATTATGATATTTCTATGAAGTTCTTATTTGATTTCTTCTGATTGGATACCAAAACTGAATATGTCTTAGAAAGTTGTATTTTTAAAAATTTTTAATACTGATGTTTTTGGAGAAACGAATAGAAATTATGGTTAATTCAAACGAAGGTATTGTCTGAGGCTTTTCCCGCCTAAATTTTTGATTAAAGCGGGAAGATTTACATTTAGGTTTGGTTTCTCAAGACACATAAGTAATTGATTTAATATATACTTTCAATCATCTATTGATATATTATAGTAGTAAGTTTTTATTATAGAACAAAAGCACCAAATTCCATTCTAATAGAATTTTACTATTTTCCAATTAAAAACACTGCTGTGTGTTTATGATCACACGATAGAAGTGACAACTAAAATAAGAAATACTATAACATACTCGTATTATTTAAACTACTCTCAAATAAAATATTAATAAAAATAGTTAGACTTCGTGTTAGACAGTGAACTCGCTTGGCCGATGCCGAAGGTATAGTTTGCCCGATTCAGCGTCACCGACCCATTTTCGTTCACGGCTCAGATAAAGTGTACATGGTGCACTTGAAAAAGTTTTCACTTCGAAAAGTAAGCTGCTTTTCATTTGAGAAACTATGAGCTATATTTATACCGAGTTTAATAAAAATATGCTCAACCATTTAGGCATGATTGAGTAACAAACTTTCAAACACACTTTCATGGATATTAGTATTCTATATAAGCGAAGCTGTGGGCAATCGGGCAATGTAAATTTTGCGACTATTTCATAGCGAGTTGCTTCGTTGCAGATTAATTGGGATTGATAAAAAAATTCTAGATTTTTTTAAAAATTTTTGATCTTTCATAAAAATTTCTTGATCTTTAGAAAATAATGCAAATTATTTCGATTTTATTCTTATATTTCACATCCAAATATGAAAAATCATTAACTGTAATTATGTAAAAAATTTCGGGTTAAAAATTAAGCACTTCGATAGTCGCGCCTAGTTATTAAATATTCCCTTGTTTTTACTTGATGGCGAAATATTAAAAATAGTTTACGTGAGGATTTATTTAATAACAAATATTACTTGTTATTAAAAATATCCCTTATTTAAGACATATTTTCATCAAGCTTTCTTAATGCCATAGAAAACAAATCTTAAAATACACCCCAAGAATTTGTGAAGTATTTCAAAACAATTAAATTTTATTAAAGATTGTGTATTAAAAATTTAAAAAAAATCAGTTGATCCTCTCTGAAGAAAATAAGTAATATACAAAAACATATTCTTCAGCCATGAACGCATACACTCTATTTTTAGTTGACAAAGAAATACTGAGTAATATTTTAAAAAAGTGGAAGCAAAAAGAATATTTATATTTTTAAATACAATTTTTTTTTCTTCATTGGTGTCAAAATAAAGAACAGTACAAGAATAACGCATTTGATGGGAGTGCCGTTTTACGTTTTCTGAAACCTTTGCCGTTGCAAAACCGCTAAAAACTGAAGTTACTCTTATTTTTCTGATATTCTTCGTTCTTATTTTTTAAGTGCATCTTAAATTTCTACCGGGAAATATTGGAGGGTAAATAGAATTTCTGTACAATATTCATGACGCTTAATGCAGAGATCGTTAAATTTGTCAATAGCGATAACCACAAAAGAGGATTCTTTCTATCATTAAATCTGGGAAATCCTGTGTTAAGATTGGAAATTGGGAAACCCATTGTGTATCATTTTAAATCAAGGAAAGCATTAATGTTTCCAATCGTGCGGCGCATTTGTTTCTCAGCCATATTTTTTTATTCATTAACCCACAGGTCACAACTCCTACAATTCTATGAATACATTTTACCCGATAATATTTGATCACAAATTATGTATTGATGTAACATCAGTTGGTTCACCTTCTCTGAACTTCGCAACTTGTCCAATGCGGACAGTATCCATTGATTATATAACGATAGCAGTAATAGAGCTGTATGTCAACACGGTATGTTGACACGGATTGCCGTATGCCAAGGCCGTTGCCAAATAATGTATTAAGTGGCTGACCACAATTATGAAGCAAGTTATTTGGAAACACTCTGTTCTGTTTGTTTTCCGCGTTGTTTGTGGGAATATCATTTATAATGTCAGGGGTGCATAATTTGGATTGCGCTAATGGTGACAGCGGTGGGTGTCATCTGAATTTTGTTGAGTGCTCTACAATTTCTCTGTTGCAAAAATATTGAGATTGCAAATTGTGTTTACAATTATTGCGAGGGTTATGATATGTTTTTAGGGAATTGCGTGTCAAAATGGCAACACAGAGGAAGTTATCCTTTATTTAGCGACCCACAAAGGCTGAAAGGTGTTGACACATAAAGGTAATGCTGATATTGGTTGCATTTTATATTTCTGGTTCTTGTATTCAGGATCCCGAAACACAGATCAATATTTTATGGTTGCCTGTCGCACGTACCCTAGCATCTACTAATTCAGTTTATAATCCCCGCCTCATCATTTTCAAATTTGTTTCTTTTAAAGAAAATCACAAAAAATTTTGAATCTTTTAAATATTACTCTATATATATATATATATATATATATATATATATATATATATATATATATATATATATATGTATATATATTTATGATAATTTATTTACTTGTAGTACTTTACGTTTACTTGTTAAGCTTTTACGCTGGTTTAGATTTTGAATAATTAAATAAATAACCTTAAAATTGGCACGAGGCCAGCGTAGGAAAATATTGAATTTTAAAGAATACGGTAGTTGACTGATTCAAAATTTTGATATTTTTCACACAATATTGTGAAATATAAGTTAATTAAAAACCAGTCTTGAAAAAAATTCAAAAATTGATTGAAAAATAAACAAGTTATAGGCTTCTAAATTTGAAGATACGGATAGAGTTGGGTATATCCCTGTCTCTTTTACTCTTGTAGAATATAACGTGCAATATTAAAATTGACATCACAACACAGTATTGCCGTCCTTATCTAAAGGTTAAATTTAGACTTTTATAACTCGGTCAATTTTTCAGATTATAAAACAAAATTTTCACTCTTCATCAGCTTGTGCCTTGAAATTATGATTAATGAAATAAAAAAATTGAATCAAATACCCAATTGTTTTTGTTAAATTCGACTGACATTCAAATAATACAAAAAAAAAACAGTTGATCGGTATTACATTCTATAGTATCAGATTTTTAGGGTTCTGTATCGAAGTGTGTGATCGGAACCTTATCGTTGTGACAGAATTGTCTGTATATCCGCCAGTTTATACATCGATCAAAAGCTCTAGTTCGTGAAAAGAATGAGCTACAGACTTCAAATTTATACGTAATAGTTTTTTGGTTCAAAAATAAAAAAATAAATTATGTATACTTGAATTTCAGGCAGTCCTCTTATACATACAAAATTGACGTTTTTTTTCCTATTTAAGAATTTTAAACTATGTTTATTGAGTGGACATTAAATGCGATTAAATTTTGTTAAACGATGTGAGACGTCGTATATGAAGTCGATTTTGGATCATTGCTTTATGAGGTCAATAGATTATATAGTTGAGTCATTATGGTAGTTGCTTAAAAGGACTAAATTTTGAAAAATAGAATAAAGGTTGAAAGACCAAAAGTTATGAAAAATAGAACCCGAAATTGTACCTTCCTATCTCACGTCTGTTCTAAACATCGTTAAAAATTCCAAAAAGTTGCATTTTTGTATCAAGACCACAAGTATCACATTTGATTTAATGTTAAGTTAATATTTTAAGGTAAGTAAATTGTATATGCAAAATAACTATATAAAAAGTAAAGAATATAACGATTTAAGTATACGAAAAGGACCAATTTCGGTACGTAGAGCCAGTGTCAGCTTCGTCGATAAAAAGTTTGTCATCATAATCATCATTGTCATCAGAAATATATAATTTTGTTTAAATTATTTATTTAAAATATGTTGCCGGAGCTGACAAACTCATTTATCCTGAGTCTTTTTTGTATATTTACGTTATAGGCCTGTTATAGCTTAATTAAAATATTATGTGCCTTTAAATGTTTAAATTTTTATATGTATTTAAATGTCTACATAACATTCTTAGTGCGAGTTTTACTCATACAATAAGTTTTAGGTAATTATAAACGGTCGTAATGTTTTTTTTATTAATTTAAAATGGTTTCCTGTATCTTGATATATCGAAAATGGTAACGTTAAGAAATAAGAAACCCTCACGTCCGTTCGTCTATATCTCATAGCTTCAAAATATTTCCAGTTTTAGACTTATATGCCTAAAGTTTTGCAAGTGTTTCCTTTATACGAAGGTTTTAATTAATGTATAGCATATTGAATATATTTGGCGTTGATTTTGTAGAAATTCATTATTCACAATTAAATGAAATTACGTGATGTAAGATTATTTCTACTATCTTTAAGTTCTTTACCACGACCTAAGTTTCATTGTATTACAATATCTTCAGGTTGGTTATTAAGATTCTAATAGCCCACCTGAAGATGTTGTAATACAACGAAACCTAGGTCGTGGTAAAGAACTTAAAGATAGTAGAAATAATATTACATCACGTAGTTTCATTTAATTGTGAATAATGAATAGCATATTATTGAAAAAATGACTAATGTATTTTGCGACGTACTGCCAATAAATGAGCATCTTATGTCATAAAATATTGTGAAAAACATTTAATATGTCTTTCCTTACATAATTGGATAGGTCTTTTTAAATGATACTGAGGTTTCACTTATCACTTTTCATTCTTAAACTTCGTTATCGAAATATTAAGCTTCGAAGTCCACCTCTAATTTTTCAACAATGGATTTGAAAAGTCTGAGAAAGTCTAAATACTTAGAACTTCAAGTAAAATCATTTCGGTTAACTTGCATCAACAATGCAAAGAGATGTAGGGAACTGCGGAACCCTGTCTTGTGCGTAATTCGATACGCGTTTGGTAGCTTTTTCATCTTCATTATTTTTTTAAATTTTATACAAATTTTCAACACATCCATTTTTAATAACAACTTTTCTCAAAATAACTCTGTAAAGAATATATTTGAAATAAAAAAAAAACTATATTTATGTATTAAGAGTAGTTTTTAGTTGCAATACTCATATTCACATTTTGTAAAAGTATATTTTCTTACGTCCTAAATTTGGTATTCAAAAATTTTATTTTTGATTAAATTTTGAAAAATATATTTTGGGATCTTCACAATTTTAATAATTAAATTTTGCACAGATAGCTCTAGAAGTTTTCAAGAAAGCGATTGTGAGCGACAAATTGATAGATACCTGGGCATTGGACCATAAGGGTTTCGTTTTACAAATTTTGTTAAATACATTTATTAAATGAGGTCAAATTTAAATTTTAGTTTAGAAGAAATATAAATTGCCCATAATTATAGGTTCAAGAATTTTATTCGAAAATAAATCTTACTGTACAGGGTACTGATACTGTACACGGTTTTTTAAAATGTCTACAAGCGTTTACATGTATATATGTTTGAGAGTGGTTTTAATTACAAAAGGTTTAATTTAAGTTTAAGTTTTGTATGGTTCAGAAGACAATTTAGTAGGTCTGTCCTATTTTACTGAAGATTTTTTATCATATTGGAAAGGTTGATGAGCTAAATGAGTTTAGGAAGACTTTACTGTTATATTGCACAGATATTGACTTTACTGTATATATGAATTTAATTAATTACATAAATTTGATTATAAATGAAACACGGCAATCTATGAAGAGAGCTTTCTAGACTAAAGCTGAACGTGCATCCTTGAAGTTCTTCATACATTTGTGTTTTACCAGTTTATCACTCACTCATATGCTTGTCACCGGCACCGGTCACTTCCTGGAAGTCAGCCGTTACGGGATCAGCGCATGCGAGTTTCACGATAACGTCTCGCACCACCAACCTCCAGTGCAGACGAGCGCATTCCGCCCTGATCTGTGCTGTGCAAGATGCTGGAAAAAATAGTAAGGTTAGAATATAGGAAAATTAAACGTTACAGTAAAGGCAAATGAAGGCACAGTTAAATATCAGTAGGTAAACAATCGCTAAATGTTTTAAAACAGGGTTTCCAATTCGTTCTGGGTCTAAACATAATACTATCAAAATCTTATGAGGCAGCTTTAAGTTAAAACTGAAATTCATCTCTGGATAAGTATCTTGTGTACAGAAGTACAACGTTGGACCGAGTATACTGCCTGCAGAACAGCCGCTAGAGTCGGCTTCGGTTTTGAATATTATTTGCCACAACGTATTTTAAAGTTCCTATTTTCTAAGTAAAATTTAAACGCCATAGTATTATTTTGGTAAATCTCTATTAAATTTTCATATATATTGTAAGCTATGAAGACTTTATCAAATGCCTGTGAATTACCCAGGAATATTGCTGTGTAGTTCCTTCAAACACCTTTTCGATTTTATTTGTAATTCAATCTACTTGATCTATTGTTGAGCATTTAGTTCCAAATCCAAATTGGAGATTTGGGAGCAGTTGCCTTTCTTTGATAATGGTATTTAATCTCTTCAATAGTGCTTTCTCAACTATCTTTGATATAACGTGAAGTAGCGATATTGGTTGGTACGATGTCACATTTGTTGGCGATTTTTCTGATTTGATGTAACGATTATTTCTGGGGTTTTCTAACGTTTTGGGATATGTCTTAATTTAAAACAGGCTTTTATAATGTGGTGTAACTTTTACAGAGTTAGGTTTGGTAGATTTATATAATTTTTCCAGTAATAAGATCACAATCTAGCAATTTTTCAGTGCTAAGTTTACACTTTTTAAGTTCTTTCAAAGTAATAAGTCGTATGTGCACTTCGTCATTCCTTTAAATAATGTTTCATTTTCATCCCTTATATTTTGCGGAAAGGTTTAAAAATGTTAGTAAATATTCTGGGAAGAGATCTGTTTAGGGTCAACTATCCACTTGCCGTCTTGAGATTTCAGGGGAGGACCTTGCACAGGAATTCTCTTCAATCTTTTAGTAAATTTCCTATAGGTCGGTGCTTTTGTCTGCTGTTAAGCTGCTAATAATTTCTTTAAAAGACTCGTTTTTTCTATAAAAAATTGAAGAAACGTTTTCAGCTTCTTCAATTTTTTAAGTAATCCACTTAAGCCAGTTCATAATTGCTTTGTCGCCCGGGTATCTAGTTTTTGCTATATTTTGCTGTTTTTCTTTATTAAATAACTTCATAAAAGGAAGATATTTCCAATTCTACTGTATCTTATAAGTTATGTGGTAAGAATCTGACTATGAATATTGACGATATACCATAGAATTCATAGATATATCAAGAAAATGTAATCTTTAGTACATTCTATGAAAATTTGAAAACTAATGAGAAAAGTTTAATAAATATGTTGGGGCCAGCCATCTGATGGTAACGCCACCAAACGAAACTTCCATTTAAATGAAATTTTGCACTACGAATCTTGAAATATCAAACCCTGTTACAACCATAGCAACGACAATAACACAAATTCCATACCATACGCGCATGGTATAAAGATGGCACTTGTCTTATATACTCTTTGGTACCAAAAATTTCGGTTTTTTGGTGTTTAGCAGAGTTTACCCAACACAAAAGTTATATTTATAATAAAAAACATAAAAAAGTGTTTTGAGTAGTCAAACATCAAAGTACCATTCCAGACCTATTTACCAGGTCTATCTCAAAGATGACATGACGTAGAAAGCTGTAATTGGTCTCTAATATATCTTATATAATATATTTAAACAATTAAGAAGAGATAAATATAAAATAGGAAAAAGTTTTAATTGACAAAAATAAAGTATGTTCACTACACTTTTACGCCTATGAATGACGTATTATGCAATGTATTATCATATAGTATAAAATAAAGTACTTGCAAATACGTCAATAGACACTATGCACTATGTACCCTTTAATTAGCTTTAATATAAATACACACACACACATATATATATATATATATATATATATATATATATATATATATATATATTAAAAGGTTCATTTGGAATATGTGTAATCAATATATTTATTAATAATTAAATCGATATTTCTCTTGTATTAATAACTAAATGTAGATAGTTCAAGCTTTCTCCATCTAAGCTATGGTTGTATTTTGATTTTGCAAAAATGAATTCGATTAAGAATTGCAAGAGTTAGATAAATATATAATATTTATACTAATATATAAAGCGGAAACGTTGTTTTGTTTACAAGTTTGTTCGTGCTAATTTTTTGGAACGACAAGTCTAATTTCAAATTCTTTTAAGTAAGAAAGCCCATACTTTGAGGATAGTTTGGGATATACATAACATGCTATATACTTTCGCAGACACAGAGCAGTGATTGAAAATGTAATCGAAATTGGGGAATACTGTCTAAACGGTGCAAATCAGAAAGAGATCGCAGTCTCGGGTATCCAACCTATGTACCCTCCTTTCGCTAAACGAACGGAGTAAACATAGATAATTAAAGAAGGTAAGGCATTTAGTGACTGCGGACAATGGGGGGAGGGGGAGGGGGGAGCACAGCATGCACAGCTGCCGCGTGGCTCACTCGTACGGTCGGGACTCTACGTAACGGACGTATTTCAGCGGACGCTTCTGAATGGGATAATATAGAATTTTCTCTATGCGGGTTGCAGTTGGTTAATATATAAAATATTTTGTGGGGGAATTAGTTTGTGCATTAAATATTTTTCGATATTTCATATCGGAGAAGTATCTGGGATTGAGCAGAAGCCAAAAGGTATATTTTTAGAATCAGCGTCGGTCTTTCTCTTTGTTAGCAAGTTTGTTGTTTTTTCTTGGATAGGACTATTGCTGGGACGATGCTCGAGATTAAAATTGGAGTTTAGACTACGTTTTGTTTCGATAAAATAGTTTTAAAAAGTATTTATACTCAATTATTGATGCTAATGCAATAAGAAAATATTGCGTGAGTTTAAGAATTGATGAATAGAATTTGTTGAGGCTATGGCAAGATTAAGCTTTCTTTAAGATAATGTATAACATACTTTTAATCCTGTCATGGGTACTTTTGCAAGTGTATCTCGTGCCTCATAGAGAGAAAATCTACAAATATTTAACATTCATCTCGACCACTATGGCGACACCACAGAGTAACAGTTAGCACAAAATATGGGGTTCCTCATAAGAACTACAAACTGTATTAAACCTTCTTGATTTCTGTATACTTACTAAAATTTGCAATAAATTGGCCAGTTGCTTCTACTGGCAACATCTGGAAATAACCCAGCAGTATGTATTCCGATTCCATATACAACTGTGGCAAACTCAGGTTGGCGGTCATCGTCAGAGATTCTGGAATTACTCTGAAAATCGATTGTTGTGTATGTAGTAATGTGTGATATTCTGGAATAATTTATTGACAAAATTAAATCATCACCATTTAATGAAAATCTTTTATGCATTTATCGTTTTATTTATAAACGTAAAATTGTTAGACTTTCTTTATATTTTTGAGGAATCTATATTTGATTCAATAACCAATAGGTCCTTTTCATTTATAAACGCAAAAATGTACTATAAGACCTTCTTTATAATTTTGAGGAATCTATATTTGATTCAGTAATCAATAGGTCCTTTTCATTCTAAACGCAAAAATGTACTATAAAGCCTTCTTTATATTTTTGAGGAATCTATATTAGATTCAGTAATCAATGGGTCCTTTTCATTGATTATTATATATAGGTATATATGCCTATTAAATGAGATCGGCAAGAGATCATATTACAGAGTCCAAGTGTTATAAGGAGAAAGAAAACATTCTTATAGAGAGAAAATGAAAAAAAACCTACATTTGTATCGTCACGTAGACCAATGAACAAAAAGTCTTTTTATTCAAAGTGAGGTTATTTTTCATAACAGTTTTTAAACTATGTCGGAAGTCTTTGAGCAGTCAAGATGAAAGAAAGTGCAGAGTGTATTATATTGTATCCTACATATATAGATGCAGCGTACGAGTTTCACTTAACTCGAAAACTCGAAAATTGCGGACAACAAATTAATTTTCAGAAAAATAGGAAACGAATGTCACTAAAAGCTTTACCCTTAAAAATAAACCAGTATTGATTATTTTACTAATCGTTTCTGAAGAGTTATTCTGTTTTTTTCTGTAGGTTTTCATTGTTATTTTCAATTCGAATTAACAATTCTTCATTAAAAACCTGGTACATATGCATTTATAAAGATAACTGTTTTGTTGCCTTATGACCATAAATTGTGCTTAATTATTTACTCGTTCCTGATTGTAAATCGCTTGGTTCCTTACATTATTTAAAATTGTTTGGTTCTTTATATTCTAAAAGTACCAGCGTTTTTTTCAATTCCAATATATTTCTGTAATGTCAAGCCTATTTTTACAGGTCCCTTTTTATATCAAAGACAATTAAATCTATTGAAATGCAAATAAATCTGTTTAAATATATAGTTTAAATGGATAAGTTTTAAAATATAATACATGAAACATTGATCACTAAGGTTGGAAATCGTAAATTCAATAATTAGTTTACCCATTTACTTCGAGGTTAGATCACACGAAGCTCCTAGCTACATAATTTAGACTATTAGCAAATAGTAATGAAGATACGTCTGTGCTTGAAGATATTTTTAAAAGCCGTTTAGAATCGACTATTTGGAGATCTCTGAATAAAAAGATCGACGTTCTGCATATTTGCCTGTTTCTCTATCAGTACCAGAATCACGCTATAAGTAATAAACGAATTTTAACCAAGTTTATACACTTTGAAATCTTAGGAAACTGAAATATAAATCATAATAAAATGATAATGAGTAGAGTATTAAAATTTGATCATACACAATTGTGCAGATTTGAGTAAATTTTTATAAAGTGACAGCAGTAAAATCTGCTAATAAGGAGCCTTGCTCTCGAATTTGAACAAAACAAGTTATAAAGTACATAACAATATAACGATGGGCTGAAATCATGTTATCATTTTATTTTTATGACGTATAAAAATAAGTAATTGAATGCCGCGGTTGTTTGGCGGCGCGCACCCATGATGTCTAATTTTTAGTTGTGGTTTCACATACATAAAAATGGTTAAATGTCACGAATGACGCTATTTTGGTAGTCAAAGATTTGCAATCTTTTTTAAAATTTAGTTAGTAAATCCGAGATTTAGTATAATTCTATAAAAATAATCCAATAATGTTAAATTACATGATGCTAGAGGCCACTTAACAACACTACCATGCGAGATGACAAAATCGTCGAACCATTTCTCGAACAGGCCGATTGTTTCGTATCTAGTATGGCATAGAGCTCGATCTTATAAAAAATCGTATGTTGCTAACGTCCGTATTTATTTTAGTTGAGATCATGTATAAACATTCTTCATAAGCTCAATATTTTTCGCTATTGTTTGTCATGGCCTCTCCTTGCTCTTTCAAGCGGGTACCTTTTTGAGATGAAGTGGATATGTTCGAGCTCCATGGGATACTCATCACTTCAAATGTGGAAATTTTGTTTGCTGACAAAGCCCGTTGTTCTTTCCATGGAATAATTATGAATACCGTTAATTTTGCACAACCCCCAAAACATCCGGCGAAAGGAACACCCATTTTGTAAAAAATCTTAACAGTTTTACACCCTTGAAATCGTAAATCTCTTCACTGTTATTTGTAAAGACTAATTAAAAATTTATTAGTACCAAGATATGAATTACCTCAAGTTAGAAATAAATGTACTTATCCAGCTATTTAGAAATAATTTATTATGTATGACGTAAAGTACGATGTGGGAATACTGTTATTTTAATTCTTACTAATTTCGTTTTGTTGCTATGTGTATTCTACCATGGCGCTATGTGTATTCTAAACCCCGGTTTGAATTAGTCTATTGAGAATTTTTATAATAGTCCAGTTATTATTTTAAAAAATAATTTGAGTTAAGTAAAATTTAACGCGAGAAAATTGCGAGCAAAAGCTAGTAATGTAATATGTTGAGTTGTGATTTTGTAAGTAATAAATATGTTTTAGATTACAGTCCATAAAGATACCATAAATCATTTAAAGGATTTGACAATGCGTAATGGATTACAGACGTGTACGGTTTCGAAAATCTTAATTTATTGTATGTTTTATTATTGCATATGTATATTTAAAATTAATTTAGGCGTACTACTTTGTATGACCCTTTTTAGTGTATGTGATATAAACATATTAAATATTACATAGACGAAATGTAAGTATTAAATATGTGTAATAAAGTTCGCGAGAACACAAAAATAAACTTTAAAATATATTTAGTTTTAAATAATCGATTCGTTTCTGAAGTCATAAATAAATACTTACTACAGGCGCCTAACCCACACAGAATACATATTTCAAAAGTTATAATGAAGGAAATAACACATAGTATTGATAGCTAAATAACCTGAGAAGGGAAAATAATATATTTAAGTTTAAGTTAGAAAAACAAATAAATGTTTACTTGTTTGTGACGTTTAAACTTAAAAATGCCTTTTCCAGATGGTATAAAACAGATATGTTTCTCGTAGTATCCTAATTGCCACAGGATATATAATGTGTGTGGTAATGAGAAATAATGATTTATAAGAACGGAATTTGGAAAGCGTCTTATTTTATAAATTACTATAGTTTTATAAAAATACATGAAAAGACCAGAGAAAAATCTATAAAAAGTTTAAGGATGTATATTTATAATAATTACATACCTATTGCTTTTCATAACCTTGTTCCCTTTTGCAAAATCGAACCATGAAAGTATTTTTAGGTAAACAATTTAAATCGTTATAATGAAATCAAAATAATGTATTGTTATTTTCCCCCATATCGGGGTCTTTAAAGAGCGACTATTTTTTTTAAAGAATTAGGATGTATACTTTGAATTAAAAAAGTGATAGTCACAACCAAATATAGAGAGCAAATTTCTTAAAAATAATGGATTGCCAAAAATTACTTACGTGATAAAAATATTAATGTCATCGTGCGTATACTTACTAGTAATTTTGAGTCTATTTTAAGTTTTACGTATTTATGACTTAGTAGAAATATTGAGAAAACACTTGAAGTTCCTCAAACTGTTATTTATCGCCGAACAGTTGTGAAAAGATATTTTTTGCTTACACAATTTTATATAATATAGTGTTCAGTTTTGCGTAAATTAGTACTAAAAAGGTTAATAGTTTTTTACAATAGTACAGAAGAATTTTGAGCAATTTTAAAATCTATAAAAAGGTTCCAGTTTTTATGAGAATTTGGTTAATTATTAAGAGTTTTTATTTTGTAAAATGATGCGGTACAGTCTTTACATGATATCAGCTTATTATTAGGTTATACGGTCGGGAATAGCGTTAAGAAATAAATCGGTCACAATTTTATATATATAATAAAAAAACTAACTTTAGTTGTGCACAAGTTTTTCTCAAAATGGCAAAACTGAGTCGGGCAATTTGTCTTATATTTATGTATATGTTCATGTTGATTTCTTTGAATTATCGATTGTTTAGCAATGCCTCTTAAATTTATAAATTCCACATATATACGAAGCTACTGAATAATAAGAAAATGAATGACGTACTCAATATCGTAAATTTTGAACATAGACAGTCCTTTCAGCATTATATCTGAGATCCAGGCATCGTACATAAGCTGGCTGGGCCTCGATGCCGAGTGATGACGCAGTCTGACAGATGGTACACGCAGGGGATCCAATGTGGGAACGTTAAGGTCTGGTACGCCTTGCGCCAGTATTTCACGGGCATCTTCGGAAACTTCTTTGATACAAGCCGGTAGATCTACGGTGGTTGAGTTGCATTTCAGGTATTTAAGAGCTGAAATTGGTAAGTGTACGATGTGAATGTAATTTATGTTAAAGAGCTATAAAGTGCTGGTTGCAAATTTGAACAAAAATAGTATTAAAATATTAAGAATACATTTTGTTGGCTAATAACTTTTAATTACTAACATTAACTTTTTTTTATAGAGTATTAAAACTATCCAAAATTTAAATGGCGTAAAGAAGTTATAGTATATAATGTACACCATCTTTATTTATTATTAACTTGTCACCATCTGGTAGGCAATGATAATATACTTTCAACTGGTGATTTAGATTAAAAAAAATATTGACAAGGTACTTATGAAAATTTCCCATGCTTTCGAAATTTTTATTCTGTCAATGATTGCTTAGAGCTGTGAATAAGTTCTAATCAGATGGTCTAATGTGACTGTGATAATCAGATGGTATGAATAAGTGATAATCAGATGGTCTAATGTGAATGTGAGTACATTACAAGAATCCAGTCCAGTATTTGTAATTTTTGCCGAGTATATTATACCATAAGGTATAATAAACTCTGCTTTAGGGTATACTTAGTTCATTAGTTATTACCATTAGATACTCCATGGTACTATGGTTACGGAAAAAGGGCGGTCAGAGAAATTTTAAATATAATTTTTCAAAACAGGTTTAAAAAATTTGAAAAAAAGTTCGAAAAAGTTCCGGATACCATTATTTGATTAGGACTTTCCAATAAAATTATTTTGATTAACTGGCATAATTAATTTTAAAGAGACATAAACGACAAAACACTTTCTGCGTGCTCCGGCATTCAAATGGTTTGCTTTTTTATAACCTCTATCTAGTTTTTTTTAGTGAACTTTGTTTACGTTAAGAATGCACTTAAAGACAAATATACTATTTAGATATTAATTTTGACGTGAATTCGTCTTTAAATTTGCTACCATACGGGGGCAATCCAAAAAACCTAATGATAACAAAATCGGGGGATACAGTTTGGCGTTGCAGTTTCGAATCTATCATAATTCTATCTATCATAATCTGATAGGTAGAATGAATCTATCATAATCTAACATCAAAAATTAAGTTATACCACTGGATAACTAAAGGATCAAAGAATTCATTACGATAAGCGAGAAGAGTGACGCATCGCGTGCTATGGACGCGCCGCCATTTTGAGGTTATTTTGCTGCGTATCGAGATTTGCAATTAGTATAACTTTTGATTCGGAAAAGCTACGATGTTCGTTTAAGTTTTAATCGTCAGCTGTCATCAATATCTATCGATTGTATATAAAACATTAGGTTAAAGTAGTGACAGTGAATATAATAAGGTGTTAGAATAAAAAAAAATATTATCTAAAATATATCATGTCGGCCTATACGCTTCGAAAAGCCAAAACCAAATACAGAGACCGTATACGGCTGGAAAAGGCTTCTCTAGAATAATCGAATGGTAATAATAAAACACCACCTAGTCAAGCAGTGCCGGGAACGTAAAAGAATGAATGCGGCCGAGTGGATCAATGTTACATAGACGTATTCACATACAACACACGGCCGTGCCCATGACACAGCCACATCCCATTCTTGTTATTTTCTTGCAACATAGTTATAGGTTTGGTTAGGTCAAATATGTATTATATTGAGTAAGGATCTAAATATACTTATATAGTATATTCGTATTTTCTCTTATAGAATAATGCAATTTTGTACAGCAATATGTTGTATACTTTCTTTTTTCTACTTTCTTTCGTTTCGTTTCTTCTTATACTTTCTTTCGTTTGTATACATTCTTACTAGGAACGAGGTATATACAATTTTCATTATTATGAAATATATTAACTCGGTAACATGAAGTCGATACAATCATGCAAAAAATCCTTCAAATATAAAAAGTATTCATTTATTAGGGTTCTGTACTTCAAAAAGGAAAACGGAACCTTTATGAGATTACTCATATGTTCGCCCGTCCGTCTGTCACAGGTAGTTTCTTCGGAAATCGCTTGACGTAGAAACTTATAATTTAACATATTTAAAAGTATCATATGGATATTTCAGAGGAGGAAAATTAGGTACTAGAAAAAAAATTCAGATATCATATATGGTGTGGAGTGTCGCTTAAAAGCGTTAGTTATAATGGTCTCAAAAGTATATTGTTTGTGATTTTTGTTATTACGTCTAAAGATATTACTGAAAAACCCATTCCTATTTCCGTGACTACTGAATCTAATATTATGAAAAGAATGGAGTTTTCAAGGAAAACTAAAAGGATGATTCTAGAAGTCATTTTTTTTTAAATATGAATATATTTGGGGTTAATTTTGTAGAAATTCATTATAATTAAATTTCTCTCAACTAAATGAAACTACGTGATGTGGTATTATTTCTACTCTATTTAAATTCTTTACCGCGATCTAGGTTTCGTTATATTACATCTTCAGGCGGGCTTTTTGTAAAGATTGGTGTAAGAATGGTTATCAATCTTTACAAATTGCCCACCTGAATATGTTGTTATACAATGAAACCTAGGTCGTGGTAAAGAAGTTAATTAAAGTAGAAATAATACTACGAAATAATACGTCGTTTCATTTAGTTGTGAAAAAATTAATTAAACATGCAACATGTTTAACGCCGGTGAAATATATAGTAGGCAATTTAGACACGTTGTGAAAAATTAATATTTGTGAATAGTTTAATAGGAATAATATATTAATGTATAACTACTCGTAATGGACGCGTTTTTAAAATAAACCAATATGAAATGAACTTTAAAATAAGTATTTTTTGGCTCTGCCAATAAATTTTGCTGTATCATATGGTTCAGCGATTAGAAGCAGGAGATTTTTCATAAATTCCAGTATGCGAGAGCTGAACGAAATTAAGAGATTAATTCCGGACGAATCCCGGAATACAGGGAAGACTGGCAACTCTAGTTCTTACATCTTTTTAGTTTTGAGTCAGCTTAAACCAGCAATCGCACGCTCGTACAGCTGATCACTTGCGATGTCCACAAAAGAACCAAAATCATCCAGTAAACTGCGAATTGATATGTAAGTAAGATTAATTTCTAAATGGGAAAGTGTATAAATGTCCAAAAGTTACTTACCTATATTATTATCGTCGATTGTAGATGTCGCGTTATTATTTTTGGACAATCGCTGCATTTCGGTTGTTTCACTCATTGTAAAAGTTGTTAATAATATGAACTTAGTTAAAAATTTGAAATCCATTTAGACGGAAGTTTATTCTTTTTTTATTGAATTTTACGTATTAAAACTGTAACAAAGAGACAACTTTATTTCATTATTACGGTGGAAATTTGATATTTTTAATGTTCTTTCAGTCTTAATGATTTTTTTTCAGGGAGAATGGAAAGATTTTAATTAATTTTAAGTTAGATTTTAATTTTCAAATGATAAGCGCGGTTTTTGATTTCGTCTACTTCGGTGTACCTTTACTCGGTTATTCGAATTCCAAATGGCGTATTTTAAATAATAACTTACCAAAACGGGTATATAATCTAATCGAGTCCAAATCGACCACAAAACTTAACGGGAATTTAAAATAAATAAGTTTTTTAAATAAAGAGACTAATCAAATTTGAATTGAATACTACATTTACTGGTTGAAATACTACATATACGGGTTACTACATATACTGGAATACTACATATACTAGTTAAAATACTACATACAAGTATATTGGTTTACTACATATATTGGTTGAAATACGACATGTACTGGTTTACTGCATATACTGGAATACTACATATACTGGTTTACTACATATACTGGAATACTATATATACTGGTTGAAATATGACATATATTGGAATACTATATATACTGGTTGAAATATGACATATACTGGTTTACTACATATACTGTAATACTACATATACTGGTTGAAATACGACATATACTGGTTTACTACATATACTGGAATACTACATATACTGGTTGAAATATGACCTATACTGGTTTTACAATATAAGTTTTTGTGTGGTATTTATATGGTTATATAAATTATGGTTGGTAGCATATTATTTTAAGTCGAAGTATGTCCAACTGTTATGGCCTCACGGTTACAGCAATATTATATATATGGAATATTGAAGCAAGATTCTTCAGATAGACGTCTCAATAATTATGGAAAATTTATTAAAAATATTCATGATTTATCCCCCAATTAAATAATGTGTTAGCGATTACTTCATCGGGTATCATTGGATTGGCCTTTTCAAATTAAATTAAAGTTACTTAGAATTTTATTTATTTTCATTTTGATCTTTCTTTTGCGAAAGCTTCAAAATAGGTCGTAATATAATTTAAACTATTTGAAATTTTTGAACCGAAGTTAAAAGTATGGATTGTTTCAAACATAGTCCTTAGTACAAAAGTCTTTAGTAATACAATAATTTACTATTTTTCAGATAAACTACGAAACCATGCTTTGGCGTGTTTTGAGGCGCATTCGACTGATTTTTTTAAAATGTGATTGCTCTTTATACGCGGAAAAATTAATAGAATTCACATCAAGAATAGCATATAAAAAATTTGTGAATTGAGTGAGTTAGTTGAACGTTTTCTTATGTTAATATGTGTACTATTTGTATATTCAAAAATACTATGTATTCAACTGTGATGCAGTTTCAGTGGTCGAAACAAATGAAAAAATGTACAAAGGAAAAAGTATTAGACCTATCTACAATCCTCGTGTAATTAAGTGATAACGATTTAGGTATCTCCGCCAACATTCACTATCACGTTTCCTCTGACAATTTCTAAAAGAAAACAGAAATTAAAAGGTAAATGAGAAAATTTATATTTCCAACGATTTCCTCGTCACAACTTTGATTTATAATTTCTTTTTCTCGTTACACTGTTCACTGTTTCAACGATGTCAACTTAAAAACATACTTGAAAACAAATAGCACTTTTTTAATACACCTTCTATATATAAACAAGCGGGACCAGTTAACCATCGCAGCATAAGGATATGTGGTATCTGTCCTCGTAGTGTTGTTATTTGCATTGGCGGCTCATGTTTATTATGTTTTTTTATTAATTGGATAAAATATTTCTTCAAGTCGAATGGTGGGCTGACGGTATTTTTATATGTTTATATCTTGGGTATAATGGAACCTTTTTTGTTTTATAAAGGCTTTCAGTTTTTCTGAAATGTGAATTTCGTATATTTTTTAAATACCTATGTTCTTAGGGCTTTGTATCTCAAAGGAAAAAAAAGGAACCGTTATAGGATCACTTCGATGTCCGTTCGTCGGTTTGTCAAGACCCTTTTTCTCAGGAATATGTGGAGGTATCCAGTTCAAATTAAAAACAAATACTTAGGTCCCTTGGAGCTGTAAAATGAAGCTTCTAAGTCAATGCAGTCAAGAAGAACTTTTAAAATACGGACATTTATGCAGAATTTTTGACACTCTCAAATAAATCTAGACCTATAGGGTACTTTCCGTTGACCTAGAATCGTAAAATTTGGTAAGAAGCAAGGTCTCACAGTATAAATAAAGGAAAAATCCTAAAATCATTAATTTGTAGTTATATCATATATTTTTTTTTATATGGGCCTGTGAAAGATATAAGACGCAAAATATTTTCGTTCTCAAAATTAAAATGTTGTAAATAATTTAGTAGGAATTTTATTTACAATTAAATGTTCATAAATGCCTAAACGTATACAGAATCATCGTAGTGCGAGTTCCACTCGCGCTTGACAGGTTTTTTTTGTATTGTGATAGTAAGACAATAATGAAGACCGGTGAGCAGGAAATTAGTATTTTGCATTTTACTTTCGGACAGACCGTTTTTGAACTAGTATTTTTATTTGCTATTTTTAAAAATATTGATTAAAATAAATATACAGCGCCATCTAGTTGACTTCTAGTAGAAACTCCATAAGTTTTTATTAATATAGTTTTAATATATAATGTGAATAATACAGTGCCATCTTCCAGTAGAAACATGATTAAGGTTTATCATTGTCCATGGGATTAACCCCTTTTGCTTTGCGATCTTATCTACACAATATATGGACATATCTGTACCATATGAAAAAAAGTTATTTAATTAGCGATATGTTTGTCAATGAATGCCTAATACATAAAATCAAATATACTAAATCTAAAATATACATTTTCCAAAATGAAATGCTGTTGTATGGAGATTTCGGAAGTATATAGCATAGGTTGGAACACAGTGTTGGGCTTTTTTTTATAAGTGATAGAGATAATAAAAAGATGCAGCATTTTAAAACTTTTTTTAACTATGTATCACCTGTGTACTTTGGTTGTCAGATGCATTATTATTTTTATTAATTTTTTACACTCTGAACTTCCACCATTTTGAAAGCATTCGGCCAATTTTCTTCATTTATGAGTTTAACCTAGATTTTGGGCAAAGCTAGTTTCAACGAAATCGAATAAGAAATATACTTCCGTTTCGTTACTTAAGTGCGAACGATTCGTCTGGAGCATTCACAATCTATTATCGATGAAGATATCTTCATCGATAATGAATCTCCATCGATAGTGAAAACTTTTCGAAATTAAAAATATAGATTTCCACAATCGGTACAAATAGAGAGAAGACTTCAATTTAGGTAAAATATTACCCACAATTAAATGAAACTACGTGATGTAGTATTATTTCTACTATCTTTAATTTCTTTACCACGACCTAGGTTTCGTTGTATTACAACATCTTCAGGTGGGATATTAGCAAAGATATTCCATCTTTGCTAATATCCCACCTGAAGATGTTGTAATACAACGAAACCTAGGTCGTGGTAAAGAAATTAAAGATAGTAGAAATAATATTACATCACGTAGTTTCATTTAATTGTGAATAATGAATTTCTACAAAATTAACGCCAAATATATTCAATATTTAAAATATTACCCTTGAAATTCATCAGGGCTACAGGCTGAACTTGGCTTTTTTCTTTCTTCAGAACAACTTAACGAATTCTTTCTTCGGCAATTGAGAGCGCCGTTACTGGTCATCCATGTAGTCATCTGATTATGCCTTCATCTCACATCAGATTAAACGTAACATTGACCGATATTCTCCATAAGCGGCAAGTTACATACACTGGTTTTATGTTATTTATTTTGTTCTAACAGGCAGACACAGATTTCTGACTTGGTTAATTTATAAAAAAAATTAGTAGTACAAGAAACGTTCTTATGTTTTTATATTTATGCACCTCAAAAGGGGAAACCCCGATCACTTTTTAGGCAATCACGAATTCGAATATCCATATGTCATAGCCGTTTCAACAAAAATTGCTTAACTCAATAACTATTACCCAAACATATATTTATGGAAATTGGGAGACAAGTGGAGCTTTGGCTGTAGGCAAATTAAAAATTCGAAATTTTTTTTAAATTCCGTGTATACTGTGGGATATTGTTTGAAAGGGTTAGATCTGAGGGCTTCAAAAATATTTTCTTTCGTAATTTTAGATCATTATTGATGCGCTCTTCAGCGATATATAGAAAAATGTGCAAAAAATATATCCATCGGAATATTGCTACTAAGGAATATTGCTTATGTTTATATTTCAAGAGTATCTTTGAGCGAACAAAAGTAACGTAAATCATAGTTGGTACGTTAAGCTGAATCTTTGTGACAGATAATTTTTATTCATCAATTTTTAAGCCTTTTACTTTATTATTAATGTATGAAAATAAATAAGATAATCTAAATGTTAACATCTTCATTAAACAATAATTTTATAAAAAAAATCAGCTTAAAAGTTTTTGTATAAAGTTGTAACAAACAGACATACAGATAAACAGACGGATAGAAAAGGATAACACTTTTTATCCCATTTAATAGCGATAATAAGGAGAGAATCTTGCAAACGGATGCTATGTTCCAGTAAAAGAAAATGTGTAATTTTTCACACTTTCTTCGTGACGACGTCCAGTTTTGAGAAAATGACATTCATCGTAACGAAACCGATCAGTGATTATTCTATTAAAACCTGTTCAGCGGTTCCTGAATGATGCTTGGTCAAGTAACCGTATAGATAGACAAACGTCTAAAGAATACTCGATTTCTTTTCAATAATTTGTGTTTAGTCTCCTGATCATAATTCGTTATGTTTTAAGGTTTCTTACCTCAACGAAAAAAGAACTTTCATAAGAATTCCAAGGTGTCCATCCGATAAACCATATTAGCCTACATTTATGTTTGAATATATATGGTTTAACATGTGCTATCAATACGCCGAATATTTCTATCGAATCCGCACATAGTTAACACTTAAAAATGTTTTTATAGAAATTTTATAGGGAGCAAATGAAGTAAACTATTTTTTTCAGTTTCATATGTTATTTGGGGTAAGAATGGAAAGAGCATATTATACGGATTCTAAACTATATTTTTCAGAATTTTATTTAATACATAATCCCAAAGATATTGTTGAAAACGGTCCGAAAAAAATATGTTTCTCCTCCTAAAAAAATGACTGAGTCAAAATTATTATTATATTATAATTAAGATATATAGAAGATACATGTATACAAATATTTATGTGTCCAAGTGTATGCGGAACTCTCGTATTACACGTACTTAACAGGTTTTTTTCGTTATATAGAAATGGCTTATTTACTATTTAATCATATGTATAGATGTATTAACAAAACAGCATGTTTCATAATACCTAGAGTGAAAATTACGTTACTAGTTTTCCACTTTATTACTTGCAGTACTGTAGGGGTACATGAAAAGAATCTAATTTTTCCATTTCTCACCCCACTTATTAAACAGCAGAATATTATTTGAAACATAGCAACTAACAAAGAAAAATAAAAAGAATTATTTTTAACAAAATTTAGTATTTCATTTATATAAATTAGGAGTGAACGTGGTATTTTATCCTGCAAGTCAAGTGATTTGAAATGCTATTCTTACATTTTTATGTCACTAAGTCTGTATTAGAGCAACTCTGAGTAAAAAATATCTAATTTGCTGTTAAAATACGATGCGATTACCTGTTTAATAGCGTATCAGTCCTAAAAAGGGAGTCGCGACTTGATGGAGACAAATTTTATGATTTTTTTCAAATATTGTCATTCAACGTTTCACCAAGAGTGAACGCTGTAATGGTGTCTACTTTTTGTGATCAATCTGCATTCATACATTTTACAAAAACGGAAAGTTTCTAGAATATTACAAGCAATACAATAATTAAAACATCGATTACTGATGGAAAATTCCTTTTAAACTTACGGACGATTAAAATAGTTTTGAAAATTGTTTGATACCCTATTCGTAACGTGGTAGACTGCGGACGGCTGAAGGAACAACACAAAAGAATAAAGAAATTAGCAAACAAATTGTGAAATATTCTAATACGTATAATAAATACTTCTTTGAATATTTAGAACTATTGATTTGCCGTGTCATAGCAGAGTATCTTTTCAACCACTGTTGTGTATATATTGTGCAGTGTTTCGCTCGCGTTTTGGGCTAAATGAACTTCCCAAAAAAGCACTCCGAGTTCTATTGGGGAAATACTTTGTTTGTGCTTTACTCATCAAAATTCAGTTGTTAACTTAACAGGAGATCAAAAGTTTTATATACCCTACTAGAGATGTTCCAGAAATTTTTATAACATTTCGGAAATAAAAACTTACGTGAATTGAAGCCATCTTTCAATTTCATTCGTTCTGTGCCATGTTTTTTTATTTTGTGCTTAATTTTTGTGCACTTAAATTTCAATAAGTAGAATATAAATTGATTTCTGATTTGCACTCGGTTTGAAAATGAAATTCTTATATGACTTCCACAGTTCTCCAACGTTCGACATTACTTCTTCAAAATCTGTGGCCAAATTTAAAATATTCCAAAGATCTAAGATGAATATTAAAAGGAAAGTGTAAGAGTATAATTCATTCAGTATTCACCTTAAAAAAACAATTTCTATCTAATATTCTCTCTGACATAATTTATTATTTTTGTAACAATACAATTCATGTAACAATTTTATTCTTTATTTTCTACTTAAAACAGAAACAAACAATTCTTATTTCAACATTACTTTTTTCTTGATTAAATTTAACAATTGAAAAACATAGGTTTTCTTTTTAACATTGCGTATACAGTTTGAATTTTCATGCTTATCAAATTATACACGCAAAATCAAAATGGGTCTAAGAAAATGTTGTTAGATCTTATTCGTATTAAGTACTTACGCGCTATATTCATTCAGTAATTAATCATATTTTCGAATTATCGGTACAAGAACTGTTTGTAGTATTTGGATCAGTATAAACCTATGAAGGTTACCGAAAATATAAGTCTTAATAATATTTACATTAGGAAATTTAGTCAGCCTTTCGACTAAATTTGTGTAAATATGTGCTCTAAACATAAAAGTCTATGTACTTTTTTGTTATATTTCAAACGAGCTATTTAATTGCAATTTTTACAGTGAATATCAAAAAGGTTATCACGAAAAGTGAGATAAGTACAGTCGAACGTCAAATTAATGATGACAGTTGCTTTAAAATTTTGATTGAGATTGTTGTTAAGAATTCAACTCAGCAGATACGTTGTAATGAAGTAAAAAAAAAATTCTCACCCTTTATGGATTTAAGGCAAACATAACACAATAATAGCCTCTTCCGATTTTTCATTGCCCAACAACGGAAAGAAAATTTCCTTTTATTTAAGTTAACAATACAAAATTTAAATTTTATTTGAGAAACTGAAAAAAGGTAAAAATATGTAACGGAAAATCGATGAAACGTATTGAAACATTTGGGAAATTTCTGAGGAAATCCTATTATTTAAAATTGCAAGGTTTATAGAACGGAACAAATAAAAAAAAACGTCTTACTCAATACCACTACTGATCTATAAATCTATAAAGCTAAAGGCTGATCTCTGATATCTTTAACATTTATTTTCATGTTTTTCCGAACTGTACTCATTTTTCTCTTACAATATCTTATAAAATATTTCACATAATGATTTAAGCGTAATTTAGTCGTCAGGTAATAGTTCTGCGAGGGGTATCGATCCTAAGATATCGTTGATGATAGGAGTGGCTATTGACGGGGCAACCTCCTCGGCGATGGGGGTGATGATGTCCAGTACCTGCCGCTGGTTGTTATTGATGAACAGCTCCGTGGTTTGTGCTATAAAGATATGAATAAATTTTAGCTTCAGGTATGCATTTTGTTGTCAGTATTCAATGTTGTTTTTTTTCTTATTATTATTACGTTTATTCGACATACGTAGATAGTGGTTATTACTAATACTAATTACTGGGAAAAGTTTAATTTATTGTACTACATTTACTGACAGACAGGGTGAAATAAAACACAAAAAATACTTTTTTGGTAAACGTTAATTATTAATAAAGTAATTGATGTGAATCGATCAGCTGAAGATAATGAAACAATGTATATTATTGATATCAAAAGAAAATATCCTTGATACTGTAGTCAAAAATTAACATTTCCATTGAATGGTAATAGACGAACATTTCTTTTTAGACTTTTATGTAGAAAATCTAAATTAGTATCTTTAAGGTATAAATTGTAAGAGATCATTTCGAATCGTTGATTTGTCGAGTCGGTCCTTTATTTCGCCCGAGTCTCGCAATTTCTATAGTTTTAGGTCTACTTTCATGAAATTTTGAAAAAAGATGTTTCTTATGAAATCGTAATTAATATATAGAGAAATATTTAAATAAAAATAGTATATGTCTACCTATACATCTTAAATGAAGCCGAAAATATTTTTTCACTTACCCCGTCAAGTGGAATATCATTCTAAATATAAAATAGTGCTCCCATATATTATTTTTAGGTTTCCCTAGCCAAATGGGAATCATTATAATTTTGACTGTTCGTATGTCATAGTTATTTTAATTGGAGGCTATTGGCACCATATATATGAAATTTGGGTGATAGGTGTCTTCTATAAATCGCTATTCAATGTAATAGTGGAATTATAAAAAAAATACAATTAGGAATAGCACTCCATACATGTAACTGAGGCTGAAAAAAAATCAAGTGCACATAGGCGTGTGGGGTATCGTTCGATAGGTCTTAAAAATGAAATAGAGGTTTCAAAATAACTTTTTATTCAAATCAATAGCTGACATATGCGCGGTGACATATGCGCTTCCAAAGTCTTAAAAAATATGCCCCCTTTAACTTTTTATTTAATGTGTGTGAAATTCTGAAAAATTAAGGTGGTAGAACTTAAACGAAAATTGGTTTGAATAAGATGTGTTGTGCAGTTTTTGAGATGAGCATTGTTTTTGGTACCGACCGCAGCAATGGATTTGTTTTTCACAGTGTCTTTGAAAAATACAAAACTTATGTCTCATATTGTTTCGTGCTAAGTAACTCTTCGTGCGCGAATCCGATTCGCACTTGGCTGGTGTTTACATTACTAGGCCCGGATGAGAGGTATTAAGGCTTCGATATAATTTATTATAGTCCGCATGTCGAAATTACTGATTTACTAAAAGCATTGGACATGTGCATTAATGTGCAATGTTTCAAACTTCCATCCCTTTCTAATTCTTCAATCATGGATTCCAAAAACCTGAACAAATTCCAGATCGGATTAGAAAATTATTTTTTTTAATAGGGTGCATTGACGATTTGAACAGACGTAAGTTAAGTTACGAAACCCTAATTAATATGCGTTCCGCCTCGTACTGGACCGGTTTCCTTTTTATTTTATTTATTCAATCGATGGAATTAAAATACTACACGATTACATTATCCACAATCCATATATTAATAGATTGTGACATCTAAATAAATTAGTCAACTAGCAATATATTGAGAGCATCACACATAATTGGGTATTAGACAAAATTTTTTTTTATTTTTTAAACATAATTTCAGGGTACAAGCTGATGAAGAGTGAAATTTTTTTTAAATAATCTTAAAAATTGACCGAGTTATAAAAGTTTAAATTTAACCTTTAGACAAGGACGGCAATACTGTGTCGTGAAGTCATTTTTAATATTGCACATTATATTCTACAAGAGGATAAGAGACAGGGATATACCCAACTTTATCCGTATCTTCAAATTTAGAAGCCCATAACTGGCTTGTTTTCCAATCAATTTTTGAATTTTTTTCAAGATTGGTTTTAATTAAGAATGAGTCAACTACCGTATTGTTTTCTAAATTTTAGTTCCTGGGACTATTTAACAAACAATAAATGCTCGCCTATTGCATTTGTTGAATTTTCAGATATTGAGCAAAATAGAAAATTTTAATCCAATGGCTTATTACAAAAATTAATTATGCGTAAAGTGACTCCTGTTTTACAAACAATATGTTTGTAAAACAGGAGTCCCACCTGGAATCTGTATTCAAAGGGTATTTTTTTTATGAAAATGGAAAAATATAAGGGTAAGCACCAACCTGCCAAAGGTCTGCTCGATTCCTCGAAGTGGACCAGCATTCCTCCAATTCTGGCCTTGGCTGCGACCCTGTCGACTTGCAGGAATGTCTTTCCATCTTTCTGTATTTCTTTGGCGGATCCCTTTGCCCTGACGACTAGATTAGCTGTTGAGGTGATTGGGATGTTTTAGTTTAAGGTAGTTTAGGTTCATATTGCTATCACATCTAATCAAAATGTGTAAGTATCTTTTATATAATATTAATTGCAATTAATTTAGTTAATTAAAGGTTTATCTTTAAGATTTTGCGAAAAATTAATAATGAATCAGTTCTGCCCGCAGCGCGACTTAAATTTTTTTTTAATTAATTGAAATAAAACTTTGAAACTACACATAGAACTATTTTCTATATTTAGAAATTAACCTGATAATGATAACACTATGGTATATTTTTGCAAAATTTTCAACATTTTGAAATATATCCTTTTTTTCTGAAATTGCATCAGTAAGACGAATCGTCTCACACGATTCGTCTTACTAATGCAATTTTAAAATATTTTTTTCTTCGATGTTGATTGTAAAAGAATGTGGTATATTATACGAAATTTAGCACCAAAATTAACGAACAATCATTTTCCTGAATTTGAGTGCTAAAATTGAGAAAGAAAATTAATCAAGAGAAAGAAAATCGATTCAGTAATTTATGGAATTGTACGGAAGGGTTTTCTAGTAAGGACAAAGAAAACTTATTAAGCGTTCTCCTGTTATGTTTATTCCATCGAATGGAATGTCATTATATAGGCCTTTAGATATAAAATTGTTTAAATGAAATGAATTTATATTCTTTTGAGGTTAAATACAAATCTTACTTTAAACGTTTTCTGATACGTAATTATCTGGTTTTGTACAAATATGCGTTTTGTAGAACGTTTTATGTTATTTTAAAATACCCCAGCGTAGCAACTTTTAAAAAAAAATAAAAACAGTTTGTGTACTTGTAATCAATTATCGATTAATCATTACAAAGTTATTGCAGCTTGTTACCTTTAATTTTGCGTCTCATGCATTGGTGCATATCCGATTGTGAATTAAAAGTTCGAAAGCATGAATAATCGACGTGAAATGAGATTTTTTAGTAGAGAAATAACTTTATAAATAAATAAACTTTTTCTTTAATATAATTATGTTGAGGCAATTAAATTATATGAAGTGTATGTTTAACGAGTATTGAAATATGAAGAGATTGACCGGAAGCAGGAAGAAATGTAACCCCAGCCATAAAAAAAATGATTCACAATTGTCTAACTGTTCAAATTGAAATTTTACCTTAACATTTTACAATTTATTTATTTATTATTATCAGAGGCTATTTTAAAACAAATTGGTAACAACAATTATTCGAAAACTTTATACGAATCAGAAAAAAGTAATAAAGTACCTTGCATATTATACGTAATTAGTGTATTTAATACAATTGTCATTTTAAATGTAGAAAATCTATATTAAACCTACATAATTATTTTATTACGAAGTAATAAAAGTAACTTAAATTTTTGTAATTGTTACAAAAATTTAAATTTGTAACTAATTGTAACCGTAAAAGCGTTTAAAAATAATTATCTGAATTTCTATGGGAAACGAAATAAAATAATGCAATATTTTTGGCCACTTAAATTATATCATTGCGTCACAAACAGGTATTTCTTACTTTTTCTTTTTATTAAAAATTTTGTGGATTTACGAAATTTCAAAAAATAAAAATTAAAACTCTTAAAATTCGAGAGTATAAAAAAACATCAAATTATTGGGTCTTGTTAGAGACAAGGCATTATCGTTTACGATGTTAATTTTACAAAATAAATCTGTGACCTGCGATAAAATATATCTCGGTTATTAAAATTATTTGAAATAATATTCAAAAGAAGTAAGTAACATAAAAAGACGATGGATGAAGTAAAATCTATGACAAAATATAGTTGTCGCTAGAAGCACCGAAGACAAAATGATAGCACTTACTGCCATTATGTCGTCTTATTCTATGTATACGACACTGAAATATTAATTGAATGATGACTTCTGTTTCCTGGGCCTTATTGTACGCCGGATCTTATATGCTGCATAGACGTAATAAAAGGTTATTGAAATTCTCCATTTTCAAAAGAACCTTATTATATGGTGAAGATTATTTGTCGCAGGTTCTTTATATTAAGGTTTTCCATATCCAGGAAAATTCGTTAGCCAGTTTGGAGAAAAATAATTACAATCAAATTTACAATAAACATTTTCCTTTAGGCTACATTTTAACGTATGCTAAGTACACGAATCATTTTTCAAAGATTTAGTTTTCATGAGTTATCTTCTGTCGACATGTACTTACTGATATTCGCCTTCAAGAAGCCTTTACCATCCAGAGGCAAGAGCAGAAGTCTCGATCCTTTCACGTCATAGTTGCAGGTGATGTACAGCGCCGGCAATTTGATTTTGATATCAGCAGTGTATTTGTTGACGTCAATTCTGTAAGCGAAGCCAATTATTTCATCAATTCCGGTAGGAAAATAATATTAAGCTTTGTCCATATTGGCCTAGGTTTAATTAGTATTTGGTTATGTTTAATGGTACTATAAGATAATATTAGTTATTAAATAATGTGAAGTTATGAGTAATTATCAAATGGGACCTTTAGTCTGTTCTTAGATATAATTGAAAAAGTATGGCCTAATTCTGTTAACTGTACTGTAGTATTGAAGGACATCTTAAAATTATCTCAAATTTTTGAATTGCAATTAGTGGATTTTATTTACTACTTGAGTTAACGTTTAAAGTGTAACAAAGAACTCTTATCTTATTCATATAGGTGATTCTGTGTATCAAATTGAATATATTAAAGCACGATTCTATAACAAATTGGATATTTTTTTTTCATTAAATTTGCGATTTTCAGTGATTTTTTTAGAAACAGTTGAAAATCTTCATATAGTTTCTAAGCATTTTCTATTCGGTTTGATGTAAAAAATCACTTTCATGAATAATAGATACGTTGTTTGTTACATGCCATTTTCTTTGTTGTTTTGTATGTGTGATTGGTTTATAAACGTAATATTGGGAAAGGTGTGTAATTGTTAGTTAGATAAATGCTTGTAATTTAAGTGAACTTTTGAATGTTCGATTGAAATATTCGATTTTCAAGTAATAATTTATTGTTTCATGACATTTGATGATGGTTGAGCCCTTCTAGAGAGGAATATGGAAACGCCAAATTGTCAGTTATAAAGTATACTTCAGTATATCAAGAAGAAAGAAAGGAAGAAAGGTCGTTTTAAGATTGTCTTATGACTTATATGTTTTTAGGATGTTGTACCTCAAAAGGAAAAAGGACACCTGACATGAGTGATACATGATGATCTTCACTCATGTATCTGTCTGCCCGTCTGGAAAAGTCGTTTTTCTTAGACGCCGTTTGATGTGAAAACTTGAAATTTGGCATTGTAATAAAACATATTAATCCGCACGTATCTCTGTAACGCTTACCCTCTAAAAATTTATCTCGCTGACGCTCAAAAATATTTATCTCGCTAACGCTCAAAAATGTATATCTCGCTAACGCTCAAAAATATTTATCTCGCTATCGGTACAAACTATTTTATATGGAAATTTTCAGAAGGGCTAATTAAGTACCTGAATCTTTTTCATCATTTTAAGTAGTATATCACCAGAGGTATATTGAAAAATATGCAAAAACAAAATGTCTTCTCACGTTATTTATAAAATATTAAATTATGAAAAAATAGACTTTTTAGAATCCTACACAAAAGTTATGGGAAAACTATAATGATTATCCTAGATCTTATTAAAATATGTAAAATGTTTTTAAGCCTGTAGAAGATACAGTGGGCAATATATGATACAATACATACTCTTGTATATTTATAAACGCCTAAATATGTATTGAAACAGCGTAGTCAGAGTTCCACCCCTGCTTTATAGGTTTTTTTTTTGTATTTACAGTTCATTACATTCCTTTCAATATTTAAATCGTAAACTTGGTTCGTTTAACAGTTTATTCGTTGCATAATAAATTCGCAAACAGGTGACGAATCAATTTAGGCATATGTACAATTTATGTGATGGATTAATATAAAGGCTATCATCTGTGGATCTGCTTGTATGGAAAGCAAATAATATAAATAGCATGTCGCCATTAGATAGATTTTCATAAAACTTACTACGTGTATATTTCATTTTTTGAATTGATGCTTAGACTACTCTTTGACTCCAGAAATAGCACAGTTTTTGTGGGGTGAAACTTGAATAAAAAACGAAAAAATAATAAAGATTGAATACTGCAACATGTCAACAAATGGCGCAATGTGTAAACTTAATATTTTATATAATAATAAAGATTGAGTACTGCAACATGTCAACAAATGGCGCAATGTGTAAACTTAATATTTTTATATAATAATAAAGATTGAGTACTGCAACATGTCAACAAATGGCGCAATGTGTAAACTTAATATTTTTATATAATAATAAAGATTGAATACTGCAACATGTCAACAAATGGCGCAATGTGTAAACTTAATATTTTTATATAATAATAAAGATTGAGTACTGCAATAAGTCAATAGATGGTGTAATGTATATTTTAAGTTTATTATTCACGTGTCTCGTGACTCCAAAACTGTAATATAAATCTCGCTGTCTTAATTGAAAATTGACATAAATGAAATTACTTTTTACAGACCCAACTACTTGACATAAGTTGGTCGACTATTGCTCCTAAACTAATAGAGTCTACTCAGCTGTGAACATTTGCCTTTCACTTTCATTATATATGTGAAAAATTTCATTAATTCAAAAATAGCAGTTCAGCTGTTAAGGGATGGAGACATAAAACTCTAACCAAAATTACTATTTTAAAGAAAAAGTGTTCACGATTTACCCCAATATTTTTGAAATATCTATTTGACTATACCCCATACAATGGAAATGTAAAAAAAAATCACCTCCATTTTACATGTAGGGGAAATACCCTAAACGTTTTTCTTTGTAGGGGTTATAAATATTTATAAACGTGCCAAATTGCAGCTTCTTAGCACTAATTGTCTGCGAGTAAAACGTGACATACAGACGGTCAGACAAACAGAGGAACATGGCGAAACCGTAAGGGTTCCTAGTTGAAATGAGGTATTAATATAAATTTTATGTAATTTGTTTCTGTTTATTCATGCATGATTTTTTAATGGATTCATATGTTTGAATACAATCTTATTCATATCTAAAAGATTTCCTTTTTTGTTTTGTTAATTAGAATACTAGAAAGGAAATGATACGTCAAAAGATTAAAAAGACCTTTTATCGATAGTTTTCTTTTTATTGACATGTTTTCAATGTTGTAATTATTTGTCTCCTTTATTAAATACAAAGCAAAAATCGGTTAAGTATAAGTTAAATTTTAGGGTCAACGGTTTCTCATCAGAATGTTAAATTATTGTTTTTCTAATTGTTAATTCATTCTAAAAAGTTTTAAATAGAAACAATTCTTTAATATAAAGTGCTAGTTTTCTGTTTGACACTCTAATCGAGTGAATTATTTCGTTTATTTGTGGATTTAGTTAATGGCTAAATATGACATGGTCGTTAGTGAACCCATAATTGTTCTTTACTCCTTAATTTTCTGACACCATATTAAAATATATAAATTTCTTTCATAGACGTAAACAAATACAATAGTAAAAACTTTACGTAAACGTATTTTTTAAAAGTAATGTGAGTACAGGTAAACAAAATGTTTACAGATTGGAGATATAAATTCTAAAAATGGTCCTCCATATTTTTTCTCAGTCTCTAAGGCGTATTGTAGTGAAATTTTTATCTAAAGTAGTTTTTATGAAATTCGAGGTCAAATAGACGGAACAAACAGAAAGACATGGACGATGGAATATGTAACTTCTTATTCTAAAGGTTATTTACAGTCCATGAGATCATTCTCCAGAAAATAATTTTAAATTATGCAATCGCAAGTATATCTCTCTATGGATTATGGATTTTACGCTAATACTAAGGAAATGATTGTATATCCTATTTTTTTTAAGTTATAAAACCTTTGGTGAGTAAAAATTAATTATTAAGATACCCACTTCAAATTTTGTATCTGGAATAGGCTGGGTCCAACAACATTGACGTTTCTGGCAGTAGCCTTAATCTTCAGCTCGGGACGTTCTCGGTCTATTTTCAACTTGGGTAAGAAAAGCGGATCGTAGGGCGGGACATTGATCTCTGGAATGCCGGCTTTCAGTCTGTGCCGAAGCGACTCCGCCAACGCGATTATGCAGTCGTTGAAGTTAGGGTTGCTTTTCTTGCATGTTTGGATGTCGCTTGCTGAAAGTGAAAAGTAAAGTCGGTTTGTATTTATTGTCATATTAGGTTTTTCTCGAGGCTTTATCCGCCTCGATTTTTGACTAAAGCGATGAAATTTACACGTAGAATTTGAGCCCTTGGGATACGTGAAATTTAAAACGTTGGGACATCCAACGTTTACCATCCAAAAATGGGGATTGATATATTATACCAATACATTTTTATTATTGACTAGAAAACACTGAGTTCTAATGACCGAGTTCTATCCAAAGATAATTATGTATTTCGTATGGAAAAGTAGTCTATGTAATAATTCGAGTCATGATGTGTGTCTATATTATCATCATAGTCAGACGGATGACATCTACTGCTGAACATAGGTTTCTCCCACAGATTTCCACAAACAGCAACCCGTGCTACTTGTATCCAAAACCTTCCCGCAGCCGTTACCAAGTCATCTATCCACCTAGAGGAGGTTGTTGAGTCTGCACGCTATGTGGCCTGCCATTTGCCAGTCCATCCTCCCAATTTTAGGAGCTTTATCGGTAACCTTAGCTATCTTAAGGATTTCCTCATTACGAGTCATATTTTGTAGGGAAACCCCTTTCCATAGATCCCTGAGTGACTTGTATTCTTTTTACGAGACCAATAGTAAGGGGCACTTACTATTTGTTTCACTTCCCTATAGTATCATTGGCAACACACATGAATTGAAGACTGTCGTCATCAAATACTGGGGTATTCTGCACGAGAATCTCTAGTCTCTATTGAGTGTCATGCAAATTAGTTCAGCCGTTTAAATGTCGTCGAGTAATAAATATGCAAACATACTGTTCATAGCACTAATGTTCTGTGAAAAAAACCACTGATTATAAAATGTATTTTACTTTTATATGAATACAACAATTTGACAATTTGACAGCGGTTCGTTGATTGATTGTAGAGCAGTGAAGTATAAACGAATAAATCTTTCAAGTTTATTAAATTACACTATGGATTTGAGTTTCGTGTTGGAAAAGTATGTGATGTTTATCTGGAAGAAACGAGGAGCACAATATTCCATAAGAAAAACTTCAAACATTTTGGACTTTAGCAGCAGAGCTTATACTGTCATGACCTATTTACGATTTTTGAAGCAATTTAAAAAATCGTTGTTACAACAGATTTATAATTTTTCATACAGTTTTCGGCAAACGGTAGGCTTTTATTGAACCGTTAAATTAACCTGAATTGTCGCATTAAACTATTAAGGAATGTTGTAGTGAAAATATGTCATTGATTCCTTTAACACAGTAATTATTTTCCAAAATTTAGATTCCAGATTTTTAAAGTATGACTTATAAATCTTATTTTTGCGTTTATTTCGAGTTTTAAGAACTTTGCTTATTTTGAAAATGGTACAACGGTGTCCATATTCTATTCGTGAGGAGTTCCCCGACTTTATGTACTCTCTTTAACCGATGAAACAACTGTATTTGAACGGTATATGTTGTTCTTTTCCCTCCCATACTTCTCTACATCAACGTCTCACACATGTATCACGAATTGATAACATTATGCAAGATACAACCTCTATGGGCATAATTTAATTAACGTTCAAATGCGATCCGGCACCTTTTTTATCAAATCCACTTGTCTAGATTGCAGTCATATCAGCAACACGAAGTTTGTCCTTAAACTACTTTCACTGTCGGCGATTGCGAGCACGCATTGCATTTGGCGCTTCGCTGAGCCGGGTTGGCTAAGTGGGCGTTCGCCTTCTGGACTCGCGTGACTCGGACCGAATGTACAAATTGTAAATTGTGACCGGATATTATAGTATTGGTAACCCTAACAGGGATCCATGACGTAGACGAATCGTCAACCATTTCGAAATTTATGAATATATAATTAATAACTGTTTGGTGATTTACAAAAGGATGAGATTGTCATTTCAATGTGTCTTATTTTAAATTTCTTATCTACAAAAAGACTATAAAGTAATTTTACGGAGTTTCGTCGACATATGACGCTATTATAATACCATTGATTTAATCATTAAGCATTTCTTTAATGCTATCAATGTTCGTTTGGAATGTTGAAATTTGAATGGCAGAGACGACGCTCTCCATTGTTATATAAAAGAAAATCATGAAATAATATTAATATCTGTACATTTGTTATTAATAACTGTCATATTTATGTGAGTATGTATGTAATTAAATACTTTTATTTATAATAAAGAAATCTAACTTCAAATGTATGTTTTCTACGTATATATTTTTGCCTTTTAATAAACATTTCTCTTTGAGGAAAAACAAATATCACTTAAGGAATTCAAAAACAGGTTAGCACTTTCGAATTGGTTCTTTTTTTTTAAAAGCATTTCATAAAAAGGTAGTTAGCGACATAATATAACACATCATTTAGCCCCTATGGAAATTTCTAGTAGTAATTTTTTTTATAAATAGCATAGCGCCGTCTTCCAATCAAAACTTGATGACGGGTTAATTTAGTTGTACGATGTTATTAATATCAATATAGATAAATGGTGTACCTATCTCCTTATATATATATATATATATATATATATATATATATATATATACGATGTGACGATAGGCATCTCTATGCCTTAATTATCATGGCCACGTAAGAAAAAGAGAGTTTGGGCAGTTTTTATCTTTTCCTGTAAGTGATGGAAACGAATTTCTAGAAAATATTTCCGTATTTTAATAATACTTTCCAAAGATCTATCATTTAGATACTTTTATTTTAAAATAATTTTTTTTGATAATATACTTATAAATATTTACATTAAAATTTATGATGACCTTCCGTTTGGTGTCCAGGGTCATGAGCGATAAAATTATAGTAAAATCACTTCAAAATTCACAAGTCCGCTCTTGTACTATAAATTTCTTGTACTTTTTGCACTTATTTAGTATTTTGTATTTCTCTTGTGGCTAAATGTAAATTATAAGATTACTCGTGTGTTCATATGGTAAATTTGGTGCTCTCATTCCGTGTAACATTTTGCGTCTGATGGATGACTGTAGCATTACAGATCCATCATAGTGTTACTAAACAATTTAAAGTAGAGAAAATAGATTAAAACGGATGTATAGGATAGGCAGATAAGACTAAATTTCTATTTTCTACTTTCCCGTAAAACTATTTTAACTTATATTTTCTCATCTAATTATATATTTACGAAATTTATCGCATTTTATTAAGTTCTAAGGATATGAATAGTATATTCATTACTACAAGAGTAACCTCTATCAAACAACAATCCAAGAAGTGGAAGACTTTAAATCACTGATTGAGGCAAGTTAAAAGAATAAAGACACATCTTATTAGTATTATTAATATTGAGTATCTTTGTCCGTTCGTTCGTTACTTAATAACTATTTAAGGAATCCACCGATCTAAATTTGTACCCAAAGATAACGTACTGTTATACGTTACCAAAATATTGATGTTTTAATTTCGGAAAACATATACAGTTCCTTAAGAAATTAAAACATATTTTTGATGGCGCCGCTAAATGGCGTTGTCGCTGTTGCTATGTGGATGAAGTAGCGGGTAACAAACAGCTCGTAGGTGTATTATGCAAAACTCATACTGTTACATAAAATTGTTTGAAGTTGACTTTGTATGTTTAATATTTTTAGAAATTGTTTTGTCTGGGATTGAGGAGTGGGTTTACAATCGACACATTTTATTTTACAGTTTTTAACTTTTTGTCTGTGTGTCTATCGGAGTAGCATGCAAAAACTACTGGACCGATTTTAATAGGACTTTCGCTAGGATGATTTTTTGGTATTCAGACTAAAAAATAGGCTACAATTTGTTTCTGCCACATGTTTCCTAGGGAACTTTGCCCATTTCTTTGCCAAAAAGCAGTATAACCGGAGGTGCGGGCTCAAGAATTGATAAATATAAACTATTGAAACTCTCACAGACACTCATTTTAAATGTGGTAATTCTATCTATTGCTCATATCGCAAGCAAAGCTGCAGATAACAGTCAATATTATATATAGTTAAATAAAAGTTCAAGATGGGAAAAGAATAAGTAGATGGAGAGGGATGCAAAATAATAAGGATTCAGACCTGTGGGACTAAGGGTGTATTTTGTTTATTTTTATTTGATTAAATCGTCTTGTCGCGTACACGTCGAAGAATTCTCCATTGAAAGCTTTTCGACGATGATAGGTTTGGAGACTGGTCTTGTCATTAAAATTTAGTTCAAGGCCAAAATATATAAGCTGATTTGTACTGAATTTAATTTGGAGATATGAGAAGTGAATGGTTAATTCCTCGGTAAACATTTTCAGGTAAGGTTTTAAAAAAGGCTTTATATTTACGCAAAAACAAAAAGGATTTTTCATTTGAAAGTAGTATTAAAATCTATTAATATCAGTCTTTTAAACATTACCTTCAAACATGTTGGGGATATTTTTGAAAACTTTTTTTGCTTTTAGTCGTACACTAAACGTTTTGAAAATTTGCATTAGAGTGTAAAAGAAATTTGTATTATTTTTCATAATTTTTTTTATTAGTTTAATAGAATAATGGATAGACTTCGTAATGAGGTTAGCAGGCAAATGGTTTGCAGAATACGCAAATATAGCTAAGGTTAGCAAATATTATGTTTGCTTTGCAGAATTTGGAAATACGTCGGGAAAAATGGTATTGTAAATTATGAAAAGAAATTTGCTAACCTACACTTCAATAGTTTTCCTGAATATACTTGAGGTTAAAGACTAGTAAGAACTGTATCATGGTATTAAATGCAAGTAAGAGCAAGTCTTACATGCATTTAATAATTGGCGGGCAAGTCATCTCATTTTTTGCCTTCACCAACTAATCACTAGCTAATGGACAATTTTGATTATAATTTTGATAATAAATTTTGTTATTCTGGACATAATAATGCTCTTTTTAATTTTTGATGACATTTATTTAAATAAAGGTGAATTAATTACGTTTATGTGCGTTTTTTACATTTCAGCAGATACCTGCAAAAACTATAAAAGGTAGAACGAAATTGTACATTACAATTTTTGTAGAACATTAAATTTCCATATAGAAGTCCTTGGGAGGCAGGTACTGATATTAATTATTTGACTCTTCACGACGTCTATCGTATACGACCGTGCACCATACAGTGTGGAAGCCCGCGTGTATAATTTTGCTTAGTAAAAAGGAGATAAGTCTCACAAAACATTTAGAAAATATATCAATCTATCCATTAATGAAAACTAGGTCAAAATTCATTTAGTAGTTTTGCACGAGCGGAGCGTGTAATTATGCTCTGTGAGATTCGTCACATTTGACAATATTTCACAGTCAAATATTCAATACAACCAATACAGGTTTATTGGGAACTTTTCTAAGGAAATATATTTTGCCCACCAAATTGTTTATATATAATTTCACCCTATCTTTGATAGTTTTTTTGCAGTGCCAAAAAGTAGAAAAAAGGCATAAAAACATTATTTTTCATCTTTATTTAAGTAAATATTTACGTTAATTTTCTTGGAAATAAAATATGCATATATTCCGAATAGTATAATTTATTGATTAGAATCTATGTTAGCTAAATGATTAGTTAATAACTAATTTTCTAGGCAACTTTTAGATAGTAACTTGCTCGCTTATCATTGTTAAAGTTATTTACTCACATACCTCTATAGCTTTATTTACAGCGTCTGAAGTCCACCGCTAAATTTAAATTATGGTTCAAATTACTTTGCGGTTTACTTGAGGAGATTGCCTTGGTAGCAGCAGATTGCTTAATGTATAACATAATATTATGAATAAGATTGTTTATTGTGGTTATGTAATAATGACTTATAGTAAATAGCAGAGGAGTGAATGTGTAGTACGTTAATGTATAATAAGTATATATTCAGAAGTATGTAAGTCCTTTATCTATCTCTTAATATATTATTTTAATACGAGATATACCTTTTCCTGTGTGATATATAAAAAATAATTTTGAAATTTAGTTACTCAGTACAATTATAGGAAAGTTTGGTAATTTGATGGACGGCAGACATCAAATAATAAAAATTTCGATAATTTGGTTTTCAGGTCCTGCTTCGGGTAGGTCGCTTAGTTTCGATGCCAGTGGTTCGAGTAAAAACAATGGTAAAGAAAGTATATTTCCAGTTTTTGATGTAAATCTAATAATTTATCAGTTCGAGGGACGTGGGGATTAGGTTATGAGTAGTTTGTTGCGGATTATTTGTATATATATATATATATATATATATATATATATATATATATACATATATATATATATTTACATATATATATAAATATATATATATATATATATATATACGTATATATATATATATATATATATATATATATATATATACTCTGCAAATTTAGCTTGTTTGAGTGTATCAGATGCGATGTACAAGTGCCTTTTCGTAAAATTGCTGCGATTTAAAGTTATACCTAACATTTGCAAGCCTATTTTATTACACCTATCTTTAAAGTGCAACTTCTTTTGTCACAAAAGTGTAAGTTAATACGTTGAAAAGTGAAACATGTATAGTAGACCATAAGTAAAATAAGTTTAACTTGTTTCAGTGTATCAGATGTACAAGTACCTCTTTGTAAAATTGCTGCGATTTAAAGTTATACCTAACGTTTGCAAGCCTATTTTATTACACCTATCTTTAAAGTGCAACTTCTTTTGTCACAAAAGTGTAAGTTAATACGTTGAAAAGTGAAACATGTATAGTAGACCATAAGTAAAATAAGTTTAACTTGTTTCAGTGTATCAGATCTACAAGTACCTCTTTGTAAAATTGCTGCGTTTTAAAGTTATACCTAACGTTTGCAAGCCTATTTTATTACACCTATCTTTAAAGTGCAACTTCTTTTGTCACAAAAGTGTAAATTAATACGTTGAAAAGTGAAACATGTATAGTAGACCATAAGTAAAATAAGTTTAACTTGTTTCAGTGTATCAGATGTACAAGTACCTCTTTGTAAAATTGCTGCGATTTAAAGTTATACCTAACGTTTGCAAGCCTATTTTATTACACCTATCTTTAAAGTGCAACTTCTTTTGTCACAAAAGTGTACGTTAATACGTTGAAAAGTGAAACATGTATAGTAGACCATAAGTAAAATAAGTTTAACTTGTTTCAGTGTATCAGATCTACAAGTACCTCTTTGTAAAATTGCTGCGTTTTAAAGTTATACCTAACGTTTGCAAGCCTATTCTATTACACCTATCTTTAAAGTGCAACTTCTTTTGTCACAAAAGTGTAAATTAATACGTTGAAAAGTGAAACATGTATAGTAGACCATAAGTAAAATAAGTTTAACTTGTTTCAGTGTATCAGATGTACAAGTACCTCTTTGTAAAATTGCTGCGATTTAAAGTTATACCTAACGTTTGCAAGCCTATTTTATTACACCTATCTTTAAAGTGCAACTTCTTTTGTCACAAACGTGTACCTCTTTGTAAAATTGCTGCGATTTAAAGTTATACCTAACGTTTGCAAGCCTATTTTATTACACCTATCTTTAAAGTGCAACTTCTTTTGTCACAAAAGTGTAAGTTAATACGTTGAAAAGTGAAACATGTATAGTAGACCATAAGTAAAATAAGTTTAACTTGTTTCAGTGTATCAGATCTACAAGTACCTCTTTGTAAAATTGCTGCGTTTTAAAGTTATACCTAACGTTTGCAAGCCTATTTTATTACACCTATCTTTAAAGTGCAACTTCTTTTGTCACAAAAGTGTAAATTAATACGTTGAAAAGTGAAACATGTATAGTAGACCATAAGTAAAATAAGTTTAACTTGTTTCAGTGTATCAGATGTACAAGTACCTCTTTGTAAAATTGCTGCGATTTAAAGTTATACCTAACGTTTGCAAGCCTATTTTATTACACCTATCTTTAAAGTGCAACTTCTTTTGTCACAAACGTGTACCTCTTTGTAAAATTGCTGCGATTTAAAGTTATACCTAACGTTTGCAAGCCTATTTTATTACACCTATCTTTAAAGTGCAACTTCTTTTGTCACAAAAGTGTAAGTTAATACGTTGAAAAGTGAAACATGTATAGTAGACCATAAGTAAAATAAGTTTAACTTGTTTCAGTGTATCAGATCTACAAGTACCTCTTTGTAAAATTGCTGCGTTTTAAAGTTATACCTAACGTTTGCAAGCCTATTTTATTACACCTATCTTTAAAGTGCAACTTCTTTTGTCACAAAAGTGTAAATTAATACGTTGAAAAGTGAAACATGTATAGTAGACCATAAGTAAAATAAGTTTAACTTGTTTCAGTGTATCAGATGTACAAGTACCTCTTTGTAAAATTGCTGCGATTTAAAGTTATACCTAACGTTTGCAAGCCTATTTTATTACACCTATCTTTAAAGTGCAACTTCTTTTGTCACAAAAGTGTACGTTAATACGTTGAAAAGTGAAACATGTATAGTAGACCATAAGTAAAATAAGTTTAACTTGTTTCAGTGTATCAGATCTACAAGTACCTCTTTGTAAAATTGCTGCGTTTTAAAGTTATACCTAACGTTTGCAAGCCTATTTTATTACACCTATCTTTAAAGTGCAACTTCTTTTGTCACAAAAGTGTAAATTAATACGTTGAAAAGTGAAACATGTATAGTAGACCATAAGTAAAATAAGTTTAACTTGTTTCAGTGTATCAGATGTACAAGTACCTCTTTGTAAAATTGCTGCGATTTAAAGTTATACCTAACGTTTGCAAGCCTATTTTATTACACCTATCTTTAAAGTGCAACTTCTTTTGTCACAAACGTGTACCTCTTTGTAAAATTGCTGCGATTTAAAGTTATACCTAACGTTTGCAAGCCTATTTTATTACACCTATCTTTAAAGTGCAACTTCTTTTGTCACAAAAGTGTAAGTTAATACGTTGAAAAGTGAAACATGTATAGTAGACCATAAGTAAAATAAGTTTAACTTGTTTCAGTGTATCAGATCTACAAGTACCTCTTTGTAAAATTGCTGCGATTTAAAGTTATACCTAACGTTTGCAAGCCTATTTTATTACACCTATCTTTAAAGTGCAACTTCTTTTGTCACAAACGTGTACCTCTTTGTAAAATTGCTGCGATTTAAAGTTATACCTAACGTTTGCAAGCCTATTTTATTACACCTATCTTTAAAGTGCAACTTCTTTTGTCACAAAAGTGTAAGTTAATACGTTGAAAAGTGAAACATGTATAGTAGACCATAAGTAAAATAAGTTTAACTTGTTTCAGTGTATCAGATCTACAAGTACCTCTTTGTAAAATTGCTGCGTTTTAAAGTTATACCTAACGTTTGCAAGCCTATTTTATTACACCTATCTTTAAAGTGCAACTTCTTTTGTCACAAAAGTGTAAGTTAATACGTTGAAAAGTGAAACATGTATAGTAGACCATAAGTAAAATAAGTTTAACTTGTTTCAGTGTATCAGATGTACAAGTACCTCTTTGTAAAATTGCTGCGATTTAAAGTTATACCTAACGTTTGCAAGCCTATTTTATTACACCTATCTTTAAAGTGCAACTTCTTTTGTCACAAAAGTGTACCTCTTTGTAAAATTGCTGCGATTTAAAGTTATACCTAACGTTTGCAAGCCTATTTTATTACACCTATCTTTAAAGTGCAACTTCTTTTGTCACAATAGTGTAAGTTAATACGTTGAAAAGTGAAACATGTATAGTAGACCATAAGTAAAATAAGTTAAGCTTGTTTGAGTGTATCAGATGTACAAGTGCTTCTTTGGAAAATTGTTGCGTTTTAAAGTTATATTTAATATTAGCAAGCCTATTTTATTGGACCTATTTTTAAAGTGCAACTTCTTTTGTCAAAAAAGAATAAGTTAGTACGTTATAAAGTAAAACATATATAGCAGAAGTAAAATAAGTTGCTCGTTCTAGTTTCCATTACAGTCTCATTTATCAACACACAAATTTACATTGCCATAACAAGAGAGAGGTTGGAGTAGAGGAGAGAGGCAGGAAAGAAGGCAGGGAGTTTTGGGGGATAGAGATGATAAAAGTTTTGAGTGACAAACAATCACATAAACATTCATTTTAAGAACATGAATGTTTATGTGTTTGTCAAGTTGTAGTGCAGTAGGTTTATATTGATTTTGGTTTGTTAGTCACCGGAGTAATTGTTTGTCACCAGAGCAATATCTTACAGCCAACCAGAATAACAGTTCTACTCTGCTCGACGAGCGGCCGGGAATCGAACCCGGATCCCCACGTGCACTGCACCGTCAAAGACCGTATGCCTTGTGATCAATCTAACACACTACGGCGATGACATACATACATTTTGTCGGTCGTTACCTTTGTAGTCCCTAAATCGAATAATATCCTTAAAATGAACATCGTCCATGGAATGCACCCTGCAATATTCAATATTTTCTTAAAATTAATTTCAGAATTTTATTTTATTATACGTCTATATGAAGACGCATTATTAATTAAAGTTAAATTATCTCTTGTCAAATTATCGCCGTAATGGCATATTATGAAATATATAGGAAACAAAATGTAAATAAAACACGCCACCGATAACTGGGTCTATTCAAACTATTCTGTAACCCTTCATAATTAACATAAAACAAGGTCTTCGATTCGTCATATCAATTAAATATTTATGTTCTCAGCTGCAATCGTTGTGCGTTTACCGCGACGTTATGCAAGTGAACAGATGGAGAGCGGTTTCGTTGTAACGTTTATACTGTTACATAAACACTGATCGGTAATTCCTCTGCCTTGCTTGGTATAGTCGTACCGCAGAATAGAATTGCACAGTGTATGCTATAGCTGGGAGTTATGCTTCGATACCACTTTCTCCGATTGATTTTTTTGTCGCTGCGTTTAGTAAGCTGTACGCCAAGATAAGGCTTAAGACTTGAGATGATGATGTCATTTGCAGCCAGTAGGCAAATTTGTCTCCGTTATGGTTGTGTTAGGTCCGGGTATTGGTAACGTTTGAAGTCTCAAATGATTAAGGTAACCGCACGAATAGAAATATTTATTCAATGTAGTTTGTTCAAATATTGCGGCAAAACTTTTATTGGGTATGTTAAGAGTGTCTAGTTGTGAATTCAAGATGGAATTTAATATACTATTTGACTCTTTAATTGTATTATGTTATTACTAGTTTTTATTTTCTTGGTTTCTAATAAAATGGAAATTCAATTTGTGAAGAGCGTGTGTTTTGGAAATCTATTCTTCATAGTGTGATTTTTGGATGATCATTGCGACTATAAAATAAGTATCGAATCATGGTGGATGTTTTAAAAAAATGAATTTTCTTTAGATAGATTGAAATATATAAATACCTATGAAAATAAATTAGTGGCTTACGAAAAGTAGAAATATCAAAAACCGATTGAAATAAAAAAAAATTGGAAAACGTAAAATATTAGTGGTTACAGCAAAATAGCAGTATATATTTTATGGATTTTTTAAACTACTTGGTCTAATTTACTAAATTCAAATATTACAACTATGGCTGAACCGGAGTTGGTATTCACTGGTTAAATTAGGAAAAATAACACAGAATCAATATGAATAAATTTCCATGTGAGTATGAATTTTACAACGGGTACTTGTAAAGGCGTTTAAATGCGATTGTATTGGATATGAGAGGACATTGTCAGATGACATGAGAAAGTCTGAAATGAAAAAGAGATTTTTTCAATAATTGAGTCATGGAATAAGAAGTAAATTATTATAGTTCTAAACAATCCACAACATATAATAGTTGATAAACTTGGTACAGAGTCAGAGATTAATAAGATGTGCTTATTTAAGATGATTTAATAAAAAAAAAATTTTCTTAAAAATCGTAATTTCCCGGAAGTGATATTAAAAAGTACATAAAACTTTTGAGCGTTATAATACACTCGGAAAAGTTAACGTTTAGAACTGTCTAAACTATAGAAATGGATGGGTAGATTAAATGTCTTTTAAGACGTTTCCCATTCGCCAGGAAATTACGCATTCGTGCTGAGTCGGTTAAGTTGAAAAATTATTAGCGTTCGTTTTTGAGAGTAACATTTAACGACTCCTTTTTCACTTAAATGTGTTTATGGAACTAAGAACACAGATCAATTAAATAATTCAAGGAAGTGATCTGATACTGTATTCTTACGATTGCTGTTTATTGATTTACAGTGGAAGATAATCCGATCAACATAAAATTGGTAATTTAAAGAGTCATTTATTTATTTTTTAGCTACTAATATTAAAATGTACACACTCTATTTTTTATCAGTCAATATTACCAGTATTCAAAACAAAATTAATAGCTAAAGAGTATACTATACATCGACATTCTATCTTTGAAAGGAGCCACATAACTCGAGTTGCAGATTCCTCTAAAGTATCTGTAGATGGCTTATTTCACATGTAGGAATGTCGGTATCGAAATGCGTTTGTTTATCCTGAAAATGATATTTACTAATACATGTAATAATTATATTAAGTGGAAATATAGCTGATTAGATATAAAAAAATAATAAAATTTTATTTATTTTCGAATGAAAATACAACACCAAGGTTTTCATTGCGAGTATCTTATACAGAAAGCAAAATTAAAAATTTTGAAAAACCCACTAGCTGATATTGCTATTTCCGTTCCAATATCAATCACATTGTAGCAGCATAGAAGAGCTAAAAGAATTGCAATTAGTCACGAAAGCTAAAGCTAAGAGAATTGCAATTAATCACGAAAGCTAAAGCTAAGAGAATTGCAATTAGTCACGAAAGCTAAAGCTAAGAGAATTGCAATTAGTCACGAAAGCTAAAGCTAAGAGAATTGCAATTAGTCACGAAAGCTAAAGCTAAGAGAATTGCAATTAGTCACGAAAGCTAAAGCTAAGAGAATTGCAATTAATCACGAAAGCTAAAGCTAAGAGAATTGCAATTAATCACGAAAGCTAAAGCTAAGAGAATTGCAATTAGTCACGAAAGCTAAAGCTAAGAGAATTGCAATTAGTCACGAACTGATAAAAGTGCAAAATTTTAGGCATAGGCAGGGCGTGACATCCTCGACGGATTTTCTTGGGTTTGTAATTATATTAGTAGGTTCTTACTTTCTTTTAGTCGGGGGGTTTTCAAAAAAAATATTTAATTGTTTTTCAATTACAACGATTACATCCGTCGTGGGTTTTTTTATATAATATTTTGCAGAAAACCGTGTCTAAATCGGCCAAACCCTTTTGGAGATAAATGGGAACATCCGTTTGAAACAAAATGTTTATTGCGGCGCCCCTGGTTAGTAATCACTGTAACACCTGTCTAAGAACCATTTGCAATGACTCACAAACATTTTCCTGGAAACCGTATCTAAATCGGTCAAACCGTCTTGGAGATAAATGGGAACATTGAATTGCACACACAAACAAACAAATAGCCTCTCACGCTAAACACATATACCTCCTCCGATGTGGGTAATAAACCAAATTAGTAGACAAATTTATGGAACACATTATAGAACTTTTCTAATAAATTTAAAGCAGTTAATCATGCATAGAAAACAAATTATCAATATGACGTCTCTATCAATCATTTGTGCATTCGTAAAATCTTCACGGATTGATATGTTAACTTACGAATTTCATGCTAGTTAATTATGGTTTCGTTTCGGTGGTTATGTTACGGTTAATTATGAACTAATAACAAACTAGGTTGTTACAAATCTAATAATAACTAACCAAAAAATAACATAGCAAACAAAAAATTATATTGAATATATATATATATATATATATATATATATATATATATATATATATATATATATATATATCAACCCTAATGGGGTTCTCTTATGACTTATTACTTTTGTAAATTTGTATTATATTCTAATTTCTTTGTTAGTAATGTGAAAGTTAAAAATGTACTGTAAAAGAAAGATTTTTTAGATAAATTAAACTTTTTAGCACAAAAAATACTTCGGTGATAGACGTAACAAAATATAGTTTTACCCAGATAACGACTTATAACACTGTTTGATTTATTTATTACATAAAAACATTTATTATGTTTGCAGTGGTTTGAACAAATAAAGAAAAAAGAAATTATATATATATATATATATATATATATATATATATATATAAATATATATGTATATACACAATGTGGATTTGATTGTACGATATTAAATCAATCCTCAATACTACATTATTATACTAGCTGTGCCTACGACTTCGTTCGGGTGTAATTAGGAAAAAGAAAGTCATTAAAATCTGTTCAGTAGGTTTTGCGTGATATCCTTTCAAATTAACGTACAGATAGAAAGAAAGAAATCTAAAAAAAAATTCTTGCTTCTGTAATCATTCTATACACTAAATCAATCATTTTTTTAAACATTTTAAATGTACAGAATTCACTCGGTTACAATTTAATTTTACATATAGATGGTGTTTCTCAACCATACATTATAAAATTAATTGACAAAATTCAGTAGTTTAGTCGCAGGAATTGTTTTAAGTGGTTTATAATTTTAAACACGAATTCGCTAAGCCAATATACGTTGCCCTATCCACACCTCTGCATGAAGTTATTTTGTTTCCTAATTACAGGCAAATAGCAAAATAATTCTTATGCCTGTGTCATAAGAGTCATAATACGATAAAAGTTTTGACTTATTTATTTAAACATAGTTTGAATTGTGAATTTTTGGATTTTGAAAATTCGATCGCGACCGCGCGCCGTGTAAAAGTCAGTAACTTAAACATTGCACATGGTGTTCCCGTTTTGTTTATATTAAAATACTATTTAATTTGATTTTAACAAAAATGTTTCTAATTATTTTATCATAACATTTTTCCCTTATTGTGTAAATTTTTTATCCTAATGCCAAGTCGATTTCTTACGTAATAACACACAAATCAATTTAACTCTGTGCATATTGTATTATACTTTCTTATTTTGACAGTTCTACTTTGTTTGTATAAGATCGACCCTGTCGACCCTGGTAATTACTTCAAGGGAAGGTGAACTGAAATATTAATCGTTCTAATTCAATTAATTATGTCAATGGTAAATGAAAGTAAAAGTATATAATTGGAGTTTATGTCTTTAAGGATTCATAAATATGTTTATGTTTAATTAATTTCGTGACAAATGAATGTAATGTGAATTAAAATGCTGCCTATTTTTGAAATTAAAATTTGAAAACGGGAAGAAAATATTATCCTCACTTCCATTTCAGACCTGAGGTACTCAGCTAAGGCGGTTCACTCTAAGTGGCTCTTACTAGCTGAATTCCTTTTCAGAGTCAAGGTATTTAGGTAAAATGGTTCACCTGGATCTTACCAGGTGAAGCATTTTCTACATCATAAAAGTGGTTATGGTAATAATCTTTTGAAAAGTATTTTGTCAGGTATCGAGTTTCAACTTCAGAAACAATTTTGATATATTTTTAATAAGATAATGAAAATTAGAATATAGATTAAATTACGTGTCTTTTATCGATTGAATATTTCCTAGAGTAACGGAAACTCGATAGGGTATTTGGCTAATTTTTATGAATTGACAAGGAGTGAAAAAAATTTGACAAATCTTAAAATATTGACCCATTTATAAAGGTTCAAACTTAATGTTTAGACAAGGACGGCAGTACTGAATTGTGATGTCATTTATGATTCTGCTTAATGTGTTCTAAGAGAGCAAATGAGACAAGGATATATCCTCATTCTATCTTCATAATTAAAGTGATAAGCTCTAACTTGCTTATTTTTAATAAATTTTTATAATTATTTCGCTAATGATTTTTAATCAATATATATTTTCTTGCAATTTTTCTAAAAACAGCAAATTTAGGAGCCTATTTTTTGCAACCACACATAAGAACCAAATGCGTGAGCTTAAAAAGTCGGGAATGAAAATTATCACAGCTTAAAGATCGATTCAGTTTAAACTTCAAGTTACGAATTGTTATTATCCAGATCAGGAGTTTTTTTGATGTAAACTTAAGCGACCATCTGTTGGTCAATCATTGCTCAACCACATAAAAAAATACTGCTGTACCGACAAAAGTTTATTCGCCTAACTGAAATAATTGATGGATTGTTGATGGAAATTTGGCAATTAGACGATCAATCTTCCGTCATCATTATTATTTCTTCAATATGATAGAACAATCACTGAAGGTCTAATAGTCGCCTTATTTTATATTTAAAAAAAATCCTGATCGGTATAATAACTTTATGCCCCCCGAAAAAAGTACGTAATAACAATTTTAATATTGGCACTGACGACAAGAGTGAGGATTTGGATGATAAGCTCGTATCATTTAAATTTTGTAATTTGGTTCATTTTAGTAGCACTAGTTAAATCGAAACACCATTTTTTTCCCGTGTTGCCCTAAAAGAATGTGTAGCTTTTTTGGTATCATAACTGCTTTATGAAGAACTATTCGATATCCTTCCTAGGTGATTATATAACCTTGCTTCATTTCTTGTAAACGCGAATTCAGTAAGTAACTAAAAGAATAAAGTTATATATTTAGGTAGACGTAAAAAAGTTATAATATAATACTCACGTAGAACCGCAGAGTAGCTTGGTACAACAAAAGCGAATAGAAAACAGGTGGCTATTACGGATTTCATCTTTGTCCGTGGTCTTCTTTCAAACAGTTTCACAAATATATTTTCGTCGATCTATTGTCGCATGCTCGATCTGCAAATTGAACAAAATGGAATATTTTAAAAAAAGTCGCTTTAAAGATTTAATTATTTCAGAATGCGTTAAAAGTATAAAGTGAATGTCGGCATTGCGCAATAGATCATTCGAGCTGACGGAAAGATAGTGTCACAGCGGCTTAAAATGAAAATAAAAATGTTATTTCTTCACAATCGATTAACTCCAAATAGAGTATGAAATTTTACTTGTATTCGTGTAAATATTTATTTTTTAATTATTTAATGTATATTTTCTTTGCGCCCGTCCACGATTTGCACAATGAAAGTTTGCTTCTATTTTCAAGAATAGGGTAATCATATATGTTACTGTCCTGAAAGGCTTCTAAAAGCATCCATATTTTAAGTAGCGAAGATATTATGGAAAACAAAACAATATAATTATTTAAAAATGAAGACCCAAAAGTGTAACAATTAAGTCTAGACGTTAATAATAATTAATATAAATAAAAAATAAACGAAAGTTAACTGTTATATAATCGCCAACGTGTACGATGACATCATAAAATAAAATATTTAGAGGTATTTTTAAAAACATTGGAAATATAAACAAAATTATAGCAATTACTTTTACAATGGAATATGCGATAATTCTGATTTATGATGATTTTGCTACTAAATAAATGCTTATGAGAAATATGTGCTCTCGAGTTTATCTGCTGAAAGGTGGCCTGCAATAAGTTTTAATAGAATTATATTCTTATGAAAGACGAATAGAGTGAAAAAAACCAAGAAAAAATTAAAATTTATCGAGCGTTGCGAATTACTAAATTATAGAGCGAGTACATATCTGAAACTTGAAACAAATTTTCATGTAACTTTTCTAACTTATCGTTAAATTTCGTTTTATGACTTTTCTTTTATACGAATAACTTTAGTCGAACAATAGTTATTACAAAACGTTTGAAGAATAGTAAAATCAATATTTTGTTACTAACTTGACATTTACTCTTTGGATTTCTTTGTTGTTTCTAGACACGTATTAGGTAACAGTCTAGACAGTAAACGAGAGAGTCACTTAACACTGATTTACAGCTTTCAAGTTATTTTTTCCTAAAATATCTCGTGGTATATTTTGAAATTAAATCAACTATAAAAACTATTTGGAAGATAATTGTTGATTAGATTACGTTAACGTATGATTGGTTTATTATTTGTAAACAAAAATAGGTGGTTACAATTCATTTCAACTTATTTCTACCTAAATCATTTCATTGCTAAACTCAATAATAAAGTTAGAACGATTTCTTGCCTAAATAACTAAAGTTAATTATTGCTATAAAGGAAGTAAATCAATTTAAACAACTATATATAACTAAAACAGTTATATCGTGTTTATTTAATTTTAATATTAACAGTTTGAATTATTACATTTTCCTATGACCTCTACTTAAAATTAAGCTTTTTGTTTTATATCACTTTATAATTGTAACAGTTTGAAGTGAGTTACAAAATTAAAAAGCAAAACAAGGATAGAAATTAATTAAAATATTAATATTGAATATATTTGGGGTTAATTTTGTAGAAATAGATTATTCACAATTAAATGAAACTACGTGACGTAGTACTATTTCTACTTTCTTTACAAGAAAGTAGAAATAATACTACGTCACGTAGTTTCATTTAATTGTAAAATATTAATATAAAATTGTTTTAATTAAGAATGAATATTATTGAATATATAACGAAATTATAATATATTTATTTATTAATTGTTGATGTTTGGTATATTTTGATACCTGACGCTAAGCTTCATTAAACATAACCATTTTGGCAGCCAGTTGCCTGATAATAAAGGTTGCAAATATAATAAATGAAATTTTACCATTTAATAATTTATAATTAAGTGATGAGTATGTTTTAACATTTGGCCTATAAATAATTATAATAGCAAATATGAATTTAAATATGGTATGTCCGTGTGTCTGTTCCGTTTGCACAGTATTATTATAATAATATGGGAAATTTAATAAAAGATTAATGAACTTGATCCCCATAATGATTATCAAGAGATATAGGTGATATCGAAAAAGGACGATATTGAAGAAGTATGCAGCTAAATTAGTTAAATACCAACTCGAAATGCAGAAGTTATCTCCATCTTTTATACAACAGAACGTGACGAATTTTTCATAAACATTTTATTAAAAATTTGTCATTGTAATCATTGTAAACCGTTACAAAGATTTAATTATTTTAATGTTAGATTACGGTGTTATCTTAAAGCTAAAACTGTAATGCATTTTTGAAAAGGCTTGATTAAATAAACATAAAAATGCATAAACAAATATAAAGCGAATTAAAAAAATAAAATTTTTTTAAATAATTTAAACGAATAAAAATAACTTACCTCAAATCAAAAGCAAAATAATTAGTTTCAAAACTGAATTTTATCGCAATTATGAGCGAAAGTCAGTAAGTACTGCGATCGAACCGAGTTCACCCCCGTGTGAGGACCGGAGCGATACTGAATCGTAGAAGACAGCGAACTCTCGTTATATTGAGTGGCGATGGCCGATGGCACTTTATTTCTTTTGTAGGCCAGTACACGCGTTATTGCGAGTATTATACTGATTAATTACCACGTGGGAATTACCCGAGAAGTCGCAAAAGTTTAGAGTAACTGAAACAACTTCCGAGAACCGTTGTTAATTTCGGCCACGGAGGAAATTAAATTTGTTTGGTAGTATTATAAAGCTATCAATGGCAAAATTCCCGTGAAATTGATGTAATTTCAGTGCTTTGTTTGTGACCAATTTTTTAACCTGATTTGGAAAATCACAAAATATTATAAAAATACATATAAGTAATTATGCCATAAAAATAATTAAGAAATAAAGAGCTAAGAAAGAATTATTAAGATGCTTTGCATTTACAGAATTAAAGAACAGCGAATCGTTTGGAAAAATGCATTCATAAAAAACGTGTATTGTTTAAGCAAGACCCTACGAAATAGTAATAATATGCCATAGAGCTGAACGATTTCTTAAAACAGGGTCTTAAAGAACCTTAACATGTAATAATAAACAAGATAAAGTGCTTACAATATCAGGCTTAACACGTAATAAGCGATTACGTACGAAGACGTATTGCCTGTTTGGGGTGTTGTCATGAGTGCCTTAATAAGAGAGAGAGAGAGAGAGAGAGAGATATGGTATACATATTTACTGGATTATGACGAATTATTTACTAATGTTTGACTGTCAAGTTATCAAGTTTTCTATCTGACTGCTAGTTTCTGTTTCTTCTTGTTACTTAAGAACATTTGTAATTAAGTTTTTAGACCTGATTTCAGATACTGAAATGTCAATTTCTGAATCTGAAATCAGTTCAGAATGCATAACTTGAACTTTTTTTTTTATTGTAAGCGAACTCACAAGTTAAAGTTGTTTTTATGTTAGAGTAGCTTTAGTATGGTAGAGCTAGCTGTTATTTTTATAAAATATAGAATTCATTAACGGTCAGATATAATTTTTTTATTTTGATTTACGTTTAGACTATGTTACATAATAGAAAAATTATAGCCAAACACTTGATGCTCTGTTCTAGGCAGATATTCTCATGTTTAATACTCTTGCTCGGGAGATGCATTATTAAGGTAATATCAATTGGTTTTCTTATCAGTGCTTTCAGTGGGAAGTGGTTCTACAATTTTTCGTCTTTACTAAGAAGTTTCTTTGCCAATTTTTGGTGTAAGAAACATATTGCCTTTTCCTTCTCTACCTTCCGTAGACCAAACAGCAATGATTCAATTGAATGTCACTTGTATTGAATGTATCAAATGTGGACATAATATCTATGTACTTGATCTTGTGTTGATTGCGTTTATATCTACACGATGAAAGCTCACTCAATACTATAACAAGTACTTAGATATTATATAACAAGTACATACATATTATCTACGATATGGTTTGATTCAATACAAAAACGAAAAAACTAAATAGAAGAAGAACGAGAAGAAAACGGAGATGTAGAAGGAGAGAATGTAAAAGAAGAGAAATCAGCATAAGAAGAAGAAAAAGATAAAGCAGAAGATGGGGAAGCTAAAGAAGAAGAAAAAGATAAAGCAGAAGAAGGGGAAGCTAAAGAAGAAGAAGAAAAAGATAAAGCAGAAGAAGGGGAAGCTAAAGAAGAAGAAAAAGATAAAGCAGAAGAAGGGGAAGCTATAAAAGTAGAAGTATAAATTTCAATACCAAATTAATATTTATTTATGTGTTTTAGCTATATTCCAATACAAATTTCATCGATGTACGTTGTTTATACGAGTATATATGTACACCCCTTTTGGTATTAGAACGAAGGCTATTATTAAAAAAAAGTTTTTGAGGAATCTATGCTTTTATTAGGTTTAAGTTCCTACAAACCAATTTAAAATAGGTTAATTTATATAGGCAGAACATTTAATCCAGTAGTACTTAGTTTAAGAGTTTTAGACAAGTCTGGTTTAAAATTTATGTACGAAAAACGAAAAACATAATTATGCCTCTAGGTTCTAACGACTGCTTACTTCATGAGGCGTAACTAAGTACTTAATAGCATAACATGTGACGAAGGAAAGCTGTGTAAGTAAGCGTCATTTTAAATCGTTCCTATCGACTGGTTTAAGACGTTGAGCTTTTTCTCTTCGTTTAGCGGAAGAGCGTAAGTGTTTATGAGATGTTTTCATCTTTATGGGTAGAATTATGCAAAATATATGCTCTGTTATGAATTTCCGTCCGATGTGCTCTTTTAAATAGTTATCGAAAGAAGCTTACGGTTCTTTGAGCACCGATTTGCGGAGCCAACGAATCCCCTAAGTCTCGACTACACACTGTTGTAGACTTTTTAAAAGCTAGTGAATTTAAATTTATTATTTTCAAATTAAATTGTAATTACATAATTTTTACCAAACATGAATTATCTTTTTGACTTTGAATGTGATTTCTATTCTTTATGAATATCTTTTTATGTGATAACGCTTTTTTATATTAATAGAATTTATTAAATAAAAAAGAAATTAAAATCTGTGTAATTATAGTCATTCTAGGATAACGAATTTTATAAGAGGCTTTAAATTAGGATATTAGGTATCAGTCCATTCAGAATGTAATTATAAAAAGATGCTGAGTATTGTTGACTAAATCATATAATCTTATGAGATGAAAGGGCTTGTATCGTTATCATACGTTACCTTGTCATCGCTGTGATCAATTAAATAATACACAAACTTTTATCTCTCAGAATTACTCTAAAAATTACTTTATGGCCGAACTTTACACTTCAAAAGTCGTATTTTGCAATCGTGTAATGAAAGTATAAGGATTATAAGAAATTGACGATTCAGTGAAGAAGTTAAAAAGTGAAACAACTTAGGTAAGGCAACAGCAACGCCATCTACTGGCGATCTAAAAAGTTTTTTTATACATATTAGAATGTCTCATTGGCCTCGTTTTGTGTCCTGAAAGTCTTCCCACCCTTTCAATTTCCAAGCATCGTACTACTTTCTCGAAAAGATCATTCTCAATATATGCTGCCAAGTTGTGGAATAACTGACAGCCAAACATAGGATAAATATATGTTTTAAAGTTATTTGTGACTTATTAGTTCGTCTCCTTAATTTAATGACTCGGTAGATCGACGAGATATACCTTAAATATGTTTAGTACATAGCATCAGTTAGTACATAATATCAAAGCTTTATTTCATTCCATAACATAATATTCGACTGCATATAAATTGTATAATGTTATATAGCTGACTCATTTACAGTGGCCCAACATTTTTTAGGTAGAGAATATAGTGATAAGTTGTAAAAAACATTAGTTCTACCAACTAGTTCTACAACATTAATTGAAAAACTATCTTAGAATATGGTGATAGACTAGCCAAAATCGGGGTAATGTCAACTATTACAACATCTTTCGAAATTAACATCAGTATTTAGAAATTAAATTCAAAATGTGAAATTTCTGGCACAATTGTAATTTTAGTAAAACTAAGTGTGGTTATTTTAAAAAATCATTAATTCAACTCAGATTTACTCCACATTTTCTCCAATTTTTAACCATAAAACGTAATCAGGGTTTTGGATGTAAGGGTTGAGGGTTAATAACAAGAATATCATCTTATCCTAAGGTAATTTTTTAAAAATCATAAGTAAATCTCTAGTTGTACAGATTTTACGACAACGATTTTTTTAATGTAATTTTTTCGAGAACCAATTTAAACTACTTAAAGTTTCAGACAATAGCAGAATCTAGGAATAACCACAAAAATCACTCATTGCATACACCTAATGTTTTTAATTGTCGGTTGACTGTAAATGGACCACGGTACAAACGCTACAGCAAAAAATCCATGAGTTCCAGTAATAATGAACAAGTAAACAATTATATTTATTGCCAATCACAAAAATATATTTCAACATCTTTATTTACATTTATCGTAAACAAATTATAATCTGTTGTAATTGCGATCAGGCAGTTAAATATTGTGAAAACTTGGTAAATTTCGATGTAGTTAATTCATAGACGGAGATATTACAAAAATATTATGGTTACTCAGATGCGGAAAATTATTGAGTACGAAAATTACCTTCAGTGATCAACAAAAGTAGTTTCAGTAATCAACTACATGAAATTTGTTCTATTTAAATATCGGAATGCAAATTTCACAAAATCCAAGGATGAAATCAGTTCGGTATGGAAACGTTGCAGGCACAATATTGTAGGAACATTCGTATCTTCTTAATTCCTAGGCTGATTTGGTTTCACCTAAACTCAATGTGACCGAGAGAGAGGACGAATATAAGAATTCAAATACTTCGCCAATTGTTGTTTATCCATAGTTCACTTATTTTGTTAAATTTAAAAGTATATTCTTGAAGTTTCTTTTAAAAAATGCTATTTTTAGAGTTTCTTTTAAAAAATCCAAAATTTGACAGTTAAATTTTTTATTTGAATATTTGTGTAACATATAACCTATTTAGTAAAATATATTTTAAGCATCTACGTATTCACAAAAATACTGAATATATTTGAAATTTATGAAAATTTAAGAAAACAGATTTTATTGTGGTATTAAAAAAATGACAAAATAATCGCCCAAACAAAACACCGAGCAATGGCCGTGACGTGTCGAAAAAGCCACCGACAAGACATCCACGTGGTTGATGCCATAAAAGAAAGAGTAGTAATCAGGCATGTTTTAAAATTAATTTGAACGACTAAGGCTATTTTATCTTGTTTTTTAAATAACGCAATCAAAACAGTTTTTTTTTCAATTCTACAATATGTCAAATACCTCCAGTATTTTTTTCTGATGGCATAGATGCTTGAAATCTATTTTATTACATTGGCTATAAGTTACATAAATGAAACAAAATATTGATACCAACTTTTACTGGGACATTAGCAACAATCAACTGTCAAATTTTGTTTTTTTTTGAAGAAAACCTTAAAGTAGCAATAAAAAAAACATGACATTTATGGCTCAAAATGTTTTAAATGCTCTAAACTATCAGCCACTTTCAACTTTGAATCGGGCTTCCAAACACCTGTTTAGTGAAAAGGTATAGGATATGAGAATAAGAAATAGGGTAGCGATAGGCAATCAAGATAGGAATATATTTTTCAAACTACCCTTGAAAACGTAAATCGACGATGTTAGTATCAAGTCCATTTCAGAGTTGGTACAAAAGTAAGTTATTTACTCTATATTTTAAAGTACCGTAGAGGGCTGTGTTAGATATAATTTAAAAATTGTTATATTTGAAAAATAAACCAAGGTTGGGAATAAAAGTTACCAAGGTAAACCTGATAACAAAATACGTCTAAAATGACAACTTTTACGGTTTCATATGTTCATCTTTCAACAAAATACACGTTTCGTAAAAACATTTTTTTTTTGAACTCATTTGCCTTTCTGAGCACCCTATTAAAGGGGGCGCTTCTTCTCTCCCACACCTCCCAACCATAGTCACTAAATGTCTCCGCTCCCTTCGCCAAAGGACGTTGGTCATCGGGATTGAGATTTGGGATGATCAGTTAATAAATTAGCTGGTCTCTCTTTAGCTTACTTCTTTTCAGCTGTATTCCCTAAATTTCACTAAATTTTTAAAGAGGTCCGCTCCCATAAATCTTAAAATAAAAATATATGTTAAGTCTATATATTTTTCTCAGCATATGGAATTTCTAATGCAAATATTTTTTTTGCAAATTGTGTTAAATAAAATTAGATGAGTGGTTTCAGAGATTAGCTCGAAAAAGCAAAGAAAAATCTTTTACGCTTTACCACTGGTTTGCCACTATGAATATCACATATGGATCCAGAAATTAGCACAAAAAACCCAATAAACAAAACAATTCCACTTTATCAATACTTTTTACTATAAACTGTAGCATGATAATATAATATCTATAATCTACCCAAATCTATGAGCTTCTTAACTTAAAAGAAAATTTAAACTGGACATGTGATTCCAGAGATTAACACGAACAAACCAATAAATAAACTAACTTTCCCGTTTTATTTCTGCTTTGCCACTATGAATCATAGCGTGATAATATGAAGCCTATAATATATCTAAATATATTAGCTATCTAACATATAAGGAATTTTTGAAATCAGACATATAATTCTAGAGATTAGCACGAACAAATTTTCCCGCTTTATCTCTGCTTTGCCATTATGAATCATGGCGTGATAATATAAAGTATAATATAACTAAATATATTAGTTGTCTAACATGTAAGGAATTTTTGAAATCAGACATTTGATTTTAAAGATTAGCTCGAACAGATCAATAAACAAACAAACTTTTCCACTTTATCACTGCTTTGTTAGTAAGAATCGTAGTGTGATAATTGGCCATGTAATTCCAGAGATTATCTTATTTATTTGTGTAATTAATGTATCTAATTGATACATACGGCGGACTTATTGTTGAAAGAGTAATCTCTTACAGCCAACTCGAACACCAGTTCAGCCTCGCTCGACGAGCGGCCGGGAATCGAAAACGAGTCCCGGTGGCGCACCACGCAGTCAAAGGTCGTATGCCTTATGATCAAACCAACACACCATGGTCGAGATTATTACGACCAAACTAATATATTAACAAACTTTCCCGTTTCGTCGCTGGTCTCCCATTATGAATTATAGCGTTATCCAAAGCCTATAATATACCTAAATGATAGAAGCTCTTTAACATCTGAAATATTTTTGAAATTAATATGTGATTTTAGATAATTAACACGAACAAACCAATGAATTAACAAAGTTTTTTTCCTTCATATTTTAGTGTAAATACTTGCGAAACATATTTAAAGAAATAAAAATCTACAATTTGTTTCATTTAGGAGTTAGAGGCCTCTGATAGACGGTCGGGCAGACAGAGTTGTAACAACAGCCGGGTCCCTTTCGGACTTTTTGGGCATGTAACCCTAAGGAGGCCGAATTTCTCATACAGCGGTAATCTTGAAGTTGTAGTTTTCCAATTACTAAATTTAAAGCTAATGAATTTGTTATGCAAATTAAATCGTTTTATTAAAGACTTCAGAAACGTGACTCGTTTTAAGACAACCTTAACACATTCTTTAACTTAATTTTAATTGTCAGCATACATTAAATTAATTTGCTATTTATTTAAATTTAATGGTTGTTACATCACGTATTCAGTTAAATGCTTATTATCTCGAGTAGATGGAGTGTGATTATCAAATTTTAAAAATCATAAGCTTAATTACATTTTCCGAGAATTGTTTAAAAGACAATAACCGTTGGTCAAACCATAGATAGCGGTTTCGATTTATGTTCACTATATACTATATGGTTAATTTACGCATATTGTAACTATGGAAAATTCTTTATGTTCCGTACCGTATGCGAATATGAAACAATTATGATCTCACCTTGGTGTTATAATATCTAACACGGTCCTTTAATACATTACAAGGCTGAAACTTATTACAAGGAAAAATAGAATTTGTTGACAAAAACATTTCGGGATAATAATGTTTACGTTTTAATAAAGAAAAATAAATAATGTTTTATTTTTCAATGTCTGTTGATTGAGAAATGAGTCATTAAGAATTAATTTTAAATACCGCGTAGAAGCTATCAAATCAGAACTTATTTAACTGTAAATTTACAATATTAAATTCGGCTATTCGAATATTCATCAAAACTATGATGGTGGATTTGGCCATACATGAAAATACAAAAATATTCCATATATTGTTATTATAAAGTGGTACTGCAACAAGATCATTGCATCAGATCTTACACGCAAGTTAAAGTTTATGATAAAACAAATATTTGTTATAATTTGGTGTGAACACATACATTTTGAAAAGGGAAAAATTTATTTCTTGATGTGAACACATACATTCGGAGCCCTTATGTTTTAAAAGAAACAGTGACGAAAATATAAGCTACTTCCCTGTTTAAATCAAACAGAAGATAGCCCTTTAAGGCCGGGGAACACGTACTTTTTTCTGGTATTGCTGTGAAGAATCGTAGACGAAAGAAATGATGACACCATTTTGATCGGACTTACTTAATACACACACATAAAGCACCTAAAAAGAAATGACAATCCAATTTCCCACCAATGGAATTATATAAAATATAGTTTGTCACAATGTTTGCCAAAGATTGTGAAAGAAATAGAACCAAAGTTAAAATATAATTATAAGATAATTATACTTTTGTTTTTGTTTCTAAATTAAAACTGCACAAAAGCCTGTCAAAACAACAAAACAAATTGTTTGTCCCTCATCATTGTCTATTGAAATATTAATTGGAAAATGTTTGAAAAAATTATAATAACTTTATGACGAGACCAACATTGAAGTAAAACTATAGACGGCTTTATAACAATCAACAAATCGAAATTATAATTCAAACGGTGATACCAAAATATAATGATTGATATAAATTCTTTACTTTAAAATTCTCGTAATGGGCTGATTTTTATAATTAATGTTAATTATGATACATCCATAATACAAATTTAATTGTAGGGACATTGATTTAAGTAATGTAGATATGCGTTTTTTACACTCGGGTACATAACGTGTCAAAATATATTATCAAGGCGTGCGTTGTCCCTCTCACACGTCAAATATGTTGTATTGTTTTTATTTCGTTGTATCTGATTTCCATTTTGAAAACATTAAAAAACCAAAGTTTTTTCTAAATAATTATGATTTATTTAATATGTTGAACTTACGCATAGTTTGTTATACGTTTGATATTATTAATGTCTTGATAGATTTTTATGCACTTCCAGAATGAAGTCATATTGGCTCATGCGAAGCACGTTTACTCGAAAAAATTATCTTTGACATATAACCACTTACAACAGCTGCCATAAGCGACTGATGCAACGGATGCCCTAAGCGGCTACCGTAAGCAAATTATAGCTATTATTCGCATAGAAATGCCGTAGGCGCTCAGTGAGTGAGCAACTAAATTGCGGTACATTGACCACAGCTGCAATAATCGTTCGCGAGTGTTTGATCTATTGTTTAGCCCAATGTTTTAGCGATTTGCGCAGATATTTTTAAAAATGATAGTGTGCGCTGTAAGTTACTGTATAAACTCATGTTCGGAAAGTGTGAAAAAGTGATGGAGAAAAACAAATTCTGTAAAAATATTTTTATGGAACTAAATTATTTATTGATTTTACTTTTTATATAAAATTAATTTCATTTATTTAATACCATTTTTCAAACTCATGCTTTCATATTCAATCTCGGCCGTATCTATCGATCAGCGCGAAAAGTAAGATAGTCAGTACAAAAAGGTACAAAACATGTACTTCAGTATAAAACATTACTTTCCTTCTCGCTTCTACATGGAAGTGAACGAGAAATAAAAAGCCTTACCGGAAATGATTTAAAAATAGAATGGTTGCTGAATGGTTAGTTATAACATTCGTGATTCGATATTGCTTGATATGTCTTCTCTATGCATATAACACCTCAATGGCCTACACACGATCTATTGTGCACGCGCTCTCTGTATTATTTATATCCTTGGCCAGGAAGTTACTTTTACATGTAAACTCACGTAAACGCTATTTTGTTGAGTGTGAACACTTTCAAGTAATTGCTTTTTATTATTTAATTTCAAAAACTTCTTTTATCGATATACATGTTTTATAGTGATTACCTGTAGAATTATTTTTATGGAAGTAATTAGGGGGCAGCGTCTTTTATGGTAGTAGGACATATCTTGATTAAGCTGGCGTAGTGTAAGATGTAAAATACACTGATGTAATTAATATCTAAAATGAATCAATGCTTTTATCTAATGTCTATCTAATGTTCTAATACTTAGTCTATTAGTTTTATACACGACTGCGTAAAAAGGAGTGCTGTTTATTCAGGATTGATGCATGATGAATTTTTTTATATTCATACACAGCAAAGAAAAGTTTCAATCGATTTTAATAAATTAGGTGCTGTTAAAAGTGGTAGCATGCCTAGTAACGTAGGTAAGTATAATAACATTTACATTTGCAATACGAAAGAAAATATATATAACAGAACTTATTGAGTGTGATATGATAGTCAAGGTTAAAAGCTCGTTTAGAGGACTGAAAAAATACATAATAATATATAGTTATTTAATACGGAAAAATAATTAATAAGTGAAAAAGGTTTAATACGTCAAGAATGTCAACATGAAAAATTGATTGCTATATGTTACGTTTGAAAATTTGGATCAGTCGGCTAATAGATAGGGAGGTCTATCTAATTCTGATGAATATTTCAAACAATGACTACAAATTTTCTTACGATAATGTGGTACTTCATCTACAATATAAAACAGCTAAAAGTTGAGAGTAGTGTACTCCAGGGATTCTTAACCAAAAGTCTGTTATAGCTCTTGTTGTTGGTTGTGTTCATCGTGCAAGGTCCAACCGACGACATAAGATTTAAGTTTGACTGAATATACATTTGATTGCACAGCGACTGACAAATATTTTCAAATTATATTGATATATCCAATGATAAAAATGTTTTTCACGCTTACTTTATGTGTGTAGTGAGATATCATTTTTAGAACAAAAAGATACAAAAAAAATTTAGACATACCGCGGAAAAAATAAATTGGTTCGTTTGTTATAACTTTCTTTCGTAATTTTACTTCATGAAGCATAAAACATGCAGTATATATTTACCTAACTTTCAATGAAGTTCATGGAAAGATAATATTTTATATTTATGTATTTATGTATTCTTAACTAAGTATATATTTTACATTTAATCGATTGGAGTCAATAAGGTTTTTTTTATCGTATTGAGAAGAGTAGGTATAATTGTGTTTAACTGAAGAACTCTCATATATTTAAGTCGACAACAACAATTTTCCAAGTCAATAATTATATATGGTAAATATTGATGAGGCAATTTTCCGTTATTTGTTTTTTAATTAATTTAAGATAAGTCTTTCTACACTATGTTTTTGTTATTCCATGTGCTACAAAGATAATAATTATTATTCTAAGTCCTAAAGAGATAGTATCTTTTTTATTACAAGCACTGTACAGATAGCATTTTTTGTTTCAAGTGCTGTAGATATAGGCATCAACGAAAATATTTTGACAATATCATTTCAAAAAGTTGTGATCCATAAGTTATGTCTGCTGTAATGAGTGTTATCTTACGTACCAATGTAAAATATGCACATATTAGTTTATATTTCTTAAATAGTCTGTCATTAAACTATCATAAATGAACACATAAAAAAAGAAAGTCTAATATGAGTTTTTCATTTGTTGAAACTTCTTGTCTTTGGCAAAGATGAGCTTTTTTATTGCTAAACGAAATACCTATTCCTCTATCGGAGACAAAAATATTCGCTGTTAATTATTTTTTACCACTTAGATTTTACAAAGCACCATGATGTTTATCAGCTCTTTCTTTTGTATGCAAATGTTAAGATTGCTCGTAAATGTTAAGATTATTAAAATGTTAAAATTGCTCGAGTTTTTTGCTTAAGTGTTCAAGTAACAAGTATCGCGTGTCACAATGCATCGCGTGACAGCTATCATGTTATCTTGTTATCGCTGTTCTCAATTTACAAATCGTAGTAAATGATTTATACCAATTTCTAACCTCAACTAAATAGTTTTTCAGTTTATTATATATATATATATATATATATATATATATATATATATATATATATATATATATATATAATAACTGTTACTGATACATAATAGGGGGTATGTTTAGACAATTTTTTGTTGTTTTTCACTTGTATTGTGAGTTATAAACTGTACGGAACTTTTATGTATTATGTTACGTTGCTCGCCGGGATTACAAATTCTAATTTTAAAAAATTTAATTACACCTGCAAATATCTAAAATTTAATATAAATTTTGGCATATAATATAAATTTGAATTGTGTATTAATTTATTATCAACATAGTAGACATGACAGTCTATGATATCTTTGGCGTTTGTATGGTTTTTCTTCGTCAGCTTTTCTAATTACGCCAAAGCTCGCTTTCATAAAATCAGACCCATAACGTCTATGTTTTCCTTTCCTTCCAGTTCCTAGTTTTGCAAAAGCTTTTAAATGATTTTTCGTCCTACAATCCTTCAAGATATACTGCTCAGTTCGTTTCGTTAATCTCATTAAATGTAAAATTTTTAAGAAATTTTATTTAATACTAAATTGTTTGAAATGTCATTAATGACACTTTTGAGTTTCAATGTTTACTATTTGTTTTTATAACTTTTAAGTTATGCCCACGTTGACTGGTGCAATGTCTCTAAAATCACTCATTAAAGTTTATACAAGAAACTGAACTGTAAGTAGTAAATACATCTCAACGTCAAGGTGAATAAAATTATGCACAACTTCCAATTTATGCATCCCAGTTTTACAATAATGGAGATCATTTTTAATTCTAGAGGTTTGACTTTCTTCATATTTTTTATCATTTATAAATACAATAACGTATGCTTCTTTCAATCTAAGCAATATTGACAATATCTGTACAGATTTTAGGCGTGTATTAATTAATATTCGAGTGTCTAATTATTTTACTTTATTCTATTTCTAATCCAAATGCAATTCAATTAATGACCAGACTTCGAAATTATACCTTACAATAGTACCCATTATAACTAAAGCGAGTACCATTGATTAAATTTATTAGTACATATTTAGAGGCTCGCCTCACCTTCTTACGAGTAGGCAGATTTGAATCGCGACCAAACGGAAGTTGTAGGATACATCTAACCTTGTTATTTGAGAGCTGATATTTTAGAGATGGTTTATAGCTAAATATGGTGAAAAGTGATAAAGCAGTTTTTTTTTCTATTTATCTGGAAAACTTTTTTTACCTCTAATGCTTCATACGGAGAACTTATACTATATAGAAATTTCGTTTTTTTTGTGTGACAAAGTGACGCTTTGCGAAAAACATTGAACGCTATGCTATGATCTACAACATTTATTATTTGAGTCTGCATTTTATTTATTGTTATTGAGAAGCAGAATGTTGCTCGAAACTGATGTCATTTAAATTGGAATGGTAAGTCAATGGGTATCACGGGGATTTGGAAAATGAAAACAATTCCGGTACCACAGGATTGTGGACTCAATCAAAAAATTCTTTATCGCCTTTATTTGAAATATTATTTTGGTGGATTTATGTTACACAACAATATAACAGGAGCGACTACCCTCAAAATTAGTTTATACATATTTCAAAAGAGTAACTAAGCGAATTTCAAAATCTGTAGTTCAATGTACCGTCTCTTTGCTGCCAATTACAGTGTCTATTGAATGATGAATTTGAGTTAATGCGCTAAATTTTGAGAAGGTCATACCATTAACGGTATTTACATGGTTATTAGTCGGTAATGTCATTGATCTTTCTTTAATCTAAGTTAGTTATTTATCAGATATATTCATGATATTTAGCATTTCAAATTAAGTTTTGGAGATCGAAAGTCAAAATATAATTACCACTCTCGTTGGTCTCTACCTATTTTAAGAAAAAAACGTTGGCAAAAAGGCTACTATTTTGACCGGAAGACTTCATATTAGCGTTGAGCTCTAGTTTAGTTATGTGGCCAAACATAAGACCTCTTCACGCTTAGATTGAATTTGTCAGCTCTTGTCTCTTTTACTACTATTGACAAAATCTGGTGGAAGTTGCCAGAAACCGAAACAGTACAAACTCTATTTTTATTGTGTAAATCTCTCTTAGATAATGCTTTTACAGACTTTTTTGAGACATTCCTTATTCAAGTTTTGGAATCGGTTGCGGTGTCAAGGATGGCCTTCGATCTTCTTACGGAGTAAGTCTATTGAATTGTCAAAACCGGAATAAAATCCTTTTGATTGTTTCTGAGATTAGTGCGTATAGACAGACAACCATCAAATAGGTGTGGAGAGCATTCGTCTTATAATATTTATTGATGATATTTATTATTGATTAATACCATATTCACTGCAATTTAGAAATATAAATAATTCGGGCTCAAATAAATTGATGCGGATTCAAACCTCATTTAGACTTTAATATTTTCTGCATCGCTTCAAAAATTTTATATTTTTGGTAATATCTTTTTTGTTGTCTAACTAGCCTTAATTTATTTTTTTTTAAAGGATGACCATTCTTTTCATTATTATGTGCATTTTTATGTGAAATTAGTTATTTCAATGAAATGAAATACCCAGAATGTGCTATAAAATATTGATAGGTTAGGCGTCTAAGTGTACATAAACCTCGAACTTATAGCAAATAAGTGTGCAGTACGTTAGTTAGGATTCCGATTTTTGTCAAACGTTTCATGAATGATTTTTGATACATCGTTCTCCATGATTTGACATTGTTCACCTTCAGATCGTTCAAAGTTTTTGTTACGTTTTTTTATCAGTTAATAAAATAATTTGATTATTTAAAATATGAGTCGGTATTCAAAGAATTGAATGCAGCAAGAAACTCTTACCAGTTTAATGAAAATTCTAACCACAATACGACATGAAATTAACAATTTTAAATATATTCCACTTTGTACTACAATTGCTACAGGTGTAGCTATTAGACTTGATGTAAAATTTAAGTTTTTAAATTTCAAGTCTATAAAGTGATGGACGGCCTGAAACACTGATTGGTTTGGCTACAATCAACAGGAATATACATACTTTGGAAACTGTAGTGAATGTTACTGTTACTAGCCTTGCCCAGTTACTGACAGTGAATGAAGCTGAAATATAAGTATTTTTGTATTACGATCTTTTACTTATATTCGAAAGTTACCTAAAGACTATGCACCGTAGCTCTTTTCGTGTAGTACAACTATTGAGTTCTTAATTTTTAAGGTTATGTATCTCAAGAGTATGTATCTCAAATCACCTACGCATCCGTCCGTCTCATTGTTTGTTATAACTTTTTTTGTCAATAATAATTTGACTTAGAAACTTGAAAATAGCTATAATAATTTGGTTTATTGAACCACATTCTTCGCAATAACAAGAACTTAAAAGATATTTCTCATTTCGGGAGGTAAGTTGGTATAAAAAATTATTGTTTGTTGGTGTAATACTGGATTATTAATTAAAAGAGCGAATTTGGAGGATTGGAAAACTATTTCTACACAATTTTATAGCAGGGCAATAGGTTAGAATGTCTAAGAACCTATTCACTTCACGATCTCCAAAACTACTAAATTTAAAGTGAAAATAGGGTTACTTGGACTGAACCTAAGGCTTACCGAAAAATAATTTGATGATAGTTCTTAAAGGTTTTGAGAAAATCACGATATTTTGGTTCCCGTTAAAGATATACTATGTAAATATATTTGATTTAATAAAAACACTTTGTGCCCTTAAAAGATTAAATTATAATATGAACAATTTTTGTAAGGAACCCTTGTAGCGACAGTTCTAACATATTCATAACGGTCTATTAAATTATTCAGAATAGTAAAATTTAACTCACCTCGATAATATTTTGCTTAAAATCTTTCACAGGCTTAAAAATATGGCGTATATCTCAATAACTGTAAAACTTAGAATCAATGCTATAATATTTCTTTAATTTTCTAATCAGGTTCTACCAATCTGCGTTATTTTATGACATTTCTGTTTTTTACAATTGGTTTTTTTTCATGATGGTTTCAGTACTTTTGGAAATGGGAAACGGAATTCACTTTTTGCACATTTTGGTGCATATTCATGATGGTATGCTACTTAAAACTTTGAAAAGAAATATTGTTCAGGTCCATGTAGTCAGCGCTTTTAAAGAATACCTGATATGATATGAAAGTAAAAAAAATCGAGTAATTAAATTGACATCGCTAAAATTACCATGCGAATATTTTGAAATGTCATCTACTTGTAAATTACGTTAATATGATCTATGAGTTTTTGGAGAAAATTGGCTGAATAACAGACGGAAAAAACCTAAATTATTTTATAAGGGTGCCATTTTTCTTCTGAGTTATTGAAAATTAAAAAGGACAAAGAAAACATACAAAATGTCATAAAAGTAATTTATTCATCTCTTTCCATATTTACATCATTACTGGCAGTAAACACAAATACGTTGTAGCACCAGTCTTAAATCTTCTTCAAATTATGTCACGCATATACGCACGTGTTATACTGGTTTTACTGGTAGGGCATTTTTTATGCGATCAACGTTGTGTCATGTTAACAGCTAACTTCCTAGGTCTGACATAAATTTGGTTACAAATGGTTTCCACCGGAATATGAGAAGTACAAAAATATTTTTTGATTATTTCCTAAGACTCTGTTTAATTTCATTGAATAAAATTCATGTCTATCTGTAAAACATCTGTCAGTATACGTATGATTAATATCGGCAAGTGTTGAACATTGATGCTTCTGACGGTGTGATAAACATACGTGTAGAAAAATGCCCTTTCGCATTTATATTACAATTAGCTTTTGTCAATGGCTTCATCCACATGAATTTGCAATTAAGACGGCAGAATTTACATGCAGGTTATGGGCTCTGGAGGTACAGGTGAGGTGAGCAATCAATTTATTGTACACAATTGTGTTCCGTGGTTTCACTCGCGTAGAATTGTGTTAATCATGTTGTATTTCCCCTGCAGTTACCAAACGTCTCCGCTTCGTTTGCTAAACGACACTGATATATCAGCAAGGTTATTCGTGATCATCACTCAATAAATAAGCGGGTCTCTATCCACCTTATACCCTTAATCTCTATCCCTGTGAATAGTAGCTTGATGAAATAAACTCTATAATCTTTCTGAAAGTAAGAGCTTTCTAACACATAAAATATTTTTGAAATCGAATGTGTGGTTCCAGAGGTTTAATAAAACCAATTTTTATACATTTATTATACATAAAAAAATGCTGAATTTTGTCCTGCAGATGTTATGTTATTTTACGAATTAAAAAGTAGTCTGTATATAAAGTCAATACAAAATTTTATAAAAATCTGTTAAGCCGTTTAAACGTCATTTAGTGTCAAAGAACCAAACATAATTTTCTCAGTATTAGCAATCCATGCCAGCAAAGCCGCGTGTATCAGCCCGACGATGTGTATTATTCCGTTATAAGGTCCAGAAGAATGTCTTTGGTAGCTATTCGTTGTTCTGTTACAGTTATTGAGCAGTAAACAAACTTTTGTATTTATAATATAATTTTTTGTTACTTGCGGTTTCATCCATATTAAACTGATTTAAGATCTTGTTGTGAATACACACTGATTATAAAAAACGACGATGTAATGAAGAAGTTGCTTAAATGGCAGTAGTAGCGCCATTAAACTGTGTGCTAGAAAGGTTTTTGTTATTTCTTAAGGGAAAGTACGTTTTTTCCATTATGACAAATATCCTTTATGTTAGTTGCCAGTTACATCCTATTAAAGCCAAAAGGGGAATATCCAGGTTTGTATTATGTAATACCGTATCGCACCGAAAGTAGTTGTATCTCAATGAAATTCAATTTATTTTGTTGTATTCAATAAATATATCGATATAAAATATTCCTAGTATAAATCTTGGGGATAACTAAATATTGGCGATTGAAGTTGTGCAATGTCATTTGCGCTCGATCATTAATTTTGATGTGAAACAATTAATGGTGCCTTTGTATGGGAGTTAAAACGTTCTGCTGGCGCGTAGCGACGTGCCATTCGGCCAGCTTCGCATGTCGTCGGCTCTTTTCGACTTAATTCGGCTAGCTTCTCGTGTTGTTGGCTCTTTCCGACTTGACGATTCCCTCTTTACTACATTACGGAATTGTTTTTTACTTACTAACGTTTATAACTTCACTCATTTTTGTCGGTGTATTGCATTAAACTGTCTTAAATATTAAAAGGATTTATTAAAATATGAGTTACAGTGATTGTAAAAGTGATGGTGGAAAATATATTTTCAACAGATTGTTAAGAAATGTTTCTATGATAAATTATTACATAAAATAAAATAAAAAAATTAAATTAATATTTTATCATTAACAACTATCTGAAAATGTTTTTTTTCGTTTTCACTTTGTTAAGATAAAAATGTCAATATAAAAATATATAAATATTTAGATGTTTCACATCTGCCAGGCGTTCCATTTCGGCTCACATTTTTTTCAATACTCTGTAATATTAAATGTGGCCTAATCTTATTATCTCTATCAATATTACGGAACACGCCAAAGTCACTGAAACAATTTTAATTATAAAGCTTTCAAAATATCGAGCAAAACATACGTCGTTCTCACCCTTTCTCAATTTAGGGAAAGCGGAATTCAAAATCATTGTTGCTGATGTCAGGAATACCAATATGAGAAATAAAAACAAATTATTCTATGTATTTGTTTTTAAAAACAAATAATTCTACCATAAACATATGTAATTTATAAGTTAAATAAACGAAAATATATTTTATTAGACATCTATGCTTCAACGTATATTTTTGAAGATTTGTTTTTTATGGCATTTTTTATTGTGCGTATTCTCTAAATTATACTTTTAATAGCGATATTAAAAACGATTTATTATACTGAGACACTATTTTAAAGCAACAAAAACATACGGTAGTTGACTCATACACTCTACGAAAAATATCAAAATTTAGAATTTTGATATTTTTCGTACAATATTGTAAAATATAAGTTAATTAAAAACCAGTCTTGAAAAAAATTCAAAAATTGATTGAAGAATAAGCCAGTTGTAGGCTTCTAAATTTGAAGATACGGATAGAGTTGGGTATATCCCTGTCTCTTTTCCTTTCGTAGAATATAATGTGCAATATTAAAAATGACCTCACAACACAATATTGCCGTCCTTCTCTAAAAGTTAAATTTAAACTTTTATAACTCGGTAAATTTTTAAGATTATTAAAAAATTTTTTCATTTATCAGTTTGAAAATGGAAAATTGCACACAATATTTTTTTTTATTAAATTTTGATAAGAAGTTTCATCTACATAATTTCGGGAAAGTGTCATAAATAAAAACGTTATGTTCTACATTTATTTCGTGAACACATATTTTAGTATTTCTAAACCTGATACCATTTGTGGATATTCTCCTTTCATTAGGACCAGCTGAATAGTTCTTCTTCTACAAAATTATCTTTTTAATGATAAGATTAGTTCAAAAAGTAGGAATATCTTGAAAGAATTTGTTAAATTTGGAGTTGATACTTTTTGATCTATTTTGTGAAAAGCACAATGGACATATTTGTTGATTAAAAATGGCGATTGATGATTGAGTAGTAAAGCAACATGCGTATCATCTTATCAGTCTATATATATTCCAACCCTAATATAATTGTTGACGCCGTGGTGTGTTGGATTGATCACAAGGCATATGGCCTTTGACGGTGTGAAGCATCGCGGGGACCCGCGTTCGATTCCCGGCCGTTCGTCGAACGGGGCTGCACTGGTGTTATGGTTGGCTGTAAGAGACTGCTCTCGTAGCAATAAGTCCGCCAGAAGTATCAATTAAATACATTATAGTATATAAATAAATAATATAATATAAAATGAAAAGCAATGACGGTATTCCAATACTTCGTGACCACTTGATACTTTGATATTATATAAGAGTTTAAGCATTATCATACATAGAAGTATAGAAGAATTGCTTTTGAAGGAACACGATATTTTCTTTTCTTTTGCACCTTTAAAGTATAAGTTACCGAATCCACCATCCGTTTCTTAAAATACCCTATCAAACAATAGGAATCGGGTTTATACAGTATAATCACAAAAAGTAATTAAACAAAAGTAGAAAAAACCGGTGGACACAATTGTCCAAGTGTTATGTGAAAAAAATGCCAGCCTTGAAAGTTTATTTTTTAAATTATGACAATCGTCGAAGCGTAATGTGCGTGCACTGTGAGAATCGATTGTCGGCATTTCGGATTCTCGGTAGTGGTTTAAGAAAAAAATGTAAACTGAAGAATTGTCCGTAAATTAATTGATTGAGGTGCAAAATGTTTTTGCTAACCCGATCGATTTGTAGGCGTAGCTATTTTTTATAGAAGCATCTTTGTGGCTGTGGTAAGACCGCGAAAAATAAAAAATGGTCCAGCTTGCTTTATGGACGAATATGTTGCGAGCAAATAATCTTGATCCTTAAAGTTTTGTTATCAAAATGTTTTAATGACAAAACTAGTGGTCGTCCAGTGGTTGAAATTTGACCGTAATTTTTTAATTTAAACGTTGTTGAGGTTTTTTTGTCAGAGAGTATACATCTATAATAATTGCATATATTTTTTAAATTTTATTCTATTACGTCAGCTGAGAGTGCGCATAAATACGTCATTGGCATGTGTTGTTTCCTTTAATTCACTGCAATATCTATGAAATTTGAAAGTTAATGTTAGTAACAGCTGAGAAAAAAACATATAAAATTAGCTATACGAAATTTTACACTCCTTCGTGCGTGCAATATGTTTAAAAAGGGGTACAAAGTTTTCTCTTCAGGTGTAAATATATTGAAATATTAGCTATTTATTTATTATGAAGTCTTAAAATATTAATTAAATTGCCTTTCATTAGTTCTGTATGGCTGAACTTAAATAATACATGCTTAAACCACGGAAAAGAATAAAAGAATTCATTACTGAAATGGTAAGTAACGGAGGTCATAAATGAACCACACACCATCGCAGTAAAGACTAGTGCCTCGTCATGATTTAAGAGGTCACTACTGAGATACTAGTTAGGTTTGTTTTCTTGGTGTAGCCTGTTATTACTAACAATTGTTACATGGTCAACAATTACCAAGTTTTTTTCAAACAAAACATAAATAAAACGAGCAGTTTGGAGAAAATTCCGCTAAATAAACTTTATCGTAATATATTGGCGATACGAAAAAAATGTACAGCCAAAAATATTTCAATATAAAAATTATGAAAACAAATGGCTGGACAGTGGCGAGAGGAGGGGACGGTCTAGCAATTTTAGATTACGATCAGCGTTGGTGTCACGATAAGGTTACCTGTAAGGTATTATTCTCATATGGTTGCAGTTGGTGTATTACATTTTCTAAATAAGCTTTGAACCAGCATACTTTTGGTTTCGAATTCCGGACCCCCATTTTGCCACCTGTTTTTACATATGATTAAGTAAGATATTTTTGTGACATATTTAGGCACATCTACGCTCTTTTTCTGAGTAGCGAGCAAAACTGAGACGTCAGATTCGTTTCAGTGTAGCTGAATCGGGTAAACTCGGCTCACTTTAGCACAACGGTCAAGCGAGTTCCAAATTTAAATGATGAAATATGATCAATTTAATGTGCATTGCATTATTCGAGTAAACTCGGCTCCCTTCGGCATCGGCCGAGCAAGGTTACTATCTAACACGGAATGCATCCTTTCAAGAGTTACGTTCTATTTTTGGATAATATTTTATTTGAGTATAATTTAATATAATACGCGTAAATTATTTCTGTTTTTTTTCATTTTCGTATTGAAAATTTTCAACATACACGTTACATATATCGGTTATCAAAGTTTTCACTTCTACATTGTGGTTTCTAGAACACCAATTTTTTTTTTACAAAAATAGTTCTAATTTTAACCATTATAAATTGTTCGATAATAAAATTGATAAGATCATTTTAAAGGGAAATAAATTTAGGGGTTTAAATAAAATGTTAAAGATACTATTTAGGAATAATGTGAATTTCGAAATGAGTAGGACAGAACGTGGGTAATCGTTTATTTATACTTAAGGTAATATTTAATATGGATCAATACTGTATGATGAAATTAATAATGCAAATGCCCAAAATTGGTAGATAAGTTAATAAGCTGAAGATTAAGTGGAAAAGGAAGATATAATCAACGTGCAGAATTAACAAACACTCAAGAACAGACAAACATTTGTAAAGACTTGAAGTTAGATTCGATAGATGCGGTAGCCCAAGGTTATTGCAAATAAGCTTATATCGAAGGTGTCAATATTTAAAAACCTCGACCATTTCAATAGTTTAAACACATAATGTTTGCATTTATAATACATAATAATTACAAGGAATATATTTATATTTTGTACGCTGCATGTACTTTGGGAGCTTTTTGTTATGTATTTTACATGCATATTTGTCATTGAAATTGTGTGTCACAAAAATACATAAAAGGTCAATTTTTAGCGAAGTTAAACAAATTCAGTTGATATTAGTTGTCTTCGGTACATTTTTATAGTAAATATTAGTGTTTAACTTTTTTTACCTCTTTATTGAAACGTTTATCTAGCCACAAGTTCATTTTATGTAAGGTCAATTTCTTGTTATGACAGAAATCTCTTCTTCTTAAACCTTATTAAATTATTTTGTTGTGGTAAAAGCAGGGCAGATATTAAAAAGAAATGCAAGTTAAGTTTAATATTTAGAGGCATAACTTTATTATGAGAAAGTTGTTAGAACAGACATGTGTAAGAAAGGTGTGATTGAAATGTAAAAAATATAACTTTCTTAAATGTTTTTTTTCTTTTCTTAAATGTGCATACTAACTTGGAATTAATATTGTTGTAACTATGCATAGTCAGTTTATTGACCTGGTCGTGTATAAAATTGATGAATATTTCTAAAAAAAATTAGTCACGATGAATTTGAAAAATTTTAAAATTGTATTGGTGATTTCAAATTATAGAAAAGTTAATGAATACCAGATCTTATCGTCGATCGAATTAAAAATTTAAATTCAAATGAATAAAAGAAAATATCTTGTAAGAAAATATACTTGTTTAGATTTATATCATATGGTATGCCTTTTTTATTTTACTAATCACTTTTTATTCTAAGATTATACTAATTTTCTTAGGGTTTCTTACAGACTACAGACTACTTATAATATCGTCATGTTCCTGTATTCGTGTGCCCGTCCGTATGTCACAGTATATATATATATATATATATATATATATGTATATATATATGTATATATGTATATATATATATATATATAAATATATATATATATATATATTAGAAAATATACTTATTTCTTGAAAAATAACGTCAATATTTATAACAGTTTAAAAGAAATACCCTACTTTAATATAAATATTTAAACATACATATTGGGTACATACAAAAGTTTGAAGACTGTTAATTATATACGGGATTATGGTGCGAGTTTTCTAAGATTATTTTTGTACATTTGCATTCTCAACGCTTTAGGTCAGTCTAGTATTAGTGGTTAAAGGGACTGTATTTTATAATTATGTATATAAATTAGATGATAAATATTTCCTTCCCCCACAATGATAAGTGAATAAATAACAAAATAATGACAGTATTCGTATGCAAAGCCGTAATTTCCATAACTTAATTTATCTATCAAATAACGTGGAACAAGTCAAAAATAAGAGACTCCCTAACTGCGAAGTAAATTGCTGGCCTATTATTATCTTATTTCCATCACCAGTAACATCGGAAGCAGGATAGCAAAATATGCTGCGATGTAATGAAAAGAGGATTTAAAATGATTGAAAACACCGTCGCACATCTAAAAATTTAAAAGTGCTTATGATGAAATGAAATGCTTTTCAATTTTCTTGCTGGAGGCGAAATAAGATGGAGATACTTTCTATCGAATACTAAGTTTCTATTTTAAAAGAACTTTGAATGAAACTAATAAATGCTTAATTTTTTTGGACAAATTACAAAACAAAGGGTAAATTTCTCAACACGCTTGAATGTGTGGTAATTTAAGGTTGTGTAGTAGACGTTTAATATATCCCTAACTAAATGAACTGGCCTTATAAAATGTTTCATCACGCAGTATTCTTGCAATGCACCGAATAGATATCAGTGGAAAAATAATAAGAGCTAGAAGGGCTGTAACCGAAAGACAAATGGGAAAACCAAATTAAAGTGTATATCTGTGATTTTCCAATTTGCAGCTTTTAAATACTTGTCCCGTTTGATTATTTTATTACTAAAATTAATTGAATGTTAAAAGGAATTTTTCCTGTCCGTCTTTTGGTCTTTCTGCATGGATGGAATGAACTCGGAAACTACTAAAGATATTGACACGATTTTTCCACATGTTATAGAAAGTAATCCTGGAAATAATCAACTGGAATAAACTAATCACTTGTTTTATCGATTCTGAAGTGATGGCGATGAAACAGTTACGTAAAAAATTTAATAACATCTCTACCAAACGGATGGTGGGCACCACGGGGACGTAAAAATGTGCGTGAGCAATAATTGGAACTGAGAGGGGGAGAACAAGTCAGTCAGCCCGGGGTTTAAGTTAAACTAGTTATTTTGTGTAGTATAAGAGCATAAAATAAAGGTATTAAAAAATGCACTTGCGTTTCGGAATTTCATGCGGATGAATTCGCAAGGTACCACTAGTATACTCAATAACCATGACTTCTCGCTCAGAAATATTCTACTAAGAAGAAGAAAGTTTCTGTTGCAGTCTGTCACATACTTACGCTATAAGCTTATTCACACGGAGGGTATATGTACAATAGTACAAAGGTTCGAATAGAATTATAATTAACAAACTGAAAGTAATTTACTCAAAGTAATTTATTCCTACTACGCCGTTATGAAGTATTGCATAAGATCGGCACCGACAATGTGACAGGAAGTCAACGACGGAATAAACTCGTACTCATTATAGACAGGCGCTCTCTGTAATCACTTTTTCTTCGCTAAGCAGTTCCTATTTAACATTAGATGCACGAATAGGCCTGGTGTTTTTCTTTGAGTATCTGCCAAATTAACAATGCGTTTAATGGTTCACAACGACGATAATGAGAAAACGGAGTAAAAACTAATTTTAATTGTGGGCGTCGATTTGTTAATGGAATTTCGATGTGGGTGCTATGCGGTCATAATGGTTTGTTTGTTTATACTTTAGAACTTTAGAAAAATATAAATATATATATAATTATTTTGTAAATTCAATTCACACCAAGTTCAATTCTTTTAAATTTAAATATGTTTTCTTCTTTTGAAATGATTTTCTAAACTTATACGTATTTTAATAGTTTAATAAAACTAATAAGCAGGGCACTACTCTAGATACTAGCACATATCTACAGTAGTACACTACTTTTTTGAGTATTTTTAAACATGTTTAATTAACATTTATATTTTTAAGCAGTTGTATAAATAATTATTATTGGAATTGTTACACATGTAAGATACCAGTTTTTACTCATTTATATATCTATTTTGATTAAATTTTTCCTGCAAACTTTTTTCTTATTTTTTCTTTGTCACTATGAATTTTGTTAAATGTGAAGGTCAGTTTTAAATATTCTAAATCAAATGTTAACTAGAAAAAATTTAACGAGAAAGAAGTCATGGGAAAATTATTTATAACAAAACATGATAATTTATTAACGCTAAACCGTTTGGTGAAACCACGTTGACAGCATGTCAAAACCATCAATAGCCACAAATAGCAAAAAAACAATGTCGGTATTATGTGAAAGCCATCAGACATACGCCAATAGGGAAAAAAATTAAAAACCGTTGAGATTTTCATGTTTTATAATGTATTTTAATGTTTTTAGACCTGCCGGCACCGGACAAATGAAACGTGGTTACACGTGCGGAACTAAACGTAAATGCGCGGTTTTAAAATGCATTGCCAGGCGTGTCGTAAATTAATATTATAAAAACAAACATAGGCACTTCTCAACGATTCTTGAAGAATATGAATCTGAAAAAGTTTGGTTAAACGCGACTTTAATCTATAGGGCTAATTTATTGATATATAACATATTATGCAACTGGCCATGCGTTAAGACATTAACATTAACGCACGGTAATTATGTGAGTGTTTTTTTTCTAAAATTTTGTTACTCCTAATTATTTGCCAGTAATAACGAATTACAAATACACATAAGTATACATTTACAAGTTGTGTTGTACTTTATGAGAGAGTTATTCGTTTGTTAATCGTATACGAAGGAAAAGGGTTTATTTTAAAAAATATTTTTGGAATGCAATTATAATCAAAATGATGAGAAAAATTAATCATTTAAACACTGTTGACATTATATTGGTAGTAAGATTTAATTCTAGACTTCACATGGACACAAACCGCTTGAGTATGATGCAATCCGAAAAGGTTACTAATATTATTGTCAAGGTTTCATCAGCAGACTTTTTTTCTTATTTGTTAGCCAATTTAGAGATAGAATAGTATGTATTGTACTACACAAGTAATTAGCATGAATTATATACTTTTTTTAGTAATCTTTTTTCAATTTTCATTGTAATTAATGTTTTTAAAATTCACACACGTGTAAAATTATAAGTACATTAGCTACAAGTTTTTTATAGAGAAATAAAAAAAATATGAATAATTATTTAATTCATTTTTTATAACTGCCACTGGAAGAAGCCTTATACATTCTTTACGTTCATTGTTTTTATGTTACTACTATTTGAATTGATATGTTGTACTGTTTGAATTGATATTCTGCAACGCATTTCGTGTTTATAATATATACTTTTAGAAAAATTTAAATCAACATATTTTAAAGCTCATTCTATAATTAATATTATGGAAGCGATCCACCACTCAAGAAATAAACTGGTTTAAAAATAAATTATTATTAATTTAAATTAATATAAAAACAGTGATTAAGCGTGGGTCAACTAATTTTTTATTGTAAAAAGAATTTTTCGTTTTTAATTGTTTATATTATTAGCTTTTATATCATACACAATACGTTTAAAAACAAAAAAAAATATGGGTCACTTTAGGCCTTGTTTATTACAAAAATGCCCTATTAAAAATGTATTTTATAACTGTGTTTGTCTATGATATCTTCTGTGTATAATAAAATCTATAATTGTATTTTATATCAGGCAGGTTTAATTTGCAGGGATATTTCTAAGAAAAAAAACACTGAAAAATAAAAACAAGAACGGACAGACACATAGTGTTTCCTTTTTTCCAATGTTGGTGCGGAACTGAACGACAGAAGTTTACTGTAATTTTCTTTTTGTTTTTATTTGACATATACGCGAAATATTTTCAAAAATTTTATACCTTTTACTTTATTTGATTTAATGTTTTATGTAAAATATATATGGATATGATATTTACGCTATATTATGGATTTAATGTTTTATGTAAAATAATAGGTTTTTATAACACTTACTTTTGCCCACGGTTGCTCTCAGGTGATTTGGATTTTATATTTACTACCTAGTTTTTCATCAATAGTAATGTTTCATCTCAATCAGAACAAAAATAATTTATAACTTAACTAGAATAAGTTCTATACCTCAAACGTAACTTTGACTGGAATAAAAGTATTTTATAATTTAGTTTCAACTTTAAGCCGAATTTTTATAATAGTCAACAATTTTCATTGTCATTTTTTAGATTTGAATTTGCATTATCTCAGTGAATGTTTGACTAAAACGAACTCAATAATTTTACATGATTCTCATACGAAAAGTAGATAAATAAAAAACAGACGATTATTCTTGAGAAGCCCTTTCTAGCCGTATACGGTATCTGTATTTGGTTTTGGTTTTTCGACGCGTATAGGCCGACATTACATATTTTTGATAATATTTTTTTTTAAATCTAACACCTTATTATGTTCACTGTCACTACTTAAACTAATGTTTTATATACAATCGATAGATTTTGACGACAGCTGACGATTAAAACTTAAATGCACATCGTAGCTTTTCCGAATCAAAAGTTATAATAATTGCAAATCTCGATACGCAGCAAAATAACCTTAAAATTGCGGCGCTTCCCCCTCCACCGTGCGCGATGCGTCACTGTTCTCGCTTATCGTAATGAATTCTTTGATCCTATTGCTATCCAGTGGTATAATTTAATTTTTGATTTAGAGGATAGATTCGTAACTGCAACGCCAAACTGTATTCCCCGATTTTGTTATCATTAGGTCTTCTTGCATTGCCCCCGTATGGTAGCAAGTTTAAAGACGTATTCACGTCAAAATATGTTCATTGATTTGTAGAGGATACGATATATAAATTTATAAAAAAACAAAATGAAAATGTTTATACCTACAAGAAACTCCAAAATTTCAGACGCCTAATTTTGATGGGATTCATAAAATAACATTTAAGTATCATGATTGAAAGCAAAAGCATTTTTTGTCATAACGATATATGGTATTAACCAAATAGACGTTTCTAAGTATGAAATTTCTGCTTTTAATTTATTTTTGTTTTTTTTTTAAATTGAAATGATACATAACAATCATGCAAAACTTTAAATTAAAAAAAATAATGCAAAAAATAATGAGAAAAAAAAATCCTTATACCATTTTGTGTATTCCACATATATTTTTTTTAATGCGACGCTAGGAAATAAATAACGGAAGTGATTCCGCAGACGTAACAACAAAGTACGACAGACGTCTTCTCGCGATATATTTAAAATAGGGAATCAATATTATACCGTCGATATTTCATACGATATGGTAGGAAAATAAAAAAAAACAATTTTAAATATTTATTGCAATGAAAATCTTATTAAAAGAAAGCATATATTTTGTACACAAATACTCCTATGACATCTTTGCGACATAAGTTATGAACAAATTTATGTTATTATGTGATGTCTTGCTAATAATATGTTTCTAAGACGAAATGATTATCCTTTACATTTGATTAAATAAATGTTTTTTAAATATATATTTTAATGAAAACATACTTAAAGGATCGCATCGTGGAGTCTACGTCCGCCATATTTATACTCACAATTGTTTATGATTATTTTAGTTACCTTCAGGTAAATGGCAAAAAAATTTCGCTCCTAAATGCATACACACATTTTTTGTGTTTTCGTAGAATTGATGAAAATATTGCGATAGTGTCCAAGGGGGAAAGTAAATTATTTCTAAGGCAAATGTTAGTGGATAAACACGAATCATATCCAAGTCTGCATGTAAGTTTGTGATACATGAAGGTAGAATACGATTGATTTCGGACCTATTTCATTGAACAGCGCTTAAAACAAAGAAAACGATTAGTTTCGTAGCTTAAAACTCTTCGAAACTTATTTGCTACAAAATTTACATAAAAACTAATTTCTATTGTTTTTAGTTATAATCGGAATACCGGCAAAGAATTGAATTTTTGGTTTTCCATAAACAAGTTACTGGCAGCCGCGCTCATGCAAAAAAGAAAGTTGATTGCCGCGTTAATATCGTTGCTATGGTTACGCTGTTTGACATCTCAAATACTAGATATACTTTTATATTATAACTCGCAAAAGACCGATAAACTTGACGTCCTTGAATCATTCAAACATACTTTCGACCTAATACGAGAAATTGTTTTAGTTAGTATTAAATTATGCTTATATCACATTTTTTATTTATGTGATTCATACATTGTGTCATTTTTATCAAAAAATTGTTTGGGAGAATTTTTATCTGACCGCTAATTTTCGATAGCTGCAGACACAGAGAACTTTTAAATTAAAAAGAAAGACTACGCCAAAGTAGAAATATTATGCGTTCAATTGCTTCATCGTGATGATGCGTAATTTTTCTTTTTTATTGTTATACACATTACCATACTAAATAAGAAAAGTATATTATTTTCTCAATGCTAATTTCCGGGATGGTAATAGTTAATTTATTCGGAACCATAGTTCTTAACTTCAGATTAACTTAGAAAATCAATCTCAATCCGCGACTAAATTACATGTCATGCGAGGGTTCCGAATAAATTCGTAACATGGAACAATATATTTCTAGCCTAAGGTCTTTAGGGCATAGCGCTTATACTACACTTTTATCAGTTCGTAAAAATAAAATTATTTTGTTCAAAAAATAGATAACTTTTCTTTTGAAAGTACAAATATCCTAAAATCATATATTAGCGAACAGTAATAAATGAACAAAATATTCCACGCAGCCAGGTAGCGGACCCAAGAAGGACATTCGCCAAGGATTTCCCTTATTCGCACGACCTCCTTTCACATCCTCATTTCCACTTTAAGTACCTGCCTGATCGGTGGCCATGACGACATTCGAATATGCTAAAACCTGACATTAATAGTACTGGATTTATTAGGTTCATATCGTGTGTTATTATTGCTTACTTTGCAATTAGTTTTATTAATGTCAAAGTTCTTATTTACCTCTCAATTTAGACATATTTGATTTTGCGCAGAGTTAGAAACGTTAGGTATTTTAATGAAGACCGGGTTTTGATTTACATATATATTTTCTATCTTCAAAATATTGAAGAGTCTTGTTATACGAGGGGGCGTTTTTAAGTTCGCGGAATGAAGGATAAGGAGTGAGAATAAAAATACAAACTTATTTTTCTTTTTCAATATCACCTGCTACCCTACATTTTTCAGATTTTCAATTATATGTATACCGTCACAAAAATGTTTCGTCTTTGCCCGAACAATAAGCTGAAACTGCGTCCTTCACTTCTTCATCGCTTGAAAACTTCTTTCCACGAAGTTCTTTTTTAAGGTTTGAGAACAAATAATAATCACTGGGAGCCAGGTCAGGACTGTAGGGTGGGTGTTCCAAAATATCGAAGCCCACCTTGTGCAGGGCGGCCAGCGCAACGCGGATCGTGTGAACGGGCGCGTTGTCGTGCAAACGCAGGACACCTTTGGTCAATTTTCCCCTTCTTTTTTCTTTGATTGCTTCTTTCAACCTCTCTAGAATTTACGTATAGTATTCCCCGATTATGTAAATATCTTTGTCTTTATAATCCGTCAACAGGATTCCTTCTGAATCCCAAAAGACCGTCGCCATGATTTTTCCAGCCGACTGTGACACCTTCAACTTCTTGGGTGGTGGTGTGCCTTTTTTGTGCCCCTGCATTGAGTCTTGTTTGGAATCAGGTTCATAATAATGAACCCAAGTTTCGTCTCCAGTAACAATCCGACTCAATAGTTTATCCTTGTTTTCACTACAGAGGTCCAAAAATGCGCGAGAACACTCCACGCGGCGTTGTTTTTGAGGCGTGTGAGCATTCTCGCCACCCACCTTACGCTGACCTTTGCCATGCCAAGATGATCATGGAGAATTTTAAAAATTTTTGTATCCGATACTTCGACCATCTCTGCAATATATTTCTTCTTTAGTCTGGCATCTTCCAATACTAATTTTTCAACTTTTTCAATGATTTCCGGAGTAATCATTTCTATCGGCCGACCAGGGCGTGGGTCGTCTTCAAGTGAGTCTCTACCCTGTTTAAAAAGACTATGCCACTTGTAAACAACGGTTTTACCCGGGCAAGAGTCCCCGTAAACGGATTCCATCTCTTTGAGTATGGTTTGAACCAATTTTTCTTGCTTGGTAAGGAACATTATAACGGCGCGGTCTTCGATTTTTTCCATAGTTCAGACTTTCTTTCAGATTGAGTTGTTGGTTCGATGATAGTTCAAAGACTAATGATCCGATTATGATAAAACTTGGTATTTATACTAATATAATATTTATACTAGCTATCTTCTATACTAAATATTTATACTAGCTATCATTCCATTAATCACCTTTACTATAAGCCTACCTTTTCATTCCGACACCCCCTCGTAGGATCGTTATTTACATCTATCCTTGGATTCATGTCATCTGTGAGGATTTGTCCTTAGATTTATTCACTAAATAAAAAACTTTGCTAGATTAGTAGCACACTTCAAAACGTTAGACAAATTAGTTGTTTAACGTAAATAAGGAATAATATTTCTATATAGATAGTACAACAATATTTATGTTAAAATGTTACAATACAGAGGTAACTACAAACGAACACCCTATCTGTGTCAGGGAGGGTTGCAATGGTGCTGAAGAAAATTTTGAAATCCAATCTGAAGCTTAACTATATTAATTATATAAAGAGGAAAATTTTGTATGTTTGTTTTATTTGTTAGGGATTGCCATAAAACGACTTATCGGCCAACATGAAATTGAGCTTTATAAATATATATTTGTTAAGAATATACGGATAGTAAGCAATAACGTTTTAAATGAAATCAGTTCAATGTTGCCTTGATGCATTTTTGGGGTAAGCGTCTATAGTGTTTTAGAAGAATTAAAATAATATGCGAAAACATCTTAGACAACATAGAAATCACTAAAAAAGTTCAACCTTGTGCATACGTCATCAAAACAATGGTTATAGCTACATCAAAGCAATGTTTGAAAGAATTGTATTTGATAAGGAAGATTCTAAGTTGTATATGGCTAACGAATGCTTATCGATGATTACTAGATGAAAATGTTAATTGGTTCCACCAGTTTCCCACTCGTCTAAAATTTAGAATGAATAACTAAAACCTTAAGAATACGATCAATAAATTAAAAGTAAATAATGGTAAATTAAATTTAGTGAAATGACTTTTTATAGTTTTATTTTTGATTCCTTTCTATTTCATAAAAAACATGCAAAGAATATGAAAAGTGACGTCATTTTTTTCCTGTATTAATGAACTAAGTGGTGTGTGTGAGTAACTTCTATAATATTCGCAAAGATCTTAGATTCCTTTCATTAAATCATGTTTCATTAGGAACTATTGGAGTAATGTTGAGTTGGTATAACCACGTGGATGATAGTTGAGTTAATCCTTGATGAGAAATCCGGACAAACAGCCACCGCAACCCTCGATGTTCCCGAGCAGAAAAAGAAATACGGTGATGAAGTTACGGTTTGTCTATTATCTACCATCAATTATATTGATTATACGGGAAGGGGCATCATTAACATAATATAATATTTTAACATTCCCATTAAAGTAGTACCTTCCTGGTAGGTGAAGATCTTTGATAAAACATGAGTTTATATCACCTATTTAAAGCTGCAACTATTCAGTAACTCCTATTCTTCGCTAGCATGTATATATATATATATATATGTATATATATATATATATATATATATATATATATATATATATATACTCGCACAGGTATCTTATCCATCTATAGGGGAAAATATTTTCGTCGTAATCGATTCCTTCGATTTGTGTATTTGTTTTTAGACATGTTTTAATCAAGTTATGTTAAACTCGCGGTCAATGGTTGTGTTTGTTGAAGATTGGTGATTGGCGTCGCAAGTAATTGAAGATTGGTATCGCAAGCATATCGCATGTTGATTCATTCCGCTTCTCCATTTTGTTCAGGTGTATGTAGAATGGTTATTTGATATACGACCCTAGATCTTTTTATGAATTCAGCGAATTCTTATCTTATATTCGAGACTAGACAAAGTAGACTAGACAAAGTAGAGATAGCAGTTTAATTTATTTTTTACTTCATTTTTGAATTCCTTGTATTTTCCTATTGCTTCCGATATTCTGGACAGGAAGCAAATAAATACATTTTTCGAGCAATTATGTATGAATATTAGGAAGTATCTCGCTCCACTAAACGATGTAGTTTCCATCAGACCACAAACACGCGAATACGCTAATTCTAGCCCTTTTGTGGTTTTTGAGCCTTAAGACTTAGAAGACAGTCCAATTAGTTTACCGTCTAGACATGTTAGACATCTAGGTATATTATCCTTCGTGGATAATTGTAATATTACATTATAAGTTATTTCATTTTTTCAGTTGACCTAGATGACCCAGACGCTGGTCACAAAGAAATATAGCCATTTTGTCAACTACAAATATATATGAAAAATTATTATATGTATACCGTTCAAATAGATATATTTTTGATTAAGCTTGCAGCAGCTGTAATTTCACTGTTTCTCTTTGCTATACACGCCTTTATTGCACCTTACACCTTATATTACACCTTTATTACTACAGTTCACTTGCTATCATTTTAATGACTTAAGTGACTGACAATAAACTTGTTGCTAGATCTGGTAAATAAATCATATTTTTAAATATAATTTTGTTGCAATGACCTTTATTATTGTAGACGGTAAAGTTTCCTTGACTGAAACCCTTCACAAGTGGTTTATTCTCTGCTACTTTTATTGTCTTGACATGTGACGCCGTCAATGAAGCTGAGTTGCGGTGAATATTCGTGATCTCATGGAAAAGATAATTATGCTTTGTCATATGTATGGTGGTACCCAAGTCCATGTACCACTTCTTCGTATTGGTACTTCGTTTTTCTACTCGGGGCATCAAGAGTTGCAATGGCCATTTGCCCAGAGTCCCCATCAAAGAATATCTCAACAATTATCCACGCAGTTCAATACAACAGGTTATGGACCCAGTAATAAGCTTCAAAATAGTTCAACAATTATAACGTGCAATTGTCAAACTACGGACATCGAAACAAGGTATGATGACTTCAAATAATTCTTAGCTACTGCCTTCACTCCATCAACTATGATACACTTCTTGGTATCATAGTTGATGCAGTGAAGGCAGTAGCATACTTTAAGTTTTCATTATATGAATTTTTATTTTGTTTTTTCCCGAGTCTATATTCTGTTCTGGTAAAGCCAAATCTGTTGCAATTCAAATAATTGAGTCCTTTCTGAGATTTTTTTTAATATCCCTTAAAATTTCCGTTTGTCGCGAAAGTCACGTCTAGTTAAATGTTTGCTTTGATCGAATCCGTACTTATTCTCATATCCGAGCTTTCGATTGCTATAATCATTGGCTTTTATGAGTCTGGTAGACCTGAGAGCATCATTGTTCCAAGCCACTCATCGTCTACACTGAATAAGTCCCCAATTATTCCACACAGCGAATCTCCATGTGGAACAATTCTCGTGCATGGTTGACTTTTCGCAGAACTGTAACGAATTATTTGAAGTCATCATACCTTGTTTCGTTGTCGGTAGTTTGACAATTGCACGTTACGATTGTTGAACTATTTTGAAACTCTTTCTGAGTCCATAACCTGTTGTATTGACCCGCGTGGATACTTGTTGAGATATTCTTTGATGGGGAATCCGGGCAAATGGCCATTGCAACTCTTGATGTCTCCGAGTAGAAAAAGGAAGTACCGTGACGATGTTATGGTTTATATACCCACCACCATAGACCATAAGGATTATATAGGAAGAGGCGACATTATTGTAGTTTAATATTTCAAGAGGAATAATGTTTCTCTGAATAAACAGTTGATTAACAGTTTCTAAGCCTACAAAGTAAAATCTATCAGTTATAATAATTTTTTAAGGTATATTTGCAGTGTTGCGCTGACAAGAAACCGAAAGAAGTATTTATGTACCACTAAACCTAACATTACAATAATAATAGTTTCTGAAAGATTACTTAAAGTTTAGAGGGAAACTATAGCAATGATTCCATATTTCATAGTTTTTTTTAAATCTATGATATTTTAAAGCCTGTAAGAGATATTTTCGGCAATATATTTATTTGCGATATATAATATTAACATTTGTTACCAGTTTGATAGATATACTCCGTACCTATCTTTAAATGTTTAAATTAACAGTTTGTATGTACTCACTTGTACCTGATAGTAAATATGCGCGAAATACTTATAGTATCTGTTCTACTCGTACTTAATAAGTTCCTTTTTTATTCGATCCTGGATGAACAATATCGTACATAAATATTTAAAATTAATGTAATTGTTAAACAGATACATGACCATAAATATTTGTACAGGCAAATATTACATGTAACCAGTTACACCAATCACATAAACCAAAATAAAATTAACGTGTTTGTCATCCTAATACGTTAGTTTCATCATCAGCCACTTTCTTTACTCGGTTTTCGATATGCTGGACTGAACAACAATTGGGACATGCAACCTTGACGCCTTGTAACGATGTACAAAATGAAACTGGTTGATCAATTTCCGGCACAAGCTATGGTATATATATTTTTGTATAATGTAATTATATCAGTAATATTATTCATAACTTTCCGCCACAAAAAACTTGAACCATGTGTCAATTGTGGAATAAACAATTTGTAACTCAATAAAATTAATTTATTCCAAATATCCAACAGATATTTGCGTTAAGGAAGCGAAGCGTAACCAAAGTACAATTTATTAATGCCTTAGAAGTAGAATCGACAGTATTCGCTTTACAAATGTACATAGAAAATAAATAAAAGTCTATTTTACTCACTTATTGCAGTAAATATGCGCAAACTGTATTTGATACCATAAATAAGGATGTTTAAATAGTAACAACCGGCTGTTCACAACTAGTGTCACGTAGCAATTTGTTCGTAAAAGAGCTAGACTAATAGCTATAGAGCTAGCCCCTAAAGCTAGACACAGATCGCGTAAATTGATGAAGTTTTTAAGATGCCAAACTAGAAACTCTTGTGGATAATTTCCAAATCCTTTATATTTACCATATCCAGCTTTCAAAAATATTGTGTGTATGTATGTATTAAATACTTTTTTCGATACAGGAAAAAGTTTACGAAATGTGAAGTTTCGAAGTGGTTCATTTTGTTAGAGATACGTGTCCCGTGTGTATATATATATATATATATATATATATATATATATGTATATGTAACAAAATTAACAGTAATATTATCACAGCTAAGTAGGCTCTACTAGTTTGCGAGCAATAGTCGACCAGTTTATGACATAAACTCCATACAAATAACTTAAATCAACTGCAACGTTAACTTTCGATTATAAAATTAATATTTATCTTTAACCTGAAGAGGATAGTGTACCATATATTACGTTAATTTTGTATATATGTATACAATAAAGAAAAAAACAGCAAAAATTTACTTACTTTAAAATTTAACGGTGTGACCGTGTAAGTCTCTTCAGAGGCTTCATAAGACGTCATGGTTTTTGAGATATTCACAATAATATGTCACTCCTACTTAATTACATTAGAATTATTTATACTCATTGCGCTGGAAATCTTTATTTGTGTCAACTTATTATAAAGTAATTTTAATCCAAACGTGTTACGGAACCCTCGATGTACGAGCCAGTCTCACACTTGGCCGGAGCTTGCTTTAGCAAAACTCAATTTATATGATTTTTTAAACAATTTCTTTGCCGTTTAACAATTTGATTTACGTTGTTATTTTGCGAATAACAAAATAACATAAAATTTAAAAAGGAACTAAACGTATCTAAGATGTTTGAAATTGTAATTTTTTAAGGATATGGAAATGTTAGAAAAAAATTAATTGTCTTGTATAATATAATATACCTACAATTTATATTGTCATAAATAAAATCTAATAAAATGCGTACTTCTGCTGTAAAGAATATCGTGTGCGGTTGATAGGCAGACAGATGGACATCTAGGATTATGTTTCAAAATCGCGTCCTTTGGTTAGTTATGCTTACGAAATACATGATACTTATCTTCTTTCTTCTTCATTATCTTCTTTTGTTATTGGAGCAAAAATTTACAAAAATTAATTTTAGACCGAAAAATAGTCAGTGGTTTCAGTGTAAAAATATTAAATTTCGTTTAGGAGTAAACAATTTTGTTCTTACTGATATTTTTTAAATTTTTTTAATATTGACAAATGAAACACTAAGTGGTACTTCCGTAGTGTTTCATTGATTAGTGATGTCACTTTAACTCCATCTAGCGGTCAATGTATAGAAGCATATCTACAACGATATTTGTGAAATCAATGTTGAAATTTGCACTTCATACCATAGGTGGCGCTATTCATTATTATTATGACTTAAAACGATTTTTTTAATTAACTCGCAGAAATAAAATTAATAGTTTCATATTTATTATAGATAATTATTATATTTAACTACGAGATTTAATGCCTAATATATTCATAACATAATATTAATATAATTATTATTTTATATAGAGTTAACAACAAATGTAAATCATAGATTTAATATTCATTTTTTATTTTCACAATAGCCATAAATATTCATTTTGGTTAATATGTTTTCACAATACTTAAAAGAGCGGGTGACTGACTAAATGGTATACCAATACCTAACCCAAACCGTTAGATTTATTAGTCTGAAATTCTGCATATAGGCCATATTTGCATATAGGCCTTTTTGCTTGTAGGCATCCAACACGAAAGAATTTCGCAAAATCCCAGGGGAAAGAAAAAAATTGAATCTTTGCTAATAACACTGTGTGGTACTTAAATAACATTCCAGCTTAAACTATTAGTCCCAGAAAAGTGAACATTAGTCCCGGAAGTATATATTAAAAATTCTTAAAAATTTCGTAAACTACCCACAGGAATAACCTCGCGGTGGGCATTAAAAACGAATTTGACAGAAATAACAAAACACACGCGTGCGAAGCTTCCATACATACTCAAGAAAACTTACATAAAATTGTTAAATTAATTTTTTTACATTTTTTTAAATTGTCGGAATTCAATTAAACAGAAAATGGTACTATTTTCATTATTTTTTAATTTAATTATAATTGTTTACAACTGCGGAAATTTTATAGAAAATGACATCGAATACTGGATAAAGTTCGGGGACGTATACTTCTCATCATTATCAAAGAACACGGCAACTCTTTGTGGACCAAGACCTTCTTTTGGAGTCCGAATTAGGTGAATTTCTACTTTGCGATAGCGCTAATTTTTAGCATTTAGCAAATAGAAATTGCTATCTACAAGACAGTTACTCCTTACATGTTTGCTTTTCATAAATGTTGTATACGAAATATCACTTTGAATATTTTCAAATCTTATTTGCATCACTTTCACTCATAAAGGATGTTCACAATAATAAACGTTTAAAATCATTAATATTTAAATAACTTAATGTGTGCGTCATGCACTTAGGTTTTAGCCTAAGAGGTTTTAAACCATTTCTTCATCTTTACGAGTTTTGTCTTCTTTTTTGCTGTCCGTCGTAATGTATTCTAAAACTGTGCTAATCTTCCAATGTTGCGGAACACCAACATTTTATACAAAAATTATTAAATATTTTGGCTTAACCGAATTGTATGTTCGTAGGATACATCTTTCCAACAGCAAAATAAATTGATTTTACGATGTGTTTTCGGTGTAGATTTGTCCTAAAACAGTTTTGATTAAAGAATAAATGGAAAATTGTTCTGTAAAACTGTACAAACATTATTAATAATTAAGTTAGTTGTCGTGTGACCATAAGATTATACATTTTTTTTTCAAACTGTTAATACAACATCATTTTAACAGTTTGCAAAAAAAGATTGCGATTTTTATTGCATTTTTTAAATAAACTTAAGTGTGGTGAAATCTCCACTTTTCCTTTATTTTTGAGAACATTTTTTATCAAATCTGAAAAGTAAATCATTTTCTTTTTCAAAATGTTAATATAACGGGATTTTACATTGGCTTAGTTTTTTAAACAAATCGCTCGACGCATATTTTAAATAAAATGAAAAGTGTGGGAAATTACAACTTTTGTGTTTACCTCGAATATTGATTGTGTAAATTTTGAAAGCCTTACCAAAATTAAACGGTAAATATTTTTATATTTTAAAGTAAATTATATAATTATAGTTTGAATAATATATCAAAGATTGAACGACAACACATTTTACACGACAACTACGTTAATATTCTAGTTGTCGATTTAAAATTACTGTTGTCATTCCGAAGACGTTGTTTATTATGAACTTCTAAATGATCAGCAATAAACATAAATGTCGAAGTATTTCCTTCTGTCGAAGTATTTTCTTCTGTCGAAGTATTGGCTTCGCTTGCGTGAACTTCTTTGTTTATTCTGTGGTTGATGGCATATGCTTTAGTTGACAGTTAATCTCGTCATGGTAGAAAGCCGATATTTTTTTTATATTTTCTAACTTTTTAACGTCACGTAAATTTGTGATGAACTAAATATACTTTATTTTTTTTAGACTCTAAATCACACAACATCCAACTCCATTTAGGTTATAGTTTTTAAATTATATTGTTAGAAAAAAAATAGCTTCAGGGCGTTGGTTCGTACCTTTTAGTGATTATGTATATCTCATTCCATCTTTTAATCATACATTGCACAATATTGAAAATACCATCCAAATCTGACTAATAGTTTTAATGTGTTTTTAGAATTAATTTTTCGTAAAAACCTTTAATATACGCATTGTTTATTTTTAATTTTTCATTAAATGTTTTACATAGGAGAACCATTTTATTAGAATTAAAATATTTAAAATAAACCAATTTCATGTTGCGAGGATTTAGATGTGCAATTGCTTCTGAATATGGTTCAAAAGAGGGCGTAGATTCTTCAACCACGTGTTTGGGTAGACACCTTCAGGTGGCATATTTGCTGAGGGATCATGCACAACATATGCTTTCTTCTCAATTAATGGCCTCCAATAAAAACATCGAATAGGTTTTAATCTTCAAATTTTTCTTATTTGTTTCGATAATTGAATACTAAGTTTGGGACTGCACGTGTCTTGTAAAAAGACGCAAATTATCGTGTGAATTCTGATGCTATTCGTATTTGCTAAAGTGATTTGTTGTACAAACAATTATTCACGTTCACTTATCTAGTTAGCGGAAATTCCACAAAGAAATTAAAAATATATTTAATTTGTGGTTTTAGGGGATTTCCCTTTTTTCCCCGACGTTTTAAAAACTTTTTCATTAAATAACGAGTGTAGTTTATCCTAACACGAAGACAACTCTATGTTTGTTCAAGTAATTCGTAATTATTATAAACTAATATAGTTCATTTTTTGATATTATATCTGAAAAGGTAAGAAACGGAAGTCTTCCCTACTTATATATGTTGCAAGCCAACTTTCTATCCATCATTTGATCATAATTTTGAAACCCTTGGCCTCTGGTTACCAAATTTGATTCAGATGTTGATTTTACTCAAAGTGCTTAATTATTTGAACATGACAAATAAAACACTTTAGAGTTCACTTAGTTGAAGTTATCACAAACAAATACGGTATAAATTCTAAATTGAAGCTTTTTTTAATGCAAAAGCACCCGCAAAGGTGACACTAAAGATAGCTAAATAATAAAAAGCAAAGCTATTTCGTCTTTTTGTTTTAGAAATATATTCATGCTTTAACATAAAATATAAAAGAAATAAGTTTTTTAATAAACTGTCAAAGAAAGGTCTTTTGGACTATAGTCCAATAATGGTTATTAGTTCCATGATGCAATATTTGGTTAGTTCCTTTTATTTTGACGGGTTTTAAAAATGACTCGTGTGAATGGTAATAATAAAATATATGTATATAAAGGTAATAACAAAATATATGTATATAAGATAATAATAAAATATATGTAATAAAGAAAAAGTAATCATTTTTAACTACAAAAATTTATCAATATTTATATATCATCTTTATTGGCAAATCAAATGAATATTGTAAGAGATAATTATGTTTTGCTGAGGATTGTGTTTATTGTTATTTTTTTTATTACGGTGCATTCATAATTATCAGTGTGGCAGAATATTTAAATAGGTATGCATAAATATTTATTGTGTTTGTCTATAATATAACATTTTACTCGTTTACTTGGAAATTGGGGTGCGAAGGAGTACCACCAGATTTTATTTTATTTATTCTATGCGGCAACTTAGAACTAGACAGGATAGGTAGTTACGTTTGGAAGTTTAGAAGTAATATCTTTTGATACCCGAATATTCGATTAGTTTGTTAAGACTATTATTTTTAAAAGTCTGAAATTTGACGATTGGAATTTGTAGTAATTTTTTATTGATTACAAAAAGAAATGGCCGATATTTTTTTTAAAAATAATAAACAGTCAATCAATAACAGAGAAAGCAGTTCAACAATCAATCCAAATATCGTTATATTTTTGTTTACTTACCTATTACATTCCTATGACATACTCTGTCATGTATATTATATATATATATATATATATATATATATATATATATATATATATAATTCTATTTTGAACTAAATAATAAATAAAGTGTTCCTTGCAGAATGTCTTTTATAACATCAGATCTTTTTATGAATCAGGTCGTAACTATTCAACACGATCCAAATATCATATCATATAGTTACTATCTGGATCGATCCAATATATCGATACAAAGGAAGATATCGTGCATCTTTAGCTGTCCATGATCGCAGCCATATATAGTCGCCAGAACATTGTTAATTTGCTCAAACTGTTGTGACATGCGGTATTTGGAAACACCACAATAAAATGAATTATGTAGGTAAACATAATGAATTAATTTATTATTAATGAACTTATTATAACTTTTGTTCATAAACCCAAGGCTCTGACAAGTTTAGCTTACTTTTAACAAAAAATCTATTAGCATTATTATACATGAAGATATCGACGAAGAATATATATCGATAAGAGATATTTTGTTACCAACACTGGTTAATTAAGCCATGTATTATTTAATGATTAATTTAGAAATTATAATGTTTTATTTATTATATTTGGCTTGATGGTCTGAATATCTGAGCTTATTTTTTTGCGTATGTTTTACCAAATAAATCTACTTCGTAAAGTATATGTTATAATGCATAGTAAATTGAAACAAATAAAAATATTTAATTTAGCAGGCCTATATATTTTTAATAAAATAAAATATTTATATCTTTTTTGCTCAATGTATCGCTTTACATTTTTTTTTTCAATAATTATCATATTTTTTCACATATTGAATATGTAATATGTGTGTGTGTCTAGATAGTGTAACAAATGTTATAAGAATTGGTCAAGTATTATACAAAAATTGAAAATTGTTATTTTATTTTTTCGAAATTATGAATTTTAATTACATGGCCGTACCCGTGAACGCGCTAGCGTGGAATACTGTTATCGTGAAAAGTATGTCCGGAAGTTTATTTTTCAATCACGCTGAAATACTTCTATGAAACCTAGAGTAAACATGTCTCATAATTGGAAAAAAAATAGACAGTCAGTCCCCATGACTGTCTATTTTTTTTATTATTATATTTATTATTATTTGCCGACAGAAGTGAAAACTTAAAACTATGAAATAACAGTGGTTTTACATAATAATTTTGAAAAAAATAGCAAAGCAAGTATTTTATTTTCGTCAATTTAAGCCAATAAACAATAAGTTTGTAGAATAGAATTTTAAAATAAAATTTTGCAATAAACGAAAATATTTTCTGTGTATGAAAATTGGGGCCTTTTTCGCAATTTTTTCAACTAAAAATTTACTAATGTTGCCAGCACATCACCCTTATAGTTACAGATATACTGCTATTACAGTATGTCAGTGACTTGAACTCATAAGATTTTATCTATCCAAGAAGCGACCAACGCGCACATCATATAGTCGGATTTATACAATGTATTGGTGTATACATGGAAGGCCGCTACGCGTGCATCAGTCCGGTATATATATATATATATATATATATATATATATATATATATATATGTACGTGTGTGTGATTTCATTGCTGGCCAAGCGCAACGCGCCTAAAGAAGTTTTCACTTCAATGATATATTATTTATTCCTTGAAAAAAAATACAATTTCTGAATATAATTCTCGATACCTATATCATACGCTCCAAAAATTACCAAAGGTAACATCCGAGGGTAACATCCTCCGTTCGCCTGCGGGGGAAGGGAAATGTTTGTTCCGCCATTGCTTTCAAACATCGTACACGTCACTCGCTCCTGTTTATATCGTGAGTCGGAGTAATTTATATATTCAAATTTGTGTATGGTGTTCTGAAGATAATATAAATTGGAATATTATCTAACATTGAGCGTTAACGCAGGAGACGGTTATATTTTGCTAACATATTATGTTAGATTTTTGGCACAGGAGACCCGCCTTAATATATACAACATTGTGTAACTAATTTTCGACAATTAGTAAGAAATCTCCATCTCAGTTTATAAAAACAAATCCTCCCAAAAAAAAGTTTTTTTACACCATTGAAATACACGTAAATGTATTTTATATGTTATCTGTGAGTATGCAGTGTATGTATGGGTGGCGAGCCCCTGAAGCGGTCATTGATAATAATAAATAAGTTATATTTTTTTGTATGTATATGGGTGTATATGAGATCTTTTTATTCTACTTATGGAAATTTGTATAACTGACATAAGCAAGTGTATCATTAGATTTGAAAATTAAATCGACTCTTTAACCATTTCAAATAATTTCAGTACTTAAACTACTTCAGTTGATTTATTATGCAAGGTTTTCAAAAGCCTCAAATTATTCACTATTGTAATAACATATACGTGTATAAAACATATATAATTTAGCATAAACAATTTCCTTAGAAAATTACTTAATAAATTTGTATGCACCTAGACGATGTACTGACATTTGAACAGCGGCAAAATAAATATATTTAGAAAAAAAATATTATTCCAGAGAATGACAAACAAACGTTAAATTAATATTTGTTATTTTTAAATTATTTATAAGCGGACTAGTATTAAACAACTCTCCATAAAGAATCTTCCTTGATTAATTATTTAATAAATTTTTACACACCTAATGAAAGTATTGAAACCTAAACAAAGACAAAATAAACATCGTTAGATGTAACTCAATTGAATCAAAGCCATAAAAGTCTTTCTGCAGAGTATCACAACAAAACATTAAATGCATATGGCTTGGGACTAAGTTTATAAGAGAAATGTTTATTTATTATGGCTTGGGCTTAAGTTTATAAAAAAAATGTAAAGTTTCGATGCTTGGGTGTTGTAAAACTGAGACATGACCCGAAAGAAGGAAATTATGAAGGTCTATCTTAATATTCAAGTCACAATAAACAAGAATTTATTTGTAGTGCATATCGCCACTGCAAATAAATTCTTCGGTTATTAGTTGATCTACCCGGGATCGTATGATTTGTCTTGTGATGGTAATTACTAATAGAACTTGAAATATCAATATTAATTTGATGGATACAAATTATTTTTCTATTTCTTGTCTTCATACATGATATGATCAAAGAACCTTCACCAATAGTAGTTCCATCAAAGTAAACGCGTCGCCTTCGGTAGAATTATTATTGGTAACAAATCTTACGCGGGAGTATCATAATCTAGCCATAGGATATACCACTTACCCTTTTTACGACAGGTTTTTTTATGAAAAAACCTTTTGCGACTTATCGATATTGTTTTTTTTTAAATTTTCATGGACATGTTTACGGCTGTTATTAAACTATATTTAGTTCAATATTGTCTATTTAGAGTTTTAAAGGTGAATTTAGTAACTATTATTAAGAATTTAAGGCTGGCAATTATTTTTAACAGGCTCCTGTTAGCTTCACTTGTACGTAACTACGTACGTCAACAAATTGATTTTAAAGAAAGTCGATATTCATCCACTTCGAATCGTCATGTCGATTTGAAATTTTGTAAACTTCTGCAAATCTAATGACAATATATAATACCATCTAGCTGGTATGATGATGAAGGAGGGAGATGCTAATGTAAACTTCTTAGTGGCTAACGGTAAACCCATTGAGGTTGGGCTCGTTTAACGTGTTTCAATGAGTCCTTTGGTTGCGTATTGTAATCGGGAGAATCTGCTGATGAAGGAGGGATATGGTCATGGGAATTCTCAATGAGTAACAGTAAATCTATTCAGTTTCGGTTCGTTTGATTTATCTATTACGTTTATTTACAAACGTGATGTGTTTTTTAGTATTTTTAACCACCAATTTTGTTACGATTAAAAAAAATTAAAATTCCTTTTAACTGTTGTTACCACAAAACGTATTTAACAATATTCTTTGCGGGTATTAAATTTATGACATAATAACAAATTCGAATTCAATAAACATTAATAGTAATTTCGACATAGATTTTCAGCTTCATACAGGATAATTATTAAAATAAAACATTTTTTCTAAAAAGTAATATACTTAAATAATAATTCGTCTTTACAAATTTACAGTTAAATAAAAACATATTTTATCCAATGTTTAGTAAAATTAGGGGTGCAAAATTACTTGGTACAACTATTACGTGGACAATTGTTTCATGTACATCAGGGATGTTTATTAGTTGACTGTTGGTGCCAGTAAAAATCAAAATCTTATTGCTACATCGTCACTTAAATGGATTCTAATAATATATCATCATTGATATGGACGTTATTATATGATAGTGAACTCTTATATGATTGCCGTTTATAAATACTTCTTAACTCTTATTTTCGCAGCCAAACATTTTTCAACATTCTCACAATTTTTTTGCGTTAAGCAATCTTTTGCTTTTTGTTCTTTCTTTCATATTTCTGGATTACCAGAATGCCAATAATATTTGATCGTTAGAACTATATAAAATACCCACCTGTTCACATCCAAATTCAAAAATCGATAAAACTTTATTAATAAACATTTGAAGAGAATAAGGGTTAACATAGATTAGTCGGCAATTTTAATATAATTTTCTTTACCATTTTAATATTTGTCTATAATTCTTTCAAGTAAGGGTTTGTGACACAGATGCCGAAAAAATTATATGTAACGGATGCTATGCACAAACGAAAAAGAGGTGATGATAGTATTATTAGTCTGAAACTTGAAATTTGTCTTTGCTTTCACAATTGAGGCACTGACTTCTATAAATATATTATATATAATCAATATAAATATTCAATATAATCCTTATAAAGCAAAATTATACAAAATATTGACCTAATTCTATTTACCATTTCCACATTTACCCAATTGTTTGTAAAATTTAGAATATCCTAATTATTTACTACAGTAATTATAACACAAAACTCTTTACACACGTCAGTGATGGTATCTTCTTCTTTAAGAACTCTAATTTTGAATGTAGTTGCTCTAAAAAGTTCCCTTAATGTAGATCCATACCATTCTCCCAAGTTATACAGCCATGATATCCTTCTTCCAATAATTATTCTGTCTTGGATTTTACCTTGCGTGACCAATCTTACATGCTGTACCTTGGTCCTCGTGTTATATGTCGCAGATATTACAATTTTTCGGTTTCAATTATATCTGTAATTTAGAATGAACAGAAATATGAATTTTTGGTTAATTTTTTTTAAGATTTCGTTATTCGTTTCTTAAGTTTGTTATTCTATCCATCCATGATATTTTTATATTTTTAGAATTCTCCTGTACATCCCCATCAAAAACGTATCCAGTTTTTGACTGTTGCCGCCTTAAGTCTCCTTGCTTCTACTCCATAAAGGAGAGTTGTGAAGACGTAGCTCTTTTCCAGTCAAACTCTTAACTCCAGATTAAAATTTCTATTCGTGAGTACTTTTTTCATTTTAATAAAGGCAGATCGCCCTTGTCCTATTTTAATTTTTATCGACCTTGACGTTGACGTATTTATTGTCGTTGATGCATTCGTTGAGTTTCAGTTATTCAGTTAATCAATATGTCAAGGTACAAATATATATATATATATATATATATATATATATATATATATATATATATATATTTATATCGATTTGCTCTATATTATTTCCGTTAATTGTGAAATATTGATCCCATTAAGTGAGTAAACAAATTGGACCAGTGTTGAAACAACATATTAAACCACAACTGGTAAAAGGCGCTATTAAAAACTAAACAGTTGGATTAATTATCACTTATAAGGATGCTATTCTTGAATTTGAGCGCTTTCATCACTGACGCATATAAAATTTTCTTAAATTACTTCACTGTATAACACTTGTCACGGAAACAGTTCGTTGTATGTAAACTTTGAAGTAATTTTATTTGCCATTTCCGTGAACAGATCTGCTAGACTCCTCTCCAATACCGGGCTGATCTCGTTGAGGAATACTTGGGAGTTCTCGTTGATGACCCGGTTGGTGGCCTCGCCGAGGACCGGATCTCCGTCAAAGAGATTAGTGAGGTGGATGAAGGACTGGCCGACCCTAAGTTTCACCTTAAACGGATCGAACTTAAGGTACTCGTTGTCGCCTATGCGTTCCTTGTGACCTTTCATGGTGACGTTACAGGCATAGTCCTCTGGAAAAAGACATATTAAAGATTTTTAGTGTTATTGGCGCTGCATGTTATTTAAACTTTGTAAGCTTATATAAGTTGCATGCATGTGTGAAGTGGTTACCGATCAACGTGATGCACTTAAAATCTTAGGTAATGCAGTGCTCGTAACTTTTGGCCATTGGTACATACATCTGAGACATTGGCCTACAGTTATTAATTTGTAGTTAGATGAAATTCTCAAAACTAAGTATTTCATGTTCGTAATTTCTGTAAACGCTTTTATAACTTAACTTAGATAAATGGTTTCGCTTTTATTAAATTATGTTTTAGACTAACGTGAAAATAAATTCCCTTCGAGTTATATTTTAATTTTTTTTTTAAGTAAACTACATATATTTTTGTCTTATTGGTCGAATATTTGCTAAAAGCGCTTGTTTACAAGTAAATATCCATGATTGGTATTGAAAAAAGGGATGAAAATTTTTTTTGCTTACCTCATTTTGTAGGATATCCTTTTAAAATGAAGTTTTAGGTTCCATTTTAAGTTTTCCAACCCATAGACTCGAGAAAATCTATTCAGATTTTTTTTCTTTTAAAGTATTTTCATTCCTTCGTACGTAAATTATTAAAGTTATAAAATAATTGTCAAAGAAAAAATCCGTTATTTAACAGCCATGTACGTATATCTAGTAACCATAAACAAATTAGGTAAAACAATATTTTTACAGACCGTAACAAACAAAGCAACAGTTATTCAAGCCTGTTTCTGTAAAAAAATGTAACTTTTTTACTGAAATCGCAGCTGTGGCAGTAATTTTTTAAGAAACGATTGAGAATTACACGTTTTTTCATATTTTCTGTTCAGTACGACATAGAGAATCACTTTGTAAATAACGGCCACGTTCTTTATTATACCAGTATTATATTGGATGAAAGTTCAGTTTAGGGAACATGGAATTTCGCTTTTTTTGGTTTAAATGAAACAATGTGCATAAAAAAACGACATATTTTTTTTTATGAAAAAATTATGCATGCTCTTCCTATGAAGTAACGCCTGAAAGCTGGTTGTGAAACATACATTTTATAACCTCACTTTACATTATCCTATTTGCGCATTTCAAGTAGTATTATTAAGAATGGTAATTAAGTCGAAAAACTTATAACTCATACTTCCTTGATAATGCGCACCTTTGTGTGGGAACTTTTTCAAATCCCTTTTTTTAATTAAATAATCATGACCGAACCCTACTTTTGGTAAATACTTCGTTTTTTATATATATTCTTTTATTATAAACAAAAAAAATTGGAAATCACATTTTCGCTAAACTGAACTTGTTCCTAATGTTGTTATTTTTAATATATTTACAGTTATTAGCCGTTTAAAATTTATTAATATATCGTTTGTATAATTATTCGGTCTATCTTATTTTAAGCTTTCATGTTATTGTTGCAAACGGTATTTCGCAATAGCTGTTTTATCTCATTTTTTAAGAGAATATTGCTTTGCCACATTATCATTGTATTAGAGTATTTGCCTTAAATTAAAAGAGAATAATTTTACATTTTAGTCCAAATTTTCTGAAGAAATTAGAATGTCAAAAATTATATATAAGTATATAAAAAAACGAAGGAAAGTACAGTCGAAGTACGACTGAAGTTTGCAATACTTTTCTTGAGCACGTTGCATGGGGAATGTTTAACTGTGAATAGTTCCACTTTGATAATCATTCAGAGATATGATTGCCGAATAACATTGTTCATCTTGTGTTTATGATTGAAATCATATTATTGCAGTGGTGAATAAATTGCGATTAATTTTCTATTGAACTTTCTGCTATATTTTATGGCTAGAAATTGTAGAACAAAATATAATACTTTTAAAAGAAAATATTGGCATAAAAAAACATAAAGAAAATATTATAACACTCGATCTGGTTATATTGGATATATTTGTTGCAATAATTATATTCTGTGTGGATATTTTTTATTTTTGTGTGAATGTTAACTGGTACTTTTTGAACAGGTTGACTATTTTTTAATTCAAAAAGTGAAGTTTTATGGAAAGTTAGCTTCTACCTGCAATTTTATTCACCCGTACTACGATAATGTATTGATTCAAGTTATAATGTTCCATTTTTTAAAAATGTTTTTGCCTTTAGTAGGCCGATAATAAAAATAGAAAACGCTGTATACTGTCCTACAGGATATCAGTTAGGATTTGGAAATTTGAGACACACGCTTAATATATGGAAAAATGTAACTGATGTAATTTTCCTTACAGATACTATATGATCGATCAGAAATATAATTAATATCATATAGGATGAGTGCTATACCTCAGGATTTACGGAGTTATAGAGCAACAAACATATCCATTTAAATAAATTCCTTTCAAATTATATTTTCGATTTGTTTCTACTTATGTGTAAATATTTTTATGCTATTATTCAAATATTTGCTAAAAACGCGTATTTACAAGTAAATACCTATGATTGGTATCGAAAAATGGGATGAAATTTTTTTTAGCTTAGTCCATTGTGTAGGATATCCTTTTACAATTAAAGTTTTCGTTTCCTATATATCTATAGATTTTATAGATAATATATTTAAAACTTTTTGCTTTTCAATATTTTAATTCTTTCGTACGTAACAGCATATATCCATATATATGTCCATGAACAACAAATATATATCCATTTATATGTCCATGAACAACAAACATATATCCATTTATATATCTATGAACAACAAACATGTATCCATTTATATGTCCATGAACAACAAACATACATCCATTTATATGTCCATGAACAACAAACATATATACATTTATACATGTATTCATTCATACATCCATTTAAATTTTCACGTATGTAATATTAGTTGTGAAAAGAAGTTTAAAATTTTAAGTCAATACCCTATAGTGAATAGTCTGGCAAACAAATTTCGGTCAAATTTTTGACAATTTTGTTGATATTTTAACTCAATGATAGAATACTTGTAATGTTCCAAAACTATGTTTAAGTTACCGTGTGTATGTCATTGCTAAGTAAATTGTTTTTAGGTAGAGTTCTCATTTTCACGTAAATATTCATGAGTAATATTTTGAAATTTTGCTCTTTTGATTAAGTCTCCTAATTATTAGATTCATATATATATATATATATATATATATATATATTATATATATATATATATATATATTTATATATATATATATATATATATATATATATATATAAGAATAACTGTCATGTTTGTTCTTTAAGAACCAAATACAGCAAGACCTTCGTAACAATCTGAGCCGTTATATTCAATCCACGTAATACCCACATGAATCTTATGAAAAATGTAGCAACAAGAAGTGTCAACTGAGAGTTACTACTGAGGAGTTATTTATATTGAAAAGGATACAATAACTTTTTCTTTTGAAATTCATTTTTAGAGAGCTAAAACGCCCATTAATAGAACGTCATTGGTAATAATACATTTGGCAATATGGTAATTTTCTCTTCGGACGCTAAAGAATTGTTACAATCCATGAGGTAATAATCTACTAAGTCAATGAGTTTCCTAGAGAGACAGGCCGAGTGAGAGTTTAAGCCATATATAACAAGTATACCGGCAATTAAATGCATTACAAGCGTGCATTGCAAAAATCAAATGTTAGTGTAGGTTGCGGTTTATACGCGATAAAACTGCGTTCAGACCCGCAAAGTTTTTTTGGCAAAGTCTTATAATTTCTTGGTCTGTTAAAATCAACCTGTCTTTTATTCATATGGGAGAATAGATAGATTAGAAGTGTAGATCAAATAGATTAGAAAGTGTAAAGGCACTGTGTAACAATTCATGAACGTGTTTGAAAAAAATCAGTGCCAAATTTGCAATTCCAATGCAAAAATTACACATTTTTATTTCGATGCCCAAAATCATCTGTATGAAACATATACACTATGTACATTTATATAGTATGCAAAAAACCTACGTGTTATTTACATATGATTAAGTTCATCAAACTAATTAAAAATGACTAGAAACTATGTGACAATTCTCAATAGTTACAATCCCAATGAAAAAAATTATTTTTTTTTACTGAACCACGGTTTCCAATGAGTCTGATATAGAGAATCGCCTATATAAATACGTATTTTGTTTCATTTCATTTTGTAATTAGGTTGGCAACTTGTAAATCCGCCACTTTTTCAAACGATTTCTGAAATGTTATAGAAGCTTCTACAATATTTCTTGTAGGACATACAAAGAGTACGGTATTTGAACTTTATTCAGGTTGCAATTGAGTAATCGGCTAGTAAAGAATAAATAAAAATAGAATTGAACTTAGAGGACTCTTTTTCGAAGTGAACTTAGAGGACTCTTTTTTGAAGTGAATGTTTTTTCATGATTTTAGGACGAAAAGCCAGCGAAGCATCATGTAATATATACACAATCATAAGTGAAGGTATCCTCTCTTACGACACAGCCAAGCACTGGTCCCGAAGATTGGAAGAAGGGAATTTTGACCTGCCCGATAAATTTCATCCAAAGCGACTTCCTACAAGTGATTGAGAAAAATTTTAAAATTTTAATGAAATAGATCCCAGATTAAGTTCGTGTGTTTGGCGGAGCTATTTTCATGCTCTTATACTGCAATGGAAAAACAACGTCATGCTTTGAGAAAGAAGTGGAAATATTCCGTTTGGCTACTATGTGAGCTTTCAATTTCAGAGGAAACGAATGTGTGCTTGGAGCTACTAAGTTCCCATCGTGCCAACGAGGAGCTAAAGTATCTGGTTAGAGGAGATGAGAAGTAGGTGGCTTATGTTAATTGTTAGCATAAACATCAGTGGCTAGGAGCTGGAGAAAAAGGTGTACCTAGATCAAAATATAATATTATGTACAAAAGATACTTTTTAGTGTATTGTGGGATATAAATGGAGTTATTCATTGGGAACCCTTTCAAGATAACAGTACAAAACAGCTAAGATTTATTGTGAACAGTCGAGCTAAGTCACCACTAAATTTCCTTTAAATCAAAATAAAGTTTATTTTTAAATGACAATGCTCGACCCCACATACCGATCTATTTCACAAAGTGTAGTCTCCAGACCTTCCGCCATCGGTTTCGCTCTCTGTCTAATAATTTAAGTAATAAAAAAATTAAAGACGAAAGTCATATCAAAAATCAAAATTCGCCGGTTTTCAGGCAAGGTCCAAAGATTTCAAGGACGGAATTTTAGCTCTGCCTACACGTTGGCGATAAGTGTTAGGTACCGACGATGCTTACATATATATATAATTAATGATTGAATATATTGACTACATATAAGAGTTCAAAAATTTGCGTACAAAGATGGTGCGTTTATAAATTGCCATCCTAATATATTCATTTTTGTATTTTTTAGAAGATTAATATGCGTCGCAACAGCATGGCTGGCACAATTATACTCTTGATTAGCTGTGCCCGCAACTTCATATACGCGAACTACTGAAAACGTACTGATGCACTGTGGACTGAAAATCGACTTTCACAGACTTAGGAATTTTAAATTTTAAGGGTCGCTTTTTGATGGATACAACTTGTGTTTATCATTATTATGCTCAAATATGTTTTTTACGAAAAAATTGTACCTCAAGGAAAACTGTCATATCCTTAAACAAGGTCATAGTACTAATTATTCATGTTTTAATGGCCTACTCCATATAACGGTAACTACTGCGGATTTTTTTAAAAATTTCGTATATATTTTTACATTTTCTTTTATTCTAATCGTCAATAAAAACATTTTATCGCCAGTTTGTTTTGATCTATTTCGTAAACATATATTTAAGTAAACGAGAGGCTGAAAATCTATACATGTTATCTTTAGCATTAAGAGGAGGCCTTAAGGAATTCTAAAAAAATAAACTTAAAAAAATCCACAGTAGTGACTGTTATGTAGAGTAAGTCAATAAATCACGAATAATTAGTACTATGAACTTTTCGCATTTCATCTCTGGCCACGCCTATTTCGAAAATATGTATCCGGAAACTTCATTATCCGGTTTGAAATGCACATTGTGACACCTATTATATAGGTATATATATTTGTATAATTACTACGTATCGAATAGTTGGGCACTTCTTTATTGACAGTACAAGAATGCGAAAATATCCCTACCTTGGTCGAGCGAATCGACTTTAATGAAACTAAATTTTATTTCTAGTTAACGCCTAAGTTTGGTCAAAACCTTAATTCAATTTGGTTAACAATTTTCGAGTGATACGTGTACACACAGACAAAAAATCCAAAGCTGATCTTAATACATTCTATTATCTACCTTTTAATAATCTAATAGCTTTTTTAAAGTTTATAATTTCATTACGTGGACAGATTTTTCTTTATTCAGCTTTGACATTGGAATTAAAGGCCACAGATTTTTCTTTATTAAGCTTTGACATTGGAATAAATCGTAAACACATTTGTACTTTTGAGATACGGTTACGATAGGAAATTAAAGTATATTAGGTTATGTTCGTATTCTCGTTTGCGAAATATTAAAATTCATACTGCTTTTTTAATTTATCACCCCGCCTGTAGTGCTTGGTGAACAGGTTCATATGAAATTATTTTGAGTGTATTGTGTTGATAAGTTTTGTGAATAATTTGTTTCGGGTAATGACTACGGAGATTCCGTACTTATGACTTATTTTTGTCTCATATCTGAAACTATTTATAAGATTTGACATACTTTACAATAAGTTAATAATTCATATTTTATTTTTGCTACAATTTTCTTCCCCTTTCATATATTTAGCTGAGTTATCCGACTATATTTTTTTTAGATTCCGTACTTAAGACTTATTTTTGTCTGAGTTATCCGACTATCCTTTTTTGAGATTCCGTACTTATGACTTATTTTTGTCTCTATTGTGAAACTATTTACAAGATTTGACATACTTTGCACAAAGTTAATAATGTATTTTTTATTTTTGCTATAATTTTCTTCCCCTTTTATATATTTTGCTGAGTTATCCGATTATCCTTTTATTAGTTTGCCCATATATCCTTTTTTATTGATTTTCGTTATTTCTGTAATTCTTTTAATTTTTATTTATTGTTTTTATTTATCTGAGCTATGATAAGCGTTGCGTTTTAATAAATTCTATTGTGTTTTTTCTTTTGTTATAATTTTTATCTCTGAATTTATGTGAATTCATGACGTCAATTATTATTGCATACAGTATTATTTACATATTATTTTCAATATTTTGGTTGAAAATTTTCTTGAAGATTTTATTAGATGGGAGGGATAAAAAATTAAAGCCTTGTGGTCCACGTGTTCGCTGCACCCTAGTTTTGTTATAATTTTTGCTGCATCTTTCTGAACAAACAATGGAATTCTATCGTAATAGGAAGTAATTTTACAAGCGAGCAATATTGAATAATATCGCGAGTTATAAAAGTATACTGAAGACCAAAAGGAAGAAAGGAGGAGTATTATGGGAGGGTATCATGATTAGCGATCTACATAAGTATGAATGTAACTATGTCCTTATTATTTTATCTAGAGCTTTAATAGATAATAGAAGTTGGACAAATGAGTAACGTTATCACCCATGAAACATGGTAGTTGAGAGATACAATTTCATAAAACATGAAAAATAAAAACTTGAAAAGTTCACGCCAATGGCGATCAAATTCGCAAATTTCAATAATTTGTAAACTATTGCATAAATAAATATTTATGAAAGAAACTCACCAAGCAACATTGCTTAGATCTTGACTTTTGGCTATTCGGTAATGTTCAAATTTTAAATTTGAAAGTAAGCATTTATTGCAAGTTAGCTTTCCACAATAATTCGCGACAAAATCGTTATTTATTGCACAAATGCACTCACGCACAAATAAATGAGCTTTGGAAAACTGGTTTAAAATTATTTATGTCTTATAGGAGAATGTTGAATAAAAATAAAGAAATAAAATTATAAAAGGAGAAGAAAAAAATATAGGCTTATGACGGGTGACAAAATTTGTTTCAAATTTGCTTTCTAAGCTTCCATATCCTTGTAGTCGAGCTTTTCTTATTGAGACATAACTCGTTCTAATCTGCACTTCATCATATACCTCTCTGAAAACTAGGTAATACTATTTTTCCTGAAAGAGTGGAACATAATAAAATATAATTAAATAGAAAATGCAGTCATGTGATAGTCAAACTTGCTTGAAAAATTGTTAGTGTCTTATTAGAAATTAATTTTATGCATTAAGATGAAATTTTTGTATAGTGTTGCCTTTATTCAAACTTCTCTTGTTTTTGTAAGACATGTTTTACTATTTCTTGAAGACAGAGAATGATAGTACAATCATTCACTAATTTATTAAAAATGTTATTTGGAAAAGTTTTTTGTAAGTGAATTTCCAATTTTATTAGTTATTTAACTTTTCTCCCTCTCCCCACATACGATGAAATAAAAATTATGACTCACTTGGCCCCCAAAGTTATCACCAAATTGGGAAAATAAGATTTTATCCTTCATACTTCTATTTGATTTACGGCAAATATAATTATGTCCGCAATTCTGCTCTCTACGTCGTATGGTTTCTTGGAAAGTAAGTTGTCATTGACAGACAGAAAGACTGGTGAAAATACACGGTACGCAACGTAAATAGCTTTATGTTGCGTTTTCTAGTTACCCATTCTCAACACAACATAAATAGCTTTATGTTGCGTTTTCTAGTTTCTAGTTACGCGTTCTTAACGCAACATAAATAGCTTTATGTTGCGTTTTCTAGTTTCTAGTTACGCGTTCTTAACGAAACATAAATAGCTTTATGTTGCGTTTTCTAGTTTCTAGTTACGCGTTCTTAACCCTACATAAATATCTTTATGTTGCGTTTTCTAGTTTCTAGTTACGCGTTCTTAACGAAACATAAATAGCTTTATGTTGCGTGTTTTAGTTTCTAGTTACGCGTTCTTAACGCAACATAAATATCTTTATGTTGCGTTTTCTAGTTTCTAGTTACGCGTTCTTAACGCTACATACATATCTTTATGTTGCGTTTTCTAGTTTCTAGTTACGCGTTCTTAACGAAACATAAATAGCTTTATGTTGCGTGTTTTAGTTTCTAGTTACGCGTTCTTAACGCAACATAAATAGCTTTATGTTGCGTTTTCTAGTTTCTAGTTACGCGTTCTTAACGCTACATAAATATCTTTATGTTGCGTTTTCTAGTTTCTAGTTACGCCTTCTTAACGCAACATAAATAGCTTTATGTTGCGTTTTTAGTTTCTAGTTACGCGTTCTTAACGCAACATAAATATCTTTATGTTGCGTTTTTAGTTTCTAGTTACGCGTTCTTAACGCAACATAAATAGCTTTATGTTGCATTTTCTAGTTTCTAGTTACGCGTTCTTAACGCAACATAAATAGCTTTATGTTGCGTTTTCTAGTTTCTAGTTACGCGTTCTTAACGCTACATAAATATCTTTATGTTGCGTTTTCTAGTTTCTAGTTACGCGTTCTTAACGCAACATAAATAGCTTTATGTTGCGTGTTCTAGTTTCTTATATGGAATACTAATGTTTAGCTATGACAAAATTATTAAAATCAATTGGAGTCGTTGTTAAAATATTTTTTTATAAACCAACGAAACTAATAACATTTTTTTATAATAATATTAATGTAAATCAATCCACGAAATCAAAGCCATGCGGTAATATATATATATATATATATATATATATATATATATATATATATATATATAAATACATATATATATATATATATATATATAATCTTTTTTTGTGCTATCTATACATAAAATTTTCTTTTGATATTACATTATCATAAGATGCAACTGCAGTTCTGTATTTACATATTTCATGAGAAATATTATATGGAAGTAATCTAATAATTTTTAGGAAACTTTGATATAATAGCAGCCTAATATCGGTTCGATCAATAAATGACCCAGATCGACGTAGACATGTCGCAAGCGCGATCTCGGCACTCGTTGAATAACCGTCCGTCCGTCGCGTTGTCGCAAGCGCGTCGCTTGCTCAACGAACTGGGTCCGTGTGACTGCTATGGCTCTTATTAGTAGTGTCGCTTTCAGTAGTGATGTTTGTCTATTTGATCTCTTGGAATACTACAGGATAATTGTATGCAATAAAGCTCGTAACATACAGAATTTATAAAATAAAGTAAAAAAATATCTGACACTATTATGTATATGCTACTACTTAATGACTAGTTTTCCTAGTTTTAAATCTTAACACGAGAAATTATCATATCCACAAACGGAAAATATTAAGTAACAGATTCTTGTAACAAAGAAGTATTTTTGGTTGTCTAAAATGTAATAATATCTGGAGACGCAGAATTAACTCTGAAATTTACAAATTATTTAAAGAACTGGATGTGGTCAAATACATCGCAATTCAGAGAATAAAATGGGCAGGGCACTTGAGCAGAATGGACAACAGTCGGGCAACAAAAAAGATCTTCTCAGCCAGATCATTGGGCTCCCGAAAAAACTTAGGTGGATCGACTGCCTGGAAAAAGACTTTAAAATCCTAAGTGTAAATAACTGGATGTCTCTGGCCAAGAATAGGTGAGCTTAGAAATTGATTCTGTGGAAGGCAGGGCCCATCCTGAGCTGTCAAGCCATTGAAGAAGAAGAAGTTTCTTGCTATCATTGTCTCTTTGCATAGTTCCACAATTGTGGGATATTTGAACTTCAGGTATATCGAATATGTTAAAGAGGAACAGAAGTTTCATATACTCTTTAATGTTAGTGGTTGGAATCATAAGATACATAAAATAAAAAAAACCCTGTCAATCACCAGTAGAATTCAAACCACGAGGGTTCCGTACACATTTAGGTACTTATAAACATTTAATGGTACTTAGTATTTCTATTAAACTATGCACAATATTTTAATTTTCTAGAACGTAAACATATCGCCTGCCACCTCGGTCATACTGGCGCATATGTCAAAAAAGTGTATAATTTCACATAGAATTGGAAATGGATTTTTCTTTACTTGTACTATAAGACCTCCCATTATGCCAACTGGCAAGACTTTAGGTTGACCGGAAGTACCCTATAGGTATTGATGACGGTATAAATATATATTTGTTGCGTGAACCAAAAGAAATGAAATTTTTAAATCATTGTAAGGCAGTCTCAGATCACAAAGTTATCCAATAACGGTTCCCTTTTTTGAGGAAGGAAACCGTAACAATGGTTGGTTCATTCTTGTGTATATATGCGCCAGATATATGTTATTAAGCCTAAGAGATGGCGTTCTTTTGCGGTTCGCTCGTGTTGTGCGCGTACTAATTATTTATTAGCGGAGCCGACAGATGGCTTCGGGGTCGCTATAATAATGAAGTAACAAGAGCGTCACGTGGCTGTTTCGTCATAGTGACTATCCAGAAAATTAGCTGTTTATGTTCTGTCATTTAACACACACAACGATAACAATTAAATTTTGTCATTCACAATGACGTTCGTTTTAAAAAAAATTGTTAATACTTACCTAAGTTGACCAATAGATGGCTTCTGAACAGCATTATACTAATTACCCCTAAGCGTTTGATTCACGAATATAAAATGAGTTTCGGTTCCGAAACATTTGATATATTTTGCACTTACAGAAATAAAAATAATTGGGACTTCTAGAGCACGTGTGTATAATACTATTTTCTAATGAATCACTTTATAGGTCTTTTATATTTTACTCTTTATGATTCTACTACATAAAACGTCAAATATAAAAAGGTAAATTTAAATAAACACACGAAAGTATAATTCTTTGGAGCAATTTAATAAATATTAGAAAAAAAAATGTATTACATATTTTGAATGAAAAATTCTGTTTACGATATTGAATTAGAAAACGAATTAAAAAATTCATCATTATTAAAATTGACAAAAAGTTTCAGCAGCATTCATTACTTCGTTCTTTTTTATTTTATGTAGTTAAATTTGATTTGAAAAAAGCTATTTTAACTATTAGAAATATTCATTTATTTCATAATACCCGCATATTTTATATCAATAATTTAAGTATTCGTAAACTATTTAGTTACAAATGGGCTGTTATATGCTATTTAAACACACATACACACACGCACACACACACACATATTTATACGAAAAATATTTCCTTTAACTTTGTTGTGACAAAAGTTTATTAAAACAGCCCAGCATACCGGATAAATCCTTCTATACCTTTCAATGCAGAGTAAAATGAGGAAAGTGACAATTCTAAAGCTTTTCAAGGAAAACAAGTGGCGACACATTGTTACAAAATATTTTATTATTACGTGTCACTTGTTAAATATTACGGTTACTTAAAAAAAATTAAAAGAAATCCTTGGATTTGTTTTTTGCGGAAATATTAATTTTTAATTTCCTTACGAGAGAAAATGAAGTATTTACGGTGAAAAAATATAGATGTTGTTTTGTGGAGCTATGAAATGATATATTTCCACGAATTTTGATTATAATCATCCACACGTAGAACTATTCATGTAAAGGAGGTACCCAAAATTTTTTTAAAATTTTATTTCTATTATCTTCATAAAAGGTCATATTTTTATCATAATTTTATAGGCATTATAAATATATGGAACCATGTCAAATTTCAGCGTCATATAACTAATATTAAAACTAGTATGACATATAGAACGAAAAATAGATAGACGTACATGGCGAAACTAGTTTGGCTACGTAAACTTAAAAATAAACAAAAGGTTAATGTAAAGTTACGGAATTAAACAATATTTATTTACATTTAGCGAAATAAACTTTTTTCAATTGTTATTACAAACTAATATGCAAAAAAAAGTAAATTCATGTATTAACTACTACGATTAGACAAAAAAGGATATCCTCTGTGTTATTATGCAACATCTGTGATTCTAATTCATATTTATATCATAAATTAATTTCTTTCCACTACTTGAGTGCAATTCATTACTTTTTACAAATCACTTGTAACAGTAAGTCGGTTAGATTTACTTTCAAGATCATCTTATAATGTTTTCAAAATATCGCTTTCTCTCTAAGTCGAAGAAAATAATTTTCAAAGTAACAAAGTCATTGATCATAAATGCTTTTTTTCTTATCTAACTGCTGCATGTCAACAAGTTTTTGATATTTAATATAGATATTTATGACAAATTTCTGCGGTTTCGACCGAAGCTGAAAATATTTTACTGATACGTAAATCTATTTAAAATTTCTTTGGGAAATGCAGTTTTCACGTTGTATTATAATGCCATATATATCAGATAGACAAAGACCGAAAAAACAATACGTATAAAATATACTTCATCACAGAGTTAAATCTAAAAATGTACCAAAATATTAAAACGTTGACGTCACACGTGTCATATATGGTCACGTAACTAATATGACGCTAACATAATCATTTATTACGTTATATAAGCCGCAAAGTAACCAGGTTAATTTGGACCGGTTTGACCGAAGAATGGGGCTTTTGAACTCCACCTCCCGTGCTCTTGAACCCGTCGGCTTGTGCGTGAGTGGAGCTCCGTAACTTTTACCTTCAAATAATGACGGTAACTAATAATTACGACAATGACTTTTTTACTTTTTCCTGTACGAGAGAAGCACACGATTCGTAAATTGGGAATTTTATATCATTTTCTTCAAATTTTCCATCATTGCTTAAAAGTAAGATGTCTTTCATATTAATAATTAACATTTTCACAAAGTTTTAATAAGGTGAGTTTATTACTCAAAAAAACTGGTAAATTTTGACTGTGTCATTACAGATAATGGTGTTGGCAGAATTAAAGATTTTTTGTTAAATTCTTAGACGCTTCATATACAGTCTACACATATAACATATTTATAAACATCGTGGGTATGTTCATCAAAGGTATTGCAAAAAATATTGGAATGATGAAAATTAAAAGTGATACAATTCTTTAGATCACTTTTGGAATTGTTGTCTGTTTATTCTGTGTATTTATTTGTTTATGCACATATCACCTAAAATGCCTAACCAAATTCGGTTGAAGTATTTAAAAAAAATACATAATATTTATACAATACATACATATAATAAAATAAAATTATAAGCGTACATCCATACATACATAGTATTTGAAGTGATATTTAGTTTTTATTTCATCGCAATCTATGCACTTGTTCATTAGATATATGAATAAAATTCAATTCAATTCAGAAATCCATCTACATTGAATTAGGACAATAATAAAGTTCTTTGCTACTCGAGACGTGGTAATTACATAAATATATAGTGTTCATATGTACCTAAGTAGATGGCGCTACGTTTATTTTAAATCGGGCTATAACGTTTCCCACCTGGACACATATTGGCAAAACGGGCATGGCCAAAGACCAAGTGTGAAAGTATAATTATAACAAAATTGCATCGGAACGTTTTCCAGTGGTCTATGTGTACAAAGTTCCAGGTACAGGTGGTATAAAATAAAACAGTAGTATGCAGTAACATTAAATAATATGTCTGTCTAATATATGGAAAATGAGAAAAGGGTTAGCGGTAATTTTTTATGTTAAATTTAAACGTTCGTTTAAAATGGAGAAATCGTAAATAACGTACAATATATTTGTGTAACCTTTTTGTCGAGCTTCAGTATGACTTTTCATTTATTTTCTACTTTGTATTTCTTTGTTTTAACTTGTCGGCTACATCAAATGTAGGTTTAAATATTTACAGTTTGGAAAATAATAATGCGGGCTAGTAAGTAAAAATTTCATAAAAAATGTTCAATACCTATTCTGCCTGTGGTTAATGGGAAGCTTGATATCGAAGTCATCCTGTCAGAGTTACTTTAGTGTTAATAATGGGCACTAAATATAAATTTTGAATTTAAATTTCAGAAATGCATGCTCCGTCAACAAAATCATAATCGCGAGAAAATTTTAAAAGATGTTTATTTTAACAAAACTGAGTTTTATAAAAATACATCTTACCTTCAGAGTGTTGGATAATCTAGGAAAATTGAGAAATAAATGAAAGTTAACTTGGAAATTTATTTTCACTAGCAAGTGAATACTAACTGAAATGTCCAGTGATGTCACCTCGTCCCTGCAGCCTCAGCAGCAGTACCTGAATATCCATCTTGTACTTGCCCTGGAAGTCCAGTCGGGGCAGAAGCAGCTTGAAGTCGAAGCGATTTCTATCGAGGTCTGTTCTGCGAATTTACCATCGGCGATTGTGTTATGGATCGTATTAATACGCGAAGGAGAATCGATGTTTTAATTATTTTAATATGCTCTCTTACGACTTTTCATCTTCGGATCGTAATAAATTATAAATATTTGGCCAGTTGTCCGACATGTTGTTAAATTTGTATCAAGTTATATTAGCCTCTTTTAGCCTTTACCTTTACATCTATTTGCTTCGCACCTCTTGGAATATTCGATTCGATAAAATTCTTATCATTTCTGCCCTCAATGAAGTAGTGATCGTATAAAATTAAAAATGAAAAGTAATAAAATTAGTAAATAATCGAAAAAAATAGGGCAAATATTAAAGGGCACGAAAAAAACATAACAATCGTTGTTTGACCCTGAATCTCAAAAATAAAAACCCCGAAATTTAGGATTTAATAAAACCCAAATTTTTAAAAAATATATTAGCGGCATACTATTATCGTAATACTTTTCCAGAAAAAGGTATGTTGATGAATCCCCTGATTTTCTAATTGTTCGCTTGAAAAAGTATAACTTTGGCATTTGACGCTCTTTACTAAAAACATATCGAAGTACAAAAAAAATTTAATTTTTTACTTCTATGGAAAAATAGGTCATGAGAATTATAATCGTAATTTCTTGCCAAAATGTCATAAAATAAACAAAAGATTTACAAGCGCGATATAAGAGTCATAGGTTTAATAGTTGTTACATGATTGTAAAACAGACAAATTTTGACTTTAAACTATATATGCGATGTTTTTCGTGTCAACGGAAATAGACTTACTTCAGCTGTTGAATGATGAAGTTACCAGGTCCTCGTACTTTGACATCGTTAACAACGGCGGTAAGTTTCGCGCCCTGTGGTCCCCGAGCCAATGCTATCTGGCCGAGGGAGAGCGGTTCTATTCCTGGTACGTCAAGTTCTGGAATACCCTGGAAAAAATTCAACAAAATTGTTTGTTATAAGAGATATCGAGCAAAGATTGTACTTTCATAGGTTAATTTTATCTTGAAAACGGGTTTAAGAATTTCGTTTAAGTGAACTGAATCTGGAAAAATATTTGGTACGAGAAGATAGTTTAAACAACAAATACTATCGATTGTCGAAAACTAATTTTCCTAGTCACATCCGTTGGGTGAAACTTTATATTTCAGGCATTTTTTTTAGATGTAAATATATTTACGTAATTAATAAAGTATCGGTTTTAGTATAGAGAAGGAAAATAAAATATAAACTAAATTGTTATTTATATTATTTTTTTGCTTCGTTTTTTTAATATGTAATTTCTTTATTAGTATTATTTTTCGGGTTCAGTATCTAAGAATGAAGAAAGGCTACCGTTATAGCATTACTTTGTTATCCATCTGTGTATCTGTCTGTTCATTAAAACAATTTTCTTGGGAACAGTTGGAGGCGATGAAGTTGAAATTACTATCAAATATTAAGGTCTACGATTCAAAAAATCTTCTAATTCAATATAATAAAAAGATACAACCTTTGAAATATCACTTATTCACAATTAAATGAAACTACGTGATGTAGTATTATCTCTACTTTCTTTAAGTTCTTTACCACGACCTAGGTTTTGTTGTATTACAACATCTTCAGGTGGGATATTAGCAAAGATTCTGAGAGAAAGATCTTTGATAAGAACAAAAAGAAGATCTTTGCTTATATCTCACCTGAAGATGTTGTAATACAACGAAACCTAGGTCGTGGTAAAGAAATTAAAGAAAGTAGAGATAATACTACATCACGTAGTTTCATTTAATCGTGTGTAACAGTTTATATTTAGGTTTCCTTGTTACTCTTGCATTCTAAAAAATGTGTCACACTTGCACATTCAAAATATATTTATCATTATTCCTAAAATGTTTGAATACCTATCTGTGCAATGTTATCCTTTAATTTTTATTAGTAGCAGAGGTATAATTTTTAGATTGTACATCGCACAAGATGGCATTTTGATGTATTCGTATAAAATAAAAGACAGTCAAAGAAAGCAATTAACAAACGACTTCCCAACACAGGGAATAAATTCAAACTCATTGGCACAGAATGAAGTTGAGATAATTAAGCTCCCTTAACTTTGAACTGTTCGTGACACACTTATGTAGTACAGTGCCATCGTACCTATATATTATAATTGCCTTATATAATACAAAATAACTTTTTTCATTACTTTACATAAAATCTAGGTAATATAAGCATTGTCACATCAATAAACATGCAAAAAAATTTAGAACCTTTTTTTTAATTTGGTTAAAAAAATAATAAAATAAAATATACGCCACGACAAGACTACATCCACGGTCGCATACAGATGGCCATGCGACTGACGACGTAGTTTCGTTTAATTGCAATAGATGGCGCACATGAATTGGACTCGTTTTTTATTTGTCTTAATGTTTCTTCGATCGTATCTTATTTAGATCAACGCTCTCTACTCTGTAGTATCTTTGAAAATAATAAAGTTATTTGATCTACGCATGAAGTTACGTATTCATGTTGGATACATTGAAAAAAATAGAGAGATTCTTGTACAAAAGAATGTTCGGTTATAATTATCTTTGATGTAATTCCATTCAACTCCCGGAATTGAACATGATTATGCATATTTTTTTAATTATTAAATAATTATAATTGATACATCTCGGTCTTCAGTTGTGTAACGTTTTATACTTCTAGCTGTTACATGAGAAGATGGAATCATAGTTTATTTTTATTTGCTTAGAGAAAGAATGTTCTGAAATATTCACTTGTTTTAGCGCTTTAAGTGTCGGATAAACAGAGTATTACAAGAGGCACTTAACCTTGATATTTTTCTACTTCATTGACCGTTTAGGGATGTGATTATGGAATTCAATTTGATAGTTTTGTGCTTAATTTTAACTATGTGTCTTTTTATGTTTTATTAGTTATTTTCACTTTAAACTATTGGACTTTTGGTATTAGCCTGCAAGTTAGAAATAAAGTTTTTTAATAAATAAATGTGTGAAATAAATATGCTTGTGAACTCTCCAGATTTTCATCAACTTCTGTAATCGTTTTATTGAATCTAAATTTTATGTAAAATTAACTCAGACCAACAAATGTCGGAAAAAAATACGAGGAAAACAGTTTGATAAAGTCCTATCTGCAATACTTTATACAACTTTAAAAAAAATTCACATAAATATTCTCAAAGCAGATAAATAATATTTGTTTTATTAATAAAAAAATACTTAAATTTAAAAACATATGTAACAGGTTACATAATTCTAACATGTTATTTAAGACGCATTTCCTGTTGAGGGGATTTAAATAAAAAATATTAAAGTTATATTCTATAATTGTTTTTCACTTAGAAATATATAAATATAGGTTTTTTATTTATTGATATAGGTGTTTTGACCTTTGTGAATATAGGTTTTTGCTTTAAAATAAAGTGCAAATAAATAAATCTTCTATCTATATTGCATTCTTTACATTATATATATATATATATATATATATATATATATATATATATATATATATATATATATAAACGCCACATTGATGAAAATATTAGATTGGAGGGTGAGAATCAGCCAAAATAGCTCAACCAATCCAAAGAAGACTATGTTGATTTTAATAACTGTTTCAAATGGAAACATATCACTTACCACTCAAGTTTTTCTAGCGAGAAAGACCGGCCACCTGGAAAGTTCAATAAACAGCACCAATGAAGTCATGGACTAGTAATATTAGTGAAGATTTCCAGAACAGATCTTTGACTCACAAAGATGCTAAAATCAAAGATCGACAATCCCGAAAAAAGATCGTCAACAAGTCTCCAAACCATGCGACATTCACAGCAAATTATTTGCTAAGGAACCATCTTCATCCGACATCAGCTAGCGACAAAGAAAGAAAAAACTAAAGGAAGGTTTACTTGCCTACTTAATAATATCTTAGTTATTTTATGCATGTCCTTGCTTAAGTCAAAGCAAGAACTCTTCACCACTGAGACTGACGCCAACTTCCGACTTCATTATCAATCCCTAACAACCACTTGTATTCGAAGAACTCATCAGACAAGTCAAAAGACTCCAAAGTCGAGACCAGCTCCGTCATCAAACCACTACGTGTAGTCAAAGGATTCGTGAACTTAAATCGGATGAACACAAACTTGGTGAATCAACTCCTCACTATTGAGGAGTTCCTGTCGCCGTCTTCCGGGACTATTATCAAATCCTGTCTACAACTTGTGACCAAAATATTGGTTAAGAAAAGTCAAACAAGCCCAATTATGACGAATTACTTCTCATAATTAAGAAGTTCTCTTATTAGTCTAGGGCAAAAATGGTGACCGGAGTGTGATGCCATCATTAGATTTTACGCCAAAGATCTAGTCGAAACAAGTCAAATAAGCCCAAACTCGATGAAAGTACTCTTCATCATTGTTACCACCTTCCCGCTGCAACATCAGCCACTATCTATGACTGAAGTAATTATAAATACATGTCAAGGGTTCAAACTCTGCAAAAAATTGCTCAAAGGGACCTTGTACCCCCATCTAGTTAGGATTTCCTTAAGATATATGTGTAGTTCATAATCAGGTCCTGACCACATTTGTGGGTGTACGTATGTATGTGTGGAATCGATCCGAAATCATATCAATTCAAATATAAAGAATCATAAAAGTCGGTTAACGCACCACCGAGTTACAGCTGGACAAACATTAAAAAAGCATACGCCTCGAATTGAAAACCTCCTTTTCTTATGAAGTCGGTTAAAAGAAAACAATAAATTTTCGATGCGTGATACGCGAACATATCCTCTTCAACATCCGTTTTCAATATGCATTTCGTATCGTAATATTAAAACCTATTATCGCATGCAGGAGTTAATCTGACAAATAATTAACTACTTTGACCGCAATTACTCAACAGGATAATGTAAACTTAAAGTATCTACTTAAAGTTTCTAGGTGGCGGCTGGAGAATCTAAAAGCGATTTACGTAATATCTAAATTCAGAAGGCCATAAGTATTTGCATCCCGGTGAGGTCAGATGCATTTACAATTATTTTAGTTGAATATTGCGTAAGTTTTGACACTTGCGCTTTGCATTCTAGGTCAGTGTATCTTTTGTGTACTTCTGAATGTACTATAATAAATTCTCCAAATAATTTGAACATAAACTCTCATTGAATGTGAAAACGTTAAGGAAAATGTAAATAATGTAAAGAATTATATAAAATAATATAAGTATAGTCAATTAGAAATTTTGAAGGTTGTATTTTAATTATTTTTATTCAGAAATTAGTAACAGTTGATAATCTTAACAATGCTTGAAGCAATTCTAAAATATGCTTGTTGAAAAAAATTAAGAAATATTTTTCATTGCTAACAAAATATTCAAAATTTTAGCTACTAATAACGTTAATTGTATTATTGGGTTGGGATAAAAAACAATTCAAAACTTAGGAATGTTTCGTTTTACGTAAATTTATTTTTTTTAAATTGGGATTCTACAAGCTTATAATTCAAAAGGTAATTGCGGGAGGAAAATTTCTACCTATTTAAATTTTAAGGCATTTCTTGTTAAAAAAAACTGGACCATATAAACATGCATATTCGTTATAGTATTAAGCATATCTATATCTCAGAAAAAAATATTTGCTTAAACATTTTAAAACAGTAATTATGTATTTTCGCCACATGTAATGAATAAAAAGCTGAGAAAATTTATGGGTCCTTTTTGAACCATAAAATTATGTGTAATTTTTCTGTATTATAGAAAAAAAGGTTAAAACGTTTAATGAATTCATGTTTTAAGGAAAAAAGTAAAAAACCTTAACTTTTTCCTTTTTTGCTTAAAAAGGCAAAAGTTAAGGCTAAAAATACCCAACTTGGGTATTTTTACAATCCAAAGAGACGTTAGAAATAATTCGAGAAAATAAATCGTACAGAAAAAGATTAAAAAAATATTTCGAAGTTAAAATGTAAGGTTTCAAATGCAATTTCCTTTTTAAAAAGGGAAAATTAGGTATTTAAAAAGTAAGAACCTCTCTGTTTGCAAATTTATAGATTTTAGTTTAAAACACCAAATAGAGGTTTTAAGCTTCATACTGCTATTTTTTTAGTTGTGATAAAATAAATATAAGCGATTGAAATTGTAGAATTCTAGCTGTCGCTTGCAGCTTCGCTGGGCTTGGATTTGGTTTTTATAGGATAAAATGTTACCTATGTTAATTTCCAAAATTCAGGCCATATGTATGCCAAACCTTATTGAGGTAAGTTGGATAGTTGAATCGTGAAAGTGGGAGAAATAAATAAATAAATAAACAAACTTTTGCATTTATTGTATCAGTTAAGAATTGAATTGTAGAATGATTATAATTCTTAAATTGTTTAACAAAATAATCAGTTTTGATGAAAAGTAATTAAGATGGTTTTTTAATTATCTAGTTTTTATTTGCAATTTTATCTACACTACCGTGCATTTTTTCGTACTAGTTTTCGGTTACGCAAATAATATTAATGAAATTGCACTTACAGAGCAACAGTTTTTGCAATTATATTCATGCGGTATTTTTGCACATTCGTATGAAGTGTGATTATTTCGATTATGTAAAACTTTTTTACTTTAATTTTTCATTTGTTTACCTTTAAAATACGAATATATAAATGGGACTTATTTCCACTTGAGTAATCTTTTCATTATATTTTTTTTGTTACGTATAATTTCGATGTATAATTTAGACTCAGGATTGTAGACTCTTTTGAACTCAAAATTGCTGTGATTGATTTAACCCAAGTCAAAACTGATTTGTTTAACTACCACCACATTAATACAATTGAAACAGAGTAATCAGAAACATTTTATACATTGAAGAGCGCCCACGATTATATACTTAAATTAAGTAAAATTACCTAATTGATAATTATCTTCTTGATGCCATATTTTCAGTTATACCGTAAGATAAAGAGAGACATTATAACTTTAACTTTTAAAGAATAATAATTATCTATATGGCACAAAACAAGTTAAGAAATTATTTTTTACCATTAAGTGTAATTTTTTTATTTAGATTAACATAATGATTTTACTTAAAATATTTTTTTATTTGACTTTATTATTAAAATAAATTTTAATACAGAGATAGCTTAGAATATAAAGAACAGAAATATTACTTGTTACTTTAATTTTTTCAGTGTAATAGATAAGTAAAGTGTATAGTTAAATAACGATAAATAATTTATATATATATATATATATATATATATATATATATATATATATATATGATAAATATTTTTGGGTGTCTATGTTCAAAGTAAATTATACAAAACTATGTTAAGGAAACAAAGTCTAACTATGTACTGTGTTTGGTGTTGAAGTTATATAAATAATATGTTTAGCATTGAAGAAAGTAAATAAATTTTGAAAACATCGACTACGACCGTGGTTAGAAATAAATCTGGAAACGTGGTGAGATGGACTTGTCGCTATTTTTAAAATGTCAGAAAGCAGCAAAAGAATTTTATTATCAACAAAGTAGACAGAAAAGCTATTTTGTTTCGTTCGATTCTTTTCTTTTTATTTTGTTTTTTTTTTCTTTTCACTTTGTCTTTTTATTTTTGTCTTTAAAAAACCGATAGTATAGGGCACATATTTTTGAAAATGCTTTATAAACATTAGATTGGTCAAATTCTTTTTCCAGTGACACACGAACAGGCAACGCACTTTCCCATAAGTCTCATTATTGTCAAACGGTCACGACTACAAATTATTTTGACCGCACAAAATACAAGATTATAATTCGATCCATTTATAAATTGTGATTTTTAACCCATTCATAGATTATTGCCGTAACTACATTACAACGACGCCGACCTACTTGTCGATCGACCTTGCAGACTACACTTACGATGAGCGTCGATAAGCCGTCAGCTTCGTAGACACGCTAAGATGTCACCGCACCGCAATAAAGTCAACGATCAATGTGGCATTTATCCTAGATGCAACGAGCGTGCAACATAATTACTCGCTTTGTATACTTGCGTTTCGCGTGCAATTTGTGTGCAGTTTGCGTGAAAATGGAAGGACTTCGGCGAGGTGAACGGCATGCATTGCCAGTAGTGTCTCTTTTAAAGAGGACGTGCATGATTATATATATTTCCTTGATGCTTTTGACGTTAAGTATATATTTACGTAATTAAAAGCGATCGGAAAAAAGATCGAAGGATGCAATTACGTTAATACCCTGCAATTAACACCTTCAACAGTTCATTAAATTTGACGTTAAAGGTAATCTTTACTACATCCTATTTCTCTTCTGAAGTAGAGTACAAATTGACCAATATTACTAGATTGGTATAAAAAATGTTTAATTACAAGTTAGTGGCGAAAGGTAAAAGCTAAAAATGATTTATTATAGTTCTCACAATACAGTCTTTCATTGATGATAGTTGAACAATGTGATTCATTTACGTCTATCTGGATCTTTCACGTTATCTTTTCCTATTCACTTTCTCATATACGCCTTTTCGTCAATACCCTGTTCGTACGTTCGCCGTTACCGAATCATCTTAACTTTTCTTCTTTACAACTCTTTACTATTTCTTCGTATTCTCGTTGGATATCTATATTTTGAATGTGCCACATAATCTTATTCCGAAGGAAACCATTTCAACCTCGCTCAATTTAATTTCAACTTTCTTTTGCATTATACGGGAGAATCACTTCCGAGACATGTTACCATAGCTTTTTTAAATGTTTTTGGATCATAAATTTTCAAAAATTTTACAAGAACTATTCATTTTGTCAGCCATATGAATTTATTGGTTCACATAATTTTTTATGATTCTATTCTTCGATAATAAACTTTCTCAATAAACAAACCGAAATACTTGTTGTTTAACCGTATATGGTAATTGAACTGATGCAAATATTAATCTGAATTAAAATTAAACCTTTGATATATTTTTTTACTAATAAAGGCTTGGGGAAATTAAACATTTTGGTTATTCTCTGTTTCTATCAACACGAGTTATGTTATGGCCTTGACGGCCCTTGGCGTAAGAACACGAATTAGATTACGGTCCTTGGTGATAACTGTTATTGACATGGAATTGATCAGTGATAAAATGAATGACCGAATGTAATTTTGCACCCATTATCGGTTTAAGATAATCGTGACAAGTGGTATGATTCTTCAAGAAATTCGGGGTTTGTTTTGGACAATGATAGATTTGGATTTGATTTAAAATTGTTGTTGGTTAAATTCGATTTTAATTTAATACGGGTTGACCTTTCATTTGGACCTTTTTGGCATTTTAACACTATTGTCATTTTAACTTTTGAGTTGTTGGGAAGTGCAGACGTTCAGGCGTCCCACAAACTATGTACTTCAGCGCATTTATTAAGAAGGTAATTAATCATTTTTTTAAATGGAAAAAGGTTTAAAAAACCAGGGTGATTGTCAATTTTTGGACGATTTCAAGAAAATATGTGAAATAAATTTAATTTAAATATTTTAAGAATATCGTCTTGTAGTAGTAATCTGTAATGAAATAACAAATATTAGTTAACAAAACCAACCAACTGTAAATTAAACTCACGGAGCGAGGATTCAGTACCTCGTTTGAAGTGAAATTTCTAATATAGACAATACAAGTTATACAAGTAATGCATATTATATAGCGAATATTTCAAAAGCTATTACATCTGGAAGCATCTTACAGTTTTCTGTCAAAAAGTTTTCTTGCAAGATTTGCGTAAGCTTTTAAAAATTCTGTTTTTTTTCATAATTTTAGTTTCAGTAGTTTCGGAATTATGGAGGGGAGAACGTATTTTTAGCATGTTTCTTCAGTAGATACTACTAAAATTATAAAAAAATAGCATTCTTGGGTATCTTATAACTAATTTATCAAATGATGCTCCATGGAATTTAAATTTCTTTTTCGGTTACTTTGCTAAATAGTATATTTGAGTTCTTAAATAGTATATTTGAGTGTTCGCAATTGAAATATACCAGAGTTAATATTCTTTATTACTGTACCAAATTTCAAGTTTCTGCATTAAGCAATTTCCGAGAAAAATTGTAATTACGAATGGACAGACGGACACCTGAGTGATCCAATAAGGCTTCGATTTTTCCTTTTGAGGTACGGAAATCTACAAAATGACTTCAGCTGGTAAAAACTATGATAAATATAAGTACCACATAAAAAACAGAAACCTCTATGATAAATATAAGTACCACATAAGAAACAGAATCTCTTTTAAACCTTTCTACATAATATTGATATGGTCTTTTCATGCAAGTAAATTCAAATAGTTAATTAATAGTAAAACTTGAAAAAGATGCATTTTTAACATAACATTAATTACGATATTAAATTAATATAATTATTATCATTCCATACTAGGTACTTCGTTATCGTGATTAAATTTTTGTAATACTTGTCGAGTTAATTAACTTATTCACAAGAAAATTATAGCTATCACATTAATTAACTAAGCGTCATTAAACGAAGAATGCATGGGAGATAAATTTATTTGTAAAAAAATATTACCGAATGGGAACTTCTCATGGTTAACTGCTTTGAACGTTAGGGAATGTTTCCTTTAAATCTTAATTTAATTATTAAGAGTTTTAACGTCAATTAAGATAGGTTAATGACCAATGTTTTCAAGTTCTGTTTTAAGCAGGTCATTGGCATGCGAGGTGGATGCACAAAAATTATAACCGGCTTTGATTGGGCGGTAATAACATAAGCTGTGATGATGAAATTCACTGCAGTATAACATTTAATTATGCAATATCTTGTTTATTTATGTATTAATAAACATTCATAGATCTATATATTAACGGATAAGTAGTGCTATTACTAAATATGAATAAAAAAATACTAACTAAAAATACGCTAAATGTCATCAAGGGGCTATGGAGCGGCCCAATTCTGTTGCAACTTGTTTTGTTATCTAATGTCAATAAAAGCGAAAGCAAAATACGTTCAGGTTTTTGTTTGTTACAAAAACATAGATCATAAATCTTATAATTATCTTATACTTACATGTATTTCTTTCGAATCTAGTTTAGCATTTCATATTATAAATAAAACAACCATAGTTCATATTTATATATTAGAACAGAATTTAATTTATTAAATTAGTGAGCACGGGCAGCACACATTTGAAATGCGTTTGAAATTCAGGCAAAATCTGAAGTCAAACCTGGGATAACCACACCGGTGTGACGACGTTTTTCAAAATGTAAAGCGGACAAAAATAAGTTATGCGATGCTTAATATAAATTACTTTTTACATTATATATTTCAGAAAGTTAAGTAAAATAAACGCAAAAAAATTTAATCATCTTAAATCGAAGTTCGTAATTATAAGTAAATAAAAGCTAGGAAGATATAATATACATTATATTGTATACTTTAAAATGTATTTTCACAAAGGCCCAGGAAAAAGCCAGATCAGTTGTTTAAAAAATGCGAAAACACTTTATTTTCCTGATTAGTATCTCAGGTTAAAATTGTCGTTAAAGAAAGAGATCAGTTTAGTTTGTTTTATTTTCTACAATATTTAAACTGTGCTTTCCATGGGACAGCAGTTTAAAAAGGATCTTGCAGTTATTTCAGAGAATTATTCTGGTTTTTTTGTAAGCATGTTTTTATTTAAATATTATATACACAGATTTCCTTCATTATCATCCAAATAGTTTTATTTGGATTCTAATCAATGTATTTTATAGTAATTTTATTCGAACAAGATTTGAATATTAAACGCATGCTCCAGCAAGTATTACATTACATTATTTAAAAAAACAACTAAATTAAGCCTAATTAGTAACAATAATTAGAAATATTCACAATATATATATATATATATATATATATATATATACTTTTCACAAAAGAGTCTGTATGTTCGTCTGTCCTAGCCTATTTTTCTAAGAAACTGATGCAGATACTTAATATTTGACACTATGATAAATTATATTAATAAGCAAGTATTTCAGTAATCGTCCAAAGACGTTAAAGGTGAGAAATAAATAATACAATATTTTTATAATTTCATACATCGCATGGTGTAACGATGGAAAGAGAAAGTTACAAAGATTCCAAAACTGCTTTTTTATATTCTTAAGAAATGAAAATGAAAAAAAATGTAAAAAAATTAAAATATCGTAAAAAAATATTTAAACCGTTCAATTTCTAAAATTTTTAGACTCAAAGGTATGAAAAAAACATCCTTAAAATTGAAAATTGATCTAAACTTTACCGAAATACAATAAAAATTCACGATCCTTTTACCCTTGTGAAATATATATATTAGGCATTATATATATTGAAAAATAATATTAGTATTTGCAAAGAGTTTCATAGAAATACTACGTACCCTTAAATCTTTATATGTATCTAACTGTCCCCTCGTATGACAAATGAATGAATCTGATGGTAATTAACGAGTATTATTTTTAAGTATTAAGTATTTATTTTATTTTATTTTTAAATATCAAGTCGTCACCATCGTTGGGGGTTCGATTTCCAGCCAGCCGCTCATCGGGCGAAGTGGGGCTGCTGTTCTGGTTGGCATTAAGAGATTGCTTTCGTAGCAATAAGTCCGTCAAATGTATTAATAGTATATATTAAAGTAAGTAATAAATAAATAAATAAAAAATATTTTACAAAATTCCCAAGAATATATGTTATAGAATAGAATTTCATGATTCCTCAAAATGAATTTCTTATTTATATCAATTTGATAAGGGAGTTAATAAAAATTTACATTATTGTCAGTCCTTTAATACGCAGAAATAATTAACTTTTAATAACGATTTTTTTTATTTTCAACATTTTCTCAATCAAAATTACATTTAAACGTTTCATTATAATAAGGAGGACTTACGTATAAAAAGCTTAAAGAAAACGCTAAATTAACAGTATAATCGATTTTTCTTTTCGCGAAATAATGCTCGTACCGCTCACCATTCAATGCCAATAAGGTGTTAGGTGCTTTGGGCCATACACCTCTTTAGTGACGCCGCGCGGTATTCGGTTTTCGTAAGCAGCAGGACGATTAACCTTTGTTGTAATGTTGATTTTTTAATAAGAGGAATACTATTATATTGTGCTCAGGGACCCATAGAAGCTGGCTTGCTATAGCAATTTAACAACACCTGTATTATTTATAGTTCGTTGAATTGTAATACAAGTGTCGGTCTCTGAAATTGGTATTTCGCGGAGTCTTCCAATAATAATATACTTATTATTTCTAATAAAACAGTACGAAATATTTTTGTTTATTTGTGAAAACAAATAAAAACAAAATTTTTTTATCATGGGAGAGAATTAAATGTTAAATATATCAAAATAAATAACCTAAAAAGCATATTGCGTTATCATAAGGATAAGTATTTCTATGTAGATAATAAAATTTTGTTGGTGATCCACTGACTGACCAATGAAGATAACCGTTGAACTGATCTGTTCTACAAAAGAATTGTTTAAGCATGTATACAACAGCGGTTTCAGTTCAAGGTTATCCTTAGCGGACGCATTGAATACATTGTCAACCGTCGGTACTTGTTTCGAATACGATATGTGCGATGATACAAGTTCTCGTTTTTATCAATTTGACAACTATAATTAGTATTCAATACATAACTAACTGGAGTGATGTCAATATGACGTATTATGATTGCAATTAATTGTACTCGAATAGAAGAAACATGAAAAAAAGTTTGGTACTTGTAGTATTACTCTACACGCCTTATAGTCTTATTCTTCATCTAAATCTCGAAGATTTTCTATATATACTTGAAAAAAATCACATTTCTTTAGAAACAAATTTATATTTTTTTGTCGTCTCCGACTTAGCTCTTGTACACAAAGCGTTATGAAAAGATAGTATTTATTTTGGGAAAATGATCTTATAGCTAGCTTTCATAGATATGCAAAAATTGAGTACATTTTAAAAAAATTGTAATTTTAATTTTCTAGTAAAACACGTTTTATCGCAGTAGACTGTCTTTTATTTTAGCAAATTGTCATAGACAGACAAACAGTTTCTACAAAACGATAACAGATGGCGCTACTATTCAGTAATTACATACACCCCCACTTATCAAAATAAACGACAATTTTATTTAAGTACAATGCCCAATTTACACATAAACTTATAATGCTTAATAGTACACCGTCCTTTGGTAAGTAAATCGGCAGGCATTTCCTCACTACACAAGTACATAACTTTAATATATTTATTTTTAACAACATCTCTTACATAATGGAATCTCACATCTATGTGTTTTGATCTGTTGTGACTTTGGTTACTTAATGACAACTTTAAAGCACTCTGATTGTCACAATAGATCTGTATTACAGATAAGTTACCAGTTATTTCATGTAACAGGTTTCTCAAATACACTCCTTCGCGAGCTGCCTCAGACAAAGCAGTATATTCTGCCTCTGTAGTAGAGAGCGATACGGACTTTTCCTTTCTGCTTTGCCATGAAATGGCAGATCCCGACATAGTAAAGCAAAAGCCCGTGTAGGACTTCCTATCTATGGCATCGCTGGCCCAATCGCTATCTACAAAGCCCTCTAACTTGCAACCGCCCTTAAAATATTTTAAACAGTAAGTTTTCGTACATTGCAAATATTTAAGAATGCGTTTAGCATAATGCCAATGTGTAAGGTCATAGCAACTGTTAAATTGGCTTAAATAGCTAACAGAATAGGAAATGTCAGGCCTGGTTAATACTACCAAACACATTAATGATCCAATTAACTTCTGATGTGGAACATCAGGTACACATTTATCAGGTTTCTCTAAATTTAATTTACACTCTATTGGTGTTTTATGCATTTTACAATCCAACATATTGAACCTAGTTAATAGCTGATCAATATACTGCTGCTGATCTACAGTAATTACATTTTTAATAACATTTATTCTCATGCCTAAGTATTGCCTTACAGGTCCTAAATCTTTTAGCTTAAATTCTGATCGTAAAGTATCTTTTAATTTTTTACTTTCAACAGGACAGTTCGAAAAAATTAAAAAGTCATCCACATATAAGGCCACAATAATTTTAGCTTCACCTTTAGTTTTTGTGAACAAACAAGGCTCATACTGACTGTTTTTAAAATTTAATTTGCATAGTAAATCTTTAACTCTGTCATACCACGCAAGGGAAGACTGTTTTAACCCATAGATTGCTCTTTTCAATTTTAAAACCTTTCCCCCACTTTTGTTCATAAAACCTTCAGGTAATGACATGTAAATAGTTTCTCTCAAAAAACCGTTTAGGAATGCTGTAGTAACATCCAAATGATCAATACTCATATTCATCTTAACACTGAGAGCAAACAATAATCTGAGTAATCTGTATTTGAAGAATTATTTAAGAGATAAAAGGGTTGCGAATAACAAAGAAACACAAGCGGCAATAGATAAACATTTTGAGAGAAAAGTTTTGGCATATTTTCTCAAATTTCTTTAAATTGTCTTCTTAAGTTTTTTATATTTTAAATTCAAAAATTTTTGGTCTGCCTCGAATTTTTTTATCATTTATTCATACATAGAACTTAATTTTCCCGTATATAACCAAAAGGTACTTACAGTTTTATAAGGTAAATATTTAATAAATAGCAGACAATGTTCAGATAGCAGAACTAAATAGAACCAATAACAAATAAAAATAAAATGCCATTTGGTTAGATTGTAATACGAACAAGTGAAAAAACATATCACACCTCATATAGAAAAAATAATTCAATATCAGTTAAAGTGCTCAATACAGACAGAGTCATTATGTACGTAACTAGGGATCACGACCAGTTATTTATGTATGAAGCGATAGCTTGTAACTATCCGCTGCTGGACAGGCTTTCCCCAGGGCTCACACTTAAGGAATCCAACCACTCCTCGCTGTCTTATTGGCTATGTCCAGCAGCGGATAGTTACAAACTGATGATGAAAGCATATTTGCTGTCGACATCATCTGTGACTTATTTAAAGAAATGCAAAGCCCGACGTCATGTTCTTCTTAATAGAGGCGAGCTTTGTACGTTCAACTATGGCCAAAATACTAATCGTCTAATACAAATAAGGAACTGAAGTATAACAATCTAAGAACCAATGTTGTATTTTCTCAACCATGTGGCAATAGGTGAAAGAATGGAAAAAGCTATGCTCGGAATACCTCTAGGATAAAATCGATAGGAGTAAGTCCGACGAAAGCAAAGCTCTTAACATCCAGAAAAGTGAAGCAGCAACGGGCACGTTATATTTTTTGAAGAACCTATAAGCCATGGATGATGATGTGTTCTTAGAACGGAGCCTTCCGAGTAAATTGTGGGTCGCCTGAAAAAGACAGCGAGAAGTGGTTGGATGCTGAAGTGTGGGCCCTGAGAAAGGCCTATGTCCAGCAGCAGATAGTTACAAGGTGATAATGATGATGAGGCTATAGGTAATTTTATTTCAATCATTTGTTGCTGTTTTGAACTTACTTCGAATGAGACAGTTAAACAAAGTCTTAACAATAATCAAATCTGGGTTATATAGCGTGGTCCGTTCGAAATGGAAACCTATATCTACGACGGAACAATATTTATCGATAATGATACGTGTTTTTCTTCATATTTCTTTTTTGTATGGAATCATCTCAAAGTCGGTTCATCTGTTTATCACAGATATTTTCCTCGAAGACCAATTGATATTAAACGTGGTAATTTGGTATAGTCGTAGAATGTGATAGCTAAATTACAAACGTTACGTACAAAAAGTTTAATTGGCATAGTCGTAGAATATAATAGCTAATTTACAGACATTACGTACAAAAAGATGAATTTCCATTTTGGGGGAGTGTTAAGGATGAGAGCATTTTTTTCAAATTGATTGCATTAAAAAAAATCGTTATTGAATGAAAGCTTAATAAAATTCGAATTAAGAATCTCTTTTTACTTTCAAGTAAACTTTTTATAATTTAATACCCAAAATCTCTGGAAAAATTGCGACTTCTCTCCTTTTCAACTCAAAATATTGAAAATGATTATCCGGAAGAAAAAGTGGAAAAAAATCAGGAAAATGTTTATAAATCCTATATTGACCAAAAAAAATTGTATTACTTAAGATAGCTTTTTTATATAAAAAAATTTAATATATTAAATTTAATTAACATTAAAGCATCAATGACAGCGAAAACTATTGTAAATTCCTCACATGAAAATGTAAAAAAACATGCGCCAGCCGATTTTCTGATTTTTATTTTGTTGTTTTTTATAGATTTTTGAATAACACCATCGTTCCAAAATATATACTTTTATATCGACGACACAGATATAGTAATGCAGGCATATATAATATATTGAACAATAGAGTCTCACAATACAAAATTAGCATTTTGCATTTAGCAATATTATAGAATCACTCGTAATTGCACATGGCGACCGTGAAGAAATTTAAGAAAATCAAAAAAAAATCCAAACATTCGCATTAATAAAATTCTATCTTCGAGTATACCAATTAACGAACTCAACCTTTGAAAACTAATCACTCTTTGTCGTAAAGTGAACGTGTACCCAATGTGTATTCAATGTGAATTTAAAGTACCTGTCGCATGCGACAAGCCTGCTGCATTTGGAAACGGGTTACATTAAGTATCCAGCTCTAATGCGGTCGAGTGAAAGAAGGTGTTTCAAGGACTTACCATATTTATCACAATATCATTATATTTCGTAGTTTTTGATACACATTCCCTTATAAGATATTCTATGTTGATTGAAAAGGGACGGAGCACTTGCGCAATACATTAGGAGTCATGAACCATATAAATTTTAGCTGGAGAATCGTGTTTAATTTTGATGTGATATATTTTTTATGTATAAATAATGTAAAATGTTATACACGTTGCTTAAATATCACACTAATATAATAAAGATTAAAACTTTATTTGGTCGTTCTTACGGAATCACTCATAATATCATAATATTTTGTACATTGACAACAGTACAAAAGCTTATAGTTTCCAAATTTCCCTAGGCTATGTGGTAGGTATATATGTGGCATAATTTTCGAGTTTTAATTGGTAATATAAACGTAGTCGAAGAAAAAGTCGCTGGTCGGAGTGTTTTTTCGAACGCTGTCAAAACTATTACGGATACACTCAAACTATGGGCGAATTGTAGATATTAAATTTAAACAATTTTAATTCTAAATTTGGTCATTTCTATTATATTTTCAATTAAATAGCCCAACGATTCAAGAATGTTTATACACAGAATATTCCTTACCTCTATCATTTTTGGTCGAAGCTCTTCCACTGAATTCATGATACACGTATCGACGTCTGGATCATCTCTGCGGCAGACTTTGATATAGGGCGCTGGAAAAATGGTAATTAGAATCAATTATTTTCTGAATTAAATGAAAGGAAAGATTAACAGATACATCACAATTAAATGAAACTACGTGATGTAGTATTATTTCTACTTTCTGTAAGTTCTTTACCACGACCTAGGTTTCGTTGTATTACAACATCTTCAGGTGGGCTATTAGCAAAGATATAGTGTATCTTTGCTAATAGCCCACCTGAAGATGTAATACAACGAAACTTAGGTCGCGTGGTAAAGAACTTACAGAAAGTAGAAATAATACTACATCACGTAGTTTCATATAATTGTGAATAATCAATTTCTACAAAATTAACGCCAAATATATTCATTAACAGATACTTCGGTTACAAATTATACACTAAACTTTCATGGTTTGGAAATAATATATGACTATGGATTGTGGAGCAATTCTATGGGCGCTAATCTAATTCATAAGCATAAGCAATACAAAGTCACTTAATTATACTTACATGGCAACAATATTGCTTTTAAAAGGAATGAATTCAGCTTACTACTGAGCTACTTTGTAAACCGAGGATCGACATAAGGTGTACCATACTATATGACTATGCTGGCTAACTTCATTTCTTTTACAAGCAACCTTATTGCAATGTTAGTATAATTAAGTAACTTCGTATTGCTTAAGCGTAAGAATTAGATTAATGATTAAATAAGTGCGCATACTTACATCTTATTTTAAGTTTGATAATTTTTGGCAATTAACTTTATAACTTAGAAAAATACTGATAGCAAGAAAAACAATCAAAATAAATATTAAACACGATATACTATCCGGAAGATGAGTAAATGATGGATATAATGCATTTCTGAAATAACGGAAAGATATATTACACCTATTGTGCGTAGTTACCGCCCTCACCTAAGTGGATAAGGATATTCGAAAAGATTATATAAATTGAACGCAGGCATAAATATATTTAAATGCTACCTGTTTATATTATCTTGCTATAATATAAACAGATAATCAAGACAATAAAAATATGATACCGGATCCCTATCTATGTACTCTAGATAAACATAATGCAATATCACATTACTCAATTCAGAAATATCTCACTTATTTTCATCAGCAATATACAGACTGTTATATTATAACAATTATATCGTATGTGTTCTATAGGTCTGCAACACAAGAATACCCTGTTGCAATAAATCGTGCGTTTGTTTCAGTAACATCTTAAAGGGTCAATTACATATCCTCTTTTTGCGTACCTTAGTTTACACGTGTTACATAGTTTAACATTTGAATATATTTGGCGTTAATTTTGCAGAAATTCGTTATTCCCAATTAAATGAAACTACGTGATATAGTATTATTTCTACTTTGTTTAAGTTCTTTAACGTAGTTTCATGTAATTGTGAATAATGAATTTCTGCAAAATCAACGCCAAATATATTCAATATTTGAAAACAGCCGATTTGGCTACATTAGCGGTATTATACCGTCGATTCCAAATTAAATGCCGGAAGACGATACAAAGCACTTGGTTCGTATTTTAAAACACTTAACAAATTAAAGGTCACTCATTCGAACCCCGGGGAACATCATATTGGAACAATGGTACGCCTGTTTCGAACCGATGCAAATATTCAAATGTCTGCTGTGAGTCGCCGGTCTCTAACCATATTAAATTTATTTTATAGCAAATTGCATTATAATGAATATTTAATGAAATTATTACTTTTGTGCGATTTCAAGGAAAAAATCTAACTTCGTCCACAGATGACGCCTACAGCGTTTAATATTCCAAAATGCAATGGTCTATATAAGAAAGTCTGTATAAGGAAACCTTCTGCAGAATAGTGAAAGCGTTATTGAATTGCAGTCAAACTTTCTCCAGTTACTCAAACACATAAACAAATACAAGTATAAATGTAGTATTTTATGCATCGTGTATAGATAACTTTATATAAATATAATAAGAAGTAAAGTTGTGGTAATAGAGTAAAAGTTATATCCGTTGCGGTCATGTCGTCCACCGCAGTAGAAAAAAACACAGTAAAAAAATCAACGAAATGTGAAAGGTTTATAAAATAAAAAGTTGAGGGAAATTTAATAGTTATTTTCACGCCAACGTCAATCGTGTATGTTACACTGAAATTAGAAAATATTTCTATTTTGATTAATTTGCAACTTACATTTATTGAATACAGGGTAGTGGTATGAGAATTAACGCTTTCCAAGCGCCATATATAGGTTAATTTATATAAATAATAATATTTTAAAAAAATATTTAAAAAATTGCTCCTATTCGCATCTCGATCGATCTGATTCCGGCTCGCATATCGAGAGTTCCGTATCCCGTCTCAAGTTATATGACTTTATTTATCAGGATTCATCACTAATATAGTCTTCCTAGCTAATAAGTATTTGATAATACCTAATATAAATAAGTTAGGGGCATATCGTGAATACCTTAAAAACTATGACATCTAAAACATCGTTTTCATTTTCCTAAAATCTTTACGTAAGTTTCAAATAACCCTGTTTTTTCAGAATTTTAGGTACAGTAATTTCGGAAATAGGGAAGCAAGCAACATATTTTTTTTGCATATTTTTCATTTTATTATCGCCTCTAAAATTTCCCTGTAATGATTTTCTTGTGCTAGTTATTGAGATATATACAGTTCACTATGGTTTATTAATATGTCAAATTTCAAGTTTCGTCATAAAGCTATTTCTGAGAAAAATAGCTGTGAGAAGACTCTTATATACTCAAATCTAACGGAACTTTTATATGCCAGTTTGACAGACAACCGGATATCTGAGCATGTGAGAGTTTCGTTTTTTTATGTAAAGAACCCTAATAACAACGATGTCATTACAACAATGGAACGACATTTTAGGGTTATATACTTTAAAAGGAAAAAAGGTACCTTATAGGATCACTTCGTTATCCGTCAATTTGTCTGTCTGTTTGTTAAGACGCTTGAAGGTACCAAGGTGGAATTAATAGAAAAGACTTAATTCTACGGTTTCTTAGAGCTGTAAATAAATCAAGCTTTTAATTCAACTGAAAAAAAACCCCAAAAATACGGCCATTTCTGCGGCATTTTTTCATTTTTACAAATAAATCAAAACCTCTAGGGTACTTCCCGTTGACTTAGAATCATGAAATTTGGGAAGAAGCAAGTCTCATAGTACAAGTGAAGGAAATATAGTTATATTATAGTTATAGCACATAAAAAAATATTGTTTGAAATATGCGCCTGTGAAAGATTTAGTAGGCAATATATTAAATAGTGGAGGCTAAATATATGCAATAATAAACAAGTGCATTTAAAAAGTATTCATAATTAATAAAATAATTACTCGGTTAATTAAATTTTATTAATTAACCGAGTAATTATTTTATACATTATAATTATTTAAGTCAATAAACTCAGCGATACAGTTGCAAAAATGACATTGCTATAAAGGTCAAGTGACTATGCAATGTTTTTTATTGCTCTTAAAGTTTCAATTAAGTTTGATGAAGTAAAATGGAGCTATCGTTTAGAAAGTTTTTTTTATCGTTAAGTACATTCTTTGGCAGTTCATCGATTATTTCTAGATTCCTTGGTCCTCTATTTATTATAACTATTTTTCTATAACAAACTGTCCGTTCTTATAAAGTGATTCACGCGTTTAAAATTTATACTATGAATATGATGTGTCATTTGCAAAAAATATTTTTTTTTAATTTATCGTAAATTAGAACGCAATTGCATTTGCGAATGTATATGCATTTCCAGTATCGTTGGACTCATGTGGAGAATTTAGTCGATTGTCGTTGATAATAATTATTTTAAAATATCTTTCATCCGAATACTTTCAACCGTTCAGGTTTGTGTGCATTTCCGGTATCCGGTGAGACCAGTACGGAGATGGATTTTTGGCGTTGATAATTTCTATTTCGAGTTATTTCCTTAACATGAGTACTGTAGACCAAATAAAATAATATAGAATTTTCATATAATCTTTTTCTTCATTATTTGTAATATATTTTTCTGTACTTTAATGCATCTAATTGATACATATAGCGGACTTATTACCATAAAAGTAATCTCTTACAGCCAACCAGAACATCAACACGGTTCCTCGCGGGAATCCAACCTGGTTCCTCGCGGTAGACCTTGGTGTGAAAGGCCGTATGCCTTGTGATCAACCCAACAATCATGGTGACGACATAATATAAGTTTTACTTTGTATATTTCATCAAAAGTTTTGAAATAGTGATTAAAATAATTATTCTTAACATTTTTCATTAATTATAATATTTAAGAAGTAACACCAGACTTTTATATAAAATATTTCAGAGAGATCAACTTATGCAGAAAATAAACAGTTAAAGTTTGAAAAATTAAACAATACCAAAATTTAACTTAGTTTTATAAAATATTTCTAAAGACTGAATATAAAAGAATCAAATTACGTTAATGGCAGTCCTTTAAGCGGTTCGTAGCAAGTAGCATACGTAATCGGGAGGCAAACTAATAAATAAGATGTGCGTTTTAATAGCATTTAGATATGTCAGGATTAATTTTCCAATAATTTTTTGATAAGTTGTTACTGACAGTAAATTATTTTCTAATTGAAATTAAATATAATAATTATCAAATAAAGAATTTAGATCTTGCTTTTAATCGAGTATAATATATTAAAAGATAGTTAATCGAGTTGATAATATTAATGAGGGTAAGACAAAATTAATTATAAAACAATATTTCATTGATAGTTTGAAGGGACTTCATATCTCAAAAAAATTAATTTTACGGGAGAAACGGAAGATCATTTAAGACATATTATTAAATATTTCAAATTTACTATATTTTCTATAGTATCATAATATTATATTGACACATAAACTACGTACTTTCTAATGTTAACGAAAATTTTTTATTTTTAAACTGTCAATATTTAAAAAAAAATATTTTGGGAAAAACATTGTGTGACATGATTTTGTAATAAATTGTCAAAGATATGTCAAATTAGTATTAACCGATGGCATAGATATTTATGTATTTTTATACAGTCACGGGCCAATGTTTCAGGATAATGTTGACACATAAAATAATGGTATGATATTAGGTAACTATTATGATCATTATTTTAAATGTGATTTTACCGATAATGGTATAATATGCAAACTGTCGCGGTAAAATATAATATTACGGCATTGATATATTTTTGTATATTTCAAACTGTTGCATTATAAATACAAAAATCTAAAATTATTGGTATTTAACGTACCATAAGCAAGATATCCCGCAAATAATGGATATTCTTTCAACCGTGGATATAAGGGTTCTTTCTCTGCCAGAAAATATAATATAATTTTAAGTAAACTGTCCCACGCTTTACTATGGAAATTTTTAATATGGAACGCTTAGTATTTATTTCGATCTGTTTTTTTAAATTTTTTTTCTGCATAATTATACTATCAGCCGTATATTAGAGTTTTTAAATGTTTTTAAACTATGTTTTTTTAACCACCAATTTGACGTTTACCTTTTACTTATTGCTTTTCCTAAGTTTGAACACTTATGATGTAAAAAAATGTACTAAGGCTGTAGCTAAAATATTTAAAAAATCGTGCGTTTAATAAACGTTTTAAAATGATGATATACTTGCCTTTTTATAAAGCAGAAAAAAGAAATGTTGACAAATTTGAACAGGGGTTTATTATCTATAGAATACATTTGCAAACTGACGAAACAGATAATTTCAATATAGCTTCAAAATTAGAATGTTTGCATTTGCCATTGACGCTTCGGATTTTTTCTTAATGCGATAATCTATTTCGCGTGCATCATTCGTTTGCTTTACATTGTTTTTTAAATTGCGGTTCTATGCTTTGGACTCAGAATTTGATTTGCTCTGTGGTTCAGATTTTGTTTTCGTTGGTGGTTTTAACGATCACTTTACAATCTCCTGAACTATAGTTTGTATTTCTCGCTGTTCAGAAGAAAACAGGTTCTTACGATTAGTGTTAAGAGAGTTCTAGCGCTTATTCGTATAAGTCGTGTTTGTGAGAGCTGATGCTCAAGACGATCAGCAGTATCTTTCCAAAAATGTTATCTGCTTCGCTGTTACTATTTTGAAATGATATTCCTTATTATCTCTCGTTCCGTTATAATAAATAATGCGTTTAGTAGGCCTACCCAAATTTTCGCATAAGTTCTCCAGAAACCATTAAAAATGTAAAATAAATAAAACGTAAAAGTAGAAAAACCGATTTCAGAAACGAATTTTCTTATAAGGCACTGAAAAGTTAAAAATGATCATTATTTACCCTAATTAAGTATTATAATAACAATTAATATCAATCACTTTTAAGTACGTACCGTAATTATAATTTTTTTGGAATCGGTGTTGAAGTCAAACAAAAGTGAACAGAAGAAAAAAAAAGCAAATAGGTAGAACAAATATTACATTGGATTTAGGTATTATACCTATAACTAGAACAAATGTTACGTAGGATTTAGGTATTATACCTATAAGTAGAACAAATGTTACGTAGGATTTAGGTATTATACCTATAAGTAGAACAAATGTTACGTAGGATTTAGGTATTATACCTATAAGTAGAACAAATGTTACGTAGAATTTAGGTATTATTCATAATTATTTGAACTTTCTGCAGTTAGATTAAAATAATACACTATTACGTAGTTCAAGCATATTGCAAAAGTATTTGATATGGGTGACTTTTTATTCTTCAATCAAGAGACGGTTCTGATGTTACTTGAAAGAGTATTTAATTAAGACATTAAAATATTAATAATCAGTTATAATAGTCTAGTAGAAAATATATGTTGATATTAAGTTACATTTAGTCATCAATATCGCATGCATAATTTGAAGCATTTGGGTTTTTTGTACAAAAAAAAACATTTGCCTAAATTCCTTCACCCGAGTGGAAGACTTCGTTCCGAATGACATAGGCTTCCAAAGTTGAGGACTTAATAAATAAATATATATTTTAAATTATATAATACAAGAAATAATAAATAGAAATACATTTTAAATTATTTTTGCAGTTAAATATTAAAGGAAATTATTGTGTTATTCCTTTATATTGCATATGTAGCTTATCGAAAAATCAAGTTCCGTTGTTCCGTTGCGACGTGAAAGAAGGGCAGACAAAAACACTTTCGCATTTGTAATGTTACTAGTTAGGATAATCAAGAATAAGAAGTTGAGCAAACAGTGCATTATCAATTCTCCAAGATTTAAATTACAAAGATCCATTAAAATCTATACAGTGGTTTTAACGTGATGTGCACACAGATACGACCTTGTCGCCAATTTATTCAAACTATTGTTTGTCTTTCAGAAAATGAAACCAAAATCATGGTAATAATTTTTTATTTTGATAAAATAAATGTCGTATATAGAAAAATATATTAAATAATATAATAAAATAAATAAACAACACATTTGCTACCCATATAAGGTGCTAAAAGCATAACAAAAAATGTATATAGTTCTAAAAGCATAATAACAAAAAAAACACAAATAAAATACGTCGTCATTTCTCATACATTGACTGAGTATATGAATTTAATTAACGGCATGACAAATTAACAAATGCATATTTATTTTGCAAATTCAAATACAAAACGATCACTTTAATTTATAAACGGGAAATTTGCATTCCCGATAAAATCAATATTTGACGCAAGACGGATTTACCGCATACGGTTATTTTGAACAAACTTGTAAATACAAAACGAATTTGCTTTTGTGCTCCGTTCGTGTTATTAAACAAATATTTGTCATCGAGGCTAAAGTGTGATTGAAAATTAGCAAATTATTTCAATGACACGATTTTTATAGTCAGTAATAGCGCTGTGTATCAGTCTGATATATTATTTCCAGCATCGTCCGAGTTGTTTCAAATTATTTTGCAAGACCAGTAACAACAACAAAAAAGAGACATTTCGAAGATTTCTTAACGATATACTTTATCTAAGAAACAATGCTTTCATCTAACTGGATTAAGGACTGTCCTTATGCCATAAACCATTTAGCATCTTCATTTTTTTTAAAACGCACTCAGCAAAGAATCTGAACGATTCGAAATTATCTCCACTCTCAATCATGTCACGGTATCAAAAGGAACCACGTTCTAAGAAATAAAAGAAAACTACACGCGTCGCTATTCTGGCCGCTGTTAAAGAGACAAAGAGATAGAGAAAAGAGTCTTTTAAACCAAACAATGCAAACTCGTACGGAATATGTCATATCCAGTCAGACGTATTACAGGCGGAATTGAACAAGATTTCTCCAATAGCCTTAAAATAGAGAGGAAAGACCATCCAGTGGTATCATCTTTTATATAGAACGAAGACTATCTAGTCTGCCAATGAACATAGTTCATCTATAATATAGGTCTTCTTCTAGCCTTTTATCATAAACCTTCAATGAACATAATTCATCTGTAATATAGGTCTAGCCTTTTATCCTTTTCTTCTCTCGTGTTTTACGACTGGAATGTCAACAAATAAGAGACTCACCAAAACCAGGAACCCCTTTGTCAGAAAATTATTGGCCTTATTCCCTTATTCAATGCTATCTTTACGCTAAACTATTATAGCTCATTCTGCATCAAATTATTTAATTATATATTAGACTGCAATGTCGATTTTGGCTACAAAGGCCAAATAATGTTATAAATTGTATTTTGTGAATATTTATTATTTTTTAGTAATTTGCCTTTATTTTATTATTTCTTTCAGAGCATAGCTATTCCCCAAAATTAGATATTTTAAATGAAAAACCTCCACGAAGCTGAAAAAACATTTCGAAATTTCCATTTCATGACAAAATACCCAGAATATACTGAACAATACTGGCAAGTTCTGTGCCGGAGTGCATGAGCCAAAAGCCTACGGTATGCTTTTGGCTTATGCATACCTTTTATGAGTAAGTTACTAATCAGAATTTTGACTCTTGTGTAACTTTTGATGAGTGATTCTCTCTGATTCGTTGTTACTCTTCTATGATCGAATATTTTTGTTAAATGTGCATCTAACTAGTTATAACATATTGACTGTATTTATTTAAGAGCGGCCGTTGTTCATACAACCTCACAACGATAAGAAATTTGTAACAATTTATTTTTTCACTTCTTATAGAATTTCGTAAAATTCATGGACATGTGAATGATACCACAACATGTCAGCTGCAACTTCGCGGCGTAAAGTAGAAATTAGTCCGTGAGACAAGAATCAGACCTAACTCTGATGCTGAAGGCTTTTCTTAATATTAAGTGATGTTTTTATGAAGCTTATATTTAAAAGCAATTTTTGCTTCAAAAGGATATACTTTATCTACTTTGGTTACTATCGACCGCGTCTAAGGTGAGATCGGTACAATAGCTATTTTTAGAAAAAGAGGGTCGTGCTCTATGTTCACAAAATTTTGAAAGTAAATGCTTCTAATGAAAATCCTAAATATGTAGTAAATTGTTTTTTTTACTAATTTTGCTCTCCATAAACCTGTGGACGAAATTTTTTGGTCTAAGTGAAGCGAAATGTGCTTCCCTTCAACTATGAATTCGAAAAGGTTTAAAAAATTATGTGTACCAGAATTTAATTCAGTTTTAAATTACCATTAACCTGTAAGAATGCATAAATATTTTCAAAAGCTATGGGAAACTACGAAACGTTATGAGTGTTCCGATACGTGCTCGATTTTTAGAGTTCTGTAACTCGAAAGGAAAAACGGATTTCTCTATATGTCATGGCCACATCTTAACAATATATAAATTTCAAAAATATATAAATGGAAATTTTAAGGAAGGCAAAATTACTCAAGAAAAAAATTAAAATTCTATTTATAGTGGGGGGATTTCGTTTGAAAGTTTAGTTACGGCGGTAATATTCTTTCATAATTTCATTTCAGAAATATACTGTAAAATATGAGAAAGACACCCTCCTCTACTCTTATTTCCGAAATCAGTAAATCTAATATTTTGAAAAGATAGAATTTTTAAATTTATTTCAATAATCTTTTGCTGATTTTACAATACATTTTCTTCATTCCAATTTAATATTTAATAAGAAATAATATCCATGCGAGCGGTTGCAGTGATAAGTCAATTATATATAATCAAATATAATCATAATGAAGTAAAAATACAATGCCTTCACTAAAGTACTTTTGTCACAATTCTCAGTGCCTGATACAACAAAAACGGCACGCAGACCATCCATTGTATTAACATACTAGTCACTGAGATGCAATCTTCTTTTCCACATCAATAATTTACGTAAAAGCTGATAGTATTTTGTTGTTGTCTCTTAATTGCTCTTTTGTTAACACAGCTTGCTTATCAGCCGAATTGCCTTGGAGAAACAATGTGATGGCAGCACTGGGTATTTGTTTGGTAATATTGTATAACAAGAAATTTCGCGCCATTGCCTGATATTATTCTTGTGAGTTCATTATTTCTTATTACGCAACAAAAAATAAATGAAATTGACGCGCACAAAACCGTAAAAAAACTAGCAAATCATAAAATTTACAAACTTCTTTAATTTATATTGTACTCTATATAGAAGGTTTGGTCTCAAATCGAACACAAAAAAATGGTTTACAATAGTTAAAGATGATGCCATAAACTCTAAATCTAGCAATATTTTTCATCAAGAACTTCACCAGAATTATATATAAGCAGTTAAATAAGATCAATAATTAACCTTAAAGCTTAACTCTCAAATAACTTGCTGTCAATTAACTGTCAAATATCTTTGCTAATAGTCCACATGAAGACGTTGTAATACAAATAAACCTAGGTCGTGGTAAAGAACTTAAAGAAAGTAGAAATAATACTACAGCACATAGTTTCATTTAATTGTCAAATCATTCTTTATTGGATTTATTCCTGAGTAGTAGACTCATGAAGTTAATGTTTTGACACAAAAAATTTACTTGATATTTTGTAGTAAATTTTACAGTGATTACAGTCTTTAACAAAACATAATATTTTTAAAGCTTTTCACATAAAATGATTGTAATCAATGACTTGAAAAACAATATTGAAATGCGCAATTTCTCATAGTTAATAAACTACTTTTTGAGAAGTATATTAATTATCGACATCAAACTCATTGTTGTCTTCGGTGGAACCAATTTGGGCACACCTTTGCGGGTATATTCTTTATTTATATTTATTTCAGCTTTGTGGAGGTTTTTCGTTTAAAATATCTATTTCTATCATTACATATTTGAGCAGCCGCCGATTATGGTGTGATTGACTGAGTAGCATTTTTTCTTAATTAACTTTTTAACCGATTGTTGAATGATTAAAATTAGTATTCGATATTCTTTTCGCAACGAGTTGTAACAACACTTAAAAGGATATATGTAAACTAAATAAAAAATTGATCAAGAACCTTTTATCTTATATTATTTCAATTTCTGAGAAGTTATACATGAAGATATATAACATGAAAAAACTTTTTAAGAAGTATGTTATTTATCTACATCAAATTCATTCTTGTCCTCGGTGGAGCCAATTTCGGGCACACCCCTTTCCAGGTACCTTTATATTATTTATTCATATTTTTTGTAGCTTCGTAGAGGTTTTTCTTTTAAAATATATATTTCTATCAATATTTAGGCAGCCTACGATTATGATGTGATTGACCGAGTAGGATTTTTTTTAATTAACTTTTTAACCGACTGTTGAATGATTAAAATTAGTATTTGATATTCTTTTCGCAACGAGTTGTAACAACACTTAAAAGGATATATGTAAACTAAATAAAAAATTGATCAAGAACCTTTTATCTTATATTATTTCAATTTCTGAGAAGTTATACATGAAGATATATGACATGAAACAACTTTTTAAGAAGTATGTTATTTATCTACATCAAATTCCTTCTTATCCTCGGTGGCGCCAATTTTGGGCACACCCCTTTCCAGGTACCTTTATATTATTTATTCATATTTTTTGTAGCTTCGTGGAGGTTTTTCGTGTAAAATATCTATTTTTATCAACATTTAGGCAGCCTACGATTAAGGTGTGATTGATCGAGTAAATGAATATTTACTTGGGCCTAAACTGGAATTCGGGACCTTGATCTCACTGACCCGCCACTCGTACGCCTCGACTTCACCTTGTCTTGGCGTTAATGATTTCTCTCTATAGACCTTGAACCAGTTATTATAAACACCGTGCCTGTACCGATGTTAATTACGTCGGAGAAATCTAATGAAGCAGTTTTTATAACTAAATCCTGACGCGCGTAAACTTTAATTGGTATTAAAATTACTTTTGCCACCATTTCATTTTTATATCTGGAAGTATCGGATGACTGCAATAAATATATTCATAATCGCTTTTCTTTATATATCGTTTAATAACATTTTTTGGTGTGTGCTTATCTTTGATTCCGTTCAATCGAACTGGACTCCCATGCCTGTTCATTAGAATCACAAGATTTCAATAAGATTTTCATTTCGATACGAAAATAGGGTATGGAAATGAAACTTAATCTGACGTCAAATATTAAATGAATAGAAAAACTCAGTATCCAAGATTGGATTTATAAAAAATAAATAAATATGATGAAAAGTCATTTTTCCTTCTAATTTTTTTCATGTTTTTCTATGTTGTAAAGTTTTTTATTTTCTTTTGTCGCATGGTTTTGAACACGAAGTATTTTCATTTTTTTTAGAATTTAATAGGATAAACAAATAATCTGTTAGCTGCGCCCCACGTTTTTACTCGCGTAAAGTTGGGAATAAGAAAATGTTTTTCCTCTCGTATGTTGGTTTGATTACCAAATGTCATCAAAATTCGTCCAGTAAATTTTGCTTGAATAACACACAAAGTACATACAGACAGACAGACAGACAAAAATTCCGAAAAACATTTTCCAACTTCTATTATTATTCTATACGCTAAATCAATCACTCTTTTTAAAATATTTTCAATGTACAGAATTTACTCTGTTACAATTCTATTATATGTTTACAAATATATATATATATATATATATATATATATATATATATATATATATATATATATATATATATATATATATTATAATCAATTTTAATTTAATTGTCATACGGTACTATAAAAACAAATTTAGAATGTTATACTTATGATTTTATACTATTTTATTTACTTATGATACATATGTCTAATAATAATTTGTTTTGTAATTTAATTCTTTTTAAAGTTTCGTTATAATTTTAAGCGTTATAATTTGACCATGTCCGTCCATTTTACCATGTCATCTATCTTTGCATGATATTTTTTCGACACGATGGTTTATTAAAACGTAGCAAAATGTTTTCTTTTTTCACCCCACCCTATACATATGAGTGAGACAACATTTTTATCATTAAAATTAAGCTCCATTTATTATTTTGAAGTCCTGACGCACCTGTGTATACATGTGTTGGTCGTGTAGGGTGTATGCTCTATTATCGATGAACGCGCCAACTTCGAGTTTTGACAGTAGAAATAATTAGAACTCGGGTAATTTAATTAGGTAATTAAATCGGGTAGGGTAATTAAATTACCTGTAAATATAAAGTTGTTTTATTGTTTTTTTTTATATTCATTATTATTTAATTTCTCTTTGAAAAATGAAGGTATGTACGTATGAGAACATGCTACAAGTCGTAATTCTTAAACGTCTCCATTAGTCGAGAAGCCATTGATTTTTACAACGATTTGCCAAATAGTTTAATATTTACAAAAAAAATTCAACAATAACTTTCTTTTTTCACGTTTGCGACTGTTACCGGATTCCGTTTTATGTGGATCATCTTACCATTTCCTTCTGCGTCCTGCTGTTATTTCTTAATTTTTAACTTTTGAATTGTTTAATTTTTCTCACACTTGTTTATTTAATAAACTATAATAAAACGTGGGGTGTAAACATTTGGTTTTACTACAAATTTGCAAAATATAAAGCTTCAAATTAAAATTGCAATTGAGAGCAATTTGAGATCATCCCTCCAATTTTCCTGTGAATTTGGAAAATCTCAAGCAATGCAATATACCTAGAATTGGATTGAAACATTCAAATAAAATTATGATAGCCTTCTTACTCGACAATTTCTATGCATATAGATAATTATGAAATCCTCCTATGCCGGTTTTTAATTCTCTATTTTCTCAAGTTGTCCAAAATCCTTTGTCCGTCTTCACTTCAATTTCGTAGTTAATAAATTTGTACTCTTCAAATAATATCCTCACCGCAAATGTTTTATACTCGACCTTATTACTCCTCCAGACAATTTACTTTCATTCTTTTGCAATACTTATAACTGACTTGTCTTTCTATTGAGATTGGAAAATTGCGATACACCTAAAATTACTACCTAAATCTAACAATTGAGAGCCGAACGGCTAAAACACTCCACTTCAAAGCACCTGCTTATGCAATACGCAATTCTTGTCATAACTTCTCATTCAAATGTAGGTAACATGTGTTATGTCACGGCTGGGACACGACACGTCAAATGGCATTACAGATATGCAACTCAATGGTAAGATGTGCCAACGCGATCTGATATGTAATCAATGGCTTGAACATCTCGATGTTTTTATAATTTTGATATTCGTGCATTAGTTATTCGTGCAAGATTCTTCTTGAATTATGTCATATGTTAAAAATAATAATTTATATGACGAAACTTAGCTCTTGATAAACAATTTAAATAAAGTAGAAATAATACTACATGACGTAGTTCATTTAGTTGGGAATGAAAGGTACCTTTTTTAAAGCATGCAAGTAAACAAATTTTTCTAATATTTTCATCGAATTTGTTCTATACTAGCTTTGATTCTTGTGAATTTATTAGATGTCAGTTTTTGAAATTGCGAAGTAATTTGAGATCCACTCAATGCAGGAAATGGTGAGAAAAGTAAGAAGTCTATGCCGTGCAGAATGTAGCAGCAGGCTGATAAGTTCCCGTGATGTCTCATTACATGCATTTGTTTACGCTTATGTTTCTTATACCTAACGAAGTGTTTTTTTATTCGTCCTAATAAATTTTATTCCAAGATAAAACCATACGTTCACTTCCACTATAGAGGCTAGACGAGAAATCCAGATAAACACACAAACGAACAAACTCCCTTCCGCCTTTATAATATTAATTACGATTATCCCGAGATTGCAGACAACAAAGAATGTATGAATTTACAAGCTATTCTTTTGCAAGCACAATACAGAAATAGTCGCTAAGGTACAAATTATAAATGCTATCGCAATTTGACATATCTCTTCACTATGCAACGCTGAAGGTTGAATTCGTCTGAGTGCGCTATGTTATATGAATACTGAGGATGTTAAAAAGAATATCGACAATTCTTATACTTTAGGCCATATAGCCATATACTGCCAATATAAATGCAACAATAATGAATGGGTCTAAGTATATATATACACAGGGATACTAGACGAATAAATAATGTTGTCGCACATACTGTCTACAATCATTCATTACTGCAAAACTGCCAGATTAACAAACAACTGTCAAACGTTTTTGTGTTACTACAATGAAGTTTTATAAGTAATATATATATATACACACACATACACATACATACGTACATACATTGTAACTAGAAATAGTACACATCCAATTGTAGTATTATCCAAACCAATACCGTTGAAATAAGATAATGGCGTTTAGTGAGTACTTTAATGCGAAAGTATTTTGATAACCTCGCAACAACATCTCTGTTAATCCTCGGTAACTAAAATCTCTGTAACTCAAAAGAATTGAAATAGGAGATTTACGGGGGGAGAACAGAAAACTATTTTAAATTTAAATTGTATATCGTGTGAGATATCATTTATAAGATTGGTTCCAAAACTATTTTTAATATTGTGCAAATAATATTAAGCATATTATGTCTCCCCATGTCGGTTATTAGTAAAGTTAAAATTAGAAAAAAAACAGCATTATTAGAATATTATCTTAAGTTTCACCGTAAAATCATGGCGATTATTCTGAATTTCATATTGTTTCAGCTATTATGATTTTACGGGTAAAAAGGATATACATAATTTATTTCCATGATGAAAAATAATATTAATATTTATAAACAGTTTAATAGAAGTGTTATGGACGATGTGAGATAAGATGTGAGATGTGATATAAGAAAACCTCGAGTTTTTCTCGTAATTAATAATTTTTATTTAAATAGTACAGATCATATTTAAAGTTTAATTTAAATTCATCATTGATTGCGATCTAGTACAACACACATAATTTTTTATTTAACGTTCTTTGGCTGACTGTGGTATTTGTGGCGTTGAGTCCGACAAATATATATTTACACATAGATTGAAGACTTGATAAATACTTACAAAATATGCACTCATTCGAAGATTTATACTCAGAAATATGGTGAATTTTTCATACAATTTTTTTCGCAATGATAAATTAAAAGATATAGGCATGCAATTAAATTTCTTACGACTGCGAAAAATATGCTATTAATGGCATTAGTTCTTGTATAACAGTAACATTTTTTGTATGTTTTGTTTCTATCTATTTATTCATATGGTTTCACGTGTGTTCCCAATATGCGGTAAAAGTTTCCGGTCTCTTTTTAAAGTAATCGAAAACAATTTCTGATTTTTTCATGATTCTGAATTTTTCATACTTCAATAAAATATTACACAAAAACTCAAATAAATAAATAAGATAATTTAATATAGTAATGATTATATTAATTGGGAGGCGAAAGTTAAAAAAAACCACTCAAAACTTATTTTTTGAATTCAATTTTAACAATGAAATTCCCAACTTAATTCGTTTAGTAATTTTACGCTACGTGCCATTAAAGGGACAAATGTAGACAGACAGAGAGAAATAGTTGTATTCTGTGCTTCAGTTTATTAATTCCTTGGGTTCATTAAACGGTGTGGTGTAAATATTTGTTAAATAATATTTATGGAAAAAATTAGGAAAGAGCAAATTAAAAAAAGACTTAGAAACATAACATAGTTTGTATCAAGACACGACTCATTGTAAAACGACAAATATTGAACATGATACGCTATTAAACGGATATACAAACAAACTCGAGAGATAGAAACTATAAATGGAATATGGAATCTCCATCTAAATCCGTTTACTAATTTTTACCCGGTACGCCGACAAACGGACGCACGGGAAAAAGAAATAAAAACTATTATATTTTATTTTCCACCTTATTCATAGTCTTCTTTGTTTATTAGAGGGTGTGGCGTAAAAGTTTTTTAAAGTAATCTGTAAAATTTGAAAAAAAAACACTAAAGATAGAACAAGTGACGAGGTTTTTAACAACATACAATATTCTGTAAAACAATACTGGACTAGACACTGTATTTATAAGGAGAGGATTCTCACCATCGGCCTCCGAAAAATGTAACAAGTATGTTTGAATTATATTCTGAATGCCAGCGAAGGAAACGACTTAGAGAAGGTAACATTGTAAAATGCACTACACTGTGTCGTTGCCTCTCATATTTCGTACGTATATCATACGATGTTCCACTAAGAAATAATTTGGAAATAAAATCAATGCTTACGATTGGTTCATAGTTCAAATATTTACCATTAAACAAAGAAAATTTTATTTTCCGTCGTAAATATGCTCAAACTGATGTGATTTAAAAATATGTTTAAAAAAATATATATACAAGAAAAAATGAATCTTGTAAATGTTTATAAAGTAAACTATAACAAAAAAGTTACACAAAAAACTTGACTGAAAAATACGGTTTTAAAAGTAAAAATATAATGATATAGAATTATATTTTGATTTTGAATGAGATATAACAATAATTTAAACAATAATGCTATACGAATTTATACTTGTCTAGCAGCAAACTGGGATTCCCTGTGACATGATAACCAGAAACAAGGCGTGACAAATATTTGTTTCCTTCGTGATACAAATATTTGTCCAGTTGTAAGAATTAAACACGTAGTCCTTCACTTGATTGCCTAATACTTAAACCACTACATCAAATCGATGTTAAGTAGTTGTCAGTAATCAAGTTTATTAATGCAGTCCATTTCTTTTCATTATATTTACTAATAAACTGATTTCAATTAAATAATTTACAATTAAAAAAATTATGTCCATTTAATTCTTAGATTTGTATTTTCATAAGCGTGAAAAGGTACTAGCTAGAAGTCATAGAGCTAAGTAAAACACCTGGCTGAAAGTTGGTTTGGAAACAAAATTATTCCAGGAACATCTTCATTAAAATATCCTTTGAAAAGTATTTATTTTCAATTTCCGACCAAATTTTTTATCGTTTGTATTTTACATAAAAATATGAATTTTTTTATAAACAGTGTCAATTTAAAAAAAACCGTTTTTGAATCTATAATATATATATATATATATATATATATATATATATATATACGTGTGTGTTTGTATTATAAATAATACGAGAACGAATATATTTGATATAATCAAATTAAATTTATCGTAAAGAAATGATACCTTGTGGCCATTGTAATTGATGGGGGAAGCTAGTAATTTCCTCACGTAACAAAATAAAAAAAAAACAAAATGTTTTATGTAATTGTCCAAAACTATAAGTGAATAAAAAAAATACCCTTACTCTGTCAATGTCTGTTAGATAAATTCTAACTTATCTTTTATCCATATTCCAAATAAGATTTTAAAATTTAGGTTACGTTTCCAGAGTGAAAACTCTACCAAATAAATATGTAGAGTAACCATGATCACGCTATTGCTTAGAATCGATGTTGTTTGTTTAAAATATTTCTAAAATTAACTTTTTTTCATTGCTCTTTTTCTCTGCCCTACCTTTATTGAATTATATCTATATTACTGATTCCAGTCTGTTGATTGTTACGATACGTGAAATTGCACTTAGCTACTAAAAATAAATCATTTAAGAACATGAGAGTGCGCGTATATAAAGGTGTATTTATGGAAACAATTATGTTATTAAACGAAAGTGATTATTAGTTAATGCAGCAGAAGAATTAAAAGTGAAAATGAAAATATTTTGAAAATAATGTTATGCCAAAAAAAAGAAAATATTTAAAAATAATGTTGTGCCAAAAAAGTAAAGCAAATTGATTACGTGAAGTGTAATGAAAAATTTACAAAAATGTATGATAACAAGAAAGAAGTACTGAACGAAATAAACAAAGTCCAATAAAACGTCGTAATACAGATTTTTAAAAATAAAAGAGCATTTATAACAGTGGATACATAAAACGGAAAGAGGAAGAAAATAACTTTAATTGTGAAAGTAACTAAATTAAAATAAACAAATATCATTATATATATATATATATATATATATACATATATAAAAATATATATATAAAAAGGATATACTTACGTATTTCACCAAAGGCCACTGCAATAACGCTCAATAGGGAACAAGTCGTCAGCAACATGTTGGATACCATATGAGTACAGAGTCCGCTAACGATATCTAACACCGAAACTTTGAACCGATTTTACAGTAGTGTTATCATAAGCTAAAGACCACTTTGCCAAAAAAGTTTAATACAACTGAAGTAACAAGTATATTTTAAAGTTTAATAAAAAATCATTGCTTTAATATACACATATAATATACATTATTATTAGTATTAGTTATGCTTAAATAAAAAAATTACGATAAACTATTTAAAATTAATTGACTCTTAATTCAAGTTCAATATATTGTTAAATATAACGTTATACATTTGAAATTGAAAGTGTATAAACTATTCAGCACATAAACAGAAATATTTGAACTTAATTTGGGTCAATACAACTAAAAATTGTAAAGAATTGAAAGGAAAATAGTCGATGTTAAATAGTTGTTAATTAATAAGTTATTAAGTTAGAAATTGTTATGGATTCAGTGTGTTGTGAAAGTTAAATTTTATGTGTGTTTTATCAAAATAATTTTTGAGCATGATATAAATTCCGTTGTTATTTTTATATTGTTAAAATGATGTTTAATTTTATTTAAATATACTGTTATTAATTTTGTAATGTAAAATTAAGATGGATTTTGCGTATACGATTTATCCATAAAGCTTTAACCCAAACTTCTTTTTATTGAAAACTATATCGAGATATTTAAACCAATCTACCGGCAGACGATTTACTGAAATAGTAGTAGAGTTGAACAGTTATCGCGAGTAACTGGGACCGAGTGAAGTATGTAGTAAAGGTTTAGTTAAGTTGCGCGCGAGATCGTATTAGTGTGTGTGTGGAGTGCATATTGTCTATTTGTGTGTGAAAGTGTTTACATGTTTGCGTCGTTAAATAAGCTAGCCACAGAGTGGGCGAGTTCTGATGTACTTTAATTTATTCGGTTATTTAATTAATGGATGCTGTGAATGCAAAACATATTAATATCATTAAATTTTATAATGAATAACATGAAAGTTATAATGAATTTTTTTGGTCGTAACATGTATAAAAGAAACAATTTAACCTCGTAAGGAAGTTTTGATTACATAATTCACAAATATTGTTTCGTTACCTCAACATGTAGTCGCAACGATTATAATTTAATAAATACATATTTAATTATAACTGGTACGAATACAGCTAATTAAAATTGCTACAATGAAATAGATTATAATCTATTTCATTTTTTATATTTTGAGGCAGTTTTTAAGTAATAACTAAGAATATATGTTATTAGATTATATTCAAAATGTTTGTTGTCAACTAGACGTTTCGTTTAAACAGATATAAGAATAAATAAGCATGACGAATGTGAAATAATTTCTTTGTATATACATTTTAAAATAAAAAAACTTTATATAAAAGGAAAAAGTTACTTTAATATTGAAAACACTAATTATCACATACTCTTATTACGTACTTGTAAATGTCTTATGATCTTTTTACGTATTGATATGTATATTTTATATAATACTAAATAAGACGCTACTTAATATAAGTTTCAATTTACGAAGAAGTTAAACACTAATTTAATTGTACATAAAATTTGAATGTTTTATATTGAAAGCAGTGGGAAAAGGAGATGTCGGATGAAAGAGAATAAGAAAAATTTTGTTGAGAACGTTTGGATATGTATGATTCATGTACACAGTTCAACACATTTAACTCACTAATACTCTTTCTGTTAATTTTTTTTATATAATTAAACTAATGGGTTAAGAATGTAAAGGGCGGAATATTTTAATGATGATTTATGAAGGAAAATACTTTTATTTAATGCCAGCTTTATTAAAAGCATTTCAGAAAAGCTATTATTACATGATTTCTTCTAAGTCTTTATTTTTAACCAACTTCGAAATTGGAGGAGGTTCTCAATTCAATTGTACTTGTTTTCTTGTGTATTTCCAAACTGGTTCATAATTATCTCATATCTCTAGTAATTATAAACCAGTTTGGATGAGTATTTTTATATTATTAAGGATATATCTACAGTGTGGCGTCATAATCATGATATGATATTTTTAGAATTTGACAATGGAAATTGAAGGTGTATCATAGAATTACTCAACATTGAACAGTACATATGCCGTGATCCAGTTTAAATGATATAGGTCTAACTATAATTTTATAAGATATGACTAAGGGTGATATTTGTTTTATAGCAAAATCTAAATACAGTCATGGAGCCAGAAAATAGTGACAGGAAATATTTTGTCATAAAGAGTAAACTTATTTAGTTTGGACTCTTTTAACTTGTGTTGACGTAAGCAAGAAAGTAACAACCTAAATAAGTAGATACATTTACAAAGGCACGAAACAATACGCAATTAGCAGGTATGAGGAAGGCAGAAAAATCATTTTAACACATCATTCCACACAAAGTTTGAGTCTTACTTAACCCCTTCAAGTGTTTCAAAATCTTAGCACTTATGCATGTATGTTCAAATTTATTTATGCAATTATTCCTGTAGTTTCGATGGGCATACAATCAATATATATACATATGTTCTTTATAAACAAAATATTTCTAACCTCATACTAATAAAGAGAAAAGGATGAAAGTAATTTGTTTAACATTATTTTTCAATTTGACTACCTTTATTGTACAATATTAACATATTTAAAATCTAAAATACAATTTGCAAAGTTCAAATTATTTAAATTAATGTGAATTAAAACATTTTTCTAACATATTTTCATAAAGAATATATTAAACATTTTTTGAAATTCTAAAAATTGTTTGCCATACCATAGACTATTATTTTTTAAATATATATATTTTCTAAGTTTCAGTTCAACTTATTCATTAATATCAGAGTTAGGTTATTGATAAATAGATGAACAGTGAACAATCTACACTAAGGTTTCTCTAACATTTTTTTATAACCAAAAAAAACCAACGGCGACAAGAGACATATTTTTTTGAAAAATATTTGCTTATATTAAATATTTTTTATCATAACGTAATATATATATATATATATATATATATATATATATATACATATATATATTTCTTTTTTTTAGAAGAAAATATTCCCTAAATATCTGTCAAAAATAGCAAAAAATATTTAAATATAGTATTTTGTTGTACATAAGTATTCTAACCCTAAACACGCCTATAAAATAAACCTCCAATGCATGGCTGCACTTGTGACAAATCTGTCCCATATCATTAACGAGCTTTCCGCGCGCCGGTGTAGGCGATGTGAGGTAACGCAGAGCGCGTCGGCCGGTGTACAAGAGTCGGTGCGGCACCTTACACTGTTTGTTACATTGGCGGCAAATAGACGCGAAACGAAACAATTTTTATTAGGTTGCGTTAGATGCGAATATTAATTAGTGAATGGAAATTGTTAATATTATGTTTGTAAATATTTCGATTAAATAAAGTGTGGCAATGGTCATAAAGTATTTCTTATTTATTCATATAATTAGAATTATTATTATTTACCCGTTTCATATTTATAAATTATTTACAAAATAAAAAGGACCTGAAATATCGGAATAGATTTTAATTTTTAAGTCGGCCTTTAAAGTTACAAACTGCAAAAACGTTATCAAAATATATTAAGGAACTTTTGGTTGACGTCCGATTAAATTTTTCATATTTTAAACCTATTGCATACAGTTTTGACCACATTTAAGCTGTCAAATAGAAAAAAATTCTGTCATAATACATTTAATATTTTTTCACATAAAATGAAAAGAATTGGAAATCAATTAATTGGAATAATTAGATAAACATGTAAAAAAGGGATTAAAATATTAACAACGTTACTGTTAAAAGCTCGGTACAAAAATTTGAAGGAGTCGATAGCTCGACATATTTTTGATGTGAAAAGTCATGTTTACGGAATCAAAAATTTCAAGGCAAAATAAGAAGTTCGAGTTAATTTAGATGGCACACAAATTATGGTACAAATAGATTTTATGAAATTACGTAACTAAATTTGCTAAAGAGATCCAGTCTACATATTTTGGTCCATATAAAGAACAACTTACCGTTCATACAGATGTGTTTTACTTGAAAGGTGTCGATACGGTACAAGTAGCTACTTTTGCAACTGTGAACGATAATTTGAATCATCAAGCCCATGTTGTATGGGGTAACATGAAGCCTATACTACCGGAAATTTTGAGTGTAAGAGATGTTCGAACATTTCAGTTATTTTCCAATGATTCTACTTCGCGATATTGAAACCGAACTAACATTATTTTTAATAGAAATTTTCCTCGACTGACATTTGGACTTACAGTAAATTTGTCCAAGGATCCATGGATGGTGTCGGCAGTGTATTTAAAAAAGGGCCGATAATTGTGTTTTGAAAGGGAAAACTGTCAAAACAGCTACAGATTTTGTCAATTTATTCAAAAAATCAAAAAATCCCGTCAATAAAATTGTGACTGTAAAGAAAATAGTTCCTGAAAAATTAAATGCTGTCTATACCTGGCATCATGAAGGTAACAAAAATAACGTGGCAGAGAGCATTTGGTGTATGCATATATTTGTATCAACATGCAAAACTACTGGGAAAAAAATAAAATGGAGACATTTTTCACTGAACCATCAGAAATTCTAAGGGATATTATAGTTTCAGTAGTTCGGATAATGAAAACTTGCAGACGCTTCCAGATCGACTCCACGAAAACAACAATTGTGCTGGTACATCGTACAGCCAAGATAAAGAAGATTTGAATCCAAATTCGATTTGTCCTATGACATTTTTGTTTCTAAATGTACCAAAAAAGCAAAACATTACGTATAAATACTCCGTCATTACAGACTGTAGTTGATGATGAAGGTGATGTAAAAGTTACTTTCTTACGATGTAAATGTAACTCTGCTAATCTTTCATTCAATTCTTATAGGTAATAAGATATGGTCTAAAAATGAAGATTTAATTTTGATGAAATTTGTTTTATATTTTTATTACAACTGGTATTTAGAGAAAACTATCTTTATTCAGGGAACGTCGCCATCATTTCCGGGAATGTTCGGTATCAAATCACTTAAAAGGGCATTGTACTATAATCCGAGGAGATGTTCTCTGTGATATGTCCGTAGTTGATTATCAAGTTCTGACCATATTTATATGGAATTCATTCGAAACTATTTTCTTTCAAACAAAAAAGAATCGGTTAACGCTAATTGAGAACCTCCCCTTTTTTTAAGTCGGTTAAAAATGCGATCATAGTCCCTTTTTGGTTGGCAAAAGTCGGGGCGGGTAGTTAGTAAGAAAATATTTGGGTGAAATTTAAAATAAAGCTTTTACATTAATTATTTTATATTAAGCTAAATATCGTTAATCTAAAACAAATTTAGCACTTCTCTAGCACTTGCCCACTTTTCCTTTAAGAAACTGCGTAGCAATAAAAGTGTTGACCCATATCTAACTTATTTATTTACTCCAAAGTCCTTGAGAGTATTGTCCAGGGCTAACCAGTTAACTTCTTCGACACTTGTAAATATCTAAGTCCATTTCAATCCGGTTTTAAAACAATTCACAACTGACCTTGTTAAGTTACAAGTGACCCTGTTAAAATTACTGGTAATGTGTGCTTGACCATGACTGGACTCATCATACTTGTGATTCTTGACTTCAGCAGTGTATTCAACTCCGCTGATTCGGATACCGTGTCAATTCATTTGATTTTTTTAAGTCCAAATTTCTTTTAAAGGTTTCAACTAAATTCTGCACATCACCAGCAGAGAGTTACACCGCATTGGGGAGAAATACTCTTTATTTTCTTTTTCTCAGTATTCATTGACTGCATTATTTAAAATATTCTCGAAAATTATCAACTTTATAGTAATGATATGCAAATTTTTGCACATCCAAACTTTTCTTCTTTTCCTATTATTATTGATTCTTCATCAGAATCTTGTTGCAAACAGTAAGCGGTTTCATAAAATGAGTGTTTTGAGTAATCTGAAAAAGTTCTAAGTTATGATTATTAATAGTCGAAGGTTTCTTGTATTTTTTAGCATATTCAGTTTATAGTTAGCTATTGAAAATTGCGTTTATTGTTTTTAATTACTTGTAATCCCCAAAAATTATATTACCGTTAGACAGTATAATCCTGTATTTGAATGACAGTCGTATTTCAAATAGTTCGTCTTCCATTTATTCTTTACTTTCATTCTCATTTTTCATTATTTTAACTAGGTCGCAGAATCAAAATGATCTCATCAGCAAATTAGCAAAAAGGGGTATTTTTTCTACTTATTCAAATAGTGTCTTAGACGCTATGTCTTGTAAATAGAATTTCGAAAAGATATTGACGAAATCTTAAATAAATCTTTAAAAAGTTTACTGGATTTAAAATTGTTTATTTATATGAAGAATATTATTTTATAAGAAAATTATAAAAAATTAATAATTTTGGCGAAATAGTCTGCTGATTTATTTAATTTTTTAGGTTCACGTACTTCACAACCGAAAAAGGGTTAAGTTTGTTTTCCTAATGAATGGCTAGAGGTATCAAGTTAAGATTGTATACTAAATACCAATTAATATAATATATTAATTTAATACTAAAATTATATAATACATTAATTATTAAGGTCTTCGACTAACATTCTGGATCAAATCTTACAGGCTTTGGTTAGTGAGTCAGTTAGTGTCATCAGACGTTATATTTATAGATCGTACCTTTTAAGGCATTGAGATAGAAACTTGAGTTTTTTATAGGACTATCCGTACGATGTACCAGTATAAACGTTGTTTTCGTGGCCGAGGAGTCGATCCGGAAGTGTCCGCCAGTTTTCATTATGGGAACTACTGAAACTATACACATCACAATAGACGCTTTTTCTGGTAAACGTCATAGGCAGTAATTCTTGAAATACGTAGGTGTCTACCCTTTCTGATGGTTCGTCTTCAATGAAAAATGTCTCCATTTTATTTTTTTCAGTCCCGTAAAAAACTTAAGTTTCTATCTCAATGCCTTAAAAGGTACGATCTATAAATATAACGTCTGATGACACTAACTAACTGACTCACTAACCAAAGCCGTTAGTGTAGGGTTTGATCTAGAATCTTGAAATCTAGTATGTATGTCCTATGACACAAGTAAAGGAAAGATACACGTCATTAATTTCTCATAGAAAAATTATTAGGTAACAAATTCAATTTTTTTTGTTTACAAAATGGGTATAATACTAAGTTTTACGATAGTATGATATAATTGGAGGTGTATGATAATAAACCTCTAGGGTGTAATGAATCCTGTGCAATATACGTTATACACAGAAATGAAAAAAAATGCTCCAAATTAAACCCGAAACGATTGCATTCGAGAAATAAAACAAAATGACTTGATGTCGAATGTACAGCTGGTGACAAATGGGACACGCCCTTTTATAATAATTAAAAGTGCATTGAATTTTAACAGCTAAATTCTCGATTCATATTTATTAGACCTAACCGAAGATGGCTATTAGACTTACGATGGTTCCATATATTTAGGCAGATATAAAAGTTCATATATTTAAGGTTGTATAGCATGCTTATTAAACTGTTTAAAATTTGTTAATAAATATTTTAAGTAAGAAAATTTTTTTTAAAAAGTTCATTTCTTCCAAAGCGATGTTAAATCTCATATGGAGTAATCAGATGGATTTATATTCTAAATATTTTAGGAAATAGGGACGCTCAAGTTTTAGGGTTTCCTCAGTCAAACGGCAAAAAACCCTTGTAATTTTGTCTCTCCACTTATCCGTCTGTCTGCCTATTCGTTTATCTGCTCGTATGTCACATCCATTTTACTCGAAGATCATTAGCACTATATAGATGAAATTTGGAAGGTCAGTGTGTTCTATGAATCGCTATGCAATGAAATAGTGGAATTATGAAACAATAAAACTAAGTGAGGCACTCCATACTGTAAGGGATCAAAGAAATCCAGTGCACATTATTTGGTGTTACGGAACGCGAGTCGAACTCGCGCACGAAGGGTTCCACCTGTATTTTTTACTTATTTTGTGGTATAAGTCTTAATTATAACTATAAAAAATTGGAAAAAAGGATTTACCAATTTTTTGAAAAGCTTTTTTCAACACTATATTTTTTGTGTGTATTTTTTATCCTTTTCCTTCTTTCACAAGAGTGATTCCCTCCATCATAATGAACTTAAAATATTTTTAGTAAATATGGAAAAAAGCAAAGGCTTCCCAGATAACCACTTTCAAAGTTGGAAATGAAAAAAATCTTATCACAAGATCACTCAACACATTTATTAAATTAAATCCTAGTAAGCACAGAAAAACAAAACTTTCAGAAAACCCAACTTCAAAATAAAAGTTTCAGTAATAAAATCTGACAAAACGCAGTATTAATATAACTTTTTCCATAATTTTCATTAGAGCTGTGATTCTATTCATTATTTTACGTAAGAAAAAATATAAATGCGTTTATTAAAAGTAGTTTCTTTTAATGTTACATTTCTTCTTTTTAATATTTAGAACAAATGGGTCGAAATAATTACATGAAGGTGTGTCCTAATATAATATATACATTTTATTTTTTTATTTATCATACTTTACTGTAAACTTACAACACTAAATATTCAGTAGCGGACTTCTTGCTACAAGAGCAACCTCGTATATATGACAATGACTAAAAAGATAGAAACAATATTGGATTTATAACGATATTAGATAAACTACATAGCATTTTTTGTATTGCAAAAAATGACATGACAGAAAATAAATGCATAACGTCAAATATAAATTTTATAAGAATATATCGATTTTAAATAAACCGAGACCAGAAGTCAAAATAAGTGTAATTTTCGTAAAGCACAAGGAAAATATATATATTTTCCACAAATACAAAATAAAATTATTTATGGGCATTGTAAAGTATATTATTGTTTGTAGGCACCAATGGCATTCTTACGATATCTCCCAAATTAAAAAAAAATATTAAAGTTCCGAAAAGGGTAGAAACTGTTATAGTCAAAAAAGTTGGTGTGACAAAATTTTAGATAATTTGGGTATGTTTAACAAATGTAAATACCTCAATAATTTTAGAATATAACATGATCAGAAAAATTCTTCGAAATAACTCTTTATCAAAGCCAAAGAAATTGTAAAATTTAACTCATAAAAACAAAACTTCCAATTTTTAATTGGTGGCTCTAATGATTCGGCAACCATTGTGTATAAGTAAAATTTATAATGTATGATCATCTGGGGAAAATATCGAATTAAAATTAACAAGTTTGTCTCTTAGAGAATAATCTCGTTGCATTTTAATTCCCAACCCCGTTTTAATTCCCGAATTAATCCCAATAATAAAAATTCACCTTTTTATAATTCACACCTATAATCGGGCTCCCATACACTGTCTCCGTATTAAATTTAAAATTGTTATTTTGAATAATCTCGGAGACAATGGTTTGTGACAGACGGGCGGACACCGAAGTGATTCCTTTAGTATATCTTTTTTTCAGTTTTGCCACAGAACACTAAAAATATGTATTAATCCGTGTTTTATATCTATATCTGCACAGGAAAATAGTCTTTTTTCGTTCATTTTTATGATTCCGTAGCCAAAAGAAAAAAACCTTTATAATTTTTATCCTTTTATAATTAACCTTTATAATTTCGTTTTGTCCGTCTGCCTGTCTACCCGTATATCACAGCCATTTTACACGGAATCTATTGGCACTATATAAACGAAATTTGGATGGTAGGCGTTCTATGAACCGCTAAACAATGAAATAGGATATTATGAAAACAATTATATTAAGGGTGGCACTACTAGAACTACACAACATATCTTATTAAATATTCGTTAAAAGTTTATTTTATGTTGAAAGTATATTTTGTCAAAGTTAACAAAATATACTTTCAACAGAAAATAAAATTTTAACGAATATTTAATAAGATATGTTGTGTAGTTCTTGACAATGGGATATTTTCGGTCGGTACCGAAAATATACGGTACCGCAACAATAATTTTGTTGTTCACAGTGTCTTTAAGAAACACACATAAGTTAAATATAGTTTGGTGCTATGGAACCCTTCGTGCGTGAGCCCGACTCGCACTTGGTTGATTTATTTTTTTCATAATTTTGATTTTAGTAGATATTCAACATATTTTTATAGATATCCTTAACAGTTTCTCTAGAACTAAATTAAAAAATAATTCAAAAACTATAGTTTTAGAATCCTTACAATTTGCATTTTCACTAGATATGAAATTATAAAATTGTTTTTCGATTACCTTATTTGCACCCCTAAAATTTTTAGAAAAATATCCTTGAATGCTAATTATGGAAAAATAAATGAGTTAATATGCTTTGTCACCATGACAAAAGCCAAGTTTCTATGTGAAAACGGTTTTTGGAAAAAATGGCTGTGACCAACGGACAGATATGTAATTCCTTTTCCTTCATTTGAGACACGGATCCGAAGAAGAATAGGAGTGAAAGACACACAGATACATTATTATGGTAATTTAAGCGGCCGATACCAGCCGATACTGCAAGATACTCCCCTGCACCTAATATCGTGTACAAGCCATCATTAGACAAAAACTAGCTGAGTACGAGTTGAGTGGCACTCGCTCCAGGAGAGTTTGGTACAAAATAGTAAAAGTTTCAGGGTCCATAGTACTTACAATTTTTACATACGTAGATATGATTTTTGATACTCCCCGGTATTTATTTTATATATACAACAATATTCAGTATTCGGCCTTTAAATAGATTATATACATAATATTGAGTATAAATTACTTCTTTAATTGTTGTCATTTTTGAAAAAGAATTTTTTAAAGATTATAAAGTTGATCAATTTGACAGTTCCCACATCTAACGATCTTTAAGTTTTTTTTGTAAAAATGCATTTCCGCTCTATTCAAAGGCCTGGTTTCAATGTAATCCACAGGATTTGGTATAGTTTTTTTTGTTGAATGGTGTTGACTATATGTGTTTACGTATTTTCCCTTCTATTTCTTTAAAAAAAATTGTAACCATTTTTTCATTATTATACGCCATTCGAATGATGCATTTAAAAAGTTTTCTTTTGTATATACAAACATTAGCTTATTTTGAAAATAAGCTAAAGCTGGGGTCTCTACTATATTCAACTTTAGTTTCTGAAAATAATCTATTTTCTCATCATTAGATCAAATTCAGTATTTTTGACGCGAAACTACATCTTACCAGACGCGAGAGGATGATTTCTTACTGTGTACAATCCAAAAATTTATATTTAAATTAAAATATTTCTATTGCGGAACAGCCATAGCAATTTAATTACATTATTAGATTTATTATGTAGTCCTATTTTGTAATACAGTCTCAAATTTTTAAGTCTAGAATGCAGCAGTATTACAAAATTATTTATTATGTAGTCTTATTTTGTAATACAACTATTACAAAATGTAGTATTACAAAATTATTTAAATGATTTATTACGTAGTCCTATTTTTTAATACAACTATTACAAAATTATTTAAATGATTTATTATGTAGTCCTATTTTGTAATACAACTCTCAAATTTTTAACTCTAGAATGCAACAATATCACAAAATTATTTAAATTTCACGCGATTATAAAAAAAAACTAACACCGTTTATTCGACAATATTTATACTATGTTCTGTCACCAAAAGAAAAAAATGTTGGTAACCCCATCTGTCCCTAATACGATAAACTTTATTAAAAGGGATTCAGTAGCGATGCAGTGCTACGTTGAAAGTTGTGGCACAGTTGCTAATGTTTATCTTTAATTATTTAGTTTATTATGACGTAAAAATGTTCAGTTCATGGCATCCTCTTCAATTTGTTCAGGATTAAATAGGTGTATTTTATGGTATTTTCAGTTACATTATCCTTTGAATCGAGATTCGAATTCAAATATACTTAACTCTAACCTACAATTGCCACAACCATTTGGACTCGTTATTGTGTTACTGACCAAATGTGTAAAAAACTTTTTAAAAGGCACATTTTCCACGTGTTTTAGTACAAATCCATAGATGTACATTATGAATATTATAATCGTATATTAATATTTCAAGAGTAGTAACAGAGTTCTTCTTTAAATTACATTTTGTTACAGATTTTATTTTAGGATTACTTTCTTTGACACATGACTCGCCCATCATCATTTCAGAATAACGATAATTGAATGATAAGTTACTCGAGTTTTCTTACTGATATCGATTTTGATCACCTGGCCTTTTAGAATGATATCAACAATAGCCATCTCCATCTCAACTAATTGTGCTACTTGCTACAATTTAGGTGCAGTTTGCGTGGTCAGGGTCCAGTTCTTGGTTAATTAAGTTATGATTTATTATTTATATTGAATCGGACAATTTTTTGAATGTCGTATATTTGAATTAAACATTTATTTGGAACAAAACGCTTTCAGTTTACTTACGAATAACTTAGCTTTCAAAATGTTTTCCGTTTCATTTTTTTACATTCTTGGATTTTATTTGTGAAAAAAAAAATAAAATTTGTCGTATCATTCTTCTTATAATTTCGTAAAATCTATTGCAATACGATTTTCAACTTTAAATTTGTACACAATGTGTATTTGACCGTTCGACATTAAAATAAAACCCCTACCAATACTAGTTGTCATAAATACTTTAAAATAGTGAAATAAATAAATAGGTCAAGAATAAAAAAAAATTTCAAACAAATTAAATACGTAACATTTTAATATAAACAAAATGTAAACACCATTTGCAATGTCTGTTACTGACCTTAGCAAAAGAGAAACGACACGCGGTGTCGGTTTTTATCGGCATCGGTAGCAAAGGAGCGCGGTGTGTTTGAAATTACATCCATACATACATACATTGAAATTTCAAACCACTTAAAACTATTCCTGTGACTAAACTACTAATTGTTTAGTGTACAGTTGGGAACACCATATGGTATATGTGAATTCATTTAATGTCGAAAGGTGACATTCACATTTATATTTTCGATTAGGAAATTTTTCAAATTCGATTTTTTTTCATTTCGACGATATTATTTGCACGAAGGCCTTTTATGCAAATAGTGCCTTCATTTAAAGATAAGCGGTACATCATAATTTAAAGTTAATTATATTTTCCACACAATGGAGGCATAAGGTTGTAGCACCGAAATCTTGAGAAATTGTCGAAAATTCGTGAATTCTTTTATTAATCAGTCTGCTTTCTAACATAAATGTCCGTGATGAAAAAAATACACTATTGTATATGAAAAGCTCTTTCCTTATAGAAAAGACATTAAGACCGCTTTAATGATACCGCGTCGTGATAGGGGGTCTTGAGGTCACCAACAAACTTATCTAATTCTGTATAGCTGAAGGTGCGGATGTTCTCACAGCTTCATGAGAAAGAACTACCGACGTCACCCGTGCCCTTGTCGTACTCAATGTTTTAAAACTTCATAGAAAATTTATTAAGTGACATTCGCAAACACGGAATTCTGTTCACACTTCTGTACACGTAAAAGCTGAAATCTTTAAGGGTGTTAGTTTTATTAAATAATTTATAAAATTGATATAATTTTCCCATGAATTTAGTTCAATTTATAAAACCGATATCATACTCGTATCTTTCATGGGACTAAAACAAATAACTAGATTCATTATATCCCTTTAACTAAATATATTAATGTGTCCAAAATTCATTCGTCGAATAATTTCCTCTTAAATTTTACTAGAACATCTCTCATAAGTGCATCGAAAAGCTTTTTGATGGTAAACCAGCTAAGTTGGATGAACCGAAATGTTTCTAGGTATAGTCAATTTTTGTTCAGAGTTAAATTTAACTGAGGACCCCATATTCGGTGACTCCCTTAACCTTAAGATCATATCATTTATTAAAATGATAAGATAAATTTGCTGACACAAAATTTGTATTTTTCGCAAATTTATTTTCAGATCGATAGCTGTAGACACCGATTAGAGATCTTCAAACATCTCCTGTAGTTGGTGTAAGTGTGATATCATCGGCAAACGTAAAGTGGAACAGTTTCTCTCCTTTAAATTAATATATTTGAGGGATCAGTTCAATAACCGAAAAATATCTTCTAGTGCTAACGAAAAAAGTTTAGGCGAAATAGTCTCCTCCTCTCACATACCTCTTTTATTTCTCTGGATGAATCCAATGATAAATCATGGAGTTTGGGCCGAATTATAAGCACGACTGTAGACTAATCTAATTATATCTTATTCCTATCATCCATTAAGTATCTCCGAAATGAGTGGAATACTGCCCAGTCCTCCGTCGAATGATATATCTTCTCGAAGCAGATAGAGGCAAAATGGAGAGGTCGGTTGTTTTCTACTAGCTGCTAGATGGAGCAATTGTAGCTATAGTAGAGAAATAAAGCAGAATCTAACTTTTCTACATGCCCAAAATGTTGAATGAGTGTTATCGTCAGAATCTGTATGCTAATGTTATAGATGTGGTCCAGCGTGCTGATTGAGTGGTAATTGCCTAGTTCAGTTTAATTACATCTGGTATATTTATAAAATTTCCCACGAGGATTCCGAGCATTTAGTGTTCCTACTAAATTTATCGCCTGATATCACTTTTAAAGCGTATGAATATTGTGAATATCTCAATAACTATGAAATTTACAATTCTGGCTGTAGTTTTCTGGTAAATTATAGAAAACTTCTTGCAACGCTGTTTTTTTTATAATTTCTTCTTTAACAATTTCAGAAATATGCAGGGAGGGGACATTTTCAACAATATCTGTAGGACTATCTCACGTAAAACTGAATATTCATTTTAGAGTCCTTATACCTTAATTTTTCAATTATTATCCACAAGATAAATGAAATTTTAAAAAAATCCGAGTACTTACTTTGTGCCAGGGAAAATTTCCACATCAATATTTTTAACTGTTAACTATCGAAATGTAAGAGTGAGCTGGTTAATATATTTTATCATTTTTCACATCAAATTTTAAATTTTAATATCAAACAGTTTCGGAGGAAAATGTTGTGCCATATTCTTAGCAAAATATTTATAAAACTGTCTTACATTAAATTCATATAAGAAAGTTAAACATTTATTGCTAATAAAATGCCTTTTAAAAAACCGACTTGAAAAAAAAGGTATTAAAAAGAAAAAATAATTAACTCAATATAAGTTATTTATTTTTGAAGTAGGGGCCAGCACTGTCGACCAACTTAAACAAATTAATAATTTAATTTAATTTATAATGTAAATTTAAAATCTTAACTTGTACATTAGAAGTACACAATACACGATACGAAAAACAACATAATACGAAACTTGTACACAATACGAAAAAGATTCATAAAGGGCGTATTCATAATATAATATTGCCGATCTACTCAAACGAGTAGATCGGCGGTGCTGGCATCGATTTATAAAAATAAGTAACTTGGTTATTTATTGCGAAAATATAGGTACCTATTTGGAGTTAATTATTTTTTACTTTTTAGTACCTTTTTTTGAACTCGGTTTTTTAAAAGGTATTTTATTCTAGAATGTTTAGTGATTAATGTTATTAATCATCACACTATAACTAACATTTAATTATTTTCTTTCTTAGAATTATCTCTTTGTCTAAATTGGTTATCAACAACATATAGAAATAAAGCGTCAGTAGTAACCGCTAATGGTCAGCTGTTAGCCGTTAAGGAGTTTCGTTCTACATATCCAAAATATAATATAAGGTTTTGCAAAGAAATAAATAAAGTAACAACTAACCAGTACCAAATATATTGAATCACCGTTGATTTACTACCATCCGTTAAGGAGTTACATTATTCATCTTCAGAACTCATCATCAGACCATAACCTGGTCGATGGTGCAGTTATTTTCCAAAATAGCAAATATCTTGAATCATATTTGATTTACTGCCGTTCCTTAAGGAGTTCCATCATTCATTTCTGGATTTCATCATCAGATCATCATCGTATTTATTGGGACCACCTCTAAGATACCATCTTTCGAACAAAAAAAAAGAATCATCAAAATCGCTTTACCCGGTAAAGAATTATCGCTGAACGTACATAAAACAAGGTTCCGATGAATTGAGAACCACCTCCTTTTTTTTGAAATCGGTTAAAAATATCTCACAAAACCATAATAGTATATAATAAATACAATAATGGTTTTGGAATCCTTACAAACCGGCTTTTTATTTCAGTATCTAAACAAAACAAGAAATAAAATAATCAAAGTACTCTAGTTACACCTTCTAAAATTGTGCTAGACCCTCTAAATTTTTGAGTTTTAGATATGCCCTTTACATATAATGTACATAATGCCATATTATGTCAAAAGGTACTTATATCTACTTCTATAGCCATATAGCTCCCGATAAGAAACCATATCGTAATATGTACCATATTATAGAACGGAATATTTTCTAATGATACAATATACTCTAGAACATATTCCAACTAACATTATAAAGAGGTAAAGTTGTTTGTTTTTCTGTTTGTAAATATGTACCAGTATGTAGGTTTATAGGGGGTAACCTTTGGAACTACTGATCCACTACACTATTCACGAGTAACATGGCTTATGTTTTATTGTGACACTATCTATAAAGCTTTTATATTTAAGACAAAATAGCGGGTTTGTTGAAAAACAAATTAAACAAAAAGCAAAAACAAATCGAAAATTAATATGAAACTCATTTTCATTAAAATATATTTTTAAAATTTATTTATTAAGTAATTATTTTAAAACAGCCCGATATGTAATAGCCGTCATCTTAAACGTCATTTTACAGCTTTTAGTTTGCAAAGTGAGATGGCACCACTGAACTTTTGTACACCTCTAACTATGAATTGTTCACGTAGAACATAAAACAATTGAAAAATGACGAATTATTTATCTATAAACGATTATCCTTTGCATGGTAATATTAACGACATATGTCTAAAAATCACAAATATTTAAACATACATCCCAGGCGAAGGCCAGTGCGGCTAAAGTACGCTGAATTGACGATACTCTCAGAGAATACACACATAGCGTCTCGCAAATCAATGGAGTATACGACTCAAGCGATTAAAATTGTGGAAAAAGTGAGTCTCTTACATTGAATATTTTTAAGTGAAACTGGTTATATCTACTAAAGACGCGCTACAAAGCCTAAAACAATAGTTTTTAAAAATTTTGGATTTTTCTGTTTGTCGGTTTATCTGTTTGTCTGTGCGCCCCTTCGTTGTGCACACGAATCTCAGCAACGGCTGATTGGATGTAGTTTTCAAGGATATATTTACATTAGCTTAGGCTAAAATTTAGGCTTGGTTTCATTTTAATCGGTTCATAAATAAAAAAAAAATATTTTGATCTTTAGAGTACGTTCGTTATTGCACGGTATAAGAGTAATATAATAATCAGCGGAACCGACTTAGCTGCCAACACCATTTATAAGTGTTTTTAGTAAACTTTATGCTTGTGGAGTTTTGAGGGTAAAAAGAAAAAAACACATAAACAAGTGAGCCGTCACGGGACGCCTGGCAGATGTGAAACATCGTGTTCGTACAAGTAATATGTATAAAAGACAAGATTATTACAGGAACTAAATATAGCGTAATGAAAAAATAAAGTATTACATATTCTTACAGAAAATGGTGACTTGTAAACAACAGCGTCGAACTGAGTGAGGAGGGGGTCGCGTAGTCGGTTGCGCATGGCGACACGTCGGTATACCGTATACTCTTCTACATATAGACTATATATATACCTTAGTACAGCGTGGCGACCCGTCGCCACGGCAAGCGTCGCCACGCCAACAATCCGGTTTATACCTGCGCCTATAGATGTTTCACATAAAAAATGTCTAATAGTTTTTCTTACTCCGAATACCATGCGAACGAAGTTGCGGGCACAGCTAATTTTGTTATATTTTTCAGTGGACAAGGTTCAATATAAATAAATTTTACTTGACATGAACGATCTATCTTCTAATAAAATATGAAATTTCTTTAAAATAGAATTGGTGCAACATGAAAAGAAAACATATTGAATCTAAGTTCGAGGCTATTTGACAACTATTATATTAGTATACTCAAACTTTCGTTCTCATGCGAGCAATTGTTCTAAAGCTAATGGGCTTAAAAAAAACTTAAAAACACCGACATATCTATACACAAACTTTTCAACTTTGTATATGTAGTCAATAAAATCAGTCGGTAGTTATATGAGCACCTATAATTAATTATTGATTTTATTATAATAGTGAAAAAGTGAGTACCATCGGTATCTAATACTTGTCGCCAACATGTAGGCAGAGCTAAAGTTCCACCCCTCGTAGAAATAATTGGGCCTTTTCAATCGACCTTGTAAAATTTGCTAGACTGTAAATTTAAAGATCTTTATTTTTACTAATGTGATCGCAAAGGTTAATGTAGGTTAAAAACTTTTTTCCAAGAGCCAGACATGTTAGGTTTTAATACGGATTAAAATGTTTTTTTCTAAATTTAATAGATAGTAATTTCACATATTATATTCTCTGTGTTGCTGCAAAAACATTTGTTCAAAATTCAAAAAAATTCGCGCTTTAAGGCATTTGGCGATTCCAATATTAACAAAGTAGTTTCAATTAGTAAATTTAATAATATTTATAGAAGGATTTTTATAAATACGGGAAAAGAACAGTATTCAGCAAGACATTAAAATTTAAATCTACCGTTTTTGATGGGCCTTGATTGCCATCTGCAAATTTCTATTTGAAATATTTTCATGCAAGTATAACATAAAAGCCGATAACTATTTAGGCTGTAAAATAAAAAGATTAAAATAGCATTTTAATGCCACACATACTTTTTTCAAAAATTAATATAAATTAAAAAAAAAACAGAACTGGTACACCAAGAAGTACAGGAATCATATACCTAATGTATAATGAAATTAACAGTATAATTGGAAAGAAAGTAATTTTATAAATTTACAAATCGGAATATATAATTCGGAATTTCCATAGCAGCCAAATTAAAAAAAAGTCTAAAAATCATTTGTAAGAAATAATGGAAAAATCGGAACCAATATATTAAATTCTTTATTTCAATATCACTTTATAAAAATAAATGATACTTTTTTCTTTTTCTTAAAATTTTATCCCATAAAATTAAATTCACACCATAAAAGGTCTCAAAATTTACTTTCTTTTCTTCTTTCTTCTTCTTCTTCTTCTTCAAGCGGTGCAACAATTCTTTGTGCATCTTGGCCTCTTTCACTTAATTATTCGCCTTTCTTCTCTTCAGTTGTCGAAGCTTTTCTATCCTCCTGAGGTCATCCTTGACACAATCGATTCATCGTTTTCTGGGCCTGCCTCTTCCAATACGGCATGTCGTATCCGGCATTTTTTCCAGTTGACCCGGGCGGGTCTACTAAACCGGTCTTAGAAGCTGTAACTTACAGAAACCAACAATAGTCTTTTGCCTTATCAATACTTCCAGTTCGTTGTTAATTCGTATACGATATATCTCATCCATTTCTCTCAAAAATTTTTCTGAATATCTTTCTTTTAAAAATGATTAGCTTTTGTTCATCTCTGCGTTAAAGGCCAGGTCTCGCACGAATAAATCACAACAGGTATTATGATAGTCCGGTAGATGACTAATCTGACCCTAGATATTTAAAATTATTCTTTTCCTTGATGGGGTCACATCCAACAAAGATGTCTGAAGGTAGCCTGGGTTGTTTTCTTGTCACGAAGCATTTAGTTTCAGAGTCGTTCACATGAAGTCCAAAAATTATTTTTCTGTCTTAAGGTTCGAACTTTGGGTTACCATTCGGACTTACTTGTAGACCTGCTGGTGATTACTATGCCATCAGCATACGCCGCAATTTGGAAGGTGTTGTAGTTAATGAGCGCGTTGGTGTTAAGCCTTCGAGTGATAGCCTTCAGAACAAGCTTAAAGACTATAGTGCGTTGCCTTATTTAACTCTGAAGTGGATCAAAGGGCTCTGATAATTCATTCTATATTATTATGACGAACTTGGAGTACTTCAGGATTACCTCAACAAGGTACACTAGCTTGCTGGACACGTCAAGATTTTTTCCACTCTCTTCTCGCTATCAACTCTTTTTTCTTATTCCATCAAATCTTTTTTCTTATCCGTCCATCAACTCTTATTTATTATTCATCCTAATATCATATAAAGTTTTTTACCAAAAAAATAATTAACCAATTTCAAATAAGTGATCACTGAATTAGAAAAATACTGAAAAGTACTAAATAATTAAAATACTATTACTCATACATAGTTTGCAGTACAAAATTATTTCCGAACATAAATAAATTTTAAAAATACTACTACCACAGGATAATATCAATGGAAAGTCAACGCCTCTCTCTCTCTCTCTCTCTCTCTTACGTCCATACACGCCCACACATATAAGCCCCACATTCAATTTGGAACCGACTCCAACAATCTCTAAAAGTCCGTTAACAGCCTTTCTCGCTCAGTGGTAATTCGAAATCGAAGAATTTTTTGATGTGAAACATCTATAGGCGCAGGTATAGACCGGATCGTTGGCGTGGCGACGCTTGCCGTGGCGACGGGTCGCCACGCTATACTAAGGTATATATATAGTCTATATGTAGTAGAATGTACGGTATGGCGACGTGTCGCCATGCGCAACCGACTACGCGACCCCCTCCTCACTCAGTTCGACGCTGTTGTTTACTACGATACACATAACCTGTGCTTTATTATTTTTGTATTAATTGTAAATAAATGTTTATTAAATAAAGTCACCATTTTTTGTAAGAAATTCGTAATACTTTATTTGTAAAAAGTTGTGTTTTTTTTATTTTTAATGCTTGTAATGTCTTACGTCCCTTAGAATATTACGGACTCACGAAGAAGAATGCCTGTATTAATCGTATCAAGGATATAAGTTACTCAGCAGATTCTTTCAACTTGCACGCTGGAACTATTTACTGCTGACTTCAAGGGAAGTTTAAATTTTAAAAAAGTCAATCGAAATCAAATATATGTGTATATATGAGCCCCATGCCCAACTTATAAATTTACCAAGAATGAATATATAAGTTACCAAGAAGAATGTGAAGAACATTAAAATGAATGGTTGTAAAAATATAATGAATAAGACAGAAAAGTACTACCAATAACGTCATGGTAACTACCAGATAAGTCCATAAAACCATTTCTGAAGTGATCAACGAAGCAGAAAGAACTATCTTGACAGAGTGCATCTCGCAGTATGCGTTAAATAATTTGAGTGTATGAAATATAGGTGAACACTGTAGGATATTCGTGCACGGTCTAGGCAGGTGAAATAAAATATGACACTATCCTCTTACATAGCAGGCAGTAGCATGAAGCTACTAACTTCAAGATCGAGGTTATCAATATAATAATTTAATAATTATTTTTACATGATCAAAATCGCTTCCGTCGAAGTTGAAATATCGATCCATGTGGAATAAGTAACGATACCCATAAATTTTGTAATACAAATATGTACTGAACTTTTTTAATATGTGGTATAATACAAAATGATTATCATACGAGTTCGTCTTATATTTGATTTGTTATTTTTCGTAAGTAATTTTTTAAAATTAAATCCATAAATACCCATAAATTTTGTAATACAAATATGTATTGAACTTTTTTAATATGTGGTATAATACAATATGCTTATCATACGAGTTCCTCTTATATTTGATTTGTTATTTTTTGTAAGTAATTTTTTAAAAATGATATCCATAAATACCCATAAATTTTGTAATACAAATATGTATTGAACTTTTTTAATATGTGGTATAATACAAAATGGTTATCATACGAGTTCGTCTTATATTTGATTTGTTATTTTTTGTAAGTAATTTTTTAAAATTAAATCCATAAATACCCATAAATTTTGTAATGCAAATATGTATTGAACTTTTTTTAATATGTGGTATAATACAAAATGGTTATCATACGAGTTCGTGTTATATTTGATTTGTTATTTTTTGTAAGTATTTTTTTTTAAATTTTATCTAAAAATACCCATAAATTTTGTAATACGAATATGTTTCGAACTTTTTTAATATGTGGTATAATACAAAATGATTATCATACGAGTTCGTCTTATATTTGATTTGTTATTTTTTGTAAGTAATTTTTTAAAAATTATATCCATAAATACCCATAAATTTTGTAATACAAATATGTATTGAACTTTTTTTAATATGTGGTATAATACAAAATGGTTATCATATGAGTTCGTCTTATATTTGGTTTGTTATTTTTTGTAAGTAATTTTTTAAAAATTATATCCATAAATATCCATAAATTTTGTAATACAAATATGTATTGAACTTTTTTAATATGTGGTATAATACAAAATGATTATCATACCAGTTCGTCTTATATTTGATTTGTTATTTTTTGTAAGTAATTTTTTAAAATTATATCCATATTAAACAAATTTGTATTAATAACATCGAATCAAATAGACGCATAGTTGTCACACCTTACTATTGCCGCGAGGACATGCGATTTCGCAAAGTACCAGCACGGACGAAGCAGACGAAAGTACAGCAGGCGGTCGCATCGCGGTACCGGAGGCCGGTTTCACTCCTTTGGGTTGCACCACACGCGTTGCCGCGGCGCGCAACGTGTTTTGCGCAACGCCCCTTGCAACACTGTCGGTCGCTAGCTTCGACGGCGAGCGATCACTCAGGGTACAGCGCGGTGTATAACTATCAGGAAGGGCTGATTAAGAATGCTACTTGGAGGTCAATTCTCAAATAGCTGCATTATTCTATGTAACTTATATATACTGAATACTTACCATATTTCGCAGTTCCCGAAGGGGCATGGACTTAAGAGACAGCCCCGTGTGTCCTTGCAGTTTCAAGACGTAGAGCATGAATCACTTCTATGCAATGAGCACGATGATACGCGTAGGGTTTTATGAGAGAGCAGGCACCCAAAGGTGAAAGTAGAATCAGGTGTAAAGTAGAATCACACGAATCCTTAGGATATGGTGGTTTTATTCACTTTGACTGGGCTGAGAGTGAACCGTCTTTGAGGCATTTAGAACGTTTTCAAAACAATGACGATACCAAATGACTGATTGAGTAGGGGCAGTCTCTAACTCTGTTGGGTATAAACGCTTGATGGTCTCTACAGCACGCTGATGGGGATTTTTGAAGATTTCTGTGCAATTGAGTGGCATGCGGCAGATCTTTACGGATTCCTAGAAAAGCCGTGAGACATCACCGGTGGTAGGTTGAGAATAGTATAACCGTAGTATGAAAACGTACATACGTCATAATAGTGAAACAGAATGACGGAAATCTTTAGAAGATAATCTCTTTAGTAACTTCATTGATCAAGGACCGATCGAACCACCCAAAGTGTTCGCGAAATGCGTTGTAGAAAAAAAATGGTAGTGTTGAATGTTGCTGATTTATTACGCAGAGAAATCTTTAGGTCATTTGAGTGGAAGTATTGTTTGCAGATATGGGACATTATGGAGACCTTCGTAAGTCCCTATATAGTTATGTAGTATGAGACGACCCGAGTGGTTGAAGCGTAGTGTACTTGTAGCTGATATAAAGACTTAACCCAAAAGAAGCAGAAGATAAAAATGTGGCTAAACGATCCCTATGACCTTTGGGATATGTTTAACAAATTAAGTTATAGTTATAATACTACTTTTTGGAAATACTTATATTTAATAGTTTAGTTATTCCTTTCTTTTAAATTACACCTAAAATTTCACAAAAATACAAGTACTTGACCGCCATATATCTGTTCGATAACTTACTTATTGCAATTGTTCCAAAATTTATGTTTTTAACTCGAACGGTCTACCAGGCAAAAATTACGACAAATCCTGCCGAAAACTGTTAGATCGACGAATAATTGTAATTTGGTTTTATTGTGGCCGCGTGATATTGGTGTATAAAACCAACATTATAACTTCTAAAATAATACATGTTTCTAAAATAATACATGTTTACTATCTATGTTCTGAACAACCGCAGTAACAAACGTAACGATCGGGCGGCCGTGGATTCATAACCACTGGCATGACAACCGGCGGCTTCACAAAGGGATCACATTGCGGCATATAAGAGAGGTCACAACAATACAATCCTTATTGATTAGTACATCCGTTCGACTTCGAGTTCAACTTTTGGTTCACTTCGCAGTTTGCTACAGTTCTAGTTTAAGCAATAGTCAAGTTTGCAAAAACACTTTTAATTAATAAAGAAATTGCCTCACGCCGACAAGAGGAGTATTCATTGGTAGTCGACCCAGCGAGCTCTCTCCCAACTTCATAATGATTAATTAAATACATCTGCACAAATATGATAGACAAAAGAATTCTCTGGAATAAAAAAAAAATAGTTACGCCGTGAACCATTCGTAGATTCCATAATCCTAATTATGAAGTCATGAATAGAACACTAAAGTAGGTCGGTATAAAAGAGAACCATTAACAAAAAGTTGAGTAATGCTAACGCACAAAACCTCGAGGACTACAAATATATATTTGTAGGCAAATATATGCAGTACGCAAAGCAAAGTATTTTTGTTCATCGGTACTTAAATATTCATTTGTTATAGTCAAGAGCATAAAATGACATCAGTCTCAATGTTGATAGAAAGTGAATAAACAGAAAATATTAGGCAACTAAGTATCTTCAACTAAGTAACTTTCTTCTTAAGTACAAAGAATTATATCCAACTCTGTCCAAATGAATATCGCTGGAATTCATTTGGACAGAGTATGATATAATTCTGTAAGGTTTGGACAGAACAAATGAAGGTTTGGACAGAACAACTGAAGGTTTGGACAGAACAACTGAAGGTTTGGACAACACAACTATCTTTGAAATTAAATTTAATGTTTCTCGATGTTTGACATATTACGGAGGATACTTTGAAAAACTATACGATATCAAATTAAATAAAAATATGCGTACAATTTTTTTTATTATTATCATGAGTTAATTACTAGTATCGCATTGGACATAATGGTCTAGTTAGACATAATAAAGTCAAACAATTGAGGCTGATAAACTCCTTGTTTCTCTCGTTTCCATAATACTTTTAAATAATAAACACCCTGCAAAATTTACCAAATGTCGTTGACAATCAAAAGGGGGCAACACGGGGCTTTTAGTTTCATAAATTACGACAGAATGTTTAAGTCTGATATATGTATATATTTTCTCATTATTTTAGTGGATAAAAATGAGAGAGAGCAAAGAGAGAGAGAAAATGAGACAGAGAGCAATATATATTTTCTCATTATTTTAGTGGATAAAAATGAGAGAGAGCAAAGAGAGAGAGAAAATGAGACAGAGAGCAATATATATTTTCTCATTATTTTAGTGGATAAAAATTAGAGAGAGCAATATATATTTTCTCATTATTTTAGTGGATAAAAATGAGAGAGAGCAAAGAGAGAGCAAAGAGAGAGAGAAAATGAGAGAGAGCAATATATATTTTCTCATTACTTTAGTGGATAAAAATGAGAAAGAGCAACGAAAGAGAGAAAATGAGAGAAAGCAATATTTATTTTCTCATTATTTTAGTGGATAAAATTAAGAGAGAGCAAAGTTATTTTATTTTATATACTTGTTTTCATTAATTTGTTTATTACAATACGATATTTAAAATGAGGTCCGTATTTGTCCAAAGTCTACGATAAATTGTGGTAAAATGATAAATTATAGCGGAAATGGATGCTTTTGAACCTAGGAAAGAAAGGTAAAGTTTAAAAATAGATATAATAAAAGAAATCCTACCTTTAGCAATTTTATGATAAAAATATTATTTTCAATACGGTTATGATTTTTTCCGAATAGTCTTTTCTTGTCGCCCATCGTTAGTTTAGTTTAAAAGTTACCATCGGATGAAAATAGGTAATTAATTTTTCCACGTTCAACCGGGGAGTGCGATTTTTTTAATAATATTAAGGGTTACATCTGTTAAAATAACTTTATTCCTTTCCATAGTTCCAGAAGTGGGTGTATCGATCGAATTGCTTTGGACGTACAAAAATATAAAATTTCTTGATTCGATAAAATGGTTTGCTAAAACAAAAAGATACAAAAAATATGGCAAACCATATAAAAAAAGTCTGCTTGTGAGGTTGCGTATATAAGTAATCATGAATACTTTTCAAAGTTATTACGTTATGTAACATCGCCGTGATATAAATAAGTACAGCGCCATCTCAACAAAAGTTAGAGAATTTGGCTGTTCTGTTTCGAAGCTAACTGTATGTGAGTAGTGGACCTAAGTTAATAAATGAGTACTATTTTACGAGATCTGTTTAACGACACACCACATTCTATCAATGTTTTATGCTCTCTAATATTTTTTTATTAATATTTATTGATCCTTATTAACATGACAATGAGATGCTATTGGCAATTTTTTTATTTGTGGAAAATAGATAACAACGTTTTATTTTATTTGCCTTGTGATTATAAATTATAAATTAAAATGAAGAAGAATGTACGTTCCAAATATATAAAAAAAATTCTTTCAAGCGACGTGAATAGTCACTTTAAGTTTTTTGCTAAGCATACTTATTAATATTTATATCAATATCGCATATATAACAGACATAATATTCATATTTTGGAAACTAGCTCTGAATGCGCAATGTAGGCTACCACTTGGGCGAGAATTACAGGACTTTTTAATTTATTCAAAATCGTTTATAAAAATATGGATAACTCAAAAAAACATGGAGGAATCAGCAAAGTAAGACTTACAAGATGATAAAGTAATTAACCATGAAAATATTGTTCATGAGAATATATGTGAGAATGAGTGAAGCGGAAGCAGTACGTCAGGATGATTGAGTATGGTATGCAATAGTTGCTGGTCAGATTATCTATGGAACAATGTGAATTTGTAGATAGATAAATTCTATAGACATCATTTACTTGCAGTGGCTTGGTGGTGCCTCAAGTGGAAAATTGTCTAAGTTCAAAGATTTTGCTATCTGGATTTAAGTGAAGATAAATTAAATAAATTTAAATCCTTTAACATTTTACATATTTGCTAAACAAAGTTATAAGTAGTTTAGTTGGTTAGAAACTCACTGGCATCCAACGTTATTCATACATTAAGAAAATAATTCTTAATTTTGCAATACATTTTTAAATATGTAACTTGTAAAAATCCATGCACACTTAAAGAAAGTACTCTGCAACCTGAGTAAAGCACAGGAAATGCTAGCTGGAAAATTTACGTACGAACATCCGGTTTTAGCATAAAAATGCTTTACTCTTGCACTTCCCCTTTTGTTCTCTGGCGTGGTCTTTTGCGACCGGTAACTCGAATATTGGTCAAATGAGGTGTAACTACCATAAATATTAGTCATCCAAAACAAGGCGCAAATATCCTTCTCTCTTTCCATCTCCTTCAGCACGATGGAATGTGTAAAGGAGTACACGTTTCTGAGTGCGTAGATATTATGGGTAAGATTGAAGATAAAACTGAATCGGGTAATTATGATATCCGATTAAATATTATCTCAATTTTACCCACATTAACCACCCAATATGATAATGATATTACTGTAACGATTATGAATAAGACAGACATGCATGTGGTCAGTTTCACTTGCTAATAGAATGATAAATTTTGGGATAAATCTGCATCATAAACTACAAGAATTATTCCAGAGAAAGTTCCTTTTAAATCGATCTAATTAAATCATGATCTCGAAGAAACAGGCAGACAGACAAAAATCCTGAAAGAAATGCGTTCAGCGAAACCTAAACTACATATTCAGCTATTTTTTAATCTATTACAGTTTTATAATAGTAAATTATTGATAAAATTAAAATGGCCCGTGATAAGTTGTGAATAGAACTGTAGAAAGTATTGGCAACGTGTAGGCCAAATCAACGACTAATTCGAGGCATTATTTTGCTGTATTACAAAATCAGTGTTAGAGGCCGCGGGTAGTTGGCCAATTGTTCAGATATTATCAAAAAAGGCCACTTGTCGTCATATCCTCGCCATTGTTCGAAAGAGGTTTATATACACGCCACTGTTTAACTATATATTGGTAGTTGTTAAAGAAATTAGCTGATAATGGTTGTGGCATACGAAGAGGAAGTATTCTTATCACAAGTTCCATGTAAGCAAATGAAGTTACTTATCGACACCGGATGTTAATATTTAAAACTAGTGGTAATAAAAACGTCTCAATACAAAATGACAGTTATTGAAAATTATGACAGCAAAACTATGCATGAAGTAGGATGGACAATATAGTAATAGAGCGAATAGAGGACTTTTTTGAATTGGGAATTTCACAGCCGAGAAACGAAAGAAAAGGGAAGAAAATGATAAAAGGACAGAAAATGATGTGTGCCAAGAAAATTAACTTTTCCATGTTTAGCGATTCACTGGCGGTTTCTCGGTTGTTCGCTTTTATGATTTCGTACTTAAAAGGAAGAAACAAAATTCTTATAAGACTCACGTATCCTCACGTATCCATCCGGATATTTGTCATAGCCGTTTTCCGATTTCTTTTTGATCCCATTTTTTAATTCACAAAAATAATCATAAGAACCTTTTTGAGGGGCAAATAAAATACTACAATTTTTTTTAAAGTACACAAACTGACGAAAATTCTGAAAATACTTAATTTTATCTCAGTACCTGGTTTTTAGTCAGCCCGTATACGCACTCCATCATTAATTCTCAAAAAGGATTTATTTTTCATTACAAGTCTCTATTTTGTAAAGAAGTCTGTTTCTAACTTGTTGGGAAATAAAGAAGTAGAGATTTTTAGATATAGTTTCTTTTCTCTTTCTGTGAGTTCAGGAGAATCCACTTAGTTCGACTTTTCTTAATTTTCATAACGAGTTTAATGGCGAACATCGAGCCTTTCAGCAGTCTCTCAAGTTGCCAGTCTCCTATTTGCTATAATAATGTCATTAACCATGCTTTAATGACGGGGTAATTGTTGAAGTTTTATTTCCGAATGGAAAATTTTGAAACGCTTCAGTTGCAGAATTTTCACCGAATGTACCTAGTATTAATACTTCGTGCTGGTTTCGCTGCAGTACCTATAATCGAATTCGAACTCAATCAATTTGTTTCATTTTAACATTGTAATGAATAAATAAATGTATATACACTATTATTCCCCGAGAAAAGTTGTAGAGTATTGATATAGATTAATTTCCTTTTCTCGATAAAAGGACAAATTTATATAAAGAATTTCATATAAAAGACAAAATGTTTTACAACAGATCTATAAAAATCAAAAAACAAAACATGTCTATTTCATTTCTATCAATCTAATATTCTTTATAAACAAAGATTTGAACAAATAGAAGATTGCCTCTACTAAATGTACAAATGTAAAATTAAGGAAAAGCAATATTACTAACAAACTAAAAGCATTTAAAGTAGGGTCATGTCCCTAATGTGAAGAAAAACTGAAAAATAAAAATAATAGTTTTAATTTAATTTTGTTGCTGATAGGTAACAAAAGCGCCATCTATTTTACTTTTCTTCTACTACTTCGAATATAAAACAAGTCAGTTTCTGTTATCACGGGTAGATGGCGCGATTTAACACATTTTTAAATATTTATATAAAATTCAATGTTTCGATTGAATTACAATTTTAAAACATAATTTTAAATCTCTAACAAATTCGGATATCATGTAACTATTGAAAGAGTTTTCTATACAGATATAAAATATCTACGCACGTAATTATTACATACATCCATTCGTTAGGTATTCGATCTACTAGTTACAATAACACTTGACTGTAATTGCCACCCGTACTATAGTTTAAAATAAAGTATTGCACGTTATTTGACGCAAACGTACTTTGCTCTTTATAAGCGTAATAAAGTACGCTAAAATACTTTATTTGCATACAGTTATTAATTCACTCATTTTTAACCATTGTCCGAATTTGGTCGCGATTTTTAATTGTTGTTTAATTTTTTCATTCCTTTAGTCAATGTAAATTTTGCAAGTATAATATTTAATTAATATTTTTTTCCCAATATTTTAACATCCCTAATTAACTAAGCGCATTTTTAACTAAGCGTATTTTTAACTTGACAAACCAAAGAAGTAAAGTTATTTTTTTATTTATTTAATACAACTTACTATCATATTTGCAAAATGTCAGTAAAAATGTTGAATAAGTATCTAATACGTTAACCTATTTATATGTATGTCTATATACCATATCATATTCTATATGCCATATGTATATAGAAATATATTTATCGAAATCGCTGTTTTAGTCGAGTTGAAGTCGAGACTTTTTTGAATAAGTACATTTAAAAAATATTGGAGAAAACTATTTGAAGGTATTAGAAACTAAAACATTTTCAATTTATTTATTTCCGTTTTTCTGACAATATTAGCGATTAAACGAATATTAATGAATTTTAGGGCAGTTATTTTTTGAATTCTAAATCAATATTTAAGAGACAGTTTATTACGCTATTTCATCTAAAGATTAGACAAAATACCCTTAAATTCAAGCAGTAGGGGAGAGCAGGGTTCAAAGTGTCAAATACACATAAATAATACCACTAAAATAAAATCTGTTCTTCAGAACTTGAAAACAAACTTGTGTAGAATTTATTCTAGTTTGTGACTGTTCACACACCGATCACAGTATTTTCCAATTCCTTAGTACCTTTTTACTCAGAAACATTTCTTTACAAAAAGTCGTAAAGACACAATTTACCCGCTATGGAACTACTAGGATAATTTTTCCGGTAACAATTTTGATCACTTGCTGATGATATCTAGACATAAATATTAAATAAAAGATTATTAAAGGCTATTATTATACTATTATCGGTGTCTCATTTATTAAAAAGAAACATTTCAGCTATAATAACAAAAACTTTTAATATTTTGAAGGCGAACAAAAATTTTAATTACATCTTAAAAACACTTCCAGTTTTTATTAAATAACTAAAGTAACATCTTAAACTTTATTCAACAGTTATAAGTTTCAATATTTTGTACTAATAAGTACATAAATTGCGACCAATTTAAAAAAACGTGTTTCCCATATTAATTTTAAATCTTAATTCAGTCTTACAGGATCAAATTATGCAATAATTACAGGTATATTAATAATCACCGACTTCGGCATTGGAATTACAATCGGGACACTCAGAAACTAACATCATCATTTTTAAATGTGACCCATTTTTAAATGAATAAACATGAGGAACTCGGTGGCGGTTCCGGCCCCGATGCTCTAAGAAGGACCACCGCGTAAAAATATTCTTGAATTTAAGGTGAAGGAAGATAAACATCGGAGGTTTGGTATTTCTTGCTGCATTAGGTGATGGTTTGATGATAATTAAGGTTCTAAGTTCTGTAGAAACAATAGCTCCAACTTATTTCACGCCTTTAGAAGCAACAATTTTATTTAGGTTTCAATGCCGTGATAAAATATGTGTCGTCTAGGTTCCAAATCATTGACGACTGTTTTCATGTCTTAATAAAACGTCACCTGATTTTATTAAGAATTCTCCAACATTTTACATTTTTAAAGAAAAAATATATGAAAATAGCATTTCCGAAAGTTTTCGTAGACTAAGTGTACTTAAGTTTAAATTTTGTCACAAATAAACAGCTTTAAAAATGGCGGAAACAAAACTAACAATTTTGCGTATGAAAAAATATGCTTGCTGCTATGTTCTACCAAAGCAGTGTCTACCAAATTTTGTTCTACCAATGCAGTGTCTACCCTTGCTACTACGTTCTCCCAAATGTCATACCATTTTGCGATGCACTTCACATTTATTGCTATCTTTAGTTCGGGGGTTCAAAGTTACTTTGTATCCCGTCCACCCATACGAAAAAATTACTAAATGTATTTTGACTATTCTTACTTATTCTGTTTGAAGTGGTAGAAGAATATTTAATCTAGTTTTAACAATAAATGAATACAATAATTACGTTAACAATAAATTAATACAAATAATTACGTTGCAAACAATAATTACGTTACTTATATAGTAATTATAACTCAATAAATTAACAGATTACTATTTAAGACCTAGGACCTCCATGACCCATATCTGGGTCATTACTAATAATGTCACCCAAACTTAAATAATAAGATTAAAATTCAATAAATTAATAGACAATAATATACATAAGAGAACTAAATAACGAACCGAACGATAGTTCATAGGTCTGCAGGGTACAGTTATTTTTGACGCTATTATTTTTTTAAAGTCGTATGTTTTTGCGTTTTATTTTGAAATTTTTTTGTTTATGATTATGGAAAGTGTATAATTATTATTATTTTTGCTGTAATATCTATTTTGTAATTATTGGCACATCTGTAATAAACAATTGTTTTTTTCCAAAAGTGACAATACTTTTAATTATGAAACAAATCAGTAACATTATTGAAATTATTTTTTCTGTGTAGTATTTTATTGTGTATTATCATTATTATAAACGTCGTTTTATGCCAGTTTTTGTAAAGTTTTTAATGAATTTCCATCAATTTAATTTTTTTACGTTTTCTTAGCTATATAAGTTTTTAAAGTATTTCATTAAGTTATGGCATTATTTCTTATTCATACCTAATTGTATAAATGCCTTAGGAGCGTTATGAGAGTAATCCCATTTTCTTTTAGCATCAAATTTGTTTACAGTAGCCTCTTCTGTTTATTGTCGTATTTTGCGGGCAGAACTGTGATGACTCACAAAAAACTTAAGGGTAACATAATTTTTTATTAGGATAAGTCATTTTATTATTTACGTTTACCTATTCTTTTATGGTAATAACGAAAATTGCGTTTCATAAAGATTCTTCTTTTTAAACCTTTTTTTTTACAAAAAACGGGGATTTTTTTCCTTTTTAAATATTTATAAACTCGTAAATACATAAGTATGGTAAGGGTATTTTATAATTACACTTCCTCAGCCAGTGCCACATTTTGAAGTGCAGGCCCTCCAGGGTTTATTATAGAGGCTAACTAATTGGTGACATATGTTGTTTTAAAAGCAATCGAAGTAATATCGAAATATTATGAAGTAGTTTTAAATCTTCCACTATATAGCAATATGTTTTCTTAAATGCAATTTATTGCATTACATAAAGGCTTTCATTAAAGTTTAAAATATAATAATTTAATATATTAATTAAGGTTTTCGATTCAATATTTATATTTATATATTTGTGCAATATCATAGCTAGCATTTAAACTAAACGTCACCCGCCTGGTTTTACCCAAAATCCGTAAATTGAAAAATGCACGTAACATAGCACAGAGTTTCCTGCCCAGAAAATGTACAGAAAATCTTTACTTATTACTAAAGAAAAAAAAGTAATAACGAAAAGTTTAAAAACATTAGAAAATAAAGAAGGCACGAATCACTCAAATATGCCACGATCGTGTTTCCGAAATGTCCACGAATCGAGCAAAAAACCTGAACAAGGTGAGGAGGATTCACGTCTAACAAAGAACTGAACAAGGTCGCCGCAGACGTAATTGGTGACTGCAGGTGGACTGCACAAAGGAAACTGATAAAACAAAATATGCATTCTCACCACAACAAAAGATTCTTAAAAAAACTCTGCTATATCCAATACGAATATTTCAATTTAAACGACTAATTTCAAATTGGAAATGAATATGTTCCAAGAAGCACTTTTAATTAATACATTAAGAGTTATGTGTAAATTTACATAAAATGGTATATAAATGTTTAATTAGGAATTTTCTGTTTTTGTTCAACTTTTTAAATATAACTATAAAATTAGTAAAGTTCTAACACTCAGTAAACAATCAGTAATTATTACTACAAGTACGTTGAAGTACAGTTAAGTTCGTATATTGCAACTTTGCCGATAAGTTGAAATTGACTGGTATGAGTTAAACCAAGTTTTCCTCGTTAAGACTTTTCTATCTGTTCTGCCATGGTCATTGCCCAATAGACTTGCAGAACCAGTTTCTACTAGGTCCTAACACCAGTTGCTGCTCAAACGATTAAGTGTACTTGCGTAAGAGCCAGTTGTTTTAGAATAAATGGATTTAGTTGTTTTTCGTTTCAATGGTTGGTTCGTTTTATATAAATTGAAGGTTAAATGTGTGTTATTAAGCTTAAATGTGTTAATCACATGGGTAATGATGGATAAACAAACAAAATAATTATTCCGTTATTAGGCATAAAGAAGCGATACATGTTTAATAAAAAGAGTTATGATTTTAAAGTCAATGAAACAACTTCAAACATTCTTCAATTTCTGAAAATTATATATACGTTATTTATTGTCATTATTCTGGCAAAATGTATAATTAAATTGTAAACTGGGTACGATTGAAACAAAGGACGGTTGAAACAATACGAATATGTCGCAAACCGTTGGCGGGACGGTGAGGAGTCCAAGGGGAGAATGAAGCGGACGACTGTTCTGAACACGAACCTCAGTTGCATCACTCTCCGCGGCTTTAGCTCTTTTTAGAGGACCCTATTGTGTTTTGTTAACCATAAGTATTTTCGCTCGGAGAATTTTCCAATTATTATGGTTCCTATTTAAGTGAAAGCGTTAAATGTGTGATTTTGTTTGAAATGAAGCTTGTAGAATATGGCATTGTGACTAGTTTTTATGTATCATTGTTTTCATAATTATTATAAATGCTTTTTACTTAAAGTAGGAGTTGGGGACAGTTGAAACATTTTTCTTGGGTTCGGTTGAAACATGGTATTTATTTATTTTTTCTTGTTTTCTTGACGCCGAAAGCAAGCGTAAGAAAGACTTCGAGAGCAAAATAGACTTGTCGAAGCACAAAGACGCTTATGAGGAGGTGAATACAGAAGATTCATTGCGAAAAGTGGCAGAGAACCACGGGGTAAACCACTGTTCACTCCTAAAATGTATTCGAAAGCGAGATGCAACTGGTGAGAGAGACAGTCAAGACATGAGATATAAAGCACACAATCGAGTTTTTAATGAGGAACAAGAGCGAGAGCTTTCAAAGTATTTGTTTCGATGTGCAGATATATATTTTTGCTTACCTAAGAAGGAGGTAAGAAAATTGGCCTATGCACTTACAGTTAAATACAATTTAATAAGACAACGAGATAGCAGATGAGGAATGTTTTCGCATGTTTATGAGAAGAAACTCCGAACTGTCTCTATGCGCAGCGTAAACAAGCCTCTCCAGGGTGTCCAGTTTTATCAAAACTAATGTAGGTTCCTTCTATGACAATTTGTTATCTTTGCAGCGAATACCATCGGAAATGTAATTCCGCCATTATTTGTTTTCCCGTGACTGCGTTACTAAGATAATTTTATTAGGGGACTGTAGCTGCCAAACCCTCTGGCTGGATGCAGGATGAAACATTTATGTATTTCCTGGAATACTTTAAAAAACATACAAATGTATCTCCGTCACATAACGTGTTACTTCTGCTCGATAATTACTAAATAGGGGTGTTTTCGTACTATCTTTCCCAGCCCACTGCACTCGCAGACTTTAGCCGCTTGATCGATCTGTATTTTGAAGAATACTCTAAATTTAGCCTGCGATGCATGGATGCGAAACCATCCAGAAAGGACGATGTCCATTTATGATATACAAGGGATTGTAGAGTCTGCTATGCTCTTAGACCCTCAAATACTGAAGCCAACTTTCGCAAAACAGAAACTTACGCATATAACCGAAACACTGAGCTCGATTTTGCTCCTGCATTTGTTACGAATAGACCAAATCCAAAAATACAGCAGAGGCAGCAATTGTTTCTGTACCAAATACTAGCCCGCCTGAAGACAAAGCGCTGCCACTATCGCCTTCTGTCTTAAATCATTGACCATTGATAGAGATGGTCGCTCAACAAAAGGCTATCAATAATTCACCAGTCCCAAGAACTGAACAGGATTACACAATTGAACGTCCGGAAACTTCTAATTATACCACCTAGATATCACAGTGGCAGTAGTATTCAGGAAACTTCTCTAAAACCCAGTACAAGTGCACAAACAATTTCTTCTAATATTTCCGTTGTATTTTCAACATAAACAATGTGATCATTTCCGAAAGCTCCTGCGAGGAAAAATAATAATAGAGGGCGAAAAATCAGGAAGTCTATAATTTATACTGATACACCAGAGAAGGAAGAGATAAAAAAGGAGCAAGAAACAAGATTGAAATGAACAAGTGCTACGCAAATTAAGAAGCAATTGGATGCAGAAAAAAGTAAAAGAAAAAAAGAAAAATGTACAACAGGAAGTACCATCAGAAGAAAAAGAGTGTTTTTGTCTTGTTTGTATGTCACCATATTCAGAGAGCAAATCTGAAGAAAAGTGAATCTAATGCACCACTAGTAAACTGTTGACTCACAAAAAATACACAGAAGGTAGTCTTAGCTATGTTTGCCATAACTGCGACTCAGATTGATCTTTATATTTGACTAATGACTGATTTGCTACTGAAAGTCAAAGAGAGTTTTCATTTCGTTTATTTTTAAATTATTTTTGTTTAGCTTGTCATATTAAAAAAAACAAACAGTTGATTTTTGTTTTGTTGTTTGTTAATTTACGTAAATTATATATCAATGTTAAGTAATATATAGTCACAGATGCTTGATAATATACATAGATTTTAACTAGCCTGGTCTAAAAACGTTAAAGAGATTGTTCATGTAGCAATAAGTCCACCATATATACTATGCATAAAAGGTGATAAATAAATAAATTTTATGAGACCCATACATAGTTTTTGCATACAAAACCTTTTCCTTGTTTTAACTTGGATTAAAAGTACTCGTAAATATTGGTTTGTAAGAAAATAGTCAGTGTTATGTACAAAAAATATTTATTTAAAACTGTGTCTGTATAAAAATATTTTATGTATCCTCAACTTTTGTATAATATGCAACAACCATTAGTATCAAACTTAAAAATCAACCTAAAAATATAATCACGAAAACAAGTATTCAAACGATAATCAACTGACGGCTGGCATGTTATTTCAAGCAATATTTATGCTGGTGGCAGCAGCTTGGACAAGGGGAATGTTCCAGCAACTTTATTGGCAATGTTGAGCAGCAGCTTTGAAGCAGTTTTCTCGATATAGGGCTTGGAAGAACGGAGGAACTCAGCCTTATTCTGATTGATGGCTTCGTTAGCAGCTTGGCCTGAAATAGGAGACGGTTTCAGTAAATATAGCTGTACTTTGAATAAACATGCGCTTTTATTACTAGATTTTCAGTAGTTAGGTGTAAATAAGAAAGAAAGAAACTGTTAAAGAGAAAAAGATCAGTTATTTATATTAGAGTAATTTATCTTATAAAACATGAAGTATGCGTTAAAGATATTTAGTTTACCAACGTTTTTCATTACAGAAAATTTTGATAAGAGATGCTCTCCTGGAAGAACCCTAAATGCTTGAGTTGACTATAGAGTTTAGGTGTATGATACTCTATGTAACATGTAGATAACTTTCCATTCAGTATTGCTAGCAATATACATAAATGGAGAAACTAACAACCCATAACATCCCGTAAGGGGAATCAATGATATGGACACATACGTATTTTTTTACATACCCAGAGTCTTGTCACCGCCGAAGAGTCCATCGAGACGAATTTGATAGTCCTTGGTATTAATATCCATGTCCAGGCTGACGAATTTGAGGTATTCCTGGCCATCAGAGTTCTGTTTTACCTTACCCTTGAGGACGATCTCAGCATCACATTTGGCTGCAAAGAACGATAGTTTATGTATACATAAATGGCTACTCCGAAAAGTAAGTTGAATTCCAGATACTTTCACGTGTAAATTTAAATTGTTAGACAGTTTTTAACGCAAACGTCATCAAGATTATTTATTCCACAAAGAAAGAAATTATTCTTAGCTATACCGATATTATATTCTCTTAGTTTTTTTAAAACCTCGATAATTTTCGTTTTTTTTTCAATTATTTTGAGTTTTTTTTTCAATTTATTTGACAATTAAAAAGTACTAGCGTCAAATTTTTCATATTTTTTTTTAAATAAGTCGATTTAGAGATTTGTGGCACTTTATCTAATCGTGCCTTTCTTAAGAAAGCGACTAACGCCACTTTCGATAACTTTTTTAAGTTCAAATTAAAATAGTATTCGAATTTTTTTAATACGAAGTCAAAATTAAAAGGGTAATATTTGTAAAAAATTGGATAAGTACCATATAATGAAGATATTAGTCGGACTAAAACGTCGCCCTAAAAAAAATTAAATAAGAAATGCGCCATTCGTTTGAACAGTCCATTTTCATCATCTTAGAAGATAATTACTCTATGATGCATGATGTGGAATTTATAAAGCCGTAAACCGAGTTTCTGCATAAAAGTTATGGCTTCACGAGGCAAATATTTGCATAACAAGCAACAAATCTTAACGGGATGGAGTATGTTCTTACAATCTAGAATCGACTTCTGCGCGTTAACAAAAGGTAAAACGAATACATTAAAATTATTATGAATAACTAATACTTATACTGCAAGGTATTATTCCAAAGTACCATATCATACTTGTTACTTCGGAACACGTCACTATGGTAGATTTAAGGTTATAGAGGTTATTGGTTTTTATATGTCCAAAGTTTTCATTAACATTTTGTTTAGACCTAACACATATTTTCAAACTTCAAAATATTTAAAAATATATAAATTGTCGTCGCCTTGGTGTGTTGAGTTGATCAAAGGCATACGGCCTATGATTGCGCGGCATACCGCGGGATCCGCGTTCTATTCCCGTCCGCTCCTCGAGCGGGGCTGGACTGTTGTTACGGTTGACTATAATAGATTGCTATCGTAGAAATAAGTCTACCATATGTATCAATTAGATACATTAAAGTACAAAAATAAGAATAAATAAATATATATACTGATTAGGTTATTATACTAGACGCAATTTATAAAAGTTCGTAATGGAATTTGCCTAGACATAAATACTTGAACGTACTATTTTAATGGTAGCCGAACTTCAATCGAGGAGTTAACTTAAATTAAACATCAAGAATGAAGTGATTACATTTTGTATACAGTATTATAGTTCGTTTGTTTTTTTTAAAAACCCTAGCGGTTTTTATTTTTTTTTTAATTTTTATGATGAAGCTATCATAATTATTTATATCTTTTTCTAGTCTTATCTCTTGTATTACTCTCTGGAGTTGTCACAAAAATTATTTCAATCCGGTTAGACTTAATAAATTTAATTCAGTTTTGAATATGTAAGAAAATCTTACTTGCGTTGGCCAAAATGTTTCCTGAGCCGTGCAGGGGCAGGACCAGAAGACGTGCGTCCATCTCGTACTGCCCATCAAAACGAAGCTGAGGAAATTTGACTCTAGCACGGATCAACAAGGTGTCCAGGTCCACTCTGCAATTTTATAAATACATATAATCAAACAATCGGAAATGTATATTATCAGAATGATTGTCTATACATTATTATATTGCTTACTTGCTACTACTTTAATTATTATAGGCCTATTAAAATCAATATCGTTGTGTGAAATCGTTCAGAGTTAAGAGTTTTTACCATAAAGCTAAGAACTCATCTCTAATGGGAAAGAGATCTTCATTGGTATGATGCCTGAGGATTTGATGAAAATCTAGGTTTTTATTTTGTCCCGATGAAATATTTCTTATGGGATTTTTGTCTGTACTTAGTGTTTATTAAAATATCATAAAAATATACTACAGTAATTTTAGGTTCTCAGGGTCTCATTCAAATTTAAAATATCTTTTACTTCAATCAAGTATTCCCTAAGAGACTTTATGACTAACACTTACGAGAGAGACTTGATGGTGAAGTCGCTGGCACCGTACACTTTTACGTCGCGACCCACAGCCTTGAATTGCACCAGGTCTCCCTGATCGACGATAAGCTGCAATTATAATGAAACGTCATTATACAATACTATTTTGGCATAAAAATATAACTATATTATAAAAATATAAAAAAATTAAATCACTATGCCACAAATTAAAGAAAAACAGTTAATTTTTAGTCATGGAGCCATCATGATTTTGCAAAATACGTTGGCCAATGAATGTCAAATATTTTGGTTCAGTTATATTTATTATAAAAAAAACATGTTATGTAAGAGAATTTGAATTTTCTTTTAAATTATCAACTGTCGCTATCATTTAAAAAGACTTGGGATTAAGTGGAGATGTTCATACTTGAAGAGTTTGTTTTTAACTAACAAGATTTTGTTTAGTTTTATTTTATTAACCATATGAAAATTTATCTTTATTTATTTAGTAAATTTTCTTTTTCGACCAAAAGAGCTAGCGGTCTTTTTTTTCACAAATATATTTTTAATTTATATTTATATTAACTGATTTATTTATATTAAATGATGTTGCCAAAGAATAATTGTGCCAATCAAGTGTCGTTATTCAGTCATAATTTCTGAGCCAATGCGATGGAGACTGAAATCGATAGTGAGATACAGTGCATATAATCATATTCTTGATCGCGATTGTTAAATGTAAATTTGCATTATGTCAGTTGCTTTTTTTATTTTATTCATTTAATTTCTTCGATATATATTCAAATATACAATTCAATTTTTCGCCGTAATCGTATTTACAAATCGTCTGAGCTTTAGTGATGTCGATGTTGCTCAATGGTGCTTATTACAATTCAACATCAATGTTGCTTATTACAATTCAACGTCAATGTTGTTTATTATAAGTCAACGTCAATGTTGCTTATTACAATTCAACGTCAATGTTGTTTATTATAAATCAACGTCAATGTTGCTTATTACAATTCAACGTCAATGTTGTTTATTATAAATCAACGTCAATGTTGCTTATTACAATTCAACGTCAATGTTGTTTATTATAAATCAACGTCAATGTTGCTTCTTACAATTCAACGTATATTACCTCTGGTATAACGAAAGGTTCTATAGATGGCACATTCAATTCTGGGATGCCTTCAGCCAACTTCGGCCGCAGTCGCTCGATAGACTTCTTGACGCACGCGTCTATAGTTTTCTGGTCCTGCTTGCAGACGTCGATGTAGTCCGCTGTGAGGATCATAAAAAGAAAAGTGTAGATTGCATTAATAGGTATAACGCTTTTGGTTAAAGTTGGGTTCGTAATGGTACATCAAGAGAAGTGCCACTTCAGAATATCTAGTTTAGTGTATTTAGTTTGCTTACTTTTCATGCCCATTTCACGAGAAGATCAAATTAAGTTTTTTATAAAATAAAGATTCAGATATCCGTGTTTTAACTACTGCAGTGATATGCAGGTTTTTTTATAAAGAATCAAAATTCCATGTTTTAGATTTCAAAATAAAATAAAATGACACAAAATTGTTTAACTTGTAATCTGCTTTGAATAAAATTAAGCCCAGCTCTCGTATTATTCAACTTATTTTCATTAGCAGTGCAGGCATTTTCTGATGCAACAGTGAAGAACTATATTTTATATAAAAAAATAGATACGTCCTGGTAGGTGTGAAATATCTAAATTTTTGATCTGAAACATTTTTATTTGAACGAAGTGGTAAAAAGTCAAAGTAAACAGCTATTAAATAAACAATAATATATATATATATATATATATATATATATATATATATATATATATACATATATATATATATATATATATATATATATATACATATATATATATTAAATAATTAATGATAAAATAATTAAGAAATAAATAATTAAGACAGTTTAAAGTAGTACACCGATATAAATGAATAAAGTTGTAAGCGTTAATAAATAAGAAATAATGCTCATACGAATTAAGTCGGAAAAAGCCGACAAGACGCGAAGCTGGCCAGATGGCAAGACGCGTCTTGCCATCCGAACATTTTAACTCCCATCCAAAAACGCCCCATTAGATGCTTCACATCAAAAGTATTTGATACTTTCTACAGAATAACTTTTAGTCTTCTTTACTATATGGGACTCCCACAAAATGCTATCGAATAGACGTGACAACAACGCTGCGTGTTTAATCAAATCTTTCTGCCGTCCACGTGCGCTTTGTATCATAATAATACGAATCACAATGCACTCCGTAGCGAGGAAACAATGGAGCGCCGCGATGTCCAGTTGAGTGATGTGAACGTGCTAATAGCGGACCTTGCGGTAGGAAAAGGTGAACGGTGACAACTTAATAATGTGAGCAAGAATGTAGTATTAAAAATTTCGATGTCGATAAAAAACAGATTAAAAAAATGTTGTATCTACATAAAACATTGCGAATTATATTAGTTATAGTTAAAAGTACTTACAAGTCAAAAACTAGAAACAAGTTCAAAATATAGATCAATAAAATGTATTTCAATACTTTAATTGTAGAATAGGAATACATAAGTATACATAATTAAGTCGATAAATTTGTACAATCGTGAGGCAATAAATCTTTTTTGGTAGTTTTTCAAGGATATAAATTTACGCAATTTCATTTTAGCATGTTTATTTTTATAAGTTTCAAAAAAACGTTATATCGTGGAAATTCGTGTAACAGAGTTTGATGGTATAAACATTTTGTACATTTGTATAAACAAATGTGGCTTATATTCATCATCAAACATTCGTTATTTTTAGAATAAATAAGTTTAATTTTCGGACACGAGCAATCATTTTTTGATGTTCTTCACGAAGGCCAAATTTGATCCTTTTTAAAAACCACCTTTCTATTTAACTATCGCCTAAATTTTATATATCGATATTTTAGACTAAAATAGTTATTTACTTTTGAATAATTTTTTGCGACATACAAATGTCGATTCGATTGTGACCTCAAATTTTCTGTGAAATGGGTCATAGAATAAAAATATTTTAATTCATGTATTTCAAAGCTGCGATAATTATTTCTTATTGGGGAAGTGATAATAACAAATTAGTTTATAAAAAAAATATTAATTCTAGAATAGTTTTAAATATGGAAAACTATATTAGTTATTTTTAAAAGTATTCCTTTTGTTTAAATTATTACCAAAAATTATAGAAAACAATTAACGTGTGGTTTTGATTGGATGCGAATTCAAATTCCTCTATTACATCTTATTATATATTTGTTTTTGTCTTTGATCTTCAAGAATCGAAAATTGTAATAAGATATACGTAATCATTCTTGAGGTATATTTAAGGTAGGTCAAAAATGCATCATTATGATCCGCGCAATTATTTGCTTATCGTAAATAATTTCTAATTAACATAACACTATTTTCAAATATACCTTATAATAAATTAATCACACACTATTCTCGGTAGTTTTCAACAGACCTATAGCGAGTGGGACACCGAACCTTGCGCTCGGTAATTTGCAGCAGACACGCGAGGTTCGTTAAGTATCCGTTGCATTATCTGGCTGCATCGATCGTGTGAATGTCATGTGTCAGTAGAATCACTACAACGCCTGGCCTCACGTTCAATTATGCAATTCATGAAATTATGTTTTGCCAACAGTGTCATGATTGTATTTTAAACATAGCGCCTTACTAAATGTTACTGTGATATGTATAGAATATTTGCGAATTCAGCGTTATATTTTGTAATATCTACTACTCGTAACATTACTCATTGTTTCCTTTCATTAAAATTGTTACAAATACGATAAATTTATCCGCTTATTAAGATATTGGACGTAAATTTATATTTTAAATAAACAACCTTCAAACTTGCTTGTTAAATATTTTCCAAATTCTTATATTTAGTTCTTTGATGAACAGCTACGCGAAAGAATTCTCCGATTTTCTTCCTTCATATCTGAGGAGAGAGGGCATGTTTCAGAAGAGACGTCAGTCAGGCCGACGGACATACATAGAAGTGATTCTAAATGACATCCATTGAGTACGCTGAGATTGTAATTTGGAATAATTCATTGAATTTTTATCGCAAACCTACAAATTTTTTTCTCAAATGATTATCCAGTTTTATGACGTGGCATTAAAAAAGATGTATAAAAATTAGATGTCGCATCTGAATCACATATGCAAGTACGTTTATAAATTAAAATTTAAAAAAATGGACTTGACATTTTTACAATTCCATACATTTTTTTACTTATGAATGTTATATAATATATTTATATTGTAGTCGCCGTGGTGTGTTGGGTTGATGACAAGGCATACGACCTTTGACGATGCGGCGCACCCCGGGGACCCGGGTTCAATTCCCGGCCGTTCGTCGAACGGGGCTGAACTGGTGTTATGGTTGGCTGTAATATGGTTGGCTGTGTGTTGGCCATATGTATCAATTAGATACATGAAAGTTGATAAATAAATAAATGTAAGAAGAGAAAATTATATTAATTGACACAATTGGAAAAAATATGTCGACTTTTTGCAAACGATCAATATTTATGAATGCAGCTTAAGAAAAGCATTTTGGCAATAGCTAGAAACTAAATATTCATAAAGGCCAACTCTTATTCGAGGATTTCCGCTGTCGTATTAACATTTATGTACTAGTATATAAAGGTATGTACAGAATAATAACTTCATATATAAAGGTAAATGTCAAACTAATTAAATGACTCCTAGGCTATTTATAACGAAAGACCGCTAAATAACTGACTCAACGCTTAGAACATTTCAGTTTATTACTGCTTTGTTTACCGTTTATGTATTTTTAGAATTTGGCATATCGAAACAGAAAATGTAAATGTTAGAGGATAACTCGTTATCAGCATATCTATCTTCCTATCACACCATCAAAATTTTCGAACTGTTTGTAATTAAACTACGTCATTAATGAAGCTGAGTCAATAAAATTATTAAATTACATCAGTGCATCATTACTAAATTTTAGTGGTCCTAAGTGATTACTTTTACCATATCTATTAATGGATCTATGACATTACCTTTACCATCTTTATTTTTAAAGTTTTATATTATCTTCAATTACATATACTTACTAACCAGTAGATAATGATCAGTAAAGTTATCCTCGTACTTTACGAGGTTAATTTTACAGAATCATCAAAAGTTCAAAGGAGATAATGGGATTGTTTTTATATATAGTGTTTTATCAAGTTAATTTTTCAAATTTAAATATACTTTTTTAATTGAGTATATTTAACAACTAGAAAAAAATATATTCGATTGACATATGGTCGAAAAAAATTTGAATCAAAAATTTTATATCAAAGATCTTTTTATGGAGTTAGTCATTTAGAAAAAATCTCGTAATTAATCTCGAATCTCGAGTTAGTGATTTAGAAAGAATCTCGTAATTAGCAATTTATATGATGATTATTTACGCAAGATAATGTGGATGAGAGAAGATACTATATAAATATGCGTACAGCTAAATGAGATTGAATCAGATTGAAAAACTATAAAATCATAACCTAATTCTCTTGTTAGTCTTCTGAAGTTTATGATTTTGTGATTCTACGATACTTTAGAATACTTTGCTGGCTTTCTGTCAATTGTCAGAATTATTATATACATTTACGTCATAATTATTTTTATGAAAAACTGGAAACTTGAGGAAAAAGCAAGCGAATGAAAAGTGAGCAAGTTGAAATACACGTTATCATCATCATCAGTGGCTCGGCAGTCCTCGCTGGACTCTGGCCTTCTCAAGCCACTATTCCAAGCCCTCCGTCTGGGCACTACGGTTTGCTAATTTGTTATGTTGAAAGCGTCGAAAACACTTTGTAGGCAGTCCGCCCATCTTAATTTGGGTCTTCCTCTTCCTCTTAAGCCAGTTGATTTGGGCAGAAAATTCGTGTTGTCGCTCTATCTTACTTCATTCTAATTACATGGCCGGCCCACTTTGTACGTTGAATTTTTATAAATTTTATTATATCTGGTTCTTTAAATAAGCGATAAAGTTCGGTATTAGTGCTCCTTCCCCAAAATCCATTGTCAAAGAACTCACTAAAGATGGATCTGAGAATCTTTCGTTTTCGAACGAAATACACGTGATATGTTTAAAAAATAGATGTTTCTTTGAAAAGGACAAGGTGAGTGCAATAACATTGCGATGAAAGTGAAGTAAACTGGTTTTCATTTTATGAAAAAGAAACTCAAGGATTATGATGTGACTAGACAGGACCGGTTCGAAAAAACTGTTAATCATAGCATTATCATTGATGTTGATCGTTTGCTTACAAACCAGATAACATTTTCGAATTGTATATTTCCGTACTATACGAATGCAAAATTTATATTTTTCTTTATTTTAGCGGTATTGGAATTTTAAGAGGGATCAAAAAGATTTGATTCATGTCTCCACGTTATGTATTTTAATATAAATCAATCCTGAGAAAATAATTAAGAAATTTTCTAAAATAAATTAACAAGTATGAAAATAACTATAATAACCTTTATTATTCTCAGTTTTACTGGTTTTTACGTTTTTAAAATATTTTTGCTTATTAAAAATTGTTCTCATGTTTTGCGCATTACGTCTTCGGTTTTAGTTCACGTTTGTTTTTTATTTCTAGTTTTGACGCGTTTCGTGTCGTTTAAATTGTTGCGTTGGCGTTTAAATTGAAAGGGTTATAATATCCCTATTAATATAATAATTAATATCCTTGTTCAATTGTTTGATTGTCCAGATTTTTTATTTCTTTGTAATTAATAACTCTGTAACTAAGTAACTAGTCAATATCAAAAGCATGCAAATGGTTTGCCTTTGCTCGCGCGGAATACAAAAGATGAAAATTGTTTTTGAATGTTTGTTACTCAATCACGCCTAAAATGTTGGGTAGATTTTTCTTCAAATCTATTAAAAATTTTGGTACAACATAATTTGTCATATTTATACTAAATAGGATATTTTTTCATGAAATATTTGTTTTTTTTATTAAATAGTATAAAAAGGTGTCGGTAAATATTTGCAGTCGCCATAACTTTAATTTCATTTGTAGAGAGATATTGCAATAGTCTCATCGAGTTGGGGGTAAAATTCGTTATCTTAATAAAAAATAGTCACAGGAAAAAAATTTGTTTTAAATAAATTTATAAAATAAAAAAATTAAAATGGGTTCAAATACACAAATATTGCAGAACTTCCTGATTTGCATCTTAACTACATTTACAGTTTTTTTTAATTTCCATGTTACAAAAAATATGAAACATTGTAATCACGTGTCGAATAAATAAATATCATACACGCTTGTAATCATCGAGAATGAGTCGTGTTCATGTTTGAATTTTTTTCTTGCATTTTTAACCTTTTTCTTGTTTGACGACTAGCAAAAAAGTTGTGTAATTATGAATCTATTAGAATAGATAACATTGATTTGTAATCCTTTTTTGACGTCCGTCTTTTTCGATTTTTTATAAAATATAAACTATGTGTTCGGCAAGTAAAATAACATTTACGTCAAAAAAACCGACTTTTGCTCTTAAGTCTTTAGCGATACCTTAACTTTTTATATGAACATTACAACACTTTAGGTCTTGTGTCGTTTACATTTAACTTACTCTAGAGAGTAATTAATTTTCTTTACAGCCTTCCCTAGACATTTATTAACATTAGTTACGTCGTTTGAATTTACACCGGATTTTTTTTTAAAAGTAGTAGATTTGAATATCATGTATTTTATAAAAAACGTATAATCCTCTTTATAAATTTGAATAGTTTTTTAAATTGAATATGTGAAAACATGTGTAAAAAAGAAACTTACTAAAATAAATCGTGATTCAGATGTTCAAACTATTATGCGGTTTGAAGGATGCTGTCTGCCACCTAAGATCTCATAATCTAAGATCTAAGAATTCATATTTTGTGTCAAATTAAAATTTTTGGCAGTTTCATAAAATGCTGAAGGTGACGATCTTGAAACTCTCCACGATTTTGATGTATTGTTTTACAGGCGGACGGAACATTGAATAAGGAGGCCACATTCTGACGCAACATGGAGCACGCGGGATGGAGAGGACCGTTATGGATATGCACTATGTGGATGTGGATTTTTATATTATAATGATAGCTACATCACACCTCTTTCCCCAGTTGACCAGGGCGTGCTCCACGCCTGATCAGCCATCATTTCTGATTCTGATCTTGGTGGAGCCAAACGAAATTTTAACTTTTCACCATAAATAAGCACTAATCATGAGATACCATGTGACGAATTCAAATGATATCTAAAAGGATTTTTGACAGCCAAGAAATAGTACCATTTTAATACGAGTAAATCTATTTGATAACTTTTAGGATGGCGCAAATTTCCTTTCTTAGTAAGTTTTTGACTTGTATTACGATTTCAAATCAGATAATTTTAATAGAATCAATTATTTAAAAAAGACGGGCTCTTCCCATATCTGTACAGTTACAATTGTTTACATTAGTTACAAATTTATTTTTTAGGAATTAATTTTTACAAATTTAATTTATAGTCATAGAGCGGTAATAAAATGGAAACGTTTGTTTGTTTGGTTTTTCGCACTAAATTCTGGAATTATATATCGGATTTAAATTTTCTTTTTGTGTTAGAAAGAGTATATAGAGGAAGATTAATATATGAGGAGAGTAGTGATAAAAAACCATAATAAAAATTCGTAAACTCTACATAAATGGTACAAAGTAAAGAGACCAGTTTATTGACTGGTCATCCCAAGTATTCCCGCCAATTTACCTCCGATCCCGACGATTAATATCGTTTGGTGAAATTAACGGAAACGTTTAGTGATCGCATTCATGGACAAATAAGTAGGAAAAGGCTGTTTTTTTACGATTTAAATCTTTCAGAATGAAATGAATGAAAATTTAAAAAGGTAAATTGTAATTTTTTCGGAAATTAAGGGTGTATTCCGCATAAAAGTGACAAGAGATAAGAGAAGAAAGCGGCAACACAGTTCGATAAGACACGTTCCCTTAAAATACAAAGCAATGAAAAAAAACTGATATATAATTACATTAAGAAATAAAACGTGACATCAAAAATTGCTATTCTCACGTACGTGTCATAAGCAATGAAGACAATGCTTCACTCAATCACACCTGACAAATATATTTCCATCATCATCACCAACAAACGTCATCATCCGACCAATTTCTTCCGGCAATTGTACCCGTCCCCAACGCATACCGAATAAATATTAAATAAAACAAACATAAAGAGAATTCTAAAACAACTCACGTATCTCTTTGGCCAGACAATAAGTGCCAAACACAGCTGCGATGAAACACAATCCCAGCACTGAATGCATCTTCAATTACTTGTTTGTTTACAAAGTAAAGAAATTTAAACAACTTCAAAAACAAATGAAGTAATGAATTTAATGATCTATAGATCAGTGGATCACTTTGAAAGAAGCTATTAGATATTTAAAGCTAAATACGATAATACTCTTATTAAGTGATCAAGCCGACCAGACGCCGAGAATGATCATTCAGAACTAATGCTGAAGATCATTTGGTAATGGGTTTTATACTTTGTGGTGAACAATGGCAGCTTGATGACCAACTTGAGTTTGCGTACTTGACTAAGATCAAGGTTGAATACGAGTGTGGAGGAAGGAGGGGTTTGATATGTAGCTTCCTTATTTATTTATTGTAGTAGTCTTGGGCATAAAGTTTGGACTTTATTTTATTTATAGGAGTGGGTTTACACTCTGAGGGTCCGTGCACACATATTAACAATTTAAAGGTACATTATATATCTGTCAGACTATTTAAAAATACGAATATAATTTTCACCATGTAATTATGTGACTTGCATATTCATGTATTTTTCATATGTATAAAAATATCGTTACTTTGGCGAAAACTACGTGTTTGAAAATCATCGATTTAGGTTTTTAATAAATTTTAGATAAACTTTTAGCAACCCTGCTCTCTTTTATAATGCAATTTTGGAAATTGGGAGGGTGTATATATATTTTATTGACGTTTTCAGCGATTTCTTAAAACAATTTCACTACAAATTGTGAAAAATTAATTTAGTTTCCTCATAACCTGCCCCTTAATTTGATACCCTATTTGAGTGTCCTTTTGATGGAAATGGGGAGAGGGGAAGGGGAGTGTATGTGTATATTTTTATTGACGTTTTCAGCGATTTTTAAAGCGATTTTGCATAAAATTGTGAAAAATGAATTTAGTTTCCTCATAACATGCCGCTTCATTTGATACCCCACTTGACCGTACCTGATTTAAATAAAATATCTATTAATTATGCACTATCAATTACTAGCAATCGGTTTTGGCTTTACACGAGTAGACGGCTATTTTTTTCTAAATTATTACTTCTTTAGAGACCACGTTAAAAATAATATTATTTAAGTATCTTCATAACTTTGAACTTTTCATTAGAAAACTAAAGTATGCAAGGAAATTTGATGCAAATAAGTTAAGAAGAAAAATTCTAAAGAGAAGAAAACATTTTTTTTTCAAACGGTAAAACGTTTATTACGGATTTTATATAATATATACACATATGCTGTCGAGGACTTTTTTGGGGAACTTTTTGAGAGAATCAATATTGCCTACATTCATTCCATGTATGTTTCAGACACTAAGATACCTTTCCGACGAATCTTTCTTTCCGATTTCATTGACATTCTTTATCAGAGATCCGATAATTTTCATAAAATATTCATAAATTCTATATATAAACCCTCTTCGTGAATCAATGTATCAATTATTGACAAAATAAAAAAATGCAGTCAGCAAATACTGAGAAAACTTGGTACACACACAGCCAGAGGCGGTGAGATTTTGTTTTATATTTCCTTTTATGTGTGTAATAAGACAGTCTATATATTAAATATTTTCGAAACAATAACTAGTTCAGAAGCCACAGATAAAACATAGAACTCACAGCTTTCTATAGTTTATGGTTTACGATCTTTTGGAATGTTTGTCTGTCTTTGCGTTTTTCTGTTTGATTGCATATCACTTAAAAACTATTAGGTGGATTTAGATAGAAATTGCGTTCCACAGAGCAAAATTGTATTCCACAGAGCTTGAAAAAGGATATGATATACTGAGCGACATTGAATCTTCTGTCAGTCTGTCTTTCTGGCAGTACGTTTATTTGTTAATTTATAGTGACATAATTTTACAACTACTGAAAGTAGATTTATTATGTGTTTTTTCTGTTATATTTATTAAAATCACGGGAAAAGAACTGGAATATCTTGATAACACATCAAAAATTAAAAATTTTATCAAAAGAATATAGACTCTATCACTTACAACTGAGAAAACGAATAGTCTACCCACATTGGATTAGGTATATTATTTTTATACATGAAGGCTTTACTTTCTATGTAGTAACTAATTAACTTAAAACTGCTTATAGTCAAATGTAGTTCATAACAGATACATTAAGCTGAAGCAGCGATCGCGTTTCATCAAATCCAATTAAACTATCTCAGAACTTATATGACTTATTTTTTATTTATGTAACTTTCAGGTTATATATTTATCTAACTTTCAGGTTTCCCTCAAAGTTAGATATGTGCAATTAATAAAGTACAATATAAATAATGATGAATAAAATTAAAAAAAAAAACATGTTACTAAAATTGTTCATAAAACTAACTAATTATCAGTTGTGAACAAACAAGCAAGTCTATGTCACATCCCCAAAGCGGCTGAATGTAATGAAACAGAAAAAATGTCAAGATTGGACGTCTCTAATAACCCTGCGTTTATGAATGTATGTGCGCAAAAACAAGGGAGTACTGAAGAATGTTCATGCGCGCTCTAGGCAGACGGGACAAATCATGGCTACATTCTCTCACGTAACTGTCAGGAGGATAAAGCCTTACCCAACTTAAAATATAATTACTATTATTATAAATACAATTACTTCAAAAAATGCGTGAGAAAAGCAATTCCCATCGGAGTTGAACTTAATTACATCCGATCATATAAATTATAAAATCTGAAGGAAACAAATGAGGGTAGTACATATACATATAAAAGTCTATTAAACCTTTTAATATTTTCTCCAACATGAGGATATAAGTTACCTCATGCGGACCCAGATTAGTATATTCCCTTCAAGAATATTACAAACTAGTGAATAGAACAAAGTGACAATACACTCATTGTCATGGAAATGATGGGAAAGTCGCACGACAAATTCCAGCAACTTTGTGAACTTTTAACAGATTTCGATGATTTGGTTATGTTAGATGGTCATTGTGGAAATTGAATATAGCTACAGCGATGTAAAATAGTTTTGAATATTTTAGTAATTATAGATAATACTGGTATGTGTATATATTTTTTAGTCAGAACAGAAACCAGATTGGGAACAAGGGTCAGCCACCAAATTTTCGAAACGAATGGGTAAATTTTGGAACTCAAGGGAAGTTTTATTATAAATACAAACCGTTTGATGAAGATATCGTAGGCTTTAGTTCAGTTCGAGGGTAGGCTCTCAGACCCGCAGACCGGTTTTGACTGGAGCTGCTTCAATGTGAGCTCAATTTCAGAATAGTCTGCTCTCAGGATAAGCATTAGAGATGCGTCGTCCCTATTAACGTTCCATGCTGCTTTTGCTAGGTCGAGTGTCGGTTTATTATTCAAAAACACGGGTTTAAAATAATCCATAAAGGCTTTGCGGCGGCAATTTCCTCACTCTATTGATCTCCAAACATGATACCTTCTTCACGAATATCCCTTCATTGTTCATGCTAACAAATTGTGAAATATGTTGTACCCTGATATCCGGAATGCACAGTGAATTCACGCTCTACAATGTTGTCTCTTTTATTCTTGTCGGTACATAATATGTATAAATATGAATACATTTTTTTAGGGTTTTGTACCTCAAAAGGAAAAAAAGGAACCCTTATAGGTTCATTTCTTTGTCCGTCTGTCTGTCTGCCTGTCTGTAAGATCCTTTTTGTTAGGAACACGTGGAGGTATCAAGTTGAAATTAATATGAAATACTTAGGTCTACGGTCCCTTGGAGCGGTAAAAATATCAAGCTTTTAAGCCAATGCAATTAAAAAATACGGCCATATACACCGCATATTTTAACATTCGCAAATAAATCAAAACCTAAAGGGTACTTCCCTTTAATCTAGAACCATGAAATTTAGCAAGAAGCAAGGTCTCATAGCATAAGTAAAGGAAAAAATGAAAATCGTTAATTTGTAGTTACATCGCTTATATTTTCGTTCATAGTAAGCAATATATTTTCGTTCTAAAGAATTAAAATTTTGTAAATAGTTTAATAAGAATATTATGTACCATTAAATATTTATAAACGGCTAAATGTGTACAGATACGAGTTCCACTCGTGCTAAACAGGTTTTTCTTATTTGATATATATATATATATATATATATATATATATATATATAAACACAAAACAATAAATAAATTTTTGTATGTTTTGTTTTCATTCTATTATTCATGATTTGGTTATTTTATGTTATCAACGAATGTGCGCAAAAATAGGTGAGTAACAGTTTACACCTGAGCATAAAATAACCACAGACTTATTATATAGACTATTTCAGTTTCAAATTCCGCATCACTTAAATCGTATTGTTTATGTATTTGTAAATTTACTATAGTGTAGATTTTAGTGGTTGAGCATCATAAGTTGCAATACCAACAAAAATGTTAATAAATTTGTTCATATCATTAAACCAAAACAATTTTCAATAGAGGCAATTGTGAAGGTCTGTTATTATGATATTATTTAGATTTTCAAAAGAAAATTAGCCGTGTAAACCTTAAATAATTATTATATAAACGTAGGAACTTTGAAATGAATGATGTCATCTACTTATGACGCTGGTGACAATATTACGCGTAAGTTTACGCCGATATCCATCTTTGCACGGTCGACTCGCTGACGTTATGTCATATTTTGCGGTTAGTAAATGAACACATTAAAGATGTGTTAAATCTTTTAAATTTAGCAACTTATTATTTCATGACGAGGTTTCAAACGTAGGCAGGAATTTCCTTATATTTAAAAACCAGCTCAGTCCAGTTTTACTAAATTTTGCACGAAAGGCAAAAAACTCTTCATAGGGAAATATTAGAAGTAAATTATGCATTAATTTTTTATGCGTTATATAGCCAATAGAAGATTAGTATTTTAATCGCCTCGCCATTATAGTGATGTTCCCCAACTAAAATTATAGTCGTTCAAGACGGTCAACAATGGAAGCTCAAAAACTAGTTTTTAGCTGTAATTTAATTTTGTACAGTCATTTTATGTGAGATCGAGCAGGATTCGAGCTCAATCCATTTGCCTGTTTCACGCATAGTATTCATAAATCGGATTTTTCTTTTAGAAAATTAATTGAGATAAATAATCAAATCCAACGCATCATGTGCGTAAATGTTGCTTGCACTTCAATATATGTGTGTGTGTGTGTCCGATGGAAGCTTATAATCAATTCGATTACCGGATCAATGTGGCCGAAGGCGAAATCAACCGAATGATTCCTATAAGTAAAGGAAATTTTGGGACACGAAAAAATAGTGACTGAAACTCAACGAGACTCCAAGTAATTGTTGTACCGTGAAGTATATTTTATATTTACTTTTTTGAAGTAAAACTTCTTTACGCACGCTTGACTTGGGGAGTAAGTTGGTGAATGCGTGACGAGAGCGTTACGAAAAGTGTGATCGGGCGAGGAGAACGAAAGTTGAGAGGGAGATATAAGTAAGTGAAGACAAAAAGAGAGAGAGTTATGTTTCGTATATTACTGTAGGGACAATAGAGAGAGGTGCGAGCACACATTTTCTTTCTCTCTTTCTCTCATAGCCAGTGCATGTGTATATATATATATACATATATATATATATATATATATGCGAGTTTGCTAGCGTTACGCGAACGGTGATTTTTTTATTATTTTGTTATTTCATTTCGTTCTTGTACAATTTTATAAATTATTATTTTGTTCAATACATTAAATATTCTACGTTTAAAGTGACTAAAATTGTAAATTCATTTTAAAGTTCATATTTTGTGAATTTGAAGTTTTACTTCAGTCGTGTGAAGTAAAACTTAAAGAAAAGGTAGCTCAAGTTTTGTTTTGTGCCCTCGAACAAACATATAAATATATGTACGAATATATAGATAGACGGACAAAGAAACATTGAAAAAAAAAGAATACATTTTGGGTTCGGAGAAGATATTTTCCTCATTAAACAGTTTTATACTGTTGCAAGTTTTATGCTGTTACAGATGCAATATTGAGCTAAATGAAAATTAATCTTATAAACAGCGTAGTCACAACATTTATATATATATATATATATATATATATATATATATATGGATATATATAAATAATAGATATATGAATATTGTATCCTAACTAGGAGAAGGGCCAGAGAAGTTTATAAGAAACTGCCAAACATAAATTTTATCTTTTTTTCGAATGGTTTAGACTACACGTTATGGCATATGTACACCTGCAGACATACATGTATGGATGCATGCACGCACGCACCAGGAATTGTACATTTTTATTTAAAATATTTAAATCGATTGGAATAGAAATATCAACATAATTTTTTGGGATGAATACAATATTTTTTCACTCGAAATTAAAAATAATTAATTAAAGGACTGGATCGAAAATTGCGGCCGGTACTGTGTTTCCACTCGTATGATATGAGCTAAACTTGAGACAAGGTTCAAGTACAAGTTTTTGTCATCACAATTATATGTATTTTTTGCAAATATATAAACAAGAAAGCTAGACTTATCAAGGTGCCTCCTCACACGCGCTGGGTGATGATAGAACATACATAACTAAATACCTGTTTCACGTTGCATGTGCAGTTTGCACAGTATGAAATTAATGAAGAGTATTACACAACAAATTAAAAAGACCTTCAAACACTAGCCAAAAGAAACAGGTAGATTCAGTTTATGTCAAGGAAAGAATATATTTCGTTAGATATCCGGTATTAATGATAGATGTATTTTATTTATGACTATAAATTAGCTTTTACTAGAAATAAGATTCAGTATGTATATAATATAAACCGAAACTGAGTTTTAGGTATACTAAACATACATATGAAATAATTATTAAAATTTATCTCAACCCAAAAGACATTTTTTTAGAATTTGTTTGTTTTCCCACTGTCTTTGAATATCACGTAGTAGCTACTGAAATTATTTAAATGAAACTTAAACTAGAATAACTCTTCAGATTTAAATTAAATTTTCATTTGTTTTTTCATATATTTATAAAGGGATATTTCGTCTACTTTTTGTTTGTATATCTGTTTTTTCACGTGAGAACTATTACAAAAGTTAAAGTTAAGGTACAAGTTAAAATCTAAAACTTTCTTTTCAAAACGTTCCCCAAAAAAATCAAAATCAAATTATTAGCGCTTAAACTGTGAGACTAAAAGAGTGGGTTTAAATTTGCCGAAGATAAATTGTTGAAATTCTCGTATATAAGTGATTTTTCTTTCTGTGAAGGGTACTTTTGAGATGAAAAAATGATCACTGGAGAATAACTCTGCCCGAAAAAGTAAAAGAACATACGTGAGCGAGACCGTGGTCAAAAGCTAGTTTATAATAAAAGAATTATTTTCAACAGTATGTAGAGGAAAGAAAAAAGCCTTTTGCTTTTTCCACACAAACTATTTGCATTTCAACATTGTATATTTTGAGAAACGATCGAGCAAATTTTATGCTCTATAATATGGAAACTCTCCAAAGAGACTCTACTGGAAGATTGTAGAGCGATTATCCAGCGAGCATATTTATTGTTGAATTATGTCGCGCCACGCCATTTTTGCTTGATGCGCAATAATCTTCCGTTTTAATGTTCCGGATCCTAACTGGGGACAACCGTAAAACTACCTAATGTTATAGGTAATTTTTCGGTTGTCCCCAGTTAATTTAACCGGTTGTATCAGTTTAATTTAAATTGTTTGCTATTTTCAGTTTCAGTCAGTTTCTTGATGATCATTTTTAAAGCATTAAGTAATTTTGTTTTAATTTCAGATGATCGAGTGAGTTAATTTATTGTTGAATTATACCGGAACTCCCCATTTCTCCTTGGTGTACATTAATAGTACTAGTACTTTTTTTGGTGAACTATTTCGGAACACCCTATTTTTTCTTAGTCTCATTCTTCCTTTCACTCAATCAACTGATCGCAGTTGCGCCAGAATGTAATTTTTTTGTGATGAATGAGAATGAACTTCACGAAATGTGTCGTCTTTATACGAGTAGATCGCAGCTTCATTAAATTTATTAACTGTCGTTTTGTTATGATTAATGAAACGAATATATATATTTATATATATATATATATATATATATATATATATATAATATTTCCCAAAATGTTTAAAAATAAATAAATTCAATACTTACGACAGTACCTATATCAATGTAAGAGGTTTTCCATTTTAAGGTTTTTCCATCAAACTGATAATTAGCAAGTATCAAAGTCATATGTATGAAAGATATAATATAAATATAATGAAAATGAAATTGCGATATTTTGCGGTAATTATTGATGAGAGTAAATTAAAGTAATAATCGTACAATGATTCAATCTTCTTCAATTGTAATTGTATGTAAAATCATAATACTTTTCCATTCTTCGTTAAATTTTCTTGCTCAGTGTAAAATATATTTTCTTCTTAATGAAAATAAATCCTAACTGAAGTATAAAAATACTTAATTTATGTAAAAAGTGGTTATTATTATTAATTATCATATTTTGTATATAAAACATTCTAAGATCTAAAACAGAGCAAATACGGTAGTTGACTCATTCTAAATTTTGATATTTTTTGTATAATATTGTGAAATATAAGTTAATTAAAAACCAGTCTTGAAAAAAATTCAAAAATTGATTGAAAAATTATCCAGTTATAGGCTTCTAAATTTGAAGATACGGATTAAGGTTGGGTATATCCCTGTCTCTTTTCCTCTTAATGTGCAATATTATGTGCAATACTAAAAATGACCTCACAACACAGTATTGCCGTCGTTGTCTAAGGATTAAATTTAAACTTTTATAACTCGGTAAATTTTTAAGATTATTAAAAAAAAAATTCACTCTTCATCAGCTTGCATCTCGAAATTATGATTAATGAAATAAAAAAAATTTACTCAAATACAATGTCGAGATTAATATGAATTTGAATATATGTAAAAATGTAACAATCAAAGTATGAACACGTACGAGTATTTATGTAATTGGGCCATTATATGTAACATATTGTTATTATAACCAACAAAAATATTATTTCAGAAAACAATTTTTCTGGAATACAGAGCTTAGAGTGAGATACAAAATAAGATTTGAATGATGGTGTAGCGAAGAACTTAGTGGTGCTTTAGCTATTGCATAAATTGACAATTTGCCTTCCGGTTACACATATATATTATACGTATGTAACAAAACGTGTCTATTATTCATATACCTAATTTTATGCAACAATTTATATACATGAGAAACATGTTTCTTTAAAAAAACTTAAATTTTTTTTGGCTTGGATTCGCAACTTTTGATAATGATTTTTTTCGGAGACAGTTGATAATTTTCACATGGTTACTCAGCATATTCTACTCAGTTTGATGCATAGAATCACCTAATTAATAGTGAACACTTATTTGGTGAAGAAATAGCTATTCGTTTGCTTTACTTGTTCGTTCATGTGATTATATGCAACAAACTAAATATATTTGTAGGGTGTTTCTGTGTGTGTATATATATATATATATATTTATAAATTTTTAATTTTTATATATATATATACATATATATATATATATATATATATATATATATATTTATAAATTTTAAATTTTTTTTTTTCATTGGTCAACATCGATAGGGTTTTTTCTTCAGCCTTTGAGGATTTTCTCAATATTTCTTAATATTTCCTCCTCAACTTGATGCCTAGAATCACTTGTACGAAATAATCACGTTTTTGTTAACGAAACTGTTTATTATTCATACAGATAATTCTTTGAATCCAATTGAATATATTTGAAGAAGTTTTCTGTAAAAAAAACGAAAAATATTTTTTTCGTTGGAATCACATTTTGACAGTGTTTTTAAATTTTAGAAATTGTTGAGAATTTCCATACAGTTCTTTAAGATTTTCTACACATTTGAACCATAGAATCGTATGTATTAATAAAACGTATCATTAAAGAGAACGCCTCTCCGTCTTTGTTACATATTATTGATGCTAACTTCCTTTGTAGGTACATGATAATCAGAGGTCAGATTTGAAGTTTTTTTTTTAATTTATGGATAAAGTATATGGCCACGTATATATGATATTATATAAGTGTAATTACGCTGTATCTTGAAAAAATGGTCAGATTTTCTATGCAAAGGAAAAAACATTTTCATTTCATCGAGAATAATCAGGATAATTTATTATATGTTCCTAGATAAACGGCAATAACGAAACACTTAGTATTGAATATATTTGGCGTTCATTTTCTAGAAATTCATTATTCACAATTAAATGAAACTATGTTATGTAGTATTATTTCTACTTTCTTTAATTTCTTTACCACGACCTAGGTTCTTGCTAATATCCCACCTGAAGATGTTGTAATACAACGAAACCTAGGTCGTGGTAAAGAAATTAAAGAAAGTAGAAATAATACTACATCACGTAGTTTCATTTAATTGTGAAACACTTAGTGTTGTGTCACGTCGATCTACATCTCTGTTCTTTGTATTACATACTTGTAGTTTAAATAATTTTAAAGCTAATCGGGTGAAATTTTGTGGTTAGATGCTTCATATAGAGACACCAATTAATATATAGCTAAATTTCAAAAAATAATTTGCCTTTTACCATTTTTAGCTTCGTTTGTGAAATATTAATTTTCAAAGTAAGGAAACTCACCCCTTCATCGACAACTACCCTTAATTTTCCAACCGCAGTTTTGAAAAATCCAAAAGTATTCGAAAAACTAATATTTAAATGGAATCATTTTTTATCTTTTTTTTTTACCGGGTTACTCAGCTTATTCTCGCATCCATAATTTTAAGACATTTAGATAACTTCGAAACCCTATATGTTGCGTGCCCCGATACGCACTGGGCCAATATTTATTAAATAAACTATGCGTGTGATCTGTGTCTGTGTTTACAAAAAAGTAAAATTAAAATAACCTACACGACATTGGGAGATTTTCGGCCACTGTTATTATTTCAGAAAATAGTTGTTCAGTCATTTTCATATATAGATATTGGGTTGATTAATAAGTTTTTAACCTCGAGTGCCTGTCAACAATTTTATTAAAAAATTCACGTATTATAGTAAATTTAATTTACCTATTTGGCAATGATAATATGCCTTTCTTGCAAACCTCCGGTGATTTCCATTCAACAAACTATGCAAGGTCGTTTTGGAGATCGTCTTTAACGTTGAATATTTTTTTCACGTAAATTGTTATTTAGAGCCCTGAATAAACGGTAATCAGAGAGCACAATATCCGGCGAATATGGTGGATGAGTGAACAGAACCCAACCGATTTCCTCTAATTTATCACGCGTACGTTTTACACCATGTGGTCTAGCATTATCATGCAGAAAATAAACTCGATCCTGTTAACTACTAAATTTGTTAGCTAATGTCGGTCCAATTGTTCACAGAAAATATTTGAAAATATTTGCACAATATTTGTAGATCCCTCTGAAAGCAACTCCTAATGAACTATGCCCTTGCCATTCCACCAGCAGCTGAGCATCACCTTTTGGGACTTATTTCAGGTTTAGATACTGAAGCTCTTGCTTCTCCGATACCCACCCATTGATGTTTGCGAGTATAGTTAACGTATGTAACCACTTCTCATCGCCAGTTACTATCTGATTCAGCCAGTCAAGTTACGTTTCATTATCAATAACTGTTCACTGAAGGTATGTATCATCTCTGCACTAAAGGTGTTATGATGACAACTCGTGGGGGGATCCACACACCGTATTTTGATACTATTCGTGCAAATGTGTTTCTACGGTGCCATGACTGTAGTGTATCTCATCTGCCAATTGACGAGTCGTCAGTCGAGGATCCTCTACAATTAGGCATCGTAATTGTTGAACGTCCAATTCAACAGGACGTCCGCTACGGGGTTCGTCCTCAAGATCGTAGTCCTCATTCCTGAACTTTCTGAACCAAATCTTTGCCGTTACGTAAGACATCGTGGACTCGCTCATCGCATGACATATATTATTTGTGGCAGTCTTTGCATCGTAACCCAGACGAAATTCGTAAAGTAATAGAATCTGTATTTGATATCGATTTAAATCCATTATTTTTTATGTAATCCACTTAAAGCTGCGGCGCTGACTGATGTCAACTGACTGCACTTTGACCTATTTATACCTACAGCAAAAATTTCTAGAAGTTTCCAGAATCTCTCTTGAAAAGTCTCGAAGTTGTAGCTAAAAACTTATTAATCAATCTAATATAATATCTACTTATAAGACAATAGATAAGTTATGCCCGTATAAAACGATCAAAAAATATGACCAGTGACACCATGCGCGAACTGTAATGAAAGAGTTAGAGAGTGGAAGCAATCATAAATTGTATTGAAAATTAGAAACATACCTCGTCCTTTGACGTTTTTAGAGAACTAATGACGTCTATGACGTCAAAGGGTATTAACGGAAAATTTTAATGCACAGAAGTAAATATACACTTAATCAAAGTACTGCAAATAAAAGTACGTATTTATCAGGGAAAATCAGGGCAAATTTTTATTCAGAACTGGTTTGATGCCATTATGCACTTAGCTTACTTGCAATTCATTTATTTATTATTTGTTTATTTTCTAGAGCTTTTTATTCTGCCTTCTTAAATTGTTTGTTTTTCTTCATTCTTTTCCGCTTTTTATCTCTAGACAAGAACGTTCAGCTCCATAAACAGATAATGGTAAAAAGTTCCATTATACACAACCGTCATTTATTGGTATATTGATAAACGGTGCCATTTTTTGTTTTAATTATAGTTAGCCACTTACTCGAAGATATATGTCAATGACGTAAATGCATAGAGGTAGATTTTTTATTTATCATTATACATACCCTATAGAATTATTGTACACATGTGAAATATACTTTTTTTTATTTCATCACAGTTAACTTGCTTAAAGATGATTTAGTCTCTTACATAATCACATTTAAGCACTCTTTACCAATCACCAGATTGACACATCATGTATTTACGTATATATCGGTAGATATATTTTCCTAAATCATTTATGTGCACAGCATTTATATATTTATATTATTATTATGTCAAAATATCAATAAGCTATAAGACAGTTTTGTTATTAAGCTGCCATTACACTGTTATAAACATATGTCAATGACCTTTCACAAAGGATTCGATCTTTTCTTTGAAAATAAAAGTAAATTAGCATTATAACACAATATATGTCAATTTAAAAGGGGGAATGTTTCCTTATGCAACAAAATTAAATAAGATATCCTAATTTTTTTCATTTTATGGGAAAATAAACATTTACATTTCGACATAAAGGTTTACGACATATAGATTTAGCTATCGACATATACGTTTGGATGACATACAATTATATATATATATATATATATATATATATAATATATATATATATATATATATATATATATATATATATATATATATATATATATATATATATATATATATATATATATATATAAATATATATATATATATATAATATCCACGCTTCATCCGATTGACCTTGAGTAAGAAACTAGCTATTTATGTAAGACAAGATGATGCTGGAACAAAACAGGAAGGGTCACTGTATTTATTGATAAATAACAAATTATAATATAGTCGTTAATGAATATTACACAGTAAGAAACCTTTACTTTTATTGAGTTCACAGTATCATAATATGTAGATTCTGTTTTACTTACGTCGAACAAGAATCAAATCACAGGTTCAATCCAAGGTCAAGACTGAATGCGCACATTCGCTTCTCGGCACCCTCCATTCCCAAGAGTTTATTTAAAAATTGCCTAATCTTACTGGATCTCGTAAATATTAAGGTCTGAAGGTTGTGTCTTCTTTGCGTCACAGCAGTCGTATTAAGGTTTTTTTCCGTCTGACTTAGTGATTCGATTATACGTAACGTTTCTTTTGTGGAACTATTTATTTTCTACTTTTGACAGAAATTGTGAGTAGCCTACAATTTTGATGTTATATAATGCCAAGGACTTCCTTGCTGTACTCATCACTAGTGTGAGGCATGTTTGAAATCAGCTTAATTATTTCGAGCCTATACGAAGTAAACCATAGTGTGAATATTTCCTGATGTGACATCTCTTCAATATTTGTGTAATAAGGTGATGTAACAATTTTCTTTTTCTATTTCCTGTCGATTTTATCCTAGGTATGTTCAATTTCCATTTTCTTACAGCTTAGACGAGACGTTTTCACTTGCGTACTTTATTTTCCGGTTATAGACACAAATTTTGCAAATGTTTTTGGGAAGACCCTCCTTCGTAAAAACTAATCTAATTCCCATATTCATTAAATTTTTTTCAATGTCAATATGTAGAACTAAGTTATTTTGGGAATCCCCAATTCCTACAGTAATCAATTTCTCAATAATCTGATCAAGGTTACATCTGACTATGACTTGTTTACAACACGTAAAATATTTCTATGTCGTTTTGTATTACAATGACATCATATTGATAAATTGTTGTGTATAGTTTTGCTCACACCTTATATCATCATCAAAAGATGTAAACAGACAAACCTTTTATTATTATCAACACGTGTAGATAATCAACCCTTGTGTCATTATCAAAACATGTAAATATTCGATACTTTTATTATTATCATAACGTGTAAATAGTGACAAACGTATATATATATATATATATATATATATATATATATATATATATAATTGTAATGAATAGGTATGTCACAGTGAAAATAATTAAATGAGATTAAAATACTTATGTATTTACTTTTGATGGCATTTGTCCATACTTGAGGCCATTCTCATTATTCGCGGATTACATCTTAAAGAAAAAATTAAATACGTAAAGGGTATTATTAGAATATTAAGCTCAAAAAAATTATTTTTGAATATAATTTTTTATACAGATCAACTCTTCTATAAATTTAATAAGCCAAATTAATAAGAATACGTCCAGCTATAAAATTTAACAACGTGTGTTCCAGTGATAGAATTATGTTTATCATCAAAATTTTACAGGGTGTCGGTTATTAAGCTATTACATCTTTGAAGCTATTACATTAATTTAATTTACTTTCCTTTAAATTAAATCTTTGTTCTATAAGGAAAATTGTGGTCTTGAGAAAATTTGAGTACCTTTATGCTTAAAATGGTTGCTTTTTAATGTTCGAATTATATATTTAATGTACGTATATAAAAATAAAAAATTATTACGTATTGAAAATTAAAGTTACGTGTTTTCATCTTATTTCTACAATCTCGTCCTATCTTTTATTACACAATCCAAAATGACGGTATAGCGAGGAAAGAGGCAGTGTCTAGTAATAAAGCGCGCGGCAACCGTACGACGTTCGTGTGCGAGCAACACGTGCAGTACCAAAGCTACGGGAACAGTTAGTACATAAAGTAATAAATATAAAATATATTCGTTACTCAGATACGTAACAGCAATAAAACTAAATACCTTTAAATATTGTATACAGAAGGTTTATACGATTTTTATATATGTACGTATTCTACGGCTAATTGCAATTTTATAATCCAGAATACGTATTTAGTCAGGTGTAAGTGACCATGCAGCTGACTGAGTAAGTGACTTATCATAATAACACTTCTGCTCTTGCTTATCGACTTGAGATATCTTTAATCAATTCTATAGGAAAATAATTGAGAATCAAAAAAATTCACAATTGCAAAAAAGGGCTTCCTAAACGATAAAAATACCCTCAGAGTTTACGTTAAATTTAGAAAGGATCATGTCTGTTAAGTATATAAGCATGTCTTGGATAAATTTAAGCTATGTCTTTGGATTGTCTATAAAATTCCTATTATATCCATGGAGCAAACGGAGCGAACACCGTCCACCGTGGCTGTAAGCCATCCAAAATAGCAGCTATTCATGGATATTTTTTTATTTTCTTCGTTTATTTCATAATGACGTAATATTAATGTTATGTGAGTACTTACATGATATTAAAATATATAATTTTATAGAGTTTTATAGCGGTTATAATATTTTAATATTTTTAAATAGTTTAGTATTTCTACTAATTAATTCACTCTAAGTCGTCTAACACTAAGTAGAGAGTCATAATTCTAAAAATTAAAGTAATTTATTGTGACTATATGTGATGTATGATTGCTGCAAGATATCCCTTCGATATCAACCAGAATAAAGTTCGTTGAGTTAGTTCCTTTAAAAACTCCTCGCATGACAGGACTTCTGTCAAATGAAATCTTTACACCAAATTAAGACTCATATTTGACCAAAAAAAGAAAAAGTAATGTGTGTCACATATCGCTGTTAACTTCCTGTAATTTATTTAATAACCACGCCACATAGTCTCTCTGAATCCGTATTTTTTATTTATGTCTTCTTATCGGTTAATACTACAAACCAGATCGCTTAGTTGTATTTACAACTGTTGTAATTAATTAATCGTTTGTAACTAATTAATGAATTCATTTAGTAGTCATTACGGAAATGTAATACTAAAATAAAACCACGCGATTGACAATTATGGTTAATACATCATGTAATTAGAGGAAACTTCTGTTTAATAATATAAAAATAACAAAAACCCGCTTCTATAAATTGTAACTTTTACTTCAGATTATTTTATAATTGAATAGCATAAAAATATATATTTTCAGCAAGTTTTTTCATATTGCGCATATAACTGACTACGAAAAGGAAGAGGTTATTAACTATGAAGAACAGGACTTAAAGCATTATAAGCGACATTAATAATAAGCGACATTAAACTCTTCTTTTGAAACAATAGCAATATAATTTTCTCTGTATTTCAAACGAGCGTTTGTATATACTGCAGGAAACTTGTTGGTAATAGAAATTTTAAGTTACTTTAACGTCCCATTAAAACTTATCATAGGGTATTATTATGTCGCGCTCAGTCATCTGAATGTATTAATTTTAGAGTGTATCATGGAACTGAAATATATAATGGAGACTCAAATTTAATTCACACTAAAGAAATAAACTTACGTAATGATCTTATTATAATCAACAACCACCAGTCTCTGCTGGACATAGGCTTTCCAGTGACCATATCATTGGAGGCAATGCCCGTAATCACCATGCTGGATAAGCAGGTTGGCGATCTCAGTACATAGATTCTCCCACCAGTGCCACTGTTTCTCATCGCTAGTTTGTAGCATTTCAGTTATGTAATTTCATTACCATTGCAAATGCCCTGCTCAACGAGCGGCCGGGAATTGAACCCGGGTGATCAACGTAACGCACCCGCCATAATAATCTCATTTCTAATATATTTACTTCTTTCTGCGTTTTTCTCTCACTCCTTTAGTGGGAGAGCATAAGGAATAGCTCTGTGTGACAATGCAAACTTATCTTGTAAGAGCTTTCAGTGCGTCTTTTTAATTTGTCTACATTTGACACGGGATTTCTTCGTGTATAAGGCTCATTGCATGAATCAAAATTTCCTTCTTCTGTTCTTTTGCCTTTACCTATCATTACGAATATATTACGTCCTGCTTCGCTCACTTTTCACCCTGATCAAGATTCATGAAGCCCTCTAAGTTCTTTTACCAAAATTTCTATATTTTGTTCATTTTTTAGTCACCATAATTCTGTTACTACCTGAAAAAGATCTGAACAAAATCTCTGAAGAGAAAATCGCTGAGAAGAAAATCAAAAGCTAACTGCGACGAAAAAAGTCTTCTATTATAACTGCTAATGAGACATTAAGATCATTTCCAAGTTTTATAACTAATTAATTTCCTGTAAGGCATATCCTCGTTTGCTACACAGAAAAAAAAGATGATACAATTTATTGGAAAGAAACAGTAAGTGCTTTGTAAAATGTTTACATCTTGCTCTTCGTAGTCAATAACTTCCTCCATGTGCGCAGTCACTTATATGTGCAATACCGTTGAGGAAAGAAACTTACAATGATGCATTTTTGATGGCATTCAAATCACCTGATTGAAATAATACCAGGATTTAAGTCATTTACGATGAACAAAAAAAATTTTAATTTATTCAAGCGTGTTTTTGTTATTTGTTTGTTTATAAATAAAAGTTTCTTCGAATTACCTGGTATTTTAATTATTGTTGCCATCCGTGGTGTTTTAGTTGTTATTTTTCCGTAATTATTACAAAATTACTTCATTCATCAGTTACAAACTTGCGAATAGAATCAAACAGTCTGGCTTATGAAATTAATGGAAAAGAAATACGAAGGTTGGTCAAAAATTATGCGGCATGGAAGGGATGGCAAGAAGTGGGGGTTGTTTACTCACATTGTCGTTAATGAAAGGCTCATTACTAGCACATATACCAAGTTTTAGCTATATTTTCTCAATAACCTCTAAGCTTATAATCGAGCAAGCAACTCATTCTGGAAGAAATAATTGACTAATTGAGAAAATCGAAGTGTCATAATTCGAGGTATCATAAAGTTCCTGACAATGCAAGAAAAAATACCACAAGTTTTATTAAATGAGACTTCCTCGTTTTACGGGGTCTGTTGCACTAGTAAAACCATGAGTTATAATCCCTTCAAACAAATCAGGGGTTCGATCGAAAATGACCCGCGCAGAGAACGATCAAGGCCATCAAGGCCGATCAAGGCCATCTCCTCAGACATTGTTGAACAAATTGAAAAACTTGTATTGGAAAACGTTCGATTAAAGAAGAATCGTTCGATTAAAGAAGAAAGAAATGATGAAAAGATGTGGAAGTTAGCGAAAATTTTGTTGCTTTTGTATGACAATTCCCCTGTATACAGGAGCCATCTTGCGATGGTTGCCCTTCACAAGTGCAGCTGTCAAATGTTGAAACACCTACCTTACAACACAGACTTGTCCCTCTGAGACTATTATTTGTTTCCAAAAGTGTTCCTCTCCGTCGCTAGATTTTTTTCCATTAAGCTCTCCTTCGAAAAAAATCTGACGACGTTAAAGAGGTCAAGTTTCCATTTTCAGCTTATTTTAAAATAAAGAGAAAACTTTTTTTAGGGTGAAAATAAATTAATCGACAGATATGAGAAATTAAGACTAAGGAAGAATATGTTGAATAGGAAAGATATCACCATGTTTCTTTTTACCTTTCTTCCTCAATTTTCTTTTACATTCCCTTACATAAATAAAGAAAAATAAGAATTCAGTCGACTCTGACATAAAGTACAATAAACATGACATAAATTACAATAGTTTTTATTTGGTGAAATGTCCTTATTTGAGAGCACTTTCACCATTGATTTATTTCCAACAGTCGCATTGTACCATAATCAACATATATATATGGCGGAAGGTAAACAATAACAATATTTTCTCTATAGGTACTACATAACAAGTGTCTTATATAAATAGGCTTCTTCATATATTCCGATTTTTTTTCAATAAAATTAATAAAATGCGTGAAAGAGCACGTAAAAGCAGTTAATAAACCGGTATAAAAACAAAATTATTAATCATTCAGCTTGTTTAAAGTAATTTTAAATGGATATACTCATTAAGGGTTTAATGTTTTTTTATGTTTCTTGATTGGTTTGAAATTTATATACGGGAAACAAACTAGAAACCATTTTGGAGTACAACGTTCCACAAACCAGACTTCAAAGTAAAAAAAAACGTTAAAACTTTTATTTCATTTCAAAATATCTTTTCAATGATATTCCACTGGATGGAATGCAAAAAATCCTTTCTTAGTTTATGCCTGTAGAGAGATGCTGAATGACTGAAATATCTGTCTGAAGCTTCCACCTGCAAAGCTTATTGTGACTGGTTTTAGAATTATAATAACAGTGTGAATAATGGACAAAAGGACGACAGATATATCGAGATTAATACAACCACTCTGCGTGTTGTAATAATCTCGATACATCCTTTAGCCAACTGGAAGAACTTAAAAAACAGAATTAAAACTTTTTCTATTGAAGGAAATGTTGAATTCATCTTTATTCTATTAACATATTCAAAAGCATATTCAATAGTTTTAGTAGATTACTTTTTTGTTTAAAGCTTTATTTGTTTCATCATAAAGATCAGAATAATATACTGTTTATTAAACCATTTATTTTCAAACACTGGTGTCAAGTATTTGTAAACATATACAATTAGTTGTTCACAAACATAAAGGTTAACATTTTTAACACAATGTTAAGGAACTATTTAAAAATTCTAGGTCGTTTCTGAAAAAAATCGCTGTCGAAGATGCGATTCCAATAAAAAAAATAGATCCTCATGGTCATCGCCACAGTCACGCGACACCTTATGGATGTGAAATATTTTTATTTGAATGAAATGAAAACGAAAAAAATTAAATTTAACTCTGCAAAAGTAAACAGTTACTAAATAATTAATAATAATTATTAAACTACATATATTTAAGTTTAATTAATTACGTTATTATTTAAAATTACATAACGCTTTTAACATTTAAAGATGCTATACACCATACATTTTTAAGCGTTTTGAATAAGAAACGATGCTTATCCAAATTAAGTCAGAAAGAGCCGACAAGACGCGAAGCTGGCCGAATTAACGCGGAAAGAACCGTCAATACACGAAGCTGAACAAACGGTAAGGCGCGTCCTCGTCCAAATGTTTCACACATTCATTTTGTTATGTCAAAATTCAGCTGAAATATAGTCTTTGAGAAAATAGGACTTACTGTACGGAGCGAGAGACGGATGTGCCTTATTCGTCCCCCTGTCTGTCCAAGTTGATTCTATATGTATTATATGTATTTCTCCGGTTTTGCTACGGAACATTAAAAATGTTGATTTCAGCACATCATGTTAAAGCATCTATAATGAAAAACATTTGGGTGCTTAAGACCACAATGCAGAAGTGAAAACTTTGGCAATCTGGACCACTTTTTGAATTTGGAACTCACTTGGCCAATGCTGGAGGGCGCCGAGTTTACTCGATTCAGCGTCACCGACGCGAACCGGACGGCTCAGTTTCGTTCGCTGCTCAAAAAAAGTGCGCAGGTGCGATCAAAGAAGTTTTCACTTCAAATACGTACATATTTCCACCAGAACAGCCTCCAGATATATTATTGTATAATAAGACCATACATCGTAATAATGTTTTAATAGAAGGCAAAAATAGCGTTGCGTAATTTACTTTAACATGATATTTTTTATATAAATGATAAATAAATAAAACCCTATAAACAAATTCGTACTTCCAAATAAATTTATACTACAAATGAAATTTTCAGGTATTGTTACTGAAGGTCTTTATTTTAAATTATGACCAATAAAATATAGATGTTTTGTAAAACTTGTATTGATTATGGTTATTTTGCTGACAAATTCTCCCTTTACAGGTTCACAAGCTGTTGCGATATGTAAATGATCAAATCGTATACGAAAATGTTGCAAAATACTCAACTTTTACGAAATTATGTGCACTAATGAAAAATGCGATCTTCCGTTGATTACAAGATTCTGTAAAGACCTCAAATTAAATTAAAGTTTGAGGGTAAGCGATTCGGAGAATAAATTTCATAGTCTTTGAGCATTCAAGGTTACGTCACATATAATTTTGCAAAATAGCTAAATTATAATCTGGTTCTCCCTCTGTGTTTGAATACTGATCAAAATTGATACCGTAGGTTTCAACTCTAAAATACACAAGAAAGAAATAAAGGTCAAAGGCAATATTTTATTAATTTTATTAAAACTTCACTTGCTTGAATTTTACTAAAACAAATAATTTATCTAAATTACAGTAAAATATATATTTCGCAGATTAAACAGTCATTTGTTTAATGAAATCAAATAACATAACATAAAACAAACGTACATTATGAAAACCAACACATTTGTTAAATAATTCTACTTTTTAAATTGCCAAATTCCAAAAAGAATAAATACATTTTAAATAAATATATATTTTCTAATTTTTCCTATTAACAAAACGACTCTGACACCACCAAAGAAGTTTCACTTCAAAAACTTTTATAACTTACTCATGTCGGTCCTTCACAACCTCAGAGTTTCTGCGCTTTTGAAGCTATATGCATGAATTTATGCAAGTATATGCTACTCCATAATATCAAAAAGATTTATTTTTAATATACCTCTCCATGTAAATCAAGAATAAATGTTTTTTTTCCATTTTGTATTTCCTTATATACCCCATCGAGTGGATATTATTAGACAAGTTTCTTAAAGTGAAGGGAAGTTCCATTTGCAATTTTTTCTAAAATATTAAAAGGCGTACAATGACACTCTCCCCATAAATTGTTAACGGTGGTTTTGAAAAATTTATTATAACTCTGTATGCTGTCATTTGATTAGAACATTCAATTAATCTTATTTCGCTTAACGCACAGCGACAATTTCAAGACACAGATAACCATGGAATTCTACTTTTTTTCAGATAGACGCTTCGCTGCACATACAAAATTATTGTTCCTAAACAGTTTTATTTAACTTCACAACCTAAACGATCCTCATGAAACTTGGCTTATCTATTCAGTCCCCATAGCAAAGTGCCATTATGATAATTTCAACCTTTGATCGTAAATCATGATGCTGCAGGCTTACTGCTAATGGTATCTAAACAATGAGACTTGATGATTTTCCGTTCTAATAATTAGTATTCTGGGCCACACGCAAATATTCCATCAATGAATTCCAGTTTGCAACTCCTTAGTCCTGATGCGGTAAGGATGCTGCCTGCGTGATCCATAAAACTTGAGGATACGCTATTTTTAAATTAGCATTATGGGCTACAAGAAGAGATTTCATTATTGAACTCCGGTTTCCAACTCCTCAACCTGATATATCATGGGTACTGCCTGCCTCATTCATAAGACTTGAGGATCTATTGTTTTTAAATTAGTATTTTGCGTCTCAAGTAGAGACTCTTTCACTGTATGGATTCCAAGTCTATATTCTTGATGTCGCGGGGCTACTATCTGCTTAAATCGTGAAACTTGAAGATAGTATATTTTTTAGTTTTGTGTAGTTTTTTTTATTAATTCGCCAGTTTACTTTATTACTTTATACAAACTGCATTAAATTACTTAATAATTTATTACAGAATGAAAATTCATAAATAGTTTATGGACCTGCCTCTTAATTGTAACCTTTTGTCAAAAATTTACTTCTCAATTTAAGAATCGACTACTTATATTACTAAGTGGAACTTGAAATTTAAAAACCTAATTTCAATTACACTTCACGTGCATCCTTCAAGCTACGTTACGTAACTAAACACATCCTATTTTTACGATTCATGTTGTCACAATATACATAGGCGTACTTACACTTTTTTGTACATCCTGAAGTGCGGGAACCTAAAACATTAAGTGTTTGTCTATGCGTTGAGGTTTTTCCTTGTTTCTTTACTTTTTATGGATAGTCAGATTATCAGGCATCAGCTAGGCACTTAGTGGACAATCATAGTCTAATTCCTAATTTTTTTTCGAGTACTTACAATACTGTCAGAGTTAGTCCCTAAATTAGGATTCTTATAACTTTCGTGAAACAAATCTGATCGTTGAGGTCTAATCAAAGGTGATATTTTAAAATGATATAAAAGAATGCTAAGAGACCATTCTATCGGTAATTATTTGATGATACAAGCGGAATCAAATCTTGCAGTTTCATATTTAAAGTTACAGGCAAATAAATAACAAAATAAAATTAAAAAAACAAGAAAACAGAGCTAAGCACATAGCATTTGCAAGGAACATGTCATTAAAATAACTGTAATTAGGCTCCTCTTACCCAAACAAAATATTTTTTCTGTCCAGGATCATTCGTTGAAGTTATGGACCAAACTCGATTCCGATACCAAATTTTCAACGGCTATTCAACATTCCATTTCCTTTCCACATTCCATTTCGTTTCATGTCCTTCTTCCTTAATCCTTTTCTTTTCTATTCATACCTCTCAATTCTGCTCAATCTTCCTCCCGACATATCGAAGTTAGACTATTTTTGTCTTTTTTCTCAATAACTTATTTAACACGTTGTTGTCAACCTGTTTCATAACTTGTTAGATGCACTGTAATTTTGTTTTAGTGGAAAAGTTTGCCCAAATATATATATATATATATATATATATAAACATATATATATATATATATATATATATATATATTTATGTATGTATGTATATTCATCAAAATAAATAACCAAAACTGTTTATACTCCTTCAAATACTTTGTTAATAAATATAGTCTACAGATTTTACCTTAACCAAAAATGCGATCTGACCTATTCTCGTTACAGAGACATTAGACTGAATTTTGTTTTATTCCACACCGCTCTTTATTTCGATATTAATATTTAGATAATAAAATAATCCATGGAATACCTGGTTCCTGACACCAAGAACTCGCCGTCTCTTAACGTTTTCAAGACTCGCCTAAAAAGCCATACCTGTTCTAAGTCTTCTACACCTATTTAATCTAATCTTTCTTCCCTTTTTTGATCACATAATCAAAAATTAAAATATTGTCACATTAGCACAGTGGTGATATTGAGTATTTATTATTGAATAGATTAGCTTATAGAACATAAAGTTGCATGCAAACCTTTCCTCGATTGCGAACTTCCTTATTTTGAATGTACATATTTTATTATTCAAGAACAGTGAACTTTACCATTTCCTCTTCCCATAAATGAACAAATTATTGTTTCCTCATATCACTTTGCGAATTTCTGCCTAAAATCTATACACATAATAAATTTATAACAGAGTGAATTCTCTTCTCTTCTTTTTAATTTGAAATCTCTGTAAACTACGTCATTGAAACAAAAAACGTAAAGTTATTACATAAATATTTAGGCTTTAGAAAGCTTAGTGCTATATGGATGCCTTATAACTTGATTGAATCTCAAAAGCACTGTCGCATAGATTGGTATTTCTAAATGATAGAAAAATGGAGGGCAGTGAAATACCGGATTCAACATGGTCACGGATATCACGATGATCACGGTTTCTTTCCGAATAGTTGCCTACAAAAATGAAAAAGGCAGCGGCCATATTTTTTCCAGTGATGGGGTGCTGACCTGCTAAAACCTGCGAAAACATTCTGCGGCGGTCATGATTTTTCCTGAACAATCGTTCAGGAAAATAAAAGAAAAATATTTACCGCTGACTGGTATGCCAGTAATTATTTGCATGTAGTTTTGAAAAAAGTTTGGGAACAACACCCTTACAGAAGAATCCTCTTTCATCACTACAACGCCTCTGCGCCCTCAGTCAGACGAATGACGGAATATTTGACGACGTCGGATGCAGAAATTATAAATCATCCACCATACAGCATTGGCCTCGCTCCGTGTAATATCTATTTATTCCCAAGAATAAAGATAAACTGCGAAGAGTATGATTCTCGGGCTTAAAGGACCAGTCCCAATAAATATCAGAAAGTCCGTGGAAGAGACGTCCAAGGAGGAAGGGGCCGACTTCTGATTTATTGAGTTCCTTTATTTCGTATTTTTTTGGGTTAGTTTTAAAAATGATTTCTGGAAATGGCGTTGTAATCTGCGAAAAATTAAAATGTGTAATTTAATTAATTTGTAAGGGCAAAATGAACACATTAACTTTTAGTCAGAAAAAAGTGTTATAATTTTAGATGGAGGCACCGATTTAATAATACCATAAAGTACTACACGCTTTAAAGATACGTTAATAAAGTGCATTGGATAGTCAGGTGTTCACATTTGAATAAATTGTTTCGCTGGAATTGCATTTTTTTCCTCAAAATCAAAAAAAATATTCGTAATACGTCCGGTTACTCTGACTTAAATAATTTAGCTAACGACATTAAAAGATACCATGTTAAAGAAAAAAAAAATTTAAGTGTTGTTGATCTTTTCGTAATTTCGGACACGTACAATACATAGAAACAACTTTGCCCCGTCAGATGACTGGTAAAATTAATAAACACAGTTTAAAAGTTGATAAGAACGGGAACACTTTTAAACTTTTAATTTATATCAAATTTATTTCGGGCCTTTTCTAGAAAGATTTTTAAACGTTTAATTTATATCGTATGTAGAATGTCCTTTTAATTAAATTCAATAAGGACATTTTTTCGTTTTAATAAGGATGTTTTTAAATGAAAATTCTTTGGGTGCGATGAAAATAAAATGTGACGATCGCAACGTCTATCGTGCAGCGTTTTCGCAACGTTTGTGACGTCAGAATGTCACAAATCTATCTCAAGAAAGACGGAAAATAGGTACTTAGCTAATAACAGAGAGAGATAGATGAACACGATGGAATAAGAAGAGAAGTGTACGCATGCGCCAAAACAAACAAAAATGGCACTCACTATACTGATAGCGGTACCAGCTGTTTTGTACGTCGTGTGTCAGAGTAAACTGTCAAAATTTTGGGCGAAAATAAATTAATATGGCGCTCATTAATACTGTCAGCTGGTTCGTACGTTATGCTAGCTAAAACTAAGCTGTCAAAATGTTGCGCGATAACAAACAAAAATGGTATTCAATAACGGTATCGGCTGTTTAATACGTTACGTCTTTCAAAAGTAAACCCAACATTTTGTCGAATTCTTTGTCTGTTTATGATTGATGTATGACTAATTTCGCGCGTATTTCATCCGTTACTAGACTAACAACAAATGTACTTGATTTATTTATAAATCCGCAATGAACTCGCAGATAAAGTTGTAGGAAATATAATTTACAACAGGAGCAATATAGCTGCACTTAGACGTTTTCTGATACGCGCATCGCGGCATTTTATTATTTTTTTAATGGCATACTTAACGTGGTTAACAGGGATTCTGTTTAAATTTATATGAAGATTTCATTTTTACAATAAGTTCTTATATATATGTATGTATATATATATATATATATATATATATATATATATATATATATATATATATATATATATATTAGGTTGGTTGGTAAGTTTTTAGCCTATAGTTTGTTTCTAGATAGATACTCGAAGCTTATAGAAGGTTTTAGTGTAGGGTATAAATAGCCCAAAATGCAGCCAGTTAAAAACAGTCAGCGCCGAAGCTTTAAGTGAATTACATAAAATATAATGGATTTAAATCGATATCAAATACGGATTCTATTACTTTACGAATTTCGTCTGGGTCGCAAAGCAAAGACTGCCACAAATGATATATGTCATGCGATGAGCGAGTTCACAGTGTCTTACGCGACTGCAAAGATTTGGTTCAGAAAGTTTAGGAATAAGAACTACGATCTGGAGGACGAGTCATTGACGTTGAAACGTAACTTCGGCAGAATGAATGAGTTAGTAACTGGCGATGAGAAGTGGGTTACATACGTTAACCATACACGCAAACGTCAATGGTTGGGAGCTACTCCCACGCAAACATCAATGTCTGGGTGTCGGACAAACAAGAGTTTCAGTATCCAAACCTGAAATAAGTGCCAAAAAGGTGATGCTCAGCTGCTGGTGGAATGTCAGGGGCATTATTTATTGGGAGTTGCTTCCAGATAGATTTATAATTAATGCATGAATTAATTAATGTGAACAATTAGATCGATTAGCTAACAAATTGAGTAGTCAATAGGAGTTTATTTTCTACATGATGATGCTAGACCACATGTTGCAAAACGTACTCGTGATAAATTAGAGGAGTTCGTTGAGTTCTACTCATTCATCCACCATATTCGCCGGACATTGCACCCTCTGATTATCATTTATTCACAGCTCTAAGTAACAATTTATGTGAAAAAAAATTCGACGTTAAAGAAAATCTCCAAAACAACATCGCACCGTTTTTTAAATCAAATTCACCGGAATTTTACAAGAAAGCCATATTGTCACTGACAATTAGATGGCGACAAGTAGTAGATAATAATGGTACATACTTAAATTAAATTTAGTGTAACACATACGTTTTTTAATAAAAATTGTTGACAGCAACTCGGGGTTAAAACTTGTTAGCCAACCCAATATGTATATATATATATATATATATATATATATATATATATATATGTATATATATATATATATATATATCTTTTCATCAATTAAATTACTTAAATTATCTTAATGATGTCTGAGGAATGGCTGTATTATGTTTTGAATTGAATTATTTGATATATCTCTAGTTTCAAAAAAATTTTCTTCAAGAGTTTTAGAATATTTTCCTCTCTCTCTCTCTCCCTTTCTCTCTCTCTGCCGTATTATCCCTTAGTATCAAAGTTTAGATCGCGAAAGAAGTTTCACTTCTCTCACGTGTACTAAGTTTTTCTTTCGAAACTTTCTCTTTATTGTCGCAATTTGACCTGGTCTTGGAAAAAAATATTTAGAAGAAAGAATATTTGATGCAAGTGTGACTTGCGTTGAGATTAGACCAAAATTAGATTTTGTTTATTAAATATTAAATGAACTGTATGACTAATTCATTATTAATTAATTAAATAATTATTTTTCGGTATTATATACTTCTGGAAATTTAGTATAATAAAGCGTGAATATACCCCGCTCTCCTCCTTCTTGCACACACCGCTGATACGGACTATATATTCAGATGGTGAATAATAATATTAACAAGAACGAAACCCTCGCAGTGTTATACTAAACAAAAAAATAGTCTGGCATCTAAAAACTAACACTCGCCTGCCTGTCCTTCCACTGTCTCCATCGCTATGGTCTGTGTCAAGCATTTCGGCCGATGTATCATTCGCTTTTCAAATAATCGCAGTTCCCGGTAAAAGTATCATTTGCTGTCACAACAAATAAATCCCAGGGACAAACGTTTAGCATGCTGGAATCGATTTGAGCTCAGAGTGCTTTTCTTATGGGTCACATATGTCGGATTGTCTATAGGAGGAACAGTAAAAAATCAGCATATTTAACTCCTACCAAATATTAGAAATATAAATATAATGTGTAGAGAAGTTAGGATTTATTGTTTCTACTTTTTTATCTTCTTCTATTTTTTTTTGTTTCTTCTTCATATTTTTTATGTCCGCTTAAATACTTTTACAGGCATGAAGTATTATGAAAGTCTTTAAAATATTTAGGCTTCATTATCCCGATTTTTACCTTTAACTCTCATTAGTATTTGATATTTAAACAAAGTATGTGACAAATATTAGAGACGATTTATAGCCCCTTACATAATAAAGTTTTTGAGGTAGATCTGGTAACAAAATGGGTTTAAAAATGTAAAATTTGATGCCCCAAAAAATCTTCAACTTTGAGAGAAAAAAATAAATTTTTGCTTTTCTCGGGGAGATCCCTTAAATTATACTCCACATACCTTTACATAAAATTTTTTTTCATCATCCCTTTACATTTTTGAAATCCCTCTCAAAATCATACAAAAAATACATTTATACTGTTTCTAATTTAAATTATTAAAACTATTTTTTACGTAAGATTTTCAAGTTTCTATCTTACTTTTTTAAGAAGTTAAAAGCATCCGACGATAGATGAACATACGATCTTGCTACAACAATAAAACACCTTTGAACCCTTCAGGTAGAGGATCCTAAAAATTTTCCAACAAATTTATTTGTAGACTAAGCGAGTTTTGTTATCAATTGTCTTTGTAATTTATTATACAAAAAACAAATAAGTTAACAATTCAATTTAATGCAGAACTTTCCTAATTTTGTAATTACATGTACTTTCGTATCGGTCGCTAACTCATGAGGTCAATTCAACGATAGAGGGCGTCACCAAAGCATATATACACTTAAATATTACCAGCAACTTACAAACTTAGAAAACGTTTGTTAAACATATCATTTAACTTACATGAATGCATCGCAATTTCCACGTATTTACATAAAAATTCAACGCATCTGGTCCAAACACTTGGCCTTGTCTATCCGCTGATGCAAACACTCAGCTACCGTTTTTGTTGACCAACGTTACGAGTCGCGCCAGCCGTACTTGGGTTTTGAGTCTTCAATTGAAATCTTGGTCTAACGATTAATAGACGATTTTATGAGTCAAATTTTGTTTGGTTTCCTGACTGCCGAAACTGGAGGACAAAAATGATTGCTGCTGTTTTCGTAAAGATAATAATCAAAATGTAATTTTTTGGCCATTGCGAAGATTGTAAACGAATCGACCTTGCTCGTAGTTCTTCGCTTAGCTTCATATATATAGCGAAACGGTTTGTTTGTTCGTGCTAATCTCTTGAACTACATGCACGATATCAAAAATTCTTTGTATCGTAGAAATTCCACACTCGGAAGAAGATTATAAGCTGTTTATTACTTATCACTATACTTATAAAGCGGAACAGTTTGTTTGTTCGTGCTAATCTCTTGAACTACACGCACGATAACAAAAATTCTTTGTATCGTAGAAATTGCATACTTGGAACAAGATTATAAGCTGTTTATTACTTATCACTATACTTATAAAGCGGAACAGTTTGTTTGTTCGTGCTAATCTCTTGAACTACACGCACGATAACAAAAATTCTTTGTATCGTAGAAATTGCATACTTGGAAGAAGATTATAAGCTGTTTATTACTTATCACTATACTTATAAAGCGGAACAGTTTGTTTGTTCGTGCTAATCTCTTGAACTACACGCACGATAACAAAAATTCTTTGTATCGTAGAAATTGCATACTTGGAACAAGATTATAAGCGGTTTATTACTTATCACTTTATATTTCATGTACATCATGCTACAATCTATAAACACAGAACTGTGATAAAAAACCTTTCCGTTTAAGGGTAAACAGCATTACTATTAAACTACTTACAAATATTAATTTGTCATTTGTAATAGGAAAATGTATTGGATATTAAATCTTTATATATATAAACATGCACATTTCAAAAATTATAAGATCTAACTAGTATAAACGCTATAGTTTTCCTATTATCTTCTAGTCAGATTTTCCCCACCCCTCTTATGATTTTTAGTTCAGTGGTTTCGAAAATAAGGTTGGGAATGATTTATTTTCGCATATTTTTAGAATGTTTTTTTATACAAACAAAAATTATGTTTTTGTTTTAATTTCTAATAACAAAGGGTTTGTTAATGAGATTTTTTAATTATACTCCACATAACATATACAATTTTTGGAAAAATGTTTTAGTACATTGTTTATTCCCTCTTTAAATCTCACGTGAATATTTTAAGGTGATAGCTAATCTAAAATATGTAGGATGGTAACATATATTGCTATTCTAAACTTCAAACTTTTCCATCGCATGAGATTTCTAAGTAAATCGGATGTGACAGGCGGACAGATAAAAAGGTGAATGATTATAAAAGTTTCACTTTTCAGTTTAAGGTACGGAATCCAAAAAATGTAGCATAAGTTTGGGGACATTGCTTAAAGGTGCATTATAAATGGAGACCAACCAATTTATTCGCTGACCCTGACGACCTGTGCCATTTGGCGAATGGAGTGGAGTTGTTTGGTAACCTTTACATATATTACAAGACTGTGCGATGCGAGTGAAACCACGGGGCACAACATATAATATATATATATATTATATATATATATATATATATATATATATATATATATATATATGTGTGTGTGTATGTGTGTGTGTGTATACGTGCGTGCGTGCGTGATTGTGTGTGTGTGTGTGTGTATGTGTATAGATATATATGTAATATATACGGATATATAGGTCTATTTGTTTTTATCAGCTTTTTTAATTTGGTTTCTGGTGTGACCACCTTTGTCTCTTGCATTTACTGTCACCGAGTGGTAAAGCATTCGAACCATGATGGTATAGATTTATATCCCATTCAAAGTAGGTCAATATGAGCATGTTCTACGTGATAAAAGTTACCAATTTTAACAAAATATCAAAGAGAAAAATTTGGATATGTCCTCCACGGAACTACATTTCTACTGCGACTGACGCAAGCATAGAACGACAAAACTACTCAAACTGTATTCAAATTAATGTTAATAATATTGTAGGCCGCCTGCAAATACGATCGTCCTAGATTAATTTCACTGACATTAAAAAGATGGTATACCTCGTAAGTAAATCCATGAAATTAAAATTTAAGTTTTCGCGTATCCCAACTGTTATTTACACTAACGAGATTAAAAAAATAATCCCTCATCATCTGATCTTCGAGTAGAATCTTTATAAAGAGACCATCTTCAAAACATCTTTTTGTAGTATTGATATTACTGAGAGTTTTATTTATTGATTTTTGAAAATCAGACATAAAACTTTTATTAAAAAAAAAGAAATTAAAATATTAAAAACAAAGGGAGACCATCATAAGTGGATACAATAAATGTCCTGTCCTTTACTTTTACGTAAAAAAAAATTATCATCTTTTTCTTTTTTGGCCATGTGTCCCAACTGTCCTACAGAGATGGTCATATACAGTAATCCAAATAATAAAAAAGAACTATAGAAAATATTCCAAAAAATTGGATCAAAAATTCTGGTAAAAATTTTAAAACCAACACATAATTTTGAAAATAATTAACTTCATGCAATATTTTCACATAGCTTTAAAATAAAACTGGTGGAAAATACTTAATTTTTCTTATTCTTTCGTGAAGCACAGCATGCACACTTAGTTTTTAGTTAGTCGCGAAACCCAATATGAAAATGCCAATTTTAAGTTATAACAATGAAAAATGTAGATTAACCATCTCTCCTCTGCGGTCATGTTTCACGGAATTATCCTAGAAACAGTCCAATGTACAGTGGTGTAAGAAAGAGATAGAAGAGAAAAAAGAACAAGGTAACGACAAGTCACGCACGTTATAATATATGTATTGTATTTTATTCAACTGGAGCCACTATACCGACGTGCAAATCGAACGGAATAAAATAACAGTCTGTGATACAGGAACTTCCTTTGCATTGTTACAAACGTTCAATTTGTTTAGTATGCTAGCCATGATATTATGTGGGCATAGCAGACAAATTCAGGTAAAGTAAAATTTTAATATAATGGATCTAAGGACACAGTAATAACCTCACTATCACATCGAGCGCGTACCACGTAGTACCATCGTACCGTCCTTTTTTCGGAGCCAAGCGGCCTATTTTTCAATCTTCTTATCTTTGTCCTTGATAAAATAGATTATTATCTTCTTATGTCCTTGATAAAATAGAAAGAAATATTCCAAATTCAATGTAGAGAGGGCTTCACAAACTTAGGTTTCATTTTCATACAGCGTATTTTTGGAATTTTTTAATATCTCAAATTTAGCTAATTTATCTCTCACTGAGTTAGGATCATCAAAATTCTAGGGTACTTCCCGTAATTTGTAGAATTGAAATTTAACACGGCGGTGGAGTTAAGCATGCAAATAATAGAAAAAGACTAAAATTTGTAACTATCTTCATTTCAAACCTTCAAATGATGGGTGTCGACTTATGTGGGCGAAAAAATATGTACTCAATGTAACATTTGCATATAAAATAACGTCAAAATTGTGTTATGGTATATTTGGTAATTTAAAAATAAAAAATAAAAACAATATTAACAAGCAGGTAGATAACCATATTCGAACTCATGTGGAGTGGACGTTTTCTCATTTGAGTGACATTTTTTTTCAAATTAAGAAACACTATCAAATTTATGGACGGTCATTAAATTTTGAGCACTCGATGTTCTGAATATTTTAAAATATTTTTTTTCTATTTAAAATTCTTAAATATATTGCAAGAAAAAATGGTTTTACCGAGAATTAAACTCGCTTTAATTAATTTTATACTGCCTTTCCCAGAAGTGGGGATGTCGACTTGTATATGAGTACCTAGCCTTGGTAATTAATTATGTTAAAAAAGCTTCTCATGCCAACATGATGTCTTAATAATTAAGCGAAATAATGATTTAAAAAAAATTAAATTACATTCAACTTCCGTTAATTAAAATTCAAATGTCATTTCTTTATTCTAGTCCTTTATTATTAAATCAGCACTCAAGTAGTTGAATATTGAAAATAAATACCAGAATATCGTACGATTGAATACATTGCGGTGATGAACTAACTAATGCATGCATGATAAGATTTTAACAAAGAAATTTTTGTGTTTTATCTATACTCTAACTGGTATTCGATATTCTGGGTACATACACCTAAAATCTTGTTAGTATTCGTTAATAAAAACAATTATTTAGATATTTTCCGTTATTTTTATATATTATATCGTATCACTAATAAATGACAGAAATCAATTCTCAAATAAAGTGTAAATTTCCTGGTCAATTGTTGCTAATATCAACAATAAACGGACTGTTGATGTCTAGTGTTAAAATGAAACCATTGCATGAACGATATTGAACACTGCATTCAACTTAAATATTGCTATTGTTTTTTAGAGTAAAATAATTTTCGTCAAATTTTAAATATCGAATATTTGTTTCGAATTGAAAATTGCAAAACTAATATTCGATATTAAAATTTGATGAAAATGATTTTACTCTGAAAAACAATAGCAATATTTAAGTTGAATACAGTGTGCAATATACGTGACTTTTATATACGTGACAAAAATATTAACATAAAAAGAGGTTAAGTTACAAGTGAGCACACTTTTTGGAATACTAAACAATGCATTGGTTTAATGAATTACTTGGATTATTCGATGAAAAGATGATATCTATTTTTGATATCTTAAAAAAAATTTGTATAAAAACGTAAAATGCCATATTTTATTTCAAAGTACTGTAAATATGCTACCCAATAATGTAAACACTAGCAATATATTTAAATAGAGAATATTTTTGAGCTTTCAACCTTAGTTTATGCGTTATCTTTTTTTATCCGTTATCTTTTTTTTAAGTTATCTTTTCTTATCCGTTTAGCTTATCCATTTTCTTTTCTTTTAAATTTTAGAATACGAAAAAATTGCATTACGCTGATCAAGGGTATATTGAATTACCATCAGACGACGCCGATTTTGCATGGCCTCTATTAGTCGGATGCGAACCACAGAGTGGGGGTAGCGAAATCGCCCGCAGCGCTCGCTGCAGCAGAAATGGTAATATCTAAAGGCGCCTGTGAATATTGTGATAGGTAATATAATTTACTTACATATACTGTCATGTTTACTTCTGGAATTAGTGCAGTTTAGGAAAAATGCGAATTTCACTGATCTTAATGAAAGAATATACATAAAAAACGTTGCATTTAAAAAAAATAGGTCTTGGTAGTTAGTCATTATTCTATTACAAAAAATTTATAGGAGAGAAAAAATTAAAATAATACTTCACTATTTTCACTTATTTAAATTTATAATTAGATATTACATATTTACTAAACATATAAATGGTGAGAATAAGAGACAAATTTACAAAATTTAAAAAACTGACGTCTATCTCACTGAATATTAACAAAAGAACATTTAATCCTACCAATCTTAAAAAATTTGTTATTAAAACTTTATTTTATAATTTTTTGAATTGTAAATTAATAATGGGGAACAAATGCATTTAAACAACAATGAGAATTTTACTGTTTATTAGCCCAAAAAAACAAAAAAATTTAAAGTAGATAAGTAAAGAGGATCCATGAAAATGTAATTTAAAAGATTTGAATGTCTCAACTAAATATTTAAAGGTCATAATTATTTACGTTTTTAATATTTTTTAAATTCTTATTATTAAAATTTCTATTTAGATATTTGTTGAGTTTATTGAGTGTGTAGTATATAATTATAAATTGAAAATCAAAAATACTTCAGCAATACCAAAATAAAGTAATTTATTGTAAGTAAATTTTTAAAACCAACTTTTGTAATACTGAGTCTTATTTTTTAAATACGTAATTTTTTACGTATATATTACATATCTATTTTAACTTAAAAAGATCACTAAAATTAGTATTTTTGCTATACTAAACTCATATCTAATTGCTTTTGCATTAAAAGCAAATTTTCTTAATATGACATGATAGTTATTTTGTATTAAATTGTAAAAATACTTCAAGAAATAACAAATTCAAATTTTACAGATTTCCAATATTAAATTGGAAATTAGAAAAAAAATATATATACATAGCTGGTGTAAAATGCATTCTGCCCGACAAGTTTGTGATTGAAACGTTATAACATGCTTAAAACAAATGGATATTATGTATTCTGGGTACATACGCCTAAAATCTTGTTAGTATTCGTTAATAAAAGCAATTATTTAGATATTTTCCGTTATTTTTATATTATTTACGTAAACATTTACCAGGGCTGTTAATTTGAAGCGTATTATCTGTTTAAATATACGCATAAAACAAAAATACAATATTGCATACATTATAATTGTATATATGAATAACACTTAGTATACAATGTACATACAATATAATATATACAGCGCTGCGGGAATATATGTGAATAACACTTAGTATACAATATACATACAATATAATATATACAGCGCTGCGGGAATATATACGAATAACACAGTATACAATATACATATAATATAATATATACAATATTATATTTTATTAGTAATAAAATTGAAGCGCTATAAAGCTGCTGACGTTAAACGGCGCTAATGTCACGCACTCAGTCAATAGCAAATTAACAGCGAATAAAGTTTCCTTGTTGATATTTATTGGCAAGGAGGTTTCTGGTGATATATAAACATATAGGTTTTATATATACCATACCTTCTTGCTTAGTAAACAATGCCGCGTAAAATCAGGCTAAGAGGCCTGAAATATTATTTTAGATACACTGAGACAAAAGATAATATAAAGAATATTTATTTCGGAATGTATGCTTGGCTCTGTACGAGATCACACCTTTTTATAATTAATGGCGACTTCTTATTATTTAAAAAAAAATGTTATTGTTAAGATATCATTCTCTTTATCTGGTCATCGCAGTTTCGCGATAAAGTTTAATAAGTATTGATTGAAATAGAAACACCTAGTGATAGATATTGGTTTCATTTTTAATTTTTTTAGCTGTTCAAACCCGTTTTCTCCGCCGTTATAAATCACTTAAAACCTACAATGAACAAAATTAAAATATATGTATTTATGTATTTAGTATAATAAATATTACTGCGAGTACCTTGCATCAGTTGACTAAGAAATTAACGTCTCCTACGTCTTCAAGAATTCTCATTAAAACTCACTCATATTTGCCCGTCTGCTTCTAAGATTTTTTATAATTGTTATTTATATTATCTACAGTTTTTTAAACAGTTTGAAAAGCTCAAAAACCGACTCATACTTCTTTCATAAGGCATAATGTGAAAGAAAAAGCCTTGGCATTTTGAACTAGAGTCCAACATTCGTTAATAAACTGCCTTATACTAAAAATTGTTTTGTTGAGTTATAGCAAGATCCTAACTAGATTTTTGGTCATAAGCTCCTGCGTTCAAAACTCATCAAGAGTTATTGATTTATACGAATAATATTCGTTGGAATATTTTAGAAATTATGCGATGAGTTTACAATAGAATAACTCTTTGAATACAGTTTAACAATGGGACACTAATTATTAACGTACAACATTAATGTACAAACATTAAATTAACGTACAAACTTACTTAAATAAATGACAGCGAACTTTCGATAAAATACAGGTTAAAATAATAAATCTAAGTGAACTAAACAGAACAAGACTGAATAGGTATGTCCGATGAAAACGAATGCTATATTATCTTTAATTGCAGAAACGTCTAGATAGCTTTGGCTTAATGTTAAGACTTGGGTGAATATGATTCTATTAAACGAATATTATTTGAAATAAACTTGGAGTAGATTGTCGGCATTTATCCTCTTTAATCTTTCTCCCATTACTGAGGAACGTGGAGTATACCAAAGTTTGTACTAGATTAATTTTGATTTTCCGCCGTATATTTCTCATGTCTTTACTAATTGCTATTGTAATGTTTTTTGCAGATGCGATGTGACGACAAATTTCTTTTTCTAAATTTTAGTTTGCGGTTATTAAGGACCACTAGGACACACTGTCCATAAAAATATGACTTTCGTCATGGTTCCCTTTGTTGAGAGACCAAATTCCTCTCTTGTGGCTAAGCCGCCTCGATTACTCTGCTATCTTGCTTGATGTTCTTGCTAGAAGTGTAGTGTCATCAGCGAACCTAAGGTTAGATATACGGTTTCTTCCCAATGTGATTCGTCATCCCAATTGGTTGCACAGCCTGTGGTCACGGGAAGACTGTGGACACGGGAAGGTCTTCCCGTGACCACAGGCTGTGCAACCGTCTGAAACGTCGGGACATAGTGAGTACTTAGTTTATAATATCTAGGTTTACTCATAAAATAGATAATTACCGCGAAAAAACCCGATTCAAATCAAATAAAATATATATGGGAGTATGTTTTTTTTCTCGCTATTCTGATTAAATTATATTTTCAATAATTCACCGTTATATATAAATTAATTATATTATAAAATTAATATTAAGAAATTTAAGTAACGCTCGTGGCGTTGAGTTTTAATACCACACACATTATCCATTGTATTTGCTCTCAAATGTATTTACCCACTATGCACTAGTCACTAGAAATAATTCACACAATATGTCACAGCAATAATAATTCTAAATAATTTTCAGCAAAAAATCAATTCAACAAACTTTCACGTGTAATAAAAAAGTTGGGATAATCATAAATTAGTTAGACTTTAATTTTTTTTATAGAAAACAATCTATATATTAATACGTGAGGAGAAAATTTTGTACCCATTTTTAAGCATATTACGCGCACGGAGAAGTGTGAGATTTGGCATAGTTAAAGTTTATACGAAGAAGGAGTGCAGAAAGCTTAAATTTGTATATAATATGTGTTACAAATACATTCAGTTATTGTTACAAATACATTAAAACATTCATTGTTTACATTCATACTGTCAATGTCAAACACGTATTAGTTTGTGTTTAGACAATCGCACAGAGTAGAGATTATCGCCAAAGAATTTTAAAATGTCAGATTGGCTGAAGAATATCCACTCAAACGAATAACATTCAAACTTCAAAAATTAATGAATTACTGTCAAGTTTTAACCACTGGGCGACCACTAGTCATAATAAATCTCGCACGGCAAGTTGTTTATTCAATAACGTGATGCGCCACTTCACTTATAATTTTCGCATTATACCGTACACAAAACTAACTACATAACTAAAGATGTGAAAATCGTTGACGTCCTGCCCTTTAGATAAATTTTTCACATTGTTGTTAGCACTAGGCCGTTTCCACTGTCGAACGGACGCGTTCGGTGTTTGTTTCTTCCAACGTTACAAAATTTATGTACACAGGAGTCACACCCAAGAAAGTGCATTTTAGGAGTTTATTTTCAATTCATCCATTTTCTGTCTTTACTAAGATGTTTATTGAGCTTAAAAGAAATTGATATTTGAAAAGGGGAAATTAAGAGATTAAATCAGTTCTAATAGTATCTTTGGCTTTGTATGTCATAACATAGAATAATATGTTTATTATAGAATATGGAAAGAGAAAAATGAAACGTGAAAAACATATACCGTATGCTTCAATTTGACGACGAATTATGTACTTTAATGTATACATTTGATACATATTATGGACTTATTGCTACGAGAGTAGTATCTTACAAGATTAGTCCAGCCCCCGCTCGACGAACGACCGGAAATTGAATCCGGGTCCCTGCGGTGCGCCGTGCTCTCAACGGCTGTGTACCTTATGATCAATCCAACACACCACGATGGCGATATATATCTGTTTATTTGGTTACATCTCAAAAATTACCAAACTGATTTTAATTAAATTTTGATGTCCTGTGAGGTATATAAATTTCGATGTCCTGAAGGGAAGGTATTTATATTAAAATATGTTCAACTATTTTATATATTTAATTTTTTTAATTTATGTCAAATCATGTTATACAATAGACATAAATCATGTTTAACAATAGACACCGTCTGTTCGGTGTCTAATGTTAAACACGATTTATTTAATTATCACAACTAAATTTACAGCGACCAAAATATATCTATTAAGGTCATATCTGAATTTCTGCGTTAATATTTTTACATGTGTTTTTTTTAGTTTTTATTTAGTTTTTATATCTTCATCATGTACATTTTGTAAATTACCTTTATGTTTTAGGATATCTATAATCATTTACCGAACAAATGTAAGCGATTTACCGTATCTGGTTTTTTATTAGTAATTATTTTTTTGTGTTTGAACTTACGGTTGTATCATTTTTGTCCCTGTAATTTTTTTTCAAATAAACAGTAATTACCTATTAGAAGATAAATAAGTTTGTTTAACAAACTACAAATAACAAAGTACAGGTTTAAAAAGAGTGGAAACCGAAAGTAAATGTCTTAACTCTATATTGTAAATGCAACATTTTGTTTATATTTTTGTTAGTTATTTAATAAAACTTAGCAAATATCTAAACAAATATTATGAAATATGTGAAATGCTTAACTAATATATATATATATATGTATATATATATATATATATATATATACATATATATATATATATATATATATATATATATAAAATGTTGATAATTCATTCCAACAGTCAAGAAACATTCAAAATTATTTTTCCTCCGATAGATGGTGCTGATATAGGTACATTTAATATTTAATTTTTGTATTAAAACCCCTTCAACCAAGGTTAAACATGAAAAGTTAAACATCTTGACTTACCCGGCGAATTTTCAAAAATTTCATTTCATTTTAATCTCTAAGTTCGCTGCGGGTAATAGCTAGTGTTAAACAAAACGTTATTTTCTGACCTTCAATAAAAAAAATAACGTCATTAAAGTTTAGCTTTGATGATGTTCTCAGCAAGAGAGACGCGAATGTTAAATATCACATTAGAATTAGTCGTCCTTAAAAAAATCAAGTGCCGTTTTCAAAATGTTAAAAATATTTACCTAAACGTGACGCGGTAACCCACTCAGGAGACTTACGTCAATCCTTCAGCATCGTTACGACAATTACCGAAACGTTTAAAACTTCTTATGCAAATCCGCTCTCCATACTCGCCCTACCAGTTTTTTGTCTCGATAAAAAAACAAAAGCAAATCTTCTGAGAAATAATAATGTTTATAAATAATACTGACAGGCGGCGAACAGTTTTTGCTTCTTATACTAGCCATAAATTCGCAGAATCAAACTTTGGATTGAACTAATTACGAGGTGGTTAAAAAGATGTTTTGAATATGTTGTTGCCTGTAGGAGTACCAAGCGGTGAGCGTTTCCAAAAAACTGGCTACACAAGCGATATAAAAAAACAAGTTATGTACATAAAAAAGTGAAGCAATTCTGAATTTACACATGCTGCTGGAATCAAGTATAATCCACAGATTACTATGAAAAATTAAAACTAGGGAACCTTTAATTATGTACTTTTAACGTAGATAAATATAAAAATAACACAGTATAGTTGGAAAAATGAAATAATTAAGAGAACATTTATAAGATAGCCGTCCTTAATACACTCTATATGTTTCATTCGCACATTAAGAAAACATTTATAAGATAACCGTCCTTAATACATTCTATATGTTACATACATACATACATTAAGAGAACATTTATAAGATAGCCGTCCTTAGTACACTCTATATATTTCATACATACATTAAGAAAACATTTATAAGATAACCGTCCTTAATACATTGTATATGTTCCATACATACATACATTAAGAGAACATTTATAAGATAGCCGCCCTTAATACACTTTATATGTTTCATACATACATTAAGAAAACATTTATAAGATAACCGTCCTTAATACACTCTATATGTTACATACATACATCAAGAGAACATTTATAAGATAACCGTCCTTAATACACTCTATATGTTACATACATACATTAAGAGAACATTTATAAGATAGTCGTCCCTAATACACTCTATATGTTACATACAAACATCAAGAGAACATTTATAAGATAACCGTCCTTAATACACTCTATATGTGACATACATACATTAAGAGAACATTTATAAGATAACCGTCCTTAATACACTCTATATGTTACATACATACATTAAGAGAACATTTATAAGATAGTCGTCCCTAATACACTCTATATGTTACATACAAACATCAAGAGAACATTTATAAGATAACCGTCCTTAATACACTCTATATGTGACATACATACATACATTAAGAGAACATTTATAAGATAGCCGTCCTTAGTACACTCTATATATTTCATACATACATTAAGAAAACATTTATAAGATAGCCGTCCTTAATACATTGTATATGTTCCATACATACATACATTAAGAGAACATTTATAAGATAGCCGCCCTTAATACACTTTATATGTTTCATACATACATTAAGAAAACATTTATAAGATAACCGTCCTTAATACACTCTATATGTTACATACATACATCAAGAGAACATTTATAAGATAACCGTCCTTAATACACTCTATATGTTACATACATACATTAAGAGAACATTTATAAGATAGTCGTCCCTAATACACTCTATATGTTACATACAAACATCAAGAGAACATTTATAAGATAACCGTCCTTAATACACTCTATATGTGACATACATACATTAAGAGAACATTTATAAGATAACCGTCCTTAATACACTCTATATGTTACATACATACATTAAGAGAACATTTATAAGATAGTCGTCCCTAATACACTCTATATGTTACATACAAACATCAAGAGAACATTTATAAGATAACCGTCCTTAATACACTCTATATGTGACATACATACATTAAGAGAACATTTATAAGATAACCGTCCATAATACACTCTATATGTTACATAGATACATTAAGAGAACATTTATTAGATAACCGTTCTTAATACACTCTATATGTTACATACATACATTAAGGGGACATTTATAAGATAGTCGTCCCTAATACACTCTATATGTTACATAGGTACATCAAGAGAATATTTATAAGATAACCGTCCTTAATACACTCTATATGTTACATACACACATCAAGAGAACATTTATAAGATAACCGTCCATAATACACTCTATATGTGACATACATACATTAAGAGAACATTTATAAGATAGCCGTCCTTAATACACTCTATATGTTACATACATACATTAAGAGAACATTTATAAGATAACCGTCCTTAATACACTCTGTATGTTATATACCAACATTAAGATAATATTTATAAGATAGCCGTCCTTAATACACTCTATATGTTTCATACATATATTAAGAAAACATTATAAGATAACCGTCCTTAATACACTCTATATGTTAAATACATACATACAAGAGAACATTTATAAGCCATTATCCGTGCTAGCTATAACTCGCTAGAATTTAATCGGATAGTGAAGTTTGAAGTGGTCCAATCCTCCATATTATGACTTGGAGTTTTGATCTCGAATAACGGCGTCATGTTGATGAAGTTAAACGCAGTATGACGATAACTAGAACTATAAAGTATAAATTAATATGGTGGTATAAATTAATACGCTATAAACATCGCCAAAATCACAAAGACCTTTATCGTCTGAGTTCTTGCGTTTCCCATATTTCTATACGCCTCAATTGGGCACTCCGTGAAATTGAGGCAAAGACACTCTGGAGATGTAGTGCTAAAGAAGAAAACTGGGAATATCCTAGATTAAATTACACACTTTAAGTGCCATCTATTAACCTGATTATAATCTCGAATACTTTTTTTGGCCAGTTCAGAAATGTCCTCAATATTTAAGATTCCGCAGACGGATGGTCAAAACGGAAGTCTTCTATTTCGCATTGTCCTTCCACTCGTCCATATGTCACAGCATCATAGCTCTTTCAGTTTAAGATGGATTGTGATGAAGGGTTACATGAAGTCGTAGTTGAATTTCACTCAAAAAGAAGAAAAAAATATTTTCTAAATTTGCTCCCAAAATACCAAACATGGGATGAACAATTTCTCGCGGACTCCGTCCATGTGAATCGATTATTGAAGAGGTTTTTGAAGATACAATCGAAAAAATGTAAAAGCACTTTCTGATACAACATCTTCTTTGCAAGATACATATATCTAAAGCGTTGTGTAGATACTAATATCTAAAGCGTTATACAGATACGAATATATAAAGGGTTATGCAGATATGAATATGTGAAACGCTGTGCAGATACGATTATCTAAAACGTTGCGAAGGTACGAATATTTGAAGTGTTATGAAGATACAAACATCTAGAACGTTGAGCAAATACTTATTTCTAAAGCACTGTGCAGACATTAATATCTAAAATGTTGTGCAGGTATGAATATCTAAAACGTTTGGCGGATACGAATATCTAAAGATTTATGCATATACGAATATTTGAAACATTGTACTGGTACGAATATATAAAGCGTTGTGTAGATACGAATACTCAAAACGTTGTGGAGATCAACGTTACGCTTAGAAATATCTCAAACTTTGTTCAGATACGAAAATCTAAAGCATTGTGCTGATAAGCATATCTGAAACGTTATGCAGATATGAATATCTAGCATTGTGCAGATACGAATCTCTGAACCCTTTTCCATTGTACCTCCTTACTTTTTTCACCACATCTATCAAAAATCACGATAGTGACATTTACTTCTACGTAAAATTACTTAAATTAATTTGCATTAATAAACTAAAAAGACGTAGGTCAGTAAAGTATTTATTTTATGCCCGCGAAAGATAAATTAGGTAATATATACAAGTATTTATATAGTGAAAGATAATATTAATATTATATTTATAAACAATTTAATTAAAAAAATACATCTATAAACTACGAGGATCACATAGATCCTCGTAGTGTGATTTTTACTGGTTGTAAAAGCCTAAAAAGGCCTTAATGGCATACTGAAATTTTTGATAAAAACTACTTGGTTTTATTGTTACTTCCTTTGAATTTTGTATTATTTGACAAGTTTACAATTACAAATCTTTTTTAATAAAAATAGGCCTATCAACTCATTCATTCCTTGCCAAAACCGCTAAAATGGGGCAAGTTAAAGGACCGTTTCTAAGCAATTATATTATGATTGGAAATGCATAAAAGTGGTGAAACGCTTATTTCTTCTTCTTTTTCCTTTTCTTCTATTTTATGGCGATTCAATTTTGCATTTACACCATTGTAAAGGAATATAATGTTTATTTATTCCAGACATTTCAAGTTATCACATATTTTCGTATGGAGGGGAGATCGCCTGAGTAAATTATCTCATGTGCTGTCATTAAGCACTGAGACGCGCTTACGAACAGTCGTTTATGACGCTTTGAGCCATACTAAGTGTAAAGAAATCTCGATCACCGTCACACTGTTTATGCCTTTATTAGAATTACCCATTTTTAACCCGATAAAATATATTATGTAATTGAATTATTTTCTTTCAATATGTCTATTATTTTAAGTTTTGTATTTAACAGTTTAATGATACATAATAAATATATATATATATATATATATATATATATATATATATATATTTATATCATGTGTGTGCGTATATTTTAGTTAAATTATATTTCGAGTTTGTTATACCATCAGGGTCTTTGGACTTAACCAATCGCTTGGTAATTGCCGTAATCAGTGAACAATATCCATTATAAATACAGCCTTCACAAGCCAATATATTTTGTGCCACTAAACGTGATGGCACTAAACTATAATAAATTATTCATAATTGGATTAGATTAATGAACTTTTCACTGCCAAGTTAAAATGGCCGTGGTCCCGCACGAACAGGATATAGAAAAATTTCATTGACATATATTTGACTGTTTCGGACGTTTTTATGCTATTCAAACCATAATAAACAACCAAAAGACAAGAAACAAGAAATTATGTTGGCACCGGTTTAGCTATATTTGGAGATGATGTACAATTTCTTCGTAACCGTTTACGTGTTCGGAATTATGTTATTCTATCTCACTGCTGAAACTTGTTTATTCACGAAACGGTGGCCTTTATCAAGTTTACCAATTTAAAAACATTGGCCTTCCGTTAAAAAACCTATTACATATTTACTAAAGTTTTAGGAAATCAGATAGAAAAAATATTAGTTTACAAGCCACATTAGAGACGGGCACACATACCGACGTCATGGCTAGGTGTCTCTCAGATTGTAGTCAAGCGGAAGTAATTAGAAATAGCTTAGATGACCATATTTGAGATCATCTTTTTTCTACGCCTTTTTGTGTCAATAGTTGTATTAAATTGTGGGTAATCGTTCATTGTATTCAACGCAACCTTTTGTGCGTGGTTACGCTCGCATATTCACACATAAGATCGAGCAATGAAGACAAATACGCATCATCATATTTTGAATAGAAAAAAAATTATATCTGTTTATTATAGCTTTAGAATACAATGACTGCCTTTACTTCAACTGTTTCCTCTTATATTATTAATACCTAATCATTTCAATTACCCAAAATTGAATTGTATTCGTCAAAAAAAATTATACACCTTGGCTAACTCTAATACCCACAGCGCAAAAGTTTGAATATAGATATCTGAAAATATGTTGTAACGATTCGATTAAAAAATAAATTTGGGGCTATTATAATGTTTGAGAAATTATGTTGACTATTTTTGGACGTACAATGATAAAAAGAACTGGATAAAATTTGATAATTTTTTAACAATAGACAGATATTTATTATGGGTGTAACTAACTTTTATACCTCTGTAGTTATTCATTTTTTTTACGAAATTTCGATGTAACCACGTGAAAGTTTCAACATTTAGATTTTTTTCAAATTTCTGTACGTCTGTTTCTTCTGGAGATATTGTATTTTTAAATTAAATAAAATAGTCACGATTATTAATGAAATAGAATAGTCATGATAAAAAAATGTACATAAAAATAATTTAACGAGTTTCGAGAATTCATTGGAATAAAGGACAAGTACTTTAACCCTTACATAACCAAAATTCCCACATCCCACTTCTGTAAGCACAGAAAAAGTAAGGCATAGTCTATGACAGATTAGTGTTAGTAACAATGGTGCACTTTAAACGATAAGTTTTAAATTAAACTTCAAATAGTAACAGCCACGTTCCATCTGAAATTTACAGTTACACAGGATAATTTAAAAAAAAACGTATAAACAAAACTAAATAGAAAATAGAATTTTGTTTTTTACAGACGGCTCCTTAGATTTTATTGATTGTAAGATAATTTTGTTAGCTCACCGATAATAGATAGGCTTATTATTACTGACATCATAAATTATTTTTATTTTTATATTAAAAGCCTTTTTCTTGAAGTAAGGCAGAATTGTTTCTTAAATCGTATTTAAGAATCGATTTTATCTTGTCTGTTGCCTTTATCTTGTTATTATAACTAGTTGTTTTTGTTGTTACTTCCTTTAAATTTTGTATTATTTGATTTTCAGAATTTGAGATTTCTTTATTTGCTGTAGTAAATTTTATAAAATCAACATTTATTTTTTTAATTTATGTTCTTAGTTCTGAAGAGTAAATTTGCACATTTCAAATTCAAAATACAATAATTTAATGACAAAAATGTGCTTTGTAGCAGATTCTAAATAAGGAATCAAGAGATTTACTAAGATTAAATTATAAAACTAGGTGCCTTGGTTTGTAACAACAGCACCATTAGAACGAAATGACTTTAATATGCGAACTACTATGGAATATACATTTTTTATTCGTCTAATTAGTAAAAAAAGTAATCTTATTCCAAAGTGTAAAAACCAATTATTTTATTAAATCAAATGGTTACCCTTGTCAAACTTACATGACGTCAATAAAACGTGTAGGCTCTCACACAGGCTGTTCTACTAGTCGGTCAAGTGTGTTCATGACATTATAATAATTTCCTTGGCCTTGCAATAACCTTTATGCACCGGCATTAAATACGTAAAAATAGACTTTGGATTATAGCTTATTCTAGCTTAGTATATTAGAAGTGAGGTTTAATGGACAGTTTTATATTGGGGACCATAAAAATTTATCGATCCACTATTGATCTACTTAGCGACATGGCGTTTAATTATTAGGTACTGCATTGGTAATATCAACAAAAAGCTAAAGTAGACAATTATAATGGGATCCAGCTGTTGATTAAGATTTACTAGTAACATTCAATCGTTTCCGAAAGGAACTGTTTTATTTTTATGTACGTAAGGTTATAATATTCACCAGATTGCGTGTGTGTAAAGTAATCAAAACTGAATGTATCTACAACAATTTTGGTCTGTTTTTGAAAGAATTCAATAATTTCGGTTTTTAAATATTCAGTATACGTGCATCAAATAAAAATATATTGATCTATTCGTAAATGTGATTATTACGTTATAGCCTCGATATATCCCGGGGATTTATTTTAAACTTTTACGTAAAATGTTTAAACTTTTAATTTTAATTTTTAAAACACTTGCGTATTTGAAACGCTGCTAAATATTAGAGAAAATCTTTCTCAGAACAAGCCGTATGTTGTTTGTTGCCTTGCCGGCGCGGGGGACTTGAATATTTGAATCGCCAATGGAGCACCATGGTGACCAAATAAGCAATACCGTCCACGAAGAATGCCGTTACCATCTTAGTGGAACAGGAACTTTAAGTTCTTACAGAATAGAAAAGTAGAAATTTAAGAATTAAATTGGAAGAAAGTAATAGTTTTTTTAATTTTTAAATAGCATTAATTTTCTGTAAGTTTTAAGGCACTTTAATACAAATTCCCATCTATTTAGATCTCATTTCTTTTACCCGCGAAGCTGAAGAATCCACTTGTTCCCGTCACCGAACTTGGCCCCTTTTTCACAATTACGTTTTTTGTAGGATGATTGTAACGACATCACTATTTTTCGATAAAGACAAAGAAAAAATAACGACAACAGAAAAAATATGGCAATGATTCAGATTTTAACCATTTTTAGAGATTTAGTGTAAAATGATAGAGTCGTAAACAAGTTATGGTAATATCACCCATGTATAGTGGCATGGATTCATAATATGTTGATTTCTTCATTTCTTAAAGACCAATATTTTAGCAATGAAATTAATTATAAACCGTTTATAAGACTATAAAATCGGTTAAGGACGTATGCCACAGCTTGGGAACCGTTATGTATTAGTTATAAAATCACTAATACATACATAGCGATGCCGTCTTTTTTTGTGTGCCATAACTTTAAAGTCCATGCGCCTTATCTTTGATCACTTACATTATAGCTAATATTAATATCCGTGGTTTATATTTTTGTAACCGGTTTTATTTACTTTGTCTTGTTAAAAACACATAGACAGCAACAAAGACAAATATTGGTATTATTATAGTGTTAACTAGGATCTTATCCATTAAACAGGGCAGCTAACCAGGATAGCTTGTGCCATGATTTCATTTTCTACGACCAGCTTTATCGAGGCAGCAGTAGCTTGTGACTACTGATTAATATCTATTCTTTTCCTTTTAGCATGTCTGTGGCAGATTTCAATGTTTGAAAAATTGTAAAAAATACTACACCTCTAATACAAAGTAGGTTTATTTTAACTTTATAACAACAAATGCGGATTTCATTTTTTAAAAACCATGTTTTCCAAATGGCGGCCATCGAGTCTGACACACTCTTCGAGTCTAGCACGCACGTTTTCAAAAACGCGTTTGCAGAGGGACTGGGGTATCCTACTGACTTCGGCTCGAATATTTTCTTTAAGTTGTGTCACAGTGCTCGGATTTGTTTTGTAAACAACGTATTTTAAGTATCCCCATAAGAAAAAGTCACATAGGCTTAAATCGGGTGACCTAGGTGGCCACGGTACGGTACCGTTTCGGGATATGTTTTTATCTGGAAATAACTGCCGCACTGCATTCATGGACACATTAGCAGTGTGAGCTGTGACCCCGTCCTGTTGGAACCATGTGTTTTGGTTGAAGGATGGACTATTCTGTAGTTCTACTCTGAAAAAGTAATTTAACATCTGGGCATATCTCTCTGAATTCACAGTTACAGTTTGGCCACGTTGATTTTCAAAGAAATAAGGCCCTATGATTGCAGATGCAGACATGGCACACCAGACTGTTACTTTAGGCTTATGTAAAGGCTCTTGATGCATTTGTCTTGGGTTGTGGACATCCCAGTAACGAAAGTTCTGCTTATTCACATATCCTCCAATGTGAAAGTGAGCTCCGTCACTAAAGAATATGTGGCCCATCCGGGTAGCAGTACGAAATCTCAACAACATCACCTCCGCGTAAGTTTTTCTTAATTCAAAGTCAGAATCGTGTAAATCTTAAACAATTTGAATTTGGTGTAGGTCCTGGCCTGGGCCTATTTAATGTTGATCCTGTAGCTCTGAACCTTGCTACCCATGACTGAATGAGGTTGATCGATGGTCCATCACGTAATCGACGAATACTGTAACGATTATTAAATCGCCGGCGTGCTACAGACGGCGAAAATCCAATCGAAATGTACGCCTCGACGGCAAAAGCGCGGTGCTCTCCACTCCACTGTTCCATGGCTACTAAAACATCCGCACCGCTTGCGCTTCTAACGACGCCCCCCGCGCCCGCGCCCCTCTTATGTGTTGCGTTCAGAAACTATGTTTGTTCAAACTTTGAAATCTGCCACTGGACACCTGTACTTTGATTGGTCTCATTTTTTTCGGCCTGTAAATCAAAAATATGACTAAAAAATGTGGAAAAAAAATTAATGAATACAAAAAAGGGACTTCTCTAACACTTTCTACAGATGCTGACGCGCTTGCTTCCTCCGCCCCTCCCCTGCTGCATATACTGTGGAAGTGAGCAAATGAGGATATATTTAATAATTGAAGTGAATGACTACTTGGGGTCAAATAAATGGGGACAACCTGATGTAAGCTGATATATCCTAGATTACATATTTGTACTTCTAATCAATTTTGACAAACTATCTCAATAAATTCTTTCAACGACAAATGCAACATTCGTTACTTTCCTTCATGGAAACTGCCTTACAACCACCTATCGATTATAAAAAAAATATCACTGTACTTTAATAATAAAATATAACTGTACCTTAGTAATAAAATATCACTGTATCTTAGTAATAAAATATCACTGTGCCTTAGTAATAAAATATCACTGTAGCTTAGTAATAAAATATCACTGTACCATAGTAATAAAATATCACTGTATCTTAGTAATAAAATATCACTGTGCCTTAGTAATAAAATATCACTGTACCTTAGTAATAAAATATCACTGTACCTTAGTAATAAAATATCACTGTGCCTTAGTAATAAAATATCACTGTACCTTAGTAATAAAATATCACTGTACCTTAGTAATAAAATATCACTGTGCCTTAGTAATAAAATATCACTGTACCTTAGTAATAAAATATCACTGTACCTTAGTAATAAAATATCACTGTGCCTTAGTAATAAAATATCACTGTACCTTAGTAATAAAATATCACTGTACCTTAGTAATAAAATATCACTGTGCCTTAGTAATAAAATATCACTGTGCCTTAGTAATAAAATATCACTGTACCTTAGTAATAAAATATCACTGTACCTTAGTAATAAAATATCACTGTACCTTAGTAATAAAATATCACTGTACCATAGTAATAAAATATCACTGTACCTTAGTAATAAAATATCACTGTACCTTAGTAATAAAATATCACTGTACCTTAGTAATAAAATATCACTGTACCTTAGTAATAAAATATCACTGTACCTTAGTAATAAAATATCACTGTACCATAGTAATAAAATATCACTGTACCTTAGTAATAAAATATCACTGTACCTTAGTAGTAAAATATCACTGTACCTTAGTAATAAAATATCACTGTACCTTAGTAATAAAATATCACTGTGCCTTAGTAATAAAATATCACTGTACCTTAGTAATAAAATATCACTGTACCATAGTAATAAAATATCACTGTACCATAGTAATAAAATATCACTGTACCTTAGTAATAAAATATCACTGTACCTTAGTAATAAAATATCACTGTACCTTAGTAATAAAATATCACTGTACCTTAGTATTAAAATATCACTGTACCTTAGTAATAAAATATCACTGTACCTTAGTAATAAAATATCACTGTGCCTTAGTAATAAAATATCACTGTACCTTAGTAATAAAATATCACTGTACCTTAGTAATAAAATATCACTGTGCCTTAGTAATAAAATATCACTGTGCCTTAGTAATAAAATACCACTGTACCTTAGTAATAAAATATCATTGTACCTTAGTAATAAAATATCACTGTACCTTAGTAATAAAATATCACTGTGCCTTAGTAATAAAATATCACTGTACCTTAGTAATAAAATATCACTGTACCATAGTAATAAAATATCACTGTACCTTAGTAATAAAATATCATTGGACCTTAGTAATAAAATATAACTGTACCTTTGTAATAAACGTAAATATGTTCAAATAATAAAATGTAACATGAAATATTTATCTACCTTTGGATATCTCCTATTCCTTATTCATAAGTGTAGTTGAAAAAGTACTTAAGGATCTGAAAATAAAACAATGATTATTTCCTAGCTAGTTGCTCCTTTTTTAGAAAATATATTTAAGAAACTTTTATTTAAGTTCTTTACCACGACCTAGGTTTCGTTGTATTATTTACCTGAAGATGTTGTAATACAACGAAACCTAAGGTCGTGGTAAAGAACTTAAAGAAAGTAGAAATAATACTACATCACGTAGTTTCATTTAATTGTGAAAAATATTAGTGTCGGAGAGGAAACATAAAAAAGAGATTACGTTTATCTTTAGAACAGCCTGGCAATATAGAATTCACGCTATAGTCTCATCAACATTATTAAGACGAAATTTAATTTTTTTGTTTGTATGTCTGATTTTTTTAGCAATTCATGCCTACTACTAATTATTATCATTTAGAAAAAAAACATCTTTTACGAAATTATTTCATATTAAGATACTTGTTATCGTATTGGTTCGCGTAGCATAATTAACGTTGAATATTGTTAATACTGTTTAGAACAGTGATTAATTTCACGGTTTTTCCTTGGAAGCAACGAGTATTAAATTTAGATGAAAAAATTAAAAATTTATCTGACGATATCTTAATTGGTCCTTATTACGTATTTTAAGTTTCAATATTTTTGTACATCAGATATTTGAGCAATGCAGAATAATAAAAATATTTAATATCCATACTTTCACCAAATTTAGCGTTTATGTATCTAGCATTGTGTTGTTTTCCGAGCATTCGTTACAAACGCATCTAGATCGGTGATTTTTCCTTCGACTACGCTAGTGTTATTACTTATATCTCAATAATTGTACTACATACGTACATACTACATAATATGTCAAAATTTGAGAACTATAAGCTATCATATTGCAAAGTTATATGTCAATTGTATTATTCGTTATTGCGTGAATCGCTGAAAAATCAAACATACAAACAAAGAAACAGAATTTCGTCTTAATAATGTTGACGAGATTATAGCGTGAATTATATATTTTCAAGCTGTTTTAAAGAAAAAGTTATGTTAACCAAAGTTCAATACCGTGATAACTATTTCAGCGTAGTATTTATAATTTTGGCAAATATACTTATGCTAGAAAATGTTTGAGAACAAGTTTGCATGTAAACAATTAAAATATATGCAAATAAAAATCAGCTTAGTATTATTATTGTTAACACAAATGTGAATTTTAGTATTTTTTTTAGTTTTTTGTTATTATGTAATATGGTATATATTGGTATATACATATGGTATATACTGACATATACTAGTATATATACTGGTATATGCTATGTATATACAATATGGTATATACTGACAAACAATATTAGTGGAAACGTAAAAAAAAATTATTTCTCTTATTTTCTGAAAACGCGTAATTATTTGCTGGCAATATTTGACATAAAAAGCTAGGCATATATATCTAAACAAATTTATTTGATCTGAATTCTCTCTCTTCATCTTCTGATGATGAGATCTTTTAATTAGTCATTTTCAGGTGTTCTGCCTGCATTCCTTTGTTTAAATCGTAAATAATGGTAACACAAAGTATACAAATTCCAAAAATACTAATGTAGTAGGATCCTGAAGCCATGACATCATATGTTCTGCAGCTTAAATATGATCATTACACACTTGGTCTGTAAAAAGTAGTTTTAGGGCATAAAATTATTCCAAGACTCTTTTTACTGCTGTATGTACTGATAATGGTGAAGTAGTTTATGGCCTTTGAAGTGATAACAAATTTGAAAGTTTTTTAACTCTGCGACTCATCTTGAGCTTGAAGAAAACAAATTATAAATGTCCCTTATAAGCATATGAAGAACAAAAATGAATGTAAAAATAACGGAAATTTTGTTTTTCAGCAATGTTACAACAGAATTATTATGCCCCATCATTATATTTTGCCTGTCAGATCTAAAACCTATTAGATTATTTTTATATGGTATATATTTTTTTTGTTAGTAAAAAAATACAATTTGTTCCAATGACTGCTTCAACCCGAAATAAGAATGTTCCCCAAGAAATAAGAGTTTTGAGGATAAAAAGTAGTCTATATAATTTCCCAGTCCACTCTCTATATTCATACAGTAAATTACGTTAGTCAGATGAACCATTGTAATGCGAAAGAAGAACAAACATACACACTTTCGCATTTATAACATTGTTAGGATTATAATATAAATTAAGGGGCTGTTAAGTAAATTATGCCATTACAGACGTAATTAGAGATGATAAATCTGCAGATATGTGTCCATAATTATATATCATTAGAAAGAAAAACACTCATCATGTCTAAAATATATTTTAAGGAAAAAAACGTCTGTAGTCTTGAGTCTTCAAAGTGAGTAGAATCATGAAATAGGAGTAATTTGGGATGACTAATCTCAAATATTACGCTCATTTGTAATAACAAATTATATTCAATATATAAGGAATATAGTTAACTTTACTATTGTCTTGAAAATTTTTGATACTTTTTATATTTAATTCATAAACACGAATTGACACAAAACCTCATAGGGAAAAGTCTTATTAGTTCCAATACTACAATCTCTGGTGCGATACTTTTTCGCAAATGGTGTGACTACTCACAAATGTTTGGTGATGCTCAATGGACCCATCAATAATAAGTGAAAAATTAGTTTGCCCCAAATCTTCTTATAAATTATTAAAACTTCCTTCGTCTACAATATAATCAACTATGACGTGAGCTTACATCGACATTCGATTCGAACATTTTATTTCGTCCACAATTTTTGAATCAGGACAAATGCACCGCATCAGTTCCGGAAAATGCTCCATGATGTTATCATCTTATTTTATCTGAAAAGATAAAAAGAAATTATGAAAGTTGTACCTAGTACGCACTAGTATAAATCAAATAATATAATAAAGCGCAGGTAAGTAAAACTTACTGAAATGTTCAAATTACATATTTGCCTTCTTTAATTTGTATATCAGATTTTTGCTTTTTGTGACCATACATAAAGATATTTTTAGCTGTGATTTTATATCGAAGATACCAAGTGTGCTTGTGATGAATTGTGCTTCTTGGATGAGTCTTCCTGAAGTAATATTAATACCCTTACTGCAATTCCTACAAAAGGCATAGTTTGGGTCTTTACTACTTCCTTGGAGGCAGCCTGAAAATTATTTTTGAAGTTATTTTCTGTAAAGTGGTGGGTACTTTTTCTTTTGCACCCATACTCGTTTATTCATCTAACGATATTATGACTTGGCAGTTAAAATTTACTACGCTATAAGTAATTCGGATAAAGTTTCCTTCAGTATAATGACAAAATAAAATTCGTGTTCCCGTTAACATAGAGAAGCGCATTATTCGGGGAATCCTTTAAAGACGTCGTGCTGCACACAAGGGTATTTCTCAAAATGTATCCGAAACATAAAATCCGTAACATCAGACGATCAAGATATTCCCTGTAAAACAAACAAACGAAAAGGGTTGTTAACATTCGGGAATGATGAATCGGTTAAAAAATCTGGACAACTTGTAGTCTCAGAAATCGTGAAAAAATCTTTAGATTTCGGTATTTCCGTAAAACAGTTCCCATATCGGTAAAAATACCAAAAAATTGGTATGTTCGAGACCATTGCCCGACTGACTACAGATTACGTGAATATTTTTTTACATCAATATTATTTGATGTTTTCGTACATTCTTATATGAGAGTTTATGAATTAAATATAAAAAGTATCGAAATTTTTCAACACAATTGTAAAGTTAACTATATTCCTTATGTATTGAATATAATTTGTTATTACAAATGAGCGTAATATTTGAGATTAGTCATCCCAAATTACTCCTTTTTCATTATTCTACTCACTTTGATGCCTCAAGACTACGGACGTATTTTTCCTTAAAATCTACTTTAGACATGATGAGTATTGTCTGAGTACATGTATGAGTATAAGTCTTTCTGATGATATATAATTTTTTTAATTTTACATATTTCTATAGATTTATCATCTCTAATTACGTCTGTAATGGCATAATTTACATAACGGTTCCTTAATTTATATAATAATCCTAACAATGTTGTAAATGCGAAAGTGTGTTTGTTCTTCTTTCGCATTACAATGGTTCATATTACTAACGTAATTTATTGTATGAATATAGACAGTAGGTTGGGAAATTATATAGACTACTTTTTTTCTTCAAAAAACTTATTTCTTAGGAAATATTTTTATTTCAGGCTTAAAAAGCACATAAACGGAGTAAAAAAGAGCATCGCGATAGAACAACGGATAGCCGTGATTTTATGAAAGCTACATAAGCAATACAAATAAGCAATAGAATCACTATTTTTGATCCCTGAGTTAGAAAGAACTATTTTTGTCTTCATTATAATTTTTATTATGAAATCCGAAAATAAAGGCTTAGAATTTAATGTCCTTTAATCCTACTAGACAGCTCTCTATGTTTTAATTTCTCCCTTTAAGTTTGAAGTTATAACGAGGTGAGCGAAGCCACAGATAAAACTGGTATGTATAGACAAACCGGATTCTACTTTTAAACGTTTTTGATACCAACTTTGAATAAATTAGTGTCATTCTGGAACGTTACCTTGATTTGAATTTTAATAAAAAGACAGGACTCGTCGCTACTTTTCATTTGTTTGCGCTTATTTGAAATTCAAATCAAAACTAACAAAAGTATGAACGGAATTATTCAAATTCTTAAGAATTTATTTCTAAAATATCTTTCTGAAATGAATAAGTGAAATGCAATAAATAGTCGAATAACTTGAATGTAATCGAAACTAATTATAATAAGACTGAGAAATAATTTTGTTACCAATATAACGCTACAATGACGTACGCCAGGGACACTGCCAAATTATAACATTACGTAAAATACATAAAAAGGCAGTAAACTATACCGCGAGCAACTGTGTGGCGAAGATCACGATTATTTCCGAAATGCGAGAAAAAAGCATCTGGAACGACTGCTGACAAGCACATCTCAATGCAGAATGATTAGTAAAAGCAGAATGCCACTTGGCCGCGACCTACAAAATGTATGAGAAAATGAAACTATATTTTTTAATAAATATAATCTTTTTTCTCCTTCACAATTGTAATCTCATCAAATTAAAAAAAAGGAAAATTTGCATTTTACTCCTTTTTCACATTTCGAATTAAGTATATTGTTTAGAATAAATCCATTAAATTCGTCTCCTTTCAGCGATTTTGGCGAGAACTGAGTTGCAAAACGCCGATTTTCCATAGAAAAATATATGAAGTCAGTAAAATGTTATTAAAATCAAAATAAACGTAGCAAAAAGGGAGTTTTTCGTCAAAAATTTAAATATACCCTTCACGAGCAACTCGGACAATCGATGCCTGCAAAAAACTTTGGTAAACCGACAAACCGGTCGGACGCTTGCGTTGCGCTTAACAATCACTTAAATGTGCTATCTCGAATAGGCTATATTTAAAACCTATTTGTGTGAGGGAATAAAAAGATAGCGTTGGCTTGGTGTAGATATTTATTGATTAATTACATATTGACACACTGGTATCTGAAAAATTTCCATATGATTGGGTTGTAGATATTAATATTTCCGAAAACATAAAAGCTGTGCTAATACAGAAAATAATTTAGTACGCGGAATAGAGTACTTTTAAAAATATTACCAAAGCAAGTGGCCAAAAAATATGTTTAACTAAAAACTCATGCATTGAGTTTGTGTAAATCACGAGTGTATATTTGTGGAAAAATATACTTGTCAGATGATGTTAATGGGATTGAAATTGCCTACGGGGCAGTGCACCATAGCACCGTGGAATCTTGAGTGAAAAGGCGATTATAAAAATATTTCATTGCAATTTTCTTGCTATTCCTGATTTTGTCTACTTGGAAAAATTTGTTACGACTCCTTTGTTGAGAACCGAAAGTTAATTATGAAATTATTTTACATTGATATATGCATATTAAAAATATTTATATATAATATAATTTTGGTGCACAAATCTTTTTGTGACAAAAGTTTATATAAAATACTATTTGATATCCGTTTTTATTGTTAAAGAACATGGCTTACTGATTGATCAACATATCATATAACTTCACGGTTTTAATTATGTTAATCTTAAGATTTTCTTCGTAATCTTTTTATTTTTTTCTCAAATATCTCCCAAAATTTCTCTCACTTCTATCTAAAGTATATGTTTCTCAAACTCTGCTTATACCAGTCTTAGATTATGGCGCTCTGTTATCATTAACTAAACTGGGAAACTTCTCAATAAATTCGTACAAATTTAAAACTTGTGTATTTGATTCATCATTGGCTTTAGGATACATATACCTGTTTCCGAGCATCAGTCACAACTGAGATGGTTAGATATGTCAATTAACGAAATCTACAAATGTTTTCACTTCTATATAACATTGTTAATAATCCCTTCTTATTCCTTTCATATCTGTAATCCAAATTTTAAACACTTCTCAGCTCAAACACTTGTACCAGAATCAGATAAGAAAACCTCCCCTAATCTCTCAGCACAGAACCTCAATTTATGGCGAATTTTATAACATTTATAACTTACCATATATATATATATATGTATATATACATATATATATGTATATATATATATATATATATATGTATATATACATATATATATGTATATATATATATATATATATATATGTATATATACATATATATATGTATATATATATATATATATATATATATATATATATATATGTGATGCGCACTTGGTGTCTGTATTCAAAACTCTTCTGATAATGCAATACCTGAAATATTCTACAGATTGAATACCTCATTCTCCATTACCTTCCTTTTTTCTACATATCCTTTTTTCTTATTTAATTTCACATCAGTTTTATATGTACCTCTGATTGAAATTTACATACATAAAAATATCTTAATTTTCTTTGGTTTATAAGTGTTTCTCTATTATTAACTAACGCTACCGTCTATCACTGCACTTATATTTCTCACTTGTGGCCTTGTGGTTGGTTATAAGAGATTTCTCTTATAGCAATAAGTTCGTCATAGTTCTCTTGATCTTGGTAAAGTTTAATAAATGTTTAAATGGAAAAGAAAAAAATAAAAAAAGAGAAAAGTAATAAGGAGCTATGGTAACTTCATGAAACAGCATCTGAAAACGTATATTGACAGTGCAGTTCCTATGTTGGAGTTTATATTATCACAAACCATACACATAAATTATTATTCATAGAATGAGGTGTTATTTTTGAAAAGACGAAAGTGACTAAGCTTTCAGGAAGTAATCTAAAATTTTTATAATTAATTATGTAAGTACACAATAAAATTTAATGTGTTGTTATGATATTTCTTTAAAGTTTAAATATTTTTAACATTAGTATTTTCTTATTGTTTGATCTTTGCATATTTGCATATATGTATCTGTCGAACAGATAAGTTAGAATTTTTTATACTGATCATTGAATTACCTATATTGTCTTTGGCTTTTCAAATCTCAGTTAAATTGAAAATTTTTAATAAAACACAATTCCTACCAAAAAATAATACCCTTCTCGACAGGTATTGACCTCATGTGGATCTCAATCTTTGCTTTCTTTTCACAATTATATACAATTTAATATTGGTCCAGTATAAAAGTATTCAGGTTTTGGGTACACAAGCGCAGTTTCCATACTCCATACATTTCTTTATTTATTCAAGTTTAAATGAATTTACAATATATAAATAGTAGTATGTGTCTGATTACAGTTTGGTAGTGCAGTATGTGAATATTTATCAGAGTATTGTTGATGCATCCATATTTTGGTAGAATTGCCTAGAACGAGGAAATATGTCAAAAATATGTTAACAAAAGGTGTTCATGAAAAAAATATATTTATAAATATGAAGGGTACATTTATGTAGTCTTATGTAGTTAATTCGAAGTCTACGGACATAATAAAAAAATTATATATAGAAGGAATAAATAAAGCATGCTATATAATAAATCAGACTAATATTTTATTTAAGTAAAATGTGCTAAGTATAATATTACAGATACACGTAAATAAATGTCATATTTAGACTTTGTCTTGTTCTACTGGTTACACGGATCTTACTATAATAATATAACACTTTGACCTTCTATTAGTATAATTGATTATTGGGTTTTTCCAATTACCATAAGGCTTAACAATCGTAAGAGCCATGTGCGACATCTTAAAAGATCAAAATCAATATTAAGCAATAGTAAATAATCCTGCAGCCCACAAGACCGATTGTGAGGCAAAAAAGTGTAGATGTGCAAAAAATTATATACAACTGTTTCCTTATGGTCTTCTATTTATCCATTTGAATATATCAACAATTCCTTTTTATAACAGGTATTATTGCTAATGAAATAATACTTTATCGACCTGCTTTTTATTTCCTGTTACTAACAACTTTGCTTGTGTAGATTTAGAAATTGAGAAACAAAAGTTTTGGAGGTCTGCTGGATATATAGAAATAAAATATTTTCCTTTTTTGCTTCATGTTTCGATTTAATTTGAACAGGAAAAAAACTTATAATTTACGGAATAATATGTAGGTTTTTTCCGAAAAATACATTTCAATAATAATTCCAATAACAAAATAGAACAGGAAGAGTGTTGATGTCGCTAATTCACACTAACTATAGAGCATTTTAAAATTAGTCACACCATCTATTGGGTGAGATCTCTGCAGGAAAATATGAAAACAACTACAATTTCTTTTTCCTCAAATGATATTTCGGTATTTATGATTAAATAATAAAAGGACAAATAAAATACGTACTTATCACTCGCTAAGTGTATATTTCGTTCGTCGTTGGTATGTGTTAAATAGGGATGTCAAAAGATTGGCCAGCACTAGCATCATGTATGAGCAAGAGGTAAAGATAAACGTTGAACAAATCATTATCATTAAATTTTTGCCATAGGCGAGCATAAAACTTGCTAAAATTTTGTACCTACTTACTCGACTGGAAAAAACCTTTTATGAGTCCGAGTCTACGACTGACACAAACAAATTTTAATGACAGAGGTTAAGAGGAAAATGGAAAATACACACTTCAACCCTGGACAAAAACTACTGAGGCAAACAGTGGCGAGATATGTCAGCTGATTGAAGATGGCTGGCATCTTACAGAATAAGAAATAATTCTAGGAGTTGTGATATTGTACAGTAGTGCTTAAGTAATCAGTTTGGATGACTTGAATATGAAAAGTTACCAGAAAATTCTTCACTTCCTGACTGGAAATGGAGAAAAAAACAGTTTTCAGACACCGAGCAGCAGCTTTTTTAGTCATATTATCACCATCACTCCATAATCAAATGATACAAAAATTTGGAGTAATAATATCTTAGAAAAACAAGACATTCTGCAGAAAAAATACTTGCAACTGTTTTTTGAGATTACAAAGGTTTACTGCTCTGTACTAATTTCCTTCAGAAAGTGAGTACAATGAATATAAGTTCTTCTCACGACTTGTTGGTGAAATGAAAGCAACTTGTTGACGGAAAAGGCAAAATATATATATCCATATATACCTTCTTCATGACAACCTCAGTCACATACATCTGTTTGACTTGAGAAAAATTTTAAGCTATTCACTGGAAAAACAACACGTTGCGATTCATTTGAATGGCAGGTATATAGCATAGATTTTTCTTCATGTTACAACCATGTGTTTGGGCCACATAAGGCAGTATTGGGAACACTATTTTGACAACAACCGAGGCATGGAATAGTTTTTGTGCGATGGCAGCAATGATTGCAATTACACATGTTCAGTTTAATTTTTGAAATAAGATTAAAACTTCTAATCCAGTGGAATAAAGGTTTAAATGAAAGTGGAGATTTGGTCAAAAATCATAAAATGTGTCCAGATTTTTATACTGTAATTATACATTTTAAAAATAGTTCGTTTTTTATTATCTATTTAATACTCTTCAATTTCTAAACTTCTGTTTAAGATGGGTATACCTAATTGTTGAATTGAGATTTTAATAAATATTTATTGTAAGTAAACTTTTGCCACTGTTAGCCACAGAGAACAATACCAAAATTAAATATTTAGACACGCGACTGCATCAGATATTGGGAAGAAAAAAATGTTAGTCTATACCTTTTTACATCATGACAGCATCCCATATGTTGGTTGTTTCATGATCTATTCATGTAAAATATGATAACAATTGGTCGATGGGTATATGTTATGTGCTTAGTTGTGAAACTGGAGAACTATACGATCTAATCTTATAATATAAAAATGCTTATAATATACAATATATAATAATTAGCCACATGTGTCCTGCAACTACTTTGTATATTTCATTGACCTATATAATTTCTTTAAAACGTTATTTTAATGTAGCTATAATAGTTTTGTTCATTTAACTCGGAATTTCTATGATTTAATTCCGTAACAGGAAATGTTTCATAACAGAAAAGTAAAACTCGGCACAATGTTAAACTTTTTTATTCATGTTGTCTAAAATATTTTAATACATATTTTAATACTTTGCTTAAATGTTTATTACTCATTATCCATGCATTCTAAGAAAATGTTGTACCAATGAAAACCTAAACACCATAAACAATATAACACATACTTTAACATATTATTAAATGATACCTGTAATTATATTCAAAGTTCATCAATTTTTTTTTTAAATATTACAAATCTTAAAATAATTAAGCAAGGAGATTTTAATTTGAAAAGGATATTAAATAAATTGCCAATAATAGAATTTAGGTTGACGGTAATTTAAATAATAGAAAACAATTCTAATACATCAGACTCTACTTAACGCTAGATGCATCCCAACTTGCTTTAAAGTTAAATAAAAGAACATCAATAATGAAATTTGGAGAAATGGTCATTCAAGCAACGAGAAAATGCTATTAGCATCTCCAAAATCAGGGGAAATGTTTTCTACTACAAACAGTTCATATATCCTACATTCTTACAGGTAAGGTATGAAATATTATAGAATTTTGTTCGGTACATAACAATAAAAATTGTAAAAATAATGATATAGGTAAATTTTGCATTGCAAACTTAAGATTTCTCAATTAATATATAAATTTGTCTACTACGTTTTAAGAAAATAGCGAAAAGGCTTGATTAAATAAAAGATAAAATTATTTCAATAAAACATCTTTGTAAACAGGGCCAAGTCCATCTTTTTATTGTTTTGCTGCAAAAAAATCAATGTAATGAAATACACAAATTCTTATATTGAAAAGATCACCATGATTTAAGCCTTTTGCAATTAGCCTATAAAATTTTCTGTGTAAGTATTATTGCTACTCGTATGCTAAAATAAAATTACGGTGCTTTGACAAATATGCTTTATATTCTATCTGGTAAAATATTGTATTTATATACATTCGATAATTAATTGCATTTTCAAACATTATCCAAAGTTGGTTGCTCTCTTCACAGATGCGGATCACATCATAACAATTAAAGAGTTAAATTGGGCTACGTAAATTTTTAAACAATTTAATTTAATTTTTTCTCGACTATTTTTTTCTTTTGTATTTATTTTTTAACCAGAGATTCGTGCTTTTTTTGCCCTATGTGTAAATAGATAAATGTATAATCATGAAAGCATTAGTTCAAACAGAGCGGGTGACAAATTTTTGAGTCCTACATTATTTTAGTGAAAATAACTATGAAATAGTAAGTTTGTCTGCTAAATAATAAAAGTTAGAAGCTTTATACTTTAATGCATGTAATAAAAAGAAGCCTGTGTATATTTACTTATTTGCTAAAACAAGAGGAACCAGTCTCTATTGAAAAGATCATAGAACATTTGTTATGAATATTTAATATCACGGTATTACCCTGTGAAATTAAAGAATAACAACCCAAAAAAAAAAGAATTGCTTGTTCAAAACTGATGTAAAACAATACATTAATTAAATAATTATGAAACAATTTGCAATTAGCAACATTGCACAAAAAATATAAAAATTAGTAACATTACACAAAAAATTATCTTCAAGGATTAATTTTTAAGGAAGGTCTTTAAATTACATTAAATGGAACTGAGTCAAATTAAAGTTTTTGTTTTTTTTCAAATAACAAATTTTTTCTTTTTTTTTTTGGAAGTCAAAATTTATTTACACTTACATAGTGTGAGTAAGCTCAAAATTTATTTACTTACAAAGTGTGAGTAGAAAGCTAGTTTGACATGAACTATTAGTGTCACAACAGTAGTGTAGAGATTTGTCACTTACATGTGGTGCGTCATAAGAAATGGCATATTATTATAATAATTATTGCCTTTACGGAGTGTTGTCTTTTATTTACAATTCCCCCTGTCTATAATCACATCTGCGTTCATCTAACGTTCCTTAAATAATGGATAATCTTTCAAACATGGAGAGGTTTTTTACTCTGTGAGAACAAATTTTTACATAATTTTTATATTATTTCATATTTTTTATTTGTTGTAATTTTGTTAATACTATTGATTCAAAAGTGAGAGACGTAATCTTACTGTCTCTTGAAGTGAGCAATGGTGTCTCTAATCAAGTAGTAAGCTTTAAATACTTTATTTTGTTTGAGAGTGAACAGCAGAATTATTTACATTTAAGAACCTGGTGTAAAAGTGGAGTCAGTACTTCAGTCGATGTATATACTGTAGTAGAGCCAAGTTCATCGGTGGTATCCATATCCAAATGTTAATCTCTAATAATGTCCATAGTGAGCATGCCTAACAAATTATTTTTCAGTCAATTTTAACATATTGCTAGAGAATTTTTATCTTAAGTTTTATTTATGTCGTTTAGATTCAAATATTATTTTGGGAAAATTTTAAAAACTATCCATTCCCTAAATCCGTGTAACCGGTAAACAGTAACAATTCCCTAAAAATCAAGAAGCATTCAGCTCTAAATGTATAAATTGTTTTAAATATTCAGTAACTAATAACTATTGGATTAACAGTGTTTGCTTAATAAGGTGTTTTTAACAAATTAACCATTTGGCTCTTTAAATTTTCACCTTGAACGGGTACACACATTTTAGAAAACAATTAGATGAAATTTAGTATTCCTTACTGCTCTAAAATAAATGAAAAGTATAATCTGTTTTGTATATTCCCAAAAAAATACAAAATCCCAATTCACTTTAAACTATTTGTGTTATATTTTCACATGAACTAAAAGAAGAAAGATCATTTAATGAGCACAAAAGGAAATAGATATTTTGCAGAAAAGCCTAATTATTGTGAAATAGAAAATATAAAAAAACTATGTTACAGGAAGAAACGAAACACAAAATTTAAATGTACGAATTGGAAAAGCAAGAAATTGTATTAAAAATAGAAATATCAATATTAAAACGATAATATCTTAAAACAGTTGGTTGTAAAGATATGTAGGAAAAACTGTGTAGTAAATTATGATGAGAAAACCATTTTCATGTATATGCTTTGTCGTTAGTAATAATAAAACGTAAGTCATATTAATATTATTTTTATGTATTTATTAACTAATTATCTTTACTAATATATAACGAGGAAAGTTTATTTATTTGCACTAATCTGTAGTTAAAAAATGCTCTTTGTGCTATAGAAAATATATACACTTTTAGAAAGATTATAGATATATCATCATGCTACAATTGACAGGAGCAAAGTAGTGATAAAGCGGAAAAGTTTTTTTGTTTATTTTATTTGCATGTTTGATTGAATTTTAAAAATTCTAGATAGTAAAGAGAGATCATTTATGAATAGTTTGATCATCCCCAGTATTTCTGCTAATATAACCTTGACTCCGATGCCAAATGTCGTTTGGTGTATAAAGTGGCATTACTGAACGCGGTGAGGGAGGGAGGGTGGAGTGCAACATAACTAAAATAAACGTGTGTGAAACTGCAAGGCAAAACTTGTTTACAATAAAGCAGAGAAAGAGAGTACTTTATAACATAACAAATAATTGTTATGTTATAAAGTACTGTACGCTCGATAATTATGACTACGTACTCTGATCAAAATTAAATAATTTTTTTCTAAATGGCATAAAAGCTTCCAACTACTTTTCTGATCATTTGGAAATTCATTATAGAAATGTTCACTTGAAGTGGAATAAATGGAAAGGCGACGTTAGTAAATAATTGTATTTTCATAACTTCTGTCGCCTAATATATATATATATATAATTATTTAAAAATTTATTAACCATTAGTTTATTTCACCATTGCTAAATCCAAATATTATTAACAATAGTTTGATTATAACAAGAACTATGCTTTTTTCCTATTATGTCCATAATTATCATTTCAAGTCAAATGTTTCACCATTAGTAGAAAAATTCCGAGTATAAAAAACAGGAGGAACTCCTGTTTTTTTATACTCGGAATTTATTCCACCTGTGAATAAAAAACCATAATGTTTATAACTTAAATTATTAAGTTATTAATTAGACATACAGAAAATTATTTTTCAGGTATGAGAAAGAAGTACTTGGTGTTTTTACTTTATCATGACTGCTGTATATAATGCCACTTATTCTGGAAAATAAGTCGCATTACATACAGTAGTCAGGTTAAAGTTATTTAATTTCCTAAAACTCCTAGATTGTAATTTTCTAGTGGATGTCATAAAATGTCATGTACAGACGAATTGTTGTAATATGTTTTTTATTCATCTACAAAATGAATCTCATAGAATCTGCTGTCCTTGGCATTCTTCTTATTACTTCATGAAACAGAAAGTGCCAACTATTACTGTTTTCATCAACATTTTTTTTCAAAAGAGGAGACGTTTTTGCTATTCTCGTCTTTCCCAATAAGATGCGATTCTGTGTTTGGATACACAATGAGTCCAGAAGTCTTACCCCATAGAGAACAAAGCCTTGACTTAATGTGCTTCAGTGCAGAAAATAATTTCTCGCATGTTACTTGAGTGAGTAAAATTGTGAGGATCATGCAACAAGCGTTGTATAAGTTGGTGTACATACATGGTATGCAACTTCAGTAGGCATACGAATTTAACAACCAAATAACGCTCTATGATGTTTGATGTGTGTCTTCCTTGCTGATCGCTTCATACTTGTCTTCTTTTTTCTCCCTGAAAATCTTTCTAAAACGCTTTGTGATGAATGCTTTTCACTTATATAGCAACACATATGAATGAAACATGTTCGTTCTAAATAATTTTAGAAACTTCATTAAGTTTTTGAAAATGATTCAAATTCATTTGAGAGCAGTTCTCAATGGACACTGACAATCAATGCGATTGAATTTAATGTATCATTCGGAATTCCTTTTTCATCAATTTCGTAAAAATTTTTGGGATCCAATCACTCGACATCATCACATTGGGGCTAAATATTTTACTTCCTGAACTTTTTTAACAATCACTTGTTTGACTTGCCATGTTCATATGTTTATTAATTTATTATGTTTTTATTTTATTTTTAAACATGAAGGTTACGAAACTACATCTTCATTACCTTTTCCTGATTCTTTTCTTCTTTTACTTTCTGGAATGGCTTCTCTGACTAATTAAAGACTAAAAAAGCATCATTTTTGCTCTGATAACAAACGCCGTGCTGGAATTTGAATATTATTATGTCAATTATTGTTTTCAAAGCAGGTTGACTATCAACATTTATTTTCAACTTGATGAAAATGGCCTTCTTCAAGCCAGATGAGTAATTCACAGATATATTTTTTTGATTTGGTAACACCATCAATAAACAGATTTCTTCCTCCTTCTTCTTTCTCTGTATCGTCAAATACAAAACACATTTCCAGGTTCTAGCCCCTGCATGCCCAGTTAGAACCCTTTTTTTTTAACAACATTTTTTAATTTCAATAAACTTTTTAAGAAGTTTAATAGTTGTTTGTTATTTATTTACATGTGTATTTTTTAGTTTATTGCTCAACTTGCAGGCCAAAAATAGAAACTTGAAATGAAAATGCCAAAAGCCAAAGTGTATTTTGTAAAAGATATTTATAACGTAAAAATAGAGCAAAAGTCACCTGAATAATGGAATATTTAATAATGCCATACTTTATTTTTTTAACTGACATAATGAACATTTACAGTAACTTAGAACTTTTTATACATGTCAATCCATTAACTATTAAGAATCTGGCAGATTTTTGAATATGAAATTCGATAAACATTATAGTTTCACTTAGCAAAAAAGATATGAGGTGAGTGACAAAACTAGGTTTGGCTTGTCGCTTCCGTCAAAATAATCCCTGTAGTACAAACAATCAAAAACAAAAAAATATGTAGCCAATTAGGTAAAATAAAGTAGGTAAAATAACATACCCTATGTTCTTTCATCTTATAGAACACATAAAGGATGTATTCAGATCAAACATGTCAATATTACATATCTCAAATATGTAATATTGACATGTTTGATCTGAATACAGCATCACTTACTATAATCACTTACTCACACATTCACAAGAATCACTTACTATATCCTCTGTATTATAGCATATAAAGTTCTTTTCACAGATCTTAGGTTATCCTTATATCTACAGTATAAAAATATTCACCTATCAGTAGCTTGATACCTTTATTGCGCTGCATAGACTTTGTAATAATCTTTTTTTTTTAAATACACCCATTCTTCAAAAATAAATATGCATGATTAGTTAATTTTAACATTTGTTTAATTATAAATACCTATCCTTAACAATGTTACTGAGGAAGACGAAACCTTTTTTTACCGTGGCATTCACTTTATTGTTGATTTCAATATATTATTTGATTGATGTATTTATATGATGATATTAGTTGATTTCAATATAATTATAGTTACCCGATGATTAAATAATTTGGTAAAATTGGCTCCGTATTTAAAAAAATCCTAATTGAAAAAATAAAGGTAATTATTGGAAGTAAATGTGCTAAATACAGGGGTGTCCAGTGGCAGATTTCAATGTTTGAAAAATTGTAAAAAAAAAACTACACCTCTAATACAAAGTAGGTTTATTTTAACTTTATAACAACAAAATGGCGGCCATCGAGTCTGACACACTCTTCGTGTCTAGCATGCATGTTTTCAAAAACGCGTTTGCAGAGCGACTGGGGTATCCTACTGGCTTCGGCTCGAATATTTTCTTTAAGTTGTGTCAGAGTGCTCGGATTTGTTTTGTAAACAATGGATTTTAAGTATCCCCATAAGAAAAAGTCACATGGGCTTAAATCGAGTGACCTAGGTGGCCACGGTACGGTACCGTTTCGGGATATGTTTTTTTCTGGAAATAACTGCCGCACTGCATTCATGGACCAATTAGCAGGGACATATTTTCATATTGTACTCTCTCTCTATTCGCTTATTGTAGGCTTATTTTTACCTATTTTTATATAAAAGAATATCTGTTTTTCTTGAAGTGTTAAAACTTATTTATCCCCAATAATTTCTGTTATTTAAAAAAGGTACATATTAATAACTTTGTTAAATAAGCTTACCATGCAATTTTGCAAAAAAAGATAGGGTATCAAGGCAAAAATATAGTTCAACTTCAATTGAAATCCTTGCGTCAAGACTTGGAAGAAAGAATTGCTTAATTGCAACAAGGATTACCACAACATTTTATTGGACTAGGGAGTAGCAACTCTTCCTTACTTTGGTGTAGAAAATGATCTCATGTACAGTAAAGATATATCTTGACTTACAACTAATGGACCTGCCAATAAACCATTCAGAAGATCATCTCCCTCTTGGAAAGTTTAAATTGTTATTACATAATAGTATATTTTGTAATTTTTACTTATTCAGTATCGTCCAACTAAGACAAATATATTACATTGTAGTCAGAAATAAAACAATAAAAAATATTGTCTACAATACAATAAAAAATATAACCTTATTTTTGTATTTATTTGTTATCATAAGTAGACAGTTTTCATCTCAAAAATAAGAGCCAATCCCTTAAATGTAATATATTTTTATAATAGGTGCAGTAAAATTAAACCGCATTTATTCAAAAATCCCTTGCTGCAGAATCGAACAGTGATTCTCATCTAATGAATCAGCATCTGTGATTATCTACATATTTCAAAATAAACATTGGAGAATAATTGGGGCAGGAACAATGTTTAAATAATATTATAAACAGATAAATTCAACTCACTACAGTTTTTTGGATTAATTTTTGGATAGTTGTTCTAAACCTAGAATTTGACTTGAAAACAGCACAGTTTATGTGCATCGTTATAATTTCCTGCAATTTATTGATAGGAAGCGGATCATGACACCTACCACCCCTAGGTCTTTCCATCTTTTCCGTGTGCAAATGTATTCATCGGAGGACAGTAAGTTCGTAAGATTGTACCATATCTAAATAAAATTACTCTTTGAATTAGTGCTTTTTCGATAAGAATTTTATGGGCTTTTTTCTTTTTTGGTTCCTGTTTAGTGCTACAAAAACCTCCAGGATAGACAGAGTATATCAACGACTCTAGATTAAGAACATACGTAGCATTTAAAATCAGAAAAAATAAAAAGTTGCAAATTAGGTGCTGATATCTTGGAGTATAGCTGAGGTTAATTGACTTCTATTAATGTAGATATTCATCATATGTACTTCATATTTGTTACGATTGTTAGTGATCCAAGACTTTGGCTAATATATATTTAATTTATATAATAATACATATATATATATATATATATATAGATATATAGATAAATATATATATACAAATATATATAAAACTGTATCTCTTCCAAAAATTATCCAATTTTAACAATTTTTTTAGTGTTTTCTTAATAAAAACTTGTACAAGGATAATAAAATACAAAGAAAATTATGGAAATATATATTGTGAACAAAAATTATAACAAAAACTGAAATAAAGGTCACGTCGTCATTTTCGCAGTCCAATACATCCTCCGTATCAGCAAAATAATTGTTATCGTCACTATTATCACTATCACTCAAAATTTGCATTACGCCAAAATGTGAACGCACCACAATGTCATTCCCACTATCACTTTCTTCACAACTTGAAAAACGATCATTTTCACTCGAATTATTTTCGTATTCCAACTTTATGGGTTCAAAATTTTCTTTTCCTGAATCCTTTTTATATTCTAATTACTAGTAATATTATAATTTGAACTTTATGTAACACGTAGAAAGATAAAAAATTAGTGATGCGTGCGAGCGACCTCCCCCTACCGCGCGCCAAACAGCAACTGATTTCGTGAGTGCCATCGCGCTCGTGGCAAATTTAGTTAGAATACGCACGAGCACAATGGCGCTCGTCGGCACTCAAATGGATATATATATATATATATATATATATATATATATGTATATGTAAATGTATCAAAAACTGGATAAAATAAAAATATTAAATGGGTATATAAAAAATAATAGTTTATTAGGGGTTTTAAATATTATTACTTAATTATAACTGTATTACAACTACATAATTAAGACACTACTTAAACAAATAAGTTTGTCTATTAATCTAAATTCAATAATGGTTTTGATATTTGAATTGAAAACACACTTCTGCACAGAAATACTTCAATGTCCCGTTTTACATTATAATGTAGTTAATAGGTACAATAAAAGGAAATTTATTACCTTCCTTAAGTTTATTTCTGTTAATCGTAATCAGTAATTAAAAATATCACTGAAATTATGAAAGACATATGTTCTGATATATCCAATAGGTCTTTTTTTCTAAAACTTCTTTTTATTTAAGCAAGACTAAAATTTTCACCAATATAATCCTCTAATAAGCAATGTTTATTATGGCTTTATAAAATTGAAGTGTGTTCACAAATTCAATTTTCAATCCTAAATAATTTAATAAATAATATTTAATCGGTGACCATCTCGTCGTACGGGATTTTCTCCATAATTCTGTTGAAGAGTTTGGTCATTTTATCGGCCAAATCCCGCTTAAGATCGGGTTTCATCTCCTTAAGCAACTCCTGGGCATTAGTATTTATGAAAAGATTGAGGGCAGCTTCTGTAAATTATAAAATGTGATGCGGGTGTTATAATAGTACAGTTCATGTAATTAAATTTATAAGTATGTATAAACAATTCAGCTATCATCAAGACAAGCAAATGTGATTTGTTAAATGCCTTGTACACTATGGGCCTATATATATATGTGGAAATTTGGAAGTATTTTTGAGTTGAAGAAATAAGTTTCACGTTAGATTTTTAATCAGTGTTACAGATACAATTGATAATCATATCTAATAATTGTGCGGTATTCTGTTCATTGTGAAATTATATTTCACAATGGATAGAATACAGGCTGAACCTGACTGAGACTGTGAATGAATGGCTGACCGATTGATCAAAATATTTGCACTGCTTTTATAACTAACGACTTGAGGTTTTTTTTATTAATTCTAAGAGAAAACTGTCAGTAATTGAATATATGTCAAAATTTCAAAGATAGTAATATGCAATTTAGATGGTTTCGATCTTTATGTAAGTAGATATATTAGATGTCACTAGATTTAAATATATTACAATACTATCAGTAAATCATACAACTGGGAAACGGAAATTTGGAATAGCAAAATACATGTTATAATCAAGTTGGATCAATGGCTTTCGATCCTCTTTAACATTCCACAACTTTTTATCAGGACTTAGGGTATATGTCGGAGGGAAATAATGAAAATCGGGATTTGATCAAATCTCTAAGGGAGATGAACAATTCACAGAACATATTAAAATGAAAATTTTATATTGTCATTTCCCTAAAGAAATGATCTGATTTAATCAAATCCCTTAATGGTTTTAGTGAATCGACAAAATATAATTTCTAAGATATTAAAAATATTTATTTAGTAAGCTAAACATTATTAAATGTAGAGTAAGTAATGAAACAATGGTTGTAGAGAATATAGATTCTATTCTAAACAAGTTAACTAAAGAAAAGCTTAAAGAGATACCAAAAAGAATATTTTAAATGGCATTCAACATGTCTAGTTAACGAAATTTAATTATAATGTTCATCTACTTTTATTAAAACATGTTGTGGATTTGTGGCATATCGAGTTACAAAGGATTTTACTTTTTTACCTTTGATCTCTAAATAAAGATAATTTTCGTGCAATGTAACGCAGTGCAATCTTTGCAATCTCATGCAGAGCGGGAAAATTATTCTATATTTATTTTGTTATTTCTTTTGGTTTATTTCATTTGTTAACATTTTCTATAACAAGTAATCAATGTTTTCTATGACCTTTCTTGTGTGACTCACTCTTCATTTAATAATGTCTGGTTTACTAAATAAATACTTTTAATATCTTAGAAATAATATTTTATCAATTCACTAAAACAGTAAAGGAATTTGATCAAATCGCTTCATTTCTTTAGAGAAGTAGCAATATCAAATTTTCATTTTAACTTCTCCTGCGAATTGTTCATCTCCTTTAGGTATTTTGTCAAATCCCGGTTTTCATCATTTCCCTGCGACATATACAGAAGCAAAGTAAGCAGCAAGTTTTATAAGTTTTATACTCTTCAAGAAATGTGTATAACACATTTCTTATGCAGATATTATGGTCATACTGATGACAGGAAGATCTTACTTTATCTATTTCTTGGGAGGATGGGCCTCGAAAAATTAATATTATTTCTTAAATCGTTAAACATTACATTATAGTTCGTTTACTCATAGATTCTTATCTATATGTAAGTTTCATTGTAACTTCTTTTTCATTTTCTACTAAATTTGCATTTTCTCATAAAAATATTGTATCTTCAACTTTATTACTTATTATCTCATGTGTTATTTTTTAAGAAGTGATATTAGTTAAATTCAATGCATATGATTTTGTTTACTTTAAATATAAATATTACAGTCTCAATTATTTTGGAAAATCATAATATATTTCAAATATATCCCTATTTATAATATAAATTAAATAAAAACACTCATTTGAATATATTATAATTTAAATATTTATATTATTTAGATCAAAATATATTCCATTGTATGTTTTTGTTTAATTTTATTTACCATATATACAGGCTTTAGCTACCTACGAGCAGTTACTGTGATCATTGTAAACTGCACGCACACTGAGATATTTAAAAGCAAAAAGTTATTACGGACTATCATTGTCACATTTATGGAGAATTTTCCTTAATATTTTTTGTTTTAAACATGTAAATAAAATCATATTATGACCATGTTTTCAGTATCCGATGAAAAGATAATATTTGTTATGAATGACATTTTCTAATAAAAATTTAAACAGACATTAAACAAATATGTTCAAACAATATAACTTGAAGAGAAGTGCAGGCTAGTTCAAACGCCTTTAAAATTTTATTAATATTTGCTGTGGCAATTAATCGCCATATTACTATACTGATATTAACAGATTTCATCAGAATTATATGAAAATAAATATACGTATTAACGAGGTAACTTACGTAAGACGGCATTCCCATTGTGAAGATTTTCTACTCCCATTTGTATGTCGCGGACACTGAAATCCAATTTCAGCTGCTGAAGGCGCAAGTACGTCCGCCCGTTGCGCTGGTAAGGACTGCCCTTGAAGTAGACCTTAGCCTTTACACCGTCTGAAAATGTTTTGTTTTTGATGTATTTGAAAACTATATACACTTACGACTTTTGACGTTTTCTTACTGTCTTGATACTCGGAAAGACGTTGTTATATACCTGAAGTGAGATATGACAGAATTCCTAAGTTTTAATAAGTACCTAGTAATGACGTTGTTATTATATAGACAAGTCATTACACTTTCCAATTGATATCTGTTTCCTTGGGTTTTAATTCTTTCAACACAGTTTATGTTTGGCACTAGTTGGGTCATATTATTTGTTTGTTTTATAAAGGTGTAACGTATCTGTAAGTGTAACGTCATTGCCTTGTAGGCGGACCACACAGAGAGTGCATTAACATTCCTTCACCATGTTTAGCGCATGTCGAGTTGACACGTCAAAAGCTATTATATGAGTGATTAATTCATGAAACAAAGCTAATTAATTCTTGTTTTATAAACAAGAATAAGGTACTGCGTTAAATTTTAAGGCTGAAAAATCAAATATATTAATGCATGAAATGTAGAAACCATCAAAGATAGAAAAAAGTAAAGCTTTATTATGAGCTGAAAGTCTTAAAAGTAGTGCTTTCCACGGCAAGATGCATACAGACGGAAGAAACATTGCAAATGTGTGTTTTAAGGCTGAAAAATCGAATATATGAATGCATAAAATGTAGATAGATCAGCTAGTTAGTATGTCACATTAATACAGCGTGAGTTATACATTTCAAACTCTTTGATAGGTATTTATGAATCATTATTAATATACTGCAACGCTTTTAATTTGATAAAATTAATTTTAACGAAAGAAAATATTGTAGAGTTTCTCCAAGTCCTTACATTGTTATACAATTATAATTTACTTTCCACTAAATAAAAACTTTGATATAGGTCTCCAGAAATTAAATAACGCTTAAGATCACGATTCGTACCATATTCACCCCAATAGTCACCACCACCGGAAGCGCGCACGAGCAGCAAGACTCCGGAAGAGCGGTAACGTGCTCGCGTGCTGATGTGGGGTCCCCACAACGTCAGCTGAAATTGATAAGTTTCTAGATCCGATCTGAAATTAATAAAAATCTAAATTTTAGTGTCCATAAAGTGCTACATAGAATCCAATCGCTTTTCTCACATTATCTATGTATGTACATAGATAAAAATATTATAAAAATATTATAACCTTTGCGCTATTATTTTATTTTTCAATATTACTTTTTCCTGTATCCAACAAGGCCCTTAATCTATTTATTGTTTAAAAAGTATTTTATAGTTTAAATATCTGTTTAAATATTTTCGTTCTTATTAAAAATGGGGCTGATTAACTACATTTCTTTACTGAATTCCTTACATTTTGAAGAGTTCAGAGACACGAATTTACCTCAAAAAGAAACATGAAATTCAGCTACTTGTTAACATCAGAACCCTTCTATCCGTTGCTAATAAAACCATTCTAGACTTAATTATATAATACATAAGGAAGAACGACAACGAAATTTAGGACCTTCTGTGTTCATCTGTTTTCATGTTTGTTTGTACTTAATTTTTATTCCTTTGTATATTGTTGTCACATTTGTATTATCTATAAATTTAAATTAATTTATATTCTACTTATATTTTCACGTATTTTGTTTTTTTTAAACTTCTTTTTGACTTTTGTTTTGCCGTTTATTTTTGTTACCAAGCAACAATGACAGATATCTGGAGTGTGACATAGTTCTACCGTATCTATTCTGTGCTAGTGTCGACATTGCCTAGCAACCAGTTCTATACTTGACACTGGCAAAGGTGCTCTGTGGAGACAATTATAGCCAAAAGATAAAAGAATAGCAAACCCAAACCCAACAGTATTGAGTTGTCGATGTAATTATTGAACAATTTTATGTAGTGTATTCTTATCCGAATTTAATTTCTATTTTGGAATTCAAGACAAAAAAAACGAACCCAACACTAATAAGTTGTCGATGTACTTAATTATACAATTTTATGAAGTGTTTTTTCAAGAGCCACTCTCTATAGTGATAAGTAAATATCTGATTTTAAGTAAACAAACACACACAGACTATATTTTCTAACATACAATTCCTTTTTTTGCTTTTGTTAACACTTTTGTTCCCTGAAAGGAATCCTGTTTAAATTTTATTATAGACAGAGTATCGCTTTCCTGTTATTATACTTAGTTTGATTATTACCTGACATTCGTAATTGTCATATTGGATACTCCAGTAGCTCTAATATCCATAAAAGACGCTCTGTAACCATCTGGTCCTCCGCCCAAAGCTATTGACAACTCGTCAATTATGATCGGTTCTGCCTGAAATATTGAAACGGATCAAGTCATAACTAATTATCTGAGCTTATAAGTGTATAATTAATAGGTAAATATATATAATTAATAGATAAATATATATATATATATATATATATATATATATATATATATAATACATAAATGATATACTATTAAATTTTAAATACAGGTAGAACATTATATAATTGCGATACCTTCTATATGTTTGATGTTTTTATATTTCCATAATTGATTTTAATCATAACTAGGATATTGCCCACGATTTGTATCAATATAGCGCCATCTACTGGCAACTATGAATATGAGTCTGAGTATACATAGTTGTCAGTAGATGGCGCTATTTCTAATCTTTATTTTGATACGTTAGCAATTCGCATGTATAATGAGAATGCGTTAATGGATCTATTTTTAAACTATTTTTGTCTATTTTCTATTTCATTTCCCACGCTGTTTTATGTTAACGTGTATTTATTTTTTATTGTTTTTTTTAATTGGCAAGATCTCCTCTATGTCCAACGTTTTTAGTTCTATCATCTTTTGGAGAGCCCACTCTGGACACCCTGGCATAATGGTTAAGGCATTCGAAACACAAAATGAGTTCAATCATTTTGAAAACTTGTCCCTGGTATTTATTTATTGGGAAAGCAAATCATACTTTCATTGGGCACCGCAACTCATTAAAAGCGATTGGTACCTCGATTGGGATCATTCAGATATGCGGAATACGTGTTTCGGCAACGATCGTCTACCTGCTAACGTTCTCAGCAGTTGCAATAACGACTGACGACAATGCGGGACCGGCAACCGGCGGCATACCTATTGCACGCAGTTGTAGGTGGATCGGCATAAATAAAGGATTATTTTAATTTACACCATAAAGATCTATTTTTTTGACACTCGTATATAGAATTATACCGCAAAAAGATATTTTTAATCACTTGTCCTTCCCAAAACTACCCCTAAATTTGAATAACGATTTCATGTTTTTTTGACTGTGCAAACTTCAACTTATTATGCTGCATAAACACGATTTTTTTTGTGAAATGTAGACCTTTTTCTCCGCGTTTACCATTTGATCCCCTTCTGCAGTAACTCCATCGTTTAAAACCAATAAAAAGTAGAATAAAGCCTATGTTAAAATGCCGGATATTACCTGAGCAACATGTTTTAATATCAATTGGATAGTTTTTGAAATTAAGTCGAATCAAAAAAGGCGACCGAAGAAAGAGTCCGGTTTTAAAATCTAAAATTTAAAATAAAATTGTATGTTAATATGAAAATGTTATGTTTGGCATACGATCGGTTCCAGAAATAAAGTTCAACCTAATAGTCTTCAATTCAATTAATATGACATTAATAAGTTTTTGCTGAACTCGTGTTCACGTTCAACAAATTTTAATAGCTCTAAACATTCTTAAGAAATTCTATCTAAATTTAATACATGTGTAAATGAATACGTATATCACACGTGTACATAAACAATATACGCAACATATATTGTGCAAAATGTATTTTCTTCTGTCTGAAATATTCACAGAGGTACGATTACAGTCCGTCTCGTCGGATGTAGGGCGGGCTTCTCCGCGCTACGGTTCGTAGCTCTGTAAGAGGGAGGTTCGTAGCTCCATGTTAATACTCAATAGCTTAATACAGTATATTATTTAAGTTATAATATTATCATATTACTCCTCAGTAAAAACAATAATTCCTGCATGACAACTGCCGCCAAAATATATCTTCTCAACAGTTTATTGCCCATATTAATTCTACCATTCTGAATTTTTAGATTTTAATCATAAATTCGTAATTAACGACCAAAAAATATGCAAGTCATACAGTTATGATAATTGTTTAAATGAATATTAATGTATTAAAATTTCAGAATTGCTGTATTTTTGTATGAAGACCGGTCACTCGGATCTTATATATTTCAAAAACTAATTGTGTGCTCACCGTGAAATTCTTCTGTAATTATTATTTCACGATAACTACGAGTAATTAATATTCTGTAAATTTTCATTCAAAATTTGACTTTCTCAAAAGGGTGAAAAAAGTTTGCTACTTTTACGAACCTTATACGAGGAATCTTTGGATATTAAAATACACTACTACTCATAATTATTAGTCGTATTTATGTCATATTTCATTCTCTATATATTTAAATAAAATTTACAAATTCGAAAGCAAAAACTGACAAAGCAGCAAAGAGAAAGTTTTAAAAAGTGTTATTAAAATAACAACAAAAAACGCATACCTGTTTACTCGCTTTATATTGTGATTTGTATATTTAATTGAAAGCAAAGTAATAATAACAACTCAAACATATAAAAAACCTCATATGCTTTATGAACCAATAAGATAATTGCAATTTACAAGTTAGTAGTGATAAATTATTTAAAGCGAATCATCAATAAATAATCAACAAGCTACATCACTACACAAACAGCAGATCACTAGACTTTGAAAAGTCGAACAGACCAGACGCCAAAAAAACTAATATGAAACCCACTAGCATCGCAACAAGGAGACGAGTTAAGACATGCTACAGAATGGTCGCATTACGAGTATCTGCTTATATAATAAATATATAAGCAGATAGACCATCAATAATAATTAGTATAAATATAGAAAGCAAGAGACAAACGGAGTTTTTTCAATTCAACAGTAGTAAGAAATATGCCTTACCTCTCCGATGCCAAGTTCTGGTGCACCACCTCGCAAGTACTTCGCCATATGATTGAAGCCTCGATGGAGACACGCGTCCACATTGGGATCCCTTTTCGAACATGTCTCGCCGAAAATTGCTGAGAAAAATAGAAAAAAATTATCGATTTTAAATTTTTAATTACATCATAACTTATGTCCATAAAATAATTGAGTTCTAATGGGTTAATAACTTGAATGTTTCAAAGGATTATGGGAAATATAATAAAAAGCAAAAGCCAATGATCGCAAGAATTATTTATAAAAATTAGCAGTCTGTACACACGACCAACTAAAAAGTTCCATGATCATTTTCAGTAATATTGCTTCAATAAATGAAATTAAAAACATTATATCCAATAAAATTGTATTACACATACTGCGATAATGATCACGTTTTTACGTGTTCAGTATTGCAACGTGTTCAGTATTGCACCTTTACAGTTGTATCACCATGCTCATTAATTTACATAATTATACTGTGATAATAATAGATGGAATTTTACAAAATGCAGCTAGTTATTCAAAATTACTAAATACTAAATGTACATATTTCATTATTGTATGTTGTGTCAAAGGAAATGTTACAAATCATCGATGTTATTTAAGGTGGAAACATTGTAAATTCTTATAAAAACGTAACGCTGTTAAAATTTTAAGTGCACGATAATATTCTGCCAAAATATTGTTGTAAATAAATGTATGAATTGATCGATAGATGGCACTAGGACAGCTTTAAATGTCAGTGAAACCTGTGGAATTACCGCATGGATAAAACATTGTAAGCCCAAATATGTAATTATTTATTGTATTCATATATTTTACACGGTTATTTTTTACGGATTTTACGAGACAGAGAAAACTTGCGCTGAAAGTTTTCTCTGTCGCGGAAAAGGTTTTCTCTGTCTCTTTTCTCCTTCCGTGAAAAAGTTTAAATATTTCATAGTATAAAATACTATGACTTACGAGTTACGTAAATATGTAAAATGGAAGTTGTCAATTTTGTAAATAGTTACCAGTGTAGTTACCTATATACTTTTATACTGGCCAGTACATGATACATTACCTTTACTTTTTCTGTTTTTCGGAACTTTGATTATTATTTTGTAGAAAAAAACGACAACACTCATAAAAGACGAACTAAACCGTGAATATTACGTAGCGTTTATAAACTTTCTTAACTAACCTAAAATTATAAAGTTTAAGATGCTTTGAATATTTTCCCAGCGCAACAAATATATAGAAAGGTACGCTTAATTAAATCTTTTTCGCCAATATTAACTATGGTTGCAGAATTACTTTGCATCAACATGAAACTACCGCGACTGATGTACGCAGGAGTTGCTGAGTGTTCTTGTAACGCAATACGGTAAGGTGTTTTCTCATTTCCTTCATTCCATAAAGTGAAGCTTTATAGAATTCAATGCATCTGGTAGTGCATTCGCAGTCGCATACTTGATGGCCTGCTTCAATAAAACCTTTAGTATTTATGTCTGTATTTTTAAACCAGGCAGTTATATTCAATCACTAAATATCGAACATCACTAAGTACAGTACTAAACACAATTGCATTAGTACGCATCGAACGTCAAATGCATTCATCACTGCTGTCATTGCAATGACTACTATGTTAATCAAAACCTAAATGCGTCAATTATTTCATGTTAATGAAAGAAAAATAAACAAACCTACTTGCACAAAACGTTTAACTATATTCACAAGTCAACAAATACAACATCTTCCATAGTTAACATGGCCTACATATCAATACTTGATTATATACTCAACAACTGGCACAAAAAAGCAATAGAAACGAGGGCGCCAAAAGCCAACTTGCTTGTGCAAAATACAAAAGACGAAAAAAAAACAAGAAACTCTTTCAAAACGAAATAAAAAAGTTAATTAAGTATTCTATCTCAAAATCAACAGAAAGACGAAGCTCATAAAATATGAACTTGGTCAAAGCCAACTGACAAAAAAAATGTTTATAAAAACCATCGCGAAATGTCAACGGCCGCCATTGGAATGATGCCGTTGACCGCCTTATGTATCAAGGTAGCCTAGTCGCAGGTGCCTGATTCAATTCTGGTTTTATTTGCAACATATTTGAGTTAAGACTACCTCTAAATATAACTGCAAATTCTTATTACAAGAATGCTGATAAAACAATTTTTGTTTACTATACACCTTGCATACCACTCTCCTCAGTACAATTATTTGTAACTCTCTAGACTGCCATTAAATTAATTATATTGCATGATTATTTTTCGATATAATTTTAAAATATATTTGCTATCAATAAATTTGTTTATAAGTGTTTCTCAGCTCAAATATTTTTCATTTCGAATTTCGCCCAAATTACCAAATGATTATATATTATTAGAACAAAATAGTAAATGACTTGAAATCTAGGAATATTTGCTGCAAATTAGCTATGTGAATACATTTTAACATAGTTTCTAGTTTCAAAGTGCTATTTTAAATAGTATACTACTTTATAAAATGCTATTTTTCTTTAGAAGTTTTCGTGTATGTGCTATACATCAGATACGTATGAATCATGACTGCCAAATTGGAAAGGAAAGATGATAGGAGGGTCAAAATGAAATGATAGGAAGTGAAAATCAAATAACTGGAGATGTCAAACTCTTAAACTGAGATTGGGAACTAAAAAAACAAACGGCCATAATTATAGCCCAAGAGAAGTGGCTGCAGTGCAAGGTTATACAATTTCATAATTGGTTATTTAAAAATATTTTTGTATTGATGAATGAAACGCTGAGTAGTAATTCCATGGCATTTTAACGATCTATGATATTATTATAAAGCTGTCTATCGAACAATTTGTATAAAAATTGACAACGTTTTGAAATGAAAAATATAAATAAACAAATGAGAAAACGAGCTGCAAAGAAATTATATAAAACAAAAGTTTTAAACTTTAAAGCTTGACTAGAATAAAAATTCGGCTCTCCATAAATTCTTGCTAACCAAACAGTAATAACCCGCAATGGTGACAGATCAGATATTTTCTCAAATGATGACACAAAAGTTCTCAATATTCAGATTATGCGAAGCTATAGCTATCCCAACTCGTTACGAATGTATCTAAATCTGGACCGATTTGTTCGATGAAAATTCCTGAACTGGCTAGATAGTGGGTTAGCAGTCAGGTTTTTCTTTTTTGTTTAATTATTTTTTTTATTTTCGTTCTTTTACTAGCACCAATTTTCATCTTTTCATTGGCTTATCCGTTAAAATGTTAAGTTTTTTAGAGAATTTAATGCACTCAGCAAATCAAAACACTATCAAATAACTAAAGAATTCTGGTATCTATTCATATTTATCCAAACATTTGAGCACAAAATTTATGAACATTCTGTTTCATCAATATTTACTAATACTATAAAACAGTGGAAAATGCTAGAGATGTTTTAGTTAAATGTTTTATCATCTATCTAAACTTCATAATATAAGATGGGAAATTACACCTAACCAACGAACATGCAAATTTCAATTGAGGAATACACAAAACTAATTAGTTAGTAGTAGTTAATTAAAAAAAACAAAGTAGGCGTTGGCTCTGTATAAAAAAACAGACTATGTAGTATGTATTCAGAAAAATCGTCATTGTTAACAACGGAAGTCAAAATTATGGAAAAAACTAGACTACATCATCGCTATAATTATATGGTAAACTTTTATATATACTTTAAATCTATAGTAAGACTTTAAACATCAGTTCATCAGTTTTTCAGAACTTTGCCACAATTTTACGCCTGTGATGGATATACTAGCTAATAGAGTCTTTCTCAATACAAAATGCCAGCATTCTGTAATATTAACATTTCTATGACGTCATGTGTCCTAGTCCTGGGAAAATATGATGGATAAAAAATACCCCAAACATGAAAATCCATGCAGAAGTTTATGCTCTGAGGTAGTAAATATCAAACAAACCGTATGTACAAACAACCGTAAAACATAACGCTTTTTCACTCGTGCAGTTGGGCAAAAACGAAAACTATCGTGCATGACAAAATTTTGATATTTTATTTTAGTGTCTAAATATCTTAAATGACTTCTATTATTTGTGGTATTTTTAGAGTTCTGCACCTCAAAATGAAAAACAGAATCCTTACAACATCGCTCATGTGTCACGTCTGTCACACTTTTTTTTCTTAGAAACCACATGACGAAGAAACTTGAAGTTTGACGTAGTAATAAAGCGTATTAACTCGCACAAATTTCAGTAGCTAACACCCAAAATTATTATTTTCATAATTTTAGATAGTATATTTTCAGACATATACTGGAAAATACTAAAAAATACGTTCCCTCATTCTTTCCAAAACTATTGAACCTAAAATTACGAAAAAGCAGGGTCTTCAAAAGCCTACACAAAAGTCCTACTTGTCACAATTTATGAGATATACACAATAATATATAAGTCCTACGTACTTAAATATGTTAAATATTACTATTTATGTATTGTACTAAGATGTCCATGCCAGGGAGGATTTATGAAAAATAATTTGATTTCATATAAGGTATGAACCATTGCTGCGCAAGCCAGACCTGTACAAAAAACCGGTCGTTTTTCAAAATGACATAGAAGTAAACAATAATGTTAAAATACTATCCGTTATATAGTTTTTTGCCATTCTTCCAATATAATTATTCAAGCTGACAAAGGAAACCTTGATAAGTCCATAAAGTGATGAGCCCTGGTGTTACGAAATAAAAATAGCATTCGTATTTATGAAAAAAAGCCCTTCGGGAATATTATTTATGTCATTAATCCAACTAATAAGAAATGTTGCATTTTGTTTTATGAAAAGCAAGGCTATTTTTCACAATAGTTTGTAAATGCTACTTCGAATAGATTGTGTCCCATTCTATTCTTTATGGACAAATGTACCATAAACCATGGAACTAGATAGCCTGACAGAGTCGTCGAAGGAACTCGAAAAAAGCGAAAAAGTCATTCTTTTTGACAGCACAGAAAAATATAAATCCCAGCTAGGAGTTATTTTGAATAGTTTAGGCAAGGGTCCCCCCGCATTAAAAAAAATTAAACCACATTTATAATTATTTTTGTAATCTTCTCTAAAAAGTTATCACATATTTAATTATATTTTTAATGTTATTTTTATTTCTTATTAAAAATTCTTGATATATTAAAAATGTAATATATTCACGTTTTTGAAGAGATCTTTTTTGTTTTTTTATTATGGTTACAAATTGTACTTTACTTTTTGCTCTGTCCCGATTGTCAATCGCCGAAACTTTTGGTTTTTTAATTGTAAAAAATATCAACTTTTTTACGAAATTATATTCTATTTCTGTAACACCAACCCATTTCCCATTTCGACCATTGGATGTAGAAAAATAAACTATGGTTTTAATTACCTTAAATGAAGCAAATTGAAGTCATAAAATTTTGTTTCTGCCTGTGATTTCTATATGGCATATGCAAGTAAATTATTTGGTTAAGACTTTTTTACAGGTATTTGACGTAGAAAGACTTTGAGGAAATCAGGAATATTATTTATTACGTAAATTAATATTGGAGGCACGCACTTCCGGTTTTAATAACGATATTAGCTCTTTCATCACGAAATTACCTTAATGCTTTTGTTCTTTGACTTGATGGATTTATAAATGTAATATACTTAATGCTATGCATTATGTATTAGCAAAATGTTAACGAGCTTATTTTAAGCAATATTTCAACGATAATCCTTTGGCGACGCGACAAAACAATTATCAATTGGCATGGATACCAACGAATGTATGTATTATACGCCGACTTTGTATTTAGGCATTGCGCGATTTCATAACGAGATATTCTAAAGCGTGCAATCACGATATTAGGATTAGCAAACTTGCCTTTTGCGAAATTGTAATTGCATAGGTACACGTATCCAAGACCATCGTATTGGACTGTCTTATTTCGCATCTTTACCTTTTCTCTTCAACGCCTTTAACTGCCAGGTTGCATAGTTCAAATAGCTTTTGCTTATTGTTAAAGATTTATTTTGTCACTGACCTTTCTATATCTATATGTGTAATATATACTGATGCCACAACGTGAGTTTAAGCGTTTGACACACAAACAGTTTATCAAATTGACGTGACCTTTATTATTTTTGTGACATAAGGTATACGTAAAATGTATTTTCAGAACGTGTGAGTAATGAGCAATATCTATTTAAGTGAAGGGTGTTGGTATAAGCGGGATACATTTTTGTGTTAAACTTTTAAAATTTACATATACTATTTTAATTATATTAAAATAGTATGTGAACATTTTATAGATAATCTAAAAATTTGCAAAAAAGTTCAACAAGTCATTTATATTGTCGACTAGCTGTGCCTGTGAGCGTTCGCGTGAGCTTTAGAACATTGTTCAGAAAACTTCTCTATAAACAATGTTTCCTGTATAACCGTCATGGACATAAACAAATAAATTGTTAGCGTTGCTGACGCAGGAGAGTGCTACAACAATGAAATCAGAAAAAACAATATTTAAATATATAAAGCTGATAATTTTCTTGTATATACATTTTCATGTAAATTGTTTTCAATGTTATAAAGTTTATGGGCGTCGTACCCCAAAGGGGAAAAGTGAACCCTAACAAGATCACTTATATATCTGTCTACCTTTCTGCCACAGCCCATTTTCTCAAGAAAAGGTTTGACGTAGAAACTTGAATTGTGACATAGGGGTAGAACATATATAGGGGCTGTTGTTTGTGAAATGTTTTACAGTAGGTCACATTTAAAAATATTTATAATTACAATTATGGGTAAAAAATTAAGTACTCGGAAAACTTGGTATTTTTTAACTTTATACATCTGTGGTAACATCGTTTGAAAAGACTAGGTATTGGGAATTCAGAAATATATTTTTTTAATTTTATATGGAACGCCCTCAGAGATATGCACCAAAATGTGCAAAAGAATGCATTACGCTGTATTCCCGAAACCATTGAACTAAAAATTACGGGAAACATGATGGGCAGAATCTGTCTAAGAAATGCAAGAAAAAACCATAGTATAATATCATAGGTCTTAGAGTTTTAATAAGATCACGACACTTTTGGGCCTGTGAAAGGTATACTACGCAATATGGTGAAAAATAATATTAACATTTATAATAGTTTAATGGAAACACTATGTGAAAATGTTTGAACTTTTGAATGTACCAAAGGACGAACGGTACCCTCAGAGTGTGACTCAATTTAAGCTGATATAATTTTGTAGCATCGTCTGTAGTAAAGGTTTTGTAAGCCATGAAAGCGAGTTAGATCATAAGTCATTAAATAATATAATACTAACAGAAGCTAAACCTTAAGATTTAAGAACAAAATTCAACAACCTGAAGACTGCGCGTAGGCGTTTCTCGTTGGGTAGAATCATGGACTTAATATTTCGGAGCATATTAAGTTTATAGGTAGAACATAAACCCAAAAAGATGAAGCTGGGATGTTTTCTTGTGGGTTATGAAAGTTTAAGACCACTGTCAACAGAGTTATCCGTGTAATAATTTAACCATTGGTTAAATTAGCAGGTATTCAAAATCGTAAATACCCTAGCTAAAAAAAATTACTTAACCGCAAAATAAAGTTTCGCGCCGCACGGTCTGTCTGTATATATGTGATTTTTTCAGTAAGTACTGAAAGAATTTTGTTCCGCTTTTCGTTAATAGAAGGATTGATTCACGAGGAAGGTTCAAACGTTTATAATTTAAGAAAATTATCTAACCCTTAACAGTGACAGTCAACGAAGTAGAAAAAAATATTTGCGTACGTTGCTTAAATTTTTAGATAAGCATGGAAACATTGTTATTCTCAAAAAGTTGTGCAATAAAGTCCGCGACAGCATATGTGTATATATCACATCAAATTTATAACAATCCTTTTATTGTTTAAAAAAAATCAACTCAATTTTCTAGAGCTATTGTGCAAAATTGTCTTAATCATTATCACAATAAATTTTATAGGGATTTTCCCCAACTTATACAAATAAAATTTTCGATAATTAAATGAAACTACGTGATGTAGTATTATTTCTACTTTCTATAAGTTCTTTACCACGATCTAGGTTTCGTTGTATTACAACATCTTAAAGAAAGTAGAAATAATACTACATCACGTTGTTTCATTTAATTATCAATAATGAATTTCTACAAAATTAACGCCAAATATATTCAATAATAAAATTTTCCTTACATATCGCAGGACGCGTTAATGCGTGAAAAATCTTTGCTTACCCATGGGAAGCCAGGGGAGTTGCTTGTATTTCTATATCGATACTATTAAAACTAATACTAATCAATACAATGTTTTCAAATCTTCTGTGTTATTTTTGGATAATTTTGCATCAGCTGCGAGTCTGGGATCGAGTGAAGATATCATAACTTTCTTGTCCGTTTGGCCGCCTCTCTGTTTGTTGTCTATCTATTTTTTGCAAATTCTATTTGAGATTGATGTTCGGGGTTTAGATTGAAATTCAGGCCTATGTAAATTTTACTCTCTAAAATTAATTTTTATACTATTTATTTCTCATAAAATCTAGATTGCTACCTTTCCATCTTGTAAGTATTAAAAAATCTTCGTTAAATCTTTTTTAAACTGACTTCGATCCTTAATATTTTATGGCCTACTATAGTTTCAATCATTTTATCCAAAACGCTTTGGATAAATTGCATTTTACCGGTTCGTTACGGTTAATAGGCAAACTATGAACGTGTTCGTGTATTATCTATGTCGTACGCTTATTATCTGGTTAATACGCATGTGTATTATTATGTAATACGCATGTGCTTATTATCTGGTTAATACGCACGTGTATTTTCTGTGTCATACGCTTATTATCTGGTTAACCTACATAAACGTATTAGCTATAACATATATTCCAACATCGCATCACGTAATATTTAAACCAAACTTAATATGAAGTGTAGGTTAACCTTCGAACAACGGCATACATATGACTGATTCTAACTTTGTCGGCTGGAAGTCTAGAAATTAACCTACAATTTTCTCTATCATTTACTCCTGTAATAAATTAAAATGTCAGATTTCGAACGATCAAAAGTGTAGGTCACTTAAATATATAAATATATACGCAGCTATATTTTAAAAAGAGCTATCTTTGATCCGAACATTTTCTAAAAGACGTCTATCTTTTTTTTGTTCACCCCTTTTCTTTTTCTAAAAAAACCACAAAATCGATTTCACAACGATAATAGTTGAGGTTAAATTTAGAACTTAGGCTACTTTTTTTCCGTCAGATATTTTAAGGAGTTTAAATTAAATTACAGACGATCACTTAGTGGGAGACGAGCGCGAGCTTTAAATATTGATGAATAGGAATTGTCGGGTTTGCTAAAGCGACTGTCAACGATATGTCAAGGATACTGCTTTCAATCAAGGATACTTTATCTTAGGCTCACAGAAAGAATAAGTGAATATGAAATGTTGAGGCCACACTTCCCTTCGAAGTAAACAAATAGGTATATATTTTGATAATCTACTTGTTTATCACTTCAATGGTAGTGTGTATCTTCTATAATATTGACATACACAACATATTTCAAATTTTACTACTATAAAAATGAAAAGATGTTAATACGTTTTCCATAGGTTCAATCATTCGCAATATGATGATCAAAGACTCATTTAAAATATGAGGATCGAAATTATGGTTACGTAGCTGGTTACTTACCTGTGAAAATTATCTTAGTTATGGGTATAATTACTTTTAAAAGAAATATACCGACATTCTATAGAGAATTAGGTGTACGGGAACACCCCGCGTATGAATCAATTAATAAATAAGTCGGCCTCTTTCTATATTGCAATGTTTCAACAATGTTTCCGGATGTTGTTATATTCTTTATCACTACTCCGCCAATATCAGTCGCAGCGTGATGATATATAGCCTTAAAACATGGGTTTCTTTCTAACACAAGGTTAGATTTCAAGTTTCTTTCTAACGTTTCTTTCCAAAACATATTTTTTGAAATAGTTCCAGATATTATCGCGAACAAAAAAAATTAAGTTTTCCCGTTTTGACGTGATAACGTCTTATAAATCGATTAACACCGGCTGCACGCATGAAAAAGTGTCACGTTCCGCCTGAGCCTGAGCGTGTAAGCGAGAGCGCGGAACAAGTGATAGAGAGGCACGATCGGCCCAAGCGTCGGAATTTATCTCTCTTCTCGCGTGACGTCAGAGCTAGCAGTTCGACAACCATCGATTTTACTTTTTCAAGACACATTACACTTGAAACACTCCCCTCGATTTTGTACTTTTCCTATCATCGTCATATCCTTAACAGAATAACGCAGATTGGAAGATCTTAAATATAACACATGTATATAAGTTGTAAATAAATTGTTAATAGCATATTGTTACTTGTAATTAATCTATATAATTTAAGTAAAAAATATTTGAATTAACGAGTGTAAATAAATGTTAATTTATCGAAAAAATTGTAATTTTCAATTAACTCCTTTGTATTATAGAAAATAATAATAATCCAGTGATAATAATTCAATTTAATTCATAAAAGTATGCAATTTGTCATCAATGTTTCTTTACGACGTTATCACGTAAAACTATCGTCCGTAAACCGACTTTACTTTTTTAATCAATTTTTTTATATATATTGTATGGTTACTGTCTTCGACCATACTTCTAATTTCACATCGATTAAGTCGGGACTCAAAGCTTGCACTTTAATAAGCAATGATACCAACCCTGATACGGTTATAAAATTTACATGTCCTACCAAGCATTTACAGGTAAATTTACTCTAAAAACTTCCAGTGGCTTCATGGTGACAATTTTAACATTAACTACATCTTGTATTCACCGCACTACATTTATTGTTACTACCAGTTGATTTTAAAACGGGAAAGTTCTTAATTCAATTCAAATGAATTTTAAAATGTTTTCAAATGGATATCCGTATCGTAGCCATGTTGCAAACTTTCTATAATAATTTCATTACAATGTCATTAAGGAAAAAAAAAACAGTGTACGAAAAAGAAAACTCGTAATTTAAGTGAAAGACGACAGATTACGACAGTACTTTTCCATTGAATTTTTATACACTTATGTTAAAAACTAGCTGTTTCCGCGACTTCGTACGCACAGGTCATTTAAAAAAGTAACCCATAACCTTTTTTGAAGTATACTTCCACACTTCACATCTGTTCACGCTCACTTCTCCAATTTGTAGCTTGGTGGAAAACTTCATTACGCTATTTAAAATTCCCGTGGCGCCATCTATCGATGTACATATATACACTACACTTTATGTAATATTGTGAAATATTAAGATTTAAATTTATGTGCAGTGTCAATTTATTTCTTCGTAAAAACGAAAAGTAGTCATGAGTGGCTAGGCACTTTGATAATATTATTTTTAACAATGTTACATTTACATATCATCTAGTTCAGTAAATCAGTAGCGATATAATACAACTAAGATAATAAATAAGCTAAGTTAATAACTTCAAATTAATCCGTATGTTTTTTTCTAAAAAGTCTATGTGAATTAGATCTATAGTTTTTATGTGATGAATACACAAACAGACAAAACTCCAAAAATAATATTAATGCCTTCTATTACTTATTCAAATATTTCAATATGCAGACACAATTTGTATAATATTATTATATGTGTATGATAACTAAACCGACCAAATGCGAGTCGGAATACACGTAAAGTAGATTCTGGTAGTTAAAAATTAAAATTAGAGCACCTTTCCCTAATATGAAGTGTGGAAAATATTTTTCTTTTTTCACGAACTCCATCGAGTGGTATGTAATTGGTATGGCTGTTTTCAGGTTCCGTTTATTGTTTACATTTTTAATTTCAATCTACGTGACACAGTTCTCTATTTCTCTCGAATTTATTGACGCAAGCATACTGAAATAATTATAATTTAGAGTTTTAATCAAACGCTATTAAAATTACCCCAAAAACCTTTCCAAATCTTTAGACTTCAAGGAGAGGGAACTTGATATTTACATCGCGTGTCACATCAAAGCGTAGTATTTCATAAACGGTACTTAAAAATGAAAAATTATAATGGTAAATTAATAGCAAATAATTATTATAAATTCGTTCACATAGGACCAAAACTATGGAAACTGTTACGTCTGTGACAGATAAACGGACATATATAACAGTTATAAAGGTAAAGGTTTCCTTGTTTGAATAGACGACCCCAAAAAAAAAATAAAGTCAAGCTCGCTTCATAAGTATGTGGCAGCATAAATTCAATCTAAGAATTTATGGTTATATTTTTTCGACATTTACTCCATAGATTAGCAAAAGATAGGTTCTGTTAATCTATAGATGGAACTTAGATAAAAAGTGAAAAGCAAAAAAGTAAAAGACAAAAGGTGTAAAAGTGTTAGAGAAAACAGTAAAATAATTGAAATTTAAAAAATAATTCAGTTTTTATTTTAAATATTTGATACCTATTTAAAATGAAATCTTACATTGATTACCAAGTAGAATTATTTTTATGTTTACTCCATTATAGTTTTAGGAAAGTCTGAAACCGTAACATGAAAGCGCGCCTTTATTTTCAAAGATATACATCGAAATTTATGAAAATATTTTTACACAGAGAAATTATAAGAAAATATCTTTAGGTTAACTGAATGTTAAGAGAAAAAGAAATAAATCCGATTCGATCTTCAATTGTTTTTTTTTTCTTTTAAATCAACTGAACATTTTCTTTGATTATAACAAAAACTCGGCTGTAACAATGCTGATAAAATTCACATATCCTAAGGAAACAAGTAAATATTTGATCTTTATATCATATATTTGCTTCTATTTAAGTTGTGTGATGAACTACAATCTATAGATGAATTCACTTTAAAGACATGACCTAGACAGTTTAAATGGCATGATGATGCAAGTAATCATCTGTCACTGTAATTCCACTTAAATTAAATATTGAACAGACTCCGGAGAAGGGAAAGACGATAGTTTTGTCTAAACCATAGATAGGCACCTGGCGTATATAATTCCCTATTGAAGATACGAACGGTATAATAGTTATGAAGAAACAAAAAATTAAGAATTTAAGACAAATAAATATAAAAAAATTCTCAAAGGATCAAAGTCATGTTCTACTTGGTACAATGTTTTTCTAAGTATTCTTAAACTGATAAACTTTAGCGAAATCGAGGCAGATATCCATGAAGGCTTTGAATGTCATCATATAAGATATTCGACCAATGGATCACGAGATAAGCACTTTATAAATGAATAGATAGTAATACTATATATAGATAGTGATGCTATAATAGCAGACTCTTTCTTTTTTATTTATTTTTTTAATTACCAAAAAAGACAATTTCAATGACTATTGTCAAAGAACTTTTAAGCGTAGATTATATGGGGACTGTAGAAGCAAATTGATACCAACATCAATACTTCAACTTAGCGTTATTCCATATTTTACAATCAGAAACCGCTCTTCGACCCAAGAGATTTGGTCGAAGTACTGTTTTTTCTACCTTCGACTGCCATCTTACCTCCGCAACCCATAGGGACAACCAGACACATCTTGGACTATATTTCTTATAACAACCGTTATCTAATGACGTGAATGATATTAACGTGCTTACAAAAGCACGGCGAAGCTCATAAGCATATTATTATGTATGATTGATGGTCACTCATCCAATCGCCGACTAGTGCGCGCGTTATTTAATCTCATTGATCGAGTGAAATTAACGAGCACAACTCGGCTATGAACCTCTCAACATTGATACGAAGATCAACGATATAAGAAATAAGTTAAAAATTAGTAAGTATATATGGAGTTTAAGATAAAGTAGAGCATATTTTATACATGTCGCATTTTTAAAACGAAAGTGACTTAACACAAAATTGTAATTTTGAGAAACCGTGTTTAAAATTTTAACACTTACTGTGACTGTAGGTAATTGGCGTGGAAGACGGGTAGGTCTGTTCCATTCTGAAGGTGCGTTATACGTGAACTGACTAAAGATTAACACAAACTAACTTGATTTAATGATAAATGAACGTACACTCCTGAACCACTGATAATTTATAAGAACGATGAAAGTGAAGCGTTAGAAATGAGTTTGTTAACTGGTTGCGCAACGAGCAGCTGCAGCACGCGTGACTTTCACCGGATGACAATGGATTACACGTATGATTAGTCGGTACTTTTCGGTTGCAAACGCGTTGCTTGCTTTTATGCATGTTTGCATTTTCTTGGTTAATAAACTTATAATGCCTTCTACTTTTCATTGGGAGGCTGCACAATTGCGTCCGCTAATTGATTATGGTTTACACTCTAAGAGATATGCATATTTTTACACAATAAAATGTCCTCTTTTTTCATGTTCCAGGTATTACAGGGAAATGGGTTTCAAAATAACTAATTTTGACATGCCCTCACTTCTGTTCAGTGTTTTGAATATTTCGAGTAATCTTCCATAACTTGAATCAAAATGTATAGCCTTCACTGCTTATGTCGTGGTTTGCATTTTGAAAGGTCCCTTATGATCATTATCCCCAATCATCATATTACCTTCTATGAAAGATCATTTGTAATATATGCTACCGAGGTGGAAAAGTTACACCTCGACTTATGAAAGGCTCTCTCCATGAATATATTTAAAAATCGTCTCAAAATATTGTACGTCTAGTGATTTTTTGTAATACCATACTTCTACTTTGGAGTTCCGTACCTTAAAAGGAAAAAGAAAGTCCTATAGGGTCACGTCTACCGATCTATCAAGACCCTTTTTCTCAGAAACGCGTGGATCAAGTTGAAATTAATATCAAATACTTAGGTCTAGGTTCCTTGAAGTTATAAAAATCAAGTTAGATAATGATTTTTTTACGACTTCAGTAATTTTTTCACAAGTCAACGCAATCAAGAAGAAATATATAAACCCTATAATACATATTTTGACATTCGCAAATAAATCAAAACCTATAAGATACTTCCCGTTGACCTAAAATCATTAAATTAGGCCATAAGTAAGGTCTCACAGCATAAGTAAAGGGAAAAAATCGGAAAATAGTTAATTTCTGGTTACAACACACAAAATTATTTTGTTTAAACATGCGCCTGTGAAAGATATATATATATATATATATATATATATATATATATATATCCAGTTTATGTAAATGCGGGTGTCCTACCTGGACACTTATCAATAAGAATACATATTTTCGGTTAATACCATTTTGTTATGTTTTTATGCTAGTACCACACTTAAGGCTAACGTCTAAGGCCCATTATCGCAATAATTAACGGATAAAAATATTCTACGAAATAACTCGTTAAATTAAGTGGTGTCACACCTGCATTAAGCGAATAACGCCGATACACAACACGTCATTTACGGAGAAAGACGGAGGTTGAATCTGCTAGACTGTATTATTTTATGAGTGTTAATTATTAACGGCAATATGAAAGCCATTAAAAATTAGCATGTTAAGCTATGGTTAGGCTTATTTTCTAGTGTCTATTAACGCGATAATTAACGGCGTTAACCTTTAGTGTGGCCCCACAGTTAAAAACTGTCTGTGCCTGCGATGTCATCCGCGTAGAGTCATAATAATTATCGTGTACACAATTAAATGAAACTACGTGATGTACTATTATTTCTACTTTCTTTAATTTCTTTACCACGACCTAGGTTTCGTTGTATTAAAACATCTTCAGGTGGGATATTAGCAAAGATTTATAGCAAAGATTATCTTTGCTAATATCCCACCTGAAGATGTTGTAGTACAACGAAACCTAGGTCGTGGTAAAGAAATTAAAGAAAGTAGAAATAATACTACATCACGTAGTTTCATTTGATTGTGAATAATGAATTTCTACAAAATTAACGCCAAATATATTCAAATTATTGTGTACCTCACTTCTCCCGCTTCTTTACCCACGGTCACTAAATGCCTAGGCTTCGTTCGCCAAACAACCTATTAGTCGTGGGCATATTGGCGGAAATATTCGGGATGTTCAGTTAATATTTAAACCAGTGTCTATTATGCACCATTTAAGTAGTTTTCTACGACTACTGTAATATTTTTAGCACTGCCCTTTCCATGTTAACCATGGTGTAAAAATAAAAAGCCTATAAACATTATTTTTGTGTTAGAATTCCATACCTCAAGGTATGGAATTTCTAACACAAAAATAATTTTTGGAACCGTACTTATTATACCTTAATATTTCCATTCAGAATAATAACATAAACTTCATTTCTAAAACGTCTGATCGGTACACACTCTTCTTTTTATGTTTCTCTTTCGCAATGTCTTAATTCAATCGCAATGTTTTAATTCAATAGTAGTTGTATTCTAATTAACCGTAATTGAAGTTTTGCTTTAAGTTCGGCAAGACTACAATGCGTTTGATCAGTATTAACAAACATTGCTCCTTGAATAAACGCATTGAGTGACGCAAAGTAAACATTGACTTTAAGCGAGAACGTGCTTCATCTGTTAACATGTTTGCTTGCAAAACGTTTCGATAACCTTAAGATGGCATAATGTCGAAATTTAATTTGAATTCGGGGAGCGTACGAAGAGATAAAAACAATCGCGGGTTATCCTACGAAATACTCGTATTTAGTTGACCTTGATACGATAAATCATGGTCAAAGCTCGCTGTTTGTCACAACTCAATTTTAAGAGAAAACTAATGAGAAAAAATTTCAACTTATTGTTAATAGAACCACCTATTTTGTTGGTATTGTTAGGTTGCAGTTTATTTAGTTAGTTATTTTTTTGTTGCAAGCGACTCAGTTCGTAGAGGGTATTTCACATATACAGTCGATAATAATGAGATGTACGAATTAACTATTGTTAGTTACTCGCATCGTGATATTTAGTATGCCGATAGGTTTTCCTTAATTTTTCATTTTTGGAACCTCATATTAAAACAGGTAAGTACTTTATAAGTGATGTAAATTAAAACAGACCGATAAACAATATTTCCGAAAACGTTTATTTCCCAAAATGTTTAGTTTTCTCCTGAGATTTTAAGGTACATTTACACGGTGATAGAACGTGCAACGATGGTAGTGTGGAAGTTCGCCTATATACACGACGATAACTTCTGTGCCAGCAAGACATGTGAAGGCTGTTGTTTTTTCTGATTTTGGTTTGATCGAACTAAATTCATTTGTATTTTTGTGAATGAATTATTTTTCCTAGGAAAATTACCAAGATGAAAGTTAAAAGTAATTATTAATTGAATATTTCATTTTTAAATTGGATTTTACGACGGCGCTTCGTAATGCAAATTTTTCCCCCATGTCACATATCCGCTTCGCAGTAGCGATCTGTAACCATTTTTCATAAAAAAATAGCAGTAAATTTAAAAAAAGTACCTGTTTTTTTCAGACAATGACTGCAATACAATAAACACAGATTATATAAACAAATATATATTTTCATGAATAATAGACAGAACAAAGACTTTATATTTATCTTCGATTATATGGTGTTCGTTCTCTCCACAGAGAACAAAGACACGATGTAGTTGGCGAAAATGACAATTGATTAGTTACACTTTTTGGTGTTGAAGGCGCGCAATGCCGTGACAGTCCGACCAACTATCTAATTAAACTTGATAATGTGACTAGGGCAGTTTGCCAACGACAATTACTGTCACAAGATGTATACACGACAAAAGTTGGTGGTCACGACGATAAGCGCTGCCACGACTGCAGCTGTCACCCGAAATGACATCGTGTGAACGTACCCTAAAGGATATAACAGCGCAATACTCGCCTAAATCCGTCCAGTAGCTTTTACTTTTCGCGGCGAAACGACCACAGGAACAGAAAAAAACCTGTCACGCACGAGTGAAACTCGCACTATTTGGGTTTCGTACACATTTATGTCTTTATAAACATTTAACGTTACATTTACACAAAACTATTTAAAAAAATTTAATTTTATGGAACGATATAAATTGGAAAATATATTGCCTACTATGTATTTTTCAGGCGCATATTTAAAGAAAATATTTGTTTATGCGCTATTACTATAAATTAACGATTTTTTTCTTTACTTGTGCTGTGAGACCTTTCTTTTTGCCAAATTTCATGATTCTAGATCGACGGGAAATACCCTAGAGATGTTGATTTATTTGTGAATGCAAAATATGCGGCATAAATAGCCGTATTTTAAGGTTCTTCTTGATTGCGTTGACTTGGAAACTTGATTTTTACACCTCCAAGAAACTGTAGACTTAAGTATTTGATATGAATTTCAATTTGATACCTCCATTCGTTCCTGAAAAAAAGGGTCTTGGCAGACCGACAGACGGATAGCGAAGTGATCGAAGTGATAAAAGGGTTCCTCTTTTTCCTTTGGGGGTACGGAACCGTAAAAATTATAATAAATTTGTTGAATTTTCTTTTCTAGCCTATTTATCGTCTTCTGAATTCATATCAAAAAAAAAAAAAATTTTTTACACATTGACGATAGATTTCACAAAAAAACTAACTCATCATAAACAAACTGCTCTGTACGTACGGTTCTCCAATGATGAGCTAAAATTAAATTCAAATTGAAAGAAATAAATTTCTTACTTATTAACTTTATCGCTGACTCAAACGAATTGCGTATAGATGATTACCAAATAGTTGTTCATTTACTCAAACATTTAGCCAAGACGAACAACAACGTTAAAGTTATATTCATTGCAGTAAAAAAAGTAAACCCACCTTTCGTAACTTTCGTAAGCTCATCGAACACATAAGCTATTCTGATACTCGTTAAGAAAAAAATCATATCAATCAAAAATATACGCAATAAATTTTACACATATCATATTGCAAAATACAAAATGCAAAATTCTTTAAATATTACAAAATACAAAATGTTTTAAAAATTGGTTCAAATAATTTTTGTATTGGAAACATTAGTTACATTTGAAAATAGAGCTGCAAAATTAGTTTAATGTAAAATTAATAAGGATATAAGGGTTAGCTTGCTCTTTTTTCATTCAATATTTTATACGCGTAGAGAAAAGGGCAGAATACTTTCTTTATTTCTATATTTTTAATAAATACAATTGTTTTATGAATATTTCTCTTTTGTTTATGCTGCTAAGTTATGGAATATATTAGATCCCAGCACCCGAAATGAGCATTCCTTGCTTTATGTATTTATTGCAATTACGATGCTTTAAGCTGTGCGATGTCGTAATCGCTCTCGTGTAATTAGGAAAAAAAAAAATTTCTTTCTCTTTTATGTCGCTCCTTAACAATACCTTGACAAATTTCATCAAAATCCATCTAGTAGATTTTGCGTGATGCTCGTACAAATTAACATACAGACAGATGGACAAAAATTATAAAAAATGTTTTTCCGACTCATTATCATTCTATACGCTCAAAAAATCGCTACTTTTAAAGTATTTTCAATATACAGAATTCACCCTGTTAGCATTTTCTTATATGTATAGATTACACGGAAATCCGAACTCGGACTTTCGAACAACAGTAACCATAAATGGATGTAGAAACTTGAAACTAAATTTATAGCGTTCAGTAATAGAGCTTATTAAAAAGTATATTTCTCAATAACACTCAAAAATATTTCAATGAAAAATTTTAAAGGGGAAAATTATGTACATGAAATGTTTTATTACAATTTCTTGAGATTTATTATTATTTAAAAAGACAAGCTATCTTCAAAATTTAATTGAAAAAAAATTGATAGATATTGCTAAAAATATCCACTGCTAAAGTGAAAAGTATAAAAATGCAGTATTACTAGAAAATTACCTAAAGTTTACTGGAAAACTGTTGCGTTGATATTTGATGTCATAGTTTTTTTTAAATATTCCCAATATTTTTAAGCAAGTACAAAAATGTTTTAAGCAATATAATTACTTAGTGGAGAACAATATTAATATTAGTGAACAGTTTAATATAGATACTAAGGTACTTGATACAAAAAGGCCTACTTAATTTAGGTAAACCTTATTTGTGTCAAGTGCCTTATTTTCGTAGTTGGGTTTATTCTTCTTAATTTTTGGGTGTCAGCCTTATTAGAACATATGCCTTATTTGTATCAAGTACCTTATGTAACCAGGTTAATAGGCGCTTAAGAGAATACAGAACATTCGTAGTGCAAGTTAAATTCGACTGAACAGGTTAAATATTTCATATATCATACTATATAAGATCAACTCTACATAACTTATTAATATTGGACGTCTGGAATAGGCAAAACGATTTATGTATATTGACGCGTCTATTAAAAAGTTTTGTTTGACTTTATCTCTACAAAAAAAATACACCAAATGCTCAATATGAATGAGCATTTGTTGTTCTGTTAAAGGTTCTTAAACTGACAACCTGCCTATTCAAAATTGCCATTAACTTTGACAAATTCAATAATTTTCTGTGTTATATTGAATTCAAGATAGCTATATATATTATATTGTACTAGATAATATACTGTATCCTTTTTATGGTTTAAAGTATTATATTTTATATGATGATAACTGAAAATCATCACAAGGATCCTTTTAATTAAAAATTATCGTCATTTATCATTAACTTATCATCGTTCCAATTATAATGACAAAACGTAAAATTATCCTAAGGAGATCTTTATGACTTTTTCAAGTTATCAGATTTTAAGTTACGACCAATTCATTACCACATGATATAAATTATCATGGTGCACGATTTGGAAAGTTTTAATAGAATCGGTATAGGCATTGCGTATGATAAATTGATATAAAACACAAGCGTGTCGAATTTAAATATTTTGTAGGTTTTTCTACCTCAATATCAAAAAATGAAACACATCGAATCACTCCGAGCCCGTCGACCTGTTTATTTGCTTCTTTCTTTCTTTAACTTCATAATCTCCCGACGGAGACTTATTAAATTTGAGACATAGACACATTTTACTTATGAAAATAATATCACGTTACTTAAATTTGGAAAAAAAAATTAAAAAATAGAAGAGAACTTTATACACTTTAGCTAATATCAAAATAAATTTTCTGTAACAGTAATTTGGGTCCCAAGTGAAAGTTTAATGAAGCTAAATTTGTAACCAGAAATTCTGAAACCATATTGCTACTAGGTCTATCCCTCAACATGTTGAAAGCCTCTATATTTACAAAAATTAAAATATTAAAAATAGGAAAGTATTTTGTTACTTATAATTATGGATATTATTTTAATAGTTAAAAGCAATTTTTTTTCAAACCCTTAAATTTGGTTCACTTTTTCGCAACGTTTTAATTAAATATTGAATCGGTCGTAGTTGAAAACATTTGCATAACTCTTAGGACACAACTGCTATATTGCCACTTTTCTACAAACTATAAAGATAATACACCCCTTGAATTACTTTTCTACAATATTATGATTAAAGGGTGCGAAGTAACAGTTTTGTTTTTTACATTTATATAATAAACTAGCTGTGCCCCTGACTTCATTCGCATGGAACTTTGGAAAATATTATTAAATTAATTTTAAGCTTAAGTTTAAATACATGTGACATTATCTAAAATCATTGTAAAATATTTTTTTTTTAAATAAGTATGTTTTGTGTTGAAATTTCAAACCATCTTATATTATTTTCTAGTGGGTTGATTGCAATCAAGTAAATCCAATTTATTACCACATATCGTACAGAATGCACCAGTTAAAACTGCATGGAAATCGGTGGCTCATGATCGCGAAAAAATAAACATACTCGCAAACAAACAGACAAAAATTCCGATAACAAAATTGTTGTTCTTTTATTTTTATGATATCCTTCTAAATAAATTTTTTCATAAGTATTTCGATGTGTCAATGTGATGTGTCCAATTTAATTTTATTATGTGTACAGGTATGCTGTCAGGTTATCCGTACATACAATCAAATCCTATAACAATGACATTTGGTTTGTTTCATCTCATTATGTGGAGTAGAAGCTAAGAAATAGCACTTAAGTCTTTCTATCATCATATCTAGCCACGCCTGTTATAAGTTTGGCTCACATTCTGTGATGATATCTTTTATCTATTTTTCAAAATGTCACGCATGAATGTGGTTATAATACTATAAGTATGTTTGCAAGCTTGTCCTTTTTAAAAACAAGCATTTAACTTCTCAAAAAAAACTTTCTCCAAAAGCGAAACAATCTGTAAATTAGGTTAACAATGGTTAAATTTGTTACTCATTATAACTGTTCTCAGTTCGCGAAGTGGACCCTGCTCGGACCTTTCTATAGAGGAAGAAAGTGCTGCCCGACGAACAGAGCGCGAGATGAGACGGCACGATATCTGCAGCGGACAACGACCTCGACCAAGCTTCCGCGCGACGACGAAAGTTGAAACAATATAATAGCATATAGCAAGCTCGCGACTACACGATAAAGGCGTCGCAGATACCGATTAACCGTTACAAGTATGCTGTTTTACTCCTTTCAAGTGTACTGATCCGAATATTTGCGTTATTAGAAAAATGAGAATACGATGATGGATTTACAGAAATTTCACTTATAAAGGTGAAGTCAATGAAGATAAATAGATTAAATGGCGCTTAATCGAGAATATGATTTTCTGAAAGACTTTCTGATTTTCTCATCAAGATATGAACAGCAATTTTTAATAACAGCGTGAGTACAAGTAAAATTTGCACAATTAATGTTTCATACCAACACGCAAACATAAACACAAACATTGAATCATACGTTAAAACTATTTTACGATTACAAATAATCGCATCCCTAAGAGAATCGATCAAGCAAAAGGAGAACGTAAAAAAGTGTGTTACAGGCCAATTCAATTACAAAATGTTGTCCGTGGAAATTTTTTAAATACAAGTACAGTTCCTTGAATTCGATAATTAACATTGAAACGAACAAGTGATAAAAGCTGAAATACAAATATACTCATTTCTTGAATATTCATCATTTCTAGCTATCTTTAATATCATAATTTAGGCTATTCTTATACTATCCAACTTTGAAGTTCTTAGTTCAATTAGAAGTACCCAATAACATAATTAAATAATTGCGTAAAACACCCTCTGTTCTCATAAATGTTTCCAATGTTGGTATAAAACTTGTTTGAACAACATATTTTTAAAATTCGAACATCATAAATCCATGAAATCCTGGTTTGTCGAACAATATTCCGTTCCATAGGATTTGAATTTTATTAATGATTTTCAGTTTTAAATTATGATTTCCGGTTTCGATATAAAGTATATTATTGCTTACGTTATATTTTTCTTGGTTCATTATTCTGAATAAAAACCAAAAAAAGAAAAATTAAATATTAAAAAAAACTTTTATTAAAAAGTCTTTTTCTACTTTTACAATTCGGAATAATCATGCAAAACTAACCTGTAACAAACATTAGAGAAAAACGTTATGTTAACATTTCGGGAATCTTCAGTTGGTCATGTTAATGATATTTTCTTTTATTTTAAAAAGGGGTTTACTAGTAGTTTTTATGGTTTTTCCTAGAAGTAGCCATAATAAAAAATTAGTAACAATAAATTATTTAATGAAAAAAAAATTTAATTTTTTTAGTTTTGAAATTTGAAGGCGATTATCTCGGAGTCGGTTTATTTTTTTCACATTCACCAAAAACATTTTATATTCAGAATAATGAGGAATGTAAGCTCTGTCTATGGCAAGTATTCTAAGTTTAAACTATACCTTAGTTAAAACTAACGGTCAGTTGATGTTTGTATTAAAGCAATGCTTTTTAAAATTTAAAAGTTAAAAGAATTAGGTAAATTATTTTTTTTGCCTTTAAATTTTGAAAATCACTGCTTTAATATGCTTACATCAACTTACTTTATGTACAAAATCACGGCTCAATACACAAAATACACAATTCTTATAAAATAATTGTATACATATTGTCTGGTATTATCGTGTGCGGTATTAAATCTTGGCATTACAGGGCATAACTTTACATATAAGAAATCTTATCTTGAAACTTAAATTGTTGTCAACATCAAAATACTTACTATGTTACTGTCTCCAATGAAGAGCTCATTAACAGTACGTAATTATGCCTTTTTAAAAAACACATTGGCAACATTTCGTAAAACGTCAGTGATCTTGGAGACTAGCATGTTCATACATATATATAAATACATATATTGAACAACTTCACTTAATATAATAAAAAATATAATTAATACTACTTCTGAAACTATGTCACAGGGGTCAACACTAAAAAAATGTTATAGTTCCGACCTTAATAATAACGTTTCGATAACCCAGTTTTACCCTCGTGAGCTCCGTCGCTTTCACGGCCGCTCTTGAATCGTTCGGGTCACGGAATAAAACAGGTTTGTAAGGCAATCAGTCATTGTTTTTTTAATTAAAAACAACAGTTATAAGTTTTGTTTATATCTTGCTTTTAATCCAAGTTGGTCTTATTACAAATTCTGTACTGTTGTTAATATATATGCTTAGTTGGTAGAATCTTATAATCTAAACAAATTAACCGAAATATGAAGTGACAAAAGATTCATAATAAGTATTCAAAATGTTTCGAAATATTATTTAAAATATAGGAAACATTTTTAAATCTTCTATTACTATTATTTTTCACATAAATTTTGCGCCTAATTATTTTTTTTGTCATTTTCGTATTGATATTAAAATGTTAGATTTTTTCAATTGTTATTACAGCCAATTCAAAACAATTTGGGGAAATACATTTTCACGTTAGTTTTCTGCAAAGAATAGGATAAAATCAATACTTAAGTATACCTGTATCTAACTATCGTAATAACTGCTTTCGTATCCCTATTTGTGGCATCCTGAATTTAATTTCTAATTAAACTACAAAATGAAACAGGCCAGTTATTTTGAAGAAAATCAGACGTGACTATCAGATAGATTTACATTTAGCTCTGAGGTAGAAATTTCTGAAACACAGTAAATGTTAATCATATTTTGTTTGTCAACAAAAAATGGTCAAGTTTGTATCGACCTTGTGCGGTGATTTCCCGCAGCACAATTAAAATGATTTGGATGTATGTGCTACTAGAAAATTTCATATAATTTAATTTCAATTAAATATCTCTCCGATTTTTACATAAATAGTAAAAAGAAGGACGCAACAACGATTTCTATTACAAATTTTAAAATTATTTTTAGGAAAACACTTTATATACTAACGTCATATAAAAAATGTAAAAAAAACTTCTGAAAATGTAAAAAAATCTTCACTTATTTAATACCTACCAAATAAATAATTGTTATTTGAATTATTGTTTTTTATCATATAACTATTCCAAAATTTAACATATAACTATTCCAAAATTAATCGCTATATGATACATTCATTCTTTTTTAGAAAATTGATTGTGACAGAAAGACGGACACGTTAAACGCATCCGTTTACTTAACAAATAAATAAATAAACAACTGAGAAACATCTTTACGTCACTCATAATACTTTTTGACTAAGATGCTAACTTTCGTTTTTTTTACAGATTGAGTTCTTTTTGAGATTAATTATAATTATTATGTAGGTTGAATTAAAATACGTAATGTTTTTAGACTGGAAATGAAACGATAAATTAAATATGTGACAATAAAAAATATTCTTCATTTATATAGAAGAACTTATATAAGTTATATTCTTCAATTATATAGAAGAACTTATATGTTATATTCTTCATTTATATAGAAGAACTTATATGTTATATTCTTCATTTATATAGAAGAACTTATATAAGTTCTTCTGAAAATTACTATTATCTTGCATTTTAATTACTATTTTGTTTATTAATTACTACAAATTTACTCACGTGTTCGTAAGTAAATTGGTTGGTAGATCTGTTCCTGAACTGTGAGTCCCTTTCAATTTCTTGTTCCTTGTTATGTTTCAGTTGTTTGTCTTCAATATTCGAAAATATGTATATAGAATTACGTACGTACTAAGTAGAAAATAATTTACATCTCCATATATTTTCGACTCACTAAGTATTAAATGTTGCTGCAAATCTTACTAATACTGATTTAAAGCAACGTTATTCTTCCGCTACTAATATAATAATACAAAAGTGCAAGATTAAATGAGTATCATCCCTCTCATAATCTTAAGTAGAGGCAGTGATGGATGGCGAATAGATACTATGACGAAGGGGTTGCCATCTCGTTTCCTTAATTACTTATATCAGTCCTGTTCTCGATTAAAAATGAGTTTAAACCGTTTACCATTATTTGCTAGTTCCACGAAAATGGTGATAAGTTATAGTAAGATTACGTAAAATATAATAAAAATAATGATATTTTTAAAGTATTAAAAAGATGTGTATAAAGGTTTCGTATTCTCTTTAAGATTTATTTACTGTACTAAAAAATCTGTGAAATTTACAGTTTAAAAGGATTGTTATTTATGATAATATTCATTGCACACAAACTGAGAATAGTAAAAGTTATGTTTTGATGAAAGTTTACTTGGAATATCTAAAGATATTAACAAACTTCAAATAAATTAACAAATTGCAAGTATGGATAAATGAATTGATAAATTGTAAGAATGTCTAAAAGTATTAAAATTGCAAATGAGTCTAACTAATTGAACAAATTGCAAGAAAGTCTAAAGAAATTAACTTTTTTATAAGCAATGTTCGGTTGGTCGTTTTTTAGCATGTCGCATTCATTCACGTCCTAGAGCGGTCTAAATGCCTGCCGTCGTTGTTTTTAATAAGAAGGTAAAGGGACGTAAGTACTGCTTATATATCCACATTCCCATAATATGTAAAATTTTGGATGATGGATATTTGTACACAATAACATCTAAACAACTGAGTAGATTTTTATTAAACTTAGTGTAATAATAGTTCAGGATTCGACTTAATATATAGACTACTTTTAACCCAAAAATGGTATAATTCCTGTGGGATAAGACTAGGTGTTTTTTTAATTGATATTAAAATTTAGTGTTGCAATATATCAAAAGAAGGCGCAAAGTGTATTAAATATATTGCTCGCGTTTTGAGAGAACTTGGCGTAAATATTTAAAATTATATTTTATCAAAAGATGATATGATAGTATCAGATCAGGGACAAATAAACTCTTTAAAATAAATCTCTAAAATGTACACGAGTGAAGCCACGGACTAAACCTACTACAAATTAATTACTAAATGTCTTTTTAGAGGCGTTTAGTAGTTAGGGAATAAATGATTTCACAACTATTTAGATTTGTGTTTTATGCACCAGAAAAATAAAAAGAATGTTGATTGATATGTATAGCATGAATCTTTTTCGAATCCCTCTAGAAAATTTAAGACGAAAATAATATATAATATTTTTGAATTGACCCTTTATTACGGAGAAATAATTTATATTTGAACAATAACATTTTTTTTTCAAACTCATCTCAATAAAAATTATATTTAAACGTTTCGTTATCACAACAAAACCTCTACAAAATACTAAATAGCAAGTGTGACCGATTTTTCTTTCTGCGAAACAAAGGGTTCGCCACGTGGCGTCGTAGCTCTTTGATAGTACCGCACGGCACCCTGCATGCAGCACTTCAAGCTACTTAACCTTTTCATTAACGTTGAAATTGTGCATCTCGGGAACAGGATAATTATAATCGTCTAATTTTGTGCGCAAGGACTCATGGAAGCCCGTTATATCGGTTTAAAATATCCTGAATTATTTAAAATTAAAAATTGAATTTATTCAAATTTATATTGAAATACTTATAAAAGCAAGCATTTAATAGTTACAAAACTTTGTAATAGGAAATTTGGAAACAATTTTGTAATATATAATAATAATATTCCCATTTGTCATAAATGTTTAGTTAACAGTAAACAACCGATTTCTGATTTTAAACATTGTAATTTAATTTATGGTAACTTTTAAAAATTAAAGCATTTTTTAAATTTATAAATCAATATATAGACATGTCATTCATGTCTCTAAATCGCTACTAAATATGATACATTCCTCTCAAAATTGCGAAAGTAATTTGAGACACATCTTACGCGACATCTTGATATCAACTGAATGGAAAGATTATAGTATGTAATCGTTCTCACCTAAATCATCATTCGATGATTTTCCAAGCAAGAAGTGTGACCTAACCTTTACACCTGTCTGCCGTCGAATAACGGTATCAATAGCTAAACGGTACAAGTCGGCGCGACGCGACGTGCCGAGTGTGGCCGGCGCCGTGTTATTCGTCGCCAGTCAGACATTCAGGTCACGTTGTTGTTACAATTATTTTTTTTATTTAATATCGATTAAACGCATCGAACATTTTCGTCTGCATTTAAAAGAGAAATGTTACGAAGATTCAATCTTTACATTAACCGGATTCTGAAAAAGAGGTTATCAGTTCATCGCGAATATTTGTGTGTGGCAGACACAAGTAAAAACACATGTTCCCTGACAACTAAAAACATATTGAAACTATTATCTGCGTTAATCCTTTGGCTAATGAATCAGCGTATTATATTATGCGTTTTAACCACAATAATATTATAAAGATAAAAGTGAGTTTGCCTGCATGTCTATCTTAGTGGAATCGGAGAACATACTTGGGGATTGATGAGCATGGGAAAGCATTGTAAATGCGCTTTGCGCCATTAGGGGAACATAGGATATAAATAATTCATCTAAAAATTACTACAAAAAATCGATTAAATATTTACTGTTGTAATAATATCAAGGGATAAAAGGATGGGGTTGTGTTGGGACACAGCCGCTATTTCGAAAACGTTGAATTCATTATTATGGCCCCGTGGTATGTTGCCTTAATGTTTATCCACGCCTGCCGAGTCTGTTGACGCTAAACATCGAACAGCGGGATCTTTTTGGATTTTGCATCTCTCGATCTTTATTTCTTTTAAAATTTGCTGTCTATTTTGGATATTGAGAAATTATCACAGATCGGAGGGTGATATCTAAACAAACATTAAATACAGAGGTTCTTTTATAACATATTTGATGAAAGGCGAAAAGATGAAAAAAATTGCATCTCAAATGTCGTGCTCGCTTAACGAAAGTTGAAGCTAAACTAAACTCATTGCGTCACTACACACATTTTCATACCTCAACTTTGCGTTACGATCGCATCGGCCTGATGCCATCAGCTCAATATTTGAAGCATGCTTTGTTTAATACTTTATTAAATTCAATATTGTTCATTTATCTATCATTAATCATTTCCAAATGATTAAATTTTTTTTGATCAACATTTTTTGTGACATTCACGGATTAAACGTGACACTTCGGTTTCGAAACCTAAGACGTTCATCACTAAGATGTCTTGGTGCTATATCAAGAAATTAAAAAAAATAAGAAAGTAACAGCTTACTAATACAGGTTACGATCATTCATTAACTGTAAGCTTCGCTGTCACTAACGACAGGATAAATCAACTAATCCTCGAGAGCGAAGTCCGGGTCAAAAAACCACATTGTTTACATTAGCAATTAATTCTTAATCTACGGAATACAAGGGAAGTAATGAATATAAATATGTAAATATAGAAAATAAGAGAAATAAGAATGTAATACAATTTTTTTACAAAATGAAGGCGTAATGTATTTTTATGTTAAACTAAAATGGTAAAAACCGCTGACCTTTTTTATAATATTATGGTCACCAAAAATATATATACAATACCTATTACGAGTATATACCAATACCCTATATACGAGTATATTTTATGAGCTACTTTATAATGTCCAACTATAATATAATTGTGAAAAATAGGGCAAGTTTTTTGACACCTCATCAAAATGTTTGTATTTAAACTGTAACAAGTTCCATTGTCACAGTTTAGGACGTTAACTTGGAAAAATGCTGATTCTTAATCATTTAGCTAAATATTGTATTCACATATTTCACCCAGTTATGTAAGAAGCAATATTAATGGGGTAGAAAACTTTAAATTGGTTTGTGGAAATATATTCATCGCTGAAAATTTGGCTGGTGACTAACATGTGTTTAGATTTAATTTTTATAACAGTTCATTATTTACTGTTAAGTTTTGAGAATGACAATAGTTTAGTATATAGATAAACAAGATTGACAATCTTCCAATTCACTACTTCATGGAATTTTTCACCAAGATAGACAACGTGAATAAAAAGCTTCTTTCAAAAAAACAGTATTTTATAAATACTCAGGCTGTATTATAACTACCCGAACCATAAGCACAAATTTACGTTTTACTCAAACTGTTTTTGAAGATTCTATTTGGAACCAAAAAAATAGCTAGAAAATATAACGGTATATATAAAATAGCTAGAACTATAACAACATATACATTATGTAGTAAAGATGCAAGCTTTTTTGGGATATGATGTGGTAGTCGACTCGCCTCTGTGCCACGATTTAAACAAGTTTATTTAAATGAAATATGACACCAATAAACAATCTCATGATCACTTACTGTATGCTAAGAAGTCGGATCTAAGATCAAATCTAAAATATTATCTTATACCATGAATATATGATGAAGCAATAAAGCATATGTGAATATATCATAAAGCATAGATATCAACACGAAGTAAACAAAGCATCAGGTAATATAAGTTACTTCTTTGTTTTCCACGCATAAGGGAATGGGAAAATCGACAATAGTTGGCATACACATGGACAATAGTTAAGTTTCCGATCACGTAGTCAATAACAATGGAAATTAACAGTTATGAAGTGACCGTTACCTCTAGCCGGGTAGGTAGGATGGCAGGTTGTTTAGAACTGTAGGCATGATGCAGGTAACGTATAAATAACAATATTGCACATGGAATAATATTTTTGGGGGCATCAAACTTTAGAATTTCGTAGATGGTATGATGCAAGCGAGTTATGTAATATTACGCAGTACTTTTGTTAATATACCTTGAAAACGTCAATGACCCGTGACAGTCGTGCATGTGAGAATGTCTCTGGATTATTCTATGCTCTACCGACAAAACAAATTTTGTCTCACATCTTACTCAGAACTCAGAGACAAAATAAAAACAAAAAAAACTGCTTCATTTAATATAAACTGCCTGAAAATACAGTAAATATTATCGTTCCTTTTATTTTTTCCTGCACAACAACGGGGAAATCATGTGTGTTTAGCTGGTTAACCGAATATGCCGAAAAGGCTAGCCGAGCTGATATGCCCAGAAACATATCTGATACATTAGGTCTCAACAAGTTTTTCGATACATATACTATTTTCCATAAATAGTTAAATTTAATTTATGGACTATCTATACATGTAATACAATTGTACCAGAAACTTCTGTGCATGAAAAATATTTTAAAAAGAATGATTGATTTAGCTTATAGAATGATAATAGAAATAATAAAACCTGTTTTTAGAATTTTTGTCCGTCTGTCTATCTGTGTATAAATTTGTTTTTCAATCACGCGAAACCTACTGCAAAAATTTTGATAAAATTTGGTATGGCAATGGTTTAAACCTTTGAGCAAAATCTAGGATATTTTTATCTACATATTACAGATATAAAAAAAAACAACCTGACTTGGTGTATATTACTATATTGTTACTTCCAACGGCATTTATTAACGTTCTTAATAAACTTTATGCTCTTAGAATTCTGAGAGAAAAAAAAACAAAAAAATTCTTAAACAGAATTTAATAAGAACGAAGTCACGTCGGCACAGCTAGTTTGAATAATAAAATAACAAATAATAAAATTATTTTTTAAGGTAATTTAAGTTTCTTGCTATAGATATTTAGATATTTTTAAAAAAATCGGTCTATTTTATGACCATTTTCAGGATTTAAAAAATGTGTTTTTAAATACTCTATATAAATTTTCATACTATATTTTTTTATTCTGTATCATTTTTAAGATTAAATTTGCTCAAACCAACTTTAGCGCTCACTTAGTAAAAACGCAACGTCATTCTTTTTTTCTCATTTAGTTTTCCCGTATTTGAAGATTTTAACAGCATTTTCAGCATTTTTTTCTCTTAAAATAGCTCATTACTCATAAATGTTCTGAACATCATTTCGTTCAGAATATTGAAACGAATTAATTACAATTGTAAAATGGAGAGAAACATATTTTGATGCCCAACTTAACGAATCACCAACATTTCCTATGTTTAACTGATTAGTTATTAGAAATAATATACTCTGAAAGTAAAATTGTGAACAAGCTTAGATTAGAACCCAACCTTTTTGTGACATGCGACTAAAGCCCCAAGGCAAATTTTTTATCTTCATTATAATATTACAGAGAGCTATAAAAAGAGCCTATACGGCTCAAAGACTACGGGTTTGGACAAAAAAACATTATCATTAGAAAAAAAATCAAAGCCAGAGATGCCGTGAAGCAAATACTAAAATTAAAATGGAAATGGTCTGGACACATGCAGAGTACCACAGTTGAAAATGGTCTACAATACTAACAAACTGCAAACACAGATGAGGAAGAGCCTGTAGGACATGGATAAGTTTAGTGGTTAACTTATCCATGCTGTAGGAGATAGACCCATGATATAGTGGATGTAACTGGGAGAGAAACAGATAACAATGACAGTATTTCGAGTAGGTTTTTTACTACTAGAGTCGTTCTTAGACTAACATAAAAACTATATTTAAAAAACATAGGTGTAATTCAAAAATTAAACAATTCAATATACTTGAATATATTTGGCGTTAATTTTGTAGAAATTCATTATTCACAATTAAATGAAACTACGTGATGTAGTATTATGTCTACTTTCTTTAAATTCTTTACCACGACCTAGGTTTCGTTGTATTACAACATCTTCAGGTACAACAAGAATCTTGCTAAGGTGAGTTAGTGTACAAGATCTTTGCTAAGGTGAGTTATTAGCTTGTATAATGTTTACTTCAGGTGGGTTATTAGCAAAGATCTTTGCAAATAGCCCACCTAAAGATGTTGTAATACAACGAAACCTAGGTCGTGGTAAAAAACTTGAAGAAAGTAGAAATAATACTACATCACGTAGTTTCATTTAATTGTGAATTCAATATAGGTTTAAGGAAATTATAAAGCTATAAATAGATAAAAATAAAATATAATATTGACTGAAAAATTGTAATGTCAAGCATCAACCTAATATACTAAACCGTCAGTTCCGATTCCTGCCCCGTCCGAGTCTGCAAAAGTATCGACGCATGTCCGAAAGTAACGTCGCTACCTCTGATTAGGCAGTGAAAGTATACAACACACAGTGAGAGTAAACTGTCTGCAATATGTACGTATGTAATTATTGATATTGAAATATGATCGAGAGAATGTAATTAGTTGTATTGAAAAAGCCATATGCTATTTGTCACAGTTACACACAATAGATTTGCTTAATTTCTCTCATACGTTTTTATATGTCGATGACACAGAATGAACCACGATCTTCAAGTCATCGAAAATAATAAACAATAATTTCTCTATCGGTAGTAAATAATAAAATAAACAACATGGCAACGTTGTATTTACTGTCTTCCATGACGGAAACAGTATATGCATAGAAGCAACCTTAAACCAATGTTTCAAATGCTAATGAGTAATGTTATATATTGATGGGTAACATGTCTGTTAAGTACAGTAGAACTTGAGAGATCCGTAAACGTATAGGTACATTTAAAAGATTAAACATTTGAAGATGCTTAGTATTTTTATAAAATAATTTATAAATATTGATACTTTTCTCTATGTCAATATTTTGCTTAATATATCCATCACTGGCATTCAGATGAATAATTTGGCTGATACGTCTCTTAATTTATGTGAATTGATTAAAATAGTCTAGTGTCGAAATACTTACTAATAGCCTAAGCGTGATTTTTTTACAAAACTGAGAGGACGGCGGACTTGACACACGCCCAAACCTCGCTGTATCAAAAATATTACCAAAATATTTTCAATTTAATTTTCAAAGACCTCTTCAAAAGTATTCCACTCGATGAAGTTTGTGAGAAAAATAAATTTCAACATCAACTTCGATGAATCAATGGGAAATGTTTAAGCGTTGATAAACACGAAATGGGGCATTAAAAAACAGCCGTATCGTGCGAGTGAGATGCTGCACACACACACACACACACACACTCACTCACTCGCATATTTTTATGGGTCCGTACCTCAGAAGGAAAAAAGGAACCTACGATCACTTCGTTGTCCGTCTGTTTATCTGTATGTCAAGACCCTTTATCTCAGGAACGCGTGGAGGTCAAGTTGAAATTCATATCAAATATTTAGGTCCACGGTTCCTTGGAGCTTTAAAAAAATCAAGCTTCTAAGTCAACGCAATCAGGAAGAATCCTAAAAATGGCGGCAATCTATGCCGCATATTTTGATGCCCGCAAAAAAAACAAAATTCATAGAGTACTTTCCTTTGACCTGGCATCATGGAATTCGACAAGAAGAAAGATCTCACAGCAAAAGTAAAGGAAAAAATCCGAAAATCCATCCAAAATTAATTTTTAGTTATATTAAATAAAAAAATGTGTTTTTTATGTATGCGCATGTGAAAAATATAGTAGCCCATATATTTTTATTCTAAAAATTTTAAATTTTGTAAATAATTATATTAGAACTCTCGTAATGCAAGTTCCATTCGTCCTGGATAGTTTTTTTTAATTTCGCCTTTTTAGACTCTTTTAATGTATATTAAAAGACCTACCGAAATGTATATTAAAAGACCCACAAAAGTCCGCCAGATGTATAAATTAGATACATTAAAGTACCTAAGTAAATCAACGCTGGGCATCAAAGCGCCTACGTTAATGGAGGATAGACCATGATGTTATTGAGTACGAAACCGTATGTGCAATCGAGGCTTGATGTGCTACAGCACTGCTATACTCCCATTGGCAGACGCACTGCGAACATATCTTTTGTGCGCAGCAAAGCCAACTTCCAACTGCTTCAAATTATATAAGTTTATAGTAAACTTACGAAATTTGACATAAGTATGAATCTAATCCACAAGTCGATCCACAAAATTTGCATTGAAAAATAATATTGCGTTTAGAGTAAAATTTTAACTCTCATATTTTAGCATAATGACAAAATAGTATTTGTAAATTTTTAAAAGTTTTCGTAAAAATATTATATTACAAATAAATAATATATTACGAATACTAAACTAAAGCTACTCATACATAGACCAAAATGAAGTGTATTTGATTTGCATATCAAGCAATTTGAAAATATTCAGTTATATAAAAGTTTGTGCAAAGATTACATATACTCCTATTATCACTTATTTATGAGTTCGGAGGAGTAAAATATTGAACAAGAAATAAATCAGTAGCTGTAAAATATGAACGTTTTCTTAACTTATACGGTGTAAATAAATGGAAATCAAAAGTGTCATAAACAGATGACTTCAGCAATATAATCTTTCTAAGTAAACTTAACATTCAAGCAGTTAAACAAATAAAGTTTGATCTATTTATCAACACATAGAAATCTACAGAGAAGGTCAACTTTTAAGCTACCTTCAATGTAATACGTGGCTTCAAGACGAGATGACCGATTCATCTGGGAATAATCGTACGTGATAATATTGACTCAGCGTCTTCAGAAATACTCCGAGTGATTATTGTTAATCTGGACAACAGTCTAGAGCTGATCTTAGCTTTCTTATGGTCTGAATTAAAATAAAAACGTGGCCTAAATCTAATAAGAACAGACTGTATCTCTATTCTTCAAAAAACAAATTATGCCATTAATATTCTAAGAACAAATTATACTTCTATGGTTACTTTAGGGTATTTTAAATATTTTTGCCGTTTCCGCTTTTTATTTTTTCGGTTTTTCGCCTTTCTTTTACAATCGAATTGTTCGATATAAATATTTAAAAATTATCCTCTCTTTTGATTCTATGACTGAAATTATACTCATAAATATTCTGTCATTTAGACCTATCTTGTATTACTTACTTTATTTAACGCACGATAACAACGATTACCATAAGATTTATAAAAATCGGCATGCTGTATCGCACTTGCATTATCTTTACCTTTACTTTCCACTAAATATCGGTGGCTGGAATAGAAAAGAATAGCATCATGTAATTTTATAAGCAGAAAAAAAGACGGAGCTATTTCTTTGTTGACGACCGTTCTGTACTTTATCAATGTATGAGAGGAGATGCACTTTTAAGGGTTATTTTGTCATGTTGCGCGTCAAGATTTATTCTTTGTATAAGTTTCAACATCAGCCGTAAATTGTCGAAATTGTATAATAGATTTACACAATCAACATTATTTTACGAAAATACTATTTGGTAACGTAAATGGATCCAAGACATTCCTCAAGTATCGAGTACGAATTTTGCGTGTTTTTGCAAACGCAAAATACTTTTCATGTGATGAAGTTTACAATGTCGTTTATTCGTATCGAATTTAATATTTAACACAATTTTTATAAGGTAACTATAGAAATTAGACGTTTTAACTTTCAGTTTGTTTAATTAATTAAATAATCTGTGATATCAGACCTGACTTCAACCCTTTTAGCTACATTTACGTAAAGTAAAATAAGGCGCCATTTTAACAGCCATTTTTAGCGCGTAGCTGTCAAAGTATAAGATTCATAATGAGACCTTACGCTGATATCTACTTAAAGGATAAAAATTCCGTAACGTTTAGGTTATTCATAAAGTAATACAAGATAGAGTTGATTATATCGTTCCCATAACTTTCAACTTCCTTATATTGTCCCGGACTGGCCTCAATATAGCCACAATTAATACTTTTTAGGATTCCACACTTCAAAAAACCTTATTAGATCACTCACGTGTCTGTATGTCTGTCTGTGATGTCTGAAAGAAATCGATGTACGTTGATACTTGAAATTTGGCACAGTTATAAAGCATATTACGGGCTAATATGCTCATATGTCAATAGCTGAAACCCAAAAATACGTTTATATGGAAGTTTTAGTTGACTAAGGGGAGCTAATTACGTGAATGAACTTTTTTTAAATTTCATATGAAGTATGAGGTAGAAAAGCCATAAGGATGTTTTTCGGACTCATCATTTCTGAGACGTTCAGGATAATATGGACGTCCCACGCTCTACTTATGTATATTAGTTATTATTAAATATTAAGTGCACTGGGAAGTCCATACTAGTGATGATTTAAACGAGCCTCCCTCGTGTACGGTACTCTCGTGCATGGAGCCCTCGATATGTGAGACGGACACGCACTTCCCAGGTTTAAGGTTTTGTAGCTCAAAAGAAAAAAATTAACCCTCATAAGAGCATTCACATATCCGTTCCTTTGTCCCTCTAAGGCAGTCCTTCAGTATTAAAAATTTAACTAAAATTATCGGATAGCTATGGCAATGATTCTAAATTCCATAGTTTTAGAAAAATTCAGTATATTTTACGCCTGTGGACGAAAACTGGACGATATGTTTATATAGCAAAAAATAATACTAATATTTATAAATGGTTTAATAGAAATACTATGTACCTTTAATTTTTATACGTGTTTCAGTATGAACCTACTCGTACCTAAATTAGTTTTATTAAAGTTTTTAAGTGTTTCGTAGTAACTAGTTAAACTCATAATTTAACCATTTCCTTTCGTTCGTTCTTATCTCACAGATTTGTACTTCGATCATTTCTTAATCGCTTGTCATGCAATTGAAGTATGCACTTTTAAAAGTGTATGTAAACACCAACTCAAATATATAGAGGAAATTTTTTTCATTTTAAAATCCATTAGGAACCCCTTTCAATTTTTTCCTATTCAGAATAATGTGCTAAAACCATTGAAAATTATAGAGAAGACATCATGTTTTTAAAATTAAATATTACTTTGTGAATAATCAACTGGTCTTATTATTGATATTTATTTAAAAAAACAGATTTCTGATAGTTTCTAAAGCTTTATTTTAATGGGAGTAGTAGGAGCTAACATAATAAATGTATTGAAGAGATTTCATGTCCTCAAAATTGGATTTTTTTAATTATGGTGTTTAATCCAAGGATATTTATTTAAAATTATATAAAAATATAATAAAACCATTCAGAAATTCACCTGCAGGAAATATTTTTGTCTATAGCCTAGCGTATGATCATCCCATAAGTGCACAATTCTAACATTTTCAAACTTTCAACTGTAATTTGATATATGGAATCGTTACTTTACGTGTTATTGACACGAAAACAGTTTTCAAAAAATAACTTTCAAAGCGATTTAGAAATTCGATTAAGTTTAAAAAAAGCGATTAAAATAAATCAGAAATTATACTGGGGTAGATTTTTTAATAACAATTATATTTGTAGGAGATTAAAAAATAACAAATATTTAAAAAAATTAAAATCAATCTAAAATCACATTTTACGTCAAAAAATATGTTAAGGTACTACAAAAGAGAACCTGTTTATTGATAGTCGTATTTTAGAATATTGAAATATTCAGAATTGTACTATGGTTTCACGTATAACTTGATTATATTTACATAATTTTAACTAAGAACAAGACTCAGGTTTTTTAATTGGCTTACGTAGCGGCAAAATGTTCATAAGTGTTATGATTTAAAGATAATGACATAGTCAAACAACATCGACTTTCCCAAACATTATAATTACTCAATCAATGATATGTGACATTTACTGTATTATGTAAATAAAGGTTAGATTTGATAGTATTTGATAAAACGTAAGTGCCCATAAACAAAGTACGTATAAATTGAACGCATGGGAACTATAGAAAAATATACCGAGCGTTGACTTTACCGTCCAGGTTTATGGACTGTATTCACCTCTTTACATTAAATATGTTACGTCTACAATTTAATATTATATAGTAAATAAATCATTTTGATAATGTCCAATTACAGTATTTCGATTTATTTAATTTCAGAGGTTATTGGTATATTTACACAAATAAAAAAACGATTAATATACATTGATTAACTGTGCTTTGTTCCTTTCTTTTTTGTTGATGCTTTAGCAAAAAGACAAGAAAATTAAAACGGATTTTCTGATTTAATGATCTTATAAGCTCCAGTTTTTTTAATCCGGAATGAAATTTGGAAGTACAATTGAAGAAGTATCACAGCAAATTACTTTTTACTTTTTATTTTCTACGAGTTTAATAATTTTCAAATTGCAATGATTGGCTGTCTTTTTTTTTCACCTTAACTAGCAAGTCAAACTGAAACTGTCTGCCTTTGACCCCATTTGACTTTAAATAAAAATTAAATGACACAATTTTTGAAAAACTGAATAATTTTCTTTATGTTTTATTTATTGTCAAATTTCATTGCATAAAATAAAATATTTATTTTCAATTTATTACTTTATGAACAAAAACATATCTGCAATTGATATGTTTTATATAATTAACGACCGCATTCTTAGTTATAAAACAAATTAATCGTAAAATTCGAACGAAATAGACTCACATACATTTGAAAAAATTATGCTAAATTACACAAAAAAAAAATAAACATAATAATATTAATAATAAAAAATATACCTGAATAAGATGACACACTGGCGAAAAGCGCAGCAAACACTGCCAACATGGATAATTTTATTTTCATTTTGAACCGAATTTTACTACAACTAAAAACGATAAAAAGTTTTTACACGAAAACCACAAATTATTTACAGTCAGTCAACGCTGCCCAAAGTCACGTGAAAGAAAAAGAGAAATTAAACTAGCCAAATACAATTCGTTCCGAATTCAAAAAATATCGTTTGACATTACCGTCTGTCATGTATATGTACTGATGTCTGTCATTCAAAATGTTGATTGTTTTATTTATGGGTTTTGAATACTAGACAATTTTAAATATTTATTTGTTATTTTTTAAAAAAAATTTATTACCACTGCCGACCGACAGCCTTGGCAGTGGTCCGTGACTGAGTGCGTGTTGCATAAAAGAAAGAGTGTACACCGGCCGAGAGACTGTCTCCCACTCATCTTTATGTACATGTGCACATAGTGAGCGCTTATATACTACGACCGATGTTAGACAGGTACTACGAGTACGTACTCTTCATTTGACGACTAATAAAATTGTCTTATTTACTTTCAAACATTAATTTTTGTGATATTTCGAACATGGGTAATTCTCCTTTTATTGCTTTTGGGTTTAGTTTTAAAATATCGTTACTAGTCTTACGCCTAATTTGAGAAACAAATGCATTTCAAATTAATTCAAGTCCCTCAGTATTTTCTCACATAATTTAACAAAATACTTTTCTTAATGTATAATAGTGTTTTTTATGACTATCATTAAATATTAAATGTATAAATATAAACTCAATTTGATAAATCTTAAACATAAAAAAACGAAAAAAGTATAAACAGTACCTACACAATTAGTATGGTACAAGATTAATTGTTTTTGAATATTGGCAGTATGGTGTATCATAAAAAATTTGAAAGCTAAAAATTATGGCTGTCGCTTTTGACATTATAATATATTCATATTTGTCTAACTACGGGTGTCAAAAAGAGACAAAGGTTACATTTATAGCAACATTGTTTGTAACATTGTTAATTAATAACTTGAGTAACTAAATGTGAAACCCTTTAGAATTGAATCAAATTAAATACCGTATAAATTACATACACACATATATATATACATATATATGTACATATATATATATATATATATATATATATATATATATATATATATATATATATATATATATATATATATATATATATATATATATATATATATATAATATATATATATATATATATAAATTATCTTAGTAAAAATTATTTTTATATAGATAAGAAATTAAGAGGTAATACAAACCCGTCATTTTTATTCAATCTTTATTGCCAATGTCAGTGAAACTTTTATTTATTTTAAATAATACTTTGGAATATAAGATAGGGATACAAATGTTTTCGAGTCTTTCTTTCACAGAGTGTTAAAAAACTATACAGGACATGAATCATGTATTTTTGGATTCGTGCTTTATTTAATAACCTTAAATTCGATACCTCACACGAAGATTTTGATTTTTTTCCCCTCCCATCTTACCACACTTAGTCAAACCCAAAATTATAAATGAAATGTTTTTAATCCATATTTTTATTGGGCCATCACTTCCTGTAGTTATGCCATACATTTAAATGTTTACACATCAAATAATATTTTCGAAAAATACCTGTGATTAACGGACGGACGTATATCGAAGTGATTTTAATAAGTGCTCCCTTTTTTTCAATTTCGATACAGAACATTAAACATATATAAAATTTTAACTAGAGACATAAAAAAAATTGCGCAGATAAACCTTTGAAGGTTATCAGATGTAAAATAAGTTTTAAATCAATTTCTTTATGTTAACGTAATAATGAACGGCAGTTATTTTTATCAAATACGCCTTTTTTACACACGCTTATATCATTTAATTTAGAAAAATGAAGAAGGCAAAATTTTGTTCCATCGTTAAACTAAAATTGTACTAATATTGCACAAGCAGACAATAAAAATATTAAAAAAGTACGAGCAACCAAACAAATTTAAAAAATAATTTATGAGACACATATAAATAAAGAACTGACCGTTTTTAAATAATTTTCCATCTGTTTATATACCAATAACAGTAAAATTGAGGTACTGTCATATCTCCTTCATTTCAAAAAATGAAAAAGTTAAATTTTCACTATCATTAAACTGCACTAGTCCTAATATTGTACACACACATAAAAATATTAAAATAGTACAAAAATAAAGAAATTAAAAAAAAAAATAATTTTGAGACACATAACTAAACCGATCATTTTTAAATAATTTTCTGTTTTGTTATACACAAATCGCACAAAAACTACTCCACATATCGAGGACAATTAATAGGGTTACCGTAACAGACTAACAACTCTCAACCCGTTAAGCCTAACATCCTCCTTAAATTATGATACTTAATTATAATCCATTAATAAAAGTCTGGAACAGTGACATTATATTGTGCAGATATATCATGAGCGTTCTGGATGTGGTCCTCAAAAATAGGATAACCTATCAAAAATTAAGTTAGTTGCCATTAGTGCGAATTGTGATAGAGAGCGTGTAATTCTTATTTACGAAAATATTCATAAAAAAATTTCAACAAATTTATTTTACAAAAAACATTCATCAAAAAACCTTCTTACGTTACGATAAAGTGTTTTAATTTCACACTTATGTCCTATTATTTTACTACACAATTACGTCTGTTTCTTTTTTAAATGTTTTTTGGACTCATTGACTCATTCTATTAAACGTATTATTCAGTATTTTAATAACGACAAAAACTTCGCATTATTTGTGTATTCACTAGCTAGAACCATATCTTTCGTTTGTTTTATCGAGCGTCATATGTCTATTTAATATAACGTTATCAGTATAGAGACCCAAACGTTGAAAAAGATTCGTATCTTCCATGACGTCGAATATTTTGTAAATAATATGTCTTCTTTAAAAATAATCAAAATGTCATTATTACATTAAAAATGAATAAACTGTTTTTAATCAAAGGAAATCATCTATAAAATTTGTAATTTCATTTCTTAAAATTAGGTAATGTGAACTAAGGTTTTATACCATACTATATTTATCATCATATATTTTAATATATAAAATAATTCTAGAAAAGAAAATATTCATTTTCAATTCATTATTTTACGAACAAAAATCCACTCCTGTGTTTAATATGGCTTATGTAATTGTCAACAATGTTAGGAAATAAGTACATTACAAATAATCCCATACTTAAGCATTTGTATTATTCCCACAAAACTTTTAATGTTTTTTATACAATATGGTAAAATGTGGAAAAAAAATTAAACGTATTAATATAAAAATGATCTTAAGACAAAGAAGATGAGCAATGAATAAGCATACCTACATATTTAAGACCACGGCATGATGTATTAATGAGTAGAATTTTATTGGTTTTTTTATTAATTTGCACAAAGTTACGTTACGTTCAGTGTAAACATTACAGTTATTAAACATATACGTTCCAATAATAATAACAAAACCATTAATAAATAAATTACAACACATAACAATGAGACACTTCGATACATGTATTCTCATTCATCGCAAATAAATTCCACTGTGGTGTAACTGCGATCAAGTGGTTGAACAATGGTATACCGTTGGAAAGTGGGGAATTTCAATATAATTCGGTTCTAGAGATCGGTATAGCAGAAAGATTATGACTACGCGAGCGTAGACGGTTTTTAGGTACGACTATTTGGGGTCCGCAACTCAAAAAAAAATGAAATCACGCGACGTATAAATTAAAAATATGGCGTAGTAATAAATCTTAACAACAAACAATTTTAGGTACCATATCCCCAGAGATGTATGCAAAAAAATATGTCCCTTAAGTAGAGATAGTACCTCCATGGTTCCTTAGGAAAATTTGCAAGGCAATATATTCACGTTCTGTAAAGTTCATATTCGAAAATAGTTAAACAGAAATATTAGGTACCATTAAATGTTGATGAGTATCTAAATGGGTACGAAACATTTATCGATAGGAAAATAAAACTTCCTTATAAAACTTTTCGTCTGTACAATGTATGGTAATCTGTATTTAGTTTCATATGGATTTCAAATAATAAAACCAGCTTGCACTAAAGTCATATACAATTAATTAAAGAGACATATCAAAAATCCGTGGCATTACCCAAAACAAATTCAAGTATTCCGAATAAGTTTTTTGTTAGACCCAACAAGTGATTATGAAAATTCAATTTAAAACTTAAATTGACTACTTCAATACGTAAGGACGTCTCGTCAATAGTATAATCGAACTTGAAAGGAATGCGCGATCGAGCTTCACCACAAATCATTTGCTTGAATTGAGCCGTAAATCATTCGCAACGTTCCACTCGAGAACCGCAATGATATCATGCTGCAACAACTTGCAGTCTGCTATACTTCCAATAACTGGAAAAACTTCATATCATCTGCAAGTAGAACGCAGTGCGCAGTTTCAACAACATTATCATATTATTTGTCAAGATCGAAATAGTAAAAAAACCCGAGATTCGAACAGTGGCTAATATATCATCATCTCCAACAACTGGGTAAAATACGTTGTTCATACAAACAATTATAATAAAAAATCCTATAATATTCACCACTAGCAACTTTGCTAACTAGTGTGCAGGTAGTTAGTTTATTCTTTCGACTATAATTTAGCTTATAATATAGAGTACTATTTTAATCAGAAGTAGAACAATAGACGAATAGCTGAGTTGAATTTTTTTGCTAATTTTATTATTTCACGTAAAACGTTGACTAAGCTAAGATATAATATGTAAATGATGCAAGAGTTGAAAAGTCTGATCACTTTTTACGAGCCATGTTTAAAATTTTAGCTTTATTTAACCGCGATATTAATAGTTTAATATTTTCAATTTCTATTTGCCTTAAAACAGTCTAACTTTTAAATGGTTTAATTTGATCGATAGAAATCTTAACATTTCAAATAAAGAAAAAATAATATAAAAAAAATACTTCAAACCTCAAAAACAAAAAAAATCTGAAAAAATAAGTTTCATTTAAACGTAGAATTTTTATATTTGCTTAAAGAAGCTTTCGGTTCAGTAAGACCTATTTCTTTTCAGGTTTTTATTTGTTTTTAATATTAACTTTTTTAATTTTTCCTTTTGAGGAATACCTCCTATGTAAATTGTTAGTACCAAGATGTTTATTCCTATGCGAGGGTTACTTCAACGCTGTGTGTGATTTATATGTCCGTATATTTGTATATAAGCGTTAAGGGTCATGCAATAAACCCACACCGAGCGCCGCGGGGCATTATCAGAGCAATGTACGACGTCTTATTAGCGTATATTATTCGGTCTTGAATAATGAGCGATACGCGTATTATTCAAGGAAAAAAAACTATAATAATTCGGTGGTAATTCAATGTTTTGTGTCTTAAATTTTCCTATAAATGAAGGGTTTGTTTACAATAATTAAAGGTTTAAGGGTGATTTGATAGGGAAAAGGGTGAAAGTAATTTTTTATTTGTTAAGGAAATATAAATGATTTTACCATAATAAATATCCAAATCAAAAATGTTATGGACTATTAGAGTCTTATATTTGCGAGATGAACTATTGATATACCAATTAACCAACAGCCTCAAGAGACTACTGTTTGATGTGACATATTTTGAAAAAAAAATTATATAAAATTAAACGGAAGCTAGCGGTCACCATATTTAATTTAGATGCGCGGTATATTTTATTTTACTTGCGGAATCAAAACGAATCAACAGTAAAAAAAATATAATAACATGACACCTGTTAAACTACTTAAAAATTAATGAATTTATTTTACGAAAATTTTTAAAAGCAATTTTAATCAAAAATTTAAATAAAGGGAAACTAACTATACGATGGTGTATTACCAATGATAATTTTTTTCTCACACTCATTTTTTTAGAGTTAGGCATGTCTGTATATAAAATAACGACATAGGTGGACGCCATTTTTTTTGTATTAGCATTTTTTTTTAAACCTGCTTAACATTTAAACTTAAAATACGAGTATGCCATATTAATAAAATATATTAACCCACACATTTCTCAAAAGCTAAAAGACAACAATAACAACAATATTCGTTTGTATATTATAGAGGGGGGTATATTAAATACACAATTTTTTTCTTTGTTTCAATATATGGTGTGGGATATAATTTGACAGGTGTTAAATAATTTGACGGGTGTTTGTTATTTTATAGGGATTATATATTATTTTATACGGGTCTCAAAAATATTTTTTTCATAATTTTTGGAATCATATCCTCAGATATATACTTAAAAATATGCAAAAATATATGTCACCCTTCCCCCCTTTATTTCCAAAAATACTCAATCTAAAATTATGAAAAAATAGGTTTTTAGAAGCTTACACAAAGATTGCAGGAAAACTATCGCGAAGATGTATTTTTGCTAGATGCATTTTTTTTAAATATGTACCATGTTTTTACGGGTACAAAACGTAGGCAATACATTTATGTTACATTCAGGCCGATTTTCTCAAAAACCGTGCGACGGAAAAAGTTGGAATTTATGTGGCAAATTTCAACCCTTTCCGTATATTTTGCACTAGCTAACCCAGATATTTTGCACTATTCAGGTATAAATTATATTATTTCCTTCAAATCGTATTTACTGTGTGGAAGAATTTCAAAGGACTTGTATTTTTTTCATAATTTTATATTGCATACTTACAGAGATATTCCAAAAAATACACGAAAATTCGGCATTCCCACTTAGTTTCCGAAGCTACTAAGCCATAAATTATGAAGAAAGTAGCGTTGGTAAAATCAGCCTAGAAAATTGCGGGTAAACTAAAGCGATTATGCTTAATCTTATAATTTTTTTTTAAATATGCACCAAGTCTTACGCACGTGAAAGGTATAGCAAGCTATATATTTATATTGTGATAAATTAATATTTTATAAATAGTGTAATAGAATAATAGCTTAATAAATAATTTAATACTCATAGAAAAACTTAAATGTTTATGAGAGCCTAAACGTGTACGGAACGATCGTAGTGAGAGTTCTACTCGTACTTGACTTGCCTTTATTAAACAAAATAATTAATTTTTTAAGAGTTCTTTCTTTACAAAATTTCTAAGTTGTAATATTATATATTTCGAATCAGAAATATATAAATATTTCGAATCATAAATTTCGAAAAAAACCATATTAAAAGTTGATTACTGGTAAAATTACCTAAGTTATAATTACTTCTATCATCAAAACTTGAAGCTGGCAGCCTAGACGATAATGAAGCGATACTGGTTATTACATTTTAATATTAGTTTTTTTAATGTTATATTTTTAAAACAAATTTAGCGAAAAAATATTAACTGATAAGAAACCCTATTTTATTCAAGGATAAACAATACGTAAAGTATAATTAATAACTCGGACATTGTGTATGGAGATATAATTAATGACGTCAAATAACAAAAATCACATTAATAAAAAAAAATTATTCCAGATTAGTAAAAAGATATTTTTTATGATTTTTGTTTGTTTTTGACCATAACTGTTTAACTTCCAACTAATTCGATTCGACTGTGGGTATTATGTTGGTGGTATGTACCCAATCTCAAGGTAATCAATTGCATATTAGTGTAATAATCATACATTTTGTGAAATACAAATATTTTAACATTTTTTGATTCTCTATAATTTAACGAAGTCAAATCAATGAATCGGAACATTATTTTTAATTAATTTCAGAATTAATGTCAAGCTAACATCTGCAACGACGCCAAGATTCTACACACTACACGGATGTCTATTGAAAAAAAAACGTCATGGCCGGTTAATCATTATCCTATTGAAATAACTCATAACACTGTCATTGTCTATTCCCATCAACAGCCTCATGTCGTCAATAAATACTTGGCGGTATTTACTGCAGAAAGAAGGTCTTTTATTAAACACAAATATGAAACAGACCTTAATGTGTTATTCTTAGCAATCTCCTCAAGAGACAAAGGCCGATTTAGTTAAAAGTGTGAGGTGAAATTTTCAAAAAATGTTTTTTTTGTAATTTGATATTTTGAAAGTATTACATTTTAATAATACATTGTAAACACTTGTAAAACGAATTCTTAATAGGAACAAGTTTTTAAGTTATTTGTTGTTAGTTATTCATAACTTGGTCGACTGTCATTTGTAAACTAGTAGAATCTGCTTAGATATGATAATATTCCTTTTAATTTAGTTAAATATATTACTATTTTGAATACTTTCAGATATTCAAAAATGGCGGTTTAGCTGGTAGCGGGTGGAAATAAATAACTAACAACCAATTTAAAGCTTAATATATTGTAAACGGATTCCTGTATCAAAAAAGTGTCCATAACATACCCCCGATATTCTTGAAAAACCTATTCAACGATATTCTACAGAATGGAGATACAGAGATACAGAAGGTGGATACAACAGACTTGATATGGCAACTTATAAGGAATCTTAGCTTGGTTATTGAACATTAAAGACCAAAATTCTTCAAAAAGCGCATTTATATGGCTCTATGGTTGGTACTAGAATTATTGAAAATTAATGAAAATTTGCAAATTGATACACATTTTTACTAAATATTGAAAAAATGTCCATTTCTTATTGCAAAATGTTAAATATGTAATTTATTTTTTAATATAGAGATATTTATTGTAAAAACAAAGTTTTAGTTTAGTAAGCTGCTTTACTGGCCCATGTTGATCTGGCCCTGAATGGTCAAAAAAATGTTGAATTTAATATTTTTGCTAAGACATTTCGATGGTCATGTATGATTTATTTAACAAGTACACAAACTGCTAAACCAACATTAAATATCGTTCATTTAAAATATTGTGACGGACAGTAGAGGTATTTTTGAGATTTTTTTTGTTTTCTTCGTTTCAGGTGAATTATTATGGATATAAAGGAGATTTCTGCAATTATGTAGTGGCTGTACCTGGAAAAAGGTCCATTAAGGATTTTTTTCCAGTACGAACCAAGCTTCAGGTAACAGTATCCCCTTTGTTGTACAGTTGCAGATTTTGTAACTGAATTTAGATGGGATATTTGAATTATAAACACAGAATAATAACGAAAGTTATGGCCACAGCATATGACAACGCGCTTCTAAGCAAGGTTTTCCGACAAAATAATTTAAAGATAAAATAGTATTTTTAAGAATGAAAGAAGGCAGTCGTATACTGCTGAAATATGTGGAGAGAATGGTCATTCAAATTGGCTCTTACGCTATGCGAAATTCTAAGAAGCGAAACAAAGCGTGGTTGAATAAGGTAAACCATCAAATGAAACGAGAATTAAAAAACAAGCACAATCAGTAATTGGAGGTAGCTACTCTACGGGCCAGAAAAATAGCTTACTTAAATAAAACTTCGTTTTTACAATAAACATTCAAAAATAAATTAAGCGCATTTTTCTCGTAACGTTTTTTATATGGTGAACACAATAAAAAAAAACGGATCTACTAAATAGATTTACTAAAGATTTACTTTTATGTTTATTTTTATAGATTTACTAAATTCATAAGAGATCATATTCCTGTGTTCCACAGTTATCGTAGGTAAAAGATCAGAAAGCTCTATATTAAAAAAATAAATTACATATTTATTTATTCATTTTGCAATAAGAAATGGACATTTTTTCAATATTTAGTAAAAATGTGTATCAATTTGCAAATTTTCAATAATTCTAGTACCAACCATAGCCGTATAAATACGCTTTATTAATAATTTTGGTCTTTAATGTTCCGTAACCAAGCTAAGAACCCTTATACCATATCCACCCGGCTGTATATTTGTCAGTCTGTACCTTCTGTATCTCCATTGTGTAGAATCGTTTAATAGATTTTTCAAGAATATCGGGGGTATGTTATGAATACTTTTTCGATACGGGGATCCGTTTACAATATATTAAGCTTTAAATTGGCCATTTTTGTTAGTTATTTATTCCCACCCGCTACCAGCTAAGCCGCCATTTTTGAATAACCTTAAGTATTCACAATAGTAGCATATTTAACTAAATTAAAAGGAATATTATCATAGCTAAGCAGATTCTACTAGACAGTCGACCAACTTATGACATGTAAGTTGGGTCTGTATAAAGTTAATAGAAACTCCATACAAGTGACTTAAATCAACCGTAAAAGTAACTAAGTATTTTAAAATGTATATTTATTATGTCTAAAAGATACATTAGACAATTTTTTGATACATTTACATGGCGAGGAATAATATTATTTAACTATGCATCATGTTTTTACGTTTATGAAAGACAAAGGAGACAATATATTTTCGTTATGAAAAATTAATATTTTTTTAATACTTTGATAAAAATACTAGGTACCGTTAAATGGTTATAAGTACCTAAATATGCAGAGAACTCATATAGTGGGAGTTCTTCTCGTACTTGATAGGTTTTTCTTCTTCACACGACTGGATTTCACGCGATGTCATATCACTGTTCTGACATGTTTATTTACCAGCACAATTTCGTTGGTGAGCCATTTTCCTTGATGAATTCGCTTAAAACTGTCATTGATTTTTTAAAATTATTTAGATAAGTTATTTAAGCAATAATTTTTATTATTTACATAATTTTTTTTATATTATTTAGATAGGCAAATATTTACTAATGATTAAAGCTTTTTTTGAAGAGATTTAAACAAATTGCTTGAATTTAAAAACTTATACAAGAATGTAACATTAATTGACAATTCAAAAATATTGCGGGTACCTATTTTATGAATCCTTTTTCGATACAGAATATCTTTGCAATATTTAAGTTTTGAATTGATCATTTTTCTTAAAGATCAAACGCAACTTCTACCACCGACAACTTTAGATGAATGCTTTACTGAAAGTAAGCTAAATGGATTTGAATTTCTATGCACATATTATCTAAAAAGCTATTTTGTATAATTACGCAAATGTTGTCAAAAGAGTCACTAGTATGTAGTTGCTATCTTTATTTTTTGGCCTGATCTTATTTGATGACGCGCAACATCTTTAATAACTCATACTAAACACGTATCTAAAGTTTGTAATATATTTTACTAAGAGAGAAGCAAAATAATTTAAATATATATTGACTAAGACAGGATCCCACCTAGACTGTCCAAATATTCACATTATGGCTCTTTCAAGACGAGCCATATATAACCCTAATCGACATGCCCAATACATACGAGAATAACTTCGAATTACCAGAGCCATCTACTCATGATGCCATTGCTGCCTCAACTTCAGAAGAATCATCCTGAGTAGCCCTGACTAATATTATACATACATGTGAAAGTGAATTTGTTTGTTTCGCTTCCAAGCCTCAAATTCTCAAACTGTCTTTGTGTAATTTTACATATATCCAAAATTAATGTATCTTTAGCTTTATATTGAATATTTGACCTAAGAAGATATGGCCCTATTACATAGCCCTGTTATATCCAGTTGAAGTGTGACATATATATAGGTCATGCCTCAACTGAATGAAAATAAGTGACCAGCACAATTTACATATTCTTTGTTTCCTCTCCAACATATTGATGAATCCTTACATCATTATCTTATCTCAATTATAAATTTATATTTAATTAAATTCCTTAATAACTCTCCTTAATCTTAAACTTAGCACTACCTTCTACAAGTACTTTTCCACTGTACACGTGGCCAAATTTTGGAAAGAATTTGAACCTAACGTTTAAAATGCAAGGTAGGTTTGTATTTACAAGTAGTCTAAAAAAATTATTTCGCCATTCATTCCCTACCACTACGCTAGTCGTTCTTGTCCTACCCTAGCTCCTTTCCCTGTCCATATTGATATTTAATTATTTACTAATTTAGTTATTATTAGGCTAATCTTAACTATGTAGCTATATTTTAAATTGTTAAATCGTAATAGAAATTTAACTTCATAATGTTTCACTGATGGTCCATTGATGTGTTCCATAATACGTAGCCTTAACTTCTGGTATTTTGGTAAATTGGAAGAGATGACCGTGTAGCAATAAGTTCGCCAAATGTATTTTAAGTTTTTAGAATAAGTTTTTAGAATAAGTTTTTTTTTGGTAATTAAATATGTCATCCTCTTAGGGATAATAGCGTGAAGATAAGTACATAAAAACATTACGGCAACAAGTCAGCCTATGGCCATCTATAGCGGCATACAGGCTTCTTTCTTTTCATGCCATCTTTACGATTCTTTGCACGTAATACTTAACCATATTCAATTGTAATAAAATGATCAAATATTCTCACAAGAATATCATTTTTAACACCTGCATTTGCTTAAATTTTCCACATGATCGTTTTCATACTTCAGGAAAGTATAGTAAATGCCTTTACTACGTTTTCGCTCATATAGGAGACTCAACCGTAAGACGCGGGCCAAAGAGTCTTACGTAAGACCAAACGCAACTTTGATTTGAGACGTGGCTCAATTTCCCGGATACACGCACTCTGCGTGGGCCTTGTTTCAGTATTTATCTTTTTGTGTAATAATTCGCACAATATGTAATTACATTGTAAGTGTGGTAATAAAACTTTGTTTTAACTTCGTATTAATTAAAATAATTATTAAGTAAGTTAATAGCTCCATTGATTTCATTAAAATTATATACAGCACTTGCAACGTATATATTAAGTAAGATTTATAACGTAAATTTCATCATCTCCAAAGTTTTATTCGTGATTAACGAGACCATGTCTCTGCTTGTATCGCAAAAAACTAGTGGATGAATTTTAATTAAACTGTATTTTTATGCTTTAGTAGTTTTGTCAACAGCTACGATATAATCGACAGTCATAACTGTGTAATTTGATAATTTTCCACTAGATGGCGGTATTCATTTTACTGTTAATGAATGTTTTAATTTAATAAAGTATTTATATTTAAACGTTAGTAACTGCAGTACCATCACTATTTATCAGATAGTAGAGAAAACAGAGGAAGAAAGTATAAAACAATGCTATCATCTGGTTTCCGCACGAATTAACTTAAATACTCATAGTGAAGAAGATATTTTGATAAAATTTATTAAACACTATGTTTAATAGTGTTTAATAAATTTTATAAAAAACTCTTATCCCCAAAGCTATTTATAGCTACACAAGAATCCGTAATCAACTCGCTGGAATGGAGAGAATATGGAATACAGGTTAAAAACGAATATTTAAACTACCTGCGATTCGCAGACGACATCATATTAATTTCGGAAACTAAATTTCAGCTACAAATATTGATAAAATCCTTAAACGAGGCCAGCAAAAAAGTAGGTTTAGAAATGAACCTCTCTAAAACCATGATAATGGCTAACAGCACCACGACACCAATATTAGTTCAGAATGAACTTCTAAAATATACAGAAACATATACATACCTTGGCAAACAAATAGGATTCGACCGAAATTACAACTACCTGGAAGTAACTCGTAGAGTACAACATACTTGGAACAAATACTGAAGTTTAAATGACATATTCAAGAGCATCATACCTACTAAGCTCAAAACTAAAGTTTTAAACTCCAGTCTACTACCTTGCCTAACATATGGGTGTCAAACATGGAAATTCAACAACCATATAAAAAGTAGGATAATCACATGCCAGAGAGGAATAGAGCGCAGTATGCTACAGATAAGGAAATTACAAAAAATTAGACACTCTAAAATTAGAACCTACCAAATCAATTGACGCACTAGCACAAGCTTGGACTTTAAAAATTATTAAATTATAATATATATATATTAATTAATTTACTATATACATAATATTCACATTTGTGTAAAGAATCGATTTTGTAACTTAGTTATTTGCGAGAAATTAAAAGGCTTTTTTATTTTATTTATTTATGTTTAATAGATTTTACATAAAAAACATAAGTATTAATGAGGACTGCCGACAAAAATGAAAACTTAAAACCATGAAATAACTGTGGATTTATAAATTTTTTTAGAATTTCTAATTTTAAAATCCGCGACAAAAATATAATATTATTGTCTAACTCTATCCGAACAACTAGATCTGTTTTACCACCCTAGCAAAATAACTTTTACCACCCTAGCAAAAGCCACTATGAAATACTCGTTGCATTATGTATTGCAGAGGTCAAATATTAAAAAAATAAATAATATCAAATTTTTAAATGCAAATATCGATGCGAATATTGGAAATATTTGAAAATAAATGCTTCGTTTTTGTTATTAATTTTTCTATACAGTATGTCGGTAAAGCGAACTCACAAGATTTCCCCTATATATATATATATATATATATATATATATATATATATATAACCGTGTCGGTAACGCAAACCCATAACATTTTCCCGTGCCAAAAATCACTCAACTTGCCTAAAGAAGATTTCACTTCAATATAAAAAAAGAGCTATCCTCTTTTTTCCTTCAAATTTTTAATGGACATGATCGTATATAATTCCTTCAACTCAAGCGGGAATTGCTTTCGATAAGGCATTTTCTTTTTTTAATGTTTATATAATTCTATTGATTCAGTCTTGAGTTCGGTAAAGCTTCACACTCGTGATTGTTACGTGAGAGTAGCAAATAATAGTTTATTTCATCTGCCCACAGTGCGCAAGCACATCCTGCAGCTCTTAATCGTTTTCAACGCATTGACGGTATTGAAAGAGGCCCAATTTTGATATACAATGCGGTATTGAAAGAGGCCCAATTTTTATATACAATGCGGTATTGAAAGAGGCCCAATTTTGATATACAATGCGGTATTGAAAGAGGCCCAATTTTGATATTTTTTCCACTTTAGGAATACTAATATGGCTTTATAGTTCTCGATAGATAAAAGTTAGTTTTATGTTTAATTTGAATAAAAATGTGTTCTTTTTTCTGTTTTCTTAATTATTATTTATGTTATTATGTATAAAATATTATAATTACGATGTCTGTGTATTCTCAACCATTTAGGCATCCTATGAGTTGGAAATGGTGTTTTTGACAAGTAAATAAAAAAAAATTAAGAGCTGGAAATGTTTAGTTCTACTATATAGTAGAACTCCTGCGCGAAGACCACAATATGTGAAGGAGGCAAAATTGCTTGTCTTCAGTGAAAAGCGTATTAACTTGACTCGTGTCCAAATTATATTGTTCTAGTTAAAGTCCCAGCACAATACGAAATAAACGAAGTAATCCAAGACCAACTGTGATTGATTATAGAAGTCCAAATCAACATTAACAATCTTGATAAGTTCACGAGCAGTACATACCCTTTCTGTATAATTGAATATTATTATCATTGATGAAATTAAATTTTGAATGAACTATTGTGTAATTATACCAGTTTATTTAACAATTAAAGGTGAAAACGAATTAAAAGAATGACGGTATTATATTTAGTATAAGGAAAACTTAGCAATCCACTTCATAGTCATTGTTTTCGACTGAAAATAGCTGTAATTAGTTTTCCCATTTTCTTAGCAGAAGCCAAGAGTTCGTTAATTTTCTAACTTAATAATAATAACAGTTCTGTCCTCTTTTTGCACGGGATAACTTGAGCTATGTTACCTATTACTAGATCTTCAAAATTTTTCTCTTCTTTATGTCATAGGTTCTTGTATACAGTGATAAATATAAAGGTATCGTGTAATTGAAAGCATTTAAGAAAAATAAAATGTAAATACTGTTATCTAGCGGAGAATTATAAAACTTTTATCATGACGTTTGCTTAGAAAAGGAGCAGATGTCACTGTTAAATAATTAAGTGGTAATCTATTAATGTACTGATCTATCTCCATGAGGAGTAGCTTAATGATATCGACCAGTTCTGTAAGGTATAATACTACAAAGTTTTATTAAAACTCACCCAGTAGATTTGGCACGATGTGTAAATAGATACGGGGTCCTTACTATTTTATTAAATGTATGATTTAAAGAAACTTGCGAGTTCCAAAAATTTGTGATGAGTCATTCAAATTAAAACTGTATTTAGCGTAATGAAAACATACAAAAGCTTCATATGTATCATGCTATCATATATAATTATTCATGGAGCTGAGTTTGCACACCGAAAATTTTTTTCCAAATTTTGAGATCGAGGTATGTCCGAGATCGAATGAATGCCAAAACAATTTTTTTTGTAATTTAGTTCTGTCCATCTGTTAATCTGTATGTTAAAATAGCATGAAAAACGAAAAAAAATTTAATAGGATTTTCTCTCCGATAATGTTTAGGGTTAAGATAAATATGAAAACTACCTATTACCGCTGTCGAATACTTTCTAAGGGACTTTTTTGTGTTTTTATTTGTTTGTCTGTTTAAACTTTCGCCTGTTCGTTAATTTGTTCTGTCTTCTTTTGTTGTTCTTTGCTCTGTCTTGTAATATAAGGTAGTATAGGGAAATAATTAAAACCTAAAATGAAACAGGCCAAAACTAAATACTGCGTTCCATTTAAATTTAAATTCAATTCACCAAATCCAACTCACATCAATAATTATTTCATGGCTTTTCATATTTAATTTAATAAAATATAATCGGCACACATAATATTAATTGCAAACTGATTATGACATAATTATTGCTTAAGATTGCCACTCTTATTAACCTCAATAACAAAGTACGAAATGTAGCTAACTTTAATTAAAACCCTTCAAAACTAATACGACTCATTTAAATTGCACCGACGCCTGAAAGAGACAATGAAAACATCGATGAAATGACGTTATATGAAATACTCATGTGGGAGAGAAGCGGATAGATATAATTTAGCCACACCGTCAACTTTTCATATCGTTTCCAATATCAAATACGCTGTCATATCAGTTTCTCTCGCTTAACTTACTCCACTGCAATTTATGAACGCCGCTAATGGCAAAACATCCAAACATGTAGCTTCTTAATATGGTAAAAATATTTCATCCATGTTTGTATGCTATGTCACAACGTCTCGAGCAACTCGTACAGCTTTTAAATAATTGTTTACTCAACTGGTATAATATAATGTTAATGATCGTCTTTGTGAGACACTGCACAACCTGCTCTACCGATTCGTAGGAGCGGCGACCTCCACCCACTTTGCTCTTGCTTGAAAAATATGAGAGCATTAAACCTGTGAATTATTTGAATATACCCGCATATACATATGCATATAAGTATATAGGTAAATGCAGCCACGACACGCGTTTACATCTTATTCCCATTACCATATGACTGTGTAAATTAAAACTGCATTATTGCACAATTTACACTACCGAAGGATGCTACGTATGCTATTTTCTATTCCGCACCCTGACTATAATCTTAAGTAGTCCTTATGAAATATAAGCTATACACACTTTTAAATATCGAGTATATATATATTTCTATTTATATAAGCTCCTTTAAAATGAAATTATACAACGTTTTAAAACTTATTTGTAGGATTAAACCTGTACATAATACGCATAAATTTGAGATATAAAGCTTTTTTCATTTATAGGCTAGAGGTTTCTAATAGACGGACAGTAAGAGACAAATGGATATTGTTAGGATCTTTCGTGTGTCCTAAAAGAATCTGAGTATCCAAATTTCAAATAAATATTTATTTCGATCTGGTCTACGCCATATTTTTAGTGATTAAAAATATTGCATACATTTAATTTTTTAAGTTTGGTTTCTTACAAAATATCTATTATGATATAGTAATGATGGGTTAAGTAGAAGATTGAAATGAACTCGAGATAATAACTTTATTTTTTTTCTTTTCAACTTTAGTTAATCATAGATGGCGCTACGTATCCATGGAGTATACGTATCGTATATCGCGGAATGTCTTCTTTCAAACAGTCTACATTTTGGATCACGATCAACGCATCGTTAACGTGTTTTGTGACTGTATTAAGTATTGTACTACTGTTTTTAAAAACTTTACCAAAGAAAATTTACTTATACGCGAACTAAAATTTGCAAGCAAACTCATATTCAATATTTAGTAATATACGTATAAATGTTTCGCAATTGACGCAAAATTGATACTCCTCTGAAGTCTCCATTATCTCATACACGTTTTGTCAAAATGGGCTTTCGCAAATCCTTGGCTCGCTCAATACATCATTTTCAATCAATGCTCATACAGATATATGTAAGAGATTAATATTCTACAGTAATATTCTATTAAATATATTATCGATAATATCTATTAATTATCGATAATACCTGGAATATTCCAGGGATACTTCCAAAGAAACATTCTTGCATAAAATTCGAAGTTAGGTATTTAATAAGAGCCCGGAAATGCTAAACGGGAAATGAGTTTCATTATATAGTTCTACGCTGCAATTTTAAATAAAAAAATCGTATGTTTCTCTCTCTTGTAGAAGTTTTATGACTATAAAACCTGCTACATGCGCCTGACAGCCGTTGATCATTTAGTGACTATAGAAACGAGATATGTAATTCTTTAAACATAGCTTGAAAAAATTTCAATGGAAATAATTTAGTGAATTGGCTTAACAATTGATTTTTTTTGGTGCTTTACGGTCCGCTCCTGAACAAGAACTGCCTGTTGACACTGGCATATTTGATAGTAGAAAAATTTCTGAATAGAGCAATAGTATATCTATTACTCTGTATCTATTACTCTCAATTTATAGTAATTTAAAAAGTGAAATACTGTTTCACTGATAATACGATACTCAATCTCTATGTGCTTTTCATGCAAATGAACGGTTTTGTTAATGTATCGAAAACGATTGTAATCTCAATTGTATATTCGATTAATTTTCGCAAGCAACTTTATCTCTCTGATTTTATAATATGTTAATCTATTTATAATGACTGTTTAGAAACTAAATAGTTATTAAAAATTATAAATAAAATATGACCGACAAAAAAAAATTGGTGGAAAAAGAATAGGTTCACTTGCAATAATAACTGATATGTTTAAGGAATCGATCTACAAATCTAACATTCTTTAACACCTATTCCCACAGACCTGCTTATATTTAAATTGTGACTATATTTCGTTAGCGCGATGTAAATATGCTAAGGGCAATCTGTTGAATAGGATATTGAACTAATGTCTTCTGGACATCCGAATTAATATTATAAGATTGTATTTATATATATATATATATATATATATATATATATATATATATATATATACATATATATATATATATATATATATATATATATGTTATAAAAAATCCTCGAAAATTGCAATGAAAATTTAAATAAAATTGGAAACTTTAGATTACAATTCAAACATGTTAAAAGACAGAGCAACTTCATAGCATTTAAAGTCCAAGTTTCATATTCTATCCCGTATTTTATTATCATTTTTTTCATGTTCACAATAACCATTTTTTGTAACTATAACCTTTAATATTGCTCAATTCTTTAAAATCCCACTGAAATGACACCGACATGCTTTAAAATACCTCAAGTCGTCAATACATGAAACCCCATCGTATTGTGTTTAATATTTTTTAAATGGCATTGGTTTAAATAGACAGATAAGCGGACAGATAAATATTGCTAAAACTTTGCGCTCTATTTTGTTTATTATTTATAAAACCTAAACTTATTTTTTTCGAAAAACTTTTAAGGTACCCTTTTTTAAATTTTCTCTTTTATCACATGTATTGTTGACGTCGCAAATTACATAAATATATACATATTCGTACGCCACGCATCATTCTACGACATTTTACGGCAAGCCATTCACTATGCCAACCACATAAATGTAACATGAACTTGAAAGCGAGATCCACAAATTCATAATTGTTCAGTAGATACCCTTCAGTGACAACCATATTTAATAAGTGATCCTTCCACCCTTCCTTCCATTTGATTTGATTATTATTTCGGTTTAGCCATACACTTCACAACATCAGAGACATTGCTGTGTTTTTGGGGTCACTTGTTGACTTTCGTGTCTCCGAGAGTAGCTCCAATCAGTTTCCTCTCCAGAGTCATTTACGTAGCAGCCTCAGTTGTTAGTCGAGTTTCAGCTTCATAGGTAGGTACAGGTAGTGCGTTTGCAATAGCGTTGATACACGCTTTCTAAAAGCTAATAAGTATTAAACTATGCAATATTTTTTGACTGTAAATTGTAGTAAATATGTAAAATTAGAAACTGTCAACAATACAGTGCCGAAAAAAATCTCTTCAAGATTTTTCTATTCCTCGAAACCCTATCAAAAGAAAAATACAACGTTACCCTTTTAATGTTACTCATATGTACATACGTCCATCAATCAGGGTCTCTTTCTTCAGAAACCGTTCGAAGTATAAACTTGAAAATTTACACAGTGATAAAGCACATTAACACATAAATTTGAAAATTTACACTGTGATAAAGCTCATTAACACATAAACTTAAAAATTTACACAGCTGTAAAGCACACTAACTCATAAACTTGAAAATTTACACGGTGATAAAGTGCATTAACACATAAACTTGAAAATTTATATATTTTATTATTTTGAGAGCAGTAAATTAAGTAATCGAAAGAATACATTTGGTAGGATTCTAGATATATAGATAATTTTTATAGATAATGTTCATAACAGGCACAAGGGAATAAAGCTGGAAATATTTAAAAACAGCGTTGCAAAATTTTTTCTCATATTTGCCGAATAACTACAGTAATGATTCAAAATCTCGTATATTTTTAGAAATTCACGGTATTTTTAATCCTGCGAAAGATATACTGGAAAACACAGCTACACAGCGAAAAATAATGATAATATTTATAAATAGAAAAATTATGTTAACTCCTAATTAACAGGTTTCTTTTAGTTTGTAAGTCGACGATCAAAGATGCACGTTGCTTTTTTTTAAATAAATAGATAGTGGGCCAAATATAAACACAACAAAATTAAATAAAACTTAATTTTCTTAGATTGATCGATAAGTACAATGGACAAAACTGTTTTCTTTTTCATCAAGGTAATCAACTGAAATATCAATTGAAACTTCTAAGTAACTTAAATACAAAATATTTAAAAACAAACTTTTCTAGACAAATTTTCAATACGATAACAAAAACGTCCAAAGTTCAATTATAATGAATAACCATCCACTGAAAAATTCAAAATAAAATAAAAATTTACAAAACTGATATCACACCACGAAAACAATACGAAACAAGCTTTAGATCTTTTGCACGCAATAAACTATGTGACATTTTAAAGTTGAAAGCAATAAAATAGAAAATGTTTTTCACAACAATGTTTTCGTTTCCCTAATTGAAGACAGTTTAAGATAAAAATATACAAATTTGTTTATTTAAAATGTCTACATATATAGTTTGTTTTGCACAAAATGTCTTAAAGCTTGTATATCTTTCGTAGTCACATTTTAGTTTTTTAAACTTTTATCGTATGATTTTATGTTACATCAACACATCATCTTCTACTAAAACAAATGTCAATATTAAGTGTTGCATCACCCATTTTTGACTCATATACTCACAAGTTTCATCGGCGCACAGGTAGTCGTAACCATGTTTACGCAACTCTCCGTCAGTCATTTCATGTTGTATATTCATATTTAATCGTTTTGCACTTTGATCCTTAAGCTGATGCCGAACGTGATTCTCTCCATGGTTCTTTATGTTACTCATTTGCTAACAAGCAGTTCTTTAAGGTAAAAAAAAATTTGTGCATCGCGACTAGTAAAAATTAAGCTTTCAGGCTTCTCTATTCAAATTTTTAGTATAAATCAGTTTTTTTTTCTATTTGTAAAATGATTTCTGTTTGTAAATAAATAAGTAGATAAGAAGTGTATGATAATTCTTCATTTTGAATAAAATTATTATCTAAAATACGGAAATGTATGTGAGTTTTTAAATGTCATATTCTTCAAGTCAGGGAAATATAGGAGGTCCATGTAGAGGAAGGTTATTTCGTATTTATCAATATTTCTTTAAAGCTATAAACAAACTTTTCTTAATTAGTTACGTTACATAATAAAATTTCCTAAATATAAAGTTTAGTACTTTATATAAGCTTGTACTGTTTGTATTGGATTGTTAAAGCTGGGCTCACATTAACAACTCTGGTTACATTTTAACTACCGAACACTAACTAACTGCAATTTCAAACCGCACTTCACCATTTTTGTTTTTCGTAACAGCCAAATGCATTCCTACCGTTATTATTGTAGGTACTTTTTTCTAAATTAGTAACCACAGTCAAACAACTCTGAAATCGTATCTAATAACGAAGACTTTCTAAATAAGTAACTGTTAAAATTAATTGACCTCAAAACCTCGAAATAATATTTTAATCTTAACTCATAGATGATGTTTACAATGCAGTATAGCCGATCGGTTACTTAGTTAAGAAAGGCTTAGAGATAGTATTAAATTTTAATTCAGTCTGATACAAGACAACACTCTCCTTGACACTCATAAAACTCTACAGAATAATAATGATAACGGATTTCTCCGGAAAGAAAATTAAATTTATGACGTATTTAAAACTTATTAATGTGCTAGTCGCATAAATGTAGTGTCTTTTTATAGAAAAATAACTTAGATGTTCATTTACTTAAACTATTGTATATTCAGGAAAATCCTCAGTTATTTTCCTATCATCAAAACTTATAAGCAATCTTCCTTATGATTTCACAATTTTGAGACTCACTTTTACGACAAAACTACGAATTTTGAGGTTGCTCTTCATTTTGTTACTTTTAATAATATTTATTTAATAATTTTATTATTATGCTATAGATAGTATCTAGAAAAAGTCATAATGTAAAATATTTCCTCAAATAGATACATATGGAAACATAGTAAATGAAAAATGTTCGACGACTCCATAACATACCCCATTTTCTTTCTTTTTGGTTTTAGATTATTTTTTTTTCTCAGTGCTTGACATAAAAGTGACAATCCTTTAATTTTTCCGGTGTACACTATTTGATAGATTTTTCGTCTCTTCTAATATATAGTGTCATTAGATATCTACATTGTCCCCGATAAATTACAATCTTTAAGTTATATTATTGTTTACGCGTTCGATAAAAATACTTCGCTAAAGTCTAACTTTAATTAGGGAAGTTTAATAAGAGAAATAAAACTTTAATTAGGGAACTCTATAAATTAACAAAGTGGAGGTTCACTAATTTATTGTATAGCTGTAGAAAAAGGATTCGACAAAAGAATGGCCCTGAACTTCCGTGAAAACGGACGCAAGTTACCTGCGATATATCCACATCAGACGCTCTATTTACTTTTACAACAAATACTATGAATTCATAATTGATGGCAATATATTTTTGATAGACCTGTTATCTTAATTTAGTATATAATACGACACAAAAAAACTTGTTTTTCGTACCTTCACTGAAAATTTTCAAAATTTCAAACGACTAAATTGATTACTGTCAATACTTATCAATGTTAGAAACGTGACCAAATCAACCTTATAATAAATAAATAACTTTGACAAATCCCTATTTAAGCCCTTATATAAAATGACTATTACCAACCACTAAATAAGTTATTAAAATTTTATTTTGTACCTTCACATATTGAAGTCTACCACTCATAAGCCATTTAGCACTAAACCATAAAGTCTTGCAATTGCAACGACTCTCGTCGCTGCAAACATTTTGAATGCAACAAATGAATTCGCGAATACCTTTGTTACAATGGTATTTTCGCAAGTCAATAACTGTTTGCTTTTGTGATATAAGCATCAAAGTTCATCGATCTTCCACAAGAAATTTCTGCTGCTTAATATCATGTACAATGTTTGTCGAATTCCACATCGACATTGTAAACTTAGTGGTAGACACACATTCAATGGAACAGCACTTTTTGTGTTTATTTTTCAACAGCATCTTCGTCATCTGATTCTGAACTGACGTCATGAAGATTCCTTAGACAAAAGCCATTTTTCATAATTGTTACTGCTCGTTTTATTGTAATAAATTTCATCCATATTATATAAATGGTATGGGTAAAAACATAATAACACTTAATATACAAAAGCATACGTGTCTTAACTCAAAATAGGAGTCAGGAAAGGATTACGTTTATGAACAGAGGGGAAAGGTCTATGATTCAATACACTGCTTCGTAGGGATCTCTATATGTATATGCAAGTCTCTATGAAGCATTGTTTTTGTACTGTATCACAGATAATCTACTTGGGACTCGTGAATCTGTAGAAAAAGACTAAAGTCACCGAAGATATTTGAGATAGGGATAAAATGCACCTGATCACAAAAGCAGAGGACAAGATGATCATAGAATCTTCCGAAAGAATATTCTATCTCTTCACCAAAAAAGAAATCTTTCAAAATTTTCCAAAAAAGATCGACATCAATCAAATATCCCATTGTCACTCTTTGTTAACAATCCGTTCTGCCAAAAAAAGAAAAGCTTTTGTATATATTGCATTCAAACTCTTGCCAAAAATCCATTTAGAACAAAGATTTTGTCGACGAAAAATTATTATTTAATGTTATTAATGTTAAACCGACTGCAAAAAACAAAACTAAATTGGCACAAATGAGGAAAAATGCCATTTAAATATACTAACTTGCAACAACTACTTAAGAGAACAATTGCGACAAACACTTAACAATTCGATGACAACATGAACATAAATACTTAAAAGTTTGCTTACCAACCAATAGGTGATGAACGCTGTTAAGTATAAACACTTAAAACGTATACCAGTCAAATTAACCAATCGAGTTTCACCTAGGTTTGACCATAAGTAAGACTTTGGCTCTTTGACCTGATGACATGCGATAAGTTGTCCCGTGTATTAGAGTGCATTGACCTGACAAGCATTCTATCGATAAAACGATGAGATGTGACAATATTGAATACTTGTAAATTTCAATGTTATTTACGTACTGTATTTGTCAATTGACCCTTTTAACTAGCCAGGTAGTTGTGTACACCTGTCTGGCTCGCATAGCGCAAGTTGGCTAACTGGTATCTGGGTCAAGTAACAACTAGTATTATTTATTCCTTTCAGTAACTTTGCATGATGCTTTACAGTGTACATTCTGTATTTATTTTGTTGTGGAGGATAATTATAAATCCAAATAATATTCTTAATATTATTTGGATTTCCGGCCCATTATTATTGAGAATTTCCTGATGCTAAAAATATAAGAGGTTAATAAAAATCTTAATAACGATTTAATAAAATTCGTATTTTCTAGGATTTCGTAACACAAGAGAAAAAAACGCAACTCTTATCACTCGCCTGTCCGTCTGTCATCTATCAGTCACAGTCGTTTTTCTCAAAATGGGTTTCGGGAGAAACTTAAAATTTTACAATATATCTCATGTAGCAATGTTATCTCAGTAGTTAGCACTTAGAAATATTTATATGAAATTTCCAGAAGGTGTAAATGAAGTACATGACATTTTCTTTTCATTTCATGTAGCATGTGGAATATTAATTGAAAGAGGGACTTATAAGGATTCCAAAATTAAAATTCAAAATTATTTTAGAATTGAATATAAGATAGTTCTAGATAGATTATTAAGAATGTCCATAAAAACAAGCCCTTCCGCCTAAACATCACTTAAAATTCTAAAGTGAAAATAAATAAAATAATGCGACAGAGAGGGACAGCGGAAGCTTTCCTTTCTTCAGCTCAATCGTATTGCGCGCCGTTTCGCTACCTTTAGTCGTAAATAGAATAATAGTCATATATAAATTACTCGTGCAAATATATCAACAATCAATATTTACGTATAATTAATTAAGCAAGTGGAAAAATCCCACTCAGAAACGACGCAGCTCACTGATTCACTATTCACTAGCCGCCTGGTGACTCGACGCGCACAGTCCCAAGCAAACTAAAACATAAGTGTTTTTTTTACTTGCACATATAATCCGTACCCAGAATAAATATTAAAAGTAATGACTAAAAATTAAATTACGAAAAAATAAATTATAAAAAATCGTGACGCTTTCAAATTTCCCAACTTTTAGCATAGGTAATGGTTAATTCACTCCACTGCTCATTTCATATTTTAAAGATACATTTTCGTACAATATAAAAGTATTTCATACACGATGAAAGTATTTCATATATTTTTGTACATGATGAAAGTATATTATATATTTTTGTACACGATGAAAATATTTCATATATTTTTTTTCATGATGAAAGTATTTCATATATTTTTGTACATGATGAAAGTATTTCATATATTTTTGTACACGTTGAAAGTAATTCATATATTATTGTACACGATGAAAGTATTTCATATATTTTTGTACACGTTAAAAGTAATTCATATATTTTTGTACACGTTGAAATTAATTCATATATTTTTGTATACGTTGAAAGTAATTCATATATTATTGTACACGATGAAAGTATTTCATATATTTTTGTATACGATGAAAGCATTTCATATATTATTGTATACGATGAAATGGTTTTATATATGTGATGAAACTACATGTACATGAGTTTTTGTACATGAGTCATACAGAAGCAAAAAGTGAAACACTCAAAGGTCGGATGCAAAAACAGCAATATCAAAAAAATAATTATGTATTTTATTATAAATGACAAGAAAGTTGATGCTTTTTTCTTCTTCCTATGGAAGCGAAGGATTTATTAACAGTCTATAATAAATATCCAAAAATAAGTAAATAAATCTTAATTATAGATATTACTTTTAATATATACAAAGCGAATTTTTTCCACAAATCGATTAGTAACAAAGAAATATCAGATGACTTTTATATTACATAAAACAAAAATTTTAAAATATGAACGATATTTCCCTCTGAACTCTAACAATACACCAGCTGATTATGTCACAGAAAAGAAAAAAATGTTTCTATATTAAAAAAGGACAGGAAAAACAGTGAAAAACCTTTCATCACATATAATTCATCTATCTAATAAATGTTTATATAAAAATAAAGTTGTAGTTTTTCTATGAGCGTTCAAGGATATTTATTACGGCTAAAGTTATTCCGAAATAATATGTTCTGTAATTATACCTAAAGTACGACGTTCATATGATTTATGCTTTGAATTTATAGTTTATCTTATGAGACAACATTGTAAGCTGGTGTTACGTATATATATATATATATATATATATATATATATATATATATATATATATATTATGTTTACCATTATCATAAATATATTCTCAAACTGAAAGCGCAACGTAATTTATCGAAGCAGAATATACAATCGATTTTAATTTTAACTTTTCACTTGGGGGTCTCTAGAGAAAAGTTTACGCTAGAAATATGAGATATAATCAACTGAAATGAGTTATGACTAGGGTGTGATGAAAGGTGAGATGTATTCATGACACCTTTCATGTAGATAGATGGGTAGACCTATTTGCGTCTACTCATCTATCTACAAATATCTTAAAATTATTCAAAGCCAAAAACTTGAGAAATTATCATTCTCATTTTACACATATAATTTAAAAAATTATCGTAAAATAACGAATTAAAAATCAGTTTTTAAGGTAAGTAGAATTAAATATTTTTTTAACTGAATTCAAAAACAGAAGGAGGTTCTCAAACCGTCGGAATCTTTTTTTATGTATGTTCAGCGATAATTCTTATCGAGTGGGCCAATTTCGATGTTTTTTTATATAAAAGAGGTCACTTTAGGAGAGGTCCCATATAAATATGGTAATGATCTGATGATGAGGTCCAGAAATGTGCTATGGAACTCCTTAACGAATGAAAGTAAATCAACTATGATTCAAAATATTTGTTACTAGTAACTGTTACTTTGCAAAATAACTACACCGTTGACCAGATCAGGGTCTGATGATGAGTTCTGAAGACGAACAATGGAACTTCTTTACGGATGATAGTAAATTAAACGTGATTTAAGATATTTGCTACTGGTAGTTGTTACTTTGAAAAATAACTACTCCATCGGCCATGTCAGAATCTGATATTGCGTTCTGAAAATCAATAATGGAACTCCTTATCGGATGGAAGTAAATCAACCGTAATTCAACATATTTTCTACTAGTAGTTTTTACTTTTCGAAATAAATATACCGTCGACCAGGTTACGATCTGATGATGTGTTCTGAAGATGAATAATGCAACTCCTTAATGGATGGTAGTAAATCAATCATGATTGCATACAAATATCACAATATATTTGCTACCAGTTAGTTGATACTTGGTTAATTACTTTACAAAATCTGATATTGGATTTCGGATATGGAGAACGGAATTCTTTAAGTGGTAATTGTTACTTTGCAAAATCTGATGGAGAACGGAACTCCTCAACGGCTCACAATTAATCACTGGCCGGTAATACAATCGCTATGTTTCTGTGTGTTGTTGATAGCTAATTTTAGACAAAGAGAAAATTTTCTGTATATCAGCTTCTGCCCGTGACTTTTAATAACTATATGATAAAATAAGAAAGGAAATGAATATTACTTACAATGCGAAGTTATCAAAATTAATAAAAAAAATATTATTTGGGAAAAAGCAAAGGGAAATTGAGCGATGTCGCTATTAATTTCCTAAATAAAACTCCAATTTGTATCAAATAATGTTGCGCTTTTCATGCTAAATATGCTATTATGTAAGAAGACTTGTAAATGTATATTTGTCAGAAGAATTATGTACAACTAAATTCATAACGAATTTTACTGAAGAAAATTCAATATTTTACTAAAATATTCTATGCAATTTCGCAATCTCATCTATATGTACTTGATTTTTGAAAATATTTCATTAAACTGTTTATCACGTTCTAATCAACATCACTTGTTTGTTTGTCTGGATCAAATCTTGAAACCAATTTTTCATCCCTTTCTACACAATCAATAAACATCGAATTTGGCTTGTGTACATAATTCGTATGACAATACAATTTGATAATTATGTATAAAAACTATTCAAGATAGCGGTCAAATATTGTTGTTAGTAGTCGAATTTAACTGAAAATTGTTATTTTAAATTCGCAAATTAAAAGTTTTTGGTAAAAATTTGAAAATCTGTAGTAGCGCCACCAACTTGGCGGTCCAATTTTCTTATATGTACTCCAATTCGACTGAAAATCAATATATGAGGGCTTTCTAGGGAAATAACAATTTTTTGGTCAAAATTTTAAAATTCGATATTGTGATAGCAAAATGGTGAACGAATTTGATGTGATGTCGCAATGTCATAAATAATTGATCACATATGAGTATGAACTGGCCAGTGTTTCCAATGTTCCACATGTGTTTCCAATGTTCGGGACTTCGGTGTAATTATGGACAACTGCCTCTTATTTCATCATTATATTATTAATATTTGGAAGTCAGCATTTAGAATACTTGGATTTGTCATGAGGTACTCCCAGGGATTCAATTATTTTAACTTCATTAAGAATTACTCTCGTTCGTAGCATATTGGTAAGAAGTTCAGTTATTTGATTTCCACAAGAGATAACTTATAACGTAATGTTGAAGAAAATGCAAAAAAGTGTATTAGGTATATTAAATTTCTTCATTTTAAAAATTATTGTTACTTCAAATGTACCCGTCACTTTTCATTTTGGGCATAGTTAAATATAACTCTCCACAAGTATGAAGACTGTTGTATCGATCGGTGAATTTATTCAAAATGCTAGGTTATATTGAAAATCCATTAGTGACTAATTTTTTTGGACTGGACTGTTATGCACGAGTGCAAAATCATCCATTACAGGCATGCACATACTGTTTACGATCCACGGACTTAATTTGCTTAACTCGATTTTGGAGACATAAGCCCGACTCGACTTGTTCTCCTGTTCGATTTGTAATTTCAGAATCAAAGTCGTGGAACATTTAAGTAGATCACCAGCAAAACATTATTTTAACACATTAAATTTATGTTTATATTCACTGTGTAATTTTTTAATAATATTTCAATTATTTTTTTTTTGTTTAATTATCATTGTGTTTTTAGCAGTGACTTGCTCAACGCTGTAAGTCGGGCAAGTATTTCACTAAGTAGATTAAAAAATAAATTAAAATTTTAAAAGTATCTCACGCTTTGAATGTTGATATTTAGTCAGTAGATTCATCTTAGTCTGAATCTATTTCTTTAAAGTATAAGATAATACAATTTTTTAGGAATTTCTATTACTAAATATTATAATACAAAATTTGAGGTTTAGTGAAATAAATAGTTTTAATAAGATAAAATATCTCATACTAAATATTACATTCTATTCCATGTAGATCTTTTATTTTTTGAGTCATCTCGTAAGTCTGATTGTTTAATTGTTTAACTATTTATATATGTATATATATATATATATATATATATATATATATATATATATATATACATATATACATTGCAATTGTAAACGTGGTCTGATTAAAATCCATCTAAAATATTTAAAATTTGGTTCACTACATATATTTAAAATAATGATTAAATCATAAAACATGCTTATCATTTAAAATAAATACGCTAGTATGAAAGTACACTCATAAATATTACACAAAAATAAATATAATTTTATAAAACAGATTAAAGAAAATTTTTTTTTAAAAACAGCGTGGGGACAAAACCTCAAAGACCACTTTCCTGTTTGTTCAAGGCAAATATTTTTATCCACAAAGCACGCGAAGGTCACTTTGCGTAAACAGTCATCACCATTTATATAGATATCGTCTTCCTGTGTAAATTCCTTATTTACTTATTGGATGGGTACTTGCTCAGAACGTAAGTAATAAATTGGCACTTACGCGCAACTGATCAGATATAAATAGTATTTAAGTCTTGCGGGTCACTGTTTATCAAATAATTCTTGAAATTCCTCATTATAAAGTAATTAATATTTCAGAGTTCTTGTTAAAATTATATTACGACCTAAATTAACTGTTGTTTTGTAGTTTATAAAAAATATTTTTATCGGCGTTTTCATTTCCTTTATTTATATGGCATATATGGAACTATTTTGAACTAGTTGTGCCCGAGACTTCGTTCGCGTGGAATTCGGAGTAAGAAAAGTTATTAGGAAATGTTTTTGATTTTTTTTAATTTTTCCTCTGAGAACTCTGTGAACTAGGTTTACGAAAAACGCTAATATATGGTGAAGGCAGCCAAATCGATTGAGCCTGTTCGCGTGCATAACGAACGTAAACTAAAGACTAACGTATATTTTATATTTGTAAATAGGGTAAAATAAAACCAACCCTAATGTTATCCAAAGCTAAACTAAATGCATCACTGAAAAATGTATCCAAATCGGTTCAGCCGTTGCTGAGATTAGCTTTCACAACGATACCTTCGCACACAGACAGACAAAGAGACGAAAATTTAAAAAAAACTGTTGTTTTAGGCTTAGTAGCGTATCTTTAGTAGGTAGCACTTTGTTTTACTTATACATTTTCAATGTATAATGAACTCAGTTTTTTTGCAATTTAATTATATATCTATATAATATATATTATTGCTTAAAGACTTAGAAAAAAACAGTCCCTATATTTTACTGTTTAATTTCGAGAAAGTATTCTAAAAGGAATTTTAAAGGGGAAAATCATAACAAGAGATCGTATCAATTGTTAATTTTCTATGGGCTACCCAATTAGCAAAGTATATTGAATTTCAGTTTTAAACGTAACGACAGCATGGCAATTCCTCGAATATGGTGACCACATATTATTAAATTGACCATTGATTGCGATTATCAAATAATTTCGTGTAAAATTCAATAAAATATTGATATTTTAATTCATACTAACAGAAATACAGAGTCGTGGAAAAATGCTATAAAAACGTTACTGTAATTAATCTAATAGAACTAAAAGTAGGCGATAAAAATATAAACGTCTTAGGGAAAAGATTACAATCAGGAAACATAAAACCAAACATTTTGTGTCATTTTTACTGGTAATGTGTGTGCCCAGATACTTAAACTGAGTCTCCTTCAAAGGTATAATTTCCAATTTAGAGCGACTTCACGTCATGCTCTCTAGAACTTACTACCAAAAAATTTGTTTTTTCTTCGTTTACTGCTAAGCCAATATTTCTAGCAGCAGTTTCAAGGGTAATAAACGTCTTCATAACATCTTTTTCGATTCGCCCAACTATATTAATATCATCAGCGTAGGCCAGCAAGTGTGTAGATCTTTTCAGAATGGTATTTTTGGTGTTAATCCCCGAGTCTCTTATAACTTTTTCAAGGGGCTATGTTAAATAAGATGTAAGACAGAGAGTCTCCCTGTCTGAGACTTTCTCTCTCTCTCTATATATACATCTGAAACATCGGACATAAGCCTAACTCTAGATTTGACACTTCGTAAAGTCATTCTGACAAGATTGGTAAGTTTCGGTGGGATTCGGAATTCACATATTGCCTCAAAAATTCATAACATTTTTATATCGTAAGATTTATGGTCATTTTCCCTATCAATTGCCAACTAATTTCATTATGGACGTATAAAATCAGTCAATTGTTGCATCAACAACACTACACACATTTTATACTCCTAAATCTTATATTCAGGTCAAAAGGCTTTATTATTTGTATCCCATAAACGAGAACCAATATTCTACAGCTTTCTCGATGATGGGCGAGAAATGAGATTGGGAGTTTTTAATGTTTCATATACTATTGCGGTTACCCTATGTTTCATTCCTTATTATTTTTCTTTTGTGATAGATTCCTACGTAATGTTGTTCTTTATGTGTGACGTGTAACTAACACGTTTAATGTTTTAGGTTGTACTGTAAGCTAGTCAAGACTTAAAGAAGTAGGTAGAGACTATGGAGGCAAAAATCTACGGAGAGGGTATCAAACACACATTTTACTTAGAACTCGTCACAAAAAAAGAAGTAAAAGGGAAAGTGGAAATATAAAGTTGTGTAAAAAGATTCATAACTTCAACATTTATGTAACAACATTTATGCAACATTGGGTAAGAGGGATGCCAATACAATAATTTGTGTTATTTGAACTGTCTGTTTTTTTTTTGTTTTAATATATTAAGGCATCAAATCGTAAAAATAAATCCAATACTTAATATAAATATTTCTTATCTACTGGATCTCACGAACATAAACGTCAAGTTCTTTTCAAATTAAAAATGTTTACGTAAGAGTGAGATGAGGAGTTTACGTGCGATTGACTAAAATTATCACAATTGATTTATCACAGGCGACTGGGCTAAATTTATTGCAATAATTATATTTCGTTTTATCAAAAACATGTCAAAAATTGTACACACAATTAAATTTGTTATAGCTGCATATGTTCTATTTTATTTCGTGATTAACTTGTTTGCGCAATATCTTTATCGACTTTCTTAAATAGATATTTCTCAATATTAGTTTCGCAATAATGTAAAAAGTAGGCATGTAGGTTCATCAATATAATTTCATTAATTAAATAAAGTTATTAAAAGTAGGCATGTAGATTCATCAATATAATTTCATTCATCAATATAATTCAAAGTATGCATGTAGGTTCATCAATATAATTTCATTAATTAAATAAAGTTATTAATTAAATAAAGAAACTAATATTGAGAGATATATATTCTTAAATAGATATCTCTCAATATTAGTTTCGCAATAATGTAAAAAGTAGGCATGTAGGTTCATCAATATAATTTAATTAATTCATCCATTTGAATTCTTTATATGATAAACATTTAATTAACTATGAACAATTAACTACGACGAATTAACTACAATGATACTATTTTAATTAACTATGATGAATTAACTACAATGGTACTATTTTAATTAACTACGATGAACATTAAATATTTTAATTAACTAGTTTAAATGAAAAACAGCGCATTTTGTGCAATTTTCAACAGTTTAAATGTGTTAAAAAGAAATTGAAGCATATTACGATGACATTTTTGAAAAACGGGTATTTTAGATCGATTAAATTAAACGGATTCACAAAACACCTCAGTATCCTGTACTGTGATTTTTTTAAAATGTCATTATGATAAAAAAATTTAAATTTTGTTAAAGAAAATATGTTGATATTGTCGTTAATGAAAATGTGTAACCATCTCCCATTCACTTATTCGTCTGTTTACTTTATGCCATATGTTAAACCAATGAACCAAATGTAAATAGAAATATCATCATTATATATCTATATATATATATATATATATATATATATATATATATATATATATATATATGCATGTACATATAATGTTCTTTGTAAACAGTTATTACTATTACGTCTCAAAATCTATCTAAGTACCTTGTACCTTATTTATGAGAAGGTTTAAAGAAAAATTAATAAATCATAAAACGCTACAAAATATAAACATATAATAATCATACAAATAATATTATTAAGAAAATGTCAAGCTAGGATGTAAGTTATAAAATATCGAAATGTTAATGAAATTGATAAGAAAAATAATTTAATAACACTGCATTGAAAAAATTTTTTTGAAAATTCATAATAAAAAGATGAAAGCATTGATAGCGTGGTATAACGGGAGATATTTTACACATTTTCAGTTAATATTTTGCTTTCAGCTAATTATTTGCCATTAAATACCAAAATATTGTCCTTGAGACATGATTCCATTGAAAATTTGATAATGAAAATACTATCCAAAATTGTTTATCGGTATTGAACAGAGTAGTTTTCAGATCCAATTAATACCATTTACAAAAAATAGTCACTACGTTTAATGAACTACATCAATTATTGTACGGTATAATTGTACATACTGACAAAATTATTATTTGAAAATTAACGTAATAAACAATTTAAAACATAGAAATATTCACTACAAAATATTAAATTAAATACTTCAGTTTAATATTGTCAATTTGGACTACATCACATCGACTGTTAATTCAGAATAGCATTGAATTATATGCGAAAACGTATATTACAAAAATTAAATAAAAATAAACTTACTGATGATAAACGACATTGCTTTTAAATTCCCATGTCTTCCCGCTACAGTGTTTACACTTTTTGATGGAACATGTAACCATTTCGTAATAAAATTAAATATATTGCACAAAGGGAAACTATTTTGTCTCAACTAGGTATACGTTAAAATGCACAGAACAAATAATAACATGCTTTGTGTTAAAATGTAACTACGTGCAACGTGTCATCTCTCACAAAAATAATGTCAAAAATTGACAAACTTTCAAACGCGAAGTAGAACTATGCTGTTTTTAAAATTTTTATTGACTTCTTAAATTAAAATCTAGGTCTTTCACAAATCATTTCTGTACATATCTCATAGTTTAGATAAAATAATGTGTTTTAAATGGTGTTCACATGATATTTATCAATCTTATTAACTTGTTCCTATTAATAACAGGGTGGTGATGTGCCAGATTTCATCAATGAAAATCTCATATTTTTCAGGGTGAAACAGAAAAACGTAAAATGTTGATATATTCTCCAGGTTTTCAAACCAGATACGAGGGGTAATACTGAGAGTTATTAAAATATTCCATGTGAACCATAACTTCTACACGCGACGTAGCCAAATATTTGGTCAATCCTTTATCAAATTCAGAGCTTCGATCAATTCATAATGTATACATCTAGCACAAAGCTTCCGTATGAATTTAAATTAGCTAAAATATAATTTGAATAAATAAAAGGTAGATGTTGTTATTGAATTCAGTCTTTACCTTTTGTATATGAGTAATATTTCATTATTAGATATATTTCGCATATACCAGCTTTTAACTTACCTGTAAAATGTATATGTGGTCGTAGTGATACCAAAAGATTTATTAACTGTTCATACATGCTTTTTATCGTAATTCTGGAGAAGGTATAAAAGTGGTATATATTTTAACTGATTTATGGAAAAAACAATCTAAATATATAAAAGGCAATATCACCGATTGACTAACTTATCAATGCCCAAACTAAACCGCTAATGATAGAAATTTAAAATTTAGAGAAGTAGTTGATTTTATATTGGAGGCATCGTTGAAGAAGGAATGTCTCAAAATGAAAACTGGTGGCGAAATTCGTAGTGAAAAATATTTCTATTGTATAGTTTTACGTGAAACTTGGTATTAATGCTCTTCAATACAAATAATGAAACAAATATTTCAGCAGTTTTCGAGATTCAACTCCTAAGGGAGTGAAAAAGGTGGCTAAATTTGTATGAGAAAAATATTTCTGTTGTAAATTTTTACGTAAAACTTGATTTTAATGCTCTTCAATACAAATAATGAAATACGTATTTCAGCATTTTTCAAAATTCAATGGTGGCTAACTCTGTATGGGGAAAATATTTCTATTGTAATTTTTTACGTAAAACTTGGTGTTAATGCTTTTCAATAGAAAGATATAGGATATATTCTTTGAAAATGCAACCCTTAATGGGGGTGAAAAGAGGTAGTTAATTTTGTACGGGGAAAATATTTTTATAGTAATTTGTAATAGTCGGAGCAAAATCGCATTTGTTTCATACATTTTCTTTAATCGAAACTGTCACCACGCCCCAATTTTACGACTGAAAGTTAAAAATTCGACTGAAGTTAAACAAACGAATCGTCTACGCGAGTGAAGCCTCGGGCAAAAAGCTAGTATGCTATAAATCGTATACCATTCTACAGTTGACACTCGATGTGTTCCGACAGTTATAGTAAACTCAAGTAAACATACGTCTTCTACGATGTAACAGTACAATATCACAGTTTTTTTTCCAAATGAGTAGAATATTGACTCGATGCCCATATTTGTTTAGTACTTTTACGCTATTTACAGCTAGATATTGGTGTATTCAGCTGATTTGTCGACTTCCGAATAAGTTATTGAACAAATATAAACGACTTGCCACTTGTTTTACCGAATCTATATGACACAGTTTTAAGCTTTTTATATGGTAGAAATGTTAGAGTGTAACTTTTTTATTCAGTAAAAGATCGATAAAAGGTTATCAAATGTCAAATATCGAAAATCTTTTTACCCAGTGTTTTATTAATATTAATTTTTAATGTTTTTTTTAACTTTAATATTTCACAATTTGTGTTCTTGTTCGTATATTAAGTGTTCAACGACAAAACATGCGAATTAAGTCAGAACAATTATTCGTAAAAAATCATTTTTACGGAACTAATTTTATTATATCGATAATTTTTGTTTTATAAATCATAACCGGCCTTTGTTATTTTATTACATTTAACGATTTTTAAAATTCAAATTGATTTATCTAATATAGCCGTCAAAAACTTATCTTCTATCACTATGATATTATTTATTCACTTTGTCTATCGTCAATCACTATGATTATTATTATGCTCAATAATAGTATGTGAACACCATTTTTACTTTCTCACGATATAACTGTACAAAGAAGATTTCTTCTAATTTCTATTTTTATTTATTGTCTTTTTTGACTTTTTTCTTTTTTATAATTTTTTTTATTTTTTAAACTTCTCTTTTCAACCCTTTACACATTGAATATATTTGGCGTTAATTTTGTAGAAATTCATTATTCACAATTAAATGAAACTACGTGATGTAGTATTATTTCCACTTTCTTTAAGTTCTTTGCCACAACCTAGATTTCGTTGTATTACAACATCTTCAGGCGGGCTATTAGCAACGATCTTTGCTAATAGCCCACCTGAAGATGTTGTAATACAACGAAACTTAGGTCGTGGTAAAGAACTTAAATAAAGTAGAAATATTACTACATCACGTAGTTTCTTTTCCTTTACACATTGTTATTGATACATTGCCTTTATGTATAATACAAAAGTCACACGATCATCAAAATATGGATATTTCTAGTATTTGGATCCTTCATATTTCTGAAACGATTTCTATGCTTATTTTTAATATTTTTTTACCATAAACTATTTGTATAGACCACAGTTTAATTGAACATTTTCAGTCCTCGAAAAAGGGAATTTTTGGGACCACTCTTCGAAGTCTTCCTTTGAGAAAAACCTTTGAGTCTCTAATGAGAAAGTGTTCGGAATTAACCTGAGTGAAAATGGGAAATTTGTAAATTGACACCAAGTTCCGAACTACTCTACCGGACCTCTACTCCTTTTATCCGAAGCACATCACAGCTATTTTGTTATACCCAAAACATGACTTTTGTGAAAACTTTATTTTCAGAAAATGAAGAGAAGAATACTTGATTATCTCATGTTACAAAACCACTAGAATTTTCTATTTGCATAACTCTAGTTGTTAAGGCGATAAATATCTGAAAACTATTCATCACGGTCAACTTCAATGTTGTGATAGATGTAACACTAATAAATCTAAACGCAAAACTTAAGAGAGTTTTGCGTACCTTGTCATTTTTATTTGTCTAGTAAAGTTATGCAAGAATTAAGCAATTTTTATCACACTAATTCCCATGCTATTTTTTAAAGAAGAACTCGGCGCTTCTTAGTGAAATGCTTTTGACGAGATGGGTTTTTATGGTTCTGTGTCAAGAGTTCGAACAGTACCCTATTGCTATGATAACTTTGTCTATCTGCTAGTGATGTAGCGAATATTCGAAAGATTTTTTTAAATATTCGAATTCGTATCCGTATTTCTAAAAACAGTGCGAACATTTTACAAAATTTCGTGCCAAGTTCATTAAAATTTAAAAAAATATATCAAGAGGATACAAAAACTTATCAAATTTCAAAATTTATTTATCGGAAATTATCTTAAATTAAAAAAAAATATTCATTGTAAAGGTATATAGTATATATTATGTAAACCAAAAAGAAATTAAGTTTGATATAAAGACAAATTTTCTATTTCCTAATATGTATTTATACAATAATGTTTAAGAGAAAAGAAACTAAATAATTTTTTTTATCGCAAAAAACTGCCCCAAATTGTTCTCCAGAATAGCGAATTATAACTTTATTTAAACCTTTGAAACTATCAACTTTTTAAGATAGCAACAAACATAATTTTAACCACACATCATTTTTTTCCGATAAAATAAATACAGCTTTTTTTAAATATTACTTCTTTTTAATAATTAAAACAAAAATAGAATGTTAATCAGCTAATATCAAATTAAAGTAGTAGGACATAAAATTTAAAATATAATAGCTTTAAAGCCTTTTCCGCTTGCACTCTGCTTCTGTGAGGTGTATAAAGAAGACATCTCCACTAAACATACGTTCGGTGAGAATACTCGCGGGATGCGCAACTAAATATTGTCTTGCTACAGGAAAAAGAATCTCATTTTCCGTTTCTTCACTTTTAATTTTCCACACGTTTTCCGTTGAATAAAACTTTCTCGAATTCAGCGCTCTAAGATTTTACTAGCACTTTCATTGGTGGGCTTCCTATAAAAGAAGCTGAGCCAAACAATATTTAATTTTCCAAATGCGAAATTGTACGATTGTTTTCTAGTTATAAAACGAGAAATGTATCTCCAATATATTGATAAATTAAGTTCATCAATTTCTTTTTCAAAAGTGGCCCCTAAAGAAATTAAGGATAGACGGATATATTAAAGCAACTTATCTCGTTGCCAGTATCAAAACCAATAAGTTCTTTTCCATGATCATCCAATCTTCTGCAGTCAGTTGTAGTATTTTATTATTGGCCAATGCATAAAGACAAAATTGTTGTTTTCCAAAATGCATTCTAACATACTAAAGATGCTGTTCCACCTTAGTGTATACTTTTCAAAATTTTGAGATGTGAATGATCAAATCTTTGTTGTAGAATTGGAAGTTTATCTTAAGCTATAATATTTCAGTGGTAAAAATGTGTTGCCATCTTTATATATTGCGTAATTACTACAACAGTTTCTTGTGTTTTAAGTCCCACCTTGACAACCATTTTCATTTTGTGTGAAGTACAGGCAATGTCTAGAATATGCTATAAGGAAATACCTTTTCACATATTCGTGCATACATTTCTAACAACGATTCCATTGATTTTCCATGTTGTCGAAATATTTTCAATTTTTACATTGACTTTTCCTCAGTATGCTACTTTTACAAGTGTACTTGCTTTTAAAAGTGTTATTCTTCTTTCAAATTCGTAATTTCGTGACAAGTTAAACTCTATAATGGCATTCCAGAAGAAGAAACGAACCAGATAGCACCGGACTATGTAAAATACATTCAAATTTCACTAATATTTAATTTATTTATCTTACAAGTACACTAACTACACTTTAACCTAAAACTAGGGTTGTTATTGTAAAACGAAACAAAACAAACTAATAAACATCAGTTATCACTGGCAATAGACACGACTGGTCTATTTACGCTTAATATAAATGTGTGACGTCATGAGAGTTTGTCAATTTTTAATTATGAACTAACGGTATTATATTTATAAGGACAGTATTCGCATTCACATTCGCGAATACATGTGCCGAATATTCGCATTCACGTTCGTATTCGCGAATATGTGAAAATCTATATTTGTTGCACCACTACTATCTACACGTCTGTCTATCAGAGACAATAAATAAATTATAAACTTAAATTTGATACATAATAACCCAAAATCGAAATAATTGAATCCAAAATTTAAAATCGTATTTAAAATTATGTGTAACTAACGACCCCCAGCTTCGCAAGGGTAGGCAAATATTTTTCACGCATTTAAGCGTCCCGTGTCAATGCATGAAAGCCTGCGCTTGTAATTTTGCTTATTTAGAAACATCGTCATAACTTTCAAACAGTTCCTTAGAAAACTACGGCTCGAAGAAGAAAATTAATTTGATAGAGATTAAAATAGTTTTGCACAATAAGCTCTAAAAAGTTGAGCTGAAAAATTATGTTCTTTTAAACGATAAAACGTTTATTATCGATTTTATGTAAAGACTTATGCTCTTGCGGACTTCTCTACATAAGTTTTTAAAATGAGCAATATTTTATACATTGTTTTCGCGCATCTTTAACGCAATATTTTATACATTGTTTTCGCGCATCTTTAACGGTTTACGCAGAGTATGTCGAAAAACCTCCCAGACGGGTGATTTTTCCGCAACTTTTTACACAGTTCGAGTAATTTTCAAAAAATATTCATAAATTATACATTTGAACCCTCCTTCTGTATCCTATCCACTAATGAAAACTGGAATAACATCAGTTCAGTACTTTTAGATTAAATGTAGTTATATGTCAATGTAGTTTTAAAATATTTTTTCCTTGGAAAATAATATCTTAGTATATCTTCAAATTTACATTTTACCTACTTTATATGAATATTTCTTCCTACCTGCTATCTTGATAACCCAAAAGCATCTGAAATTCTTGGTTTATATTACAAGTATCCTGTATACAGCACCAAATACTAATGTCACGTCTAATTGTAATCGCCTTTAAATTAAGAGTAATAAATAGATAAGTTTTTTTAATTTTTACCATCCTCTATAGTATCATTAAAAATATATACATATATATGTGAATGTATATATATATATATATATATATATATATATATATATATAAGTGTGTGTGTGTGTGTGGGTATGTATGTATAGTGCGAATGATTAAACGTTTAAAATTCAAGTTTATAATTCAACTGCATAAACACATAATTAAAAGACATATAATTATTGTTATAATATAATAATAAATCATTTGAAATATTCACTTTTGCATGAAGCAACTTTAAAATGACAAAGAAATTTTGTGAACAAAGAAATTTTGTCAAATAAATATATTCTATAAGTATATTTCATTATCATCACCGGAAACTGCACAGAAATTAGTTGCATTTCTATTGAAATACAGCCGCTTGTCAGGATGCAAACTATAATCTATACATATAATCAAATTGTAACAGAGTGAATTCTGTACAAGGAAAATATTTAAAAAAGAGCTATCGATTTAACATAAAAAACCATTGCGCGTGTCCGTTTCGACGAGCCACTGGAGTTTATTCCTTAATTACGATTGTCTTGGAATGTATAAACTAGGTAACGCTATATATAAATATAAATATCAATATCATCTATCAATATATCTCTTACCGTTAAGGTAGCGTTCATAACAAAGGTATACGTTGCAAAACTGGTCTCCGTGAAATATCCCTGTTTTTAACGGGATAATATACAACCTATGGCCATCCTGAAGGTCATTTCTAAATATTGGTGATAACATTTTTGAAATCGGATTAGTAGTTTCGGAGATTACCTCCTACACCCAAACTTACAAAATGTAACTTTTTCTGTTTTACATGAATTTTTTTTAACAAGGTAACATACAATCTATATGCATCCTGAAGGTTATTTCTAGATATTGGCGAAAGAATTTTTGAAATCGGATTAGTAGTTTCAGAGATTATCTCCTACATCCAAACTTACAAACTGTTACACTTTGATGCATTACAATACTCCTTAATATTTTTTTCCTAGGAGAGGATGGATATAATTTTTTTAACAAGATAATTAATCCGGCGACTGGTATGTACCATTACACAATTGTTTAGGTTGTAAACTAATGGCAGAAATAACCCTCTACTGTTGTTATAAATTGTTTTTCATTTTGATTCCTAATTAAGTAAATTATTCTTCTACCGGTCAAGAAAGAAATAAAAAGGTCAGCTCGATGAATTTTTATGCATACCGTTTCACGATTCGTCTAAACGAGGATAACTGCATTTTGAAATGCCGCAGATTATTTCATTAGTTCGTCGTTGATATGTATGTCACAATTGAAACATAACATCTGACATACATACGTTTAAACCAAAAAAAATACGTTCAGAAGAATACATTCATTTGCGCGATGCAATGAACACAGATGGAAATGGAAATAACGTCGGCCGACTTACTAATTTACCAGCAACGTATGTGGGAAGCCCGAGACACATGCACGAATACGCGCAAGATGCTATGACCTACGTGTGCCAATACGGTCGACCAGATTAATTTATTACTTTCATATGCAACCCAAAATGAATCGTTAATCTGTTATTACCCGGTCAATCATCCAGCGATCGTCACGACATAACAGCACGAATGTTCAAGCAGAAACTCAAAGCACTCATGAACTTCATTGTAAAATATGTCTTCAGAGACGTACGATGTTGGAAATCTTCTGTAGAGTAGCAGAAGAGAGGACTGCCCCATGCCTATATTCTCCTATGGATGGTCGAAAAAATAAGACCGGATGAAATTTACTCAATAATTTGCGCAGAAATTTCTGATCCTGAAGTAGATCCAGAATTGTATGAAGTAGTGAAGAAGAACATTATTCATGGACCGTGTGGCGAACACAATCGGGAATAACCGTGCATGATCGACAACAAATGCTCGAAGCGTTATCCCCGTGCTTTGTTGGCTGATACAATTACAGGCAATGATGGTTACCCTCTGTATCGTCGTCGCTCTGTAGAAGATAAGGGGAAAAAAATAACGTTGCAAGTCAAAAATAAGGATGTCGCAGTCAACAACAGCTGGATTGTTCCATATTCGCCGCTGCTTTCGAAAACATTTAAAGCGCATTACAGTATTGAGTACTACAATTCGGTGAAGTCGATTAAATATATTTGCAAGTACATCACAAAAGGAAGCGACATGGCTGTATTTAGTATTGCAGTTTCAAATAATAAAGATGAAGTTTCACAATACCAGATGAGAAGATATATTAGTAGCTTTGGAGAATATTTTCATTTTCTACACATGAACGTCATCCCACTGTAGTTCATTTAGCTATTCACTTGGAGAATGGAAAACCAGTTTATTTCACGGCAGAAAACGCAGCGCAAAGAGCTGAACGACCACCAGCAATAGCGCTGACAAGCTTCTTTGAGACATGTGCAAGCGGTCCATTTGCAAGAACATTGCTTTACTCGGAAATGCCAATGTATTTTACATGGTATGCGACATCCAAAAAAATTCAACGTCGGAGACAAGGACAGCCTGTACTGGGATACGTGAATGTATATTCAACCGATGCATTGGGGTACATTTACACAGTTCACCCAAGCAATGAAGAATGTTTTTACTTGCGTTTGTTATTAGTTAATGTTTGTGGATCAACTTCATTCGAATTTCTATGAATGATCAATGGTGAATTGTGTGTAACATATCGAGAAGCCTGTCAAGGTTTACATTTGCTGGAGGATGATATTCATTGGAATCACACACTCACTGATGCTGTTATTTCGTCTACTTCGCATCAAATTCGATCACTGTTTGCCATTATAATTTCAATGTGCCTTCCATCGAACCCACATAATTTGTGGAACAAATACAAAGACAATATAGCTGAAGAAATTTTGCATCGAGTACGTTCAACTACGGCAAATCACGAAACTGAATTTTTGCGCAGAGATACACAATGAGATATTGATATCTTTAGAGGATTTGTGCGTGACGATATCCGGCGAGATGTTGCACGAATTAGGACTGCCTGCCCCCAACCGCCTCATGCACGATGCATTCAATCTTGAATTTGAACGAGAACGGCAATACGATAGAAATGCTTTGATTCAGTCCGTACAAAGTAAAGTCCCACTTTTAAATCAGCAGCAAAAAACAGCTTACGATACAATAAGGAAAGCAATTAATGTCGGTAATGGAGGATTTTTTTTTCCTAGATGCACCAGGCGGAACTGGTAAAACATTCTTGATTTCATTAATTTTAGATACAATTCGGGCACAAAGTAAAATAGCACTGGCAGTAGCTTCATCTGGAATCGCTGCTACAATGTTAGAAGGTGGACGAACCGCTCATTCTGCGCTCAAACTGCCATTAAATTTGCAAACAATAGATGAAGCAACGTGTAATATAACCAAAACATCAGCAATGGCGAAAGTGCTACAAAATTGTAAATTAATAGTTTGGGATGAGTGTACGATGGCGCACAAACGAGCATTAGATGCACTCGATCGAACATTAAGAGATTTGCGTACGAATCAGAACCTCTTCGGAGGCGCGATGATTCTACTGGCTGGAGATTTTCACCAAATGCTGCCAGTCATTCCCAGATCAACAGCTGCTGATGAATAAAATGCTTGCCTTCAAGGCAATGATGCCTTAAATGATGCCTTCAAGGCATCAAGTTTATGGAGACACGTGAAAAATTTCAAGTTAACAACGAATATGAGAATAGCATTACAAAATGACATATCGACAGAATTGTTTTCAAATGCATTATTGGACATTGGCAATGGGAAAATTCCTGTTGACACTTGTATTGACTTTGACCTCATTTCGTTTCCACAAAATGTTTGTCAATTCACAACGTCAAAGGACGTATTAATATCGAAAGTGTTCCCAAACATTAGTGTCAATTATAAAAACCATGCTTGGTCGAGCGATCGAGCCATTTTAGAAGCAAAAAATAAGGATGTAGATGATTCAAATATAAAAATTCAGAGTCAAATTGATGGATAAATGCATCCATTTAAGTCGATCGATTCACTTATCGATCCAAATAACGTAGTCAATTATTCAACTGAATTTCTAAATTCATTGGATTGGTAAGGATTACCGCCACACAATTTGCAGCTCAAGGTTGGCTCTGTGATAATTATGTTACGCAATCTGAATCAGCCGAAATTGTGCAACGGAACAAGACTCGCTGTTAAAAACAATATGAAAATTTTGATTGAAGCTACTATAATAATAGGAAAGTTCAAAGGCGAGGATGGGCTTATTCCAAGAATGACAATCAATAAATCCCATGGCCAATCGTTAGAAATGTGTGGAATAAACCTTGAATTTCCGTGTTTCTCGCATTGGCAGTTGTACGTTACGTACTCGAGAGCTAGCAAACCATCAGCGCTATTTGTTTTCTCTCCAGAAGGAAAACCTAAAAATATTGTACATTACAAGGCATTACAATAGTTATGGTCGAAATATTTAACTGTAATTTTATTACATTATATTTGGTTGTATTGTAAACGGAAGATTTTGTCTCATTTTTGTCATTAGGTACGTAACGTGTAACATTTCCGGTAATTTTTAATTTGACTGATTAATCACTTTCGATACATCAAACATGTCAATATATGGAATTTGATAATCCAACTGATTTGAGTTAACCAGAAGGGTTACATTTCCTTAGTCCGACTATAAAAAATGGCGGTACGAAGTTCGCCGGATAATTTTGTTTATCATAAATCTTGAATAGTATCGATGTCCTAGCATAATAAATACTCAATTAAGTAGCGGGATATATATATTATCGTGAATGTTTCAAAAACTGGAATTTTCGATATAGTTTAAAATAAGCGAGTTATGACATATTTATTTGCATTTTTTCCAGTATATCTCTAAAGAATTCTGGAACTCTTATAAGCCATTTGAAACGAAACCCCACACTATGAATAGAATTGTAAAAACTTTTTTCCCGTAGTTAAAGATAATTTCCGTATAAATAATTTTAAGTGTTTTCTATTGAGAAAAAAGTGTCAAAGTAATAAAGTAAATTAACCTACATTTATCCCAATTACTTTTAAGCTTCTAGTCAAGCGGGCTTAATAATAAATGGTCGATGTGTAGTCTTGACTATATATTACCAAATAATAAGACATACAGACATATATATATATATATATATATATATATATATATATATATATATATACATATATAGCTCCAAACTGGCGCACGTGCAGCTGTCTGTATACACGTATACATATTGTATATACCCAACTGTATGATGTGCGCGTTGGACGCTTTTTGGATGGGTAAAATCTTGTGAGTTCGCATCATCGACATCCTGTAATATCAGTATATCTGTAACTATTATTTTAATTGTTTAATTATAGGATCGCTGCGCAGTAAAACAGTGAGTACCAAATATATATAGAAAAATGAATAACAAAAGCAAAGCATTTATTTTCAAATATTTCGTTCAAAAATTTGATATTATTTATTTTTATTTTTTTTATATTTGACCTCTGCAATATATCATGGAATGAGTATTTCATAGTGACTTAGGAGTTATCTTACTAAAGTGACAAAACAGATTTGATAATATTTTTGTCGCGAATTTTAAAATCATAAATTGTGTAAAATTTTATAAAACCACTGCTATTTCATAGTTTTAAGTTTTCACTTCTGTCGGCAACCCCCATTATTGCCTATGACTTTTTTTATATTTTACTACATATCCACTGAGACCTCAACATGAAGCGTTTACATGCAAATAGGTTAAAACTATGGAAATTGAGAGGTTCTGGCATAAAGACGGGCCGACAGGACGAAATTATAGGTATAAGGGTTCTATATATTTTCATTGCAGAACACTAATAAAAAGAAAACGTTTAATTCGTGTCCACGTCTTTATTATTATATGGAGCAATTTTTAACCTTAGAAATCAAAAACAGGACTTACTGGTGAGACAAAGATCAAATTTTAATAAACCACCAAATGTTTTGACTAACTAATTCCATATACCCACGACAGCATATCTTGATCTGTTGCTATGTCACGTTCAACTTCCAATGATGGTAATTTTAGAAGATTTATGGCACATTTGCCCAACTTTGTTCGTCATTTATAACCTTGGTTGGATGCGTGCAATTGTAATGAGCTCCTTATTGACGTCAGAGGCCCGTCTAAGTACTTTTACGTGGTGGGAATGAGGAATTGCATAATTTTATTTCGAGGTTACCTCGAATGATGCGCCGATGAAGCTGAGAACCAAACTTGGTTTACCAGTAAATATTCTTCTACATGTGCCTTTACACCGTCTCCTGTAATGACGTTATGCCTCTAAAGAGGAATACCTCTTTCGCTTCATGCATTCTTTTATAGAGTATTCTACACTAAACGTTACTTCAGATCGCCGTGAGAAAGGCTGATTCGTTTATAAATCCTGGTGTGGCCTATTTACTGGTGCTGGTCGATATTGTGAAATTATATTGTTCATTTCAACAGGAAGAACTGATTGAATAGGTGATTTCATTCCCTTGCAGGTGACATATTTCCTGCCTGTTTAGGTATCGATTATTTATTTTGTCATATTATTACCAGAGTTGCAGAACAAGAAAATATGCCATATGGTAGATAATAGAAAATTTGTCAATACGTAGAACGAATATTTCTAGTCCAAATACTTACTTTGGTTAACTTTGCCAGAAGAAGAAGTAAAAACATATAAATAGTGAACCAATATACAGAGTAAGTTTTGGGAGTCTAATTATTAACGCGCTACGTACATACCCTATTTCAAATGATTGACTTATTTGATTCTATGTCAAATGACCTTAAAACTATTTCGTTGCACTTTTGTCGCGATATCTACGTGTGAACTTAATTTTTAAATTGAGATTTTTGGAAACATTAACTGTAAGGAAGCTTTTGCAACTGTTGAATATTGAAAGTAAACTTGACAATACAGTAAATATTTTGAGTTGTTCCCTAATAAATTGGAATAATGTTATAATATATATATATATATATATATATATATATATATATATATATATATATTTGTATAAGGAAAAATAACCGAAACTTAGGACTAGGAATTAGGAATAAAATTCAATTTTTATTCTGACGTGTACAATTAGTTGTACAACAAAATCAAAAAAGAATGTTCACGAACTGTTTAGAAAGAAAGACAAAAAACTCTTCGAAATACCGGCTTTTCTCACGGGAAAGGAGGGGCGAGCGAATATAAGCATTTTTTATATAAGAGATAAGGGAAATCAATCAATCAACTTTGTCCTTAAATTTGCACTAATATTAATTGTTTTTTCGTTTGATTACAACTACTATTACAAAATTAACCCATATCTATGACTTTCGTCAATGTTTTTTCAAGGGAATGGAAGACTTTGTTTTTGCTTACTTAAAAGTGCTTGTGTGGCAAATGTCAAATAGACCCTTTAAACGCCCTGTAGGGCTGCCGTGCTGGTCTGCACATTCTCATTAACACTTAAGACGCATACATGGAAATATTTATTTGCATTAGGCCGGATGCACGTTTACAGCTACTTTTCCAAGCATATATATATATATATATATATATATATATATATATATATATATATATGTGTATATTATATATATATATATATATATATATATATATATATATGTGTGTGTGTTATTGATTTACATCTTTAGTCTGGCTGGGAAATCGCGAGCGAAATCTCTGTATTACGCAGAACAGTGAATATTTCGTTAGTGATACACCTGAACCTGACAATCACAAAAAAATTAAGATGTTTTTGATGAATTGTAAATATGCTCAGAATTACAGAAAACGTAAATCAGAGGATTAACGACTCCATAAGTTACTAGGTAACAAGCTAACTGGCATTTCTAATATTAAAAGAAGTTATTATTTATTTTTCGAGCCGCATTAATGCTGAAATATTGTTTGTGAAAAACGAGAATGTTATGTGAATGTATCTATCCATCTGCCTGCTCCATAATATCAAGTACCTCCGCAGTGTTGATGGGAAGTTTTAGGAAAATTTCCTCGCTTTCTTTATTAACCTATAATTATAATGACTCTTTTTCCGGAGACCATCACGTTCGCCAGTTGTTAGAATTTCTGTCATCACCTTCTTTTAAATCCACCTCCATCTAATCTAATTATATTTTATATCGTATTCCATTGATGTCTTCTTCTTGGCTAGCCCTACAACCTATTACAGGTCAAGGCTGTCTCGATAAGGTTTTTCCAGCGGATCCGGTCAGCTGCAACGGCCCGCCAGAGTTGAATTTTTACAAGTTTAAAATCATTCTCGACACAATCGATCCATTTTGTGCGAGGTCTTTCTCTATTTCTGGTGCCCTCCACATTGGCAAAGGTCACTTTTTTGATCGTTGTTGTCTTCAAATCTAAAAATGTGCACAAGCCACGTGATACGAAATGATTTAATGACTCGGACAATATTTGGTTGTTTAAATTTTCTATAAATTTCTTGATTAAACAAAATTCTCCATTTGTTATTTCCTTTGACAGGGCCAAATATTTTACCAAGTATTTTTCTTTCAAAAATAAGAAATCTATCTTCATCTGATTTTGTTAAAGGCCAACATTCATGTTACTACCAGCTGCAAAATTATATGCCAAAATTTAGTCAGTACATTTCTTTTTACTTTTTATTTTCTTCAACATAATATTTCTTACTGGAAAGTGTTATATGATATTCACTTCAAATCTGTAAAGAAAACGAAATACTTAATATGAAATAACAGTATTTCACTATTTCTTTTATTTTTGCTTCATCTAGTTTTTGCTTTATCCACTTTTTGCTTGATATAGTTTTTTAATCGGACGTAAAATATTATTTTAGACATTGTTTTCTAATTGTCTTATAAAATCTGACATTTTTATCATGTGTCCACAATGTTTATTGGTGACTTTTTTCAAAATCAAGGCTCTGTGTATTCTTTTGTGTATCTTTTTTTGTCTAAATACGAATAAATTATTAAGTAATAACTAACTATAATTATGCATTTTTAACTTATCTTATATTCTCTTATCTTCTATCTTATTCTTGTCTTATATTCTTCATATCCCACAATTGCGTAAATTTTCTACTTGTTTTCATCAAGGATCACAATTTTTCTAGACCTATCGTAATTTCGTCATTGTACTACCTATACATTCAGGGAGACGTGTAAACAAACCAAAACAATGGGGTGCACATTCGACTGCTCATATTTTATCCATTTTGAAACCAAATATTATAATAATATAAATGTTATATTATTGCATACAAATACGTTCAATGAATTTATAATAGTTTTGCAATTACATACAAATTTTTTCAAAGAGAAAATATAGATCTTCATTTTAAATGTAGACTTTTTAACTAAGTATACCCCGAGCGGGACTTCTATTTTAATTCTATTAGTAAATAATATTTTAGTAAAATGATATACGCGTATTACGTTATATTATACTCAAATAAAATATTAATAAAAAATACAACTTAATTCTTGGAATGATGCATTCCGTATTAGACAATGAACTCACTTGGCCGATGTCGAAGGGAGCCGACTTTACCCGATTCATCGTCACCGACTCGAGCGTGACGATTCAGCGTCACCGACCTGAGCATGACTGCTCAGTTGGTCGTATAGCTGAACCCACTCTACAGATGAATTTCTCGCATTGATATGGATATCACACTTCAGTCTCCTGTCGGTCTTTTTGCACATACCAGCGCAAAACTCGAATACGTACATCCCATTATTATTCCACTATCATATTTGAAATTTGTCTATGAAATTATATATAATATCGAAGTATAAGAAGAATAGATGGTTACTTCACCCATCCTTGTGTAATATGTGCAATATCATCATCAGTCTTCATATTACATACTATGATACATTCTTACATTTCGCCACACTGATTTGGCACAGTTACATTATAAATTTGAAAAGATAACATTCATAAACCAGGTGTATATGTTTAATAAAATTTTTAAAAAAACTCTCAAGTACGAGTAGAACTCTCACTATGAGGGTTCCGTACACACTTCAGCACTTGAAAATATTTCAAATTATGTAGAATTCCTGTTGAATTCTCTATAAATATAAATTGTTCGCCACATAAATGTATTGGATACTATATATTCGACAGGCGGTACAATGGTGCATATTTGAAAAATTATAAGATCCAGGATAAAAGCTACAATGTTCCTATAATTTTCTAGTCAGATTTTACGAACCCTGTTTTTTCAAGATTTTTGGTTAATTAATTTCGGAAATAGGGGAGGAATGCTCGTTTTTCGTATATTTTCAGAATATTTTTTTTAATATGCAATTTAAAATTATGAAAAAAAGTAACGAGCTCTTTCAAATGATACCTTAGGTGACATATAAAAATAACAAAAATTAAATAGTTCGTTTACCCTAAATAATTAAGTAATTCTTATATGAATATTTAAGAAACATTTCAAAATGTGTGGGCTAATAAGATGTATTAATTAAATTTCAAGCCTCAACGCCACTACGCTAAATTTTAAGCCTCTACATCAGTACGCCAAATTTCAAGCCTCTACGCCATTATACCTAATTTTAAGCCTCTACACCAGTACACCAAATGTCAAGCCTCTACATCACATAGTTTCTGAGAAATTCAGCTGTTAAAAACGGACTGAAACACAGGCATATCAGTGATCTTATACGAGTTCCGTTTTTCAGTTTCAGATACGAAACCCTCAAAATTGTGGTGTGCATAAATTACGCCTGTTGTGACATTGATAGATTAACCAAGAAGGTGAAGGCGCAAAAACACTGCACCATGTTATAATGATTCATTATCATAGCAATTTTTCACCCAACAGACGGTAGGTACAGTCGATCAAAAAGGCATGCGCACGCTAAAACAAAGAATGACTGTGCAAGCAGGTGGTTACCTTACATGCGAGGACGTTTAAGCCGACGGGAGTTTTGACCGCAGTTTCGCAGGCGATAAGCATCTTATCTTAAGAATCTCTTTGTGCGCCTCGTGTGACTACAAGTTATAACTAACTGCCTATCCGAGATACGCACGACTCATTACGTAAATAAGAACGCGTCATGCCGGTCGTTGGTTTTGGCGAGGACAAATGTTTGGCACTGAGTCGAAATTTCGATGGTATTTGCTATTAATTAATAAACTTGCTAAGTACGAATATACGGGGGTCTCATACACACTTAGGTGCGTATAAATAATTAACGGTACGTTGTATCTGTATTAAACTATTTATAAATATTAGCATAATTTGTCCCAATGTCAGTATTTATTGTCCAGTATATCTATCACAGACATAATAAATATTCATTTTAAAATATAAGTTACTTTTGCAGTTATACAACTACATGTCATATTCGATCGATCGACTGTCACTCATAAACTGGTAGAGCCTGCTTAGCTATGACAATTTTCCTTTTAATTTCATTATACACTTTGCTATTGTGAAAATTTACATATATTTAGAACTAGCGGGTTAATTAGGTGTGAACACGTAGTTTTAACAAAAATGACTCCTTTAAAGCGTAATGTTTCCTAAACGTATTTCGGTATCAAAAAAGTGTTATACATACCCCTATATTTTTGAAAGACCTTTCCAACATATCCTATAAAATGGAGTATACGATTAAAAATATCCCTGCTTTACATGTAGGGCAGGCACACTAAACAAAATTACAATCTTTCATTTCAAGACTTTGTAGGTGTTATAAATATGTATAACATGCCAGCTATATAGCAAAAATAAATAATCCACGAGTAAAACTGCTTTAACATAGAGACGAACATGGCGATTTAACTACGGAACCCTGAAAAACGGGTATTTTTGTGAAAAATATGTAACATGCACATCTTTATGAAAAATACGTAACATGCCCATGCGCCGTTTACTGTTTATCGACCTGAGCCAAAGTAAAATTACAAAATTAATTTTCTTGTATTTTTAACGATATAAATTATTTAACATATAATATCTTACTCCGAAAATAACATTTTGTTATGGTCTATTGTTAATTCGGCTGTACATTTAATGTACGGAGGGTGTTTAATAAAAAATATGGGTCAAAATATCCAAGAATAAGTGGAACTCGCGCACCGGGTCATATGTACATTGTCGTAAGTACACTCATTATAAGGAAACAATATTTTGTCACTTTTGTAAAATATACCGTACATTACAATTAAATGAAACTACGTGATGTATTATTATTTCTACTTATTAAATTTTTTTACCACGACTTAGGTTTCGTTGTATTACAACATCTTCAGGGAGCTATTAGCAAAGATGGTATAGTATTCCTGGCGGTATAACAATTCCGTACTAAGTTTTGTTTGTTTGGACATCTCTATTTAAAAACCTATACATCATTAGTGGCCGCGAGAAGGAAAAACCCAAGCTTACTCCTTGGAAAATGGCCATAGACTTTTATAACATGCGTACTACTCAGCGTATTTTTCAACATATATGTACCTTTTTCTGGATGATAATAGTCACGTCACACACACCACATTTTATATCTCATAAACTTAGAAGAAAATTCTATTAACATATTATCTTAATTTTACATACAATAAAAGTAATATGTATAACAAGTCGGCAATAAATATAATGCAAACGGAGGACATTTAAATTAAACAAAACACCAATAAACTAGTGAGTTTGGAATAAAATGCAACTCAATTCAAATATCGAATCACATTTGAACATTCAACATAATCAAAAAAATCTATAGAAATTTCTCAGAATTTATTGAACGCTACTATAGAATTCCTGTAGAATATCCTGAGATATTATTAAAAATATGTAAGGAAACATTCTAAAATGGATTGCAATCTTTATTATAGTGTCGTGATTATTTTTTTATCCTCTTCGTTTAGAAGAGATTCATAAGACGAGATAAAAGTGAAAGTTGTACATTGTTAAAATTCTTTATTTGGTAAGATTTCTATAAGTATTTTTTAAACAAATTTAGAATGATTTGTTTAGGACAAGCAACCGTATCTTCCCAGCTCAGTAGTAATAAATTTAATGAAGTTAATATTTTATACTATATCCCTAATTAGGTTGGCTAGTAAGTTTTTAGCCACAACTTCGGGACTTTTCGAGAAATATTCTTGAAACTTCTAGAAGGTTTTACTGTAATGTATAAATAAGCCAAAGTACAGGCAGTTGACAATAGTCAGCGCTGAAGCTTTAAGTGAATTATATAAAAGATAATGGATTTAAATCGATATCAAATACGGATTCTATTTACGAATTTCATCATGGTCACGGTGTAGAGATTGCCACAAATAATATATGTCGATGCGATGAGCGAGTTCACGATGTCTTATGCGACGGCAAAGATTTGGTTCAGAAAGTTCAGGAATGAGGACTACGATCTTGAGGACGGACCCAGTACCGGACGTACTGTTGAATTGGACGTATAACGATTACGACGCCTAATTGAGGAGGATCCTCCACTGATGACTTGTTAATTGGCAGATGAGCTACACTGCAGTAATAGTACCATAGAAACACATTTGCACGAATTGGGAAAAGTTTCAAAATACGGTGTGTGGACACCCGTATAAGTTGTCATCGTATCATCTTCAGTGCAGAGTTGATACTTATATACAGTTATTGACATTGAAACGTAACTTCGGCATCAGTTAGAAACTGGTGAAGTGGGTTACATACGGTAACCATACACGCAAACGTCAATGGCTGGGTTTTGGAGAAACAAGAATTTCAGTATCCTAACCAGAAATAAGTGCCAAAAAGACGATGCTCAGCTGCTGGTAGAATATCAAGGGCCTTATGCATTGGGAATGACTTCCAGAGGGATCTATAATTAGTGCAGATATTTACTGTAAACAATTGGACCAATTAGCTAATAAATTGAGCAATCAAGAGGATCGCGTTTATTTTCTACATGCTAGACCACATGTTGCAAATCGTACTCGTGATAAATTAGAGGAGCTCGGCTGCAGTTCTAGTCATCCTCCATATTCGACGGACATTGTGCCCTCTGATTATCGTTTATTGAGGGTTCTAAGTAACCATTTACGTGAAAAAAATGGACGTTAAAGAAGATCTCCAAAACGACCTCGCACAGTTTTTTCAATCAAATTCACCGGTATTTTATAAGAAAGACATATTGTCACTACCAATTAGATGGCGACAAGTAGTAGATAATAATGATGCATACTTAAATTAAATTTAGTGTAACATATAATTTTTTTAATAAAAATTGTCGACAGCAACTCGGGGTTAAAAACTTATTAGACGACCCAATATATTTAAAACTACCGTATAGTAAGGATTGATTACTTAGACAGTAACTATTTATCGAACAGATAAACTGTAATGTCAACGTATGGTACAGTCAGACAAATAATCCGCACGATATGATGCCTTTAAAGATAATATCTACTTTATATTATTGATTTGCTCATTTTTCCTAAATATTTGTTTACAGGAGATAGGGGCGAAACCTAACTGAATTTTAAAAGAAGCACTATTGAGGTGGTTTTTGATAGGATTGTGTTACAATAAAATAATATTCTGGGGTATAACGGTAATTAAGTGACACATAATGTGAAGCAGGACAATGCATTCACAAATATTTAAGTCAAAGAAAATGTAAAAGAAGTACTAAAATGTAAAATAACCACCGAGTGAGGTTTCGTCGAATAGATCTTTTGATACGAAATTGAAATAGATCCCTTAGACATTTTAATTTATATTTTAAAACCTGCTTAAAAAAGGTTCGTAAAATATTGTATAAACGTCACGTTTGTTTCTATTAGCTTTTTATCTGTCCGATCTGTAACTAACATGCACTTACTAAAATTTAACTACATCTAATAATATTACTCGATTTTCCGGGATAATGTTGCCCTAGATATCCTAAGATATTATACACAGCTGAATTATTTCTTGCAATGTATTTTCCCAAGTGATTTGGCTCATTACTATAAATAATAAAAAGAAAGAAAAAGTGAAGGTTTTCTTTTTTTTATAAATAATTTTTCATGTTTTTCTATTCGAAATAATTGGACAAATCTCACCTATAATGAAAATTATGGGGAAAACGTCATGTCAGTATTTTGCGAATTACCAGCTGATTTTTTTTTTATTATTGCCATTTTATTTTTAAAAAGAGTTTTAAAAACGTTATTTTCCTGGGAGTAGTGGGATTTTATATGATAAATGAATTTCATGATAAAAAATTGGATTTTTATTTTAATTTCGAAATTCGAAAACATTTATCTTCGGAACGATTAATTTTTTTCATATTTACCAAAAACATTTTACGTTCAGAACGACAAGAGGAGGCAAACCTGTGAAAATATAAAAAAATATAGCCTGTATATGTGCAAATCTTAGTAACGATTGGCTAAGTAATTGTCGAGGTATTAAGTAACAAACAAGCAAATAAACTTTCACATTTATGTATTAAGTAAGAATATATTAAGAATGTGATAATGTAATTAAAAACGATGCATACAAATATTTAAAGTTTGACCGTCTTGGCCATTATAATTTAACTGTTCAAACTCATAACCGATTTAGGGTCAACCATTGTCTATGCTATGACAGTTTACCCATAAATGTTACAAAATTGCTTTATCTTTGCGATCATGTTATCCATTCATCGCCACGAATGTGCTTTGTTGGCGCGCGATTTGTATTCTGACAGTGGAGTGGTTAAGTCATAAATTAGCGGTTCGCTTATAACACATATTGAAGTAGCTTTTTTTGCTTTGTGACTCAACGTCTTACAACATCAAATGTCCTGGCTGAAATTTTAGTTTTTGAATATTATTCAAATACAAAAATGACCACATTTCACTATTGATTTTAACAATGCATACTTTTTAAAATAGCGAAATGCGACGGAGTTAATCAGTTTTGATAATTACTATGTTAAAAATGTTTAAATTTTAGTAGAATTTAAAGGAGGCAGGCAAAAATCCATGCCATGTCGGGATCGAGTGTTATAAGAATAAAAATGACACTTTTAAACAAACGAAATGAAAAAATAAGCTCCGTAGAAGTTTTATTTAAGTTGTCAATCATATAAATGGGAAATCCTGTGTTTTTTTTAAAGTAATTTTCCACAATAGTTTTATAAATACTATTTATTCGGAAATCTTTGAACTAGCAACATGAAACAAAGTGAAGATTATGTCTCATTGTATCCTCCGTGCACAACACATATAACTCACGAGTAGGTAATATGAGATCCGCAGGCCAAACAGTTTCGTAGTAAAAAACTACTTTTCCAAGGATAATGTCTGGTCTGTGAATCTCATAGATTTGTGTGACGATTCACGTTAGAAGTGAAAATTCTATGTATGTTATGTACATCTGGTAGACTAATTGTTGCCCGCGACTTCGTCTGTGTGGGTTTTGTAACATGGTCGAAGATACTGATCAACCTATATTTTTTCTCATTTTCATATTTCAATTTTAAATTAAGAGATTATGTTCAACATAACGAACAAATAAAAACCGACCAAATACGAGTCGGACTCGCGCACGAAGGATTCCGTAACATCAAACAATATCAAACTTATAAGTTTGTATTTCCCAAAGACACCGTAAAAAATTTATTTATTACTGCGATCGTACTAAAAATATCCCGTTTCTCAAGAACTACACAACACATCTTATTCGAACTAATTTTCATTGAAAGTTTATTTTAAGTTCCAATATCTCTTTTTTCAGAATTTTGCGCATGTCTGTTGAAAAGTTAGAGGAGAGAGGGGAGCACTTTTTAAGACTTAAGAAGCGTATATCTCACCAACTATTGACTGAAATAAAAAAATTACTTTGGAACCTCTATATCGGTTTTAAAACTTATCTAACCATACCCCAACGCCCATGTACACTCGATTTTTTTTCATACCTCCGTTAGATATATTTTCATACATGTGCCTTTCCATGCATTTCCATACATGCCGCCCCTAATATTATTTCTTCATAATTCAATTATTTAATTCTATAGCGTTTCATAAAATACACCCACCAACCAAATCTCTTCTATGTAAGTTGTCCCGTAAGTCATGAACCAACCGTAAAATGGAGGTAGACCGAGCAATGACTGGTTTACTCACAAAATTTGATCTTAATAAAAATCTCTTAATTTTCGACATATGGATACTTTTCTGACCTGCGTCGATCTTTTGAGACCGTGTCTTCAAATTAAGTCTGATTGTTAATTTTTTTGTAATTAAGTATAGCTGAGTAATAAGTCTTTTAAGTAAATTGAAACATTTTACGACGACTAATACGGTTTTTGAATAAAAATTCAAAAACTTACATTTTAGGATTTTGTAATTGTCATAACAGAAATTTGAATGTTTGTAGTGAAAAAAATGCGCTAAATTTACCAGTTTTATACTGGTAAATTATTTTTAAAAAGGGCGTTTATAATGTAAAAATTATAGTGACAAAAATCTTACCGCTTTTGACCATAAAAAGAGATATTCATACTTAACCACAGAACCTATTATAAGGAAATTACTTGCGTTTCAAATTTCATGTAAATGCATTTTTCTTTATTTGTTTCATGAAATCTATTAAATACTTCTTAGAAATAATAAATGGAATTTAAGGTTAAAAAATTACCTGCTCTCTCTCTCTCTCTCACACACACACAAACACACACAAGTCTGTACAACATTAATCCACACAATTAAGGTGGATTAATGTTGCACAAAAGATTTATTGGTGCGCTAATTTTGGGTGATAATGTGTGCGGCAGCGAGCTTCACCCAAATCTATATTCAATGGTAATTTCAACACCGAATTCGCTGTCCATGCACCAACCAGTAATGTAACTGCAATAACTGATTGTGCAAGAGCCAAAACAATTTAATTTTTGGAGCGAATTAGTGCTAATAGTAGACTGATGAGGAGTGTTTTTCCTGTGCTGCCAGGCCCATCAAGGAAAAACAGACCGCCTCTTCCACTGGCCACCAATTTGTAATTGTGTCACAGGGCAATTTTTGATCTGAAACTAAGAGTTGTTTTTTTGTTCCGACAAATGAACATAAGTCATTAGCATTAAATTGTTGTTATCTCAATAAATCTTGATCATAAATGTTAAACACAGAATGTTGCGGTGTGGCCATGTCACGTTGAATGAGTGCTTCGTCATTGACGGTTAATCACATGTCTTCGATTTATATCAGCGCTTCGCCGAAAATTATATCGTTGCCTACTATATAAATATAGTGTAAAATTTCTTAGCTCAATCCACGGAATTATTTTCACAGATCGTTGGGGTCAGATGAAGAACATATGGTCAAAATGATAGCGAATAATGTTCGTATTTGTCGCGGATGATAGCTGACAGAGGCATCCATCAATGTAATTTTGCAATGTTGATCATTTTTGAGTAAACGAAATATTTCTCAAGCGAAATGTTCGTTGTTTTTCTGAATCCAATGCACGCGATCGAGTAACTCGTAACCGATACTCGATCGCATGCGTTGGAACTTTTTGGAAAATTGCTCATCTGATTCTGATGCGTGCAATTGAGCAACTGGGAAACGACCTGCTTCTTTGCTTGCTTGTCGTTTCACGCTTGTTTACAAAGCTCTTAATTTTTTTATTTCGTGTTCCGCTAGTAAATCTACCAATTGACGAGCATTCAGAAGGCATGGCTATTTTGACAAGGAAAACAACAACTATACAAAGTTTCAACTCAATCCGATGGATGATGTGCGAAAGTTTCGTCGCAATCACATCAACGATGCGCGAACGTATAAAAGGCAAACCCACAAACTTAAATTTTTATATGTAAGAAGATTAAACATAGCAACACTACATACTATCCCTTATTTATAGACCTTAAGAATTAATTAAATTTCTTATTAGTAAAGGCGAGATGGCGCCGAGAATGAATGGAGATGATACAGCCATCTATATTAATGTAAGAAAAATTAAACTAAATTAAATAAAAACAAACAGAGATTTAATGTTATGTATAAATAATAAAAAATCCGCAAATACGATAAAATTCTTTTTCGATCAGAAAATATTTAACCGTCTTTTTAAAAGAACTGAAGACAAAGACTATTGTGAAATCACATTTCGGTTTATAATATAAACATTACTTTACTAATTACAAAACATAACACATCAGAAATTATTTGTGATTTAATAACGTTTCCTGGTTACTGACTACTACTAAAGAACCTGGTTACTACTAAAGAGTATTGGCTGGATGTGTGACATCAACACCCCCTAGCGTCCGCAGCTTTATAGCGCTTCAATTTTATTTATTGGCTGGGTACGTGACATCAGCGCCGCCTAGCGTCAGCAGCTTTATAGCGCTACAATTTTATTTATTGGCTGGATGAGTGATATCAGCGCCGCCTAGCATCCGCAGCTTTATAGCGCTACAATTTTATTTATTGGCTGGATGCGTGATATCAGCGCCGCCTAGCATCCGCAGCTTTATAGCGCTACAATTTTATTTATACGCTTCAAATTGGTAAAACGACCCTGGTAAATTTTTACGTGAATAGTATCAAAATAACAAAAAACATAAACTGTCTTATATTACATCAATTTTTTCCCTTATATTGTGTTTCTAACTACGTACCAGTTATTCCTTTATTTTTATTGAAGAAACGTATTATTCGTGTTTCGATAAAATTATGTTAAATTAGATTACATTGTTTGTCTTGTTATTTATTGTAATGTAGAGGAAAATATCTAAACAAGTGCTTTTATTAACAAATAATAAGATTTTAATTGTCCATGCCCAGTATATATAATATCCTTTTGTTTTCAGCTCAACAGAGTAAGTAAAATAATAACTGTATTAACCATATTAAAACATTTTAGCCAGAAACTATTTTTTAGAGCAGCTATCTATTGATTTTTTTTATCTAATTTCTAATTCAATATTGAAAATCATTAAAATTATAATTTTCTATCGGAGTATTTTTAAAATTTTGTACACAATAATTATCGTGTCATATTTCGAAAATTTGCTTTTAATATATAAAAAATAAAATATGAGTTCGTTACAGGAAAACTGCTATTTTTAGTGACTTTTTTAATTTAAATGATATACATAAAAATAACGTATTTAAAGTCACTCAGACTCAGTTGCGACTATTTTATTATAAAAATTGATTTTAAAAAATCTACTAACAATAAATATATATATTTTATTATTGCTGAAGTATTTTCCTCTATTTTCTCTTTAAATTTATAATTATATACTGCACATTCAACAAACATTTAATAGAACTGTTAATAATAAAAATTTACAAAGCATCGAAAAAAGAAACAAAAAAAATTGCAATTAATAAAATAGAGGTATTATTGTAATTTTTTATCCAATCAATTTTTCATAATAAAATAATCGCGACCGAAAAAAACATTGTTTTTTATGGACATTCTTTAATTATAACTTCAGTAAAATTCACATTTTTGCTAAACTGCACTGATTCTGAAAGTAAACATGACAATATAAATAAGTAAATTATATTATCTATGACAATATATTTAACAGGCACCTTTAGACATTTCCATTTCTGTTACAGCGAGCGCTGCAGTCGATTTCGTTACCCCCACTCTGTAGTCCACACCCGGCCAATACTCAATCTTGGTGTGCATACCTCGCCGCTTCATGGGTTTTTAAAAACAAAAGGAACAAAATTCTAAAATAATTAATCGTTTTTACACAGATTTTAAAATTAATTTTGTAGCTTTCATTCCCTGTGAAACCTCTGTAGACGGTATTGTCTTTTTTATGTCAAAAAAACAAATATAAAAAAATATAAAAACGATCAAATATAAATAAACTTATCTATGACCACAGAAACAGTGTTAGAGTATCACAATTCAATGGTTTTTTGGCTGCAGAAATCTTTCACATGCATTAGCGATAGTGTAATGATGGCTTTTTAGTGAAGCATAGCAAAAATTGGTAGATACAAGTTTTTCCTCTACTATCAATGTTGTCTGTTATAATTTATTGTACCATATTATTATTTGCATAATATTTTTAACTATACATCTAAGGCACATGGTCGTTACATGGTGTAGTTTATGTGTAAATTTAAAGTGACATAGATGCATGGATGTAAACCTTATCACATTTTCGATATATACTAGTGTCACTGAACAGCTTAATAAGTGGTGTCCATTTTAACTGCCCCAGCAGAAGCAAAATGAGCGAACCTTTGCTATTAAGACTTGCCAGCTGGCTTTTACATTATAATTACTTATTTAGTGGGTGCCCAGGATGCCCAGGAAGCGAGAATATGAGTCTTCACTGTAGCTCCCCACTTTTTTCTTCAGAAGCAATCCTATAATTAAAAAAATTTTCATCTAGTGCGCGTTTGAAAAGAGTATTTGGACTCCTGAACCCCCTTAAAAGCGTAAGTATAGGAGACGTGCGTATTTAACATAATAATATTGATTAAACATATATTGTAAAGCTTTCAAAAAATATTCATATATTATAAAATTTACAAGACTAAATGTTTAACATAATAAATCTATTTTGATTTTATTATTTTGATAACATACAAGGATCATAACTATGTCGCTGCAGGTAAAGATGATCTCCTCCGTGGCAATCTCGGTCTTCTTCTGCAAACAAATAAGAAGTTACGTTTTCTGATAAAATAAACAAAAGTTATACTACTTTCAGAAACCTATTTAGAATATTTTTTGTTTTCACTGTATTTTTATGATTGCCCCTTTTAAATCACAAATAAATGATCCACAATCTGCATGTTTCCATACTATCTTTTGCCGCGTGTCTCTGAAAGACAGAAAATAAGCACGAAAACAATTCTGATATGAGAGGATGGAAAATAAATTGGAATTAGGATTTTATTATTGGAGAATCGAAAAAAATCACAATTTCAGCGCTTATATCTCTGAAAATAGTTTGTTGAGAAACAAAAAAAATATATCATTAAACAGTACAACATTTCTGACAAACCAATTTTCAACTCTCTGCTTTTTAATTCTTGAATACAATAGCTTAACAAAAATTATTTAAAATTCATACCTTTTCGTATGCTTTGTTCTTGGAGAATATAGAAGAAACTTATCTAGTCATACGAAACTACCCCCATCTATCTGACATTGTTCATACTACATTCTATGTTCTACGTTAGAAATGGGGGCATAAGTAACGCGACTTTTAACGTAGGGCAACAAGTTTAATATTAATTTTCCCTGGACTTCAGCAGTTATCCAAAATCTTGCAACCAAATAAAATCAAAATCACTTAGTTTTCTTGGTTTTATTGAAATTTAAAGCCTTTACGTGACTTCAAATTCTGTTATAACCCAGAATCAAACACGTAGAAGCGAATAGCCAAATTAAGAATAAATGAACATTCACTTAAAAGTTCGTAGGGTAAATTTTGAGAAAAATGTTCAGGCTTGTTTATTTTACATTAATTAAACGAAAAATTAAAACTAGCCCAATATTTTTTCCAGCTATTGATAAGATATATATTCATAGATCATGAGAGTAAGCAAGAGAGTAAGCTCAAACCTCTGTTGGTACACATGTCAGTCCGCACCCTTGGGATGTAATAATACAATCGTATAACACATGTGTCCTACTCATAGATTAACTACACAGCCACTTTAGTTTCAAATTCCTCGTAACCTAAACCGAATTATAGGTGTATGCGTAAATGGACGATAGTGTAAGTTCAGTGGTGTCAATAATATCGACAAAGATGTCGATAACCTTCGTTTAGTTTTAACATATTCTATTTTTGACACTTTTAATTTTTCAATATAACAAAACCAAAACAATTTTCAATTGGAGTAACAAATATTTAAAAATTAATAAAAGTTACATCAAAACAGAAGCAAATTAAAGCTTTCTTTATTTCATTTACATTGAGAAGAGTTTGTTAAATCAAATGTTTGTTAATCAAAATTTTATTATGACGAGAATTATTTAAGTTGAAAAATTTTAAAATTGTAATCAATTAGTATTGTGTATGAAATTCGAAATGTTTAAAAAATTATTTTCTTTAACGTAAATTTAATTTATTTTATCTTTGGGTATCAGAGTTTAATAAATAATTATTTTAAATGTAAATATTTTCGAATTTAAAAGAGTTAAACTGATTAATTTACTTAATATAGCATAATTATTAAAAATAATTAATCGGAAATTACTTTTTAATTTACATTTTTTTCATCCCGAGTTCGCTACAGAACTCTAAAATGAGCAATGCCTAAAATTCTATCGGTATAAAATTGTATTCACCAATACAAGCCCAATGAATTTTATTGACAAAATTATCGATAAGAGGATTTAACCCTAGCGTAAACTTCAAATAATTATTTTTACACAATAACTCGGTAAATCATGATATTTTAACGTATACCTTCATGTTACGTGTAATTAGGCATATTAGTCTGTAAATTATTTGAAATAATAATTTCTGCGTGTGTTTTTGTAAAAAAATACAAAAAATATGATATCAATTACAAATTACCTGTGAATTGTGCATTTATCTAGATTGGTTCGACCACGTCAGATCATGCCACTGTTGCACACTGTTTCGATAATATAATAACGGATAAATTCATAATCGCCCAAAAACAACGAACACAATTTTCCGCGAGACTTATGTGCGTCCTGCGTTGAAAAAAACGCTTCTAACGGTTTTTATTTCGCTATCTCTTTCTAATACATCATATCGCTATTATACATCATCGCGCTCTCTCTCTCACCTTTGTTCTACTATGTAGTGTAATAAATAAGTCTATGGTTTTACTGCAGTAAAGGAAGTGGCGTAATGATGAACTCCTAGTTTAAAGTTACATTTTTAATATACATTCAGTTTATAGAATATACAAAAAAAAATAACTTATTCAAGCAAAGAAAAAATAACGTATTCGACAAAGTAAAAATTATTATAATAAAAAAATTTGTTTGAAATCTTTATTCACTAGGTACGGACGAAGGGCTGTCAAATGTCAATGATGATCGGTGAACAGTCTAAATAGTTAATTAATTGAGGCTCGCTTGTAAATATCAATGGACAAAAATGAAAATATAAAACTCTAAAGCATATTTTAAACTATGGTCACATTAACAGCCTTGTTGGATATCGAATAAAAATAATATTTAAACATAAAATCACAGCATCCGTGTGCAAAAGAGTATAATGATTTTGAGAAGCATTAACATTTTGATTCTCAATATTATTAGTCTTAGTAATTTGGGTTTTTATCCACATCCCTAACGTATTAAGATTTCAATACATAAAAAACACTATTTATTCAATTAATATTAGTATATCAAAATGAAAGAATTTGTATTTCAATTAATGAGTATAATAAAGGACAAATATTTTTAATGTTTAAAAAACAATTAAAAATAAATGTTATTTTCATATAGTAATCCTAAGTTATAAAAATCTTTTTCAAAGCATTTACAAAGCTGTTATTGCATGAAAGGACACTTGTAACAAATTATTTTTGCACATATGTTAAGGCGGTATAAATGAACTATCAACTTGCCAGAATTCAGTATTTGAGCTATTTCTAACTCTCCGAAACGTCACGTGGAATACATTGTATTTTGAAGTAAAAAAACTTAAGTGTATTTATTAAAAAGATCGATCGCATTGGAACAATTCTGTGTCAACCAACTCACCGAGACAATACGAAAGATGAGAACTTCCGTGTCGCAAACGACATCGTCTTCATGATCACGTATGACATTAAGGTTACTGTTGCTATATCTTGAAAGTAATTAAATAACGCGTTATACAAATTGTACTGCTCGATAATGTGCTCGTGTTTGACAAATAAGAAAAGCATTACAAATATTTTATTAAATATATATTTTTAATAAATAATGAGAATATACTATTTTAAAATAAAAATGACAGCATTTCATTCTTAATTCGAAAAAAGAATCATACGTTTTTTTATTTTTCTTTGTGGCACTTGGTGGTTGATCATTTCATGTACACCAGTAGTTTTATCAGATCCTCCAACAGATTTAATTTTCGATAGAAACTCATATTGTTATTTTGTTGTATTTGCAAATTTCAAAAATGTTTTCACCCTTGGATATTTATATATATAGAATACGGAAGAGTGAAAACGTTTTTGAATTCCGTTCCGTAGCTTTTTAGATAGTTGTTGGCAAACAAATTCATAAACTTATCCTTTTTACTATATTAATATAGAAAACTGAGTTTTAAAACTAATTCAAGGAATGGACGAAAATTATAATTATTAAACATTTCGACTTTTTTTTCACAATTCGCAAAGCGAAACAGGTGTAACGCCAATAAACTATAGTACTAACCTAGATTCTAGAAGATTCTAAGTCTAGAAGACATTAACTTCCTTTTTTCTAGAAACACGATATGTTTCTTGTCATAACTTTTATTTCTATTTACTTTTAGAAAAGGAGATAATATATTATTTATATTTATTGTTTTCAGTATTTGTGAATTAATTGCTTATTTAATTTTTGACATTATGAGTTTGTTTTTTTATATCATTTCGAGTTTGTATTTATAATTTTTTTTTCATAATCCTTTTTACTTACTCAAATTTGAATGTTTTGGGTTAATTTTTTTAATTAACCGTTGGTGTTTTTATTTATAAACTTTTTTACGCGACCCTTCTCGCTTATTCAATTTTTGGACATTTTGGCTGGTTTTTTTATATCAATTCGTGTTTGTATTTATATTTTCTTTACATAGGTAATCTTTTCTGCTTACTAAATGTTGGATTTTTTAGGTTTTTTTTTAAATTACTAATTCGTGTTTGTATTTATAAATTTTCTTTACCCGATCCTTTTTGCTTATTAAATTTTTGTATATTTTGTTTTTTTTATATCAATTCATGTTTGTATTTATATTTTTTACATAATCCTTAGTTGCCAAATTTTTAAATGTCTGAGTTTGCTTTTTTTAATCATCCATTCCTGTTTTTATTTATAAACCTTTTTTACGCGACCCTTTTTACTTATTCAATTTGTGGATATTTTGGATGGTTTTTTTGTATATCAATTCGTGTTTGCATTTATATTTTTTAGATAATCCATTTTGCTTCCTAAATCTTTGATTTTTTGTGTTTGTCTTTTTTTTAATTAACCATTCGGGTTAGTATCTATAAACTTTTTTATGCGACCTTTTCTGCTTATTAATTTTTTCATATTTTGGTTTGTTTTCAATCAATTCGTGTTTGTTTTTACAAACTTTACACAGTAATAGTTGGTGCATTAGGAAAAGACCTAGGCTATATTTCGTCCCGAGAAATATCATTCTAAAAAATCTTATTCTTAATTACTTCCGATCGTCAACAGTTCTTTAACCTACGTACGTTAGTCGATTTACATCGTCTTCTGATTTTCTGTTCCTTGCCAATAAAATTTTCCGAATATTCTCTGGAAGACATAAGTTTAAAATTAGTCCCCATCGACGTATAATAAGCTAAACATAAAACTGCATCTTGATATCTATTGAGAAATTAGTAAATTATATTAAAAAAATAGTTTGAGGTAGAGTTTCTAGAAAAATTAAATAGTAATGAAACGTTATATAAGGCCTAAATAGACTAAACTTTTTTGAAAAAAACATATATAACAAAATACTAAACATATATAATATAAACGACACAATAAAATATTTTTATTTCAAGTAATTAATGTATATTAGGAATGTAAGCTTTAATACTTTCACTTAATACAACACTCGGTAAAACCACACACTTCAAAAAAGCTTTGTTTTTCCAAATGCTTAAAAAGGGCATTTCTAGAAGACGAATTTTTGCCAAAATTGAACTTAAATCTAGAAATGGTTAAGTGATATCTCTGTCCAATTTTGTTAAATTCTAATTAGTTTTACAGAAGTTATTGTGTGTAAAACATTGTTTGGCTCATTTTAATAAGGCAGAAGAATTGTAATTTTAAATTGGTCGCATGCAAAAATAATTTGTTCGTACATGTTGCAAACTTGCTCTAGCCCCCGACATCGTTTGTCAGAAGTAGCAGCGCCATCGAGCACCCCTTTAAAGCTATTCCTTCTTCTTTCTCGGGGAACTTTACGATTTTCTCAACAAATTATTCTATATATTACGGTATTTGGTGATAAATTATATTAGGGTCCTAAATGTCGCTGCTGTGGTGTGTTGGGTTGATCACAAGGCATACGGCCTTTGACGATGCTGCGGCACCGCAGCCATCCGGGTTCGATTCCAGGCTGTTCGTCGAACGGGGCTGGACTGGTGTTGTGGTTGGCTACAAGAGATTGCTCTGGTAGCAATAAGTCCGTCATATGTATCAATTAGATACATTAAAGTAGATAAATAAATTTGGTAAGGTCAAATCATTCCTCATAAAGCTTTCAAGTAACAAACAAACAAATAACCAAACAAAAATTCTTTTAGTAAGGTCAAATCATTCCTCATAAAGCTTTTAAGTAACAAACAAATAAATAACCAAACAAAAATTATTTTAGTAAAGTCAAATCATTCCTCATAAAGCTATTAAGTAGCAAACAAATAAATAACCAAACAAAAATTCTTTTAGTAAGGTCAAATCATTCCTCATAAAGCTTTTAAGTAACAAACAAATAAATAACCAAACAAAAATTATTTTAGTAAGGTCAAATCATTCCTCATAAAGCTTTTAAGTAAAAAACAAATAAATAACCAAACAAAAATTATTTTAGTAAGGTCAAATCATTCTTCATAAAGCTATTAAGTAGCAAACAAATAAATAACCAAACAAAAATTCTTTTAGTAAGGTCAAATCATTCCTCATAAAGCTATTAAGTAGCAAACAAAAATTCTTTCAATTTACAATATTAGCAAGTATTACGGATCAGTATTCGATGTTATTTTGATACACGCTACGAAAAAATGGGGCCAATTGCTTCTGTAACAGTGCTTAAATTCTTAAGGAAACTCAAATATGTTCTTTTTTCAATACAATTATTAATATTACAGAATTTTCTCAGAAAAAGAAGATAAGTAAAAAGTAAAAAATCGAAAGGGGCAGTTTGGAACCGCGCCATAAATATTTCGTGACAATGTCGGGATAACATCATAACGATTGTTTCGTGTTAATAAGTAATTTAATTACCAATCTCTTTAATACAATGATTACGCAGAGTAGTATAAAGTGGACTGCAGCAGGACGCTATTTACCCGACGGGCAACCTACGTAATCATTTTTCTATTTCATTTTCGATGCGGTCGTAATTCTTGCATTTGCTCAGCCTTGGACTTTTTAGGTTTCTTGGATTGCTTTTGATGCAAACATTCCTCTGATTTAAGTTTTCTGTAATTCCGAGCATATTTACAATTCATCAAAAACAACATCATAATTTTTTTGTGATTTTCAGGTTCAGGTGGATCACTAACAAAATGCTCACTGTTCTGCGTAATAGAGAGATTTCGCTCGCGATTTCCCACACACACACACACACACATATATATATATATATATATATATATATATATATATATATATATCTTTTTTTTTAATTTATATATATATATATATATATATATATATATATATATATATATTTATATATATAGTACTTTTAAAACAGTAACAGGCAATGTTATAACCTTAAAGCCGGTTTCGACATGGAACGGTGCGGATCCATTGCAGGCTCCATTGAACTCGAAACAGTAAACTCCATACATGCTCTTCTATCAACAAAGAGTCGAACGGAAAGGACTGAGCGAGTGAAAATGAGCTCGTTCAGCTCCAGTGAACGGAGCGGAGTCCGCATGGACTCCATTTAACTAGAATAAAATTACATAGTGACGCTTCCACCGAGATAGAGGTGAGCGGGGCGAATTAAACGAGTAAAAATGAGTAGAACGGGTCCGCTGTACCGCAGTCTCGCCGATTAATTAACTTTGGAACAGACTCGCCGCGTTCCGACCACTCGCACTCGTCTCCTCGCCCCGTGTCGCCCGCCCGCTTCTACCCTCCCCCTGCGACGCGTGCACTGGCGTGCGCATAGTGTCGAGAATATTACGCAAAGCTAAGCGTAAATGGCGCCAAACGCAACTAGCTATCATAAATATTAGTAGATTTTCATTGCGTGCAAAGTTGAAAAATTTTATGTGAAGAGAAAATATAACAAAAAAATACATACACACACACATATATATATATATATATATATATATATATATATATATATATATATATATATAGTAATATTAAAATTAAAAATCAGAATAAAATGAATGAACAAAGCCGAGGCTTTGCGTTGTTGTATTGAATATTTGCGACGTACAACTATTTCCCAGCCTATATTTTCATAATTCAAACCGTTTATAGAAGCTATAAGACAATACCCATGTTTGTGGGATGTATCAAGTAAATACTATCGAGACATAGACTAGAAAGACGATGCATGGAAATCGATTATTGATAATTTGAAATTGGCTGAAACACAAGACGGTAAGTAGACACTTTTTATTAAATATTTAAATTTATTTAATTCAAACAACAGAATCTTGAAAGGTTAAGCTGCCTGAGTCGTTAGAATAATTGCAATATATATTATGTATATTGAAAGCTTGTCGTGTAGCTCGCAGTCTATCAAAAGCCATGTCAGACCGTTGATTATTTTGACAATCTAAAACCGACAACGTGGACAGTGTAGATAATTGTACTGATAAACAATTTTGGAACACGCACGTTGCTTTTATTATATGATTGGCCACTTCAAGTTTGCACTCAAGTGGTCGACGGTAGACGCACCATCTACTGGGCAATATGCCAAATGCATTTTCTACTACATTTCATGCTCGGCTGAGGCTGTAATTCAATGATTGTGCTTGGATATGGTCTCAGTAAATTTTTGCGTAAAGCAAACGCCTTGTCACTTATATACACCTAGGGTACTATGACTGAACTATTTTCATCTAAGACGACCTCCGGTAAATCCAATTCATTAATTTTATATGACACAGTCACTAAAACGCCCCAACGACCCAACATCAATAATTATAAAACGTTTATGTGCGTCAACAACTGTCACTAATACTACGGAATTAAATTTGTTATTGTTAAAAAATTTGCTTCCTGAATGTGAAGGGCTATTAATAGGTACATGTTTTCCATCGATTGATCCGAGACAATTTTTAAACTGCCATATTTTTTCAAAGGTTTCTATGTTTTCACAATTCTGCTTTATAAGTTATTTCTTATAAATAGATTGTAATTTTTTCCAGAGTGCAATACATGTATCGTAAAGTATTCTTAAAACACTGACTACACTCATTTGATAATTGTAGGCTATTGTTTTGAATGAATAGCCTGAAGCCAAAAACTGAATCAAAAAAATATATTTAACACTAAAATAATACATATTTAATTCATTTGTTTTCATTTATACTTAAAAATAAATAGGTTATTATATGATAAAGAGGTTGTTATACCTCATACAGATAGAACTGTGACAAGGGAAAGAAAACCAGATACTGGTTTAACTGAATTATTAACAGAAATTGAACAAAACCCTCAAAAAAGGTAAAAATAAAGACGATATATAAGGAACACTCAATGAGAAAAAGACGCAATTGATTTATTTTCTAAAAAGTATGGCGATAACTATAAAAACGATGCCGACGTGGATACAAAACGTACAAAGAAAGAAATATTTGCTATCGTCAGTGACGCTGAGGAAAAGTTGGAAATTTACAGTGTATCCATGACACCAGATACTGGCAACATTATTACAGCAGGACCATTACATTCTGCCAATTACGAATATAGTACATCGTCATATAATACGCTATAAATTATTTATTATTTTTTTTTGCTTCGGTACTTTGATTAAAGTTTAATGAATAATGTTTCACTTCTTACCTTAAGCAAACAGCAAGTTTTTCTTGAGAGATATAGTTTACAATATCGACCTCTGTTCTTGAAATTGTTCTCTGCAAACCTTGTAATAGTTCTTAAGTTTCTCATCATCTAAATCTTTGAATAGTTTATATTCGCCTTTCAGTATTCTCTCTGTAATGTGTCTGTTTAACCAAAACCTCCCTTTGGCACGCTTTTTATTGTACGCATTACACAATTATACATACTTTTTCCTTCTGTGTCACTATCACTATCTTCACTTGATTCCGTACTTGATATCACAAGCACAAAACACCTCCACACTGAACCAGTAAACAAACTCCAACGGAACTCGCTCATTGTGAAAATTAAACATTCATTTTCCATTTTTTATTTTCCGTCCAGCTCATTCAGTTTATTACTCTCTTTCAATTCTCGAAGGCAATTATCAAAACTCTTTGTTAGTGGAAGTGTGCACCTCCACTAACAAAGAGTTTTGACCTATTTTAGCTAAGCAGTGTCAGTTCTGCTCAGCCATTTCCCGCTCGTTACCCTTTCGCAGTGGAAACCGGACTTTAATTCGATAAAACTCTTTGTTAGTGGAAGTGTGCACCTAGTTTAGCTAAGCGGAGTCCATTCCCACGCATTACCCTTTCGTAGTGGAAACTGGACTTTAATACGACTTCAATAATAATCGGATAATTGTCCAACAGTTAATAGTGCCTATTTCATTATATAACCTACTAACACTATAAAAAAAATTACATTACATCTGAAATAAAATCATAGAATATATCTGTATATTTATTGTTTCTTTGGCGAAGAACTGCGTATTTCCCGACATTACACGAGGTAGTTAAGTGTGAAAATTCTTGGAGATACAATAACTAGAAGTTTTATAGACTTCGAACAGCGAAATGGAAATTTTCCGAAAAATTTGTGTAGTAAATTAATTTCCATACAAATTGTATTTTACTTGTTATAGTTTTTTGACTTACCTAATCGCTATTTTTCTCACCACTAAACATTAAGTATGGGAATTTGAAAAAAAAATATTAAAGATAAATAACTGTAAACTACGAAAAACTTTAATAATTAAAAAAAAACTACGTAAAAAATAATTTGTCTTTTGATACAGGTTTGTTAGTATTAAAAGTACTTTTGAAATCGATTTCATTTTACTAAAACATTCATACGCGGCACTTATTTTTACTGAACATTGGTATATTATTTCGCTTGAGGGGGCATTTTTATTCTCACTAAAGGGCACTTATATATCCGAACAATATGATCTAATTTTATCGAAAAGAAACCCCTTTCTAAGTAAAATGTACATATATGTATTTCTTAATAAAATGAAAAAAAAGCTTTTTATGTTTCTATGTAAACAAAATTAAGGAATATTTAAATACGATACAAAGACTCAAGTTGATATGTTTCATTATTTTGTTAAATGCTTTCGTGCAACGCTGATAGACAGATTCGGCAAATTTACGAACGCCAGGTGGTGTTGTAATCGTGGATCTCACAACCTATCATGATTCTACACTTTTGTATTCTTAGCCTAGTCTATTACAAAATTTAGTCTTAAAATTTCGTATGCTGTATTTTCCTGCAAAAGAAACAAAGCGCATCGTGGGAAGCTGACAACATCTATTTGATATTATTTTCACTATATTCTTTCACAAAGCTTAAGAAAAATAAAAAAACGGATTTAACGCTTCGGTTATTACCCCATGTTGATTTAACCCATGTGCCAAACTTTTTTCACGTTAATTTCGATTTCTTTAAAAAAAGTTGTGTTTCAGAAAAAAAAAGATATGCAACAGCAGCATAATTCCGCAATTTGCACACAGATGAAACTATAAAACAAAAACGAACAGAGTTTTGGAAATAACATTCTGATAAAATTAATATCAACAAAAAGCATCCGTGATGTTATTAAATACAAGGCCACGACGTTTACCCGTTTGTGGTCTGGACTAGTACTAACAAATTAAGATATGAATTTAATGCGAATATGATAAATTCTAGAAAGATAAGATGGAATCACATTTCATGAAATTTTGTCATACGGTTTGCTTTCAGAATTGGTGGATCCTCGACCATCGATACCAATGAATTTAAGAGATCATTGATCACATTCCATTAGTGCTAAGATTTTGAAAGCGAAAGACTACAGATAATCGGAATAAAAGTTTGTCATAACAGGGCACCGACACTTCCAAAGTTTATGGCCATTTCTTCTTACAATTTATATTTGCAATATGAAAAAAAAAACAAAATACTAATGATTTGCTTCATTTACTATGATCGTGATTACTAAATGAAAAGATTTTACTGTAACAAATAAATTCCAACGTAAAACAAAACTGTTTGATGGTAATATTTGCGTAGATATATTTAATTTTAATATATATATATATATATATATATATATATATATATATATATATATATATATATGTTATTGCAGTGTAAATCGATGTGGTATATTGGATTGACCACAAGACATACAGCCTTTGACGAAGCGGCGCACCGCGGGGATCCAGTTTCGTTTCCCGGCCGTTCGTTGAACGGGGCTGGACTGGTTTCATGGTTGGCTGTAACAGATTGGTCTCGTAGCAATAAGTCCGCCATATGTATCAATTAGATACATTAAAGTAAATAAATAAATAATTAAGTCAATAAGCTCAAGAAAATGGCTGTGAAGATATGAATTTATTTTATTACATACATCTAAACTTTTGAATTATGAGTAATGAAGCAAAATAAAACTACTGTAGAAATTTCTGTCATGTAGTCCATACGCTAATCTTTATAACAGAGGTAGGAGTCTATAAAACACAAATTATTGTTATATTTTTTGATAAAAGCGCCATCTTACAGCCTAATACAATTTTGTAAGCGGTTTATGATTAGCAGATTACTATATAGTAATAATATTTACACCCACCCGGTAGGTGGCGTTAGAACATAATAAATTTAAATTATTATGCTTAAAATATATACATCTACACCATTTCAGTGTTTTTCAAAATTTACGCTATACTTTATTAAATGTACACATACATGTCTTAGGTAAATATATTTAATTATTCGAATTATAAAATACAAATTTATTGAAATATTAAGTCATAAAGTTTAAAATATGGAAACGGCAATCGGGATAACACAACCATATTTACTAATGACTAATACTATTTAAAATAATTTACTAAATTTTACCCCAGCGTTTATGTTAATATAATAAATTCAAATATTTTCTTGTTTTTCTAAGATCTTTCAAAAACACCCCCTTACAGTGTTGTTTATGGTGTTACGAACTGTCAAATTGTCCCTTTATGATCATAATCTCCCGGACCGAGCTAGGGAAGCAGACTTTTTATGGAGGGGGCGGGAAAAATAAGTCATTAATTTTAACAGTTAAATATTATCATAATGAGTTTACAAAGTTCAGTTGATATTTGTAAGGATGTTTGCCGCGGATGTGCTAAGACTGGGGATCAAATGATAAATGTTTTCAATAATGATATTAATCTCACTTCATCAACTTTTCAAGAATTTTTCATGTTTCTTTCGTCGATTCAGGTAAATATTTGTCGAAACATTTATATAACTAATTTTGTTTTGATATATTATTGTGATATAATTCTCTGTTTTAAATTGTATTAAACATGAGCATTTGTAACGTTTGTTTTCATATAACAATATATTTTCGTGTTCATCCATAAATATTTTTAATTTTAAATTGTACGTCAAAATATAAGGTTTTTTATTTAAAAATATTTATTAAATTTCATTGCAATATTTTTTAATTTGGTAATATTTCGTCCAAAACGTTGCATCATAGATAGAATTGTTCCTCTATTATGTAGTATATGTATGCATTTCTCCTATGCACTTTGCAAAGATACATACATGCACAGTTGTTCAGGTGCCTTGATGTTATTTATATCTAGGTTTGATTATTGATTTCTCTGTCTCCATGGTAATAATCCCCTGTAATTGTCTGGGATGGGAGCTGGAACGATTTGCATTGCTATGAAAACATACTTTGGCCGTCTGATTAAATTAATATGCCATAATTGTATTCTGAATGCTATTTTTGTATTAAATTTTATGATTTAGGATGTTTTATTTTGCATTGATGAATTTATGAAAGTGATTTTCATTTTAAATTTTGAACTATGTGAATATATAAATACAATGACGTTAGATCTATTTCAATAATACACTTAATAAAATATTTATCTATTATGTAGTATATATGATGAAATTGTTCAATAGACAGTTACTGTTAGATATATGTAATAATTGAAGGGATGTAGTCATTATATTGATTTATATTTTTACAATTCATGTGTGTTATCTTAATGAAAGTGGTTTTAAATTCGTTTAGAAAAATTATGTTTAATATTATAAAACTTTTATTTAAAATTGTGGAAAGATAGTGTAACAGAGCTACCAAATGGCAAAATAAATTTGAATTGTGTTATGAAAGCAACAGGTTCCTTCTTTTAATAAAATTTTCTAACAAACTTGTTTTGATAGGTGCAAAATACAAACATTATGAACAAATTTTTTTTTTCATTTAACAGTTCATCAGGTATATGGAATGCGAAAATTTTACCAATTTTTATTTAGTAATCTTTTATTGTTTGTGACTATTGCTTTTTGTTATTTAAATAAAGTGTTGCTGTTTAGGGTTATGTATTTCAAGGATTTGAATAGAACTGTATTGTTGTGGCAATGCTGTCCATCCGTCTATCCATTGTATATTCGAAGTTTGCATCTTATAAGCAAAATAAAATAGGGATTTGAAATTTACATATAATATGTAGTATATTTAGCCCTAAACCCGAAATTGTATTTACTAGTATATACAATTTTATTTCAAGGTGTGCCTAAGCGTCAAAAAAATTGTGACTGAGTTTGTGGATAAGATATAATTGAAAAAGTTATTTGAATAGCCTACAAAATATTACTTTAAAAATTATATTTAAAATTGTTTTTCATAACAAAATTGCTTCAAATTTGCATTTTTAGACTTACTTTGTTACCAAATCTTTTTTGATAACCCTAATATTTAGGCATTTAGAATTCCTAGTCGGTATTCCTAATATCCTTTATTTAAATAACAAAGTTTAGGATTACTTTTAAATATAAACGTTTGTAAGTTAGGAGTAATACATACATAAGTTTTTTTAGTTTTCACAATTCTCTATGTTATCATCAGTTTAAAATATAAGGTAAATAAGTAGATTTTGTACATAGTGATAGCCTGCGACTTTGTCTGCATGGGTGTTTTACGTTTTTCCTTTGATTTTATTAAATTTCGATATGTTAATAGTTTACAGTGTATCTGTGTTTGATGTTTTATTATTTACCCATAGCAAAATATATTGGTTTTCTGGAGTTCTGACTTTAGATAACTCTATGTATAATTGGCCATAAGAAAAACGTTCATGTTTCAAATTGATACCCAAGAGTTTGAAAGTTTACCCCTGGGACTTGTTCATTGTGAGATCAAAGGATATTTTCACCGGAAACTGCAACCGCTTGAAAAGAATTGGTAAATTTGTTGGGATCACAAGAATATGCAGAATATGGGCTAACTGTCCGGCTGCAGGCTCAGTTAATGTTGTTGCTTCGATGATATTGTTGGAAAAGTTCGGCCTTGGAACTTGTTTATTCTGAGATCAAAGGATATTTTACTGGTAACTGCCAACGCTAGAAAAGAATTGGTAAATCTGTTGGGATTACAGGAATATAATAATGTGGGCTAACTATCTGGCCACAGGCTTCGTTATTATTGTTACTTCAATGATGTTGTTCCGAAAACCTTTTATCAACAGTCTTTCTACACATACACATATTAGGTGGGTTTAATTGCCCTTTAGCAGAACCAGTGGTAGTCTGCAATACATTTTCAAAATTGGGATGTATTGCCTGTATCAAATGCTCTGATTTATGATCGATACAACCAATCTGTTATCAAGTTTGATTTTACGCTGCTAACATTTGCTTTTTGAAAAGTGAATTTGTCTTCTTTAAGCTTGAGCAATCGTTGCGGAAAACTTTTATCATTGTTTTTGCTTAAATTATTGCTGGTCGAAAGATACTAACAGTGGTACCTTGAAAGTGGAACGTGCGGTTTTTCCATTATTTAACATTTAACATGGTTGTGACAATCCACGTATCGGCAACTGTCATCACTATTTTCCCCGATTGTCTCACCTTTACCAGTAGTCGATTTGTGAGGAGTATTGTCCAAGGGCCCTCTGGGGTACCTAAAAATGTTTTACTCCACTTATTTATTACACTGCCTACTACAGTATCATACGCTGGTCATTGATCAGTGGAAAAATTATCATCATTGAAAATTTTCATTGCCAAAAACTGCCAACTCATTTATGTCATATGGACTTCTCAAAATTGTCTATTTGGATGAAACTTTCACTGAATTTTGTCATCATTGAAGGGCAAAGTTAACTTCTGATTTTGTTGGGCAAATTTTGTGTGTTATGTCTTCACACAGATTCTCTTTGACAGATTAACACAGTTTAAGTGATTCACAAGGATGGCAAAATAATAGCACTAATATAAATAACTCCCTAAACTTTCTCTTAAAAGTATTTGAACAGTGGTTCTAATTTTCAAGTAAACCTGACACCCAGCAAACTGTTTGATATACTTTGACCAACTCCATCCACAGTTCTTAAGTGCTGAAATATGCTCGGGTCCCGTACATAACGAAGCAACATTCGGAAATAGAATCGGAATGATTTGGCAGGATGAACAGTGGAAACATTTTCCAAAGCAGGATTTTTTTATTCCAGAATGCGCATCGACATCTCGGCTAAATTTTTTTCATGAGAATTTCTTGTTGTCCGAAGTAGAATAATGTGGAACTTCATGTCGAAGTACAGATTTTGTCATTAGATAAAGAAACACCGTGTGAGTTTTTTCAGTGGATTTTTAACTAACAGAGGCTGGTATCTGATATGATCTAGTGAAAAGTATACTCATTGTTCCTTTTCTACATTTAAATTTCATCTGACATATTATTCACATATTTAATGGCTTGCACAGAATGACGATATTCTATATTAATGGGTGTGTGTTAAAATTTCGACTCAATGTTAGTATGCAATGATCCATCAATTATCCATCCATTTATTATGTGTTAATATTTCTTCCATGAATATTTAATGTGACAACTTGACCACTATTATTAGTATCGTGGTGTTGATAAACAGCATATTTATCCTTCATCATCCATCACAATTACCAACAACGCTGGGTTATTTTCTTTTTTTGGGTAGTTTAGCAACTATTCTGTTCTCAATTACGTCGGGTTGTATTCTCCTTTTCAACCGAAATAACATATGACTTTGATTTTCCAAAAATGGTTTTTTATTCATTTAATAATTTTTTACAACTAAACAACTAAAAAAATTAGGAGTTCAAAGAGCGCTAGCCGGGAAAAGTTCTAGTTTTATTTCTGTCCATTCAGGATTGCATATTATATAAATAAATTGGGTCATTTACTTGGTATCATGTACTTTTTTATAGGCCTATTTATGTTCTACGATTCTTCTATCCGTCATTTCTATGTATCTTTTTCTGCAAAGGCTGCTTTCTGGTAAGAAGTAGTCTGCTTGATTATTTTTACATTCATTAGCTCGTTTTTGATACAAACCCCTAAAATATAGCCTGTGTTTATTCAGAAAATCTGGGTTACTTACCAGTAAAAGAATTTTTTTAATGGGATCAGTGTTCCCGAGATTAGCTCTAACAAAAGTACAAACAAATTACAAATTGTATTTCTTTATTATGTGACTAAAGAATGTGGGTGAAGATCCTCGATATTAAGAACTCAACTCGCCTTTACTGTTTTTTCTTTCTTTTAATATCTGGATCAAAAAAATCTGATTAATCTCCATAATTTGATCTATCTATAGAATCTGACACATTTCTAATCTCCATATTCTTTGTGTTCAATCTTAATTCTAATTAAATTGTTTTCTGTTTTTCTTCTTTGTAATGGATTTGCTCATTTGTGCAAACTCGAGTTGCTGTCCAAACCTATTGAGAACTGCTCATTAGAGCAACTTTTCTGAAATAGTGAATGTATTTATAAAATTGTTATTTTAGGCCATTGTTTCAAATTTATATCAACTCAGTGCTATTGGAAGTAGTCAGTAGCAGAATTTACTAGGTAAATTATCACCGTATATAAAACAATCATGGCAGGAAAAAATTATATTATAGGGGTTGCAAAAAATATTTTTTCATAATTTTATTTGTTATATCCCCAGAGATATACTGAAAAATGTTCAAAAATAATGTTTCCCCCATTTCTGTGGTTACTGAACATAAAATTATAAAAAAAAAGTTTTTATGAGCATTGGCAAAGGTTGTACAAAGATTAGAGTGACGATTCTAAATGACATAATTTTTGAAATTGGCATACATTTTTACGCTTGTGAAAGATATAGTAGACACTATATTTACATTGTCATAAAATCAGTGTTTGTGTATAGTCATTTTTAATGTTTATAAGTGCCTAAATGTATACAAAACCCTTGTAGTGCGAGTTCTAGTCGTATTTGACAGTTTTTCCAAATAAAGTTTTTTACCTTATTTCAAAATTGAACTTAAGAAAATTCTTATAAATCCTATTCTTTTGATAATGTGACTTCATTTGGCACTTTCAGTCCTGTAAATTAATTTCTATCATCATATTTATATGACCTATTTTATTGGCAACGAGCAGATTTCTGTAGCGTCCTCTCAAGGAACTAAGCTACAGCGGAATTTAAAGATATTTTTTAACAGCTTATTGCCTGTATTAAAGGTTTGGCTATAGTTTTCAATGTTTTGAATAAATTATCTCATAATTTCGGTATTACACATGTATAAAGCCACCAAAAATACTATCAAACCTTTTTATGAGGTTAAATAATATTGTAAAGTTTATATAATAACAGGGTTCAAAGGAATAATTATCACTGATAATATAGGTTGTTCAAGATAAATATAGGTCGATAATTATCTTGATAAATATAATCGAAAATATTTAATTTGTCACTCTTAAATTTTTTAATAATAATAATATTAAACGACTACATGCATTGGAACATGCCCCACTCAACATTATTTATATTTGGGGTTTCCCCATGTTGTGTTTCGTATCTGTCAAACTATCAGTCATTCTTCTTTTGTATTTGTTATTGCTGTAACTGGCAATCATTCTTCATTTGAAACTTAGACCAGATTTAAGCTTTACTTTGAATTCAGAATTTTCTGACTCATACAATTTTCAAACATTTGACGCAGTTGAGAAGGTTGAGGATGATATTCTACTCATCAATTTTTTTAATTAATATGTAGTTGATTTTTGCTTATTTTGTTTGAAAAGTTTTTAATTGTGAAGTCATGACCAAAATAATTAAGATTACCTTGGTTGTTAAATGTATATAATTTGACTAAACTATGTGCTTTGACGTAACTGTTGATAGATAATACCAGTTAAATTACGGTCGATTAACGCAAATTTATTTTATAATTATAGCATAATTCTTGAATAATTATCATGATAATTCTAGCGATAATTATTTTCATAATTTCTTGTTAATTTTTTGATAATTATTTTGAATTTTTGACTTTTAATTTTTGAGATGCCGTTAACCTTACTAAGACTGAGAAAGTACTACATTTGTGTGCACGCATAAAATGTTAATTTATATCTGATTATTTCTCATGAGTTTTTAATTAACAATGCATGAAATAATATTTTTTCAGGCATTATTTGATTTTTTTATACCTGAAAATGAACATTAGAGCTTGTAATTATTGTGGAATAGTCCTGTGAATAAAATATTTAAGTTGAATAGTCCAAGATCAATGAATTAATAACCAGGAAATAAAGTGATTGAGTAAATGCACACAGGCATGAAATGTGAAGATGATTTCCCCAGTTTAAAAACAGTTTCCCAATGCGTCCTAAGTTTGCCGTCAAAAGGAAACATATGAAAATTCAGCTTTCGTGTTCGTAATTACTGCAGTGAGAAACACATCAGTAACATGTCCTCTTTTTTACTATTCAAAGTGTATATATATATATATATATATATATATATATATATATAATTTTTTTTTTTATTCAAAGATTTACTTAAAAGCTTTACACAAAAACACTCAGCTATACAAATATTCAATTATTTGTCAGACATTAGTTGCATAATGTGCCACTAATGCCAGACCATATTTACTTTAGCCCAATATAATTTTTAACCTAAACAATTACTCGTAGTCAATAGTCAAAGATTGAAAAGTTTTTCTATTCGTATTTTTAGTATTTATAGCACTGCCATAACAAGCCCAATTTAGGTTTGATACTATTTCTATTCATTATGCCCCTCAACAATTTTGGCACTTCCTGTAGGCTATACTCTGTATCACAGCACCGATTGTATTGCCCTTTTCATAGTAACGATAACAAAAAACGATCGCTGTGTTTACCCTTCAGGATGTTATTATTGAAATTATAGCGAGTCTGAAACTATTGAGTAAAGGCAGATTTAGGTAGAATAATTCAGAATAATTATTTGATAATTTATTGCCATATTTAACCTTTTATCACATTATCGTTCTTTCTTTTGATATTGAGTGATTTGATTACGCTTTATTTTACTATCAGTCTTCAAATTATTACAATTCAATTAACATGCGTCTCTGAACTTAAATTTTTGTAATCCACAATGTCATTGAAATGACATCAAATTCAAATTAAGGAAAAAATAATTTGTTCTGAGAAAAAAAGGAAGTAAATATGCTAAATTTTTTGACGTATTTTTCACATTAATATTGCATTTTTTTAATATAAAGAAGTCAATTGTTTGATTTGTCAAAAAATTGGTATATACAATATACAGCACATAAAATCTAAACTGAATAGTAGTGGATCAAATTTGTCAATATATTTTTTAAATAGTGTTGACGTTTCATCTCAAAAGTTTGATGTTATTTACATAGAAAAAATGCAGACTTATTGATCAACAGAATTCTGGTAATTCTCCTTATACTTTTGGGGCAAATAACCATGTGCCATGAACACAAATGAATCCGCCGTGTACAGAGAAACACAGAACAGAGAAAAAATGTTATTGTCATAATAATATTAATAATGAAGATAAGGTTATTTTTGTTAGCAATTCTTTACTCTTAACTTTCAATTATAGTGATTGTTAAAAGTCTAAACAAACACTGTTAAAAGTAATCAAGATGATGAAATTTAATAAACACTTAATGTCAAATTATTTCGGACAATTTTCATTAATCAATTGAAGAGATATAGGTAAATTATTTTCCTTATTTGTGTAGGAGATATGCTAGAGAATACACTTACAGAATAAAATAACAGTGTTATTATTTGTAAAATTTTAATTGAAATATTATGTACTGCTAAATGTTTAAACGTTTGAATATCTCTTTTTGTGTATATGGAGCCCTTACCTGGCCTGTTGGCTCTGGAACTCTTGCCCCTGTCCTTAAATCTGCTAAGTACGAGTATTCATACTAAACAGATTTGTTATTCTGATTTATATTTATTAAATTTCCCAAAAACATTTGCTTGTCCCCAACTTATTCCAAATTTTTCAACATAAGTGAAGCAAGAGGCAAAAGCCAGTATACAATAAATAATATTTTACTTGTTGCTATATTTTTTAAAATGAGGTTCTGTGAAACAATGGAAAAGCCAAAATCACTCCTTATCAAATGAATACGTATGTTTTAAAAGGGGTAAAGCTAGTTGACACTATATCTATTATTGTTACCCTAGGATTTATTAAGATAACGCTGTAATTGAGGGATAAAGGGTAAAATCCTATTACGTTACATTGTATCAAAATTTAGTCTCACATAAAAAAAATTATCTATCGTATGAATCTTGTTATTTTCCAAAAATGAAAGTTTGGCTAATTGTATCAAAAGCGTTTTTTGTTCGTCTTGTATCCTCTATCGTCTCGTGATGGTTTCATTTGTGCTTGGATTATATGGTTATGTGGTCCAAAATCGGTAGTCTCTTTGTAATTGTATATATAGCCACACTCAGTTTTTCGAGCTATATTGGATGGTATATTTAGGCCTAAAACACTACCATTTGACAGTGCTTGAATAGTAAACTACGGCTATGTTTAACTCATTTTTGTTCTTTTGTTTCTTATGCTAATTAATATTTCTATCTATTACGTACCTATCTATCTATTAGAACGGTAGTATTTCTAAGTATTTATTCTTTTGTCTATAATTATTATGTAATGAAACACAAACAAAATATTACTCTGTAATGTAAGATTACTACTAGCCCTTGTTAACTTGTTATTAAAAGTGAATATAATTCATAAATATTATTCTTTCATAATATTGTTTTGTTTTTTTAAAGTTAAAAATTTTAAAGCTGTTAGAAATTTAATAACAATAAGTGTAATTAACTTAGTCGAGAATTTCATCTATCACTTGTTTCATTCAATCTACAATTTATGAGACGTTATGATTTACTTCTGCTAATTCATAATTTTCCCTCATTACACATAGACAAAAGGAAATGGCCAACGTGAACCGTCATACATTTCGCAAGGTATTTGTCAAATTGTTACGTTGTTGTTACCCACGTATATTTTATATGGCTTCATCGGGTTGTGACCTTTAAGATTGACGTCAAACGCAGCTTATATAACACAATTTGTATTTGTTATGTAAAATCAGAGCATTTAATAAACAAGTGAAAAAAGTATGACAATAATTTTTTGATCCAACCTGTGTTACATAATGCTTATGTTCTTTGTTATTAACTAGCTTTTGGCCACAATCTCGTTCGCTTGGATAATGTAAATTGTTCTTGGGTTCAGTTACATATTTTTTTATTTTTTAATGTATTTTTTTAATTGGTAAGAATTTTTCTATACACCATGTTTATAGTTTCCAATCTGGACAACTCGATATATATCTAGTATAACATATACATACTTTGAAATCATTATTAATAGTCTTTGTTACCATTAAATTAGTAAAGTATCACTACATCAATGTATAGAGTCGCCACCTTGTCTTCATTTGATAGTTATCCACCGAATACAAATGAATATAGCAAAATTTCTTACCAAAATAATTTTAAAGGGAAAAGGAGGGACTTAAACATTTTAGGAAATGATTCAAGATTTATTTATTTATTGCATCTTTACCTTAATATGTATATTTATAAATGTAGAGGATATATATTCATACAGAGGATATATAACCAAAAAAGCAATCCATTAACAATCCAGTTCCGTTTAACATACTGGAGGAATTTGTATAATCAATTTTGAGATTGATTGTTAAAAATTATAGTTACAAACGAGTTGATAAAAAACAATACTCATAAAAAACAAACATTTAAAAAGTGTTTTAAGTTTATTACGTTGGGAAGGAAAAGGACTGTAAACATTTTATTCCAGTTATTTATATAAATTTTTTTGTTTTGTATCTAAGGTTAGGTCAACAAATTTTTACCACAATAATTTGATATCACTGTAACTAATGGTAAAAAGACAGAAGTGTATCATTATTTTGATTTTAGATTTGTAAAGACGACGGTTTGAGCTCAAGGATCTGTCTGCTGTGCATTGAGAGCTTAGTTGATTCGCACAATTTCCGTTGCCAGACCCAAAGGACTGAGGTTATGCTACATATCCAGGTACACAAAACCATATGTACAGGTGTAAAGTTGAATACTATAAAGCCGCGGAGATGTAACTCTGTTCAATGTCCTGAAGAGAAAAGTAGATACAGTTTTTTGAAATTTGTGGTGGTTCAGGAATTAATTAAGTTCAAAGTTTTGCAAAATGATTACCATGTTTTCTACATTTTCTGTTCTCATATTATAAGATATCATTCAATAATTCAATATAATAAAAGGAAAATTTTAATTTTTTTTTCTATAAAACCAAAAACATTTCAAGGTTTGGAACGAAGTGTATGTTTTTGTCTACTTCATAAATCAGTTGACGATTAAATAATTAATCTTACAGCGGACCATTGGTTTTTTAACATTTTTCAGTTATTATATATTTTTAACATTTTTCAGTTATAATTTAAAAAATTAGGATTTTCAGGCTCAGCCTAATTTTTTTATTATTTGACTCTTCTTGGCCTTCAAATTACATTTTGATAGAGATATTTTGTCATAAATTGATCAATACATGGTAGATTTTTGTAATTACCACATGATATTGTGGGATGACCCATATGCAATGTTCGTTTTGCTCTAGTGTTCCAGTTCTGATACGTCGAGGTACATTCTTCATACAGTATATTTTATAAATTTATCTATTACTGTATCATTAGTAAAGATATAAAAAATAAATATACATTTTTTTATTGTTATTTTACAAAAAAATTACTGAAGACCCTTCAGTAATATCTTTATTTATAAAACAGATTGAAATAATATGAAGAAAATGAAAAATAACTTGATTGACTTTAATTAATGCTTGACATTAAATTTTTTTCAGCTATTCAGATCGACAAATCTTTCTTTGATAACTGAAAATTCAGATTAAAGGAAAACTTCGAATTTACAGCATGCGTAATGAGCAGACACAATAACATTTGATAGATAGAAATATTAATCCATTTAATCTTATTCAGTGATATTAATAGAAAAATTCTTTACAAAGTTACATCTGGAATCTAAGCATTGAAGGTAATGTTGGTTTTATAAATTGTAAGTACTTGTAACTTTAAGGTTTTGTAAATTGTAACTTAAGTTTCAAATGAAATTTATTGATAATTTTGATGGAAAGAATGTATTTATTTGTTTATTAGGAACATCCAGAGATGTGTAGGAGGATCATATGTAATTCAAACTCCTTGCAACTCGAGACCCACGGTGATTTACACCACATTGAAATTTATAACGGCTATTTGCACCTATGTGAGAATGGATATTGCGATCTAGCATACCTAAGTGCGATCAGCTTGCAGGTAAATACTTTACGTGTTATTGAAATAATTAAAACCATTGACATTTTATTTTAGTAACTACAAGTAGAAGTAGAATTAATGATTGCACAGAGGTTTTGGACATTGTCAAAGTGCTCAGTACTTGTGACTGCTGCCTTCGAATTGTTAAATAATTTTAATTGTCCGTCTTTAAATAAAGTTTTATCAAATTTTATAAGATGAAACTAATTTTTACATAATTATTAGAGTTCTGTGTCTTCAAAGAAAAAAAAAACTTAGAATATTTGAAAACCCTTAAAGGATATCTTATGAATTTCTACTTGTACACAGTTATTTTTCTAAAGAACCGTTTGACGTAGAAACTTCAAATTTAGGAGTGATAAAGCATGATAATTGCACTTATTTTAATGGTTAAAAGTCAAAAATATTTTTACAGAAATTTTGCAAATGGGCGATTCGAGTTATTGAAAATTTATATTTAATTTCATAAGTTGTGAGAGGTATTAATGGAAAAGCATCGCGGAATTTATAAGGAATTCAAAACTATTTTTTTCAGATTTAACATGTTTTATTAGTCAATAATGATTCAAAATATATACTATTTTAACTGAATGATTAAACTCCAACTGTAGGAAAGGTCATATACGCTTACTCATTGGCTAATGTTTAATTTAGAACTCAGCTGAAACAAACTTGCAACTTCACACAGTCTGTGCTTTTATTGTATTAGGCAAATATTTATAGAAATAAAAAAAAAGTTTATTTTATTTATCTATAGAAAAATTAAATTGGAATATTTGCAATTTCTTACTAGTAGTTTTTATGCAAGTAAAAATTAATTTTTTTTTTTAAAATAAATTTGTTAATAAATTTTGTTAAAAAATAAGTTTGTAAAAATAATTTAGTGGAAAAATAATAATAAAAGTTATACAATAGAATTCATCTATAATGACATCAAAGGAAAATGGTGTTTCAAGTTTCAGTAAGCAGATGTCATAGAAAGCATATATATAGATTTTGTTAGAAATTTTTTTGAATTAGAACAAACAAACTATTGTAAATGTCTTTTCTGCTGTAATGATAACCTCACAGAAAAAATATAATTACATAATTACATATTTAGTAACCTTTGAGTAAAATTTAGTTATTTTATATATGTACTTACTTTTGAAAAATAACAAAACACCTACATACTTATTATAAGTGGAATAGCTAAATTATTGAAATTTTAATATTACCATAGGTATATTTTTATATATAAAATAAGTCATTTTTGTTTTCATTTGCATACTTTTTTTTTGATAACGCTGGCAGGCTTTTAAAGCCTTATGCAGAGATAATAGTATTATATTTCTGAATTGTTCTTTATAAATATTGCTATGTATGAACTGGTTCAACATATCTATTGTTTCAAAGTTTTTGCTACACAATATTGCATATCACATCTTCACTTTCATATTATAGTCTATGTTGTTTTCTGCAATTTTTTTATCTGTGGTTTCTTCGAATTTTATGGTATTGTAATCTACATCAACGAATATGTTATTTTAAACTGAGAACTAGTATGAGTAATTAAATTTATTACTCAGTGAGAGTTGATTAAAGTGAATAAAAATATAAAAAGTCGATAAAAATGGAGTAAATGTAACACTTCTTATTGTGCTTTCCTTAATATTGTATGTCCTGAAGTGGACAGTGAAAACTGTGTTATGAAACTGTACAAAATGAAAAATTACATGATTTCTAATTAAAAAAAAATGTTGTCGAATAAAGGGTTAATCATTAACGGATTTATGAAATAGACAAATATTTCATTCTAAACCTTCATGTATAGGATATGTAACTTATGTTTATTTTTATTTCTTACAGGCTCATAGGCTCGTAAACGATTATAATACAAATTTATGTAGCCTGGGTAGATGCTATGTAAAGTATCACATGGAATTCTCGCCAGACAGCGATAAAGACTACAACCAGAAATCACGAGAAGTCATCCATGTATATACTATGCCAAAAAATATGCTTATCAGTAAGTTAATGTTTGTACTTTTATGAACTTGTTAAGGTAAGGTGTATCTTTCAAAAATTGTATTATTACATTACTCTATCAAATTAATCCATTTATACCTAAATAAAAATGAGCGTCTATATAGCGGAATAAACTTTTTTAATAGAATATAACTATGCTAGAAGATATACAAATTTTAGGGTATTTACTAATTATACACTCTTTTGCATAAAAAACAGGCGGTTTTGATTTTGTCATATTATTAACAAAATATTATTTATTAAGAGGTTTTATTAATAGTAATTGTTACTGGCAGGTATAGTGTATTCTGGCACATAAAAACGAACGTTCTAAATTTGAAATTTATTCTTTTTCAATGAAAATTCTCTTTCACTGACAAAAACATATTTTTTGGCGGTAAATGAAATCCAACTCTTATTAAGTTCTTTTTCATTTGTTACGTTTTTTATTTAAATAAATAAATTTTAATTAAATTACTACTGTTTGCTGCATTAGTTCACTTCTGTTTGCTGTTCTCAGTATGGTTGAAAAAACAATAAGCGCTAGTAAAATTATTGCGCTGCTTGAAAAAGGCTGTAGCCAATGTTATGTGTCTCAGCAGTATAATGTGACCCATTCCACCGTCCAAAGGACCTGGCAACGATACCAAGAAACGGGCTCCGTCAGGAGAAGGCCCGGTTCTGGAAGAAAACGGTGCACTGAGCTACGGGACGACCGCTTCATAGTCAGTTAAGTGCTACAAAATCATCAAGTTACGTACGTGGATCTCAAACAGAACCTCGAGGACGTCAGAGGTACACGAGTAAACCTATGGACTGTCAGAAGGAGACTTCAGGCCATCAATATACGTAGCTATCGCCCAACTCGGGGCCCTACATTGCTCCGTGAACATCGAGTTGCCAGATTGAGATTCGCTCTTTCTCTTATTTTTCACCATGGACTCAACAAGACTGGAATAGTGTTTTATTCTCCGATGAAGCTCGTATATCGATTAGTAGTGAGGATTGAGGTCGGCGAGTCTTACGAAGACCTGGAGAACACTTTGCAGAAGTGTGTTTTGATGAAATCACCCCTTACGGTGGAGGGTCCGTAATGTTTTGAGCTGGTATTAACTCAGATGACTGTACCGAGTTAGTTTTTATTGAAAATGGCACACTTAATGCGCAAAGGTACATAACAGAGGTTCTTATTCCTCATGCCCAACCCGCAACTTTAACAGAAGTTGGAGATGAGTCCATTTTTATGTACAACAATGCTCACACCCACCGCTCTAGAGACGTTGATGTGTATATGCAGGAGGCCAGAATTCGCCAGTTAGACTGGCCAGCTAGAAGTCCTGACCTCAATACGATAGAACCCATATGGGACAATCTCAAACGACGCGTCAGAGCCATAAAACCAGCTCCAGAAAACATTCAGGCCCTTAAAAATGTGATCATCGCTGAATGGGAACGTATTCCTCAGGAAATGATGAAAAAGTCGTCGAAAGCATGCCTAGCAGATTAAGCGCATTGATTTTAGCTGGAGGAGGCGTATGGCCTCCTAGTTACTAAATTTTCAAATTTTATGTTAAATTAATAAAAAATATTCAAAAATAAACTTAGCCATTTTTAATGTATCAGTATGAAAACGCTCGTCTGTGGACTTGACATCGTTTTTTTTATTTGTTCGCATTTTTAATGACTGAAGTAGGCAAAAACGATATCTCAATAATAAATAACAATATTCTCATCATATCGCCATATAAAATAATAATAAAATAACTCTCATATGGTTTAATGGTTTATTACTATAAGTGCATATTTTTTTGCAAAAGAGTTTATTATTATTTGTTTCCATTAGGGAACATTTATGTAAAATATTCTATACTGTCATGAAAAAACAATATATTTTTCATTTTTCTTACTTAACAATAATATATTTCAATAATATGAATAGACAGAAATGAAGATATAAATATATGTTTTTAGCGTAGACATCAGCTATAAACTAAATCAATCTGCAAAATGCTCACTAATATCACTTTTTGATAATTATTGCCCAAAACTATATTTTGCAGCATCCAATTTACATTGTTTATCTTTACAAATGCACACTAAAAAATATACAGTAAAATGAAAAATATTTAGGTGCTTTCAATAGTATATTCTCAGGCGTATGTGGATTAATTATTGTTTTGTCTTAATGGCAAACTTTTTCTCTCACTTAATTCTGTGTAATGTACCAAGTACTCAAATTAAATATTGCCAGTGAAATAAATTATTATTCAATGCTTTCACTGTAAAAAGATTATATGCTTCACATTTCCATCTTTGCATGCTGTTACAGGCAAGAGAAAATAATATGAGGGAAAACAATAGAAGGGTTTTTTTATTTTCTCTTGTCTTCTTGTAAGCATTGAGCAGAAACCAAAACAATTTTTAAAGGCGAATATTTTAAAAAAGATTATTTTTTTCAAGATTAAGTTTTTGCTTAATCCCGTACCTTACTTCTTTTTCCCTCATAAACGTATGGATTAAACGTGTAAAGATTTATTTACTTGTGTTTCAATGGAAACATAACATAATTGGCAAGTAAAACAGTACATAACGTAAGGCCTTAATATCTACGTGACATAGGTACATATGCATATAGCGAATTTAATTTTTTTCTTTAGACTGTGTAACACATTCATGGAGCTAATCAAATGCGATTGAAACATGAATATGAGAATGTCCATTCGACAAATAAAATAAGCAGACAAAAGAAACTGAATTTACATCATAATTACTAATATTAAATTTCTGTCATAATTATTCCGTACTTGTTAATTTGTAAATTCATGTAAATGTTACTAATAGCATGGAAAATGTCATTGATCTACATTTTCCCCTTTTTACTGAACTTTCTTTCTCATTTTAGGCATGTAGTGTCATGAATGAAATCCATCTTCCTATGATGGTGAAGCAATCACCACTATGCGAGGGTGACTAATTAATTATGGTAAATCTTAGTATATTTCATTAGTTTTTCATCAGATTCTTGTATCTCTCTAATAGTTCCTTGTTCCTCTCTGTATCTCTAATAATCCTCTGAATTTTTGAACTAATGAATTGATTGCTGCTCAAATAATTTTTTTGCGTTCCCAGTTATTTTAAAAGAAGTAATTCTGAGAAAATGGTATGAAGCGAGGAAAAATTATGCTTGTAGACAACACTCCAGACACTTTTGTTCGTCTTAAAATCAGCTTTGCCATAAGACTCGTTTTGTTAACTTTGCTCAAGATTGCAAAAACAATCTTCATACATGCTATATTGTTAACACTGGCTTACCTTGTTATTTATTACATTTAATAGTATTTGGTAAATATTTATTTTCAGTAAGTATTTTGTAATTTTTTCGAAAGCCTTTCATAAAAATGAGATGTTTAGTAACCTCTCACCTTATTTTACACCAGCTTCAAATTGGCTCTCAGCTTTGGTATGACAATTTTCATGCTCTAATCACTAATTAATGGAGCAGTAGTGATATAGTGTCGCCGTTTCACTTTTTCCCGTTTCACATTTTATTTTCAATATTTTATTTTATTATTAAAGTATTATAATGGGTTACTTTGCTAATAATGAGATCTTTTTTTTCTTTTTTTGATTCTTTTTTTTCATACTTCAGAAATATTAATCTTTTTGTTTTTGAATATGTTTATTCGCACATTTTTATAGGCAAAAGTATAAATAGATTGTGAATGTGACTTAAATATGTATAAAGATTGAAAATGTGACTTAAATATTGGTACATAGATATAAATATTCCATATGTGGATTCTTATGTAGGATTACCTTTTGATATTTATTAGCCACTTGTTGTTGTTGTGTAATGATGAATATATGGGATTGAATTTTAAATATAAAATTAATTTAATGTATATGTTTTTTTAATATCAAAGGGGCTGATGAAAAGTTTTGAGCCTAAAGTATGAAATATTATTTTTCAAAGTAATCTCCCTCTATTTCAATACACTTCTTACATTTATTAAACATGGCTTTTAACTCGATCAAAAATATTCGCCGTTTTTGTCTTCAAAATGTTCGTTTACGGCCTTCTTCAGCACTATCTCTAAAGTTGCCATTCTTAACTTTCTTGTCTAAGAAGCGACATTTGTACTTGCAACATCTTATATATTGACAAAATGACATAATTTAATTGGTTTAATAATAACTTTATCATTCAAAATTTAAACACGTCAATTTAAATCGTCAAAGAAAGATAAACTAGATGGCGCTAGTGGTGTAAGTACATAGCGCAAACAAACCAGAGAAGAGATTTTGACATCACTTTTACTATGAGCGTTCATTGTACATTTTTTTCCGGTAAAAGAGATTATCATGCTTTTTTGTGTAGAATATTGTTAATGAGCCTGAAATGAATACTGAAATTGAGAGAGATCGAAAATAAAATTTTGACATTACTCATCATAAATGTATGAATGAACTGGAAGTATGTTAATTTTTTCAAGCCATTTGAAAACTGTCAACTGTAAACATTTATACTGTAATAGACATCACCAAATATTTGTATGGGAAATTGATTTATTCAGTGATTAATTCAAAGTCATTTTAAAAGTAAATGAATTCATGTCTATGGTATCAATATTTGCTTCACACTGTCAATGTTTTTGCATGTATATGTATTTGTATATTATACTACCTTTTAGTCCACATTCTTCCAGTTATGCATTCTGTTGCTCTTTCGTTGGCTAATATGAACAAATTCAGTTATAAGTTTGTTAAACCGGGAATTAATAAATTTATTTATATTGACTTATTTCTATTAAATGTATTTTATATCCATACGGTGATGGTTTTGGTAAAAAGTATTTAAAATTTTCGGTTTCATTATTGCTATGTAAAAAAAATTCAAAAAATTATTTTTAATTGAAACATAAAAGCCACACATATAAAAATGTAGCAGTTTTATGACTTGTATATATATTTTGTGTTGTTTATGACTTGTTTATATATTAACCGTTTTAGTGCCATAGTTTTTTACTCATATATACTTAAAAATGCTAAAGAAATCTTTCGTTTTTGATGTCATTTACCCTTGTCTCGAAAAAAACTGTATCTCTTCCAAAATTTATCCAATTTTAATAGTTTTTTCTTAATAAAAACTTGTACAAGGATAGTAAAATACAAAGAAAGTTATGGAAATATATATTGTGAACAAAAACAATAACAAAAACTAAAATCAAGGTCACATTATATTTTCCAAGTCCGGTACATCTTCCGTATTAGGAAAATAATTGTTATCGTCACTATTATCTATATATCACTGAACATTTGCATTACGCCAAATTGTGAGCGCACCACAATGTCACTCCCACTATCACTTTCTTCACAACTTGACAAATGATCATTTTCACTCGAATTATTTTCGTATTCCGACATAATGGGTTAAACATTTTCTTTTCCTGGATCCTTTTTATATTGTAATTACTAATAATATTATAATTTGAACTTTATGTAACATGTAGGAAAATAAAAAAATTAGCGATCTACCTCCCATACTTAAAGTATAAAAATGATCATTTATAATGTAAGGTAGATTATACTATTCATTAGGAGGAGGACATAGGAGGAAGTCTATTGGTTTTGTTCTTGCCGGATGCCATTTTCGGAAAACAATTTTTTCAGAAAAACACTGTTATTAGGTGCACATGATTATTTTATTGCATGCATTACCAGAGATTGCAGAAAATGTACTCTCGTCAGTGCCCACAGAATAAATGTATTTTCATTTCTTTTTATGTGTTGTCATGTGTATGTATGTATTAAGTTTGGCCACAATAATTGTGTTCTACGTGATGGTGTTATTCATGGTGCTAATCACTTTACAATACTGCTAGTGTTAACAATTAATAATGGTAACTTAATCTGATTATGTCATTGATTATATGTATTTCGGTTACTGTGTATTATGTAAATCCATAAGCATACTGACTTACTGATACTCTGCATGTTAAACCACATCTGTGCACGTGAACAACTATATCTCATTATATAATATACTTAAGAAAAAATGTATATACAAAAATTATAAATTGTGTCTTCTTCACATTTGATACAAACATTTTTTTAGTAAAAGTATTTATATGGAATTATTCTGAAAAAAAAACAATTCATTGCAACATAAATACAAGATGCCATGACTTGCCCGATCGAGTTTGAAAACTTGCCTTTTTCATCAGAATCACCTTTTTTTTCCCTGACTGAATTATAAGGTTAATATGTGGTTTGGATTCCATAGATACCCAAAAAATTCCTCACTACTTTACCTTGAGTTTTTAAAGTATATATATTTTGAGTTATCTAAGTTCACTACAGGTATAATTTACTACAGTGCCTAGCATTCGCCTTTAACTGGTTTCCTTAGACCTTTGTGATATGAATAAAGTTCTAATATAAATAATATATTAACGTTCTTTTTTATTTTATATTTTGATATAAATATTAAGTGTATTACCCCTCATACATTTGATCTTCTTTTCACCTGTTTTATTAATTAATAAAGTCAACTGAAGAGTTTTTTTTTAGATTAAAAATTGCAAATGATGCTGATATCAAAACTTCAAACAAGAAAATGATTCGCCTCATTAGCTATAAAGAAACGGCAGCATCTGGCCCTGGCATTCGACGTTGCACTCTAAAAATGTTCAAAATATAAATGCATACTACAATATTATTTATGTGGCCCATTATTTATAAGCATTGTGATAAAATGTGAAGCGTAAATCTGATAATTTTATAATGCAACATAAATTTTTGTTAACTATGAATGTTCGCTTACCAGATGAAATAGCTCCATGATGGGCATCATTGAAAATAGCAGCCCCCAAATCATTGATAAAAAATTTGATTGTAGAATGTCAGTGTGTATCCAGCCGATGCTCTTTACTTTTATCATTTCTCCTAAGGTTCTCCAGAACTTCATTTGAGCCAGGAGTGCGATATACATATTTGCAATACAATTCGCAACAATTTGAAACCGAAACCAAAGATGCCTCGTATTAAACCCAGAACAACAAACAGTAACAAACCATTGTTACTAAATGGCACAATGTTGAAGAAGTTGATAATAAAGAAAAATAATTCTAACAGTCGAGCTCTTCTTGAATCCAGTTCTAGCTCTGATAGCTTTGAATTAGATGTTAAACGTGAGAATATTCTATCTCCCATGATGAAAAATTGGGATTTAAATGATAATTATGAAGAAAATTTCAGTAATGAAATGGATGACATAGTTCTCGACGACTCCAAGAACGAGGCCATGATGACCGATACAAATTCAGATGATTCATTGCCCTTACCTGGTATACCACCTGGTGTGATTTTTCCAAAATTCAAGAAGATATCCTTAAACGAATTTCTTGCTGGTGACAAACATAGATACTGTTGTAACAATATTCACTGTCGATCAGATATTTTTAAACAGCAAAAAATAGAAGAGCACAGTTGATATGAGACTAAAAACATTGAAAAAATAAAGGACACTGCTCACAAAAAAAAAAATCCTGAAGTATTAAACGTAGCAAGCGTAAGTGGTTTAGCCCCAGAGAAAAATTATTCTGTTAACAGAAAGTCAATTTTTTACAAAAGCGACATTGACAAGAAAGCAGTGTTAGATCACAAGGAATATGTCCAAAGAGATAGACTAAAACTTCATGACCAAGAAGTCTTTCCTAAGAGTTTCAGCTTAAAAAATGAAAAATCTAGATCAAACAAAGGCAACTCTAAGACTTCGAAACCAAAATTTTATAATGACAGTAAAATAAACAGTCTTATAACCCGAAAGGTCAAAGCAGACCAATCACACAAATTTTCTACAAAAAACTTTGTCAAAACTATATGGCCCCTAAAAAACCATGATTTTGAAATTGAGCTTAAATCCTCTACAAAAATAAGAGTTCGTAAATTTGTGAAACAATCAAAGTTGCCGAAGTCTGAAAAACAAAATCCTTACACATTTAACGTTTTAGATCAATATGTCAAAGAAAGAAAAGGTCCTAAAACCCCACCCGAAAGCCCTCCTACTTCCTTTGAAAACTTGAAAATAGTAATACCAGGGGAACCAACATGTCTTTGGAAGTATGTAGGATGTGCACGCGACATAAATTTCAAATTAAGTTTGAAAGAAAGGTTGAAACTTATCAAGGGAGTCGAAGGTCTATGGAAAGATAAGGAAACAGAGGCAACTTTTCCAAGCTTGCCACCAGGCATGGAGGTATGGATGATTCCATTACCCGATGAAATAAAACCTAAAGAATTCTAATCCTCAAAATATTGTTCTTCTATTAAATATCATATAATTAGAAATATTAAGAAATATTGTAAAGATGTTAAATTGTTTTAGAAATAACAAGAAGTAACTGGTTCAAAATAAATATTGGGAATGAATATCTAAAAAGTACATAATTTAGACTGAAATATATTATCAACGATCATTAAGTCAAATGGAATATTTTTTAAGAATAAATAGGACCTCACACTGATAAGAAAGCACTGAAATATATTCCCAATATAATATATACCGTTGAAACGTGAGAAAACATCATACGAATATAGTTAATACATCTAACAAATTAAAGTATACCTAAACAAAAGTAATGACAAAGGTTATTAAAAAATGTTTTTAAGAAGCAAAATGATAGTATTAATTCTTTCAAAGAATCAACACGAATAAGTACAGAATGATGTTCGTAAATTGAATATTATGTGTCATTCGAATAAATGTAATAAAATCTCAAAGTGGACTAAGTTGCATATTAGATGTTTGACTGGAAACCCAACTGGTTAATTTGTGAAAGTAATGCTGTAAAAATCGGATATTTTTGTATTATTGTACCGCTGTCAATGCGTTCAACAGAAAACCACCTTACTACAGTGCTTAACAAAGAATCAATGTATACGCAATCACATAATTGGAAAAGAATGCACAACTAAAAAAGAAATGTTCACTTGTATGTCGCTAACTTTGTATTCTATTTGGGAGTATCTGTGCCATCACGAGCGAAGATGCAATCTAACCAAAAAGTATTAACTTCGAAGAAACCTTTAGTTCAGTGAATAATTGAACGTGTAAAAGATATAAGTATCTTTATAAATTTCAAACGTGAATATGTTTCTAGTGTAAACTTTTTGACAAAATGTGTCCATTGTACTGTGGAGATAAAAACGAACATCATAAACGACCCTCATTACATTACCTTTAGCGGTGAATACAAATGTAATTTACTACTGTGAATCCGTAAGTACATTAAAAAGGAAAGCTTTAATTTATGACGACTTTTTTGGCAAAAGCCTCTAGTGGAGATCCGTGAAACAAAATAGTGAATAGAAAAATGCCTGTGTGGAAACGCAAGTGACATTTTGTTGTTATTTCTAGGTGTAAGGTTCAAAATGTTATCCTTATTTTTTAAGCAAAAACATGTTTTTAATTGGTTCTTATCTGATGAAGTATACTGTATGGACATAACATCACATTACATTAATTTTTGTTGATATTATCTCAGAGATAAAGTCTACTCATGGAAAGAGACATTGTTTTCTGAGTTTGAATGATTGTGTTAATATTTTTTATTTGCCAAGAAATTTATACAAATGATTTATGCTTTTTGATGCTTATTAGACTGATTTACTATTAGTAATACTGCGCACATTATTTACCAATTTAAATAGAGTGTAAGTGTTTGGATCGCATTCTGATTTGTTTGAATGTGATCAATGTACATTTTACTTCTTTGACAATGAATTTCCAATGGATCAGTGACTAACGTGGCGTAAGTAAGTGAGTCTAAACCTGTTTGTTGATTGTTAAAATTTAATTGAACTAATATATGTATTTAGAAGAACACAAGTGGTTCGATGTATTGACATTTTAATATTTTGACCAATTAAACGTTTCTCACTTGGTTTAAAATCATGTTTACTGAAAAAAAAACAGGAAAATATACTATTTTCCTGTTTTTCTATTGACAACATCGGTTTCATATTAGCAATTGTTTTTGTTCGTTTTTTGTTGAGTAGAATTTCTGTAGAATGTAATTTAAATATCTCAACTTCAAATGAGTTTGCAACTTTTCAATTATTAAAAAAAAATGCTTTGTTGGAAATGTTGTCTTACGGTGGAGAGGAAGCAGGAAGTGTGATAGGAGTACAAAAACCTTAAAACGTTTATTTTTAATAAAGTAGATTTGTAACAGTTAGTCAATTGTCATAATCACCATTCTGCTAAATTTCTGATCAATCATATCGTAATATTTTATGCCATAAATTAGTTTTAAAATGTGGAGTTTCACTTTTTGCTTCATTCAATTCTGCATCCTTGCAAGATTTATGTAATAAGTAATCTTATCATACAATGAGGAAATTATTACAAAATTCACACAATCATTTTTCATGATTTTCATTCTAAATCATATTTAAATAAATTCTAAATATTTTTTAATAGTGTGTGATAACAAGAAGCTGTGCCAATTGTGATGATAATTAAAGACAATTTCGCATTTTTTTATACACCATTTTTTCAAGCAGAAATACTTGTATTCTCCATTCTCTCGTTACCGCTTTGACTGCTTATATGCAAAGTAATTTAACAAATGTAGTCATTATTTTTGCTCGCCGCCTATATACAAAAATATATAGAATGGTTAGTAAAATTACATTTACTATACACATGTTCTGTTCTCTGATGGTGTGTGTAAATTAATAAATAATATTAAATTGTATACATTACTTACCAGTTTTACATAAAGTTGTAGACAACATACAGCACTACATAAAGTTGTAGCTTTCGACAAAAGTAACAGAAACTTTAAAAAACTCTAATAAATGGATATTTAAATAGTTCACTTATCTGCAACTTAAGTGTTACAAGTAAGCCCATAAAACAATTTTCATAATCAAATAAAAGTGAAACAAATTGTCATAGAGAGTGTAAAATTATATGACTTGTCCATAAACCAAGAATAGAAAAATGGCAGGATCAAATGTCAACCGTATAATAAACTATGTTTATATTTGTTTATACATATATGTTACAAATCTTAATCAAGTCTAGATATGATTTTCTATATTTAACCCAGTTTTTCATAAAAAAACTTTGTAATTGTACAAATAAGATATTTTTTGAATGTGCTACTTTCAAAACTCACTGTGATCCTAAATATGTATCAATTATATGTTTTAATATCAATTATTATATGTTTTAGAGTTATATTATGTTTAAAAGGATTATTGATAAGGGTTACATTTTATTGGATTTTTTTTTGTTTTTTTCACTAGTAGTCTGTGTAATGCTATGATGAGCTTGTATCTAGATAGGTAGGTATTTATTTAGGAATTTGTAGTTTGTACACTGGCTTTGGATTATAGTTAGGAATAGAATGAATATCAGTTAGAGTAGGATTAATAAAACTGACCTTGTTATATAAACAATCTCAATCATAATAATTGTAAACTTAAAGGTTTCACATGCCTTTTTAAATAGTGAAATGTATGTACAAGTGCTTCTAAATATTTCAAGAGTCCAGCTGATTGGAAGTAATAGCTCTTATGTAGTTTCACAAATAAACGTCAATATAGATGCTTACATATTAAATGTATAGTTGGCTTCTAATTGTGAACAATGTTCTGACATTATCTCAACTTTCATATAAACAATCTCAATCATAATAATTGTAAACTTAAAGGTTTCACATGCCTTTTTAAATAGTGAAATGTATGTAAAAGTGCTTCTAAATATTTCAAGAGTCCAGCTGATTGGAAGTAATAGCTCTTATGTACAGTTTCACAAATAAACGTCAATATAGATGCTTACATATTAAATGTATAGTTGGCTTCTAATTGTTAACAATGTTCTGACATTATCTCAACTTTCATATATACAATCTCAATCATAATAATTGTAAACTTAAAGGTTTCACATGCCTTTTTCAATAGTGAAATGTATGTACAAGTGCATCTAAATATTTCAAGAGTCCAGCTGATTGGAAGTAATAGCTCTCATGTACAGTTTCACAAATAAACGTCAATATAGATGCTTACATATTAAATGTATAGTTGGCTTCTAATTGTGAACAATGTTCTGACATTATCTCAACTTTCATATATACAATCTCAATCATAATAATTGTAAACTTAAAGGTTTCACATGCCTTTTTAAATAGTGAAATGTATGTACAAGTGCTTCTAAATATTTCAAGAGTCCAGCTGATTGGAAGTAATAGCTCTTATGTACAGTTTCACAAATAAACGTCAATATAGATGCTTACATATTAAATGTATAGTTGGCTTCTAATTGTGAACAATGTTCTGACATTATCTCAACTTTCATATAAACAATCTCAATCATAATAATTGTAAACTTAAAGGTTTCACATGCCTTTTTAAATAGTGAAATGTATGTAAAAGTGCTTCTAAATATTTCAAGAGTCCAGCTGATTGGAAGTAATAGCTCTTATGTACAGTTTCACAAATAAACGTCAATATAGATGCTTACATATTAAATGTATAGTTGGCTTCTAATTGTTAACAATGTTCTGACATTATCTCAACTTTCATATATACAATCTCAATCATAATAATTGTAAACTTAAAGGTTTCACATGCCTTTTTCAATAGTGAAATGTATGTACAAGTGCATCTAAATATTTCAAGAGTCCAGCTGATTGGAAGTAATAGCTCTCATGTACAGTTTCACAAATAAACGTCAATATAGATGCTTACATATTAAATGTATAGTTGGCTTCTAATTGTGAACAATGTTCTGACATTATCTCAACTTTCATATATACAATCTCAATCATAATAATTGTAAACTTAAAGGTTTCACATGCCTTTTTAAATAGTCAAATGTATGTACAAGTGCATCTAAATATTTCAAGAGTCCAGCTGATTGGAAGTAATAGCTCTCATGTACAGTTTCACAAATAAACGTCATTATAGATGCTTACATATTAAATGTATAGTTGGCTTCTAATTGTGAACAATGTTCTGACATTATCTCAACTTTCATATATACAATCTCAATCATAATAATTGTAAACTTAAAGGTTTCACATGCCTTTTTCAATAGTGAAATGTATGTACAAGTGCATCTAAATATTTCAAGAGTCCAGCTAATTGGAAGTAATAGCTCTTATGTACAGTTTCACAAATAAACGTCAATATAGAAGCTTATATATTAAATGTATAGTTGGCTTCTAATTGTGAACAATGTTCTGACATTATCTCAACTTTCATAATTAAATAATTCATTGGCCGCACAAAGACAATGCTAGGTACACCTAATGAAAATAGGCTACTCGTAATTGTTTACCATTTTATTTGTAGATTCCGTTGGTATCAAAAGGGGTAGTAGTTCTGTGTTTCATCCGGCATTAGACACTAAAGCTATTTGTCTGAATAACTTTAGCATCCAAGCGAATTTGTGTGTTATTGCTTCGTGTAATAATAAATTTATATATTTTTTACTTATATTTAATCGCGATTGGCTAGTTTTTCTCTAGTGAAACTTTCATCACACATCTTAAATTTTCCTTATTTCTTTACAAGAACTAGAGTTCTTTTTATAATTAAGATTATTTTATTAAATTCTGAAAGCGATGACTAGTCACAGAGAATAATGTATTATCAGGCATTATACAACAAAAATTAACACAAGTTCAAACTGTTAAATGACACAATATTAACATATCAACGACAATAGAACATCAGTTAGTTTTCTACTGCTTGCATGTGTCTTATATATCCTTTAGTGCCAAACCTGTTAGTAAGTTTTAGAAACTTATAACCGAATGATTGACACAATTTTTGAAGATTTGAGAAGTCTTATTTGTTGCCAAAATGTCACCAACGGATTCTACATGTTAATGTAAATTAATAGCAATGATGACAAATATTCACTAACATATGATTTTTGTATCAATAATTAAAATGTAATATTAGTGTACACACTGGAGCTCATTGTCAGCTCACCGCCAACTATACAATTTATTTGAATGAAGTCTGAGATTGTGCCAACAGGGACATTTTTAGTTAATTCAACTCTATCATGAATTCAAGGCTTCCAAGCTGTTCTGCATTGTTACGATGAGGCCATTGTTTTACTGGCGAGAACTGAAACTCATGCTATCGATTTGTTGGAGGCTCAACACACGGCACGGCAGTTGAGATTAAATTATCTTGAACAACCATGAATTCTAATGTTTAAAGCTTTAATATTGAGTATAACTAGAGTGTGGTAAGTTATTAGAAAAAATGTGATTTCAAATGTCTTGTATTGATATCGAGACTGGTAGTGGCACTAAATTTGAATTTTATAAAATAATGTATTTAGAATTTTGTCACTTGGCAACATTTCAGTAAAATAAATTAAGCAAGGTTAATGTAAAAACTTATTCATTATATACAGTAAACACTTGCCTTGATAAAAAATCTTTAATCTAGACAAAGGCCATGGGGTTGCCATCGTGTTTGAAATGAAATTTATTAACATATTCGTATTCTAAAGGGAAGATGGTAATTGTTTAACAAAAAGAAAAATTTAATGACCCAAATTATACATTGTTATTGTGAAATGTCCATTTAAAGACATTGAGACTTATGAAAATTGTTATGCTAATTCTCATTAGTATTAGAAGAGGGCTAATTGTCAATAATAAATAGAATAACACTCCCACAGTAATGAAAATTTAGACAGATTGTTTCAATGTTATTAATATGTAAAGATGAGATAGGCTTTATTATAATTGAGACCAGAACTAAAACATGGTATGTTTACTGTCTCTGTGTTGTCTACTATTAACTAATGCACCGAGTCACTGAAGGGGAAATTCTGTCCCTTGTTCTCCCCTCTATCAATATGTTTCGCTTTTCGTTATGGTCTCATGTCTCAACAAAGTGGTGTACGTTTGTAACTTACGCTCTTTCTCAAAATATAAATCTTGGTCATTTTTCCCATATATGTCAAATGTTTTATCAATCTAAATTATATTATATCAAATTGAATTTGGTTTCAAGAAAGAAAAAACTAAATCAAAATTGTGCCAAAAGAAAGCTGTGTCGTGTGACAAGTCCCTTAGATTAGTCGACAATATAAACAATCTTAATGTGTTCTTATACAAATCAAGTGTTTATATACTCAGGAGCACACTCCTACGTAAACTACTTTAGGTAACAATTTAATATCAATTAGGTACAAAGTTGCTCAAAATTCTTATACAACTCTATATTCTTGTACAATATTTACGCAATTTTATTGAGTAGAATTGTACTTTTAAAATGAATCTTGCATATTAAATTATTCTTGAATAGAAGTTGAAAATACTTGGGTCGACTATGTTTGCGAGTTTTGAATTTGAGACATTTATTTCTTCCAAAACCGTTGTTTTCCAGTACAGCCTTTTATGGAATCGTAGCCTCAGCCAGTAACCCTTAGAGTTTCATTACGGCTATCGATTTGTATGTCATCGACCCTTTACTCTCTCATTTTTGTACCAATTGAGATGAAATTTGGTGTAAGGGTTATGATGCAAAATCAGATATGAAGTAAAATTTAAAAAAAAAATTTGTTTGTATCCTCCCATATAATATAATATAAAAAAAAACTATTTACTTAATTAAGAGGAGTGTTGTTGGATAGATCGTCCAAAAAGCAACAAACTTTGTTTCAGACTAACTAATTTTCATGATTCAGTTTCGAGATATTTCTTTTCAAATTTGACATCAAGTAGTTCCCGTGCATTTTACTTCTAAAATACAGCTTCAGGAAATTTTGAAACGAAGCGCTTACTATGTACTTTCACCAAAAATTATAACTGATACTGTAATATTTTACACCAATTTTTTTTTTAAATGACAAATATTGTCAAGATCATCACCCTTCAGAGGTACGATTTTAAAACTACATGTTTTTATAACATCTAATATCTACAAACTTAGACTATCAACCTCTGTCATTGGTATGTCAGACACCCTCTTGACAGGTTTTATCTAACGGATATTATGTCAAACGATCTCCCTATTAAAAAGGACAAAAAGTTAATTTTGTGAAAAGTTTTCTGGTTTCGTAATGAACGATTTCTTTTCTTTTCAGTGTTTACAATGTAATATGCATATTAGTCTTATTAGTCTCAAATTCAAAATCTAATCTAATGTACAATACTTTTAAATGTACATACAAAACTCAAGCACATATTGTTTTGATAGTATCAATTGTTATTCTAACATTGGTCCATAATAATAATTAATGTCCATTGTAATCATTTTAAAACTTTTTATATAATTTTTTAGATAAATATGCCACTAAAAAAAATAACTAAACGCTTTCTACATTTAAACATAATTAAAATGGTTATGGTCATTTATTGTTGAAAAGTCGTCGTCGTGGTGTGTTGGGTTGATCACAAGGCATACGTCCTTTGACGATGCGGCGACCCGGGTTCGATTCTGCTTTCTGATTCTGCTGTAAGAGATTGCTCTTGTAGCAATAAGTCCGCCATATGTATCAATTAGATACATGAAAGTAGATAAATAAATAAAATAAAATTAAAATTGAAAATTTTGTCGATGGACATTGAAAATTGAAGACATCTAGAATATTGAAATGTTTTAGTAAAATTAGTTTTTTTTTTGGAACTTACTCAAATTCATGTATACATTTACCTGTATCATTTTTTTTCTTATATATAAGAAACAAAATGATTTTATTGCATGTTTATTGGAACAAAAAAGTACAAAAGTCGCATCCTTAATTTTTCAGTAGGATACTCAATGCTGTGGTATCTTCTGCAGTTTCAATTCTATGACTTTCTTGCCCGATGACTTATATCCATTCTGGCAATATGTCCTACCCAGGTTTATTTCTTTCAGGTGATTTTCCCTACCTTGTTACTCGCTATAATTTTTTTGGATACCCTTGTTCCATTTCTAGTCATATAAAGTAATACCGAGCATCGCTCTGTGCATCCCTCTCTGCATTACTATGAATTTCTCTGCAGAATTCTTAGTAAGTGCCATGGTCTCAGCTCCATAGGAAACTGTTAAAATATTCTGTCTTTTAGAGAGAACAATGATTTGCTATGCAATATGTCTTTGTTCCGTCTGAATGCACCCAGACTTGCATGATGTCATAGCATTCTAATTTAACTGCTGGTTCTCACTACACAATATGATTTTGTGTCTGTAGTATATGTCACTTCACTACAGGATGATAATTTTGTCTATCGAGACTATGTTGACCATGATTTTGTCTTTGTGAAAATTCAAAGACTAAAGTCACGTTACTGTCATTTAAAAACACTTGTTTTTTTAATTTTTTCACGTGATATTTAGTGAACCAATGTTGGAATGATAGTACTATCTATAGTATATAAATATCAATTGGAATGTTAAGTCAAACCGTTATTGCTGATGTGTAAATATTTGAGTCATCCAAAAATGGATAATATGCTAATTCTTAGCACGTAACTGTCGATATACTAACTGTGTATATAAAGACAACAGGATTGTATAAAAGATAATGTATTTTATATACTGATCTACTTTTTACACTTATTTTAAATTTTATATGAAAATGTTAGTTACCTCCATTTTAGCAGATTAGTTATGAAATATATTGTTTGGTAAGTCGAGTGATGTTGCTATTAAAGAAGTGTAAAATAATATAAAATTCTTAATTTATTTAAAAAATTTTCAGTAAGGCGAAAATTTGTCAATAGAGTATTACAATTTGTTTATAATTTTTTTTCTATATATATATGTGAAGAAAGAATAAATTTTGCTAAAAATAATGGCTGGAAGATCGGGTGTCAACTCTTGAAGAAAATTGAAGTGTATCGCACGATTAAGTAGCTTTTCTTATTAAACAGACCATGAGCATATTTACTAGAAATAAAGCTATGTATTATAAATTTTAAAATGATGATCAAGATACATCAACTGTGTTGCCAGTATTAAGAAAATGTTACCATGGCTATTTTTAAGTATTATTTTAATTTCATAATAATGGTAAGAGAATAAACTAGGTGATGGTATAATCTAGCTAAAATGGAGGTTTAAAACTAAAGCATTTAGGAAACATGTAGACTGCAAAATTATCAATGGTGACTAAATAAATTGTTGAAGTCGAGCGTGACTAGTCCTAGATGTGTCCAAATTGGCTGAAAGCCTTGGAGCATGAGTCAACTGTCGATATTTTATTAGAAATTTATCGATACTTATCATAAAACGCAAAGTCAGGGGAAGAAATTATGAGTGGCTTTAATTAATTTTTAATTGTTATTAGTTTGACTGGTAAATGACTGTCGTGTAATTACCATTTTGAAAATATCATAATTTAAAAGAAAATCGGGTGCTAAACATGAAACCATTAAACCAACAATTTGGTTCTGTGCCAGGTCTAATGACTTTAGGCTATATGAAAGTTAGTTGGCACTAACATGCGTCATACGAACATCTTTTATGAAATGCCAGTAGTATAAATGTGTGTTCGGGCCTTTGGGCTTTATATAATATATATTGGCCGTCTATTTACTCGGGGGCATATAATACATAAATATATATATATATATTTATATGTGTAAAATGATGATTTACTGATGTTTTACATTCCAAAATGTTAATTGTGAATGATAATAGAGAAAGTTACTAAAATAAATGTGTAACTACTAATATAATTATTATAGGTTATATTGTGTTCTGTGGTAGTGTTATGTTTACTACAAGTAATTAATTAGTAATTACTAATATAATTAATATAGGTTGTATTGTGTTCTGTGGCAGTATTATGTTTATTACATGTATATTTACGTCTGTTACACGCAGTCGTTTTGTGTCTATGTTAGAGGTAAGTTTTAAGTGTACGTTGTATACATGTCTATGATAAAAATTACGTGTTTTATCTCTGAATGTTAAAAATAAGTAGACTAATCAAAATATATTTGTATTTTTTAACATGTAAATTAGTTATACTCAGTTCTGCAGGCCTTTTTTAAAGACACATTAAAAAAAGAAGAATGGCCGCTATACGCTAAGCCGGAGGAGCGATGGCAATAAGTGATGTTTTAATTTCATGGAAGTTTTCATTTTTATTACTGTGAAGATCTTTTTTATAAGAATAGTCCTATTAAGTAGATATCATTTCTGCACAATATCTGGTCCAAAATATGTCTCTTTTTTATAATGTAAATTACGTACATGTTAAATCCATCATCTGCAATACACGTTGTAATTTAATGTAGGTAATGAACAAAGTTTCAGTGTAGTGTAAGTCCCCAAAAGTTAATTGCCAAATTCTATCAATCCTGCGTTATATATTTGTGTTATTTGTTCTTATATACTGCGAAATGTTTTTTAAACCTAGTCGAAGATGAGTGCACGTTGTACTTAGAACAATTAACTTCAAAATAGTACAAACAACTTCTAATAGACAAACAAAATTAGCGTAATAACCAATAGAACTTTATTATGCTAATTTTGTTTATTCTCAAATCAAGTTGTAAATTTAAAAATTTATCTGATTTATATATATATATATATATATATATATATATATATATATATATATATATATTTATATATTTATATATACATATAAGTGTAAAATAGTCGGGAATAATTTGCTGCTAATTTGACTATCAGTTGTGTCATTGTTTAGAAAAATATTCATTAAATAATATTGTAATCAATGTCTAAAAACTTTGTAATTATGATAAGTAATTTACTGTTATATGTTCAAAAATGATTCTCAAGTATTCGCTTGAAGAATATATGTGTAATAGATGGATAATTATAAATGTTGTCACTAGACTACACATTGTTAAAAACACAATCTCATGTTGTTAAAAAACTTGTAAAGTTCCAATTTGTTGTAAGTAAAGTAGACATAGACATGAAGTTAGCCCAGTTTTATAATGTCAGTGCGATAGTCGCAACATCCCGTGTTGCCAGGTAAAAAATTATGTTTACTATTTATCAAGCCAATTAGGATGAAATTGGTATTTGCCCCTATTGGTTGACAAAAGTTTTATTTTTTTTAGTAATTTTAATGAACCAAATGTATTTCAGTACCTGAATATTATTTTAAGAAATATCGCTGGATCACTATAAGATTATTTTAGTTTTATCTACTACTGAATATTGATGTATTATCATTTACTTTTTTGCGTAATTATTTTATTTATTTAAATACTGTCAGTCAATTACTCTATTGATTTTTTTAAGGTAGGTAATCAGCTTTAACTTATTGTTTATTATTCTATAATGATTTTTTTTATATAACCACTCATCTCTGTATTTTGTTATTTTAGAATTCTAACGGTGCATTACGAGTGATACAATGTAAATTTCATTCCTATTTTATATTTATTGTACTATTAGAATTTTAATCCTAAACATTTCACATTAAATTACCTCATATTAATAATAAACGGACAAGATCAGGGTTTACGAATAAAAAAAAAACAAATGTGCCAAATTGGCTATGGTATTTTGTTTAAAAGGGTACTTCATGTCATTTTTAATGTAGATAAATGTTAATTCATGGTAACTAAGTTTGTGAGTAGTTTAAGATATTAGTTAAGCATTGACTCACGGTCCATACTGTATGGCTTGCCTTTGATGTAAGGGTTATTCGCACAGTGAGAAACAAGAAACATAATGTTGGTGAACATTTTAGAATAACATATAGCTATTAAACATTTTTTGTTACTAAGCTGTGAATCTTAAAGTTTAAGTTTATGTTTGAAAGAGTCGAGTTTATGTTTTGTAATATGTGTGATTAAAAAATAAAACAGCACAAGTGCGTAAACAAACATTTCTCTCTATTTTTGTTACAGAAAGGTTTATTAATTTATTTACTCAAACTTTATATTAATGAAAATACTAAACATAGGATATTATTTTTGTTTAAATTATTACCACTAACAAAAAAGTAATATTTATCAGAATGGAGTGTGGAAAAAGAAAGTGCATGATTATACATATAATTTAAAAGGAGTATATAAATATATAATTAATTGTGACATTATACGAGCAATACTAAAAACTGCTTTTTTTACTTGACATATTTTTAGTGGGACCGATTTGGCTGTCTGTTCTTTGAGATGAAATGTTTTCCTACTATCACTTATTTATTTTGAATTGGTAAGCACTGCGTCTTAAGCAGTAGTAAAATAAATTAAATTAAATTCTAGAACTTTAATAACAGAAAGATTAAGAACATGGAAAAGGAAAAAATATAGAGCTGAGCTCCACTTGCTGGTTTCAGCAAGTCCGATATACTGAATAGGAAGTCTATTGCAAAGGTGGTAAAATTTAAAAGTTTCATTTGAAATTGTTATTTGGGATCAATAAACTATGTTTAGTATCGAGAAAGGATATTTTCAATGTATTAAGGAGTGGTCCTTGCTTTCAAGTTCAGTTTAGTAAGCTTGCCATTATTTTCAATATGGGTGTAGAGTTTCATTCGTCGAAAGCAAAAAAAAATTTACAATTTTTTAAATTTTTCTTTTGATGCAAATATTATTTTCAGTAAGGCGAAAATTTGTCAATTTACTTAGAGTATTTAAATTTGTCTTAGTTGTTTATCTAGGATGTATTGAAACATCATTACTAATGCACTTAAATTGGTTTTAAAAATGTTGAAATGAATATTGTATAATGTAATGTTAGAATAGGGTTGCGTTTACATCCAGGGTAAGCTAGTTTCTATGGACTGAGAGTCGTTGAAATAAATTGTATGGTTCTGAATTATTGATACCTTACATGCTAAAGCGTGTAAGATATCAACAATTTCAGAATCATTTTTGAAATATTTCAACTGTTATGCATTTCCTGATAAAAGGTTATGTTTTTCGTTGAGTCTTATTATGAACATCATTTTCAAGGTAAGTTTCGATAACTTGACTGTGGGTCATGAGATGATAAAAGAAATTCTGCAAAGATTTTTTCTTTCTCGTATCCCAATAATTTAATCCTGTGTGCGGGGTGTGTCAAGTAGCTACTTAAAGTTGTAGACAGTCACTTTTTATAATAGCCATATAAATGTTAATAATAATCAACTTATTTGTTTGCCATTTTCCTATTAAAATTTAAGAGGCTCCTAGGAGGTTTATAAATAATTTTCTTTTGTATTTGCACAACCTCTTTCAAGAAATTGATGATTTTTATATTGTTAACATTCTTGAAAGAGTTTGTGAATGTGTAAAGGGAAAAATTCATAATTCACAATTAAATGAAATTATGTGATGTAGTATTATTTCTACTTTCTTTAAGTTCTTTACCACAACCTAGGTTTCGTTGTATTACATCTTCAGGTGGGCTATTAGCAAAGATCCCACGTGAAGATGTTGTAATACAACGAAACCTAGGTTGTGGTAAAGAAAGTAGAAATAATACTACATCACGTAGTCTCATTTAATTGTGAATTATGAAAGAAAACTGAGAAATCAATTCCTTATTAAATGACATCTGTAAACTACAGAGTATATCATATTAGGGAGTAGTGACTGCAATTATGTATATTAATAATAATTAAGCTGCTGGTAATCATAAGGCAAGTTCAAGTTACTTGAACCAAAAGGAATAATTGTCTTATACAAGCTTACATCTAATTTTGCTTCTTTCATTGATACTACAATATTCATTAGTAAAAATCATTTTGTATTGAATTATAATTCAGTTTCACCATAGAATCTGTCAATATTTAATTCTAAATGAGGTTATAATTTCCATTTTCCAATAATTGCCATCATTTGTTATGTTTTAATTATTAGTTAATAAACATGGAATGTTGCTGCAGTAAAAGACTGTCTAACAAATGTCAGCAAATGAACATAACCTGGTTGATGTCAATTGACATCTTGTGATTGTAGTAATATCTCGTTAGTTTTTACTGTGTATTATACTAGAAGTATAATCAGCACTAAAAGATTGGCTATAAAGGAAAATGTTTTTATATGCCTCTACATAAAGTTTGTATTTATTTTGTCCTTTATAACCATGAGTTTCAACGAAAAACTTGCGAATGTAAAGTGAACATTGTCCTTTCTGGATGAAAAAAAACCATGGAAAGAGATCCTCAATAACATGTGCCCATTGAGGACATGCAGGATGATGTAACTTTCAATGAGGTTCGTATTAGATGTATTCATGAATATGTTATTGGATAGTGCGCCTTGATGGCATCCAATGCAATATAGTGTGTTTATAATTGTTTGGATGAAAAAAAAAACAAATTGCATTGTTTCAAAGCGTAATGACTTGCACATTAGATAAAAATGTGAAATATGAAAATATGTATATTTTATCTAAAAAATCACACGACTGCAAGCCTTGTCAGGGTCTAAAATTGCTGCAATTTGCTTTTTCTCTATTGCTGTCCAGGACTGCATGACCGTCTCTCCATGTTAATTCACCTCATACCGTCTCTCACGCGTTCACTCTGACAGCATCATGAAAGAAATTTAAGGTTTCAGGAACAAGATTTTTTTTATTGATTGCTTCTGGATATTTTATTCCATTTGCTTCAAGGTTCTAAAGTAGTGCGAGCTGAATTCAAAAAATTATTTTGGACACCGAATTATACATTCCAGCTTAGCCCAAATTGCTGGGTTGTTATTTCAAAGTTGAACTACAGCACCAGTTATCATAGGATCAAAGTAATCAGTTACGTGACCAATGTTTGGTCCATTTTCCCCTACACCAGACTGATCAATTCTTTATCTGTAAACATGGAAATGCAGTTTGTAACTTAAATCTAGAGATGTAGCCACATATTCTCTTTTATCTATTGCAGAAATCTTGTCCTCATAAGTGCCATTTGTGTCTTTAAAACCATATTCACGGTCCTTTTGTGCTGATACACCCTTCTTTTGTGCAGGATACGAGTTTCTTTTGTCACTTGTATCATGTTTATCAATTTCGTTATCCACATGTATCTTTTTAAGCTCTCAAATTTCAGTCAATTTTTTATACCATCAACAAACTGATGATTTGGTATTATTATTTGGCTGAGAAATAACATCGGTCGGTGTGAAGTGGCTGTTGAAATGGGTTTGCTATAATAATCTTCGATTGAATTTATTTCCCGTTCCTATTCTTCATTAAATTCTTTCTGAAAGAGGTTCTTTTAGACCCTCGTTGACTGTAAACTAATGGTAGTTAATAGTCTAACTACTACTAGTGACGTCTATAGTCTAACTACTACTAGTCTAACTAATTATTAGTGACTATAAACTAATCATTAGCTAGCTTTGTCCTCCAAAATCTTATGTGCTGATATATCTTTAGTCACCAATTCATTTAGTAATTCAACGAAAAACTTTTCAGCTATGATGCCCCTGATATTGCATTCTCCCCCATTGCAATTGCACTGTTGAACCGCTGGAACTCGCCATATTTTTGTTGGAAAAATTAATTCTATTAAATTATTTTTTCATCCGTTTTGAACTTACCGAAGATTGGACAAAGAATGAATGATTTTGCTACCACGACACCTTTGGTTCAGTTCAACAATGTTTGAATAATTGCTGTTATTAAAAGGATGATGAGCATTTCTTTAATGAAACCTGGAAAACCTAAACCTGAAACCCTAAATCCAACAGAAAGGATATAAGCAGCGATACTTAAATAATGTGTTTTATCTTTCATATTTTATCTTCATTATGACTAGGGGTGTGTTCCTCAAAGCCACAAGTTGAATAATAAAGGACATTAAATTCTTAATAATTATTATTTATTTTTAGTAACATTATTTCATTACTATTTACATTTTAACAATTAGCATTACGCTTTCTTAACTTAACATTACTTTGTTTAACAATTATGTTTTCTTGTAGTAAGATAAGTCATCAAATCAATAATAATATTAACAAATTCTGAGAGGTAGCAATGAAAGGCTCGTTTCTTTCTACACCTAAATACCATTATCCAGAAATGATATGAGCGCTTTTTTACTTGTTAACAAGGGTAGTAATTGTGAATTACGGCATTTCTGCCAGTTTGGTCTTTGTCAATTGCTACTATAACAATGCAGCTGTGATGTGATATGTTGCATCTGTAGTAATTGCTACTATAACAATGTAGTAATTGCTACTATACTACTATAACAATTACATTCGTAATTGCTACTATACAATGTAGTAATTGCTACTGTAACAATTACATTAGTAATTGCTACTATAACAATACATCTGTAGTAATTGCTACTATAACAATGCAACTGTGATGTGATATGTTGCATCTGTAGTAATCATATTGTTTTGTAGTATGTTACATTAATTTATATCATCTAATATATTTTCTTTACATATTTAATTGATTTGACTAGTTTAATGTGATAAATTCTAAAGTGTGAAATGCCATATAATCCGCAGTTAAAATAGGAAAATCACTTAAGAATAGAAGATTTGCGTCCAAAGTTTCTGCGTTGTCTATTCAGATTTTAATTTCGATGTCATGTACAGAAGATTGGAATTTTTTATTCTATATTCGTAACGTCCACTGTTAATCTATTGTTTAAAAAACGGAATCAAAACGTTTCACGGGCTAGCACCAATTTAAAAACCGCCAAACATATGATTTGTTAAAACATGTTTGGCGAAGCACATGCAATATTGTTTTATTCTAGTAACCTGTAAACTCGGCAAATATTTACTGGTCAAGACTTTTTGACTTGTTCAGTTATTAGTTATCTTCTATCTTTTGTGGGCAGTATAGATACAGTATAACCACATTGCTCTAGACTATCTATGTGAATGCCAACCTTTATTCTTTTTAGTAACAAAGTCTTGTATGATATAGTCACGGCATAAGAGTCAATAACGACGATGATGTAGCCATCAGTAGACAAAATTATAAAAAGTTTTACTTGTGTAAACTATATAACAAATGTTGAAATACAAAATTTGGACGTTTATAAAAATGTGTCTCATCGCAAATAGTTGTTGCTATACTGTTCTCTTCATTGCCAAATATGCCCTTTGGCACCTATAAATTCCTATCCAGAACATTGTTTCATGTGATGTGGTTAAAACCTAATGATTTCTGTAACCTAATGATTGCAACATTCTATTGCAATCTCCAATTTTTGTTTAAAAGTGAGACAAAAAATATTAAATAATGTTGTTTATTTGTCATTGGTTTCGCCTTTATGAAGTTATCTAGTTGCGCCATTGCATCGAAATCGAATCTGGTATCATGAGTAATAGCCACTTTAAAATTATTACATATGTCGTAAACTGAGTAGAGTTGAGACGTAAGACAATTATCAATCAATTCATTCCAGTTATTACTTTCTAAGTGCTTTTCACACACTCTGGCTTCGACAAGTATGAACTGCTTATGTCTCTGGTTAAAGCTCACAGAACCATTTCGTTGGATGCATTTTAGCGAGCCTTCTGTCTGCCGATCTTGTGATTGTGGAAGGAGTGGCCAACTTTGTTTTGATATAGGACAACAGTTTTGATGTGAATCTGTTGTGCTTTGAGTTTTTAGTAGAAAATCCCTTTTCAACTAGAAAGAGATGCATTTTAGAAATTGTCTTTTGCTAATTGACAGTCCAGACGAAAGTTGCCATACTCTAGGGTTTTTTCGATGTGTATGAGCGATTAAAGAAGGCCAAGTTAATAATGATTATTATACCTCCTAGTTTTTGACGGGGCATGGCGCTTCTCATGCCAGTTTATTACGTTTAACTCTGAATAACAGTCCAGCATGTTCCTGCAGTTTTCAGAAGCAGCACATGAATCACATTTTGTTGAAATGCAGTGAACTCGACTCTATACACATATGTAGATTAGCAGACTTCTTATAACCTTGTATCTTTAGTCACCATGACTTAGTTGATAGTGGTCTGATTTTTGAGGTGAATGTTCTCACAAAAAGTATTCTAAAAAAATGGAGGCGCTAAATGGTTTGTTGAGTAGCGACAATCTTTTAAATGTGTTAGGTGGATGTGATTGATGTTAGATATGAGACTCCATTGGGGACCTTCCAAGGTACATACTTGTGGCATGAGGCTGGTTTTTAACAATGTCTGCGGGAGTCCTGAGGCAATACGGGTGGTGGCTTGTAGATAGTATTTCATGAGAGTGCACTATTTCATGGTACTGTACGTTTTTATTTGGCTGAACTGCTTCAACTCTTCGTACAGAATTATTAACTCATTGCCAACATCTGTGCCATAAAAAATGTGGTTCTATTGGTGGTTTAAGGATATAGGATGTTTTGTGTTGTAAGTATTTGAAAACAATTTATGTCTGTTGGAAATAATTATGATTTTATTTAAATTATATATATGCTGTTATATCGGTTCTCTGGCGGATTTGGTACATATTAAAAACTAAAAACTTTAATTCGACTTTCAGTTCTTTTGGTCAAAACATCCATTTTGACCAAGACCCTTTGAAAAATAAATTGGTAAAATTTACGTTGCCAAACAAAAATTAATATTTAAAAAGTAAATAAGAATAATTAGGTATCTCCGACACACAAAATTGCAGAAGTAGTGTTTAAGAAGAATACGATATAGATTTAAGAGCTGCATTTTTAAATTTATGCTTTGGTTACTTTATATAAAAACACACTAACCAAAATATATCTGCTAAGATTTAAAGATTTAAATTGGCAAATCAACAATCAAAATTCTGTTGGACCTTTTACATTCACTTACACTATTGCCGTCATTTTCCCTTGGTTGCTTAGGGCCCCTTCTGGGACTTGTAACATCCGCCCTCATACAAAAGAGAGGACTTTCGAAGGACCTCTCATAGTGTCCTGTATCAACAAACACTGCTTCCACCCGACAGGGTTAGAGACTGTCCTACTCAACGAATCATTTAGGATCTCCATTTTTTCAAGATCACATTTCACAAACACTCTAAGTGACTCAAAGATCGGTGCGTTCTCAACCAAGTTTCGGGGACTAAAGATACCATTTAATAATACTCCATGTGATTCTATTCTAGTGTTGAGAGATGCATGTTTTCTAACAAGGCTCTACACACATCATCGTGCTCACTCCAATGGAACAAAATGTGACTCATGTCCTGACTCAAAACACAGATACATGCTGTGGACTGAAGACAAATCTAAACAAACTGGCACGAAATGCTCCATGTCCCGTTGAAAACTACGAAGTATAATAATCAATAATCAGCCAATTTTTATGCAACCACTCGGATATGTGGGAGCAAAATAACCTGGTCATTTCCCCCTTTGAATCGGGGAAGACCATCTTTAGACTGCCAATCAGCTTCGACAATCTCCAAAATATGCTTTTTTCTATCAACAAGGGATTCATCTAACAGAAACTTAAAGTGTATCAGACCCACATCGATACTTTGCCTCGTGCCAAAACGAAATTTTGCCACATGTTCCACGATCGCAATGTCGGCAGACAAAAAACCCACCAAGACTGGCAACACATTTGTTGAATACATTTACATACAGGCTACATCTTTATCATATTTATAAACCACCTAATTCTTTGATCTTATATGACATTACTACAAATATAATTCTGTAAATTTCTGTTCTGAATTCTATACTGTACTAAAATTTAATTTTTTATTGTTTAAAAAAGACTATCACAATTTCTTGGATATTTGACACCCCGCACACCTCAATTTACGAAATTTATTTTATTAAATATAACCCCATATTTTGTTGACAATATCCGTCCAATTGCTTTAAAATATCCTAACGGAATTAGATTGTTAGTATATATTTTACTTTAATATTTATTCTACAATGAGTTGACAATTTATTGCTTCAAGCTATACTCCCTTCGAATCACACATTGCGTGAGTTGTGTTAAGAAATTTGTATCTATTTAAGTAACGGTTTAAGACAGTTCTTAAATGTTTTTACTGTGTTTTTTGTAGTTCCAAATAAAATTATTGAAACTGATTATTGAGTTTTTAATCTCTTCCAAGATAATAAACATACTCGAACGCTTTGTTCAAGACAATATATGAAATAGTACAGCTTGTGAATTGGGCAATATAAAGTATAAAAATGGTCTGACAGATGTCAGAGTACACATAAAGTAGGTTTTCATAGTCATCTGTTTGTTGAAATTCTTGATGCAAACTGATTGATATAGTTTTGATTAAAACTTTGTACCTAATTCTAGTAAAAGAGAAAAAAGTTCAAAATCTTTATTGAGTTAGTTGAGAGGAGAGACACTGAGAAATGGTAAATCAAATTCCAATTTCTATCGAAAGACCTACCCAATAGTATTGCACTTGATGGGATGTGTGAAAATAATGACAGCTTTCAGCAGATCAAAATCAAAATATAATAATGAAAAGGTCTAAAACTGTGACGCTGTGGCAGATGGATCGACACATGGACCTGATAAAACTATCAGAGTATTATATTTCACTATAGAATCTTAATGAGCTACAAAATTAGAAAATTTTTAAAATTTTTGCGTCATCAAAAGTCATTTTTTTTATTTCTTTTGAAACACCATTATCCATTGTTTGGACTGAGAAATGGTATAAGAAACATTTCTAAAACAGATGAACACGCACAAGAACAAATGAACTTGCGTTACCACAATTTTTCAAAAGAAATATATTGCCTACTATAATTCAAAATTTTGTGCATATTTAAAGAATTATAAGATCTAGAATAATCCCCTACAACCATTGCGTGGGCTTTTAAAACCCATTTTTTTATAATTTTAGGTTCAGTGGTTTTGGAAATATGGGGAGAACAAATTTCTTTGCTTATTTTTCAGTATATCTCTGAAGACATACTACATAATACTATGAAAGAATATTTTTGAAGCCCTTATATTACTAGCTCTTTCAAGAACCCTATATCGAAATGAAAATATTTTTTTTCAAGTTCTTTATTTTCATGTAAATATTTTTGAATTTAAGCTATTGAGATATGTATGGGTTAATATGTTTTATTACTAAGCTATAGAATTTTCTGCATCAAGCACATTCGGAAAAAACCGCCTGTGACACGCAGATACGTGAGCAAACCTTATAGGGTTCTGTTTTTCCTTTTGAGAAACTCTAAAAATGAATTTTAAATTTTTATTTGTCCAAATGTCATATTCGCATTTGTATTAGGTGCTTGTGAATCGTGCATTTTTGCAACTACTGTTGCTGATGCATCAAATATAGCAGTTAGACTATGTTTTAAAAATAGCTCATATGTACCAAAATAATGGAAATTGAAATATCTTTTCTGTTAAGTGGTTACAAAAGTATAAAAATTTGGGGGAAAAAATTGCTTAAAGTTTCTATTCTTACATAAGAATCTTTAAATGTTAATTTTAGATTAATTTTATGCTAAAGTCAAGTTTTTAACTAAAATGTAGTAAATTATTTGCTAAAATTCTTGCTTTTGCCTATTTATTTTAAATCTTTGATTCATGTTTAATTTTTTATGAGATAGTTATCCTGAATAGACCAATATCTGAAGTTTACCGGAAAATGTTTGTCAGATTTTTGTTACCTAACAACTCTAAATTCGGCACGTTTATTGTTCATGTGGCAAAGTAACACATAGGCTGTTATCTAGGCCTTCACTCGCTTGGAATCCTATCACTACGAAAAGTATGTATGGATGTTTGTTACTCACTCAGGCCTAAAAGATTGGACACAAAAGTCAACAAATTGGAATGTGAGTTGACAGTTTACTGCTACAAACTGTACCACTTTTACGAAGCTATCGTTTTAATCACTCACAAGTGTCACATTGCATGAGATGCGTTATATTATTTCTTTCCTTTTAACAAAAATTTAGGACAATTCTTAAATATTGCTGTTTATAATAAAGTAAACCTTGTGGACCTGCTACAAAAAAATGCAACATTTCCACAGAGAGTTCAAATTGACCGTCATTGCTCGTCCTCTTGCATCTCCAAAAAAATATGGTCTGGTAATTCCTGGTGCTGACATAGCAATCAAACAGAAGTTTGGGAGAGTACAAGAGCTTTTGATGCTTAAGTATTTGATTTGTTCAGTTCTAATAATGCAATCCTGTTTATTGGTGAACCAGTTAAAGTGGAAATGGCTTCGTCAGAGAATAAATATTATTAAAACATAGAAATTTAATTATTGCATTTATTGAATTGTGTATGGATACAAGTGTAAATCTTTATTAAGAATATGTTGTAATGATGTCCTGGAACTTTTAATGCTTATATGTTGAAAGATCAGGATTTTAACGAAACACACAATTGTGCTGCACGATATTTACATAAAATCGAATTTGTTTCCTCAAACTTCGTCATTTATTTCGTAATGAATTGGACCCATGGCTTCATTCAAACTATATAAAAGGCAATGAGCGCGTAATACACCCATGAGATAATGGCCGCCAAACTGCCATTTATGTAATATTTAAAAAGCATACTCTGCTCCACTAAAATAGTTTATGGTGATTTAATTTTCAAGAACTGTACTCTTTTTTTAAAACCCTCAGTACGGTTCCCCCATGCAGAGCGTTCAGTTATTGATCTACAAAAAATGGAACTTATTTATGGGTCACTTGTATTTACTGTCAGAATTGCTAAGTTCAATAAGAATTCCAACATTTTTCTTCTTTTCTTGCTAAGTAATGTCCTGCAAATGTAACTAAACATTGTATTTCAAACTTCATAAATAATATTTAGATATATTAATATTTTTTATTCTTGTTTTTTATCAGGTGCATATAGGAATATCATGAAATTAAACGTCCGTTCATTCCAAAAAATCTGTGTAGGAATAACTACATAGTCATTTAATTTGATAGCCAAACGGGATATTGTTTTTATATATCGTGAGGGACTACATTTCATTTGTTGAATTTCACACAAGTAAAACCCTAAGAAAGAAAATTTTTGCTACATTTTACATGTAAATATCATATCGTAATTGGAGATCAAATTAATTTTTTTTTATTGTAATTTTTCTGTAATTCACTATAGATTAATCACAATTTAAATCTCTTGTAAAAACAAACAGCTATGGAAACACATGTGAAGCTTCCCAAAAATTACAAATTAGCCTTGATAATATTTTAAACTCATTAAAAGACTTGAGCGTGAAGGCCACTGAAACCAAATCCATGAAAGTTACCTATACCATGAGACAAGACACATGTTTATCCGTTGAAGTAAATAGAGTCTACAGGCAAGTGGAGCTAAGTTTTTTAAGAAAGTGTCTAGATCGACCAACTAACATCGAAGCATTTATTTTCAAAACTATATACAGTTAACAAACAGAAAATCACAGCTGTGAATAGAAAATAAAATATTAACTTATAAATAATTGAAGCTATACTGCAACCAATATGGAACAGCCCGCGGGGAATTTTCCAAAGATTTCAGTCCAAAACATTACACATTATTGGAATAATGATAATAAAGGTATAAAACTGTCAAATATTAAACCAGGCTTCTTATTCACCTCAACAAACTCGCTTGCCATCTTATTGACTCCGAGTCTGCCTTCATGAAGGTATAAGGAAAGGCTCCGTAAGATCTACTGAATTCTCTATATAATACTATGAATACAGAAGTGTCAAAGGGTACATACTGTGAAAGTCTTCATATACTTTCTTAACCTATTGCGAAACGTCCGAGATAGAATGTAGTATTTTATGTGGGTTTTGGGCAGATGATTAGTCAAACGGAAAGGGTGGATAGTTGAGCCATTCTTTTTTGTGCAATCCGTGGCTCCTGTTTTAGTCGAAATCTGACTGTCTGCTATTGAACATATTCGTGACAGTGCAACCATTTTTCATTTTATTATCTAATTATGCTTTTAATTTTATTAGTATTTTTGTTATGGTTTTTGTTTTTGTAAATTTTTTAAAGATTTTTGTTACCTCTTTTTGTTATTGGTAGTTGGTGTGTTTGTTACTTCTTGTCATGTTGCATTGGCGGCAAAAAGAATTTATCGGGAGCAGCATCCTAGTAGGTGATTACCACACCGTAACACATTTTCAAACATCTACCGACGTTCATGGTAAACAGGCAACTTGAATTTCCAAGTACCCAGGGTAAACGTAAGACAGTATGGTGTTGCTATCCATGAACGCATATGATGTGTTTGACGAGGATCCAACCAGAAGCATAAGAAATATAGCTGTAATGCAGTGCAAGGTAATTTTAACATACACTTACCTAGTCTTTCGCAAAATGTTTTACCGCCAATTTGTTTTAAATCAATCAAAGTTCAAATACAACATTAATTTATTATTTGTTGTCTACTTTCACATTCAGCGTGTCAACGTAATATATAATTTTATAAAAAAGTGTATTATCTCTCGTGGGAAAATATGCAATAAAGAACGTTTCAAGAATATCTTAATTACTTGTTTTAGGTCTCGAGGAAGGTGACCATGAGAGAGGCGTACAGTTTTGCCTTATTACCCTTAAAATTGAAAATACCTTATCAGATCTCACTACTTACCAGACAATCTAAATGGGAACAATTATTTGATTCTTGTCGAATGAACTCCTGGAATTTTTTAATTAGATGTGGATCTTTCAAGAAGATTATATTGTATTTAAATATAACAGTTATCCGGCACACTGCCAAGTAATGGTCCAGGAGCATTCAGATGTGTCTTCTAATTTGTGGTTTATTAGAATGGACCCGATTCCATGACCTGCATGGTCCCCAGACCTGACACCAGTTGTATGTCTGGGGACGTGCTAAAGAACTGGTGTCACACAGGCGATTCAAAACCAGGAACATTTAATTTGTGGCATTAATACTTATAATAAGTATTAATGCCACGTTTATAAGTATGAGATCCGACTATATACACAGAAACAGTAGGAATTTGAGGAAGATGTCTCGCATTTATTAGAAACAGGAGAACTCAATTTGAATAAAATTGATAAAAAGATTTCTTATCTTTTCTTTCAATGTAACTAAGGCAAATATCCTTGTAAACAAGTGCAATGTCCTTGTAAACATGTAATATGTCACTAATTTGTTCATGTGGTTTACGAAATTGTTTTTAATATCTCATATTTTTAAAAAATGGTATAACTATAGAAATTTTTTAAATTATTTGAACATCGTAATCATATTTAATTTTTTTTTATTGCAATGAAAATTTAAACTTCAACATTTTTTTCAATCCATTTTCAAGATTTTGTTAGGTCATAATATTTTTGAAGTAAAACTTCTTTACCTACGCTTGACTTGGGGAGTAAGCTGGTGAATGCGTGACGAGAGTGTTATGAAAAGTGTGATCGGGCGAGGCGAACGGAAGTTGAGAGGGAAATATAAGTTAGTGAAGACAGAAAGAGAGAGAGTTATGTTTGGTATATTACTGTAGGGACAAGAGAGAGAGGTGCGAGCACTCATTTTCTTTCTCTCTTTCTCTCATAGCCAGTTATGTTTCGTATATCTAAGACACAGTGTAAGCCTATTGTCTGTATCACACTGTAGGAGTAAGAGAGAGCAGTGCGCGCGCAGATTTTCTTTCTCTCTTCCTCGTATAGCCATTGCATGAAATATATACATATGCGAGTTTGCTAGCGTTACATGAACGGTGATTTTTTGATTATTTTGTAATTTCATTTCGTTCTTGAACAATTTTATAAATTATTATTTTCTTCAATACATTAAATATTCTACGTTCAAAGTGAATAAAATTATAAATTCATTTTAAAGTTCATATTTTGTGAATTTGAAGTTTTACTTCAGTCGTGTGGTCTAAAGCACACTAGTTTTTTTTTCCCTATATCTGTATTGAATATGTTTTTTTCACAGAGGAACATTGAACAAAATAACAAAAACTATATTGAGCTGTTACAACCATAAAAATAATAGTTATCAAAGTTTGAAAGGCTGTTTTGTGGAAATTTTAAAAAATAAAATCTTTTAATATCTCAAAAGCTATGAGACTTTACCTAGAGATCATTAAGGTTAAATAATTTCCAAATGGCTTCACCTTTCCGTTTGACTAACCATTCAGCAAACACTCTGTATAAAAAAGATTTTCAGATTCCTTTTTTCTGAAATTTATTTCACTTGAATATCCCATATCGTCAAAATATGGGACTTTCAGTGAAAAACTGAAATAAATTCATATTCCCAAATTTAATACCACAAAAAGAAAAACAAGACGGTAAGTAAAAATCATAATTTTTATAAGTCAAACAATAATTATTTTATGTTGCAAAATGTAGTTTATGATTAATGCATATATTTGAATGAAGATTGTGTTAGCTTTGGAGATGTTAAGTGTGGAGCTACAATGGCATTTACTGTTAAAAACGATAGATAACGGACATATGAGACATCACAGGAAATATGCAACATCTGGCATTAGTCATACTCAAAATTGAATTTTTTAAGAAATAAATGGGGATTTTTAACTTTGTAAAATTGTTCTTTTTTTGTAAATCGTGAAACAAAACATTAATAGTGTCTGATAAGTAATGATGATAGTTATTATTTAGTATGAGGTTTGATTCAAAAGTAAGGTTCCCAAAGAGCTACAGCCGCATGAGAGGGTGCTAAGTGAAATCTGGCAACACCGCTGTGTGCAACAGTTTCCCTATTCTTAATTTCGCATGGCCGCGTTACTGTGCAGCTCAGTCTTGGTTCAGCAGCCGTCCGCGATGAAGGTGCCCATTGTTGATCCCACCAAGTGTGAGATTCGTTCAATAATTTGGTTTTTGCACGTGAAAGGGACACCACCAGTGGGTATTAATCGTCAGTTGACACAAGTTTATGGGGACAAGTGAATATCCATTTAACACTTTCGAAAATGGTGTAGGGAGTTTAGTGACGGTCAGAAGGAGGTTCACGATGAAGTACTGACTATCAGACCTTCAGTTTCAGAGGCGTTTATCAAGTTGGTCTAAAGCAAAATGCTTCAAAACTGAAGGATCACATCCGTGAACTTGTCGTTCGTATTCCTGGGAGTTCTTATGGTACAGTTGAAAGAGCTTTGACTGAAAATTTGGGGTACCGCAAGTGTTGTGCTCGATGGGTACCGCCTATGCTGACAGCAGAAAACAAGGAGAAATGTCTTGGCTGTGCTCGCCAGTTTCTTCAAAAGTGTCAAGACGATTAGGAAGGATTGTTGAACTCCATTGTTACGGGAGATGAAACGTGGGTGTTTCATTTCAACCCAGAAACAAAAGAAAAATCCAAACAGTGGCATCATTCAATGTCACCAGTTGCAAAGAAGTTCTGACAAACTCCTTCTATGGGCAAAGTCATGGCCACTGTGTTTTGGGATCGTAAGGCGATACTGTTGATCGATTTCATGGCACCTGGGACAACAATCAACTCAGACAGTTATTGCGAAAGACTAAAAAAACTCAGGCGAGCTATCCAGAACTGCTGGTGAGGATGACTGACACAAGATATAATGTTGCTTTACGATAACGCCCAATCTCACATCTCCCACCAAACCCAAGGCTAAATTCTCCCATCTTACAGTCCGGACCTCGCGCCCAGTGATTATCCCTTGTTTCCCAAGTTACAGGAATGCTTGGGTAGTGAATGCTTCAGGAACAACGATGAAGTCAAAGAAGAAGTAAAATGCTTCCTCAACAGGTTGGCAGCGGACTTCTACGAGATGGGGATACAGAAATTCGGGCACCATCTGCAAAAATGCATAGAAAAATATGGCAATTATGTAGAAAAACAGAGCGAAGTTTCTTCTTTCTAACGATGTAAATTTTTATGAGAATAAGCAATGTTGTCTATTTGTAAAAATGAAGGAAACCTTGCTTTTGGATCACCCCTCATATAAAAACTTCAATACTATAGTGAAAACAAAAAAATTATGGAAAATAATGGTAAACCTTTTTAATATGTACAAATATGTTCTGCAATTTTAGATAAATTAATATATTAACCCATATTTTCAAAATAATTGGAATGAAAACTTATAGTATATATATGTCTTGGGTAATTTAGTGTTTCATTTTGTCATCTTGTGCCCTTTTTTATTGTATTAACAGTAGAATGAGTTGTTTTATCTTAAAATTTCCGAAATGTGTGTACGCATATATTACAAGTAAAGTCAGAAATGCAATTAAGCCTAGGTTTACCCAATATTGACTGGGAATGTTAGGTGGATCATGATCCGATAAGAATTCACATAGTATTGTAATTTCTTGGGTCACATTTTTCTTTCTTTTGCACTCTTTTTCCATGCAAATGGAACTTCCATCATGAAACTCATTTGGATTTCCATTTGGATATCCAAATGAGTTTCATGGAGAATGTCAAACATCTTTTCATTAGTTACGTAATATTTAATGCTCATTTCCCTTAAATCAACTTGAGCAATCACATTCTTGACGCCATAACATTTTGATTATGGTGTTGCTAATACATAAATAAAATTTTCATACCCAATGTATAATGCAAAGAATTTTAGATTTAGCTTCTTTGGTACTTTAAACTAAGTTAATCATGTGTAAACACTCAGTATCGGTAAAATGAAAGCAATTTGACCCTTATAAAGACACTAATCCTTAAAGTTTTAGACTTTCAAAAATCTATATGTGCGCTATGTTCCGCTGCTATTTTGATACTGAATGGGTTTCCGCTTCGTTATAATCACCACGTTTAGAAGTTGTAGCATCTAATATTACCCAGCTAGTGCATCTAATATTACCCAGATAGTGCAATCCTAGGTTTATATATAATCTATATATATGTGTATATTTAAAACCATTTTTGGAAGAAACTGAAATAGATCACACGACGCTAGTACAGAAAATTCTTAGAACCAGCCATTTGTAATAATGGTAATAAAGGAATAAATTGAAATATCAAAAATCAAAACTCTTTGGTAATTCATTGAGGTATTCTGTTTGAAATTGTTGTTTTTACAAACAGCCTGTAGTTTCAGAATTATGTTTATCACATCAAGATAAACTTAAGAACGTGAGAAAATTTTGTCTGTTTTTATAAATTTAGTTGTGCTTCGATCAAGAAAGTTTTGCTTAACTTCGATTGTATTTTATAATGAATCCTGTGCTACTGTTTACAACTGGTTTAATGAATTCAAGGTTGTACCAATGTTAGTGGTGATCTGCATCAAGGACGTCCCTTAATGGACCCTTCATCCCCAACTGAAGATAAAAATGCTGTGCAGCTCATTATAATGACTAACAAGGGTGTAATTTAACACCAGAATCAAGTAAGTTTAGACATATGTATAAGTCAATTACAGAAAAATCTGTATTAACATTGTTACCTCACAATTCAAAACTTGGAAACACTGTTGGGTTGATTAGTATGCTGTATTCGATCTTCCCACAGGTGACGAAAGTTGAATTAAAAACTTGTAACTAACAAGTAGGTTGCAAAGTGGATGTTTCTTTCTGAAAAGTTGCCTATAGAGGTAAAAAAAAGAATGAAGTGCTGAAAAAAATATGGTCATCTCATTCTTTTGTGGAACAGTGTATTATGATTTTTAAAACCATGCAATTCTATACAATTATCATACGGTTCCCATTTAATCTCTAGAATAAAAGTTAAATTTCAAGGAATATAATTCCCAAATGTTAGAGATGATGATTGCCTTTGAAAAGGCCTTGGAAGAGACATCCAAGGCAGAGAAGATCGATTACTCCTAGTGGTTCCATCAAATGAAACGATGTATAGAGTAACACGAAGACAGTATTTAAAGACAATTAGTAAATTACAAATTTACTAGTTGAATCTATTTTTGACCTGAAAACTTTCAGTGTTACTTACGTATTCATTGTAAAAAAAGGAGTGCATGGGTGCTATATGTACTAGAACTGAAGCTCCTTCATATGTTATTATTCAGAAGGAAAACAATTCTTTTTATCACATAAAGGAAATATTCCATTCAGGTCATTCTGAAAAATTAAATGGTTCACCAATTGCCATGATTATAGTCTCAATGTCTGTCAATTATGTGCTTTATCTAGTTTTGTTCCTGGCCATTTATTAACTCTATGCTATCTATGGTTATATTTATTAACTCTATGTTTGTGACAATCTCCTGTCCTTGTGACATATTTATTGTTCCATTATGTTATGCTAATTCAAATTCCTGTATAATTCCGAATTGTATCTTCTACACCAAATACTCTCATGAACACTAAATATCACTCTATAAGCATTTGAATGCTTATAAAAATCCTACATTAAAATATTAGAAGTTTTTTCTTTAGTTCCATTTGAAGTCCAGGATTCAACAATATAAGTTAAAACTAATAAGGACTTTAAGTCTAAAAGTAAAAAATGTTCATTAAAATATCCTTATTAGCATAAATAATGTCAAAAAAAAGGTTTAAAAAAACACAGACATATTTTTAGCTAAACATTTATTTTTTTATTATGACATCAATATTTACAAATGAAACTTAAATGACTCAACGATGCTTATTGATAGTAACTTCGTAACTAACACTTACATCTAGGATACGTATTCACATTATTAGTCATTACAAACTAAAGAAAAAATATATTTATCTATGCGATAGTTTGATTAAAACAAATAATAATAGTTTTGTATAATGATTAAAAAATATAGGAATTATTTTTGGATATATGATTATTTTAACAATCATCAATTGGTTATGCCAATTTTAATAAAAATAATAATAATATTGGTCCCTTTATATCGCAATAAAAAATTATTAAGGAAATTATACATGACAACTACCTGTCAATTTTTTAATTCGGCCATTTTTTAATTGACAGTTAATAAAAATGGCCATAGCGTAAGCATTTTTGCTTATGTACAAGCTTAATGAAAAAGGTATTAATCTTTTTTACATAATATTTTCTTGTAATAAACTAAATTATAATAATGCATTTGTATTTATTGAATCAAATGATCTGTTTTTATAATATTTAAATTCCAAGATTTTGATTTAACCAGATTCTCAGAGTAAAGCTAATATGGGAAAATGTTGTATTCATATTTGATAGTTGAAAAACTATCGTTGATTCAACGATTACTGAAGAAAATATGTGCAAACATATTTTTTACTACGAATTGTGGAGCACAAATTTCACAAATAAATAGAAAGCATATCATTTTCAAATCATGATTGATGAAATATAATATAAAAATTAAATTTATATAATAATAAAAAAAATAACTAAGAAAGAAACTCAAAAATAATATGTGTCAACATTACAAAATATATTACAAATATTTAAATAACCTGAAATAAAAGTACCTATCGCAATTTTCCATTGAAAGTGTGTGTGTTAATAATTTTTTTTTATAAGTATGGTCTTCCTCTCAAAGAGTCTTCCTTTTAACGATATCGTAAAATTATATATTTAAATACCTAGATAATGAAAGAAGAGACAGTTTACTAAAGAATAATTAGGTACTAGATAATATTTTTTTATTTATACAACTTACAATTCTATACTTAAATTAACTTTATTTGTATATTGTATATATAAATATATAAATATATATTTATACAATGGCGACATTGAATAATACTATTATATTCATAACACATATTTAATGATTTAAGGCACGAAGTATTGTATCTGCTGAACATTCAGATCAGGTAAAAAGTGCCTAATTTTTGAAGAAATGTCATTTAAAATCCCTAACGTTTATCTATAATAATTTTGCATCAGTGTTGAAAATTTAGGGCGATTTCTTTCCACCATTTTTATAAGTGACAGATTGGCAGCTATTTATAGAAATATATACTTTTGTAGTTGTAAATACATAAACTCTTAATTATTGTAATATATATATATATATATATATATATATATATATATATATATATATATATATGTATATATTTATGTATGTATATAATATTGAATAGTTCAAAATGATAATAATGAATTGAGAAGTCAGTCAAATTGTTTATGGTCAAAGATTTACTTCAAGTTAATTATCAGAATTATCAAAATATTAAATATAATTTGTGTATGCTGTGGAAATTGGAACGTTGGCAAAACGGCCACATTAGTAGTTTCTCTAAAAGAAACTTGAAAAGATCTGATAAATTTTAAATCAACACTTCGGACTAAAAGCCCTCCATACACATATTTGCAATACCTATTGTCCACCCACGTATTTCATTAAACCTTCAGTGGGGATGCTTCCTCCTTACTGCCTGGATATAACTTCAGGGAATCTTCGAAGATGTCGTTTCCAGTAAGGTTGTCATCCTGGCAAGTTGAAAAATCATATTTGGTCGTCTCCCTGGCATCATCAGGTACGAGGAAGTCGCCGAGTAATCTATTGTTTGTGCGCAGATAGTCATTGAGTTCGGTGAGATCTTCTTGCGGTATCGTGTTGAAAATTGTGTTGGTACCAGGTTTCGGGGTCCATTGGATTGAGTATGTTACTATACCACCGGGTCTATAAATGGAAAAATTAAATTTTATAGCGAAGTGTAATTATTAGCGATGGGCAGAAGGAACGTGTGGTTTAGGTTAGTGTAAATAAACAAAATTTAAAAGTAGTTTAAAACATACTAATAATTTAAATGTTAGTCACTACTAATGGCCCAATAGACTTAATATTATAGTAGCTCGATACACAGCAATAATGAAATAATTTTCCAATTTTTTCTCACAAGTGCTTTTAAATGCTTATTGATATAAAAAGATTGTGTACTATAGTGGTAATGATAGAAGTTAAACTACTCAGTGATTTAACTGTAAGCATTCTTAATAATCATTGACAGATGTATGACGCCTTTTGATATTTAATCATCATATATCAGAATCTTAACAAAGGGTAACCGCAAATTGGAAAATCAACGAGCGAGCGGGGGCAATGGTGGAGTAGGTAAAGCGTTAAGCGCAGTGAAACGGTTTAAGGTGGGCATTTCCTAATTCACGGTTTATATATTTTCTCAATAATATTTTCAATAAATTACATAACGTATAACAAGTTTCTCATTTTTTGGAGTGATTTTCATTTGAACATATATTTACTATTATTCATATACGTTTTTCTACCTTTATATGAGCATGTATGTATGAAAATTTATATATGAACAGAAGTTTCTATTTGATATATGGAAATTTCACTTCTATCATATGTCCCAGACATACAAATTAATTTTTAAATTATGACAGTATTTTAAAAGATGTATAAATTTTAAAAGCATGGATTTAAAGAAGTCAAATTAAAGCTGTGATAACTAAATATTCCTAGTTGCCAAAGCTAATGAGCATACAAAGTTTATTAGGAAATTACAGACTTAAATTTGTTGTATTATTAATATATAATTTTGTGTTATTTCTAACATATTAAATCTTACTCGCTCATATACTCGTATATCTTATTTCTGTAGCTCGTTTCGTGGTATGATATTTTTCATGTCGGCCATGAAAGTTGACTTTTACCGCCACTAAAGAATTTCACTTCAAAAATTTACTCCAAAAATTGTGCGATTCATAAGGAGGGAAAAAGAAAAACGTTATGCAAAATTTTAAAATTAATTTTTCACAAATGACACGCACCTTAGGTCAGTGACACGTACGACTTTATTCTCTTCGTTGTCCTCTCCCACGTCCGAGATTATAGCCTTAGTGAGAAGGCCTTCCAGTTTTGATATTAGCGGCAGCGGATCTGTGATTGCCGACTGACAGCTGAAGTTGGCTATCCTGAATGTTACTTCTGGAGTGTTCGCAACTGAAATACATGTTAATAATTAGTTTAAGCAACAAGTAAGGGAAAAGAAAAATATGTATTACAGATAAGGGTCATATCTGCATTCAATTGTGTCAGGAAAAATTTCAAAATAGGTCACAAGTTGCTTTTGTATATATTTCTATTAAATTTCAACCTTACTAGACAACAGTCTTACGAAGACTATGCATAAAATATTAAATTTTTAATTTTTTAATATAATTACTTTGATAAAACGAAATATCAATTCATTATCTCGGCTTCGTTCTCTCGACTGTCCAATTTTTTGTCATCACAGTCTATTTACCCTAATGTCTTGAAACTTTGATACAATTAAATAATGTGTGAGCTCAAAATTATTATTAAAGATGAAAGCAGAATATTTTTTTTTCAAAAATAAATTGGGAGGAAATTTAATGGAAATGATATTTTTTGGATAATCCAATTACTTACGAAGTTACTACAATATTAAGATGACATGGTTTTATTGGTCTAGAACGTTTATGGTACATAATCTAATTCGTACTTGACCGTTTTTACTTTGTATTGAAGTCCAAAATACTACGAAAAATATTGAATGAAGAAAACTTTAATTTTATGCCCAAATGCAACATTTTCATTTAGTTGACTTAGTGTATTTTTGTTTATTTCTTTGTTACCTAAGAACTCTGCAATCAAATAATAAATTGCCATCAAAGGAGAGCAGTAAAAATCCATTTAGTTCTGTCCGAGTATTACAATATTAACAATGAAACTCTTAATTAGGGAAAATGAAAAAAAAGGTCTTTAAAAGTTTTATTTCAACTGTCAATTAGAAAGATTGTGTCTCGTTGTACACTCTATAAACAGGTGTAGCACAATAATTTGTGAAACTCGCAAATCCAATAGAGTCATTGTAAAAAGCCACATAAAACACAAAAAGAGGGTAAGAGACATTGATTTGTTGATTTTGACAACACAGAACAAATCAATATTATATAACAGTTAATTTTTAATTAATTTTGACAATGGCAACACTAAAAAATAATATTTATTATTGATTATTTCTTACAACTGTTTCTAATAAGTTATTATGTGCATAGTTTTCCCATATTTTTTGTCCTTTCCTAATTGTCCGTTTGCTGAATTATTTGCTTTTTTCCTATCTAAAAATATTAGTTTTTTAAATATTGATTTCTAAAGAAATTGTGTAATGTCAGGTCTATTATTGTCAATCTTTCACATGGCTTTACATATCAGCATTACTTCAATGGAAGCCATATGGCTTCCATCGAATTAAATACTAATACCACGGACAGTGTAGTTGAATGTTTGTTTCACCATCGTGCCTCAGCGGCTCCATAGATTTTCCTAAAACTAAATATGTAGATAGTCTGTGCTTCTCATTAATATATAGAATTTTTAACCCTGGCAAATATTGTAATGTCTGTACAATTAAAGTCGACCTTTTTTAAACAATAATAAACATTTAGTGTTACAACATGTCAAAACAGATGGGGAAATGCATATATTAATTTTGGAAACTTTTAATATTATTTATGGAAATATTGAAATGATCTCATTGGAAGATTGATAAATTTTTGTTGCCTTATCGAAAATCTTTGGAAGCAAAGCTGCAGGCGAAGATTAATAAGTTAAGAGAAATTAGTTAATATATGTGACAAATTTCACTTTGGTTGGTGGAATTTTCTACAAATATTTTTAAATAGATTATAATAGGCAAGTTCAATGTGTGTTATTGTTTCTGTATTTTGCAGAATCTGCTGATCTGATCCAAGGATGTAGAGATGAATATTATTTTCAAATTTTACTTTATGTGCTGATGTTGATTATTAAGAAATATATTTTTAAAATTAAAAATTAAATTCTTTCCCTTGAGATTTGTTGCTAGGCAGTAGAATAAGTTGTACGGAATGTAAAGTTGAATATGACAACACCCTGGGGAGGTAATTTTCTTCCATATCCAGAAAAGAATGGTGAAAACCAAAAAATTAGTATATTAAAAAAAATTCAGTTGTCTGATTTAGGTTCAAGTATGTAAACGTCAACTGATTTATGAAATTAAAAAAACTAAAATTCCCTTCTACACCTCGAAATGTTTTATAGCATAAAATTTTAGTTTTTTATTGATAATATTGGTTTATTGCAAAATATTCCATAAATTATGAAAAATGCTGAAAATATGATAATAATTTTTGAAGAAACTTCAACCTTGAATTGAAACTCTGGAACCGCTAGTAAATTTGAAAAAATAGTTTCCAATGTTCTTTTCAGGATCTCTCCGTATTTTTGTCATATTTCACTTTACAGCTGTATTTAGATAAACAACACAAATACTTACCTAGGTCTTTACTCCCATCAAAAGCAATTGTCTGACTTTCGGTTGAAGTTTCAGTCTGGAGAGAATCTATGGATGACGAAATCATGCCTTTGGATGTTGTTATCGATAAGAGCTCATCAGTAGTAGCACTGTTCATAGAATCATCAGATGTTTCAGTGCTGTCAGGCACTTCTGTATTCACTTCTTTATCCATCTCAGGAGCTGGAGACTTGGAAGGCGCCTCAATATTCATTACATTCGCAGCAATTTGTTCTAACGATGTTTCCTTTACAGCTTCGGTCGTTGTTGTTGCATCGGTGTCTTGTGAAGATTTTGTTTCTTCATTTGTTACTGTAGTAGGTTCGGTAGGAGGTCCAGTCACATCTTTAGATGTTTCCTGAGAAGATATTTCTGTCGAACTAATAAATTCTCGCATTTCCGTACTAGAAACTAGTTCCACAGGCATTTCGCTGGTTATTTCCGCTTGTTGCGTAGATAGAATCGGAGTCACAGTTAGTGGATTTTCCTTCAAAGTTTCTTTAATATCTTTCTCAGCTTGTTCCATGGTTTCTGTGGTTGGTTCCAGAATTTTAGCCTCCATCGAGGATGACGTTATTTCTTGGGGAGCTTCGGTAGTGGTACTTGGTTGTACTGTGGTAGTGAGGTGTGCTATGATATCAAAAACCGGATCCCCCAGTTCTCGATTCAGCATTTCATTAGACGTAGCAGTACTTGTTTCATTTTGTACTACCACTTCTGTAATCGCCATTGGGGTTTCAGATTTGTTAATAATTACGTCTTCCATATTTGCTGATTGAGTTGTCGTCTCTTCTCTCGAAGCTTCCATATTTGGAATTGTCGAACTCGCAGACATAACTTCTTTCATTCCAGTAGTTGTTTCGACAGGTGGCAATTTTAAGTCCTCTTCTACTACCGATGGCATTTCGGTGTTAGTATTGTTCGGTAGTATTTCTATTGCCACATTTTGTGTTAGCGTATCTATCAATGGTGAGATGGTAATTGCTTCAGAAGTGGTTTTCTCCATTGGCTGTACTGCATTAGAATTATTTATCTCAGCTGTAATTACTTCATTGAACTGTTTAATTGCTTCTTCAACGCTTTGTGTGGTGGATTCGGGAACATTTACATTTGTAATAACTTTATCTTCTACAGTTTGCACTGATGGTGAGCCCATGACGCCAGGTGAAACTTCATTATCTGTGACCGATACATTTTCTTCAGTAGATGAGGCAACAATCGGCTGCACCGTAGTTTCAATTATTGGATGATCAGCTGCCTTTTCAGTTGTAGTTACGGGATTGATATTAACATTAGTTTCATCCTCGTTCACTTTACTTACTTCCGAAATTATTATTTCTGAACTAACCATATTGGATGTAGACTCTGTACTTGTTGTAGTAGGTGGTGACATGGTAGTTTTCAATTCTGACATATCATTATCCTTCGCCTCAGTTTGTATCTTTTCAGGAGCCATTGTGGCTGGTTCTGTCACCATAGACATGTCCATTACAGTTGTTTCTTCGACTTCAGCTTTGGGCATTTCTCCATTTTCTACTACTGCCTCACTAATATTATCAATTTTCATTGTGACACTGTTTTCCTCTTCTGTCATTGATGCTATATCTGCTACAGTAGTTTCTTCCTCAATTGTGGGAAGAGTGGGTATCATTAGTGGTACAAAACTCTTGGATTCTGAGGACGTACTTGTTTCCATGATAATTTGAGGATAGTCGTTTGAAATGAAACCACGTCCCATCTCCATTTCGGAGCTCGAAGAAGGCATGTTTGTGACAGAATTGACATTATCTTCGGAAACTGGTGTATCGGAAATTGATATTTCTGTCATAGCAGCCATCTGTGGAGCAACAGTTGCTATTTCTTGAGGCATAGAAGTCTCTTCAGAAGGTTCAGTCACTTCGTATTGATGCAAAATTTCTGTTAACATTATAGGACCATGCGTTGCCATTTCTTGTTCTGTCCTATTGCTTAGGTCGTCGGTCGTTTCACTCTTTGTCACTACATCCAATTTATTTTCCATTGTTGTGTCACTGATACCAGAAATAATATTTGGAGATTCTGTTGGTTCTTCACTTGTAGATTCAGTTATTTCAGGGGCCATGTTTATGGAAGATTCAGATGTAGAAGTCATAGCTTGAGGTTGCTGTGGCATTTCAGTTTCTGAGGACGCCGGGGAATTGGGGAAAAGTAGATGACTTGCCCCAGTTGCAGACGGCGTTCCTTGCGTAGTTGTTGGTGTTGGCTCCTCCTCTATTGGCGGCTTGGTATCAATTTCAACTGGAAGAGGAAAATTTGCTTTTAAATGTTATGTAAATAATATTCTTAGTTTATATAACAGGAAGACAACAGTTAAGATAAAACTTGCCTACTAATAAAGTTGTTCATATATTTTTTTTAAATTTCCCAACTTGAAATCTCGGGCACTTCTATATTAATATTTGTCAATGTAAAAAAGTGTTGATATGGAAGGATACATTTTATAAGAAAACAATAATAAAATATTCTAGTATTAGTAAATTTCATTACCATCGAGGGCATTGCTATCAGCCATATTTATGGTTTGTGAGCCATCAATTAATATAGAACTCACAAACGGTTCTACAGAGGTAGCTTCCATAATTGATGAAGATGAATCCGTTGTGGTCATTGTAATGACGCCTTGGTCTGCTGAAAATTAATTTACAATAATGTTTTATGAAAATAATATTTGTATTTTATGAAAAGTAAAATATTACTAACACTAATTTTTCTGTGATCTCATTAATTTATATTTAGAAATTAGTTTTGTAAAATTGATGAAATAGCAAAATACTAGTTCACTATGATATGGCTGGTTCTGTCATATGTCGTAATTTATCTGTATTTACCATATAGGCACTGGTACAGTCACCTATGTTTGCTGTGATAAACTTCTCCTAAATTTATTTTAACCTATGCTGTCTTAGGACATTCTTATTTAATTATTTACCAACGAACTAATCTCCAAAGACGAACGTATTTTTAGAAATTAGTCACAACCTATCACTATTCTAGTTTAAGGTATAAGTACAAGAAATATTGAAAGGTTAAAGAAATAATTTCCAAAGTAGCCAAATGAACTTATGGGGTCGATTTCGATTTGCCAGAGGTCCATGTAAATGAGAAAAATATATGGCATGTAATGGAGGAAACCCTAGTTCCACGTGAGTGATCCTCATTTGGACAAGTCGTCATCAAGATTCAGGCATTTCGTAACTAATAATATGTCCTAAAATTTTTGGACTTAGGACAGAATGTGTGTATCATAAAGGTACAATTAAATTACTTAATTGATATTTCGTAAAAGGGTTTAAGTATCCGCATTGTGGTATGCTAAGTTCATGTGCAAGTTTTTACAACTTTTAATATCAGAAGCAACACATTGTGCACAACACAATGCGCGTATGCACACTGTTTAGTAATCCGGACTTGTTCAAACCAAAGCGTTGCACGAACTTGTTCTAATTAAATATGATAAATAAGAGTGTTATAGACAAATACTGTTCATTTCTTTAATTTGTTACAATTGTCTGTTCTATATAAAAAACTTTGTCATAATTAGCAGCACTGTATCAGTTGTAACAAACACATTTCATGTTAATAAGTTTAGAATAAAAAGAATTAGACCATGTATAAAAAGATTGCGTGATCGGTACACCATCCTTTAAATATTTGCTAGATCTCAATGAGAGCCCTCTTATCAAAAGACTGAGTGCCATAAGAAGACAACTAATAAGTAACTTGTTTGTCGCTATTTATGTGGAAAAACATATAACTTAAAATACTAATAATCAAATCTTACCATTACCGCTTTCTTCCGGCGATGACGGGACCACAATATTAACTTGACCTTCACTGGCACTTGATCCTGAAGTCGATACTGTTTCAGTGATCATCTCACTAGCCTTTATCGTGGTAGTATCGACAGGTCCCACAACGAGGATGCTATGATCCAACTGTTTGTCTTCTCTCATTACGTCCATTTGATCGGGCTGGCTGGTGGTAGGCATGGGGCTGGGCTCTTCTACTACTACTATTGAACTAGATTTAGGCTCTTCAGTAGTCGTGGTGGCGTTGACTGCTGAAAAGTAAGGGACATGTAAATATAGTAAGTTGAATATGACGTTGTTGCAATATTTCATAGGTATATAAAACATAATTTGAGTATTTTTAATAAAATATGCAATCTTTTAAAACGTTAGTAAATTTCTGGGTTGTTAGTGAATAGATCGCCTATTTCATTTATAATGGATAAGTAAGGTAGAAAATGATTTGCCAAACATCACATTAATAAAATGGAGTCCACCTTCTAATAGATTCAGGTGCTGGAGAAACCAAAACTAGTGCAAGATTTAAGTACCAAATAATTAGTAAATTTTTCAAAAAGAAATTTTTCCTACCGAAAAGACAAATAAGGTAGAAAACGATTGAGCAAATATTATTTAATCAAATGAAAACCATCTAATAGATACATGTGCTTAAGAAATGGAGATTAGCCCAAGATATTACCTACTGTCAAATAATTATGCAAATTTCTTGGCCATTAGTGGATAGATTGTTTGTTTCAAATCAATGGACGAATAAGGTAGAAAAAGATTTAGCAAAACATCAGATTAACCGATTGGAAGTCATCCTCTGAAAGACTCATGTGGTAAAGAAACCAAGACAAGCCTAATATATTATTGCCTAATTCTATGATTATTGTGATTCTATGATTTACAACGCAATGTACCGCGATTCCCAGCCATTCATCAAGTGAGGCTGGAGTAATGGTTTTAATCGCGATATTAAAATGCCACAGACTGGTGACAGATAACACCGCCACTAGTGAGAAAAGCTACGCAATATGATTGCCAAACCACCTGGTGTGGCGATTATGGGTTTAAACAATTTGGTCATATAAAAAAATAGGTCTTTACCTATTTTTTAGTTAAAAAAAATGTTCATTAGCTGTCCATCTCTAGTCCAGGACGCACACTGAGAGCCTATGGAATAGCATTTCATAAAAAGGTTCCATTTATTGGGCTTGTTGTGGAAGGCTTGCATAAAGTTCTGGGCATGATCTCGACATTTTCAACAATAGACGAAATGAGCACTAAAGTAACCTACGAGCCCAGCCCTAAAATGCTGAGCAGGGGGATTTAATTTTAGATATTTACTGGACACCAAATGTGTTGCAAAGAATGTTGCATGGATAAATTGTATTTTGGAAAACAAAGAAAATGATATTACCATGGCTTCCTTACGTAGAATTTAAATAATTAATTGGAAAGTTGGGAATTTCTATGCGCAATCATCAGAATAGAACTGTGAATACGATAGTAAATAAGAAATAAATGTAGAAAGAGAGGTGCGGACATTTCGCTCTCTGAGAAACAAGATAATGTAATGCAATTGATAATTGAATCATGTTGTATTAAAGAATACTTACATCCGACAACGTTCAGACTGTTATCTTCCATATTTTGATTGTCGTTAGTAGCTGGTTCGGCACTCGGCTCATTGCTGGCTTCGGTAGTTGTTTCTTGAGCCACGGGCTCCGACGTTGGTTCTGCAATGTTGCCAGGAATTGTATCCAGAGAAACCGGCTCAGGACTCGATTCTGGCTGAGCTTTGGAAGATGTTTCGCTAGGACTAGGTTCAGAGGTAGGTTCACTGTTTGCTTCGGGCATAACCTCTTCTTTTACGACAGGCTCACTTACAGGCTCAGGTTTTGGTTCTTCAGGAGCAGAAGTAGTGGTCGGTTCTGGAATTGGCTCGCTAATTACCACCGGAACGTATTGAGTTACTATCGGTGCTGGAGCAGGTTCGCTTACTGGCTCAGTGGGTTGAATGTCAGTCGCTGGTTTTGGTTCGCTTGTCGGTTCGGGAGAACTATCGTTTACCGCTGGTTCGCGTGCAGGTTCGCTTGTTGGTTCTGGGGAACTTTCGTTCGCGTCCGGTTCTCTTGTTGGTTCCGGGATTGGTTCGGTTTTGTTCGGTTCGGCCAATGGTTCACTTATAGTCTTTGTCGGTTCTGGTTCTGGCACTGGCTCACTGCTAGGCTCTGGGGAAGTTTCCATGCTCGGAGCATTTGTGTTTTCTAGGTAGCCATCGCTGGGTGATGGGGTGGTATCTAGAAATAATAGATGTGTAATTAAATATTGTCTATCTAAGTTTGTAAGTTTCATGTTCATTTCAATAATATCCATTATCTGCCACATATACTTTATCACGACGCCGTTTGCCTTTTTCATTCGTCAACATAATTTAGCCATTTGAAAATACTTCCACTTACATTAAATATTTGAAATAAATAAAATAGAGAAATTGGCAAATAAAGAGATTTTAACTTGAAAAATTTAATAGATTTTTTTTCTAGATAAATCGTGCGTTGTCATCTCATTATAGTTGGACCAAAAATACATAATTTTTCTGTCTTCACTCTTTTGGACTTTAACAAAATTACATGCCGTTTTTTACTCAAAATATTGAAATAATATAAATTATAGAAAGAGGTGTGACGGTCAGAAAAAAATAATATCAAATTACTATTTTAGTAACACAAAAACTGACAAAAACGACACGATATTTCTCGTTTTATTCAACGGAAGGATTTTCCGCCCCTTGTTCGTTAGCGTTTTCCACAAATTTTTAATCTGAATATTTAAGATAAGAAGATAGCTCGCAGGCACATATTTAGAGGAGAATACAGGGCTCCAGACTTCTTCGAAGCTTTTCGAACTTATACTAGATAAAAAGATTTTTCTTGAAAACCAATTGCTTAAAATATGTCAAGAATAGAAGATGGAAAGAAATAAAGTAAAAAATGCTTTATAAATATTATATTTTTGATTAATAATATAAAGTTATTGTATGCGTACTTGAGAACTATCGACTCTCTTAGGTACCCAATTCTGGATACGTGCCTACGTCTGGATACGTGGGGTCATAAATCTTGTAGATATAGCTCCATCAATTATTTGTTAAAGCCAAATAGTAACGTGTATCACATGCTTTATACAGCTTTCTTTTTACAATGCACAGTGTATTAAAAAACCTATGACTGCTTTCAAACAATTATTTTAGAATAATGGAGAATGTGAAACGTTTGAAGTTTATAAAATAATACTCTTTCTTTACCTCAATTCGAGCATAAACATGGCTTATTTTCATACGAATTTTATTCCGATAGATGTACATGTCCACTCTTAGTTACCCATGATTTTTTGAAATATTATACTTCTTATCTTTTCTAGGAAATTTTAAGAAATGTGGTGAAACGTTAAGATACATTTCGTTCATACACAAAAATAACATATCTTTTATGATACACAAAATGACAGAAATGAAATATCTTTTGCTGTATACAAAATTGAGTTAACTTACGATACACAAAAATGAGACACTTTTACAATGCACAAAACTGAGATATCTTTTACAATACACATAAATGAGATGTCTTTTACGATACAAAAAAGTTGAGATATTTTTACGATATACAATGAGATACTATTTACGATACACAAAACTGAGATATCTTTTATAGTACACAAAAATGATAGATTTTTTCTCCAAGTTGTTTTCAAAAAATGTGGAGGAAAGTGTGTAAAAACCAATTTTATACACTTTTCTTCATCTTTTTCTTACTCACTTCCAACATTTTACATCGCTCCGAAATTGCAACGCTAGCGGTTTCCTTGTGAAATGTGCATACAAGAACATACATACACACACTCATACATCACCCGACACACATCTATAATGTTAGATATAATTGTAGGAAAGTGTAGATGATGACTTACTATCCGCGACCGCATCAACATTATGCATCGAGTGTCGCGTCTCAGTTACGTTGGTGAGCGTCCGGTTGGCGTGGCTGGGCAGGTTGAAGGGCGACATGGGGGTCGTCTCTTCGCCGGCCTCGGTTCCATTCACGGGAGTTGCCGGCGTCTTGAATATAACGCCCGCTACAAGTGGTTACACGTGTATTTTAGTAATTTTTTTTATATACAAAAATAGAAAATTTTGTGGACTCACTGCTATACATATCTAGTTTCTCACTATCAACCAATATACAATAAATTACCGTAATAGATTCGTGAATGGAATGCAGTCGGAAATAATTAAACAAAAAACGAAATACATTTTTGTTTCTAAAAATGGTTCTGGTGAAAGCTGAATGATTAAACTTATTTCAAATAGCCTTCTAAAACAGACGTTAGTTGTTATTTCTTATTTTACATCTGTAATAAAAACTAAAACATATTTAAAATTTTAAATACTTTTTTGTTTTTTTTTATTTAATAATTGTGCCAATGACTTTCTTATCGTCTATCTTCTCCAATACTTATCAAGTCCATATTCTGTACGCATTAATCAATTTTATTATGAAATGAATTGATTAGACTTGCTTGCTATGAAAGAAAAACGAAAAAACGATGCAATAAGAAAAACTTTCAGGTGCAGCAAATGAGCCGCAAACTTAATTTAGAAATAGGGTTATACATTTTCAGGAAAAAGTTGGAGTAAATAAAAATTTTGGCCACATTCTAATTTATGACGTGGCAGTTTTGTAATGAAAATATTTGGATTAATATAATGAATAAAGGTGTATCAAAATTTTCGTTTTATTTTGCGAATATTAAATAGGTTATTTATAATTCGGTATAATTCCACCATATAATGAGAAATAAGCAAATATAGAACCTATTATATTTTTTCTTACTATGAGTAATAAAATATTCATATAACTTTTCTTTACGTAAAATTTGAAGATATTTTTTTAAATTTTGCACATGATTAAGTTACAAATGCAAATAATTTCGTATTCATATGTTACTAAGAAAAAATTACTACGAGGTATACTCACTCGCAGCCAGCGTTATGATGAGTATGGCCGCAACGAGAAGCACCAGACCGAGAGTCCAGGTCAGCGGTCGCTGACATCCTCCGCGCTTCCTCTTGTCTGCCGTCACATACAGTTTCTCGCCCCTGCAAAATAGTGATAAGTATTTAATAAAAAAATCTTTACAGTTCCACCATTTCTTTGTAACCTCATAACAAAATCATACATTTTAAAATTAAGATAATTTGTGAAAAAGAAACTTGACAAATCTTTTCTATTTTTATAAAAATTATTGCCAAACCTATTTCATAAAAAGGGAAAATGATAACGAAAAGAATTTATTTAGGTTTCAATCTTACAATAATTGCTGAAATTGAAAAAAAAATCCAAGAAAGGAACTTGTAAAGGTTTGGAAAGCAAAAAACTTGAGGGACCTATTCAAATTCGCCAGATCGGTTACATTATACATTTAAGGGTCAATTCCTATAATCTACTGTACCAATACGAAATGTGAATGTGATTTAATTTCTACAAAAGCTTAGCATTTCCGCTTTTCCACAGCTTTTCTTGCGCAAACCGAAGGCAATAATGACCAAAAAATATCTATTTTATTAAAATAGAAAGAAATAATTTAACAGAAAAAGATTAGCCAAACACTCGTCCGTGTAAAAGTTTAAATATTTGGCAGTATATACAGGACACGTCTCAGTACATCTTATGAACTACATATGTATATATGCGTGTACTTCTATACTGTAAAGAGGTGAGAAAGTCATAATAAAGCAACTTTTTAGCTTACTCAAAATGAGGGCTTTTCGCGGAAAAGAAAGCCTTGAACAAAACTTAAAGTACAGATTTACTGTGCTGCGACATGATGCTATACAAAAAGACGCATCAAGAAACAACAAACGTAACATAAATGCTAATAAATGATGGTGGATGTGAATCGTGGATGACGTAACCTTTTTTATTAAATATTAAAATGATTTTATTTATATTTTTCTAAGTATTTTAACAGAGAAAAAGTATAACCTTGACGTTAAGAATGTTTTCTTGAGCCTATCAAAGTTACATACGAATAAAAATGTAATTTTTACATTCATTTACTGAAAAATGAGGCAACACAATTATATGCAGGTGTTCTTATTGACAATGAGAGCAAATTTTCCTTTTAAATCTCAATAAAACATACTGTCTCGTTTATCAAGAAAAATAGAATGCTTTATTTATCGCTATAAATACGGTATCTTAAATACAGCGCTATTCGTCCTATAAAGTGCGCTGCGTCTTACCGGGCCCTGTTATGACGCCGTGTCACTGTACAGCGTGGGGTCGTCGGCCCACAGTGTGCGAGTGGGATGCGACAATATCGGCAAATTCTATTTTATCGATATAGTTTAATGCGGGTCTATTATTAAATTTATGTGTTGCCGAAATGTTTCTGTTGATTGTGGTCTTAATAAGTAAAAATTCGGAAAATGCTTAAAATACTATAAGTTGTTAGAGACTGCAAAGTTCAACATAAGATTTACGGACGTTAGATTTGTGCGGACGAGAAACTTTGTTAAACGTTTGAAATTCTAGGATAGTTTACGATGTAGTATTGTAAAGAAACAAAGATGCAAGACACCTTGGCATATATCTTGGAAGCTATTAGTTTCATATAAGCAAAAATTAAGTCTAAAAAACTGGAATGTAATTAAGAGTAATCACGCATGTATTATTAAAAGATTATTTCAAATCTATTAAATTAATAACTGTACACGCAAGACGTGCAATACGCAAGTTTATTGTTAACTAATAAAATCAGGCCACATCCACAGGAAATATTTTAGTCGCATATATGTATTAATTTTTCAATGTATTTAAGACTAGCTACTACCTCGGCCTCTGATTCTGATACGTTGATTTAATGATGCAATAACATTATTTTTGGAAATAATTTTTTTTATAACAATGAAATCAAAGACGGCGTCGATTGCAAAGTTAGCAAAATAATTCTTTATTTTGTGAGCGTATCACGGTTTCTTCGATCTACAAATTTTGCTAGTTCTTGCCGACTTCTGAAAATATTTTTTCCAGAGTTTGATTTCTTTTTCATGACATTAAAGCACCATTTTTCATGTCAAGAGTTTGGGCTAAGTAATAATATAATTCCCATAAAAATTAATTCATTTTTTATTTTTATGTTACGCAAATCTAAACGACCGGGCAAACGTATAGTTAGACAACACACTTTTTGTTTTGACATATTTTCACTATAGATAGCACATAGCTTATTGTTATTTTTTATGTTATTTTTTATAATATAATTCATGCACACCGTCTCTCCACTGTTGCCGATGTAACTACTATAAAATGCTATAAACTACATATACTCGTCATTAATAGGGTCGATAATACGAACGTCACTAAGTAATGCACGAAGTGCACGTTGGTACTACGCTGTAGGCAATGCTACATAATGCACAGCGTTCTAACGTAAAGTAGTTGTATCGAACATTTGGTTCAGGTGTATATTCAATTTATGATGTAATTCAACAAACGCGTAAAAATGTATTTTTTATCGAATTTGACATTCTATAGACATTATTTCGCAATTACTAGAATAATTTATTGAAAATCTAAAGATTATAAGTTATTACAACGATATTAACAATTGAAAATTCATTCGGCATAACGGAAGTTTTAAGCATACGCAGACACCCTTCAACGATGTGTACCCCCTTCACATATGTGCCCATTCAACGTAGCTTGTGATGTACATCCCCTGCTTATATCACCTGCGTGTATACAATCCTACAGGTGTAAACCTGCTGTTAGATCTACTAGTGATCCCGAATAAAAGAATATTCACCATCTTGGCGAATTTGTCATATTAAATTTATTACTTTACATATCCCTTCTCCGGGTTTCATGTTATCTCCTTGTCAAATTACAATGAAATCAGTTTAGTAACTTAGCTGTGACGACATAACGAACGGATATATACGGATAAATTCACTTTTGAGTCTATGTCAATATATTCTAGATCCACAAAGGCTACTCAAAATATGATACTCACGAAATTATGATACCCCTATACAATTTTCCGTGGCTCGCGGTGTGTATTAAATAATCTACCGATATTATATACTAGTATATATAAGATATATTAATATATATTCGAATAAATCACTTAGACTTGTTATGTATACAGAATAAACTAGTATATACACTTGTTTATAGAATGTATTCATAAAAGCCGACATTAACGTACGTTTATTCTGCTATATTTCCTCTTTTAGACCACCGATTAAGAACTCATCGGTATTTGCCGACCAAAGATTGGAGATCTCTGCACACGTAAGGTACGTATAGCGACAAGTGAATGGGCGGCGCGGCTGACCTCGCAGGACCGCGACTCTTGTGTACCCCTGCGCGTGTATGACTGAGTTTTGTATTTAGAATCAGGTATAGACTTTTCCACTCGACTACGATGTCATTATGCGTTTTCAGTTCCAGATCTACGTTTATATATTACTTATAACATACGTATATTGGAATTGTTCTCTGAATCTTACAGTAACACTTTTAGATAAGTTCAAATACAGCAGCTCGTTTTCTTGTGCGGAATCTACTATTCAAGTTGCCTGACATGGTAGGGACTTATATATATGTGAAAAATAAGATATATATCTTATCGAAATATTAAATCATATTATAATAATACCACATTTTTTATTATTTCTTATGTAATGGTTTCTTTAGAAAAAGTCAAAAAATTCTCACAAGAAAATTAGCATAAATTTTATGGCGTCATGTAAAAAGTTTTTATCTCCTTTGTGATCACTTACATCGCGAGCTTATACTCTGTTACAAGTGTGACGTAATCTATGCAAATGGTGACCGATGGTGGATACGCGTAAGTCGTATCAAGAAGGGCACATATAGTTCCAAATGTAGACACGAATATATTAATCAACGAAGTTCCCGCCAGTGAAGTTCGTTTACCGTGGGAAGCTTTAGTTGCTTTGCTACGATGGCAGCAACGTAACTACAGGTTCCCACCGTAACTAAAGAAATAAATTTTACTCGCATAATTATTAATTTAAAAAATGAATCTAAAATGAATGCCAATTGATGGAAGCAAGATGTCTGTCGAATATTTAATATACCTTACGATTATCTAATAAAAATATGGGGGAAATAAAATTTTTGTTAAGTACATTATACAAAAAATCAAAGAAAACAAATTTGTGTTATACTTCGGAACACTTCGAATGGTATAGTAATGAATTATATACGAGTATTGAAGAAATTGGGAGAGCAAGCAGATTTCCATGGTTTTTCGAGAATAAAATAAGACGATTATAATCAGTAAACATTTCTCGTATCTTATTCCGTATTCGAGGTGCACTATTTAAGTTTAAGGTTTAAGCGACCTGTGGTGAAAGCACACGCGGCGCCGCGCGGCGTATCAAAACGATAAGACGCAACGTGGCGAAGTCCTTATTCAGCCTTGAATAGTTAGCGATACGAATATTAGTTTGCAATTAAATGAAATTACGTGATGTAGTATTATTTTTAATTTATTTAAATTATTTACAAACCTAGGTTTTGTTGTATAACAACATTTTCAGGTGAGTAATTAGCAAAGATCGGTCGTGGAAAATTAGCAAAAATTGGTAGGGAAGATCAGAATCTTTGCTCATACATAGGTTACTTGCCGAATTATGTGCAATTGGCTGTTTTGACATATGTCGAAAAAAAACGATATAAATTTCTTCAAAATATTAAAGAATTTTGAGAACTTCCGACATAGAAAAAAAAAACTAAAAAATATTATTTTATAAAGCGACCTCCATATTGAAGTCCCAAGGCTTAAACCTTCTTAATTGCCTACGGTAAAGTTAATTTTGCTATATTCATTCTCACATACATGTTTGTTAGTAGAACATACATGTTTGTTAGTTGTTTGTTTAGAACTTACGATTCTAATCAAGACATACTTTTAATTTAGAATAAGTTTTTCTCTTGGGCTCCTTCTGTGGCATTGTAATGATTTTTTCCCTTTTTAAACAATTTAATTCAATCGCTCTGTTTAATCGGTGATTAGCTTGTAAACTATATTTCCCCCACTACGATAAGCTTTTTAAGGCTGTTAAGCTAGTAATCTAAAACGTTCGTTTGGCTATGTCCCAAACAGTTAATAAAAAAAATGACACTAATCCGATAAAAATATTTTACACTAAACTAATGAGTTTGGAGTTTAATTCGGCACAAATTTTTAAATTTTGAATTTTTTTTAAATTTTTAATTTTTTTAGCCTCATAAAGTGACATGAAAAGCACAATATTTTTAATATAATAATATTTATTTTTCTCTGTAATTTTGTGAGTCAGTTACTTATTACTTTCCCCATCACTAAACAATTATTATGTGCGTTTTCTAAAGATAAACTAGTATACGCACTTGTTTACAGGTTTTATTATTTCTTATGTAAAAAATCTTTCTTTCTATGTTTATAGATTTTATTATTTCTTATGTAAAAAAAATATTTCTTATGTGAAAAAGCACATAATTAAAGTAAATAAGTTGTTTATTTTCAATAATTTATTTCGACCTCCTTAAAATTATATTAAAGTATATTTTGACAGATATAATATCTTTGTTCAGTGAAGTACAGGCAATAGTCTGTCATTCTGGTAAGTTGCCATTTAATGATGAAATATAAAGATGTTTCTCGTCTTCGCGTGTCTCTTGAACGGACTCTATAATTGGCGATTTTAATGATTTTGGCGCATTTATGGAGGAAGACACGTATGTGAAATACTATTTTGTTTTTGTTATCGCATGAAGTAAACATGTGTATACGAAGAGTGAATCGTGATAAAATATAAAGTAATGTGAAGAGTGAATGATTGAAAAAATATTTGAAATGAATTATATCTAGACATATGCTGCAATTAGCATTAGATAATTAGCAAAACACCAGACAATATCTTGTAGAAGCTGGACCTTGGCACAATTATCATATACCCTACGGTAGGTGCACTTACTTCTCTTTTACGATACGTTATTACGATATTGCGTGTAGGTGGAAATAGAGACTGAGATTGATTGCCATAGAAGCAATAAGTTATTTTATTTATTCACGTACATATTTAAATGTAATGTTGTGGCTTCGTGCCATTTTACATTTAAACTTTATTATTGCTGAACGTAAGCAATAAATTTCTCTCCTGATATATTTCTTACACCTAATTTAGTCGCCTCTCTTACTTCACACACGCTCTTCTATCTGATAACTTCTTTTTTGACTCCTTTTAAAATTTCCATAACCTTTTTTATCTTATTTAGTCTTCAGTGCAGGCTTTCCCTCTTTTTTAATTTTTCAATTAGCATCGGTATTGCTAAGGATAAGCCATAAATTAATTTCCTATATTTTCTTTCACCTCATTTAGTCTCTTCTTTTACTTCATACACACTCTTCTATTTATAATTTCTCACACTGACTTCTGCTAAAATTTTCATAATTTATTTCAAACACTTCTTTTTTGGTCTTTATTGAAAACTTTCGCTCTTTTGTCAACTTTTCAATTGACGTTATTGCTAACGAAAAGCCATAAATTTCTTCATCTCGTTTATATACTTCTTTTACTTCATATATCCCCTACAACTTTTCATTAACCTTCTTTTAAAATTTCCGCAATCTAATTCGAACACTTATTTCTTCATCAACTTTTCGGTGTGCAAATCATCATAACATTCCTTTTTTTTAACATGATGTCACATTTATTTCGATATTACATCCTTGGCCAATCTTTATTATATTTTGCACTGAACTCTGCATATTTGAACTTCATTCGATTTCATTCTTGTATTGGAATACCAAAAATTGTTGCTGGCAGTGCGCCTATACGAATAGCCACTTTCTTCAAAACTCACTCATTTTTCACCACTATCTTTTGTTCATTTTTAATTCTATAAATACTTGCGCATTCATATTAATATCAAATATTCCTTAATTGACTTGAAAACGATCAGAGGCTAACATCTGTCTTTGTTTAATATGTACTTAGAGATAGCACGCATGCATTGGAGATGTGGTTGTATAATACGATGTATTGGATAAGCATATGAGCAAATATGTATATAGCGATGTGTGAGCGATGTAACGTGAAGTTACATGAAACGAAGCCAACAGCGGGCGGAGCAGCGTGAAAAGAAAACAAGATTCGAATATCAAGCGAAAGGTGATGATGATAGCAGAAAGTGAAATTGGCGATAATGTAGCCGGTTTGAGTTCACATATTTATTATCAAAGGTTAATTTCGTAGAGAGCTCAGAAGCAAGTTCCTATTAATACTTTAAATTATTATATTATTTTTACTAAGTTCTTATGATGACGCGGTGGCAAGACCAGCTCTAGACAGCGTGCTTAACTTTTTAAGGCTTTATAACGAAATAAGGAACATTATGTATCTTCGTCCGTCACAGCCTCAACGTTTTTAGAGTTTTAGATACATGTGGATGAAATTTTGGAAGTGGATGCTTCATATGGAGATCTCGATTAATATGTGGCGAACTTTTATTTTTTTCAATGCCCCTCCCAACGCATGCAAAGTTGGTGCAAAAAAAAGGTTTTAATCACCCCATCGAGTGAGATATCGTTGGACAGGTATTTCAAAATCCAACTGAGGTTCCATTTACAATTTTTCATTTCTCAAATACCGTTTGCGAAATATTAAGGTTGACAGAATTCAAGCTACTAATATTTGACCAGAACTTTCATTAATTTACGTAACTTGCATCGACATTTTCACGCGATATAAATACTTTGTAAAACTTCTTTATGCGTGTTACGTCTCTTCACCGTTTTTATTTTATTTTGTGCCGCGTGACGTCATGTGAATTATCTTTCTTGACAGCGAAGGTCCAAAACTGTTTCTATACTCTTCAATGAATAAAGAAGCAAACAAATGTATAACGCTGTTTTAAAGAAATCGTAAAAATAAAATTTTATAAGTATTTCCGGTACTTATAAAGTTATGGTTCTTCCAAATACATTTTTTTACTGTTTTCCGCAAAATCATTTTAGAAATGCTTTTGAACTCCATCCAAGAGTTTTTCTACAATAGACCCGAGAAACGTATCCACATAACCAATATTTTCCACCGGTACTGCGGAATACTGAAACTAATAAGTATATATAGACGCCTTATATAAACGATATTAAAATAATAAAACTATCAAGTGCGAGTAGAACTCGCACTACGAGGGTTACGTATACACTTGGGTATATATAAAAGTATAACATTTATGTATATAGTATTTTTATTAAACTGTTTAGAAATATTGATATTTTTTCACTACACAAATAAATCACAGGCCTAAGACAAACAACTTGGTTGCTTATACCTGTTTAATTTATCAATGCAAGTTTATCAAGATTTGTATTAAAGAAATAGAGGAGAAGGAGGGGATAAGGGGACAATTTGCAAAACGCTTTGTAGAATCATATCTCGGCAAGCAGATGCTTTATCAATAAATATGACTAGACATTTCAGATTGTATGTTAACAGGGTGCTTCAGTTATACCTTAGTTGATAAAAACAGAGAGAAAAAAATGTTCATACCCAAATTCGATGCAAAATCCTCAAAAACAAAAGGTTCATAAAAAGGAAAAAAAGATTTTTGTTCTTTTTCACGTTTTCGTGTAATCACAAACTAGGTTAACCGTCAAATTTAATCACAGTCGGTTTTAAGCTATAATAACAATGATACCGTGACATACGTACGTATAGACTTAGCGACTGAACTCTAAAAATACTTCGGGTTTTTTTACTCAAAATTTAAAATGTACCGACAAGAGGGAATCACCTTACATTACTTACATTACGTTGCCGAATCAAACTTAGCTATTTTGTGTAATATTGCTTCTTTATTGTCTTCTTCGGAATTCATACCGAAACTACGAAACCTTATAATTTCGCCATGTCCACCTGTCCGTCTATCTGTAAGTCACAGCAGTTTTATTTTTCAGAATATTAGTGCTGTAAAGCTAAAATTTGGCATGGTTATAATGCCTACAAAGCTATAAAATAAAATCTTTTAAAACATTTTTTTAATATAACTTTCTTATATAAAGGAGAGTGAACTTTTCTATTCGCATACCCCATTGTATAAGTTATAAATGAATAGGTTTATCAGCAATATTACAGATATGTCATGAAATCGTCTATCGATACAGAGAATTATTTACGAAATATTATGTTTTAAAGTAGTTATTTAAGTTATAGCTACGTATCTCCTCCCCCTACCAGCTACAAACAGGTAAGTTATTGCGACTAAGTGGGCTCTATCAGTTTACGAGCAACAGTCGACCAACTTTTGACATGTAATGGATATGTAAATAACTTCATAGAAACAAGTGACTTAAACTAACTGCAAAAAAACTTACTTTAAAATGAATATTTATTATGTCTGTGAAAGATATACTTTGACATGTAATGGATCTGTAAATAACTTCATAGCATCAAGTGACTTAAACTAACTGCAAAAAAAACGTACTTTAAAATGAATATTTATTATGTCTGTGAAAGATATACTTTGACATGTAATGGATCTGTAAATAACTTCATAGAAACAAGTGACTTAAACTAACTGCAAAAAAACTTACTTTAAAATGAATATTTATTATGTCTGTGAAAGATATACTTTGACATGTAATGAATCTGTAAATAACTTCATAGAAACAAGTGACTTAAACTAACTGCAATAAAAAAATCCTACAAAAAAAGGAATATTTATTGTCTGTGAAAGATATACTTTGACATGTAATGGATCTGTAAATAACTTCATAGAAACAAGTGACTTAAACTAACTGCAAAAAAACTTACTTTTAAATGAATATTTATTATGTCTGTGAAAGATATACTTTGACATGTAATGGATCTGTAAATAACTTCATAGAAACAAGTGACTTAAACCAACTGCAAAAAAACTTACTTTAAAATGAATGTTTATTATGTCTGTGAAAGATATACTTTGACATGTAATGAATCTGTAAATAACTTCGTAGAAACAAGTGACTTAAACTAACTGGCAAAAAAACGTACTTTAAAATGAATATTTATTGTCTGTGAAAGATATACTTTGACATGTAATGGATCTGTAAATAACTTCATAGAAACAAGTGACTTAAACTAACTGCAAAAAAACTTACTTTAAAATGAATATTTATTATGTCTGTGAAAGATATACTTTGACATGTAATGGATCTGTAAATAACTTCATAGCATCAAGTGACTTAAACTAACTGCAAAAAAACTTACTTTAAAATGAATATTTATTATGTCTGTGAAAGATATACTTTGACATGTAATGAATCTGTAAATAACTTCATAGAAACAAATGATTTAAACTAACTGCAAAAAAAACGTACTTTAAAATGAATATTTATTGTCTGTGAAAGATATACTTTGACATGTAATGGATCTGTAAATAACTTCATAGAAACAAGTGACTTAAACTAACTGCAAAAAAACTTACTTTAAAATGAATATTTATTATGTCTGTGAAAGATATACTTTGACATGTAATGAATCTGTAAATAACTTCATAGAAACAAATGATTTAAACTAACTGCAAAAAAAACGTACTTTAAAATGAATATTTATTGTCTGTGAAAGATATACTTTGACATGTAATGGATCTGTAAATAACTTCATAGAAACAAGTGACTTAAACTAACTGCAAAAAAACTTACTTTAAAATGAATATTTATTATGTCTGTGAAAGATATACTTTGACATGTAATGAATCTGTAAATAACTTCATAGAAACAAATGATTTAAACTAACTGCAAAAAAAACGTACTTTAAAATGAATATTTATTGTCTGTGAAAGATATACTTTGACATGTAATGGATCTGTAAATAACTTCATAGAAACAAGTGACTTAAACTAACTGCAAAAAAACTTACTTTAAAATGAATATTTATTATGTCTGTGAAAGATATACTTTGACATGTAATGAATCTGTAAATAACTTCATAGAAACAAATGATTTAAACTAACTGCAAAAAAAACGTACTTTAAAATGAATATTTATTGTCTGTGAAAGATATACTTTGACATGTAATGGATCTGTAAATAACTTCATAGAAACAAGTGACTTAAACTAACTGCAAAAAAACTTACTTTAAAATGAATATTTATTGTATGTGAAGGATATACGAGGGCAATATATTTACATATTTAGGTGGTGAGAAATAATTTTAATATTCGTAAATAGTTTATTAGAAATACTACGTACCTATGATGTGTACGCTTAAATAATTATATGCGCCTAAGTAAGTGTACACAGAACCCTCATATTTCGCGATGTGCTCACACTAAACAACTTTTATTTATAATCAATATCATCTGAGTGTTCCTATAAAAAATTTGATTATCATCACGACTATAAAAATCTTACCAAATCTTCTATGAACGCAACACCGCCTATTGATGTCTCGCTTGTTAACTAGCATAACAAAAAGTTACGTCATTTAGCATCGCAAATTCCCGACAATAACATTGAATAAACCGACCAGTTCGACGTAACTGTTCACCGCGATAATAATCAATCGCCGTCTCGATACGGAGTGCACATTCGCACGACGCTCTATCTGACCACGTGTCGGCTGCCCCGCCACGTGGGAACTTTGAAATTATATCTTGATACGTTAACGGATAAGTATAAACCTTTTTTACTAGTATAATGATTTATATTACCGTTACAGTGATTCTCTACGCATGAGACTACTATCAATTTTCTTAACATTATGCCGTTGGGCTATGTCACGTTAGTGTTACAAATAAATACCAATGATACTACTTGACATAATAAAAAACCTTATATTTATTTCTATAATCCTCAAAATGTTCACTCAGAAAATGGGGAGGCAAGATTCAAAACTATTGAAATTTTCATGTTTCGTAACTTCAGGAAAAGCGCCAGCGGCTGACGGTAGATTTTACGGTAAGTATATCGGCAACAGACAAAAGGATCGTGGTTACACGTGCAGACATCAAAGTTAAAATAACTTCTAAGTTAGTTCGGAGCTAACGCGGGATGATAGGATTAATAAATGAATGTAAACTTATTATAAGTACTGTAGTCGAAAAAAATTAATCCAAAATTTATAAATACAGTAGATTTAGAATTAGTAACATCAATTTCTGCACTTTTCTATCGAATCCCGTTGAAATACTTCCTTTTCAAAATTCCCTGAAAAATTATCTTATAGTAAACATTTGCAAATAAAATATACGCCATAAATGATACATACGAGACACTTTGCTGCATATTAGTTGAACTCTCCATCTGAGAGCGTCGATCTGCACAATTTCATAATTTGTAGAAACTGAGTATCGAGGAAGACAAAATTCCATAAATTGTAGAAACTGAGTATCGAGGAAGACAAAATTCCATAAATTGTAGAAACTGAGTATCGAGGAAGACAAAATTCCATAAATTGTAGAAACTGAGTATCGGGGAAGGCAATATTCCATAAATTGTAGAAACTGAGTATCGAGGAAGACAAAATTCCATAAATTGTAGAAACTGAGTATCGAGGAAGACAAAATTCCATAAATTGTAGAAACTGAGTATCGAGGAAGACAAAATTCCATAAATTGTAGAAACTGAGTATCGAGGAAGGCAAAATTCCATAAATTGTAGAAACTGAGTATCGAGGAAGGCAAAATTCCATAAATTGTAGAAACTGAGTATCGAGGAAGGCAAAATTCTATAAATTGTAGAAACTGAGTATCGAGGAAGACAAAATTCCATAAATTGTAGAAACTGAGTATCGAGGAAGGCAAAATTCCATAAATTGTAAAAACTGAGTATCGAGGAAGGCAAAATTCCATAAATTGTAGAAACTGAGTATCGAGGAAGACAAAATTCCATAAATTGTAGAAACTGAGTATCGAGGAAGGCAAAATTCCATAAATTGTAGAAACTAAGTATCGAGTAAGGCAAAATTCCATAAATTGTAGAAACTGAGTATTGAAGAAGGCAAAATTCCATAAATTGTAGAAACTGAGTATCGAGGAACGCAAAGTTCTATAAATTGTAGAAACTGAGCATCGAGGATGGCAAAATTCCATAAATTGTAGAAACTGAGTATCGAGGAAGACAAAATTCCATAAATTTTAGAAACTGAGTATCGGGGAAGGCAATATTCCATAAATTGTAGAAACTGAGTATCGAGGAAGGCAAAATTCCATAAATTTTAGAAACTGAGTATCGAGGAAGGCAAAATTCCAAAAATTGTAGAAACTGAGTATCGAGAAAGGCAAAAATTCCATAAATTATAGAAACTGAGGATCGAAGAAGACAAAATTCCATAAATTGTAGAAACTGAGTATCGAGGAACGCAAAGTTCTATAAATTGTAGAAACTGAGCATCGAGGATGGCAAAATTCCATAAATTGTAGAAACTGAGTATCGAGGAAGACAAAATTCCATAAATTTTAGAAACTGAGTATCGGGGAAGGCAATATTCCATAAATTGTAGAAACTGAGTATCGAGGAAGGCAAAATTCCATAAATTTTAGAAACTGAGTATCGAGGAAGGCAAAATTCCATAAATTGCAGAAACTGAGTATCGAGAAAGGCAAAAATTCCATAAATTATAGAAACTGAGGATCGAAGAAGACAAAATTCCATAAATTGTAGAAACTGAGGAACGAGGAAGGCAAAATTCCATAAATTGCAGAAACTGAGGATCGAGGAAGGCAAAATGTCATAAATTGTAGAAACTGAGGATCGAGGAAGGCAGAATTCCATAAATTGTAGAAACTGAGGATCGAGGAAGGCAGAATTCCATAAATTGCAGAAACTGAGTATCGAGGAAGGCAAAATGCCATAAATTGTAGAAACTGAGGATCGAGGAAGGCAGAATTCCATAAATTGTAGAAACTGAGGAACGAGGAAGGCAAAATTCCATAAATTGCAGAAACTGAGTATCGAGGAAGGCAAAATGCCATAAATTGTAGAAACTGAGGATCGAGGAAGGTAGAATTCCATAAATTGTAGAAACTGAGGATCGAGGAACGGTTACGACTGAATTACAAGGAACCTTAATTTAATTACGTAAGTATAAAAATACACCGAAAGGAAAGTACGAAAAAAATATGCTTGTATCAGTTATGCAAAAGATCAGAATGACAAGAATTTTAATTTAGTCTACATATAAACATCAACGTGTCTTATTTTTAGAGATATAGTGCATTAACAAAGTCTACCACGTTTCTTTTCAGCTCACCAGCTTTAACTCAACAACGCTAACCTCACCATCGGAATATTATTGGCACAAACGATACGCGCTGATTCGTTCTTTAATGTCAAGTTAAACGTCGGAAGGTTTTTTTGCTCAACATTTCTTACATTTTCAAATCCATTAATGAATGAAATTCAATAACACGACCCCGCCAAAATTATTGTTGTACGTGACCTCTGATTAGTTTACGTACAAGGAGTATCACGGGTCAACGAATTCATTGGTCATCGAGAACGAGCGGGTAGTTTAATTCCAATATCATATAAGACACCGATATTGCAATAACTTGTACTTAAGAATATTACTATTTGCGTACGTTTATTACATTTAATTTCTTATTTTTAAATTTTCAGTGTAGAAGATAGTCAATTGTGAAATTATTATAATAAAAATTTAAAAGTGAAACAAATACGACAAAATGTGAGTGATAATACCAATTATTGTTCAAATTTATCGTTATTTACTTTTATAAGTTAAGATGGCATAAAAATTATGTTGAAATAAGAGGGTTTTAGAAAAAAAAAAGCGTAGACAAGAAGGACTAATAAGCAGAAAGAGACAGACGGAAGATATTAATTATGATAATACGACTAGATACCTAAATCTTTGTTTCTGGTAGACACAATATAACCGTTAATTCACAGTCTGCTTGCACGTTATAACGTTTAAACTTGTGTCGAAATTCGTTTGTGTTTCACAAATAAAAATATGTTTAGAGAAGGAACACTGCAAAAGGTATATAGTGATTGACGAATATCGTTTTAAAGGGAGTAACATCTGAATAGATTATGAAACGAAATGAAATTTATAGAATTGGATAATTCAAAAATGTTATTGAAAATAAGATATTTTAGAATTTCACACTTACAGAGGTAATCATCTTCTAAATAAATGAAATAACAAACAACAAAAGTTAAATGAGATTAAACGCTAATGTTGACTTTATATAATTTCATCTGCAAGAAGAAAAAAATAATCTCTGGAAAAGCGCCGGCGGCTTACACACAAAAGGATCGTGATACAAAATGATCACGCGTGCGGATTATTTCAAGAAGAAACACAACAAGTAAGTATAATTAACTAAAGATCTATTAAATCAAATCTAGTGATACATATTTATTTTAATTAGATTGGATAATTGACGTTCGCCATTCTTTTGCTGAAATTTCAGAGAAAGATAGTTATATGTATATCCAGATATCCTCAATGGATCGATACACATCAGACCCCAAGGTCTAAACTCAATACAGAAGCTTAATCATCCTTAATCAACAAAACAATGGAATCAACTGTTGTAAAGTTAAGCTGTGAAAGAACAATGACTCCAAGCATTGTTCCAAACTAAAGGAAGTGTTACAAATTAAATGCCAATGGCCTTACCAGACTCCACGAAGCTTCAATTTCCATAGTAAACTTTGGTATTATCTTGACACAATCGGCTACTGATAAATTGTTCGACACAATGAATGAAAGAGCCGACTTCGACCGTGCGAACGGGATCTACACGAAGTGAGGCTTAATGAATATAGTTCATATGAAAAAAGGAAATTTCTTAAATATTTTCGTGGCATAGAGTCTCCCAATAAAAAGAAATAAAAAAGAAAATTTACGGGGATAGTGGCCCTACATATAACAAACTATAATAAAACAATAGTATCTCATAATATATAAAGGAATCAAATAAGTTCACAGGAAAGGCAGAGCGAATATAACGTTAAGTCAATTTTCAAAACGCTTGCCTATAAAAGATAGTATTAGCGGCAAAAAGAAAAAAACAATTATTAATTATCTATGTATAAAGCTTAGCTACAAGGGTTCCACATATAAATATATATAAAAGATTAAAAATTTAAGGATATATAATATTTCCATTAGACTATTTATAAATATTTATATTGTTTATAAACATATAAATGTATTTCCGATTATATCTTTCTTAGGAGTAAGAAAAATAACTGGTTACCAACATATCTTTAACTTATTAAAACAAGTCGATGGTCATATCAATGCCATTTATCGTGATTTTCTTTTTGAGGTTTTTGACATAAGTGGTTTAGAATTTCGAAGACTTCACCCTGCACGATGCTTTGGACCAATGCTTGCTAAGAAGAGGCCATATAAAAATGTTATTAGACATTTTCGATTGCTTTTGAAAATTCTCTTCGATTACATCAAACTCGGTGGATTAATTTATAGCCACGAGAAAAAAATTGTTCATCACTCAGTTTTGAGTGCGAGAAAAAAATCAAATTTTTTAATTTTTTTTTATTTTCATCAAAATCAGTCCTTCAGTGATGGTGATGAAAACCAGTTTTCATGATTGTGATGAAAACCAGTTTTCATGATTGTGATGAAAACCAGTTTCCATGATTGTGATGAAAACCAGTTTTTATCACAATCAGTAAATTGAAAGTGCTGAAGATGCTGTGACAAACAAATATGTATTGAAACAGCGTAGCTATATTAGTAGTACTAAAAAGGGCTAACTAATTGGGTCAAGGAAATAAGCAATTCCGTTTTCTGGGTTTATTACTATTTTTGTCACATTCACTAACTAAAATATTTTTTTCAAAGTAAAGTATATATTCCCCAATCAAAATATTATTTGACTGTAATATTCTATCAGGTAACAGTCTTTTTTGCTTTGAGGTATAGTAACATAAAAATTGCTATATTGTTATTTCTAATCACATAAAACATTTAAAAAAAAATCAGATAGTATTAGTATCAGATATCTGCCTAATTACTACAGAGAGCATACAGCAGTGCACGCTGCTAGCTACATTGCCGTCAGACTCCCATGGCGACGACAGGCATTGTTTGTTATGCGCGCACCGTAATATCCGAGTAGATGTGGTGTGCGGGCGTGCGGTGAATCGATACTGTGCGTGCGCTTCCGAACGGCACGCAGCACTTTATATGGAAGCCGATTGCGCAATAAGTCAACGTTTCGATCGGATATGCTCCGCCGTATTGTCAGTCGGAGGAAACGCAGATAATGAACGATCGAGCGGAACGAAAGGGCTCGTGAAAGTCGACGGGATATCTTCTCGTGATTTGGACAGTTTTAACCCCCAACCAGTGAGAAAATTGAGTTACGCATTTGACCCCTACATTTTTTGTTAGTTTATTTCTTTTTTATTAACTTATTTTTTACAATCCTCAATCGATTTATAAGGCAGACTTATCGTTGAAAAGATAATGTGAACTAACGTTTCGGCGAGGCTACGTACAAACCGAAATAACGATAGGTGACCCGATCGGATAGGTACTCAAGGGTTCCGTCCCCGTATAGTATTACACAAGTGGTGCTTTAGATAGGAACTTTAGTACACTTACGAGTAAATAAGGTAAAATATCGCTTGGAAAAATAGCAAACAATTGTTTTGTACTTAAAAAATTAAAAGTTTGCTCGATATGATTAATGATCGTATGTGTTAACCCTTCGTGATTTGTGTCCTATCCAGTTGCAAACATTTCGGTAGCCAGACAGCTATCACAGTATGATACAAATAAATTATTGGATGATTATTAGATGATATATGTTACCTACAGAAGCTAAATAATTCAATTTTATAATAAATATCAAGAAATTATTGGGTTGGTTTTCGGCCACGAGTTTTTAAATAGATTGTCGAAAGTCTCCATATATTTTATTACATATAATATAATATAAACAGAACAAAGTAAACTCGGTTAATCAAGTTAATCACCAAAGAAAATGGATTTAAATCGAGATAATGTACTACTCTTATACTTTATGAGTATGTCAACAATTATTTACATTAAAACGTCATTTCGATTGACTTAAACTATTAGCAACGAGTAAAGAGGAATTAACCATATACGTTGATAATAAATGTAAACGATAAACGTTTTTATAGGAAAACAAAAATTTCAGTACCTAATAAGTGTAAATATGCCTTTATTTTCTTCCTTTCCTGAATTGGGTACCAGAAAGTAAATTCTAAGCTCTTGTAGAATACCACGGCCTTCATTAATTGGGAGTTACTTATAAAAGAATCTATTCAGAGAGTAATACTCTTTGTAATTGCAGTCATTAATTACTATCGGTAATCACATTGATTAGCTAACAAACTAAGTAGTCAAGAGGACGAGTTATTTCATCCATAATAATGCGAATATTTGACATCTTTATGTACTCGAAATATATTGAGGAAAAAATAAGCATATGTTCACACTTGGTTTTTTTATTTATTACCCATGATATTAAAACAGATAATAATTAAAATATTGTGGTTTAGACATTCGACACCACGTTCTCTTTCGCGCATTATTTAGTTATGTTTACATACCAGACCACTTTTTAATGAAGTTATTTTTTCTGGTATTAAAAAAAGTAATGAAGTTTAGATAAAATTATGTATTACATATGTATATATATATATATATATATATATATATATATATATATATTTTATTTATTTTTTTTTTAAATATATTATAAAATTATTTGTATATTTAATAATGCACATATCAATTCCATAATCAAAAATAAACTTAGCGAACATCATATTAGTTAACATTTTAAGGGATTTTAAATTACTTAATTTAAAGTAATCCTAACTAACGGTATAAATCCGAATGTGAGTTTGTTGGTTGGATATTATTTGGTATTTCGGTAACTATCTAATTAAATTCATGATAGTTTTTATCCCAGAAAATCGAACTATAGATTGGTAAAAGAAAAAAAATTAGTTTGCTCCGATAGATGACGCTGCCATGTGTTTAACTATTTAATTTTGGATTGTTCAATTTGTTCCTAGTACAACAACGGATGCGGAGGATTCTTGATAATTAATAAAAGTTTCGTAATTTTTTTATTTAAAAAATAATATGAAGTTCAATAATTGCGGAACATTTTTTATATCATTCGATCGAATATGATAAGAAATCAGTTTTTATATTACACGTCCTTAAAATTCCACAAATGAGCCGAAAAATAATCTTCAGATAAAAAATATTTTATGATAATTTACTATGAATTTAATAAATAGCGCTGTCTCATATTAAAACGTGCTTTGGTGGGATTATATATTGAGAAAAAAAACCAAGCAGACCAAGGTCAGTTTTTTAAGTAGTCCATAATCTGGTAACGTCATTTGTTATCGTCCGTCCTTTATTGCAACCTCTCAACTTATATACTTACGAAACATTTATATTTAATAAATATACTGAATGCACCGAAAAATAGTCTGTAGATTAAAAATTAATTTGGGATAATTTACTATGTAATCTTATAAATAACGCTGTCTTATATTAAAAGGCGCATTGGTGTAATTGTATATTAAAAAAAAAACTAAGTAGACCAAAGTCAGTTTTTTAAATAGTCCGCAATTTGCTTCTTGTCATCCATTCTTATTGCAGCCTTGTTAACTTATACATTTTTCTACCTATTTCTAAAGGGTATTCATGAAAATACTTCAGATATAAATCTTCTTTAATGTACAGCAAATATAATATATTTTTTAATGTGGTACCCCATACAAATGGGTCTCAATAATATTTTTTAACTTCCTCATGCAGTACCTCTACACATAATATGAAGTTGTTTATAAACACAAACGATTTTGTTCATTTATTTATTTTGTTTTCAATATAAAATACCTATATATATATATAGGTATTTTATATATATAATATATATATATATATATATATATATATATATATATATATATATATATATATACACACACGGCGGACTTAGCTGATAAATCTCTTACCGCCTACCCCTCTAACATATGGAACGTTAGTAGTAACAGTTACCGAACTATAGACATCAGTTATCGATCGTTTACTGCGTCACACAAGCATTGCTGCTGCCTGTATCTATGACAAAATATCATTTAAATTTTTATCGCAAATAAGCGTTACATTCTGATATTTGAAAATATTTTTGTATTTTATATTGAAATTATTATTTTCGATAATATCATATTTTTGTCCTTTCTTATGAGCATGGAATTAATCCATAGATAATAAATGTTTTTTAGATAATGAGATTTTTATTTTATTTCTCGATACGAGCAAAAAATGTACAAAGAAAGTAAAATATATTATGATGCAGCTAACTTGCATGAAAAAGGAAAACTGGACAGCATGTTTATTCTTGAATTTTTTGTTTTTTTTTCAATTGATATTAGCCATTAAATAAAAGATAAATAGAACATGATAGCCGTTCGAAAAAAGCAATACTATGTAAATTATTTTTAATTTCATTTTATACATATGTGTGCTTAGTAAATTAATTAAGATTTCCGTACCACTTTTATTGAAACTCGACATGATTAGTAAATTGCACAAAAATAATGCAATTTATAACGCTAGAGATCCGTCAATCTACCAAAATCGAGGGCTAGCTTATATTCTAACTAAAGGTAGCGTTAATAGATTTCCAAATTGCTCAGGGATGCCCCGAACTATCATCTCCATGCATTGGATAATGTTAACAAACAGTTATGTTTATTCGGATGCAAAAATGTTGCCGACAGTAAAATTGTTATCTTTAGTAAATAGGTTATAGAGTATTTGTAAATAGGTTATAAAGGCTGACGGTTGTCTATCATAGCCACGGAATTAAAACAATCGATTACGATTTAAACTGACTGCAAAAGAAAGTTTGTAGTTATCATACAATTGACAACAATTTTTTTAAACGAAATTAAAAAAAACAGTACTCATTAGAAAAAAAATATCAAAAAAATAAAAAGCCTTAACTTTGTAATGACCAGAGGAAATAGCAAAAGAGCAAAACACGGAGACAACCGCAAATATCAATATGAAAATAATAAGGCGACTAAATTTAGGAAGGCTACGATTTTTCCAGCTTCCTGTAAATCTATATAGACGATATATTTCTGATGCTGGAGTCCAACGAATTCCGTAAATTGGTGGTGTAAACAGAAGAAAATATTTATACAAGTATAATCAATATTTAAGAATGAAAAACGTGCGTAAGTTGTCTGAACGTAGATCCAAAAAACGTGAAAATAGCACGTTAATTTAAATTTGTCGCATTAATGATAATGTTTCGAAGTGCAAATATGGAATTCTAATTTTGCTGTCCCGATATGTATTTCACTGGTTAAAAATAAATTTACTCTAATTTTCTGTATAAATTTCGCATAATATATCAAATTTTATGGAAACATTTATCCATCATATACGTCTAATTATCATGACTGATTTACAGCGTCTGGTTTTCATGAACATGAACATTCATGAACAGTCATGTGAAATGCCTCTGAGCAACGACAAGCACCGATCTACAAATATTGCGAACCTCATCACAGTGAGACGAGTTAATTTTTTTAATTCTACTATCATCGAAACTGCATTGTTCGATTTTCACAGTAAGTAATCCCAACTAACTGTAACCATTTTTCACAATTCGTTTTTTCGGTTATTGCCGAACATAGCGGTAATAAAAACGTCCATAAACAAATTTATAACGTAATTTGTAAACATGGTGAAATTTAAACACAAAGCGAGCAAAAGAATAACTCCGATCGCCGAGGTCTGAACAATTTATATAATAAAAAAGGCACAATGCAACATTCAAACGCAAAATTGAACTTAACAAAAGAGTATACGTTGGCAAAATAAAAGTATTCCAAGACCAACGTCCAGTTTCAGACGCCGATAAAAATAGCCAATTTTTCTTATTAGATGCATTAAATTATATCCCCCATTTGCATTAAACATAGCTCTCTAAAAACATACTATGTGAACAGATCGAACAGTTTTTATGTATATTTTGTCATAATTGCATTACGGATCTCGTTTTTGCGCCAACAGTATATGATACCAGCAACAGTCCAACAAGTTACATTTTTTCTATTCGTCTCGTTAGGTTCGACAATGCATTAAAGTTTTATATTGAATTATTAGCTTTAGTATGAGCGACACTGGCAAACAAACTAGTGACAAGACAGCATTAGAGGGAGCAGAGACAAGATCGTGACCGATCGCAGAAAAAAAGTGGCAGACACAAAAAGACAACGACCTTAGCGGCAATAACTAGAGTGCAACAAATGAGAATGCAGCGGGAGAAGTTTTCGTTCGGTTTTCAGCCGTTGCCATTGGCACGAGCCAGTTCTCCTCTGTCGTTGCGCAACACGTGAAACCTCGGTCTGTTGCAAGTTGGCGCCTGCAATGCAGTCGAGAGTTTGTCTTGTTGCTACTTCGGGTCCATATTTGATTTCCTTTTCGTATAAATTCGCTAATCGAGTTCCGTCATTTGTTTTGTGACGATGAATATTTACATTTTATAATTCTTTGATGTAAATAAAACTACAACAAGAATGATCAAATTTTGTAAACTTTTTCTCGATACCTGTAAACGTGTCTAAGATGACCTCTACAACGTACAAACGACATGAATGTTAAAGAGGAAAGTTAACATTTATGGCTATAACTTTCACTTTCATTAAATTTTAAATAATCCTAAGTACACTTATTTCTAACCAAACTTAATAATATGATACCAGTCACTTTGCGTGGAACCAGGTATTATGCGACATTGAAGATGAACGACGTGACTGCTACCATTGATGCGATATATATATATATATATATATATATATATATATATATATATATATGTGTGTGTGTGTGTACTTAGTCGGTTAAATTTAGTTAAGTGTGTTTGATGTTTACTTGTAAACGTTGATTTTAAATAAAACTAACAGTTTTATATGGCTAATTTATAGGTGGAAGTTTCTGGTCTATTGAGTAGAATGCAAATAACAATTGACATTCCTTTAAGATTAAGGAGATAGATTAATGAATTTGGCATATTCAAATAAAATTTAATACATTTTGTTCTTTTTTGGGTTCCGTAGTAAGACAAAGAACTATCCTGTCCATTCGTCCATCTCTAAAACTCTATCATTATCTAAAACTCTAGAAACTGCGAAACTCTGGCAGTTTCGCAATTTCTAGAGTTTTAGATCTACGTGCATGAAATTTTACAAGTATGTTTTAGGTGAAGATTTTGTTTAATAGTAGTTAAATATTAAAAAAACTTGCACTTTCCCGTAAATTGGCCGCAAAAATGATTTTTCGCGCACCCGTTAAGTGGGATGTCATTCTGACAAAATGAAATTGGGACTTCGTTTAGCATTTTTTAATTTTTAAACTCTGTTTGGTTAAATTGCAATAACAATTTCAAGACATATAGACTGTTTTATAATTACATATTATTGCTTTTTAGATACGCACTTGGTCGAGTTTTTAAGGTAAATCTTTGGAAAGATGAATATCCAATTTTTCTATGAAATATAAATATGTAACAAAGAACTTGTCAATTATTCAGCCAGGTATTTCTGCGCATCAAACTGAGTAAAAAATATTAAAGAACTATATGAAAATTCCCAACCGTTTCTGAAAAAATCTTTGTCAAATTCGTAATTTAAACGAACAATACTTAACACGTACTCAGTTTAATGCACAGACTCACGTCTATGAATAATATATACGTCTTTCGTTACAAAAATATACGGACTTGATGAATATTTTAAAGCTATAAAGTTTTGCAGTTTGCACCATAGATTTTCCTTAAAATGTTTCTTTCCAATCATCTATGGTGCAGTAAAACAATATAATGTATGGAGAATTGCGTATAATCATGAAATCTATAAGAAATATAGTGAACCCGACCGACATCGTCAAATCGCCAAGCTATCTCGTATTAGATAGTTGGGTCATATATTTAGATGTGATGATATACCGCCACCAAAGAAAATTACTTTTTCCAAACTAGAAAAATAACCACGAAAAGGAAGACAACCCACCAGATGGGGTTGAGAGAGATTTAAAGCTCATGGGATTAAATGGAGGGCTGTTACCTGATGGGGTCAGATGAAGGAGGCTTGGTGAGACAGCCTTGACCTGGAAAAGGCTGTAGTGCATAAGAAATAGAAGAAATTTCGCTATCAAAAGTTCACTAAATCCGAATAAATAAGTCCAATTATGTTGTAAGAATATATTATTATTTGATTATACGAATAGACATCCAACGAATAGACGGGTGAGTTAAATTATTGAGATAGTTACGGCTAATAGAAAGTAGAGTTTAAATACAAAATGACGTATAATTGCAGGGGACTGAATGCACGTTGCTGTAATGAATGTTTCAAAGCGAAAACGAATAACGGTAGAAGCATATAATAGATTGATGCTAATGGCGATAATATGTAAGTGTGAGTAGAAATGTTCTGCACTTCGCTACGAAAAAAGCGAGACTCAAATACATATTACCGATTTAACTTTTAAGTTATTCTAATAATATACTGTAATCAAAATGGATAAAAGATCTATAAGTTTTTCCGTCTGGTGTTACTAGTTTTTTCAACCTATATATCATATTGAAATTAACTACCTCCAGTTCACTTTGATTTACATACGTACAGCTCTTCAAAGTACCTTGTGATGTACACCATCATAAATTTTTATTTACAACTACAATGTCAAGTTAATGATTTTATTTAAAATAAAGTTTATTATAAATTCAAATTTTGCTAAAGTTTTCTTTCATAATACCTTTCTCCGTAAAATACATTTGAAAAACGTAGTCTGTAATTCTAGAAAATTCAAAGAAATTCATTGCTCGTAGAAATCTCATTCTAAACCCGACAAAACCTCATGAAGTTTGGGCACAAAAAGATATAACGGCTTTAACTAGGCTATTATCACTAAGTAAATGCAATGGATACATGAAAAAAAGTTATAACTTATCAATAAATAATTTATAAGTTAATACACAACAGTTACAACATTATTACTGATGACAAAATCGTACACCTATTCAAGTCACGTGAAAATGATTTTCGAACTAAATTGCTTGTATCAAAGGCCTTTATCTAACCTTCGACACGGTGACTTGTCAGCTCTAAACAAAGCGAGTAGGAGAGGTTAGTAGTCATCAAGGGTGTTAACGCCAGCTACGGAATTGGTCGTGGGCCACTGATCGAAAACGGGTGTTTTTGCCGTTCTGCTAATTAGTCACGATCCGATAGAGATGGAGTACTTTAAGAGGGACCTTGAGTTGACAACCTTGGGTGACCCGTTCGTTGTGCTGTCTGTCGCGTGAAAATCTTTGGTTTACGCCTACGGTAATGCGCTTAGCGACTCTCCAACCGAGGTCGTACTTTTCTTTCCTGTAAACTAATTTAGCGGTCTCATTTTCAGTAATATAACTTAAAATTCAGCGTTTTTTTCATAAGTAAACACTTATATAATACAATATATTTTATATTACAGATGTAGAAAATGGAAAATATAAATACAAAATATATATCTAAGAATGATGAATATGTGAATATGAAAGATTGATTCACCTCCACAACATTATCATAAAGATATCAGACCCTGATGTTACTGAATAAATATTTTCATAAAATGAAGTCCTTGGACACCATTGTTTATTCAATGCTTTATTAGAAAAATTTAATTTAGATAATATAATAAACATGTTGCTTGAAAATGATTTTTTCTTTAATCGATCAACTTTTTTCGTTCTTCTGAAGTATTTAACCTTCTTATCACGAACTTCCATTCTCTCCGATTTTTTTGGCTCCGTTTACTCCTATATTTCCTGCACAAACACGGTTATTTATTTTTTCTTGCGTATTATTTTTTATCCAACTTCCGATACGTCTTAAATCCTCTGATATTTTTCTTAAAAGAAGAGTAGTCAATCTTCTTTAGAGTCTAGGGAATGTTTCTTTTTACAACATCTCTATCCTCTTTTAATACTATTGCTTTTCAAAGATTCAATATCTCTGTTTTTAGCTTAATTCCTATCCACTAATTAGTGTTCATTAGGATATTTTCTGATCTGCATTCACTCCATAATTTATAAATATAATAAACTTAACTTTTCAAGTTTTTAACAATTTAGTTATATAAATCTTAGATAGAAGCTATTTGTACCGCAGTATCTCTTTTTTACAAATGGTTAATTTTATAGCATGGCGGGTATAATGACTGTATCTTAAGCCGATGTAATATATTAAGGTATCTAAATAAATAAAAAAAGACAAAATTATTTGAAGCGATCAAATATCGATATAAAGTAAAAGTAATAGCCAAGCACGCAGTTCGTGAAATCGGACGTTCGGACGTCGAGACGAGTAGTTTCACTGTCAATCACCGCGATATGGCACCTATCAATATATAGTTTAAATTAACTCAACGTATATTGTTAATTAATGTAATTATTGTACATAAGCCTATTATTAACTCATCGCCTTAGACGATGTGTGCTCCCCGAGCTTTGTGCGAGAAGAAAAACGAAACCAGTCTCGACGGGTACAGGCGTCGTAAAAAAAATGACATGTCGAATTTTGATAATATTTGCTTGCGTCGATTGTTGTTTTGGTAATCTGCTTACGATTCGAATGCGGTAGGAGGTAAAAAAATGTAATAAATGGCCATCTTAGAAGCGCGTTTTTCAACTCTTACAAATTAAGATGACGTTGGCAAAATTAAGGAAACCTGTTAATGCATACTTGTACCATCAATAATATATCAATGTATTGCGTTATGTAAAAATATGTAAGAACGTAAATAAAATACTGTGAATACGAGATTATTATAGAGATTTAAAAAAAATATCAATTAAAATGAAAAAAAAACAGTGAGATAAGTAGAAAATCTAATTGAATTGGCAATAATTATTTTTATTTGCTTAAATCTCATCGGCTTAAATTTTTCAAAATTTTGGAAAATTCAAAATGGCAACTCCAAGTATGCAAGTATATATATAAAATATATATATATATATATATATATATATATATATATATATATATATATATATATATAGATTTATTCAATAAAAAGACGTATCGAAATCGGTCCATTTATTATTGTTCAAATACCGAGACATCTTTTTTGGTAGGTAGTTCAAAATTAAAATATTCAAAGGCAACACGTGCAAAAAGCATAGGTGAAGAAAAATAAAGAAATATTGAAATTATATGACCAAGTAACTTGTGAAAAATTAAGTGGAAAAAGATGAATAGACCTAATAATGAAATGTGTAAAAGAATATTTAAGATTTGGGGTCCCCATATCATACTACTGTATCAGAAAAGAACGTAATAACAGAATCACATCACATTGCATTTAGATCCAATTAATAATATATTAAACTTCATTTAACTTTAATTAAGTCTTACTATTGAATTCCATACAGCGCAGTTACTGTTAAGTTGTAATATATATATATATATATATATATATATATATATATATATATATATATATATATATATATATATATAGACTCTATGTGATTGTTTAATTCTATGTAGCACTGAAAAAAAACCTTAATCTCTGCTAGACATTACTATATTCGAACTAAGATTACAATATCATTAATTTGCACACCGAGTAAGAATAACTACTTTTTTAAGGGTCTGTTGAAACCTTACACAAACACTAATCTCCAAAGCTAATAGGCGAATTTTAATGAAACTTTCATTGTCATATTCCTCGGTTCATTGGAATGATTTTATATGTGTACTATATATGTTCGTGATATATCTAAACAGGGTTGAGCAAAAATGATAAATCGGAGAAAAATTGTGGAAAAACGGCCTTTTCCTACTTCCACTGATTAAAACGATGTATAAAATAATAATTTTACTAATATAAAGGTCGATCCATAGGGACTTACTGTTTGGGAAGTTGAACATGTCCAGAAAACTAGTGATAGAATTTATAATTTTTTTAATTACTGACACTTATTAGAAATGACCTTGGTAATGTCGTTAGTGATACATATTGCGTGAAATTTATCTGCCACTCTAATGTAGTCAATAAATCCTGGGTCATTCGGGGCACAACAGCCGTGACTATCAAAGGTGGGATTCTGATAACACACTTCCAACGTCTCTGTAAACGGTCCATTCTTCATTTTTTATTGAAAACTGATAAAACTACCATAATTTCCACTGGGGAGCAGAGAAAATGAGTCTAGATGTTATTTTCCTTGCAATGCTCTGTTTATTCCCACCTATACCATAAGTCTGCATCCTAATATATTTCTTTAATAATGACCCACGTGTATGACTTTATTATAAAGAAAAACGGTTTAAACAATTTTGTAAAACCAGTTTGTGCCCCATCATCTTATAATTTCATCCTGATTACAAGATATGACATTCGAGCACCATGACATTTATGCAAGTCACACGGAGTTACAAGAAGTCAGACAAAGAGCGTGAGCATTTTTTTTTCAACTTAACTATACCCTAATCTCGAAGCCGATCAGCAATACAATAATAATTATAACGAACAATCACTTTGCCGATAAAAAGCCAAGACTGACAAAAACGCGATCGAACAACCGAATAAACAAGTGTCTAACTGAGCTGATGGTCTGGGTTACGGTGGTGTCACACAAGATGCTAATTGACCACTTGTTTTTCGGGAAATTATTTTTTGGCGAACATTAAGTTATACATAGATACGAGTTCTAAATAATATCTGAATTTTTAAATAATATACTTCAGTTGAATACAACAACGACAGAGTTGGAAAAAACGGTTTGGTTATATGATATATAGGAAATATGGCAAAATTTACAGAGCACTATGTGAAAGGAAAGAGTTGCATTGTTATACTTAAAATTTTATTATTGGTAATCTGGGGAATTTAAATAATAACAATAATAATAATATAGAAAAAAGATAACAAGGTGTAAGAAGACAATATTTTTTTCCTAGAAGAGTATTTAGATGAGTTTGGCAAAAAAAAGAACGATTAGTTTTTTTAAAGGAAATCCAAAACAGTTTATATAAACGTGTTGAACTATGGGTTTTACTCGAAGTAAGGTCTTAACAGAACACGTATTATTGTGTGTACATAACATCAGTTGCTAATTTTGAAATATAACCATATTTTGTAGGGCTAAATATGGTGTAAAATATAACATATTTTGTTTTTAAAGTATTCTAATCTCAAACCACATCGGCTTCAAAGAAGGGTAATAAGGAAATTGTTTAAATAATTATTCCAAACAAAACAAAATTATCCTAACATGTTATTTCGAATGAATTTCAGTAATAAATTTCAATAGGAAACGAATGTGAAAATATTCCTCATCTTTCGACTAGAAGTGCAGTAATTTACTAAGGGTATATGTATACACACACACACACATATATGTATATATATATATATATATATATATATACACATATATATATATATATACATACATACATACATATATATATATATATATATATATAAACATTTATTTAAAAAAAAAAGTCAATAAATTATTTTATAACCAGCCCTATGTCTTATAATGTTACTTTATGCCTTTAAGCAGATGTGCGCATATTGTATCATAATGAAGCCTTCAGTCTGGTTATTCTGACAGTTATATATATGAAAATGGCGCCTTATTTCACCTTATATAAAGACAGATAAAAGAGTGGAGTTACGGCTAACTGTATATAGCCGTAACTCCATTTTTTTATCTGCCTTTATATAAGGTGAAATAAGGCGATTTTGACTGCAAGTAATGTAAAACTGAAAAGTAATGTGAATAATTTATGGATGATAAGTATGTTATCTATTAAGTTAGATACCTTTCAACAGTGTTACATACTTCATCCCATAAAAATATTTTACATTTGCTGAAATCCGTATAAAATCTGTACTCGAGAATTGAGGGATGTCTCTGATCGATTTACGTTTCCAAATAATATTAAATGCTTTCGACTATCTAAGGAAATAACAAAATTTCTAATTGACAATTTGAGATCTAAGCTGATATCACGAGTAAACCGTATTTGTTACACCACCAAAACAAAATAATTTGTAAAAACAGGAGATGCCCATATGATCGGCGATGAAATAGCACCGTCCTTTTCTTTCTGCTCATAGTATTATACGTCGTTATTCTTTTCTCTCAAACCAATAAAAAATACCATTAATATGTGGTACATTGACGACTAATAAAGACAAGGACAACGCAAGTGGGATACAACATGCCGATTTTTAAAGTGAACGTTAAGACAATTGATGTCGTGCGTTAGCTATCGTATACGTTAAGTATACGCTGGCTAACGCACGCATATAAATATAAATGATATACCATAGGGGCGAATAATGCATAAAAATATTATCGTATGTAACGCAAGCCTAATAGTTCGGGTCACAACCGCAACTCCATCACGAGACGGCGGAGAGAGGAGGCGGCATCCGACTCTATCGATCGTGATCTCGCACACAACGCATAATAGCCGTTGATTGTCTTACCAGCCTCTAATGCTGTGTATCATCGAGATTAATAAGTGATCAAATGGCCAAGGTACAAATGATGCGTGAATAGTGAACTCTGTGCAAACAGCATTTCTGTCTCGCAACCATTTTAAAGACAAGTAATATTACTTCTTCAGTTGCGATTAACACGACTAACGTACACGTATTTTGAAAAGAATGAATGGAGTATCATATTATTAATATGTTTTGTTAGGTACAGAGATTAATAAAATTACATGAAACTGTATGTAGTTGCATGAAACTTTATAAATGATGTGTTAATAAAAGTAAACATAGATGAGTATACTGAAAAAGGTGTTCACTCATGTGTGTTTACTTTCATTAACATATCATTTATACAGTTTCATGCAATTGATAATTTTATTAATCTCTGTACCTAACAAAACATTAATAATATGATACTCCATTCATTCTTTTCAAAATACGTGAAAGTTAGTCGCATTAATACGAAGATACATAATATATAAGGAAATACCTTTACGATATATAAGGAGATGCTTTTACAAGCAACCATTTCATTAACTCTTGTCATAGGTTTAAAGAATTATTGTTAAAGTACTAGGTTGATTCCCACCAGCGAAAAATTCTTAAACTTTTCATAATTACGTCCTTCATTGTGTCTTCTACTCAGTTATTGTGATTCCTGTTAAATATTATATTATTTTAAAGTATCTTACTTAGAGGAGTATTATGAATTTAGTAAAAATATGAAGAAAAATAATGATAAACCTGTACATTATGCGCCAAATTATTATCTAGAGCGAAATATGAAACTAATTCCGATTAAGGGGAAGGGGTGAAAAATCAGTTTTTGGCGATATCTCGCTTTTACTTCAATTTTACGAAAAAAGTGTTCAGTACATAATTAAACCTTATAAAATACGTTACAAGAAATGTTCTATATATATATATATATATATATATATATATATATATACACATTTTGCGTAAAATTAATATTTCTTTGACCTTCTATAATTTGAATTGAATTTTTTCTACTAATTTGGCTCTTTTTATTGAATTATTTATTTTATCAGAAAAATGCGAGAAACTATTTTCTTACCTACTTCTTCCGAGGGATAAAATTGCAGAATATATAAATGACACCCAAAATAACAAATTTATGTAAAAAAAAACTTAACTTTGAATTAATTTTACTCCAAAATATTTGGCGCCTCACCCACTACTTGCTGTCATTTTTAATTACTCCATTTGTTTGTGATACATATGGTATGAATTATATACATATCTTGGAAAATACCTTAACTCTGTTGAATTTCAACAATAATACTGTAAAGGGTTTTTTTGTTTTTTTTTTCATTTGAAAAACATAAATTATGTTTTTTATGTATGTTACCAGCAGCTTCGTTTCGTCCCATTTTTTAATCTTCTTTATTATAAAGTATTTTAAGTTAATTTAGGTATACTTGACCCTTAAATAGATTTACTTTGGTAAAAGACATTTATTTTCGAATACTAATTTCAACAAATGCTCTGGATAAAAACTACTTAATGTATATTATAAATGGTTCCCTTCTTACGATTACGATAAAGTGTAATAGAAGATCATATTGCTTTAAGTATGTGAGAAGATATTATAAACATACTTAGCAGTAAATACGTTCGTGGTTAATAGCTTTTCTCATGGTTACTTATTCACACTAGAAATAAAATATATATGCTGCTGAGAGTTTGTGGTAAATATAGAACCCCATCGCGTTCCCTCATTTTCTTCAGACTTTCCTTGCTGCTGCGTTAATAGATAAACTTTGTTCACAAAAATATTTGATATAGAAGCAAATATGACATTTTCCAATTTCCTATTTTATTAGTTTTAGTTTGATTTTACAAACGATAGAGTCGAAAAAATAGTATTTAATTTAATCTTTCTCCCACAGGAGATCGGCAAAAATGGGTCCGACGTTACAGAGATACATAATAACATACTTTGCATTATTAATTTGCTACTTTAAAAAAAAAAATAAAAAACAATTAGAAATGATGATCGTTGGGGATGAATCTTTTGCGAATGGCGACCACTATCCGGAAGACGCAGAGTGAGACGGCCTCCCGCTAGCTGACTATATGACTTGATAAAGGCCGCGAGAAGCCGTTGGAGGCGAATATAACAGATCGATCTTTGTGGAAATCCGTGGGCTCTTTTCTACGGTCTTTCAGCTGACGATCACTATTTGTTATTTTTTTAGTGTTTCGTATCAAAACTAAAAATTGGAATTCTTATGTAATTAAATTTGTGTCTGTCACCTATTTGTCTGTTTATTGCAGTTTATTTTCTCAGCGGCGATATGACAGGAAAAATTGAATTCGGACACAAATATAAGCCCAAAGAAATAAGTTAAATACGAAAATGTTTTGTTTCCAAAGGAGACTGGCAGAAGTCCATATAGTCTTGGGCCCAGATATTACAAGAATAAAAATGATACTATTATATAAAGAATATTAATATAATCTATGACTTGTACATAGTATATTATTTCTCTCTCTATCTCTCTTTGCTATTTTACCCCTCACTATATACTTACAAATTGAGGTTTAAATCGCCAAAGAAATTTCACTTTTGTCATATGCACCGAGTTGCACGCGATTATTTTTTTTACAACACATCACTTCGACCAATCGTCGTAGGTTTCTTTTATAAACCACATTTGTTACTTATTGTGAAACGAATCGAACCTCACACAGCGAACCTTGCACCCACGCTTTGAATTCTTACGCCTTACGCTATTCTCTTAGTGACAGGTGCAGACGAGGCTAACGAATGTCGAGGCAAACTTTGAAAGTTCTCTGCCGCAGTTGGAGTATTTTTGCTGAGAGTGATAGGATTAGAACGTGCCCGGAACCGATCTGTGCTAGCTGGCGTTCCATTGAGACCACAAAAAGTATATTAACAAATTTCAGCGTAAAATTCAGATTTTTTTGTCCGGGTTCCCATTGTTTACATTTATCTTCAAATTAGTCTCGAACGCTTGTGTTCATTATAGTGAGGCGTTTTGAATTAACCAAGGAATGAATAATATTCATTAAATAAAATAAATTATTTCTGCCTGAAAACAGATTTCTGCCCAGCATCAACAAATGTAAACACATTCTAACCCGGATTCAGAAATGCGGTTTCGGATTTCACTCGGAGTAGAATAATATATTCTATATGATAGTGGTTTCTACACGACATTGAAATGACAAATCAAAAATGAGTCTACAATAGTTTTTGCTACACACTTTTGGAGTCGACATAAAACTTAAGCAATATTTTTTGACGTTTTATCTTTATAATTTAAAATCAGATTAAAAAGTTAATTCGAATTTCGCTCAGAGTAGAATAATATATTCTATATTACAGTGGTTTCTACACGACATTGAAATGACAAATCAAAAATGAGTCTACAATAGTTTTTGCTACACACTTTTGGAGTCGATATAAAACTTGGCAATATTTTTTGACGTTTAATCTTTATAATTTGAAGTCAAATTAAAATGTTAATTCGAATTTCGCTCAGAGTAGAATAATATATTCTATATTACAGTGGTTGTTACACGACATTGAAATGACAAATCAAAAATGAGTCTACAATAGTTTTTGCTACACACTTTTGGAGTCGATATAAAACTTGGCAATATTTTTTGACGTTTAATCTTTATAATTTGAAGTCAAATTAAAATGTTAATTCGAATTTCGCTCAGAGTAGAATAATATATTCTATATTACAGTGGTTGTTACACGACATTGAAATGACAAATCAAAAATGAGTCTATAATAGTTTTTGCTACACACTTTGGAGTCGACATAAAACTTAGGCAATATTTTCTGACGGTCAATCTTTATAATTTGAAGTCAGATTAAAATGTTAATTCGAATTTCGCTCTGAATGGAATAATATATTCTATGTTATAGTGGTTTTGTAATTTCAATACGACATTCAAAATAATATAAATATGTCCACTTAAGTCAATAATTTACATGACTCTTTGGAGTCGGCTTAAAATTTAAAGTGAATTTTTCTGAATATAATCTTCAAATTTTAAAGTCAGATTAAAAATAATCAATTAATCATTTTTAAAATATAGAAAAGCATACAGCCGGATTACCTAACAAATGGCAATTTTTCCAAGATATTTCTTCCGAGATAAGCTCATTATATGTATTTTTTCCTATAAAGTGACATTGGCTATAAAGAAAGTATTATAATTATCCGAAAATCGACGTCAATTCTTTGGCAGATATTTACTTAACATTAATTCCGTGTATGAAAAATGACGGCCTGTCAAAATGTATGCGTGTCTGTATGTGTCATGAATCATCGTTTAGCTTAGCGCCGGAAGTAATTAATCGATTAAAACCCGAGATTAAGGTCCGCGAACAATTTCTAATTTCTCCCATTAATAACATTGAGAGGAATTTTATTAAAAAAATTGAAATGTAAATTGTATAAAAAAGGATTACAAATACTTTAGTGAAATTATACACAGTATCGTTGCTATTTTTCGGCATGTAAATAAATACAGATTGCGTAGCAAAATTTTCACAGACGTAAGGAAAATAATTTCTTTGCCTACGTCTCCTTAATTTAATAATAAAAGTTGATAAAAATAATTTTACATTGAAGCATTTACTAAATATTGTTATACCATTTTCTTTTTCAATTCTTGATAAACGTTGTTAAATATTAGGGGGAGGAGAATAGGTTATATATTACAAGACCTTTTCGAACGAAGACTTAACAAATCTGAATCTTCACCAATACTTATTAAATATACTAAGTTTCACCCAAACGTAAGCACGAAAACATCTTACGACTCATCTGCTGACCTCGTCCAATGTCACCGACTTTAACAGCGGAACGAAACAAAACCGGCAAAACAATAAGCCCCGATAGCGCGCACCGGTAAACCGCATACATACATACTGTTACCGCCTCGACATGCATAAAATCAGCCGCAATTAGTACAAAAGAGCGGTTCTGGTGAAGAGAAGCGACCGATATTGAAACTGGGACGTTCTTTCTCAGAGGCGTTTGACAAATTGGCGAAACTACCGCGACGGAGCCTTTTGTGCGGGCAATTTGGGTACCGCTATTGGAATTGGATTATGGATGAGATTAGAGAGATGGCTTTCGGAGCCAACGGACAATAGCTTCGGTGGGTGCCGATGAAAAGATGTGTAATCGCTCAAAATGACAGCTACGGTCGCGTTCGAAAGCGAATTTTGACTGCTTGCCGAACTTGAAGGTAAACGATATGAGCAAGTAAACCTTGAAATCATCTCGGAAGAATAAAACTCTCTCCGTCTATCATTTTATAAAAAAAAAACAATTGCAACTTAAACTAGTATGAAGAGGTTATCAAGTTTAGGTCAGAATTAAAAAAAAAATGTTTTTTTGGGCAAGGGCTTGCTTTTCATTCAACGGATAAATTAAGGATTTGATTTACTAATTTTTTTTTCTACTAATAATCATTAGTGTGAATAACAATAACAGTTTTTCAACTGATTGTTATTTGATTCGCTACGATAATATGTATACGACGATAACATTAGATCAAAATGAAGTTAAATACCCTTAACAATAGCTTTGTTTTTGTACATACATCAAACAATAGCTTTGTTTTTGTACTGTATACAAAAATACGGTTGTAATTTTAACATGAATATCAAAACATAACCTCTAAAACTAACTTTAAATAAAGTGTCAATTTGACAGGCGCAAACTTGCAAATAACTGTCATTTAGATCTTTTATCAATGAATAACTTTATTTATCTTATACCTGATGATTTCGCTATTATCAATTGGCTGACCGTTAAAAAATGCAATCATGCTCTATTGACAAATGACTTTTATTCGGCTCTTTCTATGACGATTGGAAAATCGGACGTAAGTTCAGTGCACATTTGGAGAATCTGTTGCTGTATGAAAAGTTCCTTTAGTGCAGTATAGACAGTAAACTTAAAAATGTGTTTTTGTTTGCAATACTGTGAGGGAAGAGAATAAAAATCAAATCATCATAATAATTTTCTTGTAATATCTATCTTTACATGTTTGAATAAATCTATATTTAACTTTTTGAAAGATTTTTTTGAAGGTAGAAAGTTTTTAAAGTTAAGAAAAAATAATAAAAATTCAATTATTTTTTGCCTTTTAACATTGATCCCATTTCAAAGATATCAATATTTATTTCTGAATAAAAAAATTATAATCCTAATTTTTTTAAGAATTAAAAAATTTTTGATACCCAATATAGACTCTCCAACTATACGAAAACACATCGATTTCAGATTTATATCAATATTCAAGTCGGTTCGCTCAACCGTTACAGACTTGAACTTTTTTAATTATTAAGGACGGACGGAAAATTCACTTTAGCAGCAGTCGCAAGAAATTGATAAGTTTAGTGTTTGCTTTGCCAATACATTTCACCCATTTCATTGTTACTTATAAATAAATACGAGATAATGACACATTTCCATTCACACTCAAAGTGTATAGATTATTAAAATTATCTAATAAAAATATTTTCAATCAATATTGTTACAATGTTTGACTATGTATCTATTCGCTTATAACTTGAGTTCTGTTAGTTGCAAATTTTTTCTGACATTTTCTAGAAAAAACATTTAATAAACTTACTCACTCTTCATTCGTTGCTCGTTGAAAATTCATTTAAATACTATATTATAATTATTAACTCTGTTTTGACGACTTGAAGCACAGAGGTACGACCGCCTCACTAGCGCCTATCGAGTTTACTAAAGATCCCATCGATAGTAATTTAAATAGATATCACGGCAAGTACAGTTTAGAGAGAAGGTGAAGTTAGCAGAGACCGGACAAGATAATCATCTGTTCTTCTCTTTCTTTACACGAGTGAATAGGAGAAAAACTGACGCAATAAGTTTTGAATTTCGAATTATTTGTATTTAGTATAAGGAAGTGATAAAAAGTATCACCTTCGCTCTCTACCGTGAAAGTCGCTTTGGTTTCTTTATTAGAGGAGGTTCGTAGCTTCATGTCTGGAAGTTATTTTTATAAATGTAATCATGTTAAAAGACAAAAGTTTCGAGATGGGACAAGACAAGAGTACGCCTTTCCTGATGGTTAAGTATGCAGTTGTTAAACTAAATAACCAACGTGCCGCGACGCGCAACATACTTAAATCTTTACTTCTATAGCCAACGACACTCGGACAGAAATGTTTATTTACAGTTCTACCTACGAAAGTTGAAAACGAGTACCTATGAAAATTGTCGTACAATTTTCGTAGTTTATTCTTCAATATTATATTGAAATTAAAAACTGTCATAGGGCATGAAATATTTTTTTACAAATGACAGTTAAACCTGTTCTTTCTACATTATATTTCAAAAACTTGTATTGTTAGATTAATTCAGCATTTTGCTTATTCGATGTCCGGCGTGTATGCTATACTTCATGGAATACTCATTACCAGGTCGGTATGAGCCTTGTGCGACATTGGCACCTAAACAAACAATAGAAAATCATTACGTCGCATTAATCACAAACCATAAATGCCGAACGCCAATTACGAACGTCTCGGAGGCAGACCAATCGCTGAGCAATCTCGCCCACGAGCGGAGACAGGTCGAGTGCCTCGATATAGTTAGGTGCGTGGATGTGAAAGGCTTTGCAGCGGTAGCCAAGGCCGCACTGTGTCCGCCGCCCCGGCTGACAGTCAGCGAGTAGCGAATTCGATGTAGGAAGTCACTTTCAAATATTATCTGCTGTGTTGTTTGCCGGCTCGTAAATTAAAAACTCGTGCGCCTAATAATAGGATATATGTGCTTACGTGGAAGGACTTCGTGAGGCAAGGGTAAGGAATGAGGATATAGGAGTAAGGAATGTGTAGTGAGGTGGCGCGTAATTATTCAAATTCTTAGATTTGGAAGCTTTGTCTTTTGGATTCATGAGATAAACTCGTGGGATAATAAGTGCGGGTAATTCTCAAGTCCCATCCATATAACACTTACAATTATGGTCACTGTAATGTTTTTAGGTAGGTAGTTTAATAATTGTGTTTCTTCAATAGGGTTAGAGGGATTAAAAGTCTAGCTAGGGATAGCAACGGTAGTTACAAAATCAAGGTGTGAAATCGTTACATCATTCGAGATATTTTTTTAAAGTTGGTATTCAGATTAGAGCACATTTTGGCTGGTTGATGTCCCATCCATATAACACAATTATGGTCTAAGTAACATTTTTAGGTAGGTAGTGTAATAGTTTTGTTTCCTCACTAGGCTTAGAAGGCTTAAAAGGCTAATGAGGGATAGGTATGGTAGTTACAGCCATGGTAGTTACAGCATCAAAGTGCGAACTTTTTACCCTCGAATTATATTCTAGATATTTTTTTAAAGTCGGCATATATAATAAACCAACTATTAAGAAACCTTAAACTGTAGAAAAAAACCAGTCGCTGTGTATTAAAATTTTAAGTCTTAAATGAATTCGATGTCGACCAGCCAAGAATCGACCCATCGATGTCAAGTGCATTTATATGAGAATTAACACAAGTTTTTAAGGTTTCGTGCCAAAATAAGGTACCCTTATAATTTCGTTATTTCTGCCACAGCCTTACAGTTACTACAGTTTTAAACCTACATACTCGTACATAGGTCATGAAAGTCACAATGACTATCTAGGAAAACATTTAAATATTAATTGACCTTATAGTGCCCTTATATAAGCACACCTGTAGCGGAAGCGTATGAATTTGGAGGGGGTAAATTTTATTTGCACATCTCATTAATTAAAGTACCATTAAGTGGGTATTTCAAATCAATATTAAGCTTTAAACGAAACGCTACGTGCCCGCACCCCCGTTCCTCCCTCGACTACTTTTTCAACCTTTGATTTGAAAAATGCAAAAAAAAACTGTAAACGTTTTACTTGTATGCATAATTTCAAGACATATGGATAATTATAGAAGCTAATTTACCGACGCACATTTAGCCGATATTTTTATATATTGTCTATATAAAACATATCTCAAATGGTACATGTTCTATATACGTATGTATGTATATTACATGTATGCTATATACGTATGTATGTGTATTATATACTTCAGGTACTTTAGATAATCAATAAATAAAAAATAGAGCAATTTCTTGTGTTTTATATCTTGATGAATAATGATACAAATTCAAATACTACCTACGTATTTGGTACTTGTACTGTTACAAATATTTCATTAAATTTACTACAAGTTAAAACTGTTTGAACGAAATTAGAAGTTTCACTACCTATTAGTCTGCACTTACATAATTTTTTTAATGTTCCTTCGGGTCAATACCCGTCCATACAGTTGCATTCCACTGTCGACCACTAAGTACGTTCGATTTGTCTAAACATGAATACATACATAATTAATAGATCGACCGCGTCTTTCAATGCAAAGTAAAAGTGCGCATTGAGATAACGCAAGATTCACTTCCGGTGCAGCATCTCTCCTCGGCGCTCGAGACTCTCTCACTTGAGATCTTCTCGTCTTGTTTGTTTTGCATTTAATTTAGTTTGTTATTAATAGCTTGCGGGCTATTTTTTTGTTGATGCCGTTTGGTTATGGATGGCCATTATCTTTCAGATGCGATATAATATATTCAATAAAAAATGACGTTGCTGTAACCTGGTGTTATAAGCATTCGAATATCGAGTGGGAGTTTTAAAGATTATTTTGATGGTTATAAAAGACCACGTGATTATATGAGAGTTATTAAAGACCGCGTAAACTCAAAGACTTCCAAGATAATAAAAACATTGTTTGTACTGTAATGTTTGGGATAATTTTTTAAAATTTACTATTATACTTTCACTATTATTCTCGGCCCCGAAAAGCGATTATAGAAACTAAAATCTATTTTCTATAATCACATTTTCTAAATGGACAAATAAATTATCTAAGCAGAGTATTAAATCTACATCAGTTTGCTAAAAATTTATCCAAATAATCTTTGATAGAATCAGAATCAGAACGTGTTAAATCCTCCGAAGTACGGTGACAATGACCAAACTATTTTTTAATCCGTGGTCAATCCTGAAATATATTCTTTCGATGAGGCTGTATGCAGAAATAATGAATGCGGTGCCACTGGCAATGGAGGGCAAAGTAGAAAGAGAAATTTGTGGTTTAAAAGTAATACAACGATTTAGTAATTTAGTACAATAAAACATATGTTCGACTTTAACGTGGGGAAGGATGCGGTCATGGCAAATGTGTCATTCACATGAAATACATTTAAAATATGTTCTCCATAAAGGTGTTTATAATGACATTTTTAACCTCTCCCACATAATCACACATAAGTGCTTCTAATTGACGAAGTTTGAATTTAGTATAAAAATCGATTCGTTATCATTTACCAGTACCATCAGAATATGATGAGCCGTGATATGAGTCGATTACACTTTTAAAAATTGAAAACAAACGTATTTTTAATACATAGAAATTACTGAAATTATCACAGTTTACTGAGAATACATAATTATAAAGGATCTGTTCAAAATATTTTCTAAAATTTTATTTGCATAATAGAATTATTAAGTCACAATTTAACGTTCTTAGCTTAAATGATTTAAAAATGTATTTTTTCAATAAATGGACAAATATTATATGATTAGAGAGTTGGGCATTGTCGGAAAATCATAGAAAATGTTTAATTAACCCCAGAAAATATCCACTTAAAATTATTTTAATACTTTACTGGTGGCTTAACTCTAATCTAATCACTCTTATATACGTTCATCTTGTAAATTGACATCGGTTAACTACTTATCAAAATACGCAGTATGAAAACTGACATACATATTGCGCTATTGCTTTTGGATAAGGTACGTACAGAGTTGTTGAAAATAAAAGTCAAAACACAATCCGAATGTAATGAAGTTTCAGAGGCCCTTAAGTGAACTTGAAACAAACACTAAAGAAAAAATATAGCTCCGCCCTTTTCACAATTCGTTCATGTCTTAGTATCTTTATTAATCAGAAAATTCACAACTTTTCGTCAATTTTTCTGTTAACAGTGAGGATTATCTATTTAGAGCATTTGTTGACCAAGCCCCAATTTATTTTCACTTCAATTTTTTTCCTATTTATATTAACATTATTTGTGTTGGAACAAATTGCAACAACTATCTGGGTTGCAGCCCACAAGACGGATGCAAGCTTTATCATTATCGATTGGCCACATTGCAACAGATACAATTGTGCCGGCCAACATTTGCCAATACAATAATGTAAACAACGAGCTGCGATTGCGAAATTGGCGCTGGGCCAATGTTTAGGTCAATTGGCCTAATGTCCTGTCGTTATAAGGTCTCTTGGGATGTTTTCTAATCATACTGTACGTATTTGAGAGTCAATATGAGTTACATAAGATTGTGCTATAAGGAAAGTGTTATCAAATATAAAGTAAATTAGAAGAGAAGAGATAAAAGAATCTAATAAATTACAGAAAAATATTAGTCAAAGTTACGAAAAAATTATGTGAAAAAAACAGTTTTTGTTTCAAATATGGCAGTAATGTTATTAGTTATGTAAAATTCTGAGAGTTCCGCCAATGAATTTAAGTCTTTATATATATTTTTTTTATTTATCAATGCCAATATTGCTTGAAAAAATTTTACGCCTATAAGAAAACCAGTACTTATCAAGGTTGATAACAACTAATCTCATAACTAGACCATAACGATAATACTAACATTTCTACTTTATTAATATACAGCATCTGGCAGTACGCTCAGAAATACTGAGTGGAGAAAAATTAATATCTAGCTCTCATAGAATTTGAAGACATATCTAGCAGTCTGATAATACGAATTCTGGTGACCAATAATTTTTCATGTCAAATGGCTGTCGGAATTAATCACACAAAACGCTTACAATACATTACTCAAAACAAAACAACTGCAAAACTCGTAACAATTTTATTTTCAATATAACTCCGGAATACCTATATTTATAACGTACCGAAGTAATTCTTGAATATGGCAATAAATCAATTGTAATTGCAATGGCTTGGTTAATTTCAGAGATAAATAACTTTAAATGTGGACGACATGCGGGTAATCTTACAGGTATTGTAAGTTCTATTGTTATGGTAGGAACTAGAAGGCAACTTTATATATAATTCAAAAATTATCAACGCGCTTGAGCAAAAAATAACAATGACGCTTATTCATAAAGTGTGAAATTAAATAAAACAAATTCTTACCTCATAAACTTCCTATGTTGATTGACTGGAACAAAATATTCATCATAGGCGTTAGTACTGATATCTACCCTCACATCTTTCTTAGCCGGCAGCATATTATCCTTATTCATACCCCCGTTCTTCGGTGCAATATTCACCAGCTCCAGATTCACCGCTTCATAACCACTCTTCTCTTTAACATCGACCGGGGTATCCACTTTACCATTGTTCACGCCGAACGACTCGTTATTCAACTGATTTCCATTATGATTAGGGTCGCTCATCTTGGTACCGTTCTTAGTTTCACCGTTTTGAGGCAAACGTGTCTGTTCCGTGCCGTTCTGGCTTAGGTGTTTAGAATCACCGTTCTGCGCTTCACCGTTCTGGGCTACGTTGTGGTCGTGACGGGGCGCGCAGTCGGTCTCGTCGGGCTGGAAGGCGTGGTTTTCAAAAGAAGGTGAGGTTGGGGGTGCTGGGGGCCGGGTGGCAGGACGAGGAGGTTCACGTGGTGCTGCCGATGGGGGGCTGCCGCTGCCGCTGCTGTTATTCTCGTCCATTGTGCGCGACGACGAATAACATCTGGAATAAAGAGAACGCCAAGGTTATTTAACTGTATATGTTGTAAGGAACCAATGGCTTGACATTATTTTTAATCAAAGATTCTTTGCTAATATCCCACCTGAAGATGTTGTAATACAACGAAACCTAGGTCGTGGTAAAGAACTTAAAGAAAGTAGAAATAATACTACATCACGTAGTTTCATTTAATTGTGAATAATGAATTTCTACAAAATTAACGCCAAATATATTCAATTATTTTTAATGTCGATTGAATCAGCAAATAGCTAATGAGACAATATTAGCACGGTATGAGAGGCACTGAATTTGGCAAACATTTATTTAAATTTGTTTTTTTTTTCGGAAAATTATAATACAAAGATTTTCCTTCGCATTCCCTTGGCAATAAATTATTCTTTGATCGTGAAATAGATTTGTTACTAGCAACCGAAATGAAATGTTCTGTTGTTGCATTCTACAAAGGAATAATGCCGTATCTAAAAATATCATCTAATATAGTCACACAATAATAGTCGATATTAAAAGGCTGTGAGTTAGGGACTAATTTTTATGGAAAACTTTATACTTAGAATTTTCATGGATATTTGTTGGAACAATGTACATATGTAAATAAATTGATGGTCAGATGACCCAAAATAGTTTGATGTTGAACATATTAAGGCTTTTTTATTAAGTTCCGATTGGGATTACTAAAGATGTAATTATGATCTATATGTTTTTAATTTGTCGTGTGTATTTATTTGTGTAATGTGTATTGTTTATTTCCGATATTATCTCAGGAACTACTGTATAGGTTTAAACTAAGTTTTTTGTATTCTATAAAGAATATGTCTTTAATAAACCCGTGAATAAACAGAAAGTGCTTGTAAATAATAGTATATATAGGGCAGAGACAGAAGCTATCTGCAAAACGAAAGTTAATATTTATTTTACGATCAATTAATAGATGCTTAAAGACCACATAGTTATTACTAGCCTTTGACTTGACTGAGACAATTCATAGCGTATTTAAAATTAAATTTATATAAACACTTATTTGGTGATTGTTTTACAAAGAAATATTTTAGGGTTTTATAATTAAAATGGACAAAAAAATTAAACAAAACATGTTAAATGTTAGAACTTTAAACATTGTTTCTCAAAGTTATGATTTTCGCATCGAATTACTTTCACTCTGTAGGTACTATACATATAATCTATTAATTAGAACGACATGAAATATTTTTTGTTAGGTGTTATATTTCCGTAACATTTTCTCTTGATTATAAATCGTATTTTCTACATGGATTATAGACACAACTAGACGCCAACAAGCTGAGCAACAATAGCGACTATGTTTCGCGTTCTGCAACGTCAAAGTCTACGAAATATATCAATTTCTTAACATATTTTGGAAACGATGTATATCCTATTAGGATTATGAAGATATTTCTTGCTAGGTGTTAGATTTTCCATAATAATTTCAGCTATTGGTAAATGAATTTATAGAAAATTGTAGACGTCATTTATAGATATTTGTAGACGTCAACACCCTGAGCGATTTCCCTTCAGGCGTGCGAGGTGTCAGTTGAAAGAGTGGGATATAAGGATTTGAAAACTATATTTTTTTAATGAATATTTCGGATAATTTTTTTCAGGTCTAAATAGAAATGTTACGAACTCTTATTATTTATTACATAGTCACGATTCTATACAAGGCTAGTGTCATAAGACGTTACCAAAACGTGAATTGCAGATTTGACTCGTTCAATTCCATCGTTCAAAACGCCCACGCGCAAAGCCGAAAAAAACGTCAATTACGGTATCAAAACTGCGCTTAAGGATAGCAAAATACTTGCGTCGACCACACGGAGACAACGAACGGCTTCAAGGTCCCCGTTTATGATCCTGTCTGGCGGAGGTCAGACAGGGGTCGCAACTGACGCGCGGCCTCTCCGAGAACACGCGCAGTCCAATATATTGACACCGACCGGATCGCCAGGAAAGTACCATATCTATTGCATGATGGTTTTGCGCGTTGGAAACATTGTTTATTTGACAAGGTTTTGCAGAATACACTTGACAAAAAAAAACAGATGATACCGATCAAAGACTCGAACTTGGAATTCCAACAAATAGATATAAATTAATTGTTTCGTGCCTCAAAACGAAAAACGCAACTCACAAGTTCACTCACGTGTCCGTCTGTCCATCGTTCACAGATACAGATATCGGTCCCTATTTCAAATTTCTACGTCAAGTGCTTTCGAAGGAAAACATCTATGCTAATTTTTTCACTAATTGTTTCTATATACCTTCAACGGTTTAGACATCATATTTGAAAATAAGCTTTTAGATCACTTTCTTTCCTGATCCAGCAAAGTAGTATTACATCAATATCTATTAAAAATACAATTTCAATCAGATCTTCAGTTATGAGATGGATCGTCCAGTTGTTAGGACAGATCACTTCACTTTATTACCAGTGTTCTTTTGTGAATGTATTGTTATTCTTTCCCACAGTTTCATGCAAACTGTAACTGTATTGAATTTATTAAAATTTGGAATATATATTATAATAATGAGGAATATAGACACATCAGGACTACCTTTTCATCTATCTCGTCTTTGTTAAATATTAGCTAACATTTGATTAGACCTTTCAAATAAATATTTTCATCAAATTGCACCAATAATTTTGGGAAAAACAACTGCAGAACTCTACATTGCACGTGTTTCGCCACGCTTTTTCAAATACCAAAGAATCATCAATTTTTTTTTCAGTATGAAATGATTACAGTAAGTAATCCTATATTCACCTCCACGACATTGGTTACAAAATTTCACAAAGATCAGTTGAGTAGTTAAAGTGTGAAAGCGAGACAAATAAACAAATAACCTCACTTTTGTTTATTAAAATAAAAAATTTAAAGTACGCATCGGAAAACATTAGTTCACCAATATACTCGTATTTATGTCCCAGCGAAAAAGAATAAAGTGTTCGTTCGTGAATAAACACTACTTCTGTGGACCATACTCACGAAACGATGAAGTTTGACAAGCTTTTCCCATTATTTTACAATTTTATTACCTGCGAGTGTCCGTACCACTGAAGGATATTCTTAGAAAATTTTTTGAAAATATTTAAATCCCGGATTGAAATTACAAACTGAAAAGTTATTTCTTTCCAGAATTAAGCGCGTATGTCGTTTGAGCTCGTTAAATGAGATAATACGTTCTTTCTCTGAACGAGGAGTCTTGCATTTAGAGCAGCCTGAAATTGCTGCTCTTTTCGCCTCAATCGGAGATGGGTGACAGATCGAAAAAATATTAAGATCCAAATATTCACCACCGCATGTGGACATTATATCTAGACGCAAATGCCCAATTTTCTCCACAAAAAACTTTTTTTCAAATCGCTGTAAGCCACAATGGAAATACCTCACGTATCACCAAAAACGAAATCGAATTTCAGCCGGAATTCCGGGTCCAGTCTCACCATACCTCCATTCCCAACGCCTTACGCCAAGACACAATGGGAACAAAGCACTGTCACCGGCGGCGTGACAAAAGGGACCGAACCTCGCCGGGCCACATTCCGCTGCGACACGCACAATACGAGGCGCACGCGCCACGGATACGCGGCCCGCCGCGCCGCTGCGTAGTCTAACGTTATGCAAGTTGTATCTTGTAACAGCTGCGCGTAGTCCGGAGGGAGGTGTGAAGTGAACTCGCGGCTCAGTGATTGTAACAAGCACTCGAGTTATGAGCTTGTAGTCGCACAAGGAAGGCCGGTTTGACTTGAAATTAATAACAGATAGTACAATTGAAACTAGAAATAAGAGTACATTGCCTAGGGTTCCTTACTATGTAAACCCATTCAGGATCACTCTTGTCTTATTATATTTTGTGGAACTCTTTATATTTTTCGCAAATTATATTTTTGAGTATTAATATATTAAGAATGCATTTGAGCAATTAGAATTATAAAACATAAGTCAATAAAGTAGGAATAGAGATAAAAATTAGGATTCAAATAATCAAAAAAGGTCTTTTGAAATGGCTTAATTACTTACGACAAATGGATATTGAAGTCTTGTGAACATATAACTAATATGACGACGCGAGCTACGTACTTTCTCGCATAATGGAAACACAATAAATTAAAGTTGTATAGAAACAAACTTAAACAGATTTAAAAGAGAGAAACAGGTTAGGTCGTATTACTGAGTATGGTAAGTAATAATAACGTATAATATTGCAATAAAAGTCGCTGAATTCATTTTTAGTACTAGTCTGATATTTAACTTTTTTAACTTTTGAGAATATAGAATTTTTAACAAGTAAAGGACCCCAGTTTTTTTTAATTAGACAAAAGTTAAACTGTTGGAGATTAATATTATTTATAATATACTAGAAATATACCTCCTATGTACAAAGTATCCTCATATAAATAAGGTCCAAAAAAGGTAAGGTACAAAGTATCTTCACAAAGGAGCCTCATATGTACAAACGTACAGACCAACGGACGGAGATGCAAGTCATTTTGAAAGACAAATTTAGACCATTACAAATAATTAAAAATATTTAAAAAAAAGTGTAATTTTTTAGAAGAAGAGCTCTTTCAATAAGCTATATTAAAAGTTGATTACTTTGAAAATTATACGAGTTATAAGTATTTTTATGATCAAAACACGAAGCTGACGCATTAGTCGAAAACAAAGTAGACGCACGTGAAATGTGCAATACAATCATGTAATAAATATTTTAAAAAAATATTGACAGAAAATATATATTATTTGAAATGTTTATTCAACGCATTGGTACCAACGGAAACACTTGCATAAAGACGAATATATTTTTACTATGACATAGGACGTAATGAAAACAAGCATAAATAAAAACATACGATCTACAATTACTAAGGGTATAACGAAAACTGAAACAAGCTTGTCTTAGTTTACTGACGATTTGCTTATTCTCTGACATGCTCAGTGACTGATAGGGGAGGGGGAAACTTTGTTTATAGCTCGCTCTCCCCAATACCTATGTGTCACTTTTCGTTACGATACAATTTCTCGTCATATGAAATTCTCAAACTCACAGCTGTGGCAAAATAGGCTTTACCTCAAAACTCGACTAAACTGTAAACGTAAAAAAATACCAAAAGAACGTGCGTATATTGTACATTACGTAGTACGTACATACGTACATCAAATTTGGATTCTTCATCTTTTTTATACGGTAAATAGGTAACGTCGACCAGCTGTACGTCGAGCAAGTGCGTGGAGGCAAACGTATGCAAGAATGGAATATTTGAGCCGACTCGTGCGGAATGTGTATTAAATGACATTTGAACGACGCGAGTGGTATCCGTCGCTGCGCTTGGATGTAACATTTGGAGTGGATTGCCGCGGACTACATCATAAGGTGCGGTTTGAGGCCTAATAAGGATGGCACCGATTTACCAGCGAGCCTTGAGGCAATTTATTTAGCTACCTGTGACTTTTCAAGCTCTTTCCGTATCAGTAATTTAATATAAATTGGTATTCGGAGAAAAATTTAAAAAAATCGTATTTGCTAAAATGGAGTTTGCGAATATTGAAAGCTACTAGAATTTATCTGAATTGTTTTTTTTTGTGAATAATCATAGAATTTCATCCATTCGAAGAAGAATATATTTTGTACAAGCGTATGAATCTTTTATAAATATATATCTTGAAGAAGACCAGTAAGGTTCTATACAGTGCTGGACGTTACAAGAAAAAATATACACTCTTAAGCAGAAAAAATAAATAAAAAAGTTAGTTCTTAAGTTGTATTTGAATCGTCAATCAAACAAACGAAAATCTTGTATTTTTTTATGAAAAGTCAGATAATATTTCTAAATGCTATTTCTATGGAATTCTTTAAACGAGCAAAATGAAACAAAGTGAGACGAGACTGCGTCTCGTTGTATCCTCTACACATGGCTACTTTATATACAGACATGCAACGTACTAAGCCACGAAACTCGTATAACAACTCTCTTAAAAATATGTTTAAGGATTATTGATAAAATCTACGTAAAATTGCAAAGGGATGAAAAAGATATAATTAAATTAACGAATGTCAATGTTATTTGACAGTTTATTTTTAATTAATTTAGGCAATGGGTACGAATTTGTACTTCTTTAGATTTTTATTATTATTTTTATTTCTTATTACCAATTCTTGATACGTTAAAAATATAAAACATGCGCGTTTTTGAAGATAAGTTTTTTTGTTTTATATTATGGTTCAAAAATTTTATTTTATTCCTTGCGTTTTCTAGATTGTCAATCACTTAATTCTTTGTTTTTTATACTCTAAAAGTAGCGTCCTTTTTAAAACTATATTTTATCTTTTTAATGTCATTTCATCGCTTTCCTTTGTTTAAATTCCGTGTAAACTGGAATAAAAAACAACTGGTGAATATTTCACGTAACTATAATAATTAAATTCCTATTTCGTAACTTTCATTTGAATTGAATTTTCCAATAACTTTTCAGTCATAAAACAGGTTTACTCAGCTTATACACATTAGATATATATATATATATATATATATATATATATATATATATATATATATATATACTGACCATGAATGTTTCAATAATTTATATTCAGTAAGTTATGAGGGTAATTTATTAAACCGACTGACGACAAATTAAAAACAATTTGCCATTTAGATAATATTTTGAAAATAAAACTTTTTATAAATCTTATATAAAAAAATTATAGAATTAGTTATATGGCTTATATGATAAGAACCAATAACGTAAATACGTTAGTATTGTAGTATTAATATTGATATTATTCCAACTGTCAGCAGTCAATTGAATAATGCGCTTGCGTTCGTTCGCTTATTAACTAGTTGTGACTGTTTATGAGAATATGTATACTTATTTATAAGTTTAACATATTAGACAGACTTTAAGGAGATTCTGGTACCCGTACGTCTTTGTAATTTCTTTAGCTTGATTTAAGGTTAAAGTATAATATGATAAAGCTAAATGGCTTATAGTTAATTAAGTGATGTGCCATCCAACATACATACAAACAGAGAAACAGACAAAAATTATATCTAACAGAAAACAAACAGAGAAATAATAAAAAAAAACATCCATTATATTCTCTAACTTATTTACAGCACCCTGTAATTTAATTTTGTTTAATTATTTAATTTAGTTTGATTTTAGTGTTTATTACGTATGTTAATATTTGAATATCTTCACTTCATTTAAAATAGTGCTGTAAGAATTTGGCTTCAAAAGATGACAGCTTTTATAAATAAATGGAAAAGTTCTAATGCAAAACTGTTAATAATATCTTTAGCCAATATACAAAATTGTATTGTGTATTGTGTATTATGTATTTAAAAAGACTAAATCCACGTGTAAATGGGAAATTGATTTCCTTCCAATAAATTTCCTTGAAATTCTGTTACTATTTATGTGACAACTACATTTATTTAGCTACTTCAAGTGCCAACTAGAATTTACTTAAAACACAAATTACCTGGTATTCCACAAAATTCTAGAATCGTAGTAGGATACCATGCGATCGTTGGTCTGAAAGCAGAATCCACGGCACGTTCTGCATGACACTGACGATTTTGGCATTATCTCACAGTGTTTCGTATCACACTAGTAGTAACAATCACAAACCAACTCTATTTAACTATTTTAATTGAAAATGCGTTAGTCTTTGGTCTATTTAGAACTCGTCCTTAAAACCAAAACCGAATTAATCTTTTATTATATTAAAACGAAAATGTATTCCCGAGTACTTTACTTTTATATGGCACGTCTTAAATTGTTAACATTGATAAGAAACATCGAATTTTACAGATAGAAATGAACCATTGTGACATTTTAACTAAATGCGTATCAATTGATTATATTTAATGTGTATATTTTATAAGTAACTAAAAGTGTACAGTATTTAATAATAGGTACCTTTAGCGTCTAAAAATAATGGTCCTTAATGGTAATTTTTTTCGAATAAGCAAAGACACTATTAAATTATTTAAGTACAGGGCTTTATTCTACTTATCTTGAAGTATATTTTTGTGTTGGTCGGAAACAAAATGGCAACGATAAAATATTACGAGCAACGCAGACGGCCGACAATAATTGGAGAAAATGTAACATATGTTATTTAATAGTATAACGCACACTCCCCACAAAAGTCGGTCTTACAAAGAAATTGGAGTGACTCTGGCAGATTTCACCGATCCGATCGCGCCGACGCTAAATCGGAGAACCCAGAAAAAGTTCTCTAAAATGTCTTTTATTTCGTAATGTTAAATATATTAATCTCTACACTTCCACGACGTGGTACTCGTTAGAGTTTTGTGCACAGAATATCAGCAGGTGTAGGACGTATGCATCCGACAGATGGAAAATCCACCACTAACTTTCGTCCGACTTGTGGATGGGGAATCGATGGTCAACAAAAGTTTTAACTTGTCAGCCGCCGACTTATTGCTTACACAATTGAGCTCCTAAGTTGCACGTTATACAGAGACGCGTTCTTGTCAGGCGCCACTATATTCACAGGGTTTATAAAGTGTCGTTTGGAAGGAAATACCAATTTTCTTCAAAATCAGCAACAAGCTACAGAAATAGATACGGAGTTTTAATAATATTGATTTTCATAGAAACGTTTAAACATAAATTTTACTTTTCCGCCCAAAAGTTTCCGCGAAAAATTATTTATGATAAAAAGTTATCCATATAATGATCAAATCAAATAATGATGAGGCTTGAGTATAATCTATAAGGAATTAATTTTAGACGCTCTAGTTAACATAACTTTACGATTTGTGCGAAAATTTTTGCGATATGCTGTAAGGGACTTAAAAATAATTTTATAAAAAAAATTATTTGAGAAAACTAACTATTGATGCAAAACTACATTAGAGCTAATCTAGCTTAGAGCTATTTACAAAATCTGAAATTTCATTTAGTAAACTCTCTCAAATATTGTAACCCCTTTAATCTAATTTAGCGGAGAATTTTATGAATATATTTTTTAATTATTGATGTACATGAATATTATTTTCACTATCTTATTCACTACGTATATTTTGATACAACATTGTAGACAACATAACGTTTATGGCATAGTCGTCAACGGCTAAACAAACAAAAGAATAAAGTCACCAACGGAAAGATACTAAAATAGCACATCCCAGCAACGCAGCTCTACTCAAATAGTAACACTACTCATTTAGCAAACAGAGAATCCAGTCTTGGCATGTGTCGTTTTATGGCGTATACTAATGTGTTCTTAAGTTAGCACATTATGTTAAACATATTATTGGAAGTATCGCTTTGAAATGCAACTGTACTTATATTATTCATATTGAAAACATATTTATTAATATTGCTCGAAGAAACCACAAAATGTGTAAATAAATATCTAAAGAAATTCTCATATAAATAAGCTGTTATATATCTCGCGCAAATTTGATGTACCTTTATTTTTCATCGCTTATCTCATAAAATTCTCTGAGATTTATTCATAAAAAATTATGTACCATACGTAATCAGTACCAAACGTAATTGTTGGTATCGATGTAATTTAATACTGGTAAATAACTAAACATTGAATAGTTCGATATACCAAAACCGCAGAAGTTGAATGTTTGTTATAAATGTAGCTTAAAAATATGTTTTAAATTTATAATTAAACATTTTATGCACATCTGTCACAAGCCTTTTTGGTAAACCATTTAAACAGCGCCTACTTAATATCCATGTTGTGAAATTATTATCAGTATACCCAAAAAGTTAGTAACACATTACAAATTAGAAAGTAATTACTGAGAAATAATTCAAAAGTGCGAAATCACTGCCATATTAAAACAGAAAATCTTGCAATGGTTAGATTGCAATCATTTGTCCAAACGAATTCCTCTAAGATAAATAATATATATGTATAAAGAGATATGGAAAGTTTGAATGAAATCGTTTGTATATGTATCGGTGATCCCTAAAAACGAACAACCAAACACAACTTTCCTGTCTATTAATAGAATAACATAATCTTACAAAATTATCATATCGAAAAACCTGTGAAATAAATTCTCCAATTTGAATGGTGCATACTTATAAAGTAACATAAAGAAACAATACCCAAAGAGTATCAAATAATGATGAAAGAAGAGAAGGACTCTTCTCTATTTAGAGCCTAAATTGTAAAGGTACTATATGATGCAGAGAATGGTGGGTAATAAAATACCATCTATAAGAGGAAGAACTAAAACTCGACTACGAAAAAAAACTAGGACACTCTCTGGGTCGTAACGAATCTAAGGACACCTCATTTATTGAAATCACTTTAGTAGTTTAGTCTGTACGAGGGAACGAACTAACTAACATATATACATATATAGCCTGCGAAATTCAAATTTTCATACACGCTAGGACACTTTCTGGATCGTGATGAATCTAAGGACACCTCATTTATTGAAATCACTTTAGTAGTTTAGTTTGTACGAGGGCAGGAACTAACTAAAATATATACATATATAGCCTGCGAAATTCATAACGTCATACACGCTAGGACATTCTCTGGATCGTAACAAATCTAAGGACACCTCATTTATTGAAATCACTTTAGTGGTTTATTCTGTACGAGGGAACGAACTAACTACCATATATATACATATAAAGCCTGCGAAAGTCATAACGTCATACACGCTAGGACACTCTCCGGATCGTGATGAATCTAAGGACACCTCATTTATTGAAATCACTTTAGTAGTTTAGTTTGTACGAGGACAGGAACTAACTAACATATATATACATATAAAGCCTGCGAAAGTCATAACGTCATACACGCTAGGACACTTTCTGGATTGTGAAGAATCTAAGGACACCTCATTTATTGAAATCACTTTAGTAGTTTAGTTTGTACGAGGGCAGGAACTAACTAACATATATATACATATAAAGCCTGCGAAAGTCATAACGTCATACACGCTAGGACACTCTCCGGATCGTGATGAATCTAAGGACACCTCATTTATTGAAATCACTTTAGTAGTTTAGTTTGTACGAGGGCAGGAACTAACTAACATATATACATATATAGCCTGCGAAATTCATAACATCATACACGCTAGGACATTCTCTGGATCGTAACAAATCTAAGGACACCTCATTTATTGAAATCAGTTTAGTGGTTTATTCTGTACGAGGGAACGAACTAACTACCATATATATACATATAAATCCTGCGAAAGTCATAACGTCAATCACGCTAGGACACTCTCCGGATCGTGATGAATCTAAGGACACCTCATTTATTGAAATCACTTTAGTAGTTTAGTTTGTACGAGGGCAGGAACTAACTACCATATATATACATATAAAGCCTGCGAAAGTCATAACGTCATACACGCTAGGACACTTTCTGGATTGTGAAGAATCTAAGGACATATCATTTATTGAAGTCACTTTTGTAGTTTAGTCTGTACAAGGGAACGACGTAACTAACATATACATACATAGCCTATGGAATTCATAACCCTTTTTCTGTCGTAGTCGGGTAAAAATACAGGAAAAAGGTTAAAAAAAGCACTTGCGATAAAAATGTATAATGTTGTTTCTCCAAAAATCTACCTTCACTTTAACCCATGTGTTCAAATACTGTTACTATGCAAAATAATTTGCTTGCACAGTGGGGTCTAATGAAGACAAAAAATATCGTAAATAAGTATTTCGTTGTATTGGCACACAAAAAAGCCATGCAAAATGCACTCTGGCAACGCCGTGCATCGATCGCCAATTGCAAATATTAATGAAACTGTTGGCATACCGATCTAGATTATAAGCTACTTGACGCAAGAGATCAACAACCCATGTCGCCAGGTCAACAACGATTGCAGCTCGAGGCGACCGCAGCGGCTTTGAAATTAAATGCAGCAACGTTTTAAAAAATCGCACAGCTATGCGCTATTTAATTATATTTAAATGGGAAAGTCTTATAATACGAAGCAGTGACAAAACGGCAGCCCGCCGTGAATCTAATTGGAAACTTTAGATTGAAGACGCAAATTTCCATCAACACTTTTCATTAAATTACTTTTGTAGTCATATCATAAGTAACGATCCATTAGAACGGAAATTCAAGTTCTTGTGATACCGTGCTAATATCACTTTGTAAATTATTGTATATAACCGGATGCTAAGATGAATTTATTTACATTGACCTTGGAAACGTTATGATTAATAGGCACTATAATATGATATAATAGGAGAGTTGCCCTTGAAAAGGAAAAACGATTTTATGGCGTCATTGGAGAGAAAATTTTGAGCGGGACGTTATCTCAGTATCTATGAAGTTATTTAATCGGAAAAGATGCATAATTATCCATATTATATATTAGACTATGTCCCCCTCCCCTCCGTTCCCGTCTCTAATGCATGAATAGATCGCAGCTAATATCGTTAAAATGCGCATATCCAATTTTGTTTACTTTCAAAAACCTCTTTGTTTCCTTAAAAATACTAATATAAATTATAAAATGAGAAAGATCAATTTACATCTACCGATATCGATTAAACTGAATACGATATTTATTTTAATTAGGATCGATAAATTGACCTAAACATCACAGTTTTTCTCTCAAGCGCTTTTTGACTTGAAATTAGTTACCATGGCTTATCTTTAAAATATAGATAAATGTCGTCGCAGATTTTTCTTAGGCCTTTTTAATGCATACAATTTCCTCTTTCATATTATTATTTTAATAATAATTATGAACATAACGAAAGCGCCCGAAAGAAAGTAATTTTTTCTCCAAATACTTTGACAGTATTAACTAGATATAAAAACTATATAAAATATTTACATATAGTCTATGGTAATCTGAAAACTATAAACTACCATATTGTGATAATTGTATGTGTAGGATTAGTATTTTTTTGCGTGAATACCTAAAAACGGACAATCAAACAAAACTTTCCCGTTTATTAAAAGAATAACATAATTATACAAAATTATCATATCAAAAAACCCGCTAATTGAATATGCGGCATCAATACGCTCACATTTTAAATAATCATAACTATATAATATTAGCTGTGCCGACACGAATTCGTTTCCATGAAATTCAGTATAAGAAAAGTTATTAGAACTGTTTTTGTTCTTTTCTATTTTTTTTGTTTTTTGTTTCTCTAAGCATAAAGTTTACTCAAAACGCTAATAGATGATTTTGGCAGCACCGTATCCTAATATATCTACGAGCGTAAAGTTTTCTAAAACGCTAATAGATGATTTTGGCACCACAGTATCCTAATATATCTACGAGCATAAAGTTTACTAAAACGCTAATAGATGATTTTGGTCGCACCGTATCCTAATATATTTACGAGTATAAAGTTTACTAAAACGCTAATAGATGATTTTGGCAGTACCATATCATAATATATCTATGACCGTAAATTTGCTAAAAACTCTAATAGATGATTTTCGAAGCGACATATCGTAATATATTTATGACGTAAAGTTTACTAAAATCGCTAATAGATGCTGTTGGTGGTACCAAATCTTAATATATCTATGAGCGTAAAGTTTACTAAAACGCTAATAGATGGTTTTGGCAGCACCATATCGTAATATATCTATGAGCATAAAGATTATTAAAAACGCTAATAGATGGCGTTGGCGATGTCCATATCGTAATATTCACAACTCATTTGGTTTTTTTTAATATCTGTAATGTCCAGATAAAAGTATTTTATATTTTGCTTGAGAGTATAAACTATTGCCAAACCAACTTTCATCAAAATCCGCGTAGTAGACTTCGTGTGATTAAAGAACAAATTAACACATAAACAGACAGACAACAATTTTAAACACAGGTTTTCTGATTTCTTTTATCATTCTATTCAATAAATCAAGCCCTCTTAAAGAAAGTCCATTTACAGAATTAACTCTGTTACCGTTTTATTATATTCATATATAAAATGATCAAAAAACGACGTAAAATTAATAAATAATACTATTAAAATAAATAATAATATTACGGAAGTAAGAAACAAACAAAAATTAAGGTAACAAATATAGAACGCGTGGAATTTAAAAGAACATCGATACCATCACAATTACAAATAAGCGAAAACCGATTTTACATCAGCAATTTGTAAAAACATACCTCAGCATATTTCCAGCTAAAAGTTAAGACTTCCGGTTTCACTGAAACTGTGTAGCAAGACGGTGGTTTTTCGGTTGGAGCATTTTTTCATCAAAAGCAATATACTTTTTGCCATTCAGAAAAAAATATTGCTGCAATTATTGACCGGTCTTTAACGATTATCTCCCCGAGATAATGCTACGGATATTAAAGTAAAATAAGCCAACAAATATCGGGCGGCTATTTATTTGTTAGTTCGAAACGTGAATTTCTGCAAACCGACGACTAAAGCTAGGTTGTTTAATTGATTCAATTACCATTCATTTAAGTTTACTGTTTGCTTGCATTGAGTGTATAATATTAAAAATGTCATCTGGCCTTTTTAACGACTTTTGCGTGAAAGACACACGCAAGGGTGATCTCATTATATCATAGTAAAATATCACAACTGATATGGTGGTAAAAAATTTTCACTAAAATTTTCATCTAAATATGCAGCACACAGGTTGTTTCAAAACACAAACGATTCTAAACAGTGCGATATCTTTTGATGACTCGCTCAAAGGATTAAACGATTTGAGACACTTGTAATTTTTTCACATTTTACTAAAAGAAACAATGGCTTTAATATAATATTGAGAAATTACACTGAAGAAAAAAAGGGTTTTCTTCCATAGAATTTAAACCAAATTCAACTGCTTATATCGCGAAGCAATTAAAGGATATAGACAGTGTTTTAGAAAGCTATGATATATTCGAGTTTTTCCTTTGATGTGAGAAAATGATGCTTCGTTAAAAACTTTTCATAAAGTATATTTGCCAATAATCGCTACTAAAATATTTGAAGCACGTTGCAGAGCAAATAGTAGACACGTTATAAAGAAAATGTAATAGCAATTTGGTATTGAATTAATCGAATTTCACATTGATTTTCATTAAAAAGGTTTAACTTTTTTAAATATATAGATGACTTTGGTACCTAACATTTCACTGAAAGGCTATTTATTTTAAATTAAACTAACAAAACTTGCGAAAGGCAAATTGTCGAATTGCAAGCCGTTACTTTTACCGCATTACTAGTCGCCTGTCTTCATTATTTCTCGTTGCATATTCGAATAAGAATTAGACGCAATAGTAAATAAGCAAAATAAATATAAAAATCACTAAATATTTCAGTAAAAACGTATCTAAGTAACAGTATCGGTAAATTAATTATTAAGTATAAACATTTCTGAATTTGTTTACTAATGCCGAAGCAATGGTAAATAAGCATTTTAATCAATTCGTCAAGATAATAAAATATTTTATCTCATTGACAAACGGTAATTGAAATTATTGGGCTTCTTGTCCGAGATAATTAAGTAAATAATAAAACATTTCGAAGTTAAAATAAAAAAAAAATTAATTAAAATAAATTGGAAATAATATCGACGTCGCGGAATTTTTGTAAACTTTTGAGATGGAAGCGGTTCAAGAAATCTGAGTTTCAAAATTTTTCAAAAAAAATTACATTAGAATAATTATAATATTCAACATTAAAATATAACTATTATTATAAATTTAAGAAAATAAAAAAAAATTCTTTAGGATCACCGAAATGAGGAAGACAAAATAATTGCGCATTGCATTAATACTTAAATGGGATGAAACTTTTAACGACATCGATTATAATCAAATTTAAAATAAACTTAAAACCATTTGAATCTATATTTAATATATTTAAAAAAAATCAATGAAAGGGCGGTAAAATCTTTTAAATTGGAACTTTTACAAATGAATTACTGACCGTCAGTACCGATCTTGAAGTAGACATATCGAAATATATTAGTTAAATTTACGTTTAAAAATTGAACATTACCTTGTCGAACATTTTGAATTCGGTCAACAATTTCAAGACGTATATGAAGAAATAACTAATTATTTATACTAGATAGAAACAAATATTAAAAGACCGTAAGACGTTCGGGGCCAAAATTGATTGATTAAAAATTTTAAAACAATTTGCACTAAATTTATAAACTCAACTTGCACAACGTTCAACTATAACACATATGACACAACTAACTACGAAACGTTAACTAGTTACGCTTAGACAAAATTTTAAATTCGATAATTAAACGATGATTAGAATAATGATTTAACACGAAGACATTACTGTAATTAAACTACAGTTAAAGCTGACATTAAGTTAACGCGATACTGTCACCAGAGCTAATCTGGATACTACTAATTAAACGTGGCATCGCCACAGTGGATGACTTGTCATAATTTGTAAACATTGTACGATGTGTACTCACGTATTGACATATTTCACACGGCATGTTTGTGTATGGGATTGTATACAAAATACACGAGGAATTATTGAGTTGCTACTCATATCGAGCTTTGGAGCTGATTACGTAATCAGAATTGTGGAGAAGTCATCTGTATGAAATCTATTGCAAAAAAACATTGTATTGTGTAAAACTGTCGAGTTTTATATACACTTATTACTCAACGTCTGAAAATACCCTCCTTATCCCTCAGCATAGAAGTTTTTTCTATGGAGAATCATTTAAGTTTACCAGATTATCGAGTCAACTGAACACAAATATACAAAGTGCGTCCTCATTGCCTGTGTTCAAAAGTTATTTGAAATTACAAAACCTGTCATAATCGGCATATCGAAATCATTTATATAACCCGTTCTTATCCCACCCCTAGCCCTAAAGTGTCGTTTTGCTTTTGTTTTCTAACATTGATTCTGGATTTTTCTTTCTTCCTTATTCTAATTTTCCAACCGTGGATTCGAGAAATCCAAAAAAGACATTACTTTTCAAGTTTACATTTAATTACGACTTTTAAACACAATATTTGTGGTAAACATGCGTCAATAATCCTCATTTTATTCGATACGTTCGAACGTTCTAAATCTATTGCGTTATGTACATAAATTTAGAATGTTGTATGGAGGACAAACAGATTGTTGGCACGTTTGGTCGAGAATATCGAATCAATTTCTTTTACATTTTCCTTCTATACTTGGCATCTTATTGACTGGCACCATACCAATTGTCCAACCCAACATGACAGACTATCAGCCAGCGTTTGGTGTCTGTGCACAAAGCCTATGCCAAATGATTCCGTAAGTATTTTATTCGAAATAATAATGGTATTAAAGTTATGATTGTCTCCATCACTAAATTATGAATGATGTAGAAGAATAATATAAAGGCATTTACCATATAGAGATATTCCCATATACTGATGACATAACTTCACTACGATGTGCCTGGTCCACAATATTCTTATTGCTACTCCAAACTATATTGATGATAGACATGTGATTTAGTATGTACATGTTTGTGAAAGTGAGTGTGAATATTGATTATCTAAATATAAATTATACTGTGTCGATCCAAGCAGATTGCGTTTATGATCGACTTCTGATATCGTTTTCCGTTTCTGGTATGTCTTTTTCCCAAAATTCAATTATGTTTATGTCGTTGCCTAAAGTGCTGTTTTTTATTGAATTTATTATTGGACATAGATTTTGTAAGCTATACATTAATATCTTTTACAGTTAATACATTGTATAATGGTGCAAAATCTGTCAAAACTTCTTGAATTTCAAGTTTTTTACCGACCAATCAAAGGAAATTTATGTATAGGAACAAGAATTTAAAAAACTAAGTTAAATGTATTTAAACCCGCATCCCTCTCATTCACTCCCTCTTTTCACGTTAATCTCTAGGTCTATGGTTAAATCGAATTTCGTATTCAAAATTTAGGAACTCTCCCAATCAAGTTCATTTATATGACATAAACAATTTTTACGAAATACACTGAGCATCCAACGTACCTCCGAGTCTCAATAAAGTAATTATAATACCTGATGGATACTTTTACTGAGCTTACAAAATTAAAATTTGGACACAAACACTAGGCTAAATACTCCAAGAGTACAAGTATACTAACTCGTACGTTGGCATCGCGCATCCATATCCACCGCCCTTATGTTTCGTAATTTTCAGAAAAATGTTGAATCAAAATGAGATAAATATTATCGTGTAATGTAATTTTTTAAAAGACAGTACATTTTAAAACATCTTTCTTAGTTAATACTCTATACCTTAAAACTAACAAAAATATAAAGATTACAATGCTTGCTATATTCTGTAATACTAGCACTTGTATGCTATATTCTGTAATACTAGCACATGATAATTATGTGTTTTACATAATTTTTTACTTCTTAAACTCCAGTGGACTGAATATGCCAATACAATAGAGGGATTGCGCCAATTTAATACAGTGAATATTTTTGGATCGACCCGTTATCAGCTTTAGCTTGAGATTTTTAGTTAAAAAAACCTGCCAAGTACTCATGGAACGAAGATACTGCACTATGAAGATTCCGTACACATTTAAGCATTTACAAACATTTAATGGTACCTAATATTTCTATAAATTATTTACAAAATTTTAATTTTTTAGAATGAAAATATATTGCTTATTGAAAATATATTTATATATCTTTAACAGGCCCATATTTAAAAACAATATTCTTATATGATATAACTACAAATCAAAGATTTTCGGTTTTTTCCTTTCCTTGTGCTGTGAGACTTCACTTCTTGCCAAATTCCATGACTCCATATATGCGGCATAAATGGCCCCATTAGGGTTCTTCTTGATTGCATTGGCTTAGAAGCTTAATTTTTTTACAGCTCCAAGGGACCGTTGACCTAAATATATGATATTAATTTCAATGTGATACCTCCACGCGTTCTTGAGAAAAAGGGACTTGACAGATCGATAGACGGAAAACGAAGTTATCCTATATGGGGTCCTCTTTTCCTTTTGAGGTACGGAACCCCAAAAATTACCTTTAATTCTGAGTTCAAAAGCTGATTTCATTTGTCATATAATAATTTTACTGACACTTTTTATGCCTAATATACTGACACTTTTTATGCCTGATATACAACAACGAATTACTGACACTTTTTATGCCTGATTACTGACACTTTTTATGCCTGATATACAACAACGAATTACTGACACTACTGACACTTTTTATGCCTGATTACTGACACTTTTTATGCCTGATATAAAACAACGAATTATCATTTAACGTTTCCTTTTTACAGCAAACAAAATTTAAGAAAAGATACATTAAATAATTAACAATTACTCCAACACCGGACAAATTTCGCAGCGTATTTCTTACAAGTAAAATTTAAGTAATCAAGTTTTAGATATTTAAATGTAAACCATTTATTGCGGTGGGTTGTGTCAAGATTTATCACATTATTACTTTCTACATACAGTAATTACTGATAGCGAAATTTTAAAAGTGTTTTACCAAACGTGCCATTAGTAGCTTTCGCCACATCACACAGCACATTCGCAAGTCGCCATCGTCCATCGGGTTGCATAAGCCAACCGATACAAACGACAGCTAGATATGTATCGAACGGCATCGGGCGTAAAATGAAAGTGAATGCAGTTATCGAGTGCAGCCGCTGCGCGAGCCACCTGACCAGTTGTTTTTGTCGCACTCTGCGCTGTCGGCCGGGTAAGGCTGGGTGAGATTTTTGTACAAGATCGGAGTTAATGGCGAACTGGACTGTCTCAGATGCGTGTCGCAACTTTACCCGAATACGGTACCATAGCGTATCGTGTTAAAAAGTCTATTTATGCCCACATAAAACGCACACTCGATGCAGAAATGTTACAAGTACTGAAATCTATTTTTAACATGATTTATAATTCAACGATTTTATAATAAATGCATTATTGTTTACATAATGTCATTTTAAGATTTATGTAGTTTTATGAAGTAAAACATAATTTAATAGGATAATTTTTTTTACGAAAAAACAACGATATTAGCCCCCAAAATCACAACGATATTAACGCTCCCAGACGGACATCATAAAAATAACATTTCCAACATTTCTGCACCGGATACCGGATATACGAAAAAGTAATTTTTTAAAAATATAACTACTTTTTCGTATTTTTAGCATTTCTGACGTTGTAATTTATAAAAAGAATGAAAAAAGTAGAGAAACTATTTTTTGTTAGATAACTATTTATTGCATTTACGACAGATGTGCGATATAATTTTCAATGTAACTACCGAAAATTGAACGGCTGCTTTTCACAAATAAAACCTTAGAGACTTTTGTCAAAATAAAAATTTCATAATAAAAACAGATAAAGTGCTTATCGCAAAACGCCCGAAGTCTCTGAGTCCCGTAGGTTCTATAGTTACTTCTATCTCTCCAAAAATGGTTAAGGTTAGTTAATAGACATTATTTTATTTACAATTTATAATTAGATATAACTATCGGGATTTTAGGTGTTTTAAAGAAACGGTTGAAAAATGTGAGTGAGGTTTCACGTCACTTCGAAGTGTATTATTTCGCGAACGCGGTTTAAATACAAAAAAAACGATGGTAGGAACCTCAAAAATGCGTAATGAAAAATTAAACTTTCATTTTAAAGAACCTCTCCATTGACACTTAATTCGATACTATGCTTGCCCCCATATTGTGTGTACATATTATTTTTTATAATATTTTGCATTAATTTAGATCTGATTAGATTAGAACACATTATTACTATGAACCCTTAACTATTTTTATTCTAGAATTAAAATCTCTTTATGACACTCTTTATAACTTTATAGTCTTTTTTTATGTTATTACTCGTATTTTTTAATTATCCTTTCCTTTATATACAATACAAATATGTAAAAAAATATTTTATATCTAAAAATTACAAATAGTAAAAGTACATTTCTCTGAAAAATCGAATTAACGTTAGATTTAAATCTGAAATATTTCATATCTTTATTTCTATAAATCATAAAATCTGTTTACTTTATTCCCGATAAATTGTGTACAATGATTATTATTTTATTTTGGCATAATTACGAAGTGTTAAAAAATAACCAAGTAAGCGAAATAGTTTTTGTCTAGATTCCGTATTTTAGTTAAACATAATCGTTAAATCAATTAATTTATTACACTAACAAATATGAAAACATATTTCCAAACAATCAACCGATACAGAACGCAAGTTTCAAATAAGCACAATACATATCATTAAATATAATTGAACGAAAATTTACCGTCAAAATAATAATAGCATAACTCATTATATTTCAGTTTTGAAAGCAATTTAAGTACCGATTCTATAGTTACATACACGTGTGGCGTTTAATGATTTAAGTACACAATAATACAACACTTAATAATACATCACTTGAATAACGGAAACAACTAATTAAGAATAATTATTAAACATTTAAGAGGCCAATGTACCGTACTAGTCGGTTATTATTAATTTATTTCAAAATATACGAATAAATAAAGACAGAATGTCTTGAGAAAATGTAAGAAACGAGAAGAAATAAAATTCAAGTCATATGCCTCTCGTAGTCTGATTTACCTATTTACCCACGTCTACGCCCACATAAAAATTTAAGGGAGTGTTGTTGGATATTTAAGGGAGCGTTGTCAAAATACTAATAGTAATAAGTAATCGATGATTTAATGCATAAGTTGGTTAATGAAATAAAGCAACAGTGTCAATCTATTAAACATGTCTTGACTCATGAATTTTGAAACTACTCTTCATGTCAGCCTGTAATACATCCTATTAAAGTAAAAATTTGGTCAAGATCTGTTATTTTCTTAAAGAACTATTAAATGAGAAATTAAAAAAACCATAAACCTATAAGTTATTTGAGCAACTAAAAAACTATATAACAATTGTATAAAAACCTATATAAAACCTATTAAATATGTCCTACTCCTTAAGAAATTGTGAAACTACCCTTCATGCCAGCCTGTAATATATCCTTTAAAGTAAAAATTTGGTCAAGATCTGTTAATTTCTTAAAGAACTATTAAATAACAAATAAAAAAAAACAATAATTGCATGAAACCATTAAGTTATTTGAGCATCTAAAAACTATATAAAAATTGTATAAAAAACTATATAAAAGCTATTAAATACGTCTTACTCCTTAAGGAATTGTGAAACTACCCTTCATGTCGGCCTGTAATACATCCTATTAAAGTAAAAATTTGGTCAAGATCTGTTAATTTCTTACAGAACTATAAAATAACAAATTAAAAAAGCCATAATTGCATAAAACCTATAAGTTATTTGAGCAACTAAAAAACTATATAACAATTGTATAAAAAACTATATAAAACCTACTAAATATGTCTTACTCCTTAAGAAATTGTGAAACTACCCTTCATGTCAGTGTATAATACATCCTTTAAAGTAAAAATTTGGTCAGGATCTGTTAATTTCTTACAGAACTATTAAATAACAAATTAAAAAAAAAACAATAATTGCGTGAAACCATTAAGTTATTTGACCATCTAAAAAACTATATAAAAATTGGTTCTGTAATAAACAAAGAAACGAAGATAAAGGGTCACGTTTTATAAACATATGCAGAAATTTTTAATTTCTAATTTTGACTACCGCAAGAGTCGTGAACGCATACATAAAATATCTTAAATATGAATTACAAACCCAACCAAATGTGATTTAGGTATTTTTTTTTGACTCGAGTATTGAGAATTCTGTACTTGTTTAAAATAGAATTACTTAATTTATAGAAGTCGTCACTAATATGAAATTCACAGCGAAATAAATATTTGTTATAATTAAATGGAGGAGACATTTATATTACCGTGAATACCTCTTCATCATAGTTTTCCTATAACTTTAGTGTGTGCCATTAAAACGCTGTTTTTTTCATAATTTTATGTTTATTAATTTTGGAAATAGAAGGGAAAATATATTTTTTGTATATTTTTCCGTATATCTCTAAAGACGTCAACGTAAATTTAGGAAAACATATTTTTATAACTAGCCTTTTTAAACGCTATACATGAGGTTTAAAAATTGTCTTTCAGGTAGTTAATTTGTCCCCTGAAATGTCCCCTGAAAAAATGCTACATAAATAATGTTCAGTATTATTAGCGATTAAGATATCTACGGGTCAATGCGCTTTATTGCTATTATCAAAGATATCAAATTGCTACGTCAAGTGGTTTTTGAGAAAAACGGATGTGACAGACGTCAACTTGAGTGACTTTACAAGGGTTCCATTTTTCCTTTCGAATTAAGGAACGCAAAAAATATTGCAGTGTTATTATTAAACCTACACATTCAAATTGTACATGACGCATTTACTCATAGCTTTATTAACATTCATATGTTACTGAACAAACACCACAACGACGCAAACAAATTTAGTGAAAAAGATTATAAAGAATGAAACTAGATAGGTAACAAACCACTTTAACTGAACAATGGCTACCTAGCAGTAAATTCTCACATACATCCACGAGCGTCTCGAAAAGTTGACAGCTTTACACTCCATTTTCACTCGCGGACATCCGCTGAAACAGTATTCGCATTTGAATAAGAAAAGGTGAAAATCGACAGCATCTCGAGAGATGCGACGCGGTGACTCTCTCGCCTTTTGAGTGCGCTCGTCAAGTCACAATATGGAGTCGAAGAGTGACATCAAACAGTTGTTTGTTTGCATACTTGTACAGCTTATATACGTATGCTGCCACTTTCTTTCTTACTATACAGTTATGTTTTTGCCAATACAGCATACTAATTTAATTTATATCAATACTTGATTCTGGTTTCCATACGCTGGATAAATTCTACACTTAAAAGTTTACATTTTCGTGAACAGTATTTACCAGGTAATGCATTTAGTGGAAGACCGATTTTAATTTTCAAAACAACGTAACCAAGTATCACAAACATCTGTTATTTGTATATGTGGAAAATAACGAAATGGTACTTCTTCGCGTTGTACTTACAATAAGTTGTTCTTTAATAAAAAAAAACAAATTATATAAAAATGAAAAACACAGATGCGTGAAAAATTATCTGAAAAGGAAAATGAAAGAAGTGACAGTAGACTTGAGGTCAAGTATGCCAATATAATTTTAATTCTCTTAACTTTCAACCATTGCATATACTTCAAAGGAAAACTTAAATTAATTGATTAGCATCAAGGTTGGTGGATCTGTCTGTCAGCAAACTGATCAAAATTCTCAAGCATAACATTTCGCACTCTTAAACAGGTAATTAATTTTAATTAAATTTTCATAGCCGTTGTGAATAATAGTTCTCAATATACTCGTATAGAGGTTTTATTGCATGGTCCATCATGAATGTTATGGGAATCTAATTCCAAATCACTTGTTTATTATTTATTAATGAATTCATTGTGATATCTCTTATTCTATTTTATAATAAATAAATGCATTATTGTATACTTTTGGAACCTTTTAAACGACCTATCGACGATGATATACTCAATTGGGTTTACTATAATTATTTTCTTCGTATTAAAACCTTAAATGTTACCGGAGCCATGTTTATTTCATTGTAACGTCATAACAACATGACTCAGCATAATATACCTATTTCAATGATACCTCACTTAATTAAAATCGGTTAAGCTATTTCGTCGTTATGAGAGAATAAAGAATCTCAAATACGTACATACGTGGATCCTAAATACATAACACTCCTTTTTAGACACTTATGTAAAAAGAAAACAATTAAATATTCCAATCAACAGTATTGTTATAAATTCACCAATATTATAATAGTTTGTATAATTACTATATAATTTTCCTCTTATGTATTGTTGTTCACATCCTTAGTAGATAAAATAAAATTGTAATCAACCGGTGTGGCACATAAGCCTCGCGGCTGGCAAGAAAACATATTTTGAAATGTATAGAACTATATACCGACTCTTAATAGGTTGCAGTTCTAGACTAAAGCATATATAAATTACAGACATGTAATAAATTTAGAAAAAAATATCTATACATTAAAGATTTAAAAAGAATTTAATCTAGGAGGAATTATATAATAAACAAATTAATCGTTTCTAATTTTTTGTCTGTTTGTCTATTTGTATGTGCACCTTGCAAAGACTACGTAGTTTTTATTTATATATATATCTTAAGAGTAAAATGAGGTAAGGATCGACTTATAAAACATGGACATTTCTGTCTGTTCTTAAATTGTTCTAGCTATGTTCGTTCGCGTGGAATTTGGTATAAAAAATATCTGTAATATCCAGTAAAAGTATCCTATATGTTGCTCGAGAGTATAAATTATTACCATACCAAATTTAATTAAAATCCGTGCAGTAGATTTCGCGTGATTGGAGAACAAATTAACACACAGACAGAAAAAAATTCTGAAAACAGATTTTCTGACTGCTACTTTCACTCTATACGCTAAATCAACCACTCTTTTTACAATATTTTCTATGTTAAGTATTCACTCTGTTACAATTGTATTATATGTTTCGATAAATCTTATTTAAATGATGTTTTCTTATTATATATTATATAAACAAAAATACCCACTCAAGCTAAGTCGTGAGCCATAAGTGGACATACTACTTTTAACCACTGCAAATCGGCATTCTTACTTTTGCTAACTCTACATTAACAAAAAACTTTGAGGTTTGATCTTAGTAGCTATGAGTTAGTGGAAGTATTTAGTTTAAGCAAGCAGTTTTAGATTTTCATTGTATTAATTTAGTGTTCGTAAAAAATTTGGGCTAAGTCGAAGCCTGCTTCTGAATTTTGTGAAAGTATACAAGTTGTGATTATGAATATTTACAGTGAAATGCCTCATTGACAATAGCTAATGGACAATTACGACAGAGTATTCAAACCTATACTCTACCGACCAATAATTACGTAAGAATGATTACGCATCGGCTGAATAAATAAAAAAGTTGTTATAAGAGACCCTCACTATACGAAGACGAATGCAATTTTATGCCGATTCCAAACCAGCGTAGAAGTTGTAGTTTAGAAGTCAGTTTGCAATTTTACGCCGATCTTAAACCAACGTAGAAGTTGTAGTTTAGTAGTAAGTTTGCAATTTTACAGCGTTCCTAAACCAGCGTATAAGTTCTAGTTTAATAGTAAGTAGATTCACTCTAATTATAGTGCTCTAATGAAATTAAAATGAAATAACACAGAACTATTTTCCTGAGCGATTTAAATAGTAACAAAAGCAGGTAAAGCATACGGGATATGTTGCTAGACTCAGGTGTTACAAAAATGAAAATGAGGCTCTTAAATAGATAAAATAAAAAATAAGCCTCTTCAAATTTTATTTAAAATATTAATAAGAAAAATTGTATTTAATGAAAAGACATCTTTTTCCAAGGTTATAATTAATATTTTACGGATATCTTAGGACCAGCAAGATGTGAAGAATGTGTCTCGTTGTATCCTCCATATACAAATGTAACATACTAATCCATGAAACTCGCTGGCCAGACAGGGTCGTCGAAAAAAGCCAAGTAAAACTCAAAAAGAGCGGAAAAGTCATTTGTTTTGACAATAACAGAATGAACGTCAATCCATGTCAGTTAATATTTTAATTTTAATTAATTTAGGTAATGGCTACACATTAAAAAACAATCGGTGTTGCTTATCTTTTGTAATCGTTTCTAAAAAGTTATTATGTACTTCATTACATTTTTATTGTTACTTTCATTTCTTATCAGCAATTACTCAAATTTATAAAATGTAGTCCATGCAAGTTTATGATGATACCTTTTTTTATTTTGGCTTGTCTCAAATTTTATTTTATGCCAATACCTTAATAGCATACTTTTCCATTTTTCAAAAAAAATTTTAAAAATTATATTCTTTTCCGGCACCGCCAAGCCTATTTTCATTCGTTAAATTCTTTGCATCATTTAAAAATAAAATACTTTTTGCTAACAATCTAAAAATGTCCTGAAGAATATTGAACAAACTACACATGAAAATAAACGTTTAGAAAAAGTGGCATCTTACTTTAAAGCGTTATACATTTTTAAACATTTTTAAACTCTCTCATATTTATGAGTCTAGCTTTCATAGCAGAAACTTGGTGTTGTTAAACAGCTCATGAAATTTAAAAAAAAATTATAAACCAATTCCTGCCAATCTCCTTTGTAATAGTTCACCATCCCACGAACCGTTCCACGATTGGCTTACGCGAATACCGCTCACATTCCATAAATAGCTAACGTCCTCCGAGGCAGTGACATTGACATACAGCAGACAACTATTCGTTTTATGAATCAATGCTCGCAAACACTGATGGCATTTTAATAATAATATTGATAATAATAACACAGCAATAGTGGTCGAACAATGACTCTGCGAGTGAATCCGGACACAGCAGGCTCGACGGTGATTAGGATCCATTGTCGTCCAACGTTGTCTAATACTTTACAATTATGTGTAAGTGCCGTGCAAGTGGAAATACACGTTCGCACTTTTGATAGAGTCTTCACACTAATAATTAAAATTCATATAAAACTTACAAATACTACCAACCGATTTCCAATTATTTTTGCGATAGTGATTTAACGAAAGACTTATTGAGGAAAAACTCGCAAATCATTGCAGAGCAGTGTTATCAGGAAACCGTTGAAAAGTCCTGATAAAAACGAGTTTGGAAAATTAAAATGTTTGAGATATGAAGTAAAAACCTATGAAAGAAAATTTAGTAGTTGCTTTAAAAAATATCGATAAATACATCATAATATTTAACAGAGATACGTGAGACTTGCATGCACATTAAACATTTTGATGCAGTAACAAATGCACCCATATTTTAATACACTAGCAGATAAAACGATTAGTAAAAGCTTACTGAAGAAGTTGTAAGGATTGACATTTCGATAATTTTTAAGTTTCACTGAAAATAACATTCATAAAATGTTGAAATTTGTAGGGTAACTTAGCTTCTAATTTTATTATGCCATGTCTTTTTTTGAGAAAACATATAAACTATCCGCTGCTCCAACATTTGGGACTTATTGCCCAGTACTTGCCGAAATTACAAAAGAAAACCTGTGTACTAGTGTTTTTTTAATATGTGAGATTAATTTGCGACTAGTGTACTTAAACGAGAGAGATCATAATGTGGGCAATTTGCGGACAAATACTATATATAATTTAATACTATTTTTCAATTATTTTTTAACCAAACTGCAGTTTCTGATCCAATGAAATTCATTTTATATTTTTAAATAAAATTCAAACAAGTCCTTGGTATTACTTACACCACGTAATAATCTTCAATTTACGTATATATCGCTGAAAATTATTTGTAAAACTTTTATTACTGTATTCGGAAACGAAAAAAAATTCAATTTGTATCGTTGAAAATTGTTTAAAATATATTTTTCCTATCTCCCTTAACCCCACCCCCTCCTCCATTCCTGTTTTTATCCCGTTTGGTCCCTTTTACTAATTACATCTGTATTTCAATTATCAAATTTCATTAGACCGTTTGACATTCGCTAAAAGATTCAACACATGTACTAATAATGCAGACGTGCATATATCACGCACTCTGTATACGATTTCAAAATACTTAACTGTTTTTTTGGTGGGTTACCTTATTTAGAAGATTAGGTATCCATACATTTTTGCCTTTCTGCTTGTTCGGGATAAATTCCGAAATGGCTAAACGACTTTTAATAAAACTACAGTATTATAAAGTTTTTCTGGTCATAATCTGCCTTTTTTTCATGTCGATATTTTAAAGGGTTTCGAAATTATGGATCGAAATATAGAAGACGGAAGGCATCTTTGCTAGATGGCTGTCCTGTGATTTAGTTATTCTTTAAAAAATGCTCCATATGTTGTACTAGTTACTCGACAATGAATTGAATAATTGAAAATATTTTTTTAGAAATCAAACATTTTTCAGTAACTGTTGTATATGTATAAGTTAAAGCAATTGTGATTTATTCGATTGCGAATTCATACACTCTAGTGTAATTTATTACTGAAATGTTATTGTTCATGTAAATTCTTACCGTTAGTGTTGAACGTAAATCTAGCCTTCTTCAATTTCGTAGTTTAGTCTTTTCTTTGGTTTACTTTTTTAAATAATAATAGATAAGTTTTCATTACCATTCGGATGTACAAAACATTTTCCATATGTTGCATTAAGTTCTCGAAAATATTACTTAGGCTAAATAATATTTTAGCGCTTAAAAACTGACTCTATGTGAACGCAGTCAGGTATTACGAACGCTACCAAATTATAAACGTTTCCCTAATATTTCATATCTTGATAATTAGGACTTTGGCTTGATCTCATAACAAATATTTAATCTTTCTTTTCCAAAAAAAAACGCGGTCGTGTATGTTGGCTTTTAGAGATGAACGAAAGATTATTGTCGTTTTAAAATGATTATTGGGTTGCAGAGTGATTCCGTGAGCACAATTTCAAATCCCGTGTCGTTAGAGATATTACAGTTAGTTACTTGGAATTTCCCTGAAAACTTTTGTTATAGGTTCAATAGTAACCGTGCGTTGAATGTTAAATCTTTAATCTTTGATCAACGGAAGTATTTCTGCGTTATGTTCGTTTTTTTAACATAATTACATTTAGTTTATTCCACAGTATTTTGCATGACTGACGAATTGATGAAAAATTGTTGTTAATGTTACTTTTTACAACAAATGTTACCAATAATAATTCGACTACTTTTAAGTCATGAAGAATCTCATTGCGTTTAAAATCGTCGAACTCAAAATCGTCAAACTTAAGTCAAATGATTAAATCTGAAATGATTTCATATCGATTCATAATAGAAATCAAAATAATCTTACATAAAACGATATTAAATGAAATTATCTTAAAATAATTAATATGTTTGCAAATATCAAATTTGCATTTATCGAACTTCCAGTTATTTAACTTCCAATTATCGAACTTCCAATTACCGAGCTTCCAATTATCGAACTACCAATTATCGAATTTTCAATTATCGAACTTCATAACATCGGATTTCTTATTATCGACTTGTAAATATCGAACTCGCTTTGTCGCAATATGAACAACCGAAACGAGCAATTCAAATAGTGACAATCGAAAACGAATCGAATAAAATTGCAGCTATCAAAATTATAACGATCTAAAGTGTAAGGATCGAAACCACAGCAATCGTAAATGAAACGATCAAAATGGCAGTGACCGAAATGGCAGCGTTCGAACTAGCAGTGATCGAACTAGTAGCTGTCGAAACCATAGTGATCGAACTAGCAGCTATCGCACTCGCCAAAATCGAACTAGCAGTGGTCGAACTAGTAGCTGTCGAAACCATAGTGATCGAACTAGCAGCTATCGCACTCGCCGAAATCGAACTAGCAGTGGTCGAACACGCAGTTATAGAATAGAAGTTATAATCTCTTAATTCTGCACAAGCAACAGAAACCGAAAGACTCACAGTCCCTGCATTTGCAAGACTGATGGTCGGCAAGATTCATTCGATAATTGTATAACCACACTGCGGTCACTATTTCAATCGAGGCGACCGGAAACTGAGCCGGCGCTAATGACAGAAGTGGTGTAATTAGCCACATTTTACAACAATTATGTCATGGAAATGTTATCTAGCCGCGATTTACTTGATTTCAGCCGATATTTCACCTTCATTGTAGCAAATGATTAATAATGTACTTGTAGAATCTATCGTGACGCGTAGATTTTAACGTCGCTTCTAATTATTTAGTAGATGAACAAACTAAGAAAATTCATCAACCCTAAATGCATCCCTAAGTGATGTAAATCAATCCCTTTATATCTGCAACTCACCAAATCTTGAATATTTTTACTTTTTCTTAACATGGCAACATCGTTTTTACTATTTATGAACTGTAATAAAATGGGAAACCCAAATTTATTTTTTGTTATTATCTGTTTTGTAGTAAACGTTTTTTTCGTAAAAAGATAAAAAAAAAAGATTTAAAATAAATCTGATCATGTAGTTATATTGCATGCAAGGAAGTACAGTCGATCTATTTCATAGAGTTAAATTAATTGCATACATGAAATCTGTACATAAAATAAAATTGTAGCAAAATTAACTCTGTACATGGAAAATGTTTTAAAAAGAGTGACTGATTTAGTGTATAGAATGATGGTAGAAGCAAGAAAACCTGTTTTTAGAATTTTTGTCTCCCTGCCTGTCTGTCTCTGGTCAATTTGTTCCTCAATCATGCAAAGTATACTACACTGATTTTGATGAAATTTGGTGTGGTAATCGAGCAACGTATATAATACTTTTTATCTGGATATTACAGATATGAAGATATGAAAAAATATCCTAATTTGGTAAATCTTACGATATTGGTACTGCTAACGCCATCCATTAGCGGTTTTAGTAAAGTTTATGCTTATAATTCTATAAGCTTAGCTAATAACTTTTCTTATAAAGAATTCCACGCGAGCGAAGTCGTGAAAACACTGAATAGGCGCTACATGGGACAGATAGATCATCGTTCTTTCCCTCTTCTTTGACTATAATATGAATAACGAGTATTTTTTCTAAAGCCTAAGTCAATGTACGCCCTAAATCTTAAGTCCTAAATAATATTTTCTGAATTCTTAGTAAAACTATTCTATAAATATTTTATAATCTAGCATAATCATTAAAATTGTCTTATAGGTTTTAATTATTCAAATATGAATGATATGATGTTAGTTGCTCGGTAGATTTTTTCTAATAACAAAAATTATAACAACTATCATCCTGAAGTTTGGATCCACAAGCCATTTATAAAATAAATACTTTATACTAAAAGTAGATTTAGAGCATATTTACACGGATAAACTTTTTCAAAAACTCATAGCTTGTAGTGAAATTCTACGCAAAGACGTTAATGTTATAGCAAAAGAGTGAAATCGAAAGAAAAGTGTTAAATGAAGTAAAAAACTGATAATTTCTTAATAAAAGAAGAATGGAATAACAAAACAAATTGAATGAAATTGGATACTCATTTCTAATCATTACTCAGAGAAACCAATCTTGGATGCAGTAACTGACTAAATGCAAATTAAACGTTTCTGAAAGAAATAATATTAGGTAAAGAGTTTACGTGACAGGAAAAAAAGGCTAATAAAAGTTCGCTTAAATATTTAAAAGGACACAGCCTATAGCAAACAGCAGCACTTTGACCAAGTTGTGTGGGATCAAAAAATTTTACCGGGATAGAAAATTACTTATTTCAACCTGTTCATATTGTGCTTTCTCTTTGCAATAACTTAACCGATCAACGAAAGAGCCAAGAACAATCGCGGAAAAATAGAATACTTGTTGGATTGAAAGGAACCAATTGTAGATTACTAATAGGAATTCCAGAATTCTGAAACGTTTATCTAAAAAGATAAGGAAAAAAACATAAGAAAGATAAACGAACATAAAGAAACTCGATATTTCTGATGGTAATATTGCTGAAAATGTAGTTATTCCAAGTTATTCAGTATGTCACAATAATGCTTGCGTAAACCGTCGAAGAAGAAGTTTAAATAATATAACTTACTGTAAGTATACTCGTCTTTCCTGAGATATAGATATGGACAACTGAGTGCAGGATTCATAATTGTTAAAGGCAGAAAAAAAAACAGAAATTCAACTACACTCACTAATTAATACGAGCCATAAAAACAGCGATGGTTTGAATTTTAATGGTTTTTTTTTAAATCATCGGGGAAAAAACGAAAAGACCATTACCAGAAGCAATTAAGATAAGATTTGAAAGTAAGGAACAAATATCCTTCAAAACTCGCACTTCAAGTTGCTCGCTATACAATACTAAAACAAGCTTTCGCTTTTCGTTAATTGGTGCTTATCTAACAATCTATATAGAGTGTCACAAATACATACAATCGACGAAATCGGTTGCCCCCACGCGGTACGAGTATTGACAAATTGATTCTGACGAAAGTGCTAAGACGCTTGCAGCAAACTTAACAACTTTCACCCTCTACGTTCTTCCACAACGCGCTATCTCATCTCTTTTTATGACATATGCGCTAACACTTTACGATGCGGATACAATAATCGTTTGGGCATTTGGTGGTCGAGCCAGGACATTGGCAAGTCGAAACACCGGTTTGCTATTAACTTTTCTAAAGTATTATACTTTTATACCTCAAAGTACTCTAGAATATGTTGGGTACCTTTTCTACACCATGATAATATACCATGTATACATAAAATAATTTTAGAAATTAGAATAAAATGCATTTATTAATTTGGCATTGTTTCTTCCACAAAATTTCCATCAAATTTTATTTTACTTAAGACCTTCGACCTTGTCAAGTTTCCCAAAAAAAAATGTTTAAGTGTTTTATATTTATACATATAAAATTATGGATTTTATGCGTGGAAAAGAAAGAAAAATACTTAATTCTTTTGTGTAATAGATGTATAGAACATATAATTAAAGGTGGCGTCATCCATATGACTTGAATACATATAATCCTTTTCATTAATTTCGGAAGGAACACATTCAAAATTAAAAGCATAATAAACTTTTTCTGATTACGTCAACAAAAATAAAATTTATATTCGCATTATCATTTTAATTGCCTATTTGACCAAAATTCACTATATTTATTTCTCGTCGATTTAATTAATATGTTAAAGATTCGTAGTAATCTGAACGTATTTGCTGTATGATAAAAATGCTACATGAAGATTGTACAATGAAAATGCTATATTCTTCATATAGCATTTCCGTTATACGGTAAATTCGGTAAAAATAATTGCATATTTAAAATGTAGTTGTAGAAACAGTCCAAGCCTTTTGAAATAATGTTATTATAATTTACGAAAGAGCTCCGATGAAAAGTTCTGAGTAGCACTCTAAGAATTCATTTAATACAAAATTTTCAATGTAGCTGCGCACCTATACTACTCCCATGACAAAAGGAAACTAGATGTAAATAAAATCGTATTCCATTCGAAAAATAAATTAAGTCAAAGCAACTAAAATATTTTGGAAATATCACTACTATAAATTTAGATAAAATTAAATTTAGATAAAATTGAAAACTTGAAAATTTGCAGAATCATGATTTTTTGACTCTTGCATCAGTGTAAAGATTCTAAGTATATAAATAAAATACCTGAAGTATAAACTAGTATTTCGCCATCCCTGAACATGACCACATACTCCCCAACGGTTGTGGTAAGCCTCTTCACGTTTAACTGAAGAGCTCTCTAGTATAGCAGGTGCATACTTCAAATCGTACTCAAATAAAACTCTATTTCACTATGACTTTTGTAATATCGCGGTTGAATCAGAAACTTGAGAAGACAGTTCTTGTTATACAGATGGGATATTAAACACTCAATTCTGCAATATGGAAAATTATTTCGAAAAAATGAAAATGAATTTTGGAGTCTAGATTGATGCATATAAAATGATGAGACAATCTAAATCCTTCATATTTGATTTTTAAATTTTAAGATAAGCTAGTAAAGTGAATTAGGTGAAAAACATTAAGTTGCAGTAAAACATTAAAATAATTTCTAAAATGTAAATTTAATGCAAATAAATATATATGAATTTAGTGTAAATAAATGTAATATGAATTTAGTGTAAATAAATGCTAATTTAATAGGTTAGTCTATAATTAAAGCATAACAATAAAGTTCTCGGCTGTGTTACAGTGTATAATTTTGTATTACTCTCTAAGAATTAAGGCAAATCATACTGAAAATTAGGCGTTTATTAAAGAATTATTTTTTCAAGAAATGAAATCTAATTCCTTATTAAAAACTACAATAAAACCTATCAAATTTGTGTCGGCATACGCATGCAATAAAGTACCCTACTTGTCGATATCTCTTGATATTGTTGGTACAAACTGATTAAAAGTTCTAATAAATTTTCCGATTATTCAAATCTATGGTTGACAAATTAGAGAGTGTAGACTCACATTGCTCATTACTTTAATTAAAGTTTAATATTTGACAAACCTGCCTTTAAAAAAGTAAAAATGAAAACCATTTCAACAACATATTCTATTGGACGAGAAGCGCTAGATGTTTTATTGCATTTTGTATTTATAGGAAGTTATATTAACTTTTTTTACATTACGCGCTCATTTGGAACAATACTTGCAAGGTACTTGCTAGATAAAAAAATATTGAAGCTGCGAAACTATAATAACTTGACAAACGTACGTACATGGCAAAATTATAAGGAATTTTCCCACAACGAATCCCTGAGAAATGCTTTTAGTAAAATTTAGAGGTAATTTTCCTTCAATTCTCCCAAAAATTACATACGAAACACATCAGTTATCCAGTGACACGCGTGCTTTGTAGGATATGGCTTAGGCAGAATCTTGGCTACAATTAGAATAAATAATTAAAACCTAATATACTTTAAGCCCTACTCCTATAATAACGACAATATGGTAATAGACAATTTTCAATAATCTAATTATAATTGATGTTATTTACGTTATAACAAGCAGTAATTATGTAAATTTTTTATGTCACACATAAATGACGTAGTATTGGTGTTATATTATATCTAACGAACGAATGATCGTAAATGAATATAGGGAGGTCAAACAAATGTAAAAGATGAAGTCTCTGGTTTAGCTGATAGAGATTCAACAGGGCAGCTTTCAAGTTAGCTGATAGATATTCATCTCCGAGGAGGTGCCATACTTATATTGAACTCAATGCTTCTAGAATCTTCGATAGTTGTATACATTGTGTATACATAATAAACATTCGTTTAATACGTCAGTCTATAGATATAATATCTGTTATTCGAGAATCTTCTATTAAGTCGTATACAAATTTGATGGTTGGGCGCGCGATGAGGTAAACAAGTTTATTGGTTTATTTCGAAGATTCTGGAAGGTTCTTTAAATTTGATTTAAATAGTGTATCTGCTAGGTGATTGGTCGAGTATAGCTAGGATAAGCAGCTTTTCCTTGGCGGAACAATTGGGAGAAATATTGACAAAGCAAGTTTCGAAACACGTTTTGAAACTTTAATAAAAATATCTTGCCTAAATCGTTATCTAAACGGTAAGAAATAAAATGTTTTATTATATTTATATTATGGTTTATTTAAATTGAAACATACAAATCCCTCAAAACTTCTTTTCTACTTTGATTCGGGAGACATACTAAAAAGAAAAATGAAAAAAAGAAATATATGTTAACATACGTCTTTTTACAAGTTTTATCATAATCGGTCAAAGATTGAAAGATAAACAAACGTTACGACAAACGTTTGTTATATCGACGATAGGACAGACGGACGTGTTAAAACTATTTGAGTTGCGTTATTGCCTTTCGATTACGAAACCCTAAGAAAAGTATACAACAAAATTGTGAGACCCATTTTTATTTTTCTAAAGAAGATATTTAATGGACAATGTACCTAAATACCTAAATTATTTTCAATGAAAACATAATGATCAGCGACGACTCCGTAGTCGGTAGCATTAACAATGAAATTATCACAAATCTCCAATAAACTTCACAAATATTACCTGTTTTAATGAAAATTGATTGTAGATGTTTTAATTAAATTGATGAAATAGATTTAATTCAACCGCACAATCACATAACGCTAGGCATATATCAACCTTTATTAGCCATGTTTGATCGGTTTACCTATAAATCGTAATACTTTATATAACTAGTTGTCACTCATAACTTCATTCACACACAAATTGAATTAAGATGGTGTAGTAATAAAGATAGTAATTAATTAATTGATGATTTAATTAAAAAGTAAGCACTTTTTATTAAGAAAGCAAACAGCAGTGCAGTTTGACATCTATCCTAAAAAGTGGTATTTCTTGTTTCAGAGGGATTGCATTCTGAAATATTGTATATGCTCCATACATTATTTATATATATATATATATATATATATATACATATATATTGTATATAGTATAACGATTCTTAATCGCTCCTTGAAATTCAGTCACCGACCAAAATTTATACCTGTACATAGTATTTGTTTCATGAATCACACAATAGTCGTAGCCTACGATAATTTAATTTTGCCTCATTAAACGTAATTGTAAAATAAGCCACAAGTAAGGGATACGTTTTTATGTGATCGTTATTGCAGTATCAAGTTTATAGTCGTATTTTTGAGTTTATTTACCTAAATCGTTTAACTGTCGTAATAATAGGTTATAATTACATTAATTACGCCACAAATAGTCATTTTTATTAAAGTTATTTACACACGAAATTAAAACATTATAATTTTGACATTCAAGATAATAATAATTCGTTGCAAATATTGTTGTCAATGCTTGTATAAATTTAACAACAGGTGGCGTTAGGAAGCACCATATGTCAATAAAAAGGTTTTCAAGCACCATATGTCAATAATAAGGACCTTTTCGTCTTTCAATACAAAAGTAGTTTCGTTTAAAAATAAAACTTTTTATTATCATTTTGAGAACAAATGTACAGCACAGAATAATATAAGAACGTTACAAGAACACAACTATAAGAAGTATTTAATGATCAAAGATAAGCAATTAGGTATATAAAGATAATACGATAAACTCAAAGTTAACAGTTACAACTACCAGTTTGAGGTTAGCGACTGCGGTGTCTCACCGCGAGCACATAAACTGTTGTTTAAACAATAACGAATCAACAATTCAACGATTGAATCAACATATAATTTAATGACGAACTATCCTGGCATTTGACATGTTTGGTAAACAGCAAACTTCATTATAAACCTAGGTATTACTTAATACATTTTTTCACACACGAGTTACGTAGATGAATAAGCGTACACTCGTGCAAGAAATGTGAAAGGTATTTTATTGAACAAGTGCTTGTTGTGCTCAAACTTTTGATTTGTTAGAATCACTGCATATATATTTATGTTTACTAGTATAATAAATGAATACATTAGCTGGTATCCGCACAGTAATATGTAAATAAGACAAAATATTATCTACAGTAGCAACAAAACCAGTTGTGAATTTTAATGAGATGCTATCTAAAATTAATGAAAGGTTTATGTAATATCTAAAGATGCAAGGTAACTGTTTCTTTTCTTCATTTCAAATTATGTAAAATAAACTCACAAACGTAACAAAAACTGGGGATTTAAGTGAGTAAAAGTTACAAATTTCTTAATATCTATTAAGGTTATAAAATTGAATAAGAAAGAAGACAGGAAAATCAAAGCGGATATCAAGATTCATAAAGAAGATAAATAGGAAAATCATTAACATTATCATCCATGACAGTAGTCAAAAGGTATTGAAACAGTAGGCCCTTGGGCTAAGTCATAATTATTGTCAAGACAATAAATTAGTTAGCCATTATTGCGAATGTTTCGAAATACAATTTTTTTAAGTTATTTAGTCTCTGTAATTAATGAGTTGTGAACCTCTTTATCAATCGTATGTAGAAACCAACCACCATTTTAAATTATTTATTTTCTAGAGAAACAAATTTCTTAGGCAACAAAAAGAACAATTAACATAGACAGTACCGATTTTGTATGAAAATTGATCTAAAAACATTGTTTTTAATTAATATGCAAAATATATTGTTAGCGATAATAAATTACAAAAATCAACATTAAAATAAAAAATCTTCCGCCATCTCTACATCTATACTAATATATAAAGCAGAAAAGTTTATTTTTCTATTTGTTCTCACTAATCTATGGGACCACATATCCTATTTCGAAATATTACCAGGTCTGTACTTTAGAAAAGACTATAATATCTCTATATAGGCTATATATCATTACGCTACGATTGATAGGATAAGAAATATAACAGAAATCAGAGCAGAGCAGTGATAAAGAAATATAACAGAAATCGGGTAACATTGATTTAATACCGTAAGGTAGTGGGAAACCGGATTATTTATTGAATGATCACCAATGGTATTCCCACCGATATGCCTCCAAGCCTGGCGACTTACATCAAACGGAATGCAGGCATTTAGTAACCGCGAGATCGAGGGCAGCATAATCAAAATTATTCTACGCGGATAAAACCGCGGGGCACAGTTAACTTGTTAATAGCAAGGAAAATATAAAGCGTTCGCTAGGTTAAGATTAGATTTTTATTTACTTTTTCCTTTAACACTGTTATTAAGTGAGAGACTTAACGAAAGATAACAAATATTAAACATTTCAATTGTGTTATTGATTTATATTTGCTAAAACTCTTTTGTTAAATAACCTTCATTAACGAAAAATAACACTAAATTATCTTCAGTGTGAGGTAATTCCCATTATGAGTAAATTCTATTAACTCAAAATGCTTATTTCTGTGTCGTACACTTTTTCTTGCGCGATCAAGGTAAACGTAAGTTTTTGAGATGACAACCCTTCTATAAGCACATTGGATAATGGTGAAAGTAAATGTAACCTCGAAATATTTTTCTATTCTGAATGGGTATTATTTCACATTAATCTAGGCACAATCTAGCGCTTATACTAGATCTATGATCGATACAATATACACACCCTTTCTCATTTAAGATACTAAATCGTCTAAGAAACAAATTAAATATACAATATTAAACTTTGAAAACCGCTGCGATAACGGCAGAAGCACGCACGCACGACATTTAATTGCACGTAGATGAGGTCGCCCGCAAAAGGTCAGAGGTCAATCCGTTTCGTTCATCTTCTCACACTGTTACCACTCGGATTATATTAAAATCGCATTAAGTGTGAAGACTTCTAGGTGTTTGTTTGTAAATCGGCGCAATTTGTGATAATGTGGATTTGAATCAGGTAGGTGAAACAATTTTTTTCTGTTGCAAAAGATGACCTACATTGGATGGCTTTGGATTCTTGATTGGATGAGTCGAGAAAAAATAAAGTAAATTTTTACTCGTGAAATAATACAAAATTAAATATCGTCTTTTTATCAAACAAATTTTGTAATAAAAAAGTGAATTTCTTTTTAGTAATGCAAATTTTATCGAGTTAATAGATCGTGTAGTCGTCAAATTATCTGTTACGTTTTTTGTTATCGATAAACTCTTGCACATTTTCATTCAAGTCAATATAAAAATAAACAGTCCAAGACATAAACGTAAATATAATTTGATAATAGAATTCTTTAGCCACTGTGACGAGTTTTAATGAGATTATACGTACTAATTTAAAATCGATCTTTTAACAATTATGCCAGTTTAACGAAACGATTATGTCGTGTTTAAGTTACATGTTTAAATATATCTTGTTATATAAATGATACTTAAAAATAATTTTCCTTAAAGGTTACTTCTCTAGTTGTAACCTCTTTTTGTTTGGTAATTAAAAAAATGTAATCATTAAAGGTCACCGCAATATTTTTTCACACTTTTCCAGTCAGTACTTTTCACGATAAAATATTATTTTAATGAAACTATTTAAATTATTATTGTAAATGGTGGAATCATATTTTTTTTCTAATTCAGGTGTAAACTTATACATAATAGTAATAAAATAATAATTATATATATAATAATAATATTCGACTCCAACACAAACAGTAAATAATTTTTTTTTCAATTTGTGATATTGATTCATTATTATTGTTTTGAATTATGCTAAATAAGGTACTGGCTAAGGTTATTAATACATATTCAGGAGACATATGTTACCCCTTTTTAGAGTCATAGCAACAGTAGGTAATCAAAAATATTGAATAATATTCGACTTTAACATTATAATTAACGGAAAAAAAGAATTTAGGTCAGTCGTTTTAACGGTCAGTCGTTTTAACTGACCGTCAGAAATGTTGTATCGAGAATGTACAAATTTTAATTTATCATGGATTGCTAAATAACAAATAAAAATAACGACAAGACTCTAACGAAGCACTGAATAATTTTTTTGGAACGCTTACAAAGCTTAATTTTCATAAATTCTTTAAAAACAAAATTAATGAATTTTTAAATTCTCCTTATTTTTCGTGGTCTTTTTTAGATGACCCAATTCGGCCTGCAAGTTACATCTGTTTATGGAGGATACGATGAGATAAAATCTGCACTCTGTTTCAAATAAAATTTTAAGGGACTTATTTTTTCTATTTAAAAGTTACTGAGCCCATCACTACGAGTATAAGGACTTTTTCCGGTCTCCTTTAAAATAATGTCAATACAGAATTTTAAAAAAAGGACAATAAAGAAAATCTGAAGATAAATAAATTTGCAAAGGCTGCTAATCAAAAATCAGAGTAACTACTTAAAAAATCAGAGCAGAGTAACTACCTATTCTATTAGGTTGTATGTCTTGACAGATAGTTATTCTAAAACACGCTTTTGCAAGTCCGTTAGTACAATTGTTGCTAACATCTATGCATTCAACAAGTAACAATGAACATATGCGTCACAATATTCTGTCGCAAACAGAACAAGAAATTGCATATGTATCTAGTGCACTTCTAACGTGAGTCATAAACCTAACCCACGGATATCAAGATGTGTGAGGGAGTGGATGTATGCTGAGAACGTGGGTGTCCTTGACGAACGTGTCTCAGTCAGATGTGCCAAAGCTTTGTGCAGAAGTCTTACTTGAATTAAAACTCGTGTAAACAAAATTGAATCAAGAGGGTATTATAGAATAAGTCTGTTGCTATTCCGAAATCAACATCTTTAGTTAAAATGCCAATAAAATTATAATTTTCTTCATTAGGCTAAAATACTAGAAAATCTCTAGAATGTCGTAAGCTTCTTTTAAGAAATGTTCACCTAGAGTTTTCAAAAAATTTTCTTCCATTTTACCCTTTCCAAGTAATAACCATAGAAGTTGCCTCTTTTACTTTATGTTTATAATAATACTTTTCATTCGTCTATCATTTAAGTTCTAACTCGAAGCTGTCTCTGCGAGTTTGTTAGCGTTGTTTCATATTTGATATATGTTGTATATTTGCACCAAGTTTAGTAGGAACCTCAAATATTATTTTCTTTAAAGTAAATTAAAGGTAAGTAGTAGGATCTAGTTTAAACACAAGTAGCACCATCTAGTGCTGCCTAACCATAAAATCACACATTGTTCCTTAATGAATGATGTAGACTTGTGTTAATTTTAATTTTACATAACATCTCACCACATTTTATGTCCAAAGAGCCCTGAAACTTGGCTTTATAGTTCACGTGATATGTTTTTGATGGTGTATGAGATTACAAAGAAAGTATTACGTAATATTCATTGTTAGTTTGTTTTAATTACACTGTTAGTTTGCTTTATAATGGAAAACATAGACAGTGATGTTAAAGATGATGCAATTATGAAAATAGATAAATTTTGTTATCATGGTATAATAATATATTTCTAAGTGTACACTTCTAACCTCTGTATTTTTTTTTATTATTTAAAAATATCATTTTTCACCGTCGCCTTGACAACACCTAGTATATCTTTCACTTTTATAAAAATATGGTTAATTTCTCAAAAACTAAGATTTTTGGAATTACTGGTATAATTTTTAGGTAAATATTAGTTAAACTTCTAATAAAGTAATTTTTATTTCATAATTTTCACTTTAACAATTTCAGACATGGGAACATATTTTTTGCGGACACAAGGAAGACCTTACATAGAATGTGAAAAAATAATTTGGATGCGAACATTTTTTGGTGTTAACTATTTAAACATATATTGATTATTATGCTTTACCAAATTTCAAGTTTCTACGTGAAAACGAAAAAAAACGGCAGCGCAGTCAGAGGTTCGACATACGATCCTTTAAAGCTTCCATTTTCCATTTTAAGTTAAGGAAACTTCAAATAGAAACCAAAAGACTGAATGAGAATAATGTAAATGAGGCTAAAAGGAAAATTACGTAAACGAGTGAAAAAGAAAAATCATATTTATGAAAACTTAACAGAAGTTGTCGAAACTTATAGCGAAAACAATGAAACGAAATATTTAGTAAAATTAATAGATTTTGTTTCACCTTTCAACTCATTTAAGATAAACTAAACTTTTTCCATGTATAAATCACAATGTTATACTAAGCAAATCTACTTCTGGTTACATTAAATCGATCGCGTTTAAAGGGGAAATTTTGATTAACATATTGCGGGGTTCATTAAAAATGACGTGTAGATTTTGATGTACGAATTTATTTATTAAATACCTCAGAATTTATAACGTGGACCTTGCGAGCAATGACCGGGCCGAGAAATCTTAACGACCTTCCGACATGACATTTGTTGATCGTTCCAGTCGGCCGCTGGTTAATGTCGAAATGTGAATGTTCATTCAATGTTCCGAAAGTCTTGTTATTTCACGAACGTAACCAACGGAAGCCGCAACTATTATAGTTACAAAACTGCCAGTAATGTTATAAGTTTTAAAGTGATTGGTATTTTCGTAAAAAACATATTAATATTATATTTTGTACCAGTTGTAAAGGTCGATAAACGAATAAGTAAATTTAAGTTTCGTTTGCACAACGATTCGAACAAAGTGACGACATCTTAATGTGTATACCGGAAATATTATTTAGGAACATGTTATATATAGAACTGTAAATTTTATATTTAAGATGAAACTATTTCACTTTGGCACAAAAAGAATTTTAAAATTAAAATACTTAAATAAATACTTTAATTTTAAAATTAAATATTTAATTAAGTCCTTACTGTAAAGAAGTTAAAAAATCTCTGTTCCATTTTGGAATTACATCTGTTACATTTCCGTATTTTAATGGTTACGTATGCAGGTGCGGAAGTGTGTGCGTGCGTGCGTGAGTGCATGCACGCATGCGTGCACATGAAGTCAATTATATCGTTCTTTGTCTATAAGAAAAAGAATTTCGTTCAAGGAAAGGAAGGAATTCATCACAAGACTACGCTGAGCTACTTAGGAGTGGAAGGTGACCGTAAATGTACTACGTAATTTGTTAAGATTTCAGAGATGTTTAATAATTTTAAACTACTTTTAAATTACTAAAAATCAAGTAACTTCTACTGTCGTAACCATGGACTCTAACCCGTTGTAGTTTGAAATTATTTTGATAACACAGTGATATGCTCAGTAATAGAATACAGGGAAAATACCTTCTATGAATAAAATGAAAAAACTACGTTGCAACCCCTAGAGAAAATGAGGACTGTATTGGCTGCATACAGTGTAAAACGTGTCTTAAACTTAACCATGTGTTTTATGAAAGCTCTCAAAAGATGGACCTTTTTGTATACATTATCACAAATATAGTTCTTTATAATTTATCATAAATATGAGTTCTTTATGTATGTTGTAAAACTTTAAATAACCGTAGAATGTATAAATAATAAACTTTATATTATTCATTTGATGTTAGTATATATATATTATACTAATATCTGTATAATTAAAAAGAGTACTTCATAGAAGTTAAAATAAATTTCTTCAGTTACACAAAACAAAAATAAAACAAAATAAACTTTAATTAATTTATATTTTATTTTACAGAAATATATTTAGGAAAATATACAATTTTAAAGTAATTTAGTAGAAATTTTAATATAGAAATAAAAATTAATACAATCGGAATTTTTCATAGAAATATTCAGCGATAACCTTAAATTGAGATATATTAAAACAGCCCTAAACCGATTATTCATGGAAAAGCAACTCACGTAATATTATTACGCGTATTAAATAATAATAATGTGGAAAATTTCATAAAAATCAACGAACTCATTTTTGAGATACTAGAAAAACATTTTCAATTTCGTCCTTTTTGAACTCAATTTCATATTTTATTTCTATTTGTAGTTTGTCTTTGAATTTTTAGACAGTTACAATAATTCCTTGTAACCATCCAAAAATAATTCTTTGTAACTGTCCAAAAAGTGTAATGAAATTCAAATCTATATTTTTTTTAAATGAAGACACAAAGACATAAGTTTTATTTGGTAAAATTTATTTCTGGATCATTCCAGTTGACATTTTCTTGGAATTTGGATATTCTCATGGCGTGACCTATATTTTTAGCCAAGTGATATTGAGAGATCAAAAATAATCACAGGTATACAAGAATTTCTGTCAATGTGTATCCATATATAAGGGCCCCGCATGTCGAGGCCCAATTCCTTTCACAGCAGCACGCTCAAAGAACATCTTCGTATACAGTGCTTTACGCAACGCTCAAGATAAATCACCGTAGAATGGTGCAATGTGAGAGTATTCATCAAAGTCATCGCCGCACAACATTTCGGCATTGTCTCTTATAAACGATTTACTGTTACACCGCACCAATCACCACGCCCAGTGTCGTTTTAGTTAATTAACTTTGAGCGGAGTCAACTTGACGGTAGACAGTAGATTAGAAGGATCGCTGGAGATTGATGGTATCATCACGCCGGCCCGCCGCCATAGATATTAACGTCTGAGAAAAAATATCTGTGTTGGATGGGAAAAAATATCTTTACATATATACTTTCACTTCATCCTTCAGTGAGATGTGGTAAACAGGAAACAATGATGAATTGAAATTTTTTGCAAAATAATTACCTTATTTACCATATTTTTCATTCTTATATTATAAAATATCATTGAATAATTCAATATTACCAATAAAAAATCTAACTTTTTTTCTATAAATCCAGCAACGTTGCAAGGTTTGAACGTAAAATTTTTTTTTTCTTCATAAATCAATTGACGATTACGTACTTAACCCTCGAGCGGACAAATTATCTTTTTTTAATTTTTCAAATGGTCATATATTTTTTTACGCAAAATTTAAAAAAGGTGCAGGTTTGAACTACTATTTTCAGAATATTGAAGAGAATTATATCTATGCGGTTTTAGGGTATTTATTTTTACACTCTGTATATGTCGTCATCTATTTTCTTTTTAGATGCTATGTTTTCAGTATTCCGAAGGATTTAAGGAAGATAGAATCTTACATGCCAGACAATATCAAAATAAATAATCATACGCTCATATTGAAACGGTAAAAACGAAGGTTATAAATAAGTTTTTATTGCATTTAACGACCGTATCCGAATAATCGGACAATTTCACTTGATTATCGCTTATTATGTACGTTCAATCCCGCTCGAAACCAAAACTGGTCTTCCAAAATTATAAAAATCAAAGTTCAACATCAGTTTCTCTCAGACTAACCTGCTGCACGGAGGAGTGAGACGGCGCAAGTGCACGCAGGACTTGTAATCACATAGCCGTCTCGCTTGCACTTACGTCAAACCGCAGGTGATTGCGTTGCGTCGGGACCAGTTTTCACTTTCTCGCGGCGACCGGTCGCCGCGCCCTGCCTGCCGTGATGTGACACAGCGGTTACATAACAAGTTGCAATGATGGACGAAATAATTAATGAGTTAATTTTTTTATGACTTTTACAAGTTGTTTACATATTTTGCAGGTGTTTTAAATTAATATGACATTCAAAATGACATTTTTAGACGTAAATCCATGTGTAAAACGAATAAAAAACAGTATATTTATTATAGGAAAACTACAATCAAGTAGGAAACATAATGTAAAACGACAAGTTTACACGATCCATTAAATATAGTTAAACTTAGAAAGTTATTAATATAATTGAAAAAAAGCCAACTGGATGTAGTATATTCGTAAGAGCTATAATAAATTAAAGGTATTGTTGGTACAACTAAAGTTCTAACCAAATACTAATATCTAGAATTTATCAAACCCATAGTTGAAAAATTAAAGAGTGGACGAACACAAACTCATTGCACGTCATTCAAAGCCTTAAGATTTCAGGAATAGGTCTTAGAAATGAAAACTTGTTTCATTTTAAAATACACATCTAATAATGCGCGCGATAGAATGCGTAAAAAATTTGTCGCCTTCAATTTATATAATGGGGGAATATATTTATTTTTAACGTTATATGTATATTTATTTTTAACGTTATATACTTCATATTAATTGAGATATCCATATGAAGAATCTATTTGCAAAATTTCATGTACATAAGTATGAAACTCTAGAAATAGTGAGGCTGTAACAGACGAGATGTAACAAAATTATAAGGGAACGGATGTTACAAAATTATAAGGGTCTTTTTCCCTTCAGGAACCACTTGAAAATAACCGAAATAAGTAACTTGAAATGTACTCGTATGTTACTTGATAGAACTGTATTTTACTAACGGTTTAGCTATACATGCAGTTCAAGAATACATAACCCTATATGTGGATTCAAGCATCTTTTATCCAAGTTTGGTCACAGATATTTATAGTAATTTCTTGCACACGTTACATAAAGAAAAAATACTATTGATTATTAATTTAACATCATATTTATAGCACAGCATAAACGAGGATTGCATAAATAACTTATACAAACATAAAAGCTGTTTGTCCAGCACCAAAAACTTTCACATAACAACAATAAATAAACGTCTCATAAAATAAACTACAGTAATAAAGCAATATTTGTACCAAAACATATTCGGTGCATTCGAATTTTATCCCTGTTATTTTAAACAACTTTCACGAGCAACGTAAAATTTCTCATCCAAATAACAAAAATCACTATGGCTCAAAAAAAGCAGTTATATGTTCAACTCTAGAGGCGTCGTCTATTCCTTTTTTTCATTCTAAGGACATCAACGGATCCGAAGAAAATGATCTAAATAAACCCTTTATAAGTAAACATTGGCATTATCGTGAGTGAATTAAATAAAATTAAGAAAAAACCATTTAGTCTATACAGAACAGGGCTGGTCACTGTGCGCGTATTGCACAAAAGGTAATAATTGGGTCGAGCATGCGACATTGAATAATATCGCGCGTAGGCGTCATAGAACTAACGCGAACCTTTACCAACGTTGTTAAATCATAAATACTGAATTATTAAATGTAATGTTTTACTTAATTATTTAATTTTTAAATATAATGTTTACTTACATTTTGTTGAAAAATTCATTTCATTGAAAAATACATTTCACTTTTTGAATATTACACATACCTGTTAAATATATTACACATTATTTTCTACGTATCGAAAATGGTTTCAGGAAATAAAAGCGACAACTTCTCATTATGGTTGGGTCCTAGATTAAAACTCTATAACTTAAGTCATTAGCTGTATTTATCTTTCTCCATTGGAGAAAATATTTGTCACTTATATAAGTCACAAACAAAAATTCCAATTTATAAGTTATATATTTTTTTCTAATATTTATGAATGTCTGCAGTCTTATTGGTACGAAAATAACCACTTATGAAGAAGAATAAGTAGTTAATAAATATAGAATATATAATTAAGAATTAATGACAATATTTTGCAGAGATTTATGGTGGAGTAGGGGTTGCACTTCAATCCTAATTAAAGAAAGATTGAATCTCAAACAACTGTTTAAAGGATTATATTAGCAAAAAATGAAGATGAGTAAGCAGAAGAGAAGAGCGGAAAATTGTAAGTAAGTGAGAAGAGCGGAAAATTGTAAATAAGTGAGAAGAGCGGAAAATTGTAAGTGAGAAGAGCGGAAAATTGTAAGTAAGTGAGAAGAGAGGAAAATTGTAAGTAAGTGAGAAGAGCGGAAAATTATAAGTAAGTGAGAACAGAGGAAAATTGTAAGTAAGTGAGAAGAGCGGAAAATTGTAAGTGAGAAGAGCGGAAAATTATAAGTGAGAAGAGAGGAAAATTGTAAGTAAGTGAGAAGAGCGGAAAATTGTACAGCTATTGATGGTGTAATTAAGAATATATTTATGTAAATATAGCAAATCAATACTATAAACAATGACTTGCTTTTATAATGATAACTGGTTGGCGGATACAGTACATATTGTATCTATTTAAATCGGGCATTGCTGTAGCCCGAGTAAGGAAAAAAATGCCCAAAAATAATTCAAGGCCCAAAAATAATAAAAATTTTGTGGAAAAGTGAGAAAAATTATAAAAGAAGAAAGATTATACAATTAACGAGTTTTAAGCCAGGAACCGATTATACAGAACGTTACTCACAATACATTACAAGAATAACAATTATCACTACAATGATAAAAATAATATTTATGAGCCCTAAAAAGAAATAATAGTTGTTATATAAAAATTATAGTAACTGTCATCGGTATGTAGATTAAATGAATAACTAATACATAATAAGTAAAATCAAAACATTATTATTATTAATCTTGTGCTAGAATCAACGATGAAGTTGACTATTTGCGTTAACATCAGTTTTGTCGAACGGGGATGCGTTATGTGCCCATCACTGTCCAACTTGTATATGGATAATGGCATAAAGGAATTAATAAAAATGGAAACGCTGATGCAGATTATCTTGTTCTGTTAGTTTTAGATAATACGTATTTAAAACCTCTAGTACCACGATTTTTTAAAATACGTTTAGAAAGAAATGTACCTGCGAATGCTGGTACATATAAAATGAAAATTGTATAAAAGAATGTTTTTAAAAGGATATGTAATATAATTACGATAAATTGCACAGTAAACGGATAAGTTTGCTTATTTAGAAAATTTATTGACAAAGTTAATCCTTTCTATAAACAAATTAAGAAACAAGTATGTACATAACGTTTACAAAATGATTGATGCTCTTTTGATTGTAGGGAAGAACAACATAGCATATATAAAAATAAAAGCAGCTGTACTTGATGATGTCAAAAATGATGTACGAAAGCGAATCTTAAATATTGTAAAAAAAAGTGAATTTCATTTAATGCTGTATTGAAATATATTCATTACATAGTCATGTAGAAACATTTACGTGATAAAATTAAACAGATATTCAAAAAGCACGCGATGCGAGAGAAAGTGCAATTGTGAGGATAAAGTAGGGAATGTTTATATAAGTAAGTGAATGGAAAAAAACTAAAGTGAAAGATCAAGAAAGATATGGGTAAATAAAATTGAATAATATTGACAAGATGATGATGAAATAAGTTATATAAAAGACGCGTGTGAAAGTCATGTGTGAGACGCCTGTGAAAGTTAGAGAATAAGGTCCTAGGAAGAAAGCGTATTTACTATTGTGACGTTACCCTAGGAACAAAGAAAAACAACTACTAAGTGAATTACAAAAACGTAAATGAAATAATGGGAATCAGCTTCCGCTGTGATACTGGTGAAAGGCAAAAGACGATTAATTTGGCAGCACCTAAAATTGGCTAATCTTTGTTTTTATTTTTTAATATCTGCCAAGACAAAAATATATCAGAAACCTTTATACTCGTAATAAATATATTTAAAGATTAAATTTGCTGAATTTTTAATTTTACTTTTATTGAAAACCCTGAAACATATTATAATCAATTTAATACAGAATATCTTTAATTTTTTCGCCTGGATATAATTCAAAATTGTACTAGTCTAGGCAATAACGACTAAGATATTGTTCTCTGTCTGTTCAATTATAGTACCCAGACAATAAGAGATATATAGTAAATAACTTTTTAGTCACTGTGTCACATTGGTAAACAATAACCTGTGCGAGGAATAGTATTTTTTTAACAAGTAAAAACTACATTTCTGGTATTATATTTCGGGCATAAAATTTCGTAGTACGTCACAAACCGAAGCACATTTGTAATCACATTTATGTATTGGCCTTGCTTTCAATTTATTTGACGACGCTATGTTTGGTTTTAGAAAATTTATTGAAAAAAACCAGAACAGCCTTGTTCAATATTTTTTTAATTACTTTTTACATTTGTTACACACTTCGCACTGAAGGAACTAAAGTAAATATACACTATTTCTCTCAACATGTTAGAGGCGACGCGCTCCCATAAAATTTGCTTTTCTTTTTATATTCTGCAACTAATTCGCATAAAAATTAATTTTGAGGAGGAAGTTCTATCCTGTAATGTTAATTAATTTTTTGAAACTATAACTTCGCCACGACTCGTAACCCATTTGTCTGAAGTGTGTACGTAAACAAATATTAGGTAGAAATGCTTGACGGTTTTACCTAATATTTTTACATAACCATCATGGAGATGTTAAATTTGTTAACGTTTTAGCACACTTTAGTCACATATTCTTATTCCGCTCACAACAATATTCTAAAATTTTAGTGTTGTTCACTCATTTATTGACCACTCACTACGATATCGAGCTAATGTAACAGTAGAAATTAGCCAATAAATCTAAATTTTTTTAAAAGAAACACACATTCTACGAAAATATTTACGTATGTACTAAAATATTTATTACTTTATTATCTACATACGATATTTCAAACTGACTAATGAAAAGATGAGAATTTGCTAATAAAATTTCCTCTGTTTGTATTATAATTATTATATTATAGTTTTGAGTAATTTTTAAAAAAACCTACATTCTCACAATGTGTGGGTTTAATTTTTTTAATAGAAATTAAACGATAAAGCGTGCGATTGTCCTGATAATTAACGACGTCATTCAGTTTAATGAAATGATAGGGATGCATTCCATAGGATCAAATGAAAGAATATAGCGACAAAGATAAGTAAAAGAATAGTTTAATAAAAAAAGAAATCTTATTATAATTTAAATGTATAATGTCTAAACTATTAATTTATTACGATAATTTGAATTTATTATAATTGTCAATGATTTATTCCGAACGACAAAAATAAGTTTTACACTAATCTCTTTTTTTAAGATATGAGTATCCTTCGCTATATGCTTAATAATATACATAGAATTTTAAATTATTTTTAAATATTTCGTATTGATCATAGACATACATATAAAAACATACATTTATTATTTTAACAAAAAAAAAACGCTTTTTAGTTGTGGATAAAAAAAATTATTTAGTTGTGAACACCTTCTAAATTTAAACTATTTAAACAGAATATAAAAGCTATATGAAGAAAAATTTGAAAAAAAAATTAATATTTTACGATTCGATGTCGTGTAAATGAAGTAAAAAACTTATATCTTCTCTATATAAAATAAAATGACTGGTTCCCGGAAGATGCACAATTCCACGTCCACTCAAAAAATTTTGAGGTTTTCTATAGTCCGCACATTTATCAACTTATCGCCACAATATCGAGCTAAATCAATTTAAATAAAAAAAACAGAATTTACTAAATATAAACACGAAGCATTCTAAATTTTCAAGGGGAACCAGATTCTCAAAATAGTTTATGTTTCGTAGTGACCAAAATAATTTTAGCTTAATTGCTAAAATTTTGTCATGTGGATTTTCCGATCAGTGAAGCTACTAAAGACTTTATAAGTTTAATAAATTAAGAGTTAAATGTCTTAAATTCCAGACATATTGATGCTTTCGTCTATAATGTGTAGTTGACAGATAATATTGAAGATAAAATATTTTCTTTGTTCCAAAATGCATTTAACATAAGAAAATAATAATGTGTACATACGGTTATAATTTCGAAAATTTAAATAAGTGGTAGAAAATGAAGCAGTAAAGTTGAAATAAAAAACGTTAATTTAATTAAATATCAGAACAAATCGTTTTAAACTTTTAAGGTAAATCAGGTTCTCAAAACAAGTTATGGTTTGTATTGATCAAAATAATTTTAGTTTAGTTGTAAAATTTTGTCGTGTGGATTTTCAGGTCAGTAAAGCAACTGTAGACTTTGTAAGTTTAATAAATAACCAGTTAAATGTCTTAAATTCCAGGTATACTGACTGTATTCTTTATATGTGTATCTTTTATTTATAAAGTGCCCTTGGCAAATAATAATGAAAACAAAATATTTTCTTTGTTCCAAAAGGGATGGTAAAATTTAAATTTCTAAAATGACATAATTGCATTTTACTCATTAATGGATCAAGGAACTTAGGATTCATTAGTGTGTTTGAAAGCATATTTCAGAAAATATTTAACTTACTGTAACTAAAACATCTTAATACCAGTTGCTGTTTTGTCAACTTGGTATTAAGGTATTTTATTAAATAATATAAACGAATATTAATGTACTTTTCAATTACGGCTTTCGATAAACTGATAACAAAATTGCTTGATGGAAAATCTTCACACTGGTGGAAAGGAATGCAATCAAATATCTTCGTGGATATAACATGACTAAAAGCCTTGATTACATGTTTTTCTTTTTTTTCATTAATTATATACGTTATCAAAAACGTAGAATACGTTAGAATTTTATCATTAATAACTTTATTTCTATTTTAACTTTTCGTATGAAATTAATGAAAAACGTGTATTTTTGTCGTTTATTTTCATAGTATCATTATACTATAAAATTATTATGTAAATTAAACTGCTTTAAAGTGTGAAATGTTTATCCCATTAAGATGACAGTCTTCAAACATTTTCAATATTTATGCTATAATGACATCAAGTATCCTGTTCTAGTGAAGTGTACCAGCGTAACGACGCCGCCGTTTTTATTTAAAATCCAACAAAATATATTCACATTAATTTATCGATTACAGACAATTCATCAATAGGTTACGTTCGTTAGCTGAATTCTATTTTTGGTTACATTCGTTAGCTGTCTTAAATTTGATATACCACTAGCTGTGCCCCACGGTTTCATTGACGTGAAAATCGGAATAAGAAGAATTGCTCTTGGGAATAAATTATTACCATACTAAATTTAATCAAAATTCTTCCAGTAGATTTCGCGTAATTGATAAACAAATTAACGTACGGACAGACAGTCAAAACTTCTAAAAACAGATTTTCGGGCTTCTATTATCATTCTTTATGCTAAACCAATCACTCTTTTAAAAATATTTTTCATGTATGGAATTCACTCTGTTACAATTTCATTAGTAGTATGGATGTAGGATACTATCTCAAAGGGCTTATTTGAGAAATACAAAAACAATTTTTCATAAATTTAAATTGCACATTAAAGATATTCTAAAAAATATGCAAAAATACAGAATTCTCCCCTTATTGTCGAAACTACTAAGCCAAAAACTATGAAGAAAACGTAATTTATGAAATCTGGCTAGGAGATTACAGGAAAATTATAGCGTTTATCACAGATTTTAAAATTTTTGAAACCGTGTTTTATGTCTATGAAAGGTATAATATGTAATAAATATATTTATGTTGTAAAAAGGTAATATTTGTATGTAGATTAATAGAAATACTATGTACTCTTAAATGAGTATAACTGCCCAACTGTGTACGAACCCCTCGTAGTATGAAACTCGTAGTGCAGTGCGAGTACTCATATATGACTTGTAGGTTTTTTAATCACCAATGTTATTTAGATTAAATCACTAGGCATTGAAATAGACGTACAGTTGCAAATATTTATATTGTTTTTTTTTCGTTACGACATGATTTCACTGAGCTGCTAACTCTCCTAATTCTAAACGTTAAATATTTTGGTGGACGTGACAAATCCAACCGTTTCCAAGATAAACGTTTTCAAAGTTAGCAATTAAAAAAAATACTATCCCAATTTTATAATCATGAGATCTCTTCAAAACATATATAATATTATATTCTACTACACAAATGAAAATAAAACGTCCAAAATTATCAGACTTTTTTTTAAAAATTAAATATCACTAATAAAATTAGCTGACGATTCGCAGTACTGACATAACATTTTTTTCATAATTTTAATTATAGGTATGATTCGCCACAGTATTTCATATTATATATAACAGGAAAAAATTTATAAAAAATGAATTCATTAAATTGTTTTTACAGAATAAATCTTGCTACACGTATTCAAAAAATACAACACCCAAGGATACTGCGATGCGCACTTCGAAACAACGACGGCGAGTGTTTGTATTAGAAAAGTGCATATTTGAAATTGTAAATTAAAATAAAAAATAATTAGAAAATCAATAAGAATCAATAAAAAATACTTAAAAAGAAAACATAAATATTTTTAAAACAGCGATGTAAAACATACAATTTATTTTGGACTTAAAAAAACACTACAATAACCGTACTTACTACACTAAATGGAAATCCAACACATCCTTCAGAACAACTTCGAACTTACCTGTAACAATAAATAAAAATATATTATATTAGACATTATACATATTTTTTTCACTTTTATTATTCACTAGGATTTGTCTACCAAAATGTTGATTTCAATCAATTTCCATTACATTTATTTCCAATTTAGCACCAATTGCGTAATCTTGATTTATTAATTCAATCAGGTATTGATCAGTCTCCAGTATTGATTCTGCGACTCAATAATACTCAAATACAAATTTAGATGTTGCTTATTTAAAAAATCTTTAATCAGGGAAGTAGATGATGATGAAAGATGTTAATTGTGACACGATGAAATGTGTTCGAAATAGAAGTGTCAGATATATGCAATGAAATGACAGTTGGTACGTGAACAGCGTGCATAGCTGTATTCAAAACTGAGTCGCTTTTGATTACTTCCTCTAGTTATTTATATTCCAATTAGTCATAGATTAAATGATATTAGGAAATGATGTACGCTTATCATTTTATTGATAATTTAACATCAAGACTTTTTCTAGCGAAACACTATGTAAAGTGACATACCATAACTACTCAAGGATATTATATCAAGTCATTTATTAATCAAGAATAAATTCATAACCTTCCAGCATCGAAGCAAACTAACAGATTTTTAAACAATTTTATAACAGGTTTATTTGACCCGACTATTATATAATATATTTCCTTTTTATAACATAAGTTAAGCTTATTTCTTACATGTACATGATACATAAAAAGGAATGCTTTGAAAGTTACGCGCAATATTTCTTATAAATACATAGATACATAATATGGAATGCTTTCATATAAACGTGGTTTATGTAAATTAAACTTGTTACAACACAACGCATGTTTTCATAGGCAAGTTATGTTGTGTTAAAAAAAGAAACAATCTTTAATCAATCGAAATGTCAAACTGACAAGTTGTTGATATCGATCTGCAAGCAGTTTTGTTTCTTTGAATGTCAATTTCTTACGTAGTAGGACACTTACAACAAGTTATTAACTTTCATAGATCTGTATTGAATATCGCACTGAAAACAGCGATAGTCTGTAACACCCTCTAAATATTTGGTGTTCATTTAAATTAAAATCAGCTTTAAACTTTGTTGCAAAAAGTGGCTTTTCAATAGAATTAGAGAATTTTTTTAAAACGATTCTTCCACTATTGGTATCTCTACCATCGTGTGTATATGTATGTATATATATATATATATGTATGTATATATATATATATATATATATATGTGTGTGTGTGTGTGTGTGTGTGTGTGTGTGTGTGTGTATTTATAATGTATTTTTTTAATCTATATGTTCTTAAAGTAATCTAGATCGGATATTCGAGCATATCCTTAACATGCCGAGCTTTTCCTTAAAGCTGTATAACTGAATATTTAGACAATACGAAATTAATTTAGGTCGATAGAAATACTTTTTGTCTTAAGCTGAGATCTAATCACGAGGATTAAAAAGATGAAAGATGATTAGTAGAACGAAAATTCTTAAACGTTTTTATCAAAATTTGGAGAATAGCGTGTAATAGGAAGAAATGCGTTTATTAGTAAACAAACTTTTTTTCACAATTTTATGTTATGAATGACATAATAACGATACTTCAACCTTGCAAAGTACCGAAACAAAGGTACATTGAGAATACGGTAGTTTACTCATTCTAAATTTTGATAATTTTCGTACAATATTGTGAAATATAAAAAAATTCAAAAATTTATTAAAAAATAAGCCAGTTGTAGGCTTCTAAATTTGAAGATACGGATAGAGTTGGGTATATCCCTGTCTCTTTTACTTTCGTAGAATATAATGTGCAATATTAAAAATGACCTCACAACACAGTATTGCCGTGCTTCTCTAAAGGTTAAATTTAAACTTTTATAATTGGGTCAATTTTTAAAATTATTAAAAAAAAATTTCACTCTTCATCAGCTTGTACCTTGAAATTATGATTAATGAAATAAAAAAAGTTAGTCAAATACCCAATTATTTTCCGAACATATATTTTTCCTTACAGTATATTACGTGTGCTATTCATAATAGAGACCCAGAACAATTGTAGTTTAGGATATTAATGCGATGTTTATTAATCAGCGATAAATTGTATCTTTTTATGAGTGTTTCTATTCTATCTGAAATTTAAATAAAATATTCTACTGTCAGTCTCTTTTGCTTTGATATTTAAGTACTAGTGATATAGAAGAAGGAAAACCTGCTATTTCGAAAGATGAATCTCCTACTCGAAAGTAGAGATTTTACCTTGCTATACGCAGTAGAGATTAGAGCAATCCAATTTAGAGATTTTACTTGCGATTTTAGTAGCAAGTTTAGCTTACGATTCAATGTAGAGATTTTAACTCTCGACTCACAGAAGAGATTAGAACGATTTGAAGTAGAGATTTTAGCTTGCGATTTTAAAAGTGACTTCAGCTTAAGTTTTTCCATTGTATTTATGACACAATATTTTAATGCTACTTCTATTTAATATATGTGATGCATAAGACGAAATATCAGACGCTGAAATATAGCTTAGCTAATTTCAAATAATAGTCAATTTCAAGAGCTCTACTGGTCACAATATTCTTTAGATTATATTATCACAGTTCCGAGAGTCGATTAAGAAAATACATGTTTTATAAGTTATCTGCGCTCACTTTACAGTTACATAAAAAGATTACTTAACGTTACGTTTACGGCGACGGAAAATAGCGTCGCACAAAAGAATCTTAAGAGCGACAGTGCCATGAGTCTATGAGTATAGTCGATTGTAAAATTAATTTGATGTGTTCCATACTTAGACGGCAACGTTAAAAGGTGTACTTGCCGCTTCAAAGAAATATAAAACGAAATGATAGTCATATGTACGTAATATTTTCATTAAAAAAGAATTAAGTTAAGTTTTAAGAGTTAAAACAATTGAGAAAGTCAGTTAGTTATGGTAACTAAATTGATTATTACTCTTATGATATTACTAGCGACATTGGAGAGTGGAAATCGGAATATTGTAAATAATTGACAAATAAATAAGGAAGTTTTTAATAAAGTGAAACCCCAGCTCCATCTTCCTAAGAACAGTTTTATTTTATGCCTTAAGGAAGTATGTTTTCCACAATGCTATATATTAGTCCCTACTACGTTCGATCAGTATAAAAAAATGGTAAAGATTCATTGAGTAGTTGATACATGAAAGCGAGGCGAAAAAAACTCCATTTCACTTTCATAATATTAGTTAGGATTAGGAATAGTTTGTATTTAATTACAGACAAACCTGATCTACACAATTAGAAAGTTGTAAATTTGTCCGTATAATGCTATCAAAACAGAACAAATCTCAAATTATTTCAAGAAAATACGTCTGCTTTGTTGAAATTTCTAAATCTGAATGAAAATATTCGAGGTTACGATTTTTTAATTTACAATTCAAAATTGTATTAAAAACTCCTTTACAAAATTATTGACTAAAACTTTTTTAATAAATAATTTTGTAAATTTAACAGGTTACCGTTATTACAGTTATTATGTACAGATACAGGTATCATTAGGTACAGGTTATTTAACAGGTTTTCTCTTACCTACGCACTAAAAAATATTTTTATATCATGTGGGATGTTTTTGCAAATAACATTTACGTTAAGAAGATATTCAGACATTAAGTAAAAAGTTTACGTATAAGCCTCGACTAAGCGCAGACTATCGGATTGTTTTTTTGTATTTTAATGGACTTTCTTGTTGTGGAGTTTAATGGACTGTGGATAAGTTCAAGTTAAACCAAGACCGTACACATTTCATTTCAATTTCAAAAAGGCATAAAACATTTATGTTTTTGCGAATATAAAAACTTTTAAGATATGAATAAATATTTACATTTTATTTTATTTTCTCAATTAATTTTCATTCATTTCATAATTATTCTCACCTCTACTTTCAAAAACAAAAATTCGTTCCGTTTCTTTTTTTTTTACAAAAAGAACTTAATTTTTTTTGGTATTAAAATTATATCATCACAAGTATGTTTACAATGTTCAGAAATAAAATACAATATTAAGTTATATAAATATTTTCAGGTATAGGAAGAATCAACAAATATTCTTCAGAAGGTATCTACCACCCTTCTTCAGATTTCGTAATCAAACTGCGTTTCTTGGACCATTTTTGGGAAATAATAAACTTTAAAGTGTAAAATTTCTAATTTCTCTCCACCATGTAATTTGCATTAAACCGACGTAAGCTCAAAAGAAACCTGAAACGTTCATTACTCTTAATGTTTTACTATATTAGTTCATTTAAAATATTTCAGATATCTGTAAGTTTGTTACGCAAAAGTCAAGTTTCATTAATAAAAAAACCTTCTTTTGCGTAGTTTATTATTCGATTTATTCCCTTTGTTAACCCTTAAACCCTATCAGTGTTTCATATTTCAAAGAGTCCATTTGATAATTGCATAATACATTACCAATAATCAAATCAAGGCATGTTATCACATTCAAATTCAAGAACTGCACCATCAATATATTTACTTTAGCGACTACTCATATCGTAAACCGGTGTTTTAAGTTAAATCTTCAAAGGAATTACCAAATAATGTTAGGAATGCTGTATTTCTAGGTGACTTAACAAGCAGTATCTCACGGAGCCGTGTATATTAGCCACACGGTCTGTGGAAACGACTCTTTATAGTTACGAATGAATCATTAACTAAATTATAAATTATGTAAAGCTTAGAGCGTTCGTATCTTCAAATTCCAATCATCTTTAGATGGGTGTATGCCGATAATCTTTACCTGTTAGATAGAGAAGTAAGTATTATATACAAACGACAAACTCCAAATGAGAGATAAACCTTACATATTAGAACGCAGAAAATGTAAAATTAAAATATAACATCATTAAAATATAGCAGCCCGGAGTCGAAATGAAATATCTGTTTATTAACCTAACGAACAGAGTTAAAATGAGAATATAGACGCAATAGTAAAACAGTGGCAATAAAATCACCGAGGAACGTATTTCAGAGGACTTGGTGCAAGGCTTGCGGAAAAATTGTGAAAATTTTTTCAACAAATGCAAAAAAAATTAATCGTATTATATGAAATGACTCAACTGCAGATACATATTTATTTAGTGGTAGTTAGTAAACATGACTATAAAATCTTTTTTCACTTAAAAAAAAATTAATAACGGTCCAACAGATATTGAAAATTTGTCAAAATTGTTTGTGAAATAAATAGAGTAATTTTGAGAAAAGTAGCAGTTTTAAGCAATGACTACCACATAAAAATATAGAAAGGTTCCCAGGCCGATTAGTATTTTTTAATATTCCATTCTATATAGCTTTTTAAATATTTTATATATTTTATACAATTTTTAAAAAGAATAAAAAATTTCATTGGCGTCTAGAAGGAGAGCAGTGAAAGTGAGGGAAGAAGTGTGTTTTCAAAAGAAATTTTAAGGGATAAGCACGAATTTCATTGCAGTCCATGTATATATATATATATATATATATATATATATATATATATATATATATATATATATATTTACGTACATGCATTTTAAAGGTTTATAAAACCTAAAGAGCTTCTTAATGGAACGAACAAAATAATAAGTTTACTAACTCGAAAATCCGTTTCGCCCTTGTGTTATGCAACCGAAAATCTTTAAATGCTGTTAAAAAAAACTAAAACGTTACGTAAAAATACTAAAACGTTATCAAATGAAATTTTGATAAAATTTCTTTCAGATTTTACTCCAGACTGCCTGTTAACCGCTCTTATAAAGTTTATTACACAAGTGGGGAATTAATTTATTTTTGGACAATGGCACCGAGTCTCCAATCTCGTACTTATAACTAGAAAAAAGTTGACACATAAAAACCTTCTTTTTTTTCAGAGAGAATGGATTGACGCACCAACTAATTACAAAAACAAACTTTAACGGAAAGTCTAAAATATAGAGCACGAGTGGGCATAAAAAAATTGCACGAAAAAAGAGAAGTTCTTAGTTTAAAAAGTGTCAACAGGATTTTTTAATCAATTCAAAATATTCTTTCAATCCAACGAGTTCATATAGAATCACGAACTCTTTGTAACGAAAGAATATTGTGAAAACGCCAATTCAAATTCCATTCGGTCTTCAATTTTTTACTAGTTTTTTTAACTAAATGTTGTCACGAATGTTTTGTAGCTCTTTGGATCGTAATAACTTACTCCGTTGGTGAAAATTAATTAACAGAACATTAATTTAACAGAGCACGAGGATTGAACCAAAACTCATGCACCATGTAGCTAATACTAAAAGTAGTACAATGTATTATTTCTCATCAAAACGTAACTATTTTCATTAGCAGAAATGAAAACGAAACCAATTAGATTTCGTTCATCTACATGGTTTAAGCAACACATGCTATTACCGATCAATTACCGGCTAACTTAGTGCATGCAGCACGATTTACAAAATGCAATAGTGCACGTTTGGAATTTAATCAGTGAGAATTATCCTGCAACAACAACACGCTAGTCAATATACAAGTAACCGTGCATGCAAATTGTGATTAATTGCATAAACAGATGTACAAAACACATCATGAGAGTGGAAACGTTTTTTGATAAACGTGTTTGTAATATAATGACGTCGTGTGATTAACGCCCATCATAATCTATTAATTGAATTTTTCCATTTTCTTCTGGGATCTGCCAGGGCAACTGTACCTTTTATATCGATATCTTAAGTATTTCTGGGAGAAAATCGATTGAGACATATATCGAGATAAAAGAAAGATAAAATATGTTATCATGGGGTTTCTTTTGTACGTTTTTGACATGAAATCTTTAAATTATTTAAATTTTCACCATTAAGCAGCAAGTAAGTTCAGTACGTAAAATTACTATGCGATTTCAATACGTTCCTCATTACTGTAAACGGGTCCAATGACGCACTTTGAAAACCAATGATAAAAAGACACTAAATAATATATTATATCTTTAGTCCATTCTCAAAGTACATAAAATCTCCTAAAAGTTCAACAGTATATATTAAGTTAGCAACAAATGAACTGGCAATCTCAGTTCATTAGTGTTATCTCGCGTGTTAGCCAAAACAGAATATTTCCACTTTTCTTTCAAAGCATAAATTATTTTTATGACAGTATGGGAGTAGATAACGTGAACTTTACCTAGAATATATTTCAATAAGGCTTTTCAATCATTCTAAATTAAATGCATGATATCGCAATATTTGAGGATTATCGGAAAGATTAAAATTTCCTTTTTTGAACCTTTGGAACCAATACTTTGCTGTGGAGGAGAATACACTGTCACCCATCGTTGTATCCGTATCAAAAATGGTTGTCCATCATTGTTCATATGAAATATGCCCATGTCCATATGAAATATATTGCTTCTTATCCTAAACAGAATTCATGAAACAATAACATCCCAAGTTCTGTTAGTGAAATTTCCATGTTTTGTTTGTTCTTTATTCGCCAAAATTCAATTGCTAACGGAATAGAATATTGAACGTTGCACTTTTAATCTAACCTACCAGAAGCATCCGAGAAGTATCTATAACAATCCAAAAATGGCTGAAAAAAGGATAGATGCCAAATTGTTTATTTTTATTGTTTCAAACGGCGTTATGGCGAGAAATTGTCACAAAACATAACCTAAAGCATATTAAAGACCTTAAATAACTGTAAATTTATCCATTTTAATATTTTTTTATTAACCGTTCGTCTTAGTATAAATATTTCATTTACTCTATACGGCGAGTTGGATTTTTTACAGAGACATGTCCCATTGATCTCGTAGCAGTACCGGTTCAAATTTGAGACTTAACGAAACAATTTTCTGTATCAAAATTAGCGTGAAATTGAATATCAGTCGAATTCGTATTCGCAGCGTTGTAGGCGTTACCAATGGGTGTGGGTCAGGTTAGTAAATTTGATCAATTCAGTTGTCATAGATCATATGTGAAATGTGCACAAACCAGCTGTGGATTGCCTTTGGATAGGGTCAGGTGTAGTATAATGTAAAACGAGACACAGTACAACATTCTAAATATTTCTCTTTCTTAGCTCTCAATTAAGTTCTTTCACATTTCATAAAAATGGCTTCGTTTATTGATCTGCAATTAAGTAATTCTCATAAGTAATGAAATTGTACAAATAGACTACACAGAAGATACAATAAACTACGTAATATTCACAATTAAATTAAACTACGTGATTTAGTATTGTTTCTACTTTCTTTAAGTTCTTTACCACGACCTAGGTTTCGTTGTATTACATCTCCAGGTGGGATATTAGCAAAGATCTTTGCTAATAGCTCACCTGAAGATGTTGTCATACAACGAAACCTAAGTTGTGGTAAAGAACTTAAAGTAAGTAGAAATACATCACGTAGTTTCATTTAATTGTGAATAATGAATTTCTACAAAATTAACGCCAAATATATTCAACTACGTAAGATTATTGAAGATGCAATAAACTACTTTAGATACAACCCATAAAATATTGGCTCAGTCGTTTGACCCTTTGGTTTAACCTATTGGCCCTATGTTAACTTATGTCACATTTATTATGAGAATAAAAGATGTGACATAAGTTACTTTCGTAAAATAAAAGAAAATCGAGGCATGTTTTATTTTCAAATGCAGCCGGACCTACATATTTGGGTAAGGGACAATAAAACAAGGCGTCAGAAACACTGCTAGTCATACTTAATCTATATTTTGAATAGATGCGTTCAAATAAATTTTGTTTTTTGTTGTATTCGTATTTTAATTTTTTTCATTTATTTACTTAGCTTCTAGGGATTATTACTACTATTTTGTTGTTATAATTTGAAGTACAAACTCCGTTGTTCATTTTAACTTAAAAGCAGAACGATTATAATGATTAATTTTCAGGAATATAAATACTTTTTTATTAACACGTTTTATATTCGTTTCACTTGTATGTATGTATGTTTGTATGTATATACGAATGTAACGGAATTTTTCAATTAAATTTCCATCCATTTTCAGACGTCCGAATTATTTAAAATTGTGCGCGTATCAAGAACCGGTGACAATACAATATTTTCGTAAGTAAAAATTTAGAAAATAAAATCATAGTTTAAAAAACATGCAACAAAAAATAATCTTTAAATACAAACATTTTGGTCAAGAACGAAAGGATGTCTCACAACCTTGTGTATAAGTTAATTTTTTTGTCGATCACTTTATTCTTATTGCGAGCTTATCCAAAAATAAATTAAGTTATATCAAGTTGTAAGACATTATTTCGCTCTTGATCATAACCTTTACATTTAAATATTATTTTTTATATTTTCGTTTATACGTTATAATTTTTTTAACTATAATTTTATTATAATATGCCCCACCTAACCCTATTGGGTCTTAGTTATTTATAACTGCGCTATCCGGCTTAACGCAATCATTATGTAAACCTTGTTGATTACGCACCTGTAATAATACGGCAATTAACTTTAGGATCTACCATACTTGCGTAATAGATATAAACTTATGAACATCTATCATGTTGGCATTTCCCAAAATTCGATTGATGACAAACAGTAGCACGTATCGGAAAAAAAATTTATAATTTGATGTAATATATTAAACTAAAAATTCTAAATCTTTTTTTGTTGTTGTACTTGTTGTTGTACTATTTTGTTTCGTTGCTGAATTTAAAACTAAGTGTACTAAGAAAATTTTAATTGTTACTGATTTCGACTTTCAAGGATATTCGACTTACTTGGCCACGCGAAACTTAAAGACAATTAAGGATTTCTAACAAAGCGATAAATTGAGGGCTACATTTAGAGCCAAAAGGCTTCTTTTATTATTACAAAGTACAATTTATTTTTTACCATTTCCTTCCAGTACTAGTTGAATATGTAAAAGCAGTTTGTTAACGGAACATACGATTTTACAGGTCGTTGATAACCAAAACGGTTATAATTAATTGCGTGTTTTATAATGAGTTGATTCTTTGAATAATTGTTCAGATTTAAATTTTCAAATGGGTTTATAGTGATATCTGTCTCTCGTTTTGTCTACCCAGTTATCTTCTTTTTAGTTTAAGCCTATATATCCCGGTTAAAACAAGCTATAAATTATTTTTATACCATTTAAGAGTACTTTTAGTTGTAATCTGAAAAGTACCCTTAAATGGGATAAAAATAATTTATAGCTTGTTTTATGTAACCTTTGTTGAAGCCACAAATGTAACCTTTATTGAAGCTTCAAATTATTTTTATTTCGTTTAAAGGTGCTTTTGAAATGTAATCGTGATTCAAGCGGTAAATCATTTCAATGCGTTTAAGGGTAATTTTAAGATGTAACCTTGATTTAAGCTACAAATAACTAAAGATACTTTAAAATGTAATTGTTATTCAAGTTGCTAATAGTTTTTATCCTGTTTAAGAATACTTTTAAGACGTAACCTTGATCCAAGTTACACATTATTTTTATTTCATTTAAAGATACTTTTGAAAAGTAAACGTTATTCAAGTATACATTACTTTTATCCTGTTTAAGCGTATTTTTAAGATGTAATCGTTGTTCAAGCTATACATTATAGTTATTCCGGTTAAGGATACGTTTTAAGATGCAATCATTATTCAAGTTATAAATTATTTGTATCCCTTGTATGGGTACATTTAAGATGTAATTGTTGTTCAAACTATAAATAATTTACTACTTTTAAGATGAAATCATTATTCAACTTTGAATCATTTTTGTTGCGTTTAAGGATATCTTTAAGATATAATCGTTATTCAAGCTTTAAATAATTTGTATTTCAATTAAAGATACTTTTAAATGAAACAGAGAAAATTTGGTTAATAGAAACATAGATTATCAATCCAAAACGTCAGATGGTCATATACCTTATGACAATCATACACTGTATCAATACATTGTATCAATCATATGCTATATGAAAAGGCACTTTGATTTCGTTTGTCTCACCTCACTTCCGATATAAATACCGCTCTCAGTCCACGACTTTCTTACAAAAATAGCACACCTAGCCCCAGGCAAGGGCGTTTGCTTTTTCACCTGTACTTTCGATTAATTCATGTGACCCTGAATAGCAGATCTACCAACTGTTTAATCGACCACAAGAAGAAATATTATATTTTAGCTGTCCGCCCCGGCTTTGTCCGAGGAAAAAAACCGTGACTCTTTATTGTTTTAATTGTTTTTTTTTTAATAACAATAATTTATTATTAATTTATTAATAGTACTTTCTACGGTTTAGTTATTGGTTCGAATGCAGAATTTTGAAATTTAAAAACGCTCACAACAATCGTCATAATTAGTCATATAGGTACACGTGGAATTTTTCCCAAATTTTATTTTTGTGTATAGTTCTTTCAAACATTGTTTTCATGTAACTATAATGTTTCAGTTAATTCAAAAATACATGTTTCAGTTCATTTAATTCAAAAATACTTCTATTTTCCGTTATTGGAACAGATTTTTGTGTTATCTACAATATTTTCGTACGTTATTATATTGTAACTAGTATGATTTATAAGATTAAAACAAAAATGAACCCGGCATACTACGGCTCCATTCCTTTAAATGATTATTGTTCACTATCCATAGGTTTTATAACTATATTATATACCCTAAGTCTATTTGAACCCTAAGGTGTACTATGCTGAATATTTTTATACAAATTGGATAAGCTTTTATGTGCGAAATCCTAAAAAATAAAGTTTTTTTCTTTATAAATTTATTACTTTAAAAGATAAATTCAGTGCAAAAAGACGCTAAAATATATTTGAAATTTTAAGCGTATTTATATATAAGGCTTAACCTTTATGTAAATACGATTTATTGGGATTAATTTGCTCTAGCTTTAAGACTTTTATTACCATTACCGAGTGCATAGTATTCGCAGCATTTGTTCATTTTAATATATATTTATTGCATCATATATAACGACAATTTGACCTAAATATCCATAAACGGATACCACATGGAATACTAACTCGATAATGACTTTGAAAAGAGAACGCGTACTTTATTCAAATATTACTCATATTTATTGCGGCGAATCATAAAACAATGTCACTTGCACTTTTAAAATTGCACTTTAGAAATACATCTTTACTTTAAAGATGTATTTCTAACTTCTTAACTATATACAGTTTAAATTTCTAAACACAAATTTAAATTTCATACTTTAAAATATGGACGTATTTCTAAAGTTCTACTTTTCATTTAACAGCCTCGTTTAGTTATTGAACCACATAAGATAAAAATGTGAAACATCGACATGCGGGTCTAATGCATATACATTTATTTGGAAAAGTACAAAAAGTTTTATTTAATACGGTAGTTGACTCATTCTAAATTTTGATATTTTCCGTACAATATTATGAAATATAAGTTAATTAAAAACCAGTCTTGAAAAAAATTCAAAAATTGAAAAATAAGCCAGTTGTAGGCTTCTAAATTTGAAGAAACGGATATAGTTGGGTAAATCACTGTCTCTTTTTCTCTTGTAGAATATAATTAGCAATATTAAAACACTCACAACACAATATTGCCGTCCTTCTCTAAAGGTTAAATTTAAACTTGTATAACTCGGTCAATTTTTAAGATTATTAAAAAAAAATTCACTCTTCATCAGCTTGTACCTTGAAATTATGATTAATGAAATTAAAAAAATATAGTCAAATACCCAATTATACTTTGAGTATCGAATTAATGTTTGAATAAAGATGATCGTGTGGCGATTCCAAAAATAGATGGCGTTGTTATAGATTTACAATAAAACAGTAATTTCTAGTAAGTTTTCTCAATTATTTAATGATTACTTTATATTTTATTATATATAAACTGCCCTTAAATAAATATATAAAACGATAGACGCTGTTCAAATATGATACTAGAGAAAAATTATTGGAGTATTGTGGGATGAGTTTCATATTAATGCATCTATACTGCACTTGATATCATGCAACCATTGTGCAATATTACACAAACTAGCACCATGCAATTCTTTGAACACGCATCACAGCACACTGAAAGATACCAGCCACGTGGGGGAGTGCCGATGAGATGGATAGATCAAGTCAAGACGTCTCCTTACACGAGTGCAACCGGAGAGCAGCTGCCAGAGAGGAATGGTGGCATGGCGCATCACGCATGTGCAACACACTTGACACAATGTCTACGACCACTCTGCTAAGAGTGTAATTACTAAGAAGATATGTAATAAATAAACACTCAGAATTTCTTTGTTAATGCACCCATGTACTAGTATATATGTGTGTGGTGTGTATGGGTTTTTGCTATCTCCTTATATTCTCTTTACCGGATATACGGATTTCGATGAAATCTGGTAAGATTTACTGATGGCTCGAGTAAGGTATACTATTCAGATTGCATATCCCTTAAACCGCCCCATCCCCTTGGGGCGGTTTATGTGGTTTGTATAAATGGAGTTTTACGAAACTTCGGTAGACTCAATACTTTATTTTTCACATAATATACGCAGTATTAGTAACAAATAAAATTAGACGTTTTTATCAGTGGAAATACAGGAAAGAAGAGCCTCATAAAATAATTACTTTGAATTGTTTTGATAAGAACCACTATTTAAATTTATGAGTATACAACTCAACACAATTTTCTCTCCACGTATGAACATAATGGTTAATTGTTGATTTAAAAAATATAACTGCAAGAAACGAATTCGTGTTTAGTATATTTGTACTGGTGATGTAACGAACATAGATTTTTAAACATTCGCAAATACGCAAATGCTCGGCATCGGTATTCGCCAATGTGAATGCGAATACTCGGCACCGGTATTCGTGAATGACAATGCAAATACCGCCTTTTTAAATCTGGCGCTGGTTGACAATGATATCACGGGTATTTCCAGGGAACGAATGTTTAGTGGAGCTAGTTTTCTTTATACAAGTTAGCGAAACAAACTCGAAGGAGAAAAGGCATCAAAGCTTTTGTTTTTAAATTTAATGTTCTGCTGCTCCAATTTTATTATTAGCTGATAATAATTGTATATTTGTTGTAATTAGTAATATTTATTACATACTTAATGTACAGAAATTATACATATGGCGAGTTTATAGGTATGAGAGCAATCTCTTGCAGCCAACCAGAATACCAATTCAGCCTCGCTCGACGGCCGGGAATCGAACCCGGGTCGCCGCGGTGCGCCGCGTCCTCAAGGGCTGATCAACCCTGAGATCAAAGCTGAAAGGTGATCAACTCAACACATTACGACGACGACCTACTATAAAATACTGTTTGTTGTTAACATAGAACGTTGGTAATTTAAAATGTTAAATTAATGTTAAAATTTGTTGTTTACGTGAAAAATGTTTAGTAGAAGTCAGTTTTTTTTTAATTTACTTATAGGCAAGGTACATTTTAGAAAATAGAAGTGTGTTTTTGGCAAAAAAACTCAATTTCTGCTTTGCTTACATAAAATACCACATTTCTTTGCAAAAATAGTTTCTTTAAATTTAAGTTATTGTATTTTCTTGCCATATTTTTTGTTATCTTAATGAAATTAATACGAAAATTTTGTTGCAATCCAATTCGCGTTATTTTTGCGAATGCGAATATTCTTTACTTCACTGACATGTATATAAAATTGGACTAGTTTTGATCAGTGTATATATATATATGTGTATATATATATATATATATATATATATATATATATATTTATATAAAAGTTTTGATAGAAGTCTTAACAAATAATGCGGTTCGAAGTTCTTTCTCAGTATAGATATTGAAGAAATATTTTCTGTAGTTAAATTTATAATACCCTAAATTAATAAATCCTTAATTCTGCAATGATGTGTCATTAGCTACGTTAGAGTTTCTCTAAAATGGTCGTAGGACATACATGAATAATACCTAGATTTGGATATACGATGAGTGAAAAACGAGTTAAAAATATTTAAATAACGTCTATAATTAAATTTTATTAACATCGCCTTGAAGAACAGAAACTGGTTCAATTTTCGTATGTGTCCTTCTGTTTCATTTTTTGGTCCCTTCAATTTCACATCAAACCAACGATATTAGAGACTGGGCCAATTTTCACAATCGGAGAGGAATGCACGCTGCGTAACTACGAATTTACGAACGAGGCCTTGTAATCGTGCGCAATGAGACGTGAAATAGTCATAATCGTAAGCGTAGCATGCAACGTTTTGAAATTATCTCGTTCATGTCGCTTAAATTGAGAAACACTTGTACCAAATTCTATATAATTACACCCGCGTAGGAAGTATACGCGACGACTATGGAACACCTTACAAAGTTCTTCAAACATACATCTTAAGCTTCATACATATTTGCAGATAAACTTTTTACGATTTCATAGCCTCACACTAAACTTTTATAGTTTCATCATATCTGTCCATCTGTATATAATCACACTATTACTCTCGTTTTGAGATGATTTAAGTTAATATCGCAAAATTAAATGTGACTTAAAATTAAAACGAATGAATACTCTCACCTATAAAATTAAAAGGATACAGTTAAAGAAAAGTCTACCACTAGGATAATCACCAGGTGGTGTATCATTGGATAGATCTACCAAAACTTAACAATGTTTGTTCTAGAATAAATGCTTTCTTTCGGAGATATTTTCTTTCAAAGTCGTTAGGAAGGTACCCCCTCCTCCGTCCATCGCCATTGCCTTCTAATCTAGCATTAACACAAGAGTCAGCATTTCTTATACTGGCACAATTTTAAAACATATAATACCTATAAATTTAAGGCTACGGAACACTTTCGTGGACTGTTTGTTACACTCTTGACCGGTTTTTTTTTCTTTTTATACTTTTTTACTTTCATTACTTCTTATTTTGCATTTCTACCCGCCCTCCAGATGGGAAAAGTTTTTTTGTATTACACTTTTCCTGAGCTTTAAATTTTCCTCCCGGATGCGTCTTGAAAGGCGCCCTAAGATCTGATAAATAATAATGGTAATACAATTGCTAACATGTCAACATAAATACATTATTAACTTAGAATACTAAATTTAAAATATTTATTAAAAATAAATACTAACATCTAGGAGAGAAATAAAAACTATTATTGTTATGGTGGCTTTTAAAAGAAAAAACTGTTCAATGCCCATAAATTATAGCATGATTATTTCTGTTGTAGATATTGATCAGGCCTTTAATTAGTAAAATTGCAAAATTTCCTTAAAATTCTTCCAGCAGATTTTGTGTCATGAACGCACAGACAAGGTCTTCTTAACATTTTAGCGTATTTAATAATTTCTTCTTTCATATTTTCGTATGCACATTTTCAGGCTACCTAAACTTCTGCTCGCCAATCGTATAGTAATAGTCTTATTTCAACGACTTTCTGTTTGTTTTGGACATTCATTTTCATCACTTCTTTCTTATTTATAAATGAGACGATTAAAATATTCGAACACTGAATCTACAATCACATTACCTATAATATTAAAAGCTAAAGTGCTTTTACCACTCTCTGATATCCGGCACCTTGAGGCTCAATTTACAGAGTTACATTTTAGGTGTAAAAAATAAGACTCTATGTATGAAAAAATATATAACAATAAAATAGCAAGTATTCAGCATTGGCTTACTATTAATATAGCATTTGCTCTCTTTTCCATGACTAAAATGTTCTTATATAAACATGTAACCGTATGTTGAAGACAACTATTCTAGGTTCCATTAAACGTTGCTAAAAACTTTAATTTACAATTTTAATTCCAACTAAATAACCAAAAAAAAGACGAAACAATATACAGATTGAAATAGACCTATAAATAAGCTAATTCTTTAAATAAATTCACTTTCAATACAAATTCTTAACAACCTCGGTTCTGACCTTGCAGTTTACAATTTCGTATTGTACATTATAATAGAAACGAATATATTGACGCAATCTGAAATACTTTTTAGCAATAAACACTAGTTGTTTATTGCTAAAAAGTATTGTCGAAAGTACTGTCAAAAATAAATTGAAATGTAACCCCGAGGTCGCATACAGTATAATTCTAGAACTTGCAATTTTAGAACTGAAGTTCTAGAATTGCTTTTCATAATTAACCTATAAGGGTACCACGAATACTTTGCAATACTGGCACATATTTATTTTCACCTGTATCTCATTAACACATCTACACTAACGTCTCATTTATTCCCAGTAACTAATTTTTTAAATTAAGCCCCTTTTCATACAACGTAATATTCAAAATGTGAAGATAATATCCCTTAATACTTTGATTTAAAAACCCGTGTGCACCAACCGTTATAACGGGTTACCCAAAAACGTAGAAAGGAAAAGGAAGTGCAGCCCTAATACAACGTGATAATAACACCGTATAAGAACTTGGCAGACGTATATTATAATAAACCATGGGCGGATTATGTCAATGTATATATGATTTACGTACCGCAATATGGGTAAATATATATGTATATACATATATTAACAGAGAGCCATTTCGCTGTAGGTACTTAAAGTTTGTAATGTGCAAGAGAGTTTAATGCTAGCGTGTGGGCGTATCAAACTAGCAGATAGGAATGTCGCTGAGCGAATTGATGGTTGTGAAATTTATTGTGTTGTCACTTTGCGCGTACAGCCGGTGGCGTGAGTCTCTGGAGCGCAATGCGATGCGACGTTTCTGATTTTTCTGTACAAGGCCCACTTGATAAAGTATATGATTCATCTCTTTACGGTGCCTTCTCTACCTTGGACCAGTTACCAGTTTTATAAGTTAAGCTTGTTTTTAATTACCGTATAACGTGTAAGTGTTTATATTAATTATAATTTTATTTAATTGGAGGATCCAACACACTAACATAAAAAATATAACAATCTATAATATGTAGTAGCGTATATATATATATATATATATATATATATATATATATATATATATATATGTACATACTTTTTTCTTACTACGTTATTTTAAGATTTTTTTTTTCATACGTTATTTTAATGTTGCTGTAATGGTTGAAACGTGCGATTTCCTTCATGTAAAGTATTATTGCCTTTTACCATCACGGTCTGAAAATTTATTATATACTTCATGTCCGTCTGTTTCCTTTAAGACATACTATTGTAAATACAATATAAAAACAAACAAACAAAATGTTCGTCTGTAAAATTGAAGGGTGGGAAGGGGAACTGAACGGAGAATGTGGGAAAGTCAAAAAGAGTAGACTATTTTCAAATTAAATCAAAAAACCCATCATCCCTGACAATGTTCGAATTGAAATATATTCGGGCGCAAGGCACAGGTACCTAAAAAACAGGTGTAACAAACAATGCGCCAATTGTATATACAGATGATCATGTGCGTCAAACTGAATAGAAAGGATATTTCTAAAAATTTTCAACATTTTCTGAAAAATAACTGTCATTATTTTTCCAGAGACACGCTTGATTCGTATTACTTTATAGATACACAGGTTTATGCATAAAATCACCTATATGAATAATAAACACATTCTTTTTCTCACCCATATAGGCTCAAAGATAAAAGTGCTATGCAAAATTAATTCTATAAATACAATGGAATAGAATTAAAAAAATACTTTAGATTTTTTTAAATTTTGTTTATCCGGACTTTAGGTACTAATGTCAAAAACTTTAAAAAATGCATAGACTTCGAAAAAAATAAAATAAAAATTTTCTAATTCTTACGCAATTAAATCAAAGGTATTTGGACCATAGGTATTTTCACCATAGAAATCGATAATACCCTTAATTATGTATACAATCGAATACTTAATTATGCTGCAATCAAACTTAGTAACAAAGTAATGATTGCACTAAAAAGCAATTATTATTTCCTCCAAATTTTTTTTGTGTATTTTGCTATCGTAGTATCTACGGGCAATAAGCTGGCTATTATACTTATAGTATTTACCATAGAAGCTGCTAGAACCTGTATATGACACACAAACAATTTAAAAAATCCCCAAGAAAAAAAATCAAAAATAACCTTGCTTGCTACAATCTGAATACCGTGATACAATCTGATAAAACAATATTCGAATTTAGAATTAAGGAAATCTCTTTTCTATAAGGTAAATAAATACCAGATAGAATCCAGTCAAGTACTGTCATGTAAACCAAGTACGATAGTATGTAATAAGGAACCAACAAAGAGAACTGGATGCCCCAGAACATCACATAATAACGCAGCTCATAATGCCGTTGACAAAGTAATCACACACGACTATTGCGCAGGGCGGAATACCCTTTTACGACATCGCTACGGACGAACATGCGGACATAATTATTGCAACTGTTCAGATAATTGTCTTAGAAGTAATCATTACATAGTGAGAAACATTGTCTTTTTATGGCATCTTACCTACAATTCTCGATGTGGCTGCGTTGAATGCGATTTGGAATATGCTCTACATAAATTTCGTAGAGGAATCATATTCAATGGGCTTCCATGTCTCTTTTTTGCCTCTTTGCTTAGCGGTTTTGAAGAAATATTGCTCACTTTAAACTTGTGACATTAAATACATTGAATCACTGCTTTAGAGCGGAAGCAGCTTGGGAAAACTAGTTTTTCCGCTTATATTAAAAAAAATTCATATTACATATAGTTATTAAAATGAAAGATTTGCGTAAAATTAACTTTTGTAATCGGAAAACGTGATGTCCATACTTACCGTATGACTCACAATATGTACAGGAATACTGTTTTTCAGGGTTCCGTACCTTAAAAGGAAAAATGAACCCTTATAGGATCTGTCGGTCTGTCAAGACCGTTTTTCTCAGAAACGTGTGGAGGTATCAAGTTGAAATTAATATCTAATACTTAGATCTGCGGTTCCTTGGGGCTGTAAAAAAATCAAGCTTCTAAGTCGATGCAATCAAGGAGAACCCTAAAAATACGGCTATTTATGCCTCATATTTTAACACTCACAAATAATTCACAATTAAATGAAATTACGTGATGTAGTATTATTTCTACTTTCTTTAATGTCTTTACCACGATCTAGGTTTCGTTGTATTACAACATCTTCAGGTGGAATATTAGCAAAGATCTCTGGTAATATCCCACCTGAAGAAAGAATCTTTGCTAATATCCCACCTGAATATGTAATACAACGAAACCTAGGTCGTGGTAAAGAAATTAAAGAAAGTAGAAATAATACTACATCACGTAGTTTCATTTAATTTTGAATAATGAATTTCTACAAAATTAACGCCAAATAAATTCAATAGTCACAAATAAATCAAAACCTATCCTTTCCGTTGACATAGAATCATGAAATTTGGCAGAGATGGTGAAATCATTTTTACAAATCTATAAAAACCTAAGTACATATTTTCATAAGTAATAAACAAAAACATCTAAGTCGATGCAATCAAGAACCCTAAAAATACGGCCATTTATGCCTCATAATTTGACACTCACAAATAAATCAAAACCTATCCTTTCCGTAGACATAGAAATATGAAATTTGGCAGAGATAATGAAATTATTTTTACAAATCTATAAAAATCTAAGTACATATTTTCATAAGTAATAAAAAAAATATGAAAAATTGATTTACTAACGAAAAATAGTAAAGCTAAGAATTTTTTAACCAATAATGTCCGAACCTCTAACCGTTAAATTAAAAAAACACGTCATCTGAGATAAAATACTTTTATCTATATTTATTGAGTACTGTCTGTATGTGTCTGTACTGTACTAACTTGCACTTAGTAACATTTTTAAACATCTTAATTTTAAAAATATCTTAATTCAGTGGTCCCCAATCTCGTTGTTCAGTAATTTTTATTATCTGAAATATTCCCGCCAGTCTTTGAAGTATTTTCGCATAATCATAATAATACGCATAATTATTACGTAAAATTGAATATAGTACATCCAACTAAAAAAAATTGCAATAGCTATCAATATCACATTGCGGCTTAAGTATGGGGTTTTGCCACCGTACTGCTTGTAATATCCGTATCTCATAGCGATCGCTGTAACTAAAGGTGGTCCGCTAATATGCCCTACGTACACGAGACAGAGATCTTTGTACCGGGCCTGCGAGACTCTTGTGATTGGACGTTACGTGGAACTACCTTGAACATTTCTTTTTTAAAAAGATATGTCAGTATAACAATCAGTAATTATTCAATTCTTATAAATTATGGTCGGCTTCGTTAATATAATAATTATCTTGTAGGTAGTGATATATACCAATCCCAATCGTCAAGCGTAGTACATATATAATGATCCGAATGTCATATTTTATATTCATTCGGCTGGGGTTATTGGCAGCTTATTTCGTATTGGGATTATTATAGCGAAAACATTCTGACCCGTACAAAACCTGTTCGCTACAGAATAAAATACGCTAATTTATTCATTATAATTACATTATATGCAGCCACTAATTTTATCGATACATGTTAAATAAGATCCTTGCGAGACATATTTTAACAGATGTTGAACCATACAGTAAAAAATGAAGATATGAATATTATATGAAAAATTAAGATCGATCTCTTTACGAGGTTGAAATCTGAGTTAAACTGAATTATGAACATTCCATAATACAAAATAAACTTTAAGAACAATGGCTCATGGTACCTTAATGAAAAAAACATGATACAATTAAAAAAAACGTTTTCCAGAGCCAGTCTCATTTTTTTATGAAACATTACAATAAAATCTAACAAATTGACGAATAGTTTAATAAAGTATAATATTTTTATATGCAATCATGTTACTTACATTCTTAAATTGTTTTTTCCAAAACGTAATAATTAATTTTAAACCTTATAAAATTAATGCCATTCGTTTATATTTCTTTATAATTTCACATCCTTATATTAATAAGTTATTCACTATATTAACCACAAAGGAACCATCATCTCGACGGCGCACGGCGGACTTGCTGGAAACGTATCGATAATCATTTACATGAACACCGCTAGAGAGATAGCAATCTTAGAGAAGAGGTGAAATTAGCAGGGAGCGGAAAAGATAATCATCTGTTTCACTTTCGGCTGCTTTATTTATACAGGCGTCAATAAGAGAAAAACTTGCGCAATAATTATTTATATTTCATATAGCGAAGTTGGAAAAAGTATCACTTGTACTGTCTATCGTTAAAGTCGATTTCGCTTCTCCATTAGATATCGGTTCTTAATGTCATGGTATTAATAAAATAAATAAGTGACGTTCATAGTGTTCGATATGAAAGACAGAGCAGAAATTGAACTGAGTAAAATATTTATCAACAATCGCCGATTTCAGATTCCTGCTGCGAAAATGTTTAAAATATTGTTGTGCAATTTTTTCTCCAGTAGCTTATGTTGTAATTTCCCCAATATGTTTTTTCCCAGCTTAATTTTTAATGTTCCTCTATCAAATTACATAACGTTTACTTATATATTATATACTTTACTAACAACGCGTGATAGTCTTAAGCTCTTTGCGAACCCTGTTCAACTAATGCTCGGTCCGTATGAGACCGGCCAATAAACATTTGACAGTGACGCAACGGGCCACCACGTAATAAGCGCACCGTAAGTATCGTTGAGGCCGCGGCAAAATACGAGATCACGTAGTCGGTACAAGTACACGTACACGATCGCTACGTCACGTAATTATTGTAAACACTGCTTAGTCGTACTAATGGGCCTAAATTACATTCGGAATACTTTGCTGGTTGAGTGTAACTGTATTGAGTATGTCGTGTGTGGCCATGAAGAAGAAAAAGAGTACATATATATATTTTTTATTTTTTTTAATTGCTTTTACAATTCTCTAATTTTAAAGTTATTCACAAACAGATAGATTTTAAATTTTTGAAGAATTTAAAATTTAATATAATTTATAATCAAGGAAAAGAAATATATTTCGCAATAATCATGATAATTTTGGAACAATTACTTCACCAAAAACAGACCAAGTACCATATAGCTTTGATTCACATATTGAGGTTTTCGTACCTCGTCTGAAGCCTTTTTTATTTATTTGTGATGTGTTATTACTAATACTGAGCGTCAACATAACATCTTAGCGCAATAAATATTTAATAAACCTAATGTTATCTCTATAAGTTATTGTGGAAACTTAAACTTACTATGCCGTATAATCTAATAATCTTTTAGTAAAACTGAGATTTTCTTCTCCAAGCTGTATGACTTCAATGCTTATTGCAGCAACACTTTTGTGCTAAACCGGACAAAATGTACCTTGTGTTGGAACCCAGCGTTTCACATGTTCATCAATAGAGGAATTTTTAACATCAATTGAGTGAATTGTGCAATAAATATTTAATAAAACCTAATGTTATCTCTATTAGTGATTGTGGAAACTTAAACTTACTATGCCGTAAAATCTAATAATCTTTTAGTAAAATTAATATTTTCGTCTCCGGGCTGTATCACTTCAATCCTTATTGCAGCAACCCTCTTGTTCTAAACCGGACAAAATGTAGCTTGCCTTGGAACGTAGCGTTTCACATGTTCATCAATAAAAGAATTTTTTAACATCGATTGAGTGAATTTTACAATAAATATTTAATAAATCCAAATTAATTAAACAGCGGGTGGAGGCACATATGTACCATCGTAAATATCGCTAAATCTATAACATCTAAAACTATTGTTATTATTTTCCTACAACCTTTGCGTAGACTTCTGAAAACCCCTGTTATTCATAATTTCCTCCTCTTTTATTCATAATTTCCTCCCCTGTTATTCATAATTTTAGATCCAGTAGTTTCATACATGGAGGGAGGGAGTGGGGTGTGGAAGATATTTGTTGCGTATGTTTCAATATAACTCTTAACACGTTGAGATCCTTATAACTAACCCTTCCAATCGCAACCCCGATACGAATGCTTCGCCAAATTTCAAGTTTTTACGTGAAATAGTTATTGAGTACAATGACTTGGTAGACGGACTGACAGACATAAGTGATCTTTTACAGTTTACTTTTTTTTTAACGTACAGTACGATAAAAATTAATTATTCACTGTTTTAATTATTTTAATGAAAAGAATATTTATTTTAAAAATTGTTTTGGATAGTTACAAAGGCCGATTATGGATTATTTTATTAAAAAAGAACTCATTTACCAAAATTCCCGTACAAATTATATTTTTACAACGAATAATTACTCTTTTTTTAATGCAGCTAAACAATTAATAGACAAATATGAATGCAAGTAGATAAATATTGAACACCAAAACCAATGAAGTAAACCAACAAAAAAAACCCGCAACGTTTTTTATTGTCAGTATTGGACGTGTGTCAACAGTAAAATCATTTTTAAATTGATTTGTTTACTAAATTAAAGCACGTGCAGCCTTTATAAATTTCAAAATGTTGTTATTACTTTTATTTCAATAAAAAAAGGAAAAAACACTATCTTGGGCAATAAAGCATTCAAAAATTAAAATTAAAATTTTTAAATTGCTTACAACGATACACCTCGCAAAAAACAATCATTTCTATTATCCACTTGATTAAATTTATAGTTTTTTTTACAATTTTACTAATATTTTGTAAAAATTTGGCTGTTTCTGTAATATTTAAACCTTTGTGATTTCATGATATTTTTAAGATCTATATGGACGATTTTGTTGCACAGACATACACAAATGCATATACAATTGTACGATTTGAATATAGCTAATAATTAAAGCAAGCTATTTGTATTTCCGTTTATTTAAAGAGAGGTGGCGTCGGGGTAATGTTATGAAAATATCTCACTCCCTACTTTGGTAAGGCTAACTGAGCGTAAAATACTTTTATTTTAAGGATAAAACTTTAAAATAACTCGATACTGAATTAAATAAAAATATTACAAAATACAAACATTTATTATATTTTAAACCAGCGGTATCACTAATTGATCGTTGGAATAAGTATAAAGCTTATGTATGGACAGTTGGTTTAAGACTGAAACCTAACCTAACCTAACCAAAAACCGAGAAAATTTATATAAAAAAATATTTATATAATTTCACTGTATTCTAAATATAAAATAAATATACAGCAATATATAGTTATTTTCAAGTAATATTTTATATCCGATTTTCCTATTTGTGGGTATGCCCTCCCTCTGTGGACTGAACATCCCCAAGTATCAAGTAAAAATTAATTTTGAATAAATGCTCTGCCCTCACAAGCAACTGAAATCGGTCTGTTAACCACTAAAAAAAATCGTTTTTCTTTTTTTTCAGAATTTTACTATATTTTAAGTTAATAAAATATACTTTTATTCCAAATTTTACGTGGCAATATTATCTTTTACTAAAAAATATATATGCGCCACAAAAATGCATGAATAGAGGCAAACTGCAGACGTAAAGAACTCTATGTATCTACTCGTACAAACCTCTGAAAAAAATGTAAAGTTTAATCTTTGAGATGATAATTTTCTCTCTAATAATTTTTTTCTAAATTCTGAAACCTTGTTACTAATTCAATTAAGTCCAATCAGCTAAGTGAGTAATTACTTTTAACAGTCTACCTTCTGTCTTTAATCCATCCTACTAGTCATTTCTAATCCTCAAATCCAATCTACATATAAAAATAAATATATAAAATCCATTAAAACAAGACCATTATTAATTCTTACAATGATGTTGTTTTACACCGCATAATTACTTCTTATTATATGTCTTAACTTTTTGTTAAGATCATCTTTTAATTATAAAAGAATATAAAAATGTTATGCAAAGCAGAAATAACATAAATTTATCCATTAATAATCCAAAAATATATCATAAATGAGGAGGATCGTTTTATTACACTCGTAGTCATTCCTAATCCTTAAATCCAATCTATGTTTAAAAATAAATATGTAAAAACCATCAAATTAAAACCATTATTAATTCTTAAAATCATGCTGTTTTACTTTTATTCATTTATAATTAAAAGATGATCTTAACAAAAAATTAAGACGTATAATAAGAATTAATTATGCGGTAATTAATTCTTATTATACGTCTTAATTTTTTGTTAAGATCATCTTTTAATTATAAATGAATATAAAAATGTTATGCAAAGCAGAAATAACATAAATCTATCGATTAATAATCTATAAATACGCCACAAACGAGGATGAACGTTTAATTACATGCGACCTTGAAAACGTTTCAATCTCATCGAACACAGCAACAATCTTAAAAAGTAAATCTGTCACCAAAACGCGACAAATTCAAATTAGACCCCAATTAAAGCGCGCGTCTCCGATTACATCGTAAATCAGGCGCTTCGGAGTCGATATTTTCCACTTCGTGACAAATAAATCAACTCTGAGCTCTCGGAGACCGACTTCGACGTGGCGACATACAGAGCTGACGTGACGTTACGAAAGCGCGTGATGCTCCGCGCGACATCCTAGATACCGTCCAAACAAAGCTATCGCGAGAGTGTTAATCAAACACTGCACGTACTAAATACATCAGAGGCGGATAGACAGTTTCTACCAATATTTGAATAGGGTATGGTAATTTAATTCCTATCGTGTGCGTTTTTGGCGGGTGACCCATTACGTAAGGCGGCTTTAAAAGTAAACGTCAATACGCTTATAATGGTGTCTTATGTAATTGCACGTCACGCTTTCGTATCGTGTGTCGTGTCGGCGGATCAAGATTTGCAACCTGTGCCGTTGGATAAATTCGCATTTAAATGATTGGTTTACCATGTATCGGATTAGATGAGTATATGTTATAAAATAATTTGCGTTCGATTAAGAAATTTACATTATTATAACTATAATTTATGATCAAACCAATTCTGCTCTAAAATTACTTAATAAAGTTATTCCGTAACTTAAAAAAGGAACTTTGCTATGGAATTATGATATTCGTTCAGAATAACCATTGTAATATTTTATAAAATAACCAGTGCATGAAGTGAAAACATTTGTATACTTAGTATCTAACTTTCGATAAATTTTATATTCGAAGCAAAAGTTCTTTCCGTTCGAAATTAGAAATAATATATTTTCGTAAAGCAGCGACACGTCACGCAATGTCAACGCCATCTCTCGTCAACTAAAGGAAAATATAAATAATTTTCTTTAATTATAAGCTATATTCAAATCGCAGGATTATCTCTGCATTTGCGTACAATTTTGCAGCAAAATCGCCATATAGATGACGTGATGAAGTCAAAGAACATCACCAGAGTTCAGTTTTAAAAAGATAATGACTTTAGATTCAAGAAGTTTCACAAGAACACCCTTATAGAGCATATAAAGTTTTTTTGATGTGAAACATCTATAGGCGCAGGTATAAACTGGATTGTTGGCGTGACGACGCTTGCCGTGGCGACGGGTCGCCACGCTATACTAAGATATATATATATAGTCTATATGTAGTAGAGTGTACGGTTTGGTGACGTGTCGCCATGCGTAACCGACTACGCACCCCCTCCTCACTCAGTTCGACGATGTTGTTTACTACGGTACACATAACCTGTGCTTTATTATTTTTGTATTAATTGTAAATAAATGTTTTTATTAAATAAAGTCACCATTTTCTGTAAGAAATTCATAATACTTTATTTTTTCATTATGCTATATTTAGTTCCTGTAATAATCTTGTCTTTTATGCATATTACTTGTACGAACACGATGTTTCACATCTGCCAGGCGTCCCGTGACGGCTCACTGTTTTTTTATTTATTTCTCTGAAATAATAAAATAAACTCATATCTGCTATTTTAAATTCTTCTGAAACTAGAATAGAAGTAAAATTTAAAAAAGTTACAGATAACTTTTAAAACTGATGAGTTTGGTTTTACTGCTGATGATAAATCACATATATATTGTATGCCAACACTTTTTTAATATGTTAAGTAAGGTCTTACGAAAATTTAAGTTACACATTTTTTTATTGCCATATTATATAAATCTATTGTCTTTTACTTGCTCTGAACAATTAAATAGTCAAGTATACGAGTTTCAGTCTTACGCCCTTATTTTTGTCTTCGTCTTCTCATCTACGTTCTCCTGCTATAAACTCGCTTTTACTTCAATCGTTCCATAAAAATTGACCATACGATTATATATTTTCATTAAAATCGGATACTGAATTTCATGTAGTATTAAATACTAATTAAAGTATGTAAAGAAAATATTTAATATGGTATATAAAGAAATATATAATATAAGAAAAATTAAAGTATATAAAGACAATATTAATATAGTATTAAATACTAATTAAAGTATATAATATAAAGAAAATATTTCCGACGCAAAGTGAATATCATACATCTAAGGCTTAATCTATACATATAATAAAATTGTAACAGAGTGAATTGTGTATGGAAAATGTTTTAAAAAGAATGATTAATTTCACGTATAGAATGAAAGTAGAAGCCGTATTAATTTTTTCTTCAATGACGCGAAATCCACTATACGAATTTTGTTGAAATTTGTTATAGTAATAGTTCATAATTTGAAGCGATATATAGGAAATATTACTGCCAACGCCATCTGTTAACATTTTAGTCATGTTTATGTTTATATATTACGATATGATACCGCCAAATTCATTTATTAGCGTTTTAGTAAACTATATGCTCATAGAGTTCTGGGAGGAAAAAAAATTAAAAATACAATAAATTTCCTAATAATGTACACCAAATTCCACGCTAACGAAGTCGCTTTGACACAGCTAGTACGTTTATAAAATTATATACATACAATTCGAATATCATAATTCTTATAGCGTAAGCTTCAATTAAAATGAGCTATCTTAACAAATCAACTCAACGTGACATCCAATTCCATATTATTTAAATCAATCACATAGGTAATATCCATTTCAGTATTCATAATCAAATGAAATTACGTGAAATCAAATGAAAATACGTACGCATTATTTCTACTTTCTTTAAGTTCTTTACCACGACCTAGGTTTCGTTGTATTGCAACATCTTCAGGTGAAGATGTTGTAATACAACTAAACCTAGGTCGTGGTAAAGAAATTAAAGAAAGTAGAAATAACACTACATCACGTAGTTTAATTTAATTGTGAATAATTAATTTCTACATAATTATCGCCAAATATATTCAATATCCATTTCAGTATTATTTAAATCACTCACACAGTATAAATTATTTATCCGCAATAAAAATGTAAGTACAGTTGATTGAATGAGATAAATTGGTTAAATTTTCCTCCTAAACATGTACAGCCAAAACTAACGCATAACTTAGCATAAAGGTTATTTTAATACGATCGAGTTAGGTGAATCCCCCATAAATTTATACAAGTCATTGACTTTCGATAATAAAAAAGGAGTAACAAAGTAGTGACTAATGATTTTATTAAACTCTTCGTCATTACTCATTAAATACCTCTCCTTTCCTTGTTAGATATGCGTTCCCTATAACTGGTATTTTAAAAATAATATAACCTTAGTATCGCAAGCCTTCAACCAGATTACGGTTACTATAATTAAGTTTGTACTGATTCAAAGAGGGCATTTGACGAAAATTATGTAATTTCAATATCGTATTGCAGTGTTAACGAAGAAGCTAGCCATCCTTCACACTGTATCTACAAATTACAGTTTTACTGAATCATAGTGGATATTTGATTTAAATTATATAAATCCAGTGTCACATTGCAGTATTAACGGAAAACTAACCATCCTTCACACTGTATTCAGAAATTACAGCGTTACTGAATCATAGAAGATATTTAATGTAAATTATGCAAATACAGTGTCTTATTGCAGTGTTAACGGAAAGCTAACCATCCTTTACACTGTACTAAAAATTACAGAGCTACTGAATAGTAGATAATATTTGACGTAAATTATATAAATACAGTGTCGTATTGCAATCTTAGCAGAAAAGCTAGCCATCCTTCGCATTGTATGCAAGCAAATAGACATCTTCTTGAGAGATGTCAGGCGTGCACATGAACTTTAGTAGACTTAAATATGAAGATAAGAGCATGCCATAATTCTTGATTTTTTGAAGTTACATTAAACTAACTTCAGTAACAAAAAGTATTCAATATCTAATAGTTTCAAAGTTTCTGACCTATAATACATCCTATTACTACAATTATCAAAAAAACTGACAATAATTTCTAACAATCTCTCTGACGGTATGAGAAATGTAAAGGTTTTACTTTCTGACTAATTAGAAAATACAATTATTAGATAAGAAATGAGTAAAAACATTTTTTCTTATTCTAAACGTCATGAAATGAATGTCAAATTAGTCATTAAAAATATGAAATAAATGTAACGCGTGGAAATCTGATTATGAATATATAATTGAAAGATAATGATCGTAAAACTTACCTAGTATAAATTGATTTTAATCTATAATGCATTTCATAATTTATTCATGAGTTTCCTTAGATGGATAGTGTAGAGGTGTGGACTATAGGAGGGTATATTTATATTAACTAACTAGCTTGTCGACATTAATGCCATTTAGCCCACACTGAATTTTACCAAGAATTAAAGTTGCGAAGTTGATTAAATTAACGCTTACAAAAACTTAAACCAAATATTTTGCGGACAGACGTTTTAAAATAAGCTGCATTCATCATAAAATCATATATAGTATATAATCGAGGTTTAAAATAAGCTGCATTCCAAAAACATCATAAAATCATATATAGTATATAATCGAGGTTTACAATAAGCTGCATTCCAAAAACATCATAAAATCATTTATAGTATATAGTCGAGGTTTAAAAAATTATATCGACAATCAGCAAAATTTTGCAAACAAAATTTGATAACTAAAAAGGGATTTGATAACTGAAAATACTATTCGAAATCTAAATTTAAATTGCACACAATGAAGGCGTGAAACAAATTTCGCTCGCACTGTAGATGGAGGGGACCTCCATAACAATTTATTCGTCAAGATCGAAATCTGTAAAAACTGTGAGACTAACAGATAGACGGGCATAACGAAATAAGGATTTCTTGTTTTATTATATAGCCCTGTAAATGAAGGAAAAGAGGGCTGAAAGGGATTATGGAGAGAAGAGATAAATTGTTGTATGGTTTAATAATCACGAGTACATATGTTTATGTATATTTGATTGCGATTATCTCGCTAATGATTAGATTTGTTGTAACAAAATATTGCATTTTAGAAGACTTTCTCGTGGTATTAACAAAACCATGTAATGCATATAAAATGACGGTGTTATAAAATTTAACTAAAATTATAATTTAAGCCTCCATTAACTTAAAATGTCATTTTCATTAAATATTTCACATGGTTTGCTTTCTTTTACACATATAAATAATTTTTTAAAATTGGGACAAAAACAGAGGCGATATTTTTATTTTTACACACAAAAATGTATTTTAAATAAAATATGGACTCACACGTGAATGGTAATAATAAATTATTAAGCAACTTCTCTCCAAAACTAGCTTCAAAAAGAAGCTATATTTCTTTTTAATACTTTTGACATACCAATAATCTTTGGTCAGAAGACAGTATCTGTTAGTCTCTAGTAATCAATCAACGAACGGTTCTAGTATAAGCGTATTAATTAACAACTGGTTCTGCAGTCCGTTGCAGACTTGGATGCGTCAGGTGGCAAGGTCGTTATTTATCATTTTCGATTGTGGCTTTCTTCTCCGTCTCGTCTGACCACTTTCACGAATGATGTGGCGTTTTACTTTAACCTCGCTGCATTTCTATCATAACAACGTTGCATTATATTCATAAATGTATCCGGATAAATGCGTCGGAATAGATTATATAATTTATTCTTTATTTGTTTGTAAAAAATGCAATTTGAATAATTTTAAAACAGTGTATATAGTAAAATTCCATTTATTATTTTAGTATAAATATTTTGAACTAAGACAAATATTCAGGTATATCGCATTTGGGACCTGTGCGTAATTGTGTGTGTGTACATATATATATATATATATATATATATATATATATATATAGATATGTATGTATATATATATATATATAAAGAATACATCACGATTCATCCAAACACTTGACGATCGTGCTTTTGAAGTCATGAACTGAACACAAAAACAGGAAAAAAGAAGACTAGAAAAAAATCATTACATTAATTAAGTGCGTTTTAAAATAACCAAATAATAAAAAAATTGAATAAAACATCGAAGTTAAGAAAAAATTGTTTTTTTCTTTGAAAAAACACCGAATATAGAAGTTAGATTCATGCACCTGGGTATTTCGATTCCACTTGTTTTTGTCTAATTGTTTATACGAGTATGTAGACGCAAGATATTATACGTTACGTAACCTTTAACAATATAAGAAAAGAAAAACCAAAAACAAAAAAGAACTATATTTTTACAATCGCCACTGGTTTATATGCATTTTTAAAGATGGATAAAGATTACATCGATAAAGACGTTATAAAATAAATGTTGGAGTTTTCAAATGACATAAAATGTTGATATAGTTGCCAATAAATAGAAATATTTTTATATTAAAGGGATCTTTATGCGACAAGCAAATAAACGAACCATAAATATAAATCTCATAAATACTGAATATTTTTCTTTTCTTGTTACAAAGAATTTTTTATAAATTTGTTGTCTCGAAGTCTTTCTTGCGCATATTTCATATCTGCTTCTCTGCTCTAAACCATTATCAATACATCCGAAGTTTTAATAATACGGGTTTCAATAAATCATTACTTCTTGAGTAAACCCTTATTTTACTAAATACTGGTAAAACTAGACCAGCGAATTTGCTCGCGTGGTTCTAGATACAAACTTATAGAAAGAAATTAAAACATACAGCGCCATCAGGAATTATTAGGGTAATTTAAGTCTTTATTTTTCATTACATTATAATACAAATGACTAAACACAAAAATATTTCCCTCTAACATAAGGCTTAAAGAGAATAATTCTGATGATTCTTTATATTGCTTATGTAGCGTTTCAATCCTTAGGGTACATTAAGTCTATATTTTCATTATTTTACAATACAGATGTCTAAACACAAAAATATTTCCCTCTAACATAAGGCTTAAAGAGTGTAATTCTGTTGGTTCTTTATATTGCTTATGTAGTGTTTCAATCCTTAGGGTAAATTAAATCTATATTTTCATTATTTTATAATACAAATGACTATAAAAACAAAAATATTTTCCTCCAACTTAAGGCTTAAAGGGATTAATTCTGTTGATTATTTATATAGCGTATGTAGTGTTTCAAAAAATCACGTCAATACAGTGCTCTGTTGACGACATTGAGATGTTGCTTCATTACTCCGTTTGTGTACTTTTTTAGTATCAAATAAAATTTTCCCCAAACAAATAAAAATTATCAAGAAATTAAGTAACTACGTCATATCTCGATTCATAAGCTATTATACAAATAATCACATTGATTTGTTGTTCTGTTGCTACGTGAAAGAAAAAAACAAACAAACATACTTTTGCATTAATGATACCAGTTAGCACAAACTTTGACTGGCGCCATGTTTATGTGAAAAAGGAAAAAATATGGTGTTATGTGAAAATAAGGTTTTTATGAACATATCATATCTTACCGTTGGATATGGATAAGTAAAGTAGTTTGAGACAAATCGAAGAAATAGCATAAAAAGAGGAAGTCCTGAAGTAGTATTTTCAAGATGATAAGACGATATTACCCATTCACTATGTCAATATATATACGCACTTATGTTAACGCTTTCATCCCCAAAGAGGTGATTTTCTGGTAAGCAACAAAATGAATTTTATTCCGCGGTATTGAAAATGTCACGTATTCATCTCCAAATTTCACGGAAATAGTTGTATTTAGTATTGAATAGCCAAAGTTAAGAAGTCTGCCTTTGGTCTTTGTACTGGAAGATATTCGTATTATTATAACATCGAAGTCTATCATGACAAGACAATGCCGTAAGTATAGAAGGTAAATGGTTAGTAAAAGGTTAAAATGTCCATCGTGAAAAATATTACAACCATACCAAATGGTATTACACATACATTTGTAAGAAATATGATACGAAAAGATATGAATAATATTTATCATGTAGCAATCCCTCTAATAGTGTTAATAATGACGCCAATAAACATAAAACGCAAATCATTTTGCGTTCTTAAAACATCATCGATCTTAACACATATGTATATTTGAATATCACACAAAGAAATTTTTCTAGAAATATCTGATTATAATGTTTGACGCAAATAGTATTTTTTTTCCATTTATAGCAATGATTGGTTCAAATTTATTTTCTACACATCAAATAATTCATAAAAATTTAAAATTGTGGCACATAGTAAATTGATAATTTAGTTTTATCATAAGGCTTAAATTTTTTGTCATTTCGCCAAATTTAATAGTAGATTTTCGTAGTCAAAACGGAATTTCTAGAGAAAAACACACAAATTTTCATACTAAATAAAATTAAACAAAAAACTAATATCGGCTCTGACGTTTTTCGCCAGACTTCAGATGAATTAAAATTTAAAATCTCAGAGCTTACTCAAAAATTAAGTGCTGCATTCACCACAGTGACATTGGGCGGGGTGGACGCCGCAAAGGGCGTTTATTTTGTTTATTTCCATAGCAACATGACTTAATGGTTGCTTTTTTGGGGTACTGGGGTAAATTCAAATAGAATATTTATTCTTCTGAATTTAGCGGATATAAAATTCAGACTCGCGTAAGAAGAGACATCTCGAAGCACGAAGATCATGGCTATACCTGATTCCTTCATTGAATTTTCATAGAATTCCGATGTTAATGAATATATTACTAGGTACAAGCATAAGACATTGAGCCATTTTAAGTTGAGTGACAATTTTAAGTTCTTATATTTCGTCTTACACAATATATTTAAATATTAATGATAGATCGTTGTACGAATACCAGAGTATTTATTTTCGCTTTATTAATTCATTCAGTCCAACTATATTAATTTTGAACAGACTCTCAAGATAAATTTAATTAATATTCAGTAATTAATGATTCAGACAAACTGTCCACTCTCGTATTTGATTAGCGTGTTACATAATCTATTACATGATCAATGGTTCAGCTCGTAAATCTATACAAGACACGCTTGCGGTATCATATTTTAAATTATTTTTATTATAATGTTTTGTAAATGAAATCGGTTGACTTTCAAATATATTCACACAAAGATAGTTGTCACGAATTCAATAGCGCTTAATAGAAATCATATATAATTAACCATTTATAAACTCTGCTTGTTCCTGGGTATAAGATATGTTAATTTAATTTTAGAAAACCATAAAAATATACATTCGAATACGATCATGTTTCAAAGCAGACATTGCATTGATCTTCTTATATAACTACTATAAATGACGTAGTAAGTTACTTTATTTCAGAGGCCGGTTCAATGTCTTGCGCTGTCTTAACCTTGCGAATCGTTCTCAAAGATATAGTACTGTTACCTATAGCTGTTAGATATAGTTCTCAAATATAAAGTTATTACCCAAAAATAGGTAATTTTATTAATTTTTGAATAAAGAATATAACATAAACCTCTATACTATTCAATTTTAAATATGCGTACAAGTTAGGATTTTTTTATCGCTACAACGATTTCGCGAAGCGGTTTTATCGGCAACGGAATATAAAAACGAAACCATAAAAGAGACATGAAAATAAATAAAGTAATCGACGTTCTTTTAAAATTAACCGACTAAAAAAATATTAAAAAATAGTTGTTTTGAGTCTGATACGAGCTACAGATAATTTAATTACAAAACTATCTGCGTTATTGAAATAGCTGCATTCGTTCTGCAGATACCTTGGCAAACTAGTTTTAAAACACCGATTGGAGAGGAAAAAAACGAATTTAAAATGTTTATATGGTTTTCGTTATTACATTTAATCAGCAATGCCTAGGCCATAACACACACTCTCGTGTTCCTTTTGACTATTTTAGCAATTATTTATATTTAATAAAATTGGATTGAAAAATGTAAAGTTTATTGTTCTTTTCTTAAAAATTCTTAAAAATTAGACATTTTTACGGTTCGGTAGCCAAACTAGAAACCGTTATAGTATAGGAACCCTTATATAACCATATCTGTCTATCTATATGTCACAACCGTTTTACTCGCAATCTATTAGCATTGTAAAACTGAAAGTTTGGCATGTTTATACATATTTACAATTCCTACAAACTTATGAAAGAAATGTAAGTTTGAAATGGGTTTATTTTGTTCGTTTACCTCTTTATGCAGGGTATTGTTAAATATGTTTTAAAAAAATATTAGAGGAATGTTATGAACACTTTTTTTTAAACAGTGATCCTTTTACGAAATATTTTTGTTAGAGTAATGTGTCCCTACCCTCTGCCAACTAATAGTAGCAAACGTAGCCCACAATAGTAGCATATAAATTGAGGTTAAAAAGAAAATTGACATAGCCAAGTAGGCTTTACTAATTTACGACTAATACGACAACAACTTTTAACATGTAATTAAGTCTGTAAAAAGTTCATAGAAACTCCATAGAAATTATTTTAACGAACTGAAAAAAACTCCGTATTCTAGAATTTATATTTATATTTTTAACTAAAGAGGACAATGCACATATATATGCAAGAAATAAAGAAAATAATTTGTTCAGACACAATCGACAGCATTTTAGATTTTTGTCTTTGACTCGAGTTTAGGGATATAATTTATAGTTCAAGTGTAAATCTCGATATTCTGCCCATTTAGCTATCCAAAATTACTGTTACTATTTTTAAAAAAATTCAATAAAAGACAACATTTAATCAAAATGAAGAATTTTCGTCATTCTACGGAAGTACGGTTTTAAAACTGCATGTTTTCATAACATCTAATATCCATAAATCGAAGCTATAGAATCCTTGCGCAATTTCTTTTATATAGACTAAACCCTTTTTTAAAAATATACTTCGAAGAAAATAGAGAAATAAAACATAAAAACCAAATAGTAATTCTTTGAAACATTCAACATTCAACAATACTCCATTATATCAACAGCATCTGTAGGCTGAAAGAAATATTCTTGTATACACTTATAATTGTTACGTTTGGCTACAAAACTGGCCAAATAAAGTTTCGAAACATAAATCGAATTGTGACCATGTTTCAAATTAGAGATCGTATATCTCAGTATTTAGACATATCTACGTGGTTAACTTAAGTGGTTAAGTTTGTTTCAGTGGCAATTTCAGAGCCTTGCTTTCTCTTGACCTTAAGTTTTGTTTTGAAAGTTCTGATATCATTGTATTACATTGAAAGCAAATGAAAACTGAAAAATTGTATCGTTCATTATTTCAAAATAATAACAAAATTATGAATCGCTAACTCTGCAATTATACTAAACATATCAAAAGTATGCAAAAGTTTTATTTATATTTGGCCAGATTCTACTTGCTGACGCTACTAATAAAGTAAATTATAGCAGCGATTGGAGTCAGTATTCAAAATTATATTCTTTATTTTTTTATCACACACGTTTATCGATATTACAAGTAATATATTTGTAAGATGAAGAATGAATTTCTTAATATATTTAAAATTTATAAATTATATCAAAATACAAAATTACATTACAAATATGATTGATAAGGATATTTCTACAAATTTAGTTTCATTCGTCATAAAAAAATCACACTCTGGTTCGACTGCGATCAGCTGGTCGAGCAATTGAATATCGCGAGAAACTAGAGAGATCCGGTGTAGCTCGGTTCTAGACAGTGTATAAAAAAATTATATTTCAGAATCGCAATGTCTGCTCTTAGTTGCAAAGAATAGAAAGTTAATATACCCAGGAGAAAATCGGTAAGAAATAGAAAAGGAAAGTAACCATACTGCCTCGCGTACAGATGTCATATGAACGTTATTTAAATACGTTCAATCATCAAGATGTACTTGGCTTCTTGTGGGCTTCCCAATGAACGGATTCGGATTCTAATCGGCTTTATACTAATGAAGTATACAGCAAGCGAATTGATGGCATGCATTGGAAATAATTTCATTTATGCAACACGAATCCAAGTTTTTGAGACAATTGTTTCGCTATGCCACGCCGTATTATCCATATAATCATAAATATTGGTACGTGGTTCTTATGAATGTTGCTTGTTTGTATGATTTTGTATCAAAATTAGAAAACGAAACCACTTAATGTCTGCTATCGGAAGGTTTCTGTTTTTTACAATTTAACTATACTCATAAATCATAATATTATAAACGTTTTAATTTAAAAACCCTTTGTATATGACATTTTATAAAAAAATGCAATTGAATTCTGTATATTAAAATTATGAAACAAGTTTTGTTTTCTTTTTTAAAGTAAGATATTTTTTTTAATTTAATACAAAAACTTTTCCATTAATAAAGGGAACAATATGGACATAATGCTTGTTAATTTTCCAATATTTTCTTTAATAAAAACTGTAAGTTCACCAAACAAGTTATAACGATACCTACTTTAATAATAAAAGTTATAGAAATAGCTAAAAATCGACGAAAATGATTTGTTATATTTCTAAAACTGAATGCATTTAAGGGTTGAATACCTATGTATATGTCGATCTTGTAGATGAAATATTTTATCTCACGGACCCCATCAAGTAGATGTCTTTTTAAATGTAATCGAAAATGTTTAGTTTTAAATAGCATCACCTCCGAATGATGCGAGGCTCCAAAATATTTTGCAGTGGGGTTAACTCTTAAACAGTATTTTAAAGACCCGAGAAATCGGAACAACAACATTTAATAAGTACCTCAAATTTTAACAATAATTTATTAAAGATACCGGCAATCAAGTCCTTTGCCTTATGCCTGTGAAAAATATAGATACTAGGTGATATATTCACTGGTGAAAAATAATATTAACATCTGTAATCATTTAATAGAAATTCTACGCGCCCTTATATATTCAACTGCATTTGTACCCATACTTCATTCCATTCAAAAAGAGAATGTTTGTAAACAAAGCGAAATGGCAGTCCATGTGTTTTAAACCTTATTTTTGTAATCACATTAGCAATATAATATGGATTTATTTGGTATTTGTAATAAAACATATAATTTAGCAATGTGCACATTTACGTTGCATAAATAATATTTAATTTATTTTATTGAAAATTATTGCCATACACATTTATGTTGTATAATATAATGACAAATTGGATATTATATATTAATAACGCCGACCATTGACATTCAAGTTTTTTAAAATGTTATTTTTCTTAATAAAAATATCTATAATCATCGAAAATATACAGACAGATAAGTGCAAAAGTTATACTAACTATATAAAACTGTTATAAAAAAAAACTGTCTTGTACTATGTACAAAATAATAATAACATTATTTAAAAATAAAAATCACAATTTGTTCCCCTATCCTTACGCCAAATATAGAATATACGCAAATTTGTTATATAGCATCAACGTTCGGTCTCGTTTACTTCTTCTATTTTGCTTGAGCGTCACGCTAGAAAGACAGTTGAAACTGCTTTTTTGCACGTATTTCACTTCAACACATTATAAAATAAATGATGTGTAATGAATAAATAGCATATATTGATGTAGACTTTGTAGTTGTCGGAATATCAAAAATTTTTCCCAAATGTTTTATATCTCTGAGTTTTGTGTGGTTGACGGCTAGGGTTGTCCATTCTTCTCCTCTAAATTTTACAGTTCGTATTAGTAAAAGTTAAAATATTAATATTTATAAAATTATTCAACATGACGGTTTATAAAGTTAATGTAATGTTTTAGTACATGGTATAAAAATATAATAAGTCAAATACGATGAGTTTTGTGAATAGTTGTCCTCTGATTAAATGTGCCAACCATATTTTAACTGTCAAATTGGTTTGTTTGTAAGCATACTCCTTTGGAATGGAACGGAATATAATGTATATGGAAATCTCGTATTAAGAATTAATACTAAACTCATTAATAATAGTTTTATATTTTGTTTTTTCAAACACGATTTGGATTTTGGTGCCTCATTTATCAAAATATATTACATTATCACGACATTATTTTTTTTAATTTACCTACATACATAAACAGATATTCGTATTCTCTTTCACGTAAATACATACACAGACATAATATCATATCTGATGTTACCCAATTGAATAAAAATAACAACCGCCTAGAGGTCCGGTCATTTTACGCTGACTCACTCATAAAGGGCCGTTTAAGCGAGGACTCTAAGGTAATTACAACAGTGACACGTAAAAAACTTACGAAAAAGTCTTCACTTAAATTTAACACCTCGTAGTTATCACGGATCAACAATTTATATAATGTCACAAGAAGGTCTTTTCTTACTCAATTAGCACGATAAAAAGATGGCATCAAGGTTTAATGTTAAAACTAGAAAAATCAAATTTGGCCAAGAGCGAATCTGATTCACGCATCGAGCGTCTGTACATCGTTTGAAATGTAATTTCTTTATTTATCATCAGTCAGAGGAAGACTATTCATAAAGGTCATTGTACTTCACCCATGATATTCTTGAACCATGTACTACAATCACCGTGCCAACTTAATAAACTGGCATGATGAATAATGTTATAAATATAAATATTACACAGATATTACGATATTATTAATACGAACTGGAAAAAAATGCACAACTCTAGGCGTCAATTACACAAAACTCAGAGGTATCAAACATTTTGGAAAATATTCGTTATTCCTTTGCTAATATGAACTCTAATCAATATGAATATATATTATGAACCTGCAATAAATATTTAATAATATAATAGGTAGGGCAGATATATATATATATATATATATATATATATATATATATATATATCATAGGGTATCTTTAAAAAAAACCATGGCATCCGGAATCATCAGCATAATTTTCATACAACCTTTACGTGATCTTCTAAAAACTGTTTTCTCATAATTTTTGTTTCAAAAGGGGTAGAGGGAACTGTTCTTTTTGTAAATGTTTTCAAAATTCTCAAAAGCAAAATATTCAAAGGCATATATGCCACCTAAAATTATGAAATATTCTTGAAACCCTTGTAATTAGCACTTTCAAACGATACCCCACACTATTTATGAAATTTATATTTTTTTTGCTTGTATTTAATTTGTGCCAAATTCCATGTAAATATGTTTAAGTGTTAGCTATTACTATGCCGAATTTCAAGTTTCCATGTGAAATTATTTTTGAAAGAAAGGTGTATGAATATGCGGGCAGATAGACACAGTAATAATAAGATAAGAGTTCCGTTTTTTTAGAGATACGTAACCATAAAAATTATTTTAAAATCAGCGTTTATACTTGTCACAAATATACAATATAGAAAAGAGTATTTTCATTTTTCAGATGAGTTGGTTTGCAAGAAACTTTTATGCCTTGTCTATAGCTTTTCATAAAGACACATTTGTATAAAGATATGAATTATTGGAATGTAATTTTGTATCACTGTGTTTTTATATGGTTAAAACAATTACATAACCAAGTACATAACCAAAAATTAATCACCCAAAATTGTACGTTTATCAAAGCATAAAATTATAATGTGTGCAATGCAATAAACATACACCTATAATTTACTCTTGAAAAATTCTGGTCGCTCATACAAAATTACCTTACAAAAAATCAACGCAAGACATTTTAAACCAGCCACCGTACACTGTCTTATCTATAGCTTAAGTTCATTACAATATGACAATTTTTATTGCTGATGACGTCAGGAGCAAGTAAAGAATTAAAACGTCTAAAAATCTACTGTGGTTATAACATTATATTTCCAAGCTTGGTCTACCTCCGTGCCCATTAAGATCTGGCGCATTCAAGCACAATAGCTAAACGATTAGAAAAATAGTGACGCGAAACGATCTTACAAGCTTATATGAAATAACCAATACTAACAAACTAATTAATAAATGAGAACGTTCGGATGAATGAAAGTAAGGATAGATGGATATTTATTACTTATAACTCAGTAATTTCTAAACGCATTGCCACATAATGTGCACAAGGATAGATTATTGCCTGGATTTATATATAGACTACTTTTTGTTCTGAAATCTGAAGTAGTTCCTGGGGGATAGCAGCTATATTTTAAGATGTTCATTAAGTTGCTACTTGACCATGGAGTATCGTCTGTGCAAAAAATTCTGTAAGTTTGATTTCAGCATGTATCAATTCGTAACGTGTATTCTGAATTTTCAAATAAAAGCTGGGCTTTCGTGGTTTGGCATAAATTTTCTCCCTTTTATAAATGTTAAAAGTAATCGAACATGCCTAATGTTTTTTTTAAATGGCCTCTTCACCGCAGAATATGAGTCTTACTTGAAATATATTGCAGTTTTCCCTCCCTGCCCCTCCCTAATTTTAAACCAATATTTCAAACACCTGAAAAAATCTGGATGACCGCATTTATTAAGTACTTCAATGCAAAATTATTTCAATTAAACCGTTGGCGTTTCTTAGTAACGACGTTACTATTAAACATGAAAGGATTTAAAAAGTAACAGATAAATTATAACGTCGATTGACACATAGGTTCCATTACTGTAGCTAAGATGTAACCATTAACAATAATACGTCCGAAAGGGAACACCGACACACGTTGAGTTAACTAGATTTATGACACCTCATCTACATCGTACTGATCGGAGTATATAGTATTTTCCTATCTCCCTTGTAATAATTCTACTGTAAAAATTGTGGTCTAGTCAAGTTCTTCCAATACCCAGTTAAATTTCCGCTGTGAAATCTTCGCAAAATGAATCAGGAATTATATTTATTCACCACATTTATTCCGTCAAAGTATGTCATTGCCAGTTGTCATTTCACTGGCATGTGCATGCACATGACGTATACATGTTTACGTCGGTAAGTGATAACGAAGATGCATTATGTCCAAGTGAAGGGAGAAGCCGACAATCCGGCCGGTATCTTTTTACGGAGGAAGTGTGTCGAATGCACTTTCCACTTCCTGCTGTTAACACCTGACACGACGCATGTCTTAAAAATTAATTTTGGCTTGCAACAACTTTCATTGAATTAACAAGATTATATTGTTTTCGCTACGTGTAAAGTCGTATTACTGTGGTCAAGAGAATGTTAGGATACGCATATAACAAGATTACATATGTGTATATACGGTATCTATCGAAGTTGCGTGTGTAACATAACCGAAACAATTTTAATTGAAAATTCTAATCAAATGATATTTAAACTTTTTCAGATTTTCCAAATCTATGGTTGAAAAATTAGAGGATGAGGAATACATAAGACGTCACTTTTAAGTTTTCTATTTTGAAAAACTTAATATCCCGTTATCTCTCTATACATATAAAGCGGAGGTGAAAAGTTTTTCTGATACCTCACTCCATAAATTGAAATTTTATTTAACAAGTCTATGGAACTGATATTGAGTTTCATTCATTTTTGAGCGTCATTTGCGTAGTGCAAAACTTCAATCCATCAGATGAAAACTTACTTATAAAAATTCAAATATTTCTCACTGATTGAAGTACAAAAACTTCTTTGGCCCATTTCTTTAAGATACTCACTATTTTGAAAAACTTAATATCCCGTTATCTCTCTATACATATAAGGCGGAGGCGAAAAGTTTTTTCTGATACCTCACTCCATCAATTGAAACTTTATTTAACAAGTCTATGGAAGTGATATTGAGTTTCATTCATCTTTTTCATTTTTGAGCGGGGTTTGCGTAATGCAAAACTTCCATCTATCAGATGAAAACTTAATTATAAAAATTCAAATATTTCTTACTGACTGAAGTACAAAATCTTAGAGAAATAGGCATTTGGCTTAAAATCCGCTTTGGCCACCCGCAGGTTGCAAAAAAATAATTTTTGTCCTACGTATTAGACATAGGAAAGCTACTTATTTAAATTTTGTAATTTATAATCTATGATAGAATGATACAAACCATGAAACTGCCCAAATAAAATTGTCAAGTACAGGCAAATGGGTTACTTCAAAAAATTAACACTGAGATAATATCTAAAATAAATAACATATTATTTATAATTAACATATTTATTGACACGTTAACGTTGCTTACATCATTTATATATTAACTATAAATGTTTAAAAATATATAGGTCACGTTCTCAGCGTGTTACTTGCTTCTGGGTTGGAGTCTTGCCTTGAATTTGGCTCAAAATCCAACCTCGTGATTACCTAATAAACGTATTGATGCTAATAAGCATTGTCATACCTATTAGAGTATGACAAGGAGTCCCTAAATATGACTGTCAATATTACAGCTAAGTAGGATGCAATTGTGCATTCAATTGATTGATCACACTTTTGACGAGACAATGATTGATATAGTTTTATAATTTCGTAAAAGTCTTTTTAGTAAACTGAGAATTTAATATAAATATGATCCTCATAAGCAAAAAGCCAGTTCACCTCAACGAATTAAGCATATTATTTTAACTCTAAATCACAGCATTTAAATAATTGAAATGGTAATAAACTACAGTTAACTGTACTCAACTCGATAGAGGATCAGCTATAATTACTTTTTGGATCAGAAAGTTTGCTAAAGTTGAAAACAGATAAAACCGATTATAGTGATGCAAGCGCTATGTTCAACTTACACAAAATTGATTACGCTGATTAAAGGGCGCTCTGAGATACACAACTAACTGGCACTTGTGACAGGTGGGGAAAATTTACCCCGTTTCCTGCAACTGTATGTAAGCTGTATTGCATGTTAAATAAAACCCATAATCACTTATGACAAATGCAAACTCTTTCGAGGGCATTACTACTAAAAAAAAACAATGCAAATTTTATACCAAACTCTATTATACTCAAATTAGCTCTAAAATATTATTAGAGGGTTGATAGAAATGTTCGCGTACAGAAATAATTATAATTAGAATATCTCGATAATATATAGTACAAGTTCAAGTTCTTTCAAATATAATTGTATTGTAATAAATAATAATAATATAATATAGTTAATCACATAATTGTATACTATAGTTAATCAAATATAATATGTATAACTTCAAGTTCTTTCAAAGTCTACTGGCATCATAATCACAAATTCTGTAATTATTACTGGGCAAAGTTTCATTATTGTGTTGCTTTTGGTGCAGAATCCATACCTAACTAATTGATAAGAAGTGACGGATTTCTTGAATATGGTTAGAATTAGAGTTGATCGTGGTATTGTTAATAAGTACTTATTGAGGAAAGGGTTAGCACCGAATCAGATCCACCATGTTAGCGGCGCACCTAAAAAAATCTGCTCCATCACATAGTTAATACAAAATATGTAGGTTTGTAAGATCTATTACAATGCCAAATGTCAGGTTTCTATATCGCACAGTTTCTGAAAAAAATCCTTCGTGAGAGAAGTTATTTATAAGGGTTCCATTTTTCAGTTAAAGATATGGAACTTTAAAAATATAACTGTTTCACGATAATCCACTCATCTCTCAAAGCAAAACCGTAAAACAATGCATGCGAGTATTTCTCGCAAGCTTATAATAAGTACACGGGGAATTATTTTAAGATGGTAAACATAACAAAACATTTATCCTCATAAGAAAAACAGGTATTACCTATTAACATAAAATCACATCAGAGTTAACAAAAGTTATTATAATTGGCCTTGTTTCAAACTACATCTTCAGGGTCAAAATCAGGGCCCCGAAATTAACCCAAGGTCAATCACAACAAATTGCCAAGACCGGTAGCGATTAAGCCCACGTTACCCTCGACCTCAGTGCAGGGCTATCCGCGGACTAAACTGTCGAGACGTGATGAAAATAACAATACAATTGGCGAAATAACACGTACATTTCACACGAACTTTGCAAAAGATCTGTTCACCGTCAGCGTTATTTGAGAAATGCATCTTAAATGTTGACAAGTCCGATTTTAAATTACTATATCGACACATAATTTGAGTTTGAAATGGTTTACAAAAGGTCCCTATGGTTCCGGGTGACTAATTTCGAAATGTTTTCCACATTATAATCAAAATCTAAAGTTATAATAAAACGCATGATATAAACGTCTGCAGATACTCGTATGTCTTCTGACGTCATTAATGTCATACTACAGAAATAAGTTTAATTAAAAGTTCTAATAAAATGTCTGAAATATTAAAATAATTAGATATTTTAAAATTTTGGAGGTTATCTTGTATTTTAATATTTTATAACGGTGCTTCAAAATTAAAAATAGGAAATTCAACCACAATTTCATATTATAAGTCGTTCCTATGCGATTGAGGTGTTGTAAATATAAATAATTGTCCCCAATTCACAGGCACGGGTTTATTTTTTTTTAAATATTTTGCTACATATTAATTGATATCTCTAATCAAGTGTAGCATCAATAACGAGGTCTTTTAAAACATAATTGAAAATGCCTAGAAATATTTCATTATACAGCGTTTTCTTCCCTATATGAGAGTTTCCAAAGCGTTTTAGACCTTTTCTAAATTAAAAAAAAAATAAAAATAACCATTATAACGATATTTAGTATGTACTAACTGTGCCCGCGTCTTCGTCCGCGTGGAATTCGGAATAAGAAAAGTTATTATGAATATTTTGTCTTTTTTTTCTCTCAGAACTCTATGAGCATAAAGTTTATTAAAAACACTAATATGTGGCGTCGTTAACAGTACCAATAACCTATTATTGACCAAGCCAGGTTTTTTTTAAAATCTGTAATATCCAGATAAAATCTGCAATAACCTGGTTTCCAATATTCTAGATGTTGCTCGAGGGTATAAACTATTACCATATCATATTTCATCAAAATTCGACAGACGGACACACAACAATTTAAAAAATAGTTTTTCTGGCTTTTCTTACCATTCTATAGGCCAAACAAATCACTATTTTTGAAATATTTTCCACATATAGAATTCGCTCTGTTACAGTTTTATTATCTGTGTAGATTTCAATAAAGAATTATTTTGACAAATGATACCAGCAACCAAGTTATTTTTCTTACACTTCTATAGATAAACTAGGCCGATATAAAGAATTAAAAAGATATTAATATTTGCATTCGTTCAATAAAAATACTATGTCCGTTAAATGTTTATACATTTATACACGGCTTTTACACGTACCTAAATGTATATGGAACTGTCGTAATACGAGTTTTACCCATAATTAATAGAATTTATAATTAACAGCCAATTAAAATAATTTAAAATTAAAAAAAGAAAATAACATAATTAATTCATGTATTGACATTTCTTTGATTTCAATCTTTTGCGAAATTCTAATTTAAAGTAATTTCCGAATTACATTTGCTTTTATCAACGAACTTATAATACATCTCTTCGTTCATTACCCGGCTCATTCTGCACGTTACGTACTCGTCACTCGGCACCCAGAATGCAGTATTGCACAGATTGGCACGTGAGTGCAGCGCATTGCGCCGCGCACCTCCAGGTCGTCAAGAAGGAAGTGAATGCATTCAGATGAAGGAACGTTAACGTCACCACAACACGATCTTAACCGCGAACGAACGCCGTGCCGCTCGGACACGTACCTTGACTTTATGTTCGTGCGAATTGTCTTAAAAACACATATTAAATCTAAATTATCTCAATGCGCTGATTGCTTGTTGCTTGAGTGCAGAATTTCTGCCTTGACTCACAGTCGTCGCTCTCGGTAACGGTTTATAGACGTGGTACGTCAGGCAAGTGCATGATTGATGGTTGACACCAAGTAAAACTTTCTTATTTTTTTAATAATTATTGCTCACTTTTCAACTTGAAATAGGTTTAAACTGTTTCATATTGTAATATAGTTACGATAATAGAACAAAAATTCCGTAACTAGTTCTGGAAGGAAAGGTAATTCGCCAAAGACCAAGAAAAAGAAGGAGAAAAAGATAAGTAGACGATGTGACTGAGGGACTGGACTCATTTCTGTAGAAATTATCCGACAGAGATTTTCTTCGCTAGCCGCCAAACTCTTGATGAAGAACAAGGTATATTTATCAGTTTTGAACGCTGGTTGTATTAGTTTAATATATTTTTCGGTTTTATGTCACCGTATTTAAATAAAAGATAGTCAAATGCGAGTATCACCCGCGCCCTGAGTGTTCCGTAGATATTATGAAAATATATATAAAAAAAACAAAAAAAAATGTTTATCGTGTATCAATTCTATATAGAATTATAGATTGATAATTTTCAGACTGTCCTTCACTTGCGCTTCGTATCAAATTTCATAATACTAGGACGTAGGAACTGTGTTCAACTTAGTAATTTTGATTAGTCAGTCAGTATTAAGTACGTTATAATCTTATTTTAAAGACCGTATCATTTTATTGCATTAAGTTTCTAGCTGAAGTTTTATTGCATTGAAATGAATTTTTATGGGACTATAGGGCCATAGACCTTAGTGTTAGATATTAGTTGTTGATATATATAAATTTAAACATGACACCCCTGACCGTGAAAAGTGTCGTAACAGACAAAATGACGGACAATAAAGTAATCCTATCTAGAAGGATGTATTTTTTTTCATTGTAACGTATGGACCCCTAAAAAGAAAAATTTCCAGAACTTTTACATCTGTGTATATATATATACATATATGTTATAATGGAGTGGTTTTTCATTTTACATATTTAGTTGTTATATTTGTTAAATATAACTAGCTGTAACTTGTTTATTTCATCCGCGTAAAAAGAGATATTTATGACCGAATTTGTATATTCCATAGGCGGCTTTTCGCAATTATTAGAATCGTGTGGTGACGATGGAAAATTTATAAATAATTCATAATTTAATGAAACATTTGTTAACTTAAACAAAACAGCTGTTCACCCTCTAGCGGCGCCACACAAAGGTTTTCATTATTCCTCAAGCAACTGCTTGTTTTTTCCGACATAAAAACTATCATACATGCTACTTTGTAGGCAATAGGTTCAATTAGCAAACAAAATTTTAAAAAAAATAGATCTTTCTATATCTCAGATAGGTATTTAAAAAGTTTTTCGTGTATATAATATTAGTAAAAATTTAAAAGCTTTTTCTTCACCCATATATTGAAGTAAAGTTAAATAAAAATTAAAAAATACAATGATTGAAGTATCTTTACAGATCATGCCACTTAGAGAGCTTAATGGCAAATAAAAAAATTAATATTTCCCCAATAGGGTAAGAAAAAACACAATATGCATTCTCACAGCTTAAACGAGTCTTGAGGTCAAGCCAGCAATAATTTACACGACGATCAAGGCAAGAATATTTAACTCGACTATTAGGTCAGTGTCACTTTGTGACTCTAAGACGTGGAATGAATACCAATGGTGACCGGGAACTCGAAAAAACTGCAGATGGTCAAATAAACTATAATCAAAACCCTCGAAAGTTTTGAAAATGGTTGAGCTGCACATTGAGTAGAGCTTCTTAATACTCAATATGGCAAGGCAGAATCTTGAGAATGTGGAGACGTGATATGACAAAACTTCTTAGAGATTTTCCCAATGTTAAAGAACCTCTTCGTTACGGACAAAATTTACATTGGAAATCTCTTATGTTTAAAAGCGACGATAACTCGTAACTGTAATGTTAGATTATTTTGCAATTCTGACGCTATAGAAATCAATTTCAAATGATAATAATACCCATATTCACATAATTATACCATAAACTGAAAAACAACGTCATAAAACCAAGTTAATAAATGACATTACGAAAGTGCATTCACAAGTGACCACTCTCTTCGCATTAACGATACGCCTTCATGAAAAATAGATAACGTATACTCACGTATCACTACTATACTAATCCACATTCTCGCACAGAATCGATGAATGAATTCTTCAATTATCAGCTGCTCGTACGAGTCCACGCCTATGTCAACTCAGTTTAAAGAAAAAGCATTGCTCAAATCGAATGGATGAGCTCATCAGCGTATCCGGCTGGCGCCCTGTACGTGCTTTCTGCCGCATAACTGGGCAATGGCGTCTTCGCACAGGTTTATTGATTTATTAAGACAAATTATATTTGACATCATATAAATAAATAAGATGGTATTTTGATTTCAAAGAAATTTTTGGTATTTTAAATACTTTTGATAATGAAAGTCGCAAAATGTAAATATTAAGTTGGCAACTAATAAACTGGCTATCTCAGTTTATCAGTATTAACTTATGTTGTAGCGAAACAGAACATTTATATTTCTTCCCTAAATGGTAAGTTTTTTTTCTATTGCAGTATGAAGACCATGATAGTAACTATGCCAGATAACGCAAACTTGACCCGAAATCTGTTTCAATAAGCCTTTCGAATTGTTAAACGTTTAAAATAGGGGGTCGCCGAGGGTACACTTAATATATATATATATATATATATATATATATATATATATATATACATACATACATACACTGTGTTAGTTCGCAGATATAAGGTGTTGTTTCGCTAGCTTTTGACCCTAAATGGAATTCATGACATAACATCGCTATAAGGCCGAAGGTGAATTGATGCATTTATTAGTTGCAAACATAACATCATCAGTCACATTCGTATACTGGTTAGTGACGTCATGGAAAAAATAGGTAGATTAAATATTGTTTTTTTTAATCTGTTTGACAACACGCATCTTCGATGGGTCTTTTATAGCTGCCTAAATTAAATTGACGCAATAAATATAACGTATGTATTTCTTATAATTAAAAAAAAGAAATGGTGTAACGATCTTCATGTCTAAGATATTACCTATATATAGCAAGTTAACTTACAAAATATGTTGTTATTTCGTGCATAAATATCAGTTATTGTTTTTAATTAGAAAAAATAAAAAAGACATGTACATATCAGACTGGATGCAATGTTCAAGCAAAGATCAAGCAATGAATTTTTAATACAACTTTAATGATTTATCTTCCAACAGTCAGCGGTAACGCAGGACCATATAACCGACTGTTGCTTTCTTTACTATTTTAGATTTAGTAACAAATTTTGTGTCGAAATGTAAGTTAAATGAGAAAGGTTTTCGGCTGAGTACAATGATGAAGTCAAAAAAACATGTTATAATAACCTTTTATAATAAACGTTAAATGTAACAATGACAAAAACAACGGGGCAGCCATTTTTCTACTACACACGCGCTGCTTATATACGCTTGTGGCGCATACAAAAATCAAATTGTTGTCACATCTTCAAAACTGCTTTACCCAATATAACTAAAAAAATTTGCTGTTTCCAAAAAGTTAATAAATTGAAATTTTAAGGGAACATATCCTAAGAGCAGTATGTTTCTTTATGGCTGTGCTGCTAAGCGCTATAAGACAAAAGAAGTTTAAAGACAAACAGAAGGTAACTTGAAAATCAATCAAGTTTCGGAGCCTTTAAAGTGCACATACATACGTACTTACATACATATATAGGTACATATAGACTAATATAGTTCTTTCTAATCCACTAAAATTTTGACATAAAACACATTTCAACTTCTTTTAATAAACTGTCCACGATAATATCACTCTACTTCCATTTGTAATTTTATAGATTGAAGTAATAGCGCTTTCTATTTTTACTAAATGAATTAAAAATATTTCAAATCTAAATGTGTTAGTAGGACATTCACATTCGACAAGGCTTACCGCCGCCGTCCGCCAATTCCGAGACCTTCGCTGGTATTCACACACCAGGAAACACAGGCCCGTAACGACGATGCCAGTTATTAGTATGATTGTCACCGGATTCTGTCATTATTTCGTCTCATTACGCATCCGGTCGCGCTGTGAGAAAAACACCGCGTTATGCAATGGCTGTTGAACTTGGTTTTCTATCATTTTGCATCGCTGCGTTTTGTTGCCACTGCTTTTTCCGCTTGTCCCACTTTGAGGTCATAGCTGATCTTGCACATGTATTTAGTTTTATGGTTTCGCAAAAAAAAATTGTCATCATGCAAATGATCTATGTACAATAAAGTTTTCAAGTAAAGGTGTTATAAGCATCGAAAAATATTGTTTACATGACTGTTTTTAAACGTAAAATAAAATCGATTTTTATTCCTGTCATACATCCCATAGATTAGAGTATCATTGGACAGTTTAAGTTGGCCAGGTTTTTCATTTTAGACATCCGTTTGGGAAATATTATGCCTCAAAAATGAGGGACAACGTGTCACCCAGCCGTCCTCTCCCCCTAATTTTTCAACCATGATTTTGAAAGATCTGAAAAAATGTTGATATTGGCTAAGTTCTAATGAAATCTTAGTTAACTTTTATCATAGACAACTACAAAGCCATATTTTTACATATTCACATACTCATTGAGCTTATATTATTTATTTACTTATTTAGATACCAGTTGATTTATTTTATCTTTTCTGATAAACCTTAATATTTAATTAAACACTGTGTATCTTACTGTGTAGATTAACAGTAAAGTAATGTAACATAAAACTAAAACAAAACTTAACGACGTTATTTTCATTACACATAACTATATAATTACATAACAGTCGTTGAACTAAATAAATACCCACCGGAAATGAGTTTTTCAAGACCCTTTAAATAAAGGGGCTAAAGAAAGTATTTAAGAATTCTACAGATTTATTACATATTCATTTAGTAACGTGAATATTTGTTAAGAAGGTTTTTCAAAAGGGATGAAAATTATATTAGAAAAAAAAACTAGAAATGTAATCTACAAACTCGAATCTCATGCGGGTAAAGCCGCCAACAACAGTTACTGGCAAATAAACTTATAATTTCAGGAATACATCTTTTTTCTATAATATATTACTTACAACAACGTTCTATATTAAGTTGCCGACGGGAAATTCCTAAATTATTAAAATTTATTTACTTTAGAATTAAGATATATATAGAATTTTATATAAATATAGAATTTTATATTACAGACAGTCAATAAGATATCTATCAAATGTCTAATAACATAATAATTTTATAAAGAGAAAAGTTTTGCTTATGTGTTTTTAGGATTTGATTTCAAAAACTCGGTTTACGGATTGACATGAACTTTTCACCATTGTATAGCTTACATATGGACATAATCTTTTAAACCATTTTAGCTACGCTACAGTAATGTATATTAAAGAAAACATGACAACCCGCCAAAAAAAATAACGGCATATGTATCTAACTATAATATATTTTTTTCTCATGACACGTTTTCGGTTGGAAAGTCCAGTCATAGAAATATGGTGGACTTAAACAATATAAATCATTATAACTAAAATAAAATTACATTTTAAAAGTATGAGGCAATGAAACTTACATAAAGTTCCGGGATGTATATGCATCACGGATTCCGGCTTTATGGTTAAGATATTGTTTGTTAAAAGTATTTTTGTATTACAAGATTGGGCTATATAGTTGTTCCGTACTCGACTAGAGCATAGAATTAATATTATAGAAGTACAACAGTCTGGTCATTGCACGGCGGACCTACTAAAGACGCCATCGAAATTAATTTGTAAGGCTATACGTCGGCAGCTTCGAGGGAAGGTGAAGTTAGCGGGGAGCGGAAAAAATAATCGTCTGCTTCACTCTGGATCGTTCTATTTGTACATGCATGAATAATTGAAAAACTGATGCAAGAATTATTTGAATTTCGAATTATTTGTGTCTCATATAGCGAAGTGATAAAAAGTATAACTTTTGCTGCCAACCGTTAAAATCGTTTTAATTTCTCCATTACAATGGAATTAGTAGCTCCACGATAAACGTCCAAACTGTTAGGAATACCGTTAATAAGATACTAATAAATTTATTACATAAAAAATGGTTAAAACTAAATATAGTCACTATCCTTTGTGCTCGACAGAAGTCGAGATAGGTAGCGAGTGTAATATTATAAAGTATAAAAGTATTTGACCTGTTTCAAAGTAAATTATTACTAATAACAATATTTAAACAATGTGATGTACATAAATGGGTACTAACAGTGCAAGATCCTATCATGATAATTAAGTATGATGAATTAAAGAGAAATATAAAAAGAACTACACGGAAAATCCGACTTATTATGTGCATAATGACATCTGATTATGAATAAAAAAAGAACGAAAAACAATATTCAGTTGAGGCATTGAATTTTAATAAAATAACAATACGTGGAGAATTCGCTACGTTAACCCTCTCAATGTTGGTTGAGCCTCTCATATATTACTTTGTAAAAATAATAGACGTAACGAAATTTGTTTCATACAAATAATATTTTTGGAACATATAGTTTATTATATTTTCCACTTAATTAAAATTTTTTGTAACTAAGATTTAATATATAAATAAGAACATAAATGGTCAAGTATGAAATATAAAAAAAAATCTAGAAAAATGTAAAAAGTGATTTAAGCAAAAAAACTGTGTGAACAGAAGTGTGAAAGAGTAGAAGACGTTTGAACGAAAAAAAAATTTAGTTTTTTTGGGAATAAAAATATTTAAGTAAAATGTGGTCTGTAACTCCTTATTATTAGACATTTAATCAAAAAAGGCTTTAAGATTTTTTTAAGATGAGCATAACAGTTGTTTTGATAGATCGGTAGAGCCACTAGTAGAACTGTATCTTTGCATCACGAAATTGGTTAAAAAAACTGTATATATAAAAGTTTTGGTCGTGTTTGACGTATTTTTTTTATTTTTGTATTTATTCTTCTTTCATTTATTTGTTTGTTTTTTATGTTTCTTTTCTTTACCCTTCAGGTATAGTTATTGATATATTGCTTATATCAAAATTAGTCACATATACTCCGTTATGTTGGCATATCCTAAACTCCATACGAACGTAATATGGCGGCCATCTATCATAACTTTTTTTTGTAATTAAAATCTCGATAGAAGATATCTAAACAAAACCTTCTGCAGTTTCGTGTATAATAGAGTTGGTATACATCGTTGTAAACTAAAGAAAGTTTATAGACATGTAATATTCTTTATCTAAAAGACAATTTAAGTTCTAACTTCCAAGCAAAACATTAAAGATTCTTATGCAGAGACGTAGGCTTGTAAATAAATACAGAATGCGTAACAAAGAACGTATCTAATGTTCATACAGATGAACAATAGATACGTTTTTTTTCTATTGATCATATTGGTGATCCTTTGCGTCAAACTGAAGCATATTTTAGTAAAAAGAATGAAAATTTTTTTGTTGAAATCGCCATTTTGACGATTATTTTCCGGAAACAGTTGGGAGTTTTCATATTATTCCTTAACATTTTCTATACAATTTGATGCATAGAATTAGTTGTATGAACAATACACAAATTCTTTGTAGCATTTGTATGTTGGTATGTATAAAAATTATAAATGTTTCGCTGATAAGTTTAGAAAATGTATGAGATTCGCATATAATGGCGTAATATGTGTTATTCTTTCCCCATGATGAGAGATAAAATGTTAATAATAAAAACCAGTTAAGCATGTGTCGGAACGTACATAAAATACGATTCACTTAAACGGTTTGACGTATCGTCAATTCCACATCGCGTAAGTTAAACATTTACGTATGTGTATTACGTCATAGTTAATTCATGTAATTATTTATAAGATTTTGGCAGTTTAACGATTTTTTTATTTATTATAAAACAAAATTATCAACATCTTAAAAGGCGAAACTTTGTTAACTAGACCACTGGGAAATTAAATTTGCTTGTTATTTAAAAATATTGTAATGAATATTATGCAAATCACGAACCTCGTGTTTAAGTCGTAAATTTATAAAAAACAGCTCATATAATAATACTTTTCCAAATAATAAATATGAAAAACTCACTTTTCGTTGTAAGGGTTTTTTTAAACGCCATACTTGAATAGTCCAAGGCTACGTACCATTTCCATACATCGAAACGCATTGCAACACTTTACCTAATTCAATACTCATTACAACTGTTAAACTTTAATAATTTAGTCATTATCATCAAAATGTTTCTTCCATCATTGCGATTCTGAAGCTAATCACCTTGTCAGTTGCACTTCGAAATAGTCGTATTTACGTTCGTATTATGCACTAATGATGCACGTATCTACATTGTAATTTACTGTAATTATAACTGAGCTTGAAAAAATATACAAATTCACTACAATTTAAGTTTCAGACAGATAATTGAAAATAAACTCTCGATAGCATGCGATATAACGCATTTCGTGTCAATTAATAAGATAATGCATTTGCGAAAAACGCTGAGCCATTTAGTTGACCTCCAAATGCTTTATTATGTATCTAAATATAGCAATTTTAATTAAACGGTTAGATTGCTCTATTAACCGGAAGTTAAACTAACTTTTTAAAAATGTTGTTACTGGCACCGTTAAAGTTAACGTAATTACAAAAGTAGCAAAAATCTCATAAAAAGATTGTCACATTTAATATCGAATTTAGACTCCACTTATCCAATTTTATGACGCATAATAGAGAATAAAAAAAACATTTAAAGTCTCCAACCTCTTGTCTGTATATATCCCTAATATTCCTATCTCTAACCCGTAATATCTCTAACCCTATCCCTAACTCCTAAAGATGCCTCCAATAAATAGCTCATTTCTGATCAAATTCCTAAGCTTTGATCCTTAACCCCAAATATCCCTATCCCTAACACCTAATATTCCTATCCCTTATCCATAATATCCCTAACCTCTAAGACGCCTCTATCAAAGAGTTTATTTCTGACCAAAATCATAAATTTTAAGTAATTATATTTTATGTAAGTTTAGAAGTAAAATTATTTTTAGTGTCCGCTACAAAATTGTCAAAACTGATAAATATTCGAATCAATTTGATGTCCGTCACAAGCGGTTTTCTCGAAAACTATTCGACATTAAATTTAAGATAGAGATATAAAAGAATTACAGAAGTAAAGTATAAAAATTTCATTGGCATTCGTTTCAGGGAACATATTGAACAAAAATTCTTTTAAGGTTATAGTATAAGCAGTCGAATGAAAACTTATTGAACCACGAATTCAACAATGGATATATGATGGTTTTTTATGAATTAATTTAAACATTTTTCGGGAAAAAAGTTTAAAAATTGCTCTCGCCACCCTTATTACCAAAAGGAACATTCAGAAAAATATGAAGGCAATCATGAACATTGTGAATAGGTACAGATTGAACGAAAATTATCAAAATTGAAACATTCTGCCGTGATTAATCTTTATAAATAATTAAATTGTTTATTTCCGTATAACTGCTGAACCATTAGTTTTAGAGAAAAAATTTACGACAAAAAATATTTCTCACGATGTAAGGAACAAGTTTTGTTTTCATCAGTTTTTCAAAATGTTTAATTTGGCTGTCACTCAGCTCCGCGCATACGCAACATGATATTGTGATAAATTCTACTGTGATTAATCTTCATAAACAGTTAAATTGTTTATTTCCGTATAACTGCTGAACCATTGGTTTTAGAGGAAAAGTTTTGCGACAAAAAATATTTCTCACGATGTAAGAACAAGTTTTGTTTTCACAAGTTTTTCAAAATGTTTAATTTGGCTCAGTCACTCAGCTCCGCGCATACGCAACATGATACGGCATTAGTAGCAATGATGGCGGATGGGCGTCTTTCAAGCACATAGTTAGGGTGCATTACCATTAATATTTAAGTAGGAGCTGAGGGCACAGAACGATAATTGTGCAAGTAAGGCTTGCGTTCTATCGATTTTTTATTTACATATTCGTACAGTACTATTCATTGACGTACAAATAATTGTTGTTCTCTACGGGGCTCTATTTGAGACAAGATTCATTATTCAAATCAATCCATTTTTCTCGTGCAACGATTTTAAAGTTTAATGAAAAACGATTTTAAAATTTAATGAAAAAGCAAGTAGCAATGTAGTTTGATACGTTTTGTAAATCAATCGAATTAGGAATTTCCTGAAAACTACATTTTCTGAATAACAACTAACGTAAAACTAACGTAAAAATGATGAATATTTCTACTAACAGACGACGGCAAATTTGCTACTTAAATAAAACGTAAAATATGTTCAACGTTAATTACACATCTCCTGGCGGTCAAAAACTCAACCTTTTCCATTCGATGTAAAGAAAGGGGCCGTGAGGCGACATGGAAGAATGAAAGTCCAATATAAGATTTTACTAGTTAATTTTCCACTTACCTTATAATTGATTACTTTATAATTGATTGGGAAAGCGGAAATTTTATAAATACTGCATTTCTCTAAGTTACTATACTATTTGATCACCTAACTACGAACTCAATGGAATATAGTTGACATACGATTATTGAAAATATATAAATAAATTTGTTAAAAGGTAATAATATGAAATGAAATATAAGTTATGAGCAAAGATTTTTGACGGTTATATTCATGTAACTTTTGTGTTAAAAAATAAAGTAAAAACTGCCAATAGATGATGAATTAGGCGTATTATTGTTTTTGAACAAGGCTTTATTAATTAATATGAAGAAAAATGTGAGTTCACTTGGCTGCAAAGTGAATTTTTCTCTTTTTTACAAGAACAATTTTTCCAACAAGAATGTTTAAATTTCGCACACAACTAATATCAATAATAATACAAACTTAAATAAAATTTTATTGTATTGTTATTTTGTATTGAATATTTAGTATTTTTATCCGCATTTGACTTATCAACATAAATGTTTATCAACAAAAAAAATTAAATAAATTAGGAAATCCGTAAATTCAATGAAAAATGTCACTCATAATTTTATAAAAAAAAGAAACATTTTAAAAACTAAAAGAAATTACAATTCTATGACACTTGGAATTATTTTAAGATTTAAGGTTAATGAAAAAAAATTTAGTTCCAAAACAGAATTTCAATCTGGATGCGAATGTAAAATGACGCAATTGAACCATGCCAAAATCAATAATTAAAAGATAAAACGTTTCATAGATATTACGTCATAGTTTTACTTATCTTCTTAAACGCAATCACATTTCAATAAATTAAACAATTGAGAAAGTCATCACACATATTATTATGACAATGCTTAGGAATTTTATAGCTAAACAAACTAGTGCTCTGATAACTATAAATTCCTGAAATTTCATATATCTCCCTTTATAATAGACCATTTCAATTCTCGTGAATGTTATCTTCAATACAATGGAAGAATTTCATTACTACGCATCAGAATGTCACGTAAAATTCCACAAGAAGTCTTTAAGACCCTCGTGACTAAAGAGACGTCACGTGATTCGTAAATAGCTTTTAATTTCTCTTGATCTGACGAAGAGCATATTGGAATCGATGAATTAGGATATTTCTGTGACATGATATAATTATAGTTTGCTTCTAAAATCTATTTACACAATTTTGCAACAACAATGCGGAGGAACAGTTGATTGTTCCAAAGGTTGTTTTCAAAAGTTGAATTCAAATTTGTAAAACTTTCACAAATAAACCAACGGAGATATAAAAAAACTTACACAACCGCTACATACCTGAATACAGTTTTCGGGACTCGTTACAAAAATGAACACAAAACTAATCACTTAACCGCGACCGACCTTAATATTCTCGTCACTAAATGAATGAAGGCCATCACTATATTATATATATAATTCACTTCTACATGTAAGTGTACCTTAATGAATTGTGATCACGTACTCGTTATCTCTTCAGAATTTCATTTATCTCAGTCAAATTTTCAAAACATAAATGACAAACCCTCAAAAGTCTCGTGATTGACTGGTACCCAATAAACTCTCGAAGATACGCGCCGATACAGTGGTAATTCTTCGACTATACGTCATTAGTATAAACAGTCCAAGTTTCCTTTATTTGAACAAACTTTTCAGAATTCGATATTAAGAAGAAACGTAATATTAGTCACTCATAACCACGACGGTTCTTAGTTTCTCATGACTAAGCAACCGAAGGACATCGCTAGAATCGAAGAGGTGTTCGATGACGACACTGCAGCTATAAATCGCTCCAAGTTCCGCTTATCTGCTGCTCATGCCCGCCGCGCCGTCATAAGTTCAGATAGCCGGGCAATAATAGAGCCGTGCGTGCCAATCGCACCGTCCTCTAACAACTAAAATGCTGATTTAGAGCGTGTAACCCGAACTCGACATCACCTCATGCATTAAGTCACATAAAACGCTGAAAAACGATATCGTCCGACTACGTCTACATGTTGTCAGCGTTTAGAAGCGTGCAGTTTTGTGAATGGTCTGACAGAAATATATAAAAATTCATTATTACCCTGTGTGAATGAATTTCTCAGAATGTGTGACGAGAAATAGAAGTAATTATGGAAAAACCCGTCTAGACAAGCGTTATGAATATGCATAATTTTCTCGTTAACCGTAAGGCAATTATAATAATTTAAAAAAAGATTATTTTCAAATTTGACCGCTTATATTTTTTGTATTAATCTTATTTTAACTCTAAATGGATGCACCGTTTTTAAAATGTCTGCATTTTTTGTAGGTGTTCCTACAGCAGAACTTGCAGCATATTAGCTGTTGTACATACTTGTAATATCTTTAAAAAATATGTGATACCAAAATAAAGGAAACTTTGCATAAAACAATATTTTTTCTAATATCTTTTCATTAACATTTTATCTCGAAAATTAAAAATTAGAACGATTGCAAAGTACATTCTGCAGACGGAGTAATAAAATCGAAATTATTTTTGTAATTGGAAATGGTATTTAAAACATGAGTTCTATTCTTTGTTTAACTTTCTTGCTTATAACTTTATTTTTCTTTTCAGTCACAATTTGAATAAAAATGTTCAATTCGGTGCAAAATATTAATCAAAGAAAGTAATTTCATTCTGGACATCTCACCTCACCAGCAAGGCCGTATACAACAAATATAGAGGAATAATAAAAACATGGGGGTAGCCCTTAATTTTAGTTAGAGTTTTATACTCATTTTGTTTGTATACCTTTTAATAAACAAAGTAAAGGCGGCAGCAAACATTTTGGGACAGAGATCAAATGTTAATATTCCTGCAATTGGCTATGGTCTTGGTGACTCATAATGAAAAATAGAATGATTATGCTAGTGAAATCAATCAAGGATCCGATTTGTTTTATTATAAAGCATAAAATATAAATTAAATCGGTTCTTCTCGACTAGCACAAGTATCGATATATAGTGATGAAAGAAAAACCGAACATAGGTAAAATCGATCAAATGATCAGGTTAATAAACGATTTCATAAATCGATTATTCGGCATCTATTATTAAAAATTTATGCAAACACTAATTTATGTAAACACAAAATCGCGTTACGAAAATAGTCATAGCATCTACTTGAAGATGTCTTTGGTAAAAATCGTCTAATTACTCTACATAAATATTTCTGCAACAATTTTGTCTTTAATATTACAAAACATTTTCTAACTTTTGTCCAGAAAAAGTAAATAAACAATATTCTTAAGTTGTTTGACCAATAGCAATGACAGTCATCGTCACAAATATCCAGTTTCGGAAAGAAGATAGATATTTTGCAGCGCATTGAAACATGTCTAAACAACTTGCTTTGGTGGGGATACTAAGATGATCCAATTTGTTATTTTTTATAGGTTTTGTTTCTGTGTTCTTTTCTTCTCGGATACAGTTTATAAATATGTCACTAAACCACTTTACACTTGCAGAGCTGTGTACATTGTATACATTCATAATGGATTAGAGTTTAATATTTTTGTTCAGTGTATTTGTTGTGATAATATTGCTTACAATACAACATTGTTAATGCAGCTAAACAACAATCTATGAACTAGCTCATATGTTATGCGAGCTAATATTCGTAGCTATCATCATGGTTATGAATATTAATGCTGAATAACGTAATAAAAAGAATTTAAAGTCAAACACCTCTATGCGCGTCGTCAGTTTGCGCAGGTTAGATTGAGGTATTTAAAAACTACCAAGGTAAAATAAGCAGTGGCATATGATACGGTAGCAATATTTTTAACCCAAATTCGAATTTTTTGATAACCTTTCGGAATTATCTCACTGAAATACGTCATTTTATTGGATACCGGATTTCTGGGAGGAAAGGAAAACAAAAAAAATAAATTTTTTATTTAAAATGTAGTCAATGTTTTTCTTGGTATAATTCTTACTTTATATATAATTACACAATTATAGCTCAATTGGTGCGGTTTAATTCTAGAAATCGAACTTTCGCTGTATTTTTCACTAACTTCCGCTATCGCTAACGTGTGCGCTTTGTTAAAAATTTCAATTTTTGATAGAATCCTGAAAACATCGTATAATATTACCAACAATTGGAAATCCTATTTAGACGCATATATAGGTACTTTAAAAGATTCATTCAACTTGAAGACCGCTCCCCTGCAAGTCACTGGGTATAAAATACAGAAAGCATATGCATTAAATCTTCATATTATAAAAGCTGAAACAATAATAATAGCACACAAAAATATTTTTTAAAATCTCGGCCAGAATTCGTAACAAATGCACATTCGACATTTTGGTTACCACCAATCAACATCAGTTGTCTATTGTATTTAAACAAATTTATTTTGGAACGATCTCCACATTGGAACTGACCTCCAAAACAATTGTTTTCCATTGTATATTGATTATTTCATAAATTTAAAATCGTATGTTTTCAATTTCACTAAAGGGTTTCGTGTTTTATTTGCCCTGAAAATTCCGAGTAAAAGTATCAGTCCCAACGCAAATCAAATTAGAGACAATTTCTAAGAGAGAATTATTAGTATTCTCTTAGAACTTTTTCTATTCTGGAAAACGGTAATGTGGCAAAAGAAGGAACTCGATGGAAGAAAATTAATACATAATTTAGAGTGTGTATCCTTGAAGGTAGAAACCAGACAACTATTTTGAGTCTTTAATTAGCCAGAATATTACGTCCATTATTCCACGGATTCTTTCTTTGCATAAAATAATAACATTGTTTGGAAATAATATTCGTTTGGAAAATTTTACACATCAAGAGTCTCAAAACATTTTTATAATTTCATCGACCACGCAGATCATTAAAAAAAATAATAAAATCGAGTGTACAATTAATTTTTTTTACTATGGTCTATTCCATAACCTAGGATTCAATTTTTCCTCTACATCTGATAGAAACCTCGTTTTCACTACTTTTAACACAATTTCATTTTTTTATTAAAAAAATACGGTTCTCTATAAAAACGAAATCATTGCCATCGGTATCCCATTTTACACTGCCAATTCTTCTATTTGAAAACCCGATTAGTCTTCAGTATAGTTCTTAACCCTTATGCCAAATTTACTACATGACTTCAAATAGATTCTTCCAAGTTTACACATGGAAATCTTAACGACTTACGGTTTTTACTTTTTATCAACTGTGATAAGATAGAAAGCCCAAATGAAATCTCTTTGTTATACGTTTCTCTTCGAGCGAATGTAAAAAAATCGTACATTCAAGCTATAAAACTTCATTAATTTCTTCCCCCGAATTTTCCTCCTTAAATCTTAAACGTATCGTAATTTACGATATTACGTAATTTACGTATCGTAATTTATATCTATTTTCGATCCACACAAAAATAAACAGGCTAAATATGTAAATTAACAATTAGCTTTGTTTCACGGACAAAAGTCCAATTTTTATTGTTCTTATTCAGTGCTTTATAGCTACTTCTGCCCCTATTTCTCGAATTCTTCTCATATATACTCCGTGACGATATCATTTCTACGGCATGTGATTCGCCGTCAGCTGTCCTTTAAAACATCCTCTCATACATAATTGTATCTTTCGTTTTAGAAATGGAAACTAAAGGTATCCTTGATCGCGCCGATTCAACATTCCTTCGCACGCAGTGTGATCCGAATATAAATTGCCGTCTTATAGAAACATCTTATTACCGAGTGGATACGCGTTTCCTCCCGATGCGATCACAGCAACGTGCCAGTCATACGTTCCGAGATCGATTGTGTATACAACAACTGAGGGAGAATACAGAAAATTGCAACATCGAAAAGCAACAAAATTGCCAGCAAAATTGTTTCAAGGATAATGATATCAATTATTGTTATTAGAATATAGCTCGTTTCACATTAGCGTTGTGGTTACACGCGCGTAGCAATCAGATAGCACTGACTTGCATAACTTCAACTAGTTCCTGTTATACTCCAGAATATTGTCATATTTTTCCAGACATAAATGTTTTTTTTTCAGATTTAGATGTAAGACTTGATTCTTGCAAAATGTTTTAAAAACATCGACTTTCGATTTAAACTTGAAAAACTTTTTTTCCCTTAAAAGATCTTTCTCTGTATTAAATTTCAAGTCTGTGATCAACATTTTGAAAGTAGTAAATCTGGCGCCAGGCATGCAGACGGAAGATATGAGGAATTATATCCTGTTTATGATTGTTTTACCTTTTAACTTACGGTAAATTCACAAACGTAATATTGTCCCTGTGAATCTGATATATCACTAATGAAACATTGAACCTGTAAATCTACACAGAACTTGATAATTTTTTTTATCATAATACGGAGTAATTGATGTATTAGTGTCCTTAAATAATGCGCATGTCGAGCTCTTCAACCTGTCTACGAGCATATTATGTCTTTACTTCTATTAGTAACATTACTTACCTAAACTAATATCTCGTCAGCACAATTCGTTTAACTAACCTCCTTCAATGATATATACTAACTACAGATTTCTACTCAAGATTCTATATTAAGCAATAAGTGTGCAATTTATCTTATTATCAGTTACAAATATATCAATAACATCGAAATTATGACCAGAACTAATAATGACAAATCTTTACAAGGACAGACACTTTATGACAAACTGTTGTATTGCTTAATACTGGTAAAAATATTGCTCTAGAAGCAACATACTTAAGCTATAAAGTTAACAAGTTAATGTAATTTATAAGGAAGCATGAAAACCTATATTTAACAAGTAGGAGACGATTCGCTTTATCATGGCACATTCAACCCGACGTCAATACAGTGCTGTTGGATAAAAGTGCCATTATCACGATATTGATCTTGGTTATGGTAATAGATAATTTGATAATTGCCAACCTCAGACTCAGAGTTTGTCCTTTCCCTTAACATGATCCTAATCAATTTACGGTTCCAAATTTCGACAAACGCAATATTCCCTGAAACTGCAAGCAAATAAAAAATAAAGAATAAAGATCTTATGAATCCTAATTAAAACAGTCCCAAAAATAAGACATTTTCGAAGGTCTATAGGATATCATTTGAACAAAGAAGATATTTACGTATACAGAAACAGTATTCTGAGGCGTTTTATCGCCATTAATTATGCCGTGCGACTAGAATGAGGCAAGGAAATAAAGTTACGAGAAACTAAAAACAATGAAAAACAGGAAAGTACCTTTCCACATATCCTATTCACTTTGACATAAATGTAGACTAATATTTATTGAGTACTAAGTTTCGCTAAAATAAAGACAACAATGTTTATTTTTATGATAACAAATAAAATGTACCTCGTACAATGTACGAGTAAACGCAACGCGCGCGCGAAGAAACAACGGAGAAAAGATGGTGAATATTCGTTTATTGGTCTTTACTTACGGCAATTTATCTAGCATCCTATTATAGTTAAGATCGCTTAAAAAGGTATTTAATAACTTCGATTTTTTTTTTATTTCATACTATGTATCTCGGAGCAAAATAAGTTTCGATAAATATGTTTTCTCAGCCTTTTTCCTTTGTCATTTATTTAATTAAAAAAATTACATCAAACCTTGTTTAAGGCTAACTACAAAGGCCACTGTTTATTTTATTAAAAAATGAAAGTCAACAAATGTTTTTTTTCGTACTAATTATGTTTTTACAATGAATCATTTCTCATATTGTTTTGTCTTATTTCGAATGCTATCTAATCACTAAATATACTAAATATACAAATAAGAATATAAATTATCAAATATCAAACAAAAAAAAGTAAAAATACATTTAAAGTTTAATGGATTTTCTTTTAACGGTATTTATAACTTAAATACGTCGTTCTTTACACTTATATTTTAAGGAAAAATTAATTAAATTTTTCTGAAGAGCACCTGTACACGTTTCTCAATAACAAAACATCAATAGGTTTATTACTAAATATGTTATGTTACGTCAATAATAAATCATTTACATCACCGAATACCACGTACTTGACATTCTGGTCGAAGACTTATTGAGAAACAACATTCAAATTTGTCACAATAAAAAAACGTGTTTATGTTTACATAAAACTATTTGAGTAATAATTAAAAAACTTCGTAAGCAACAAGATATTGTGAATACTGAAGAAGAATGCGATGAATTTAAAACAAAAAAAAAATAAAAAAATAACTCACCAAGATCAAACGCAGCAATGAAAAACTCCTTCCTCCCAATAATTTGAACGTATTAATCAGTAATTCACTTTTGTGCAATTTAAATCACTATAATTATTTCCCGAATTAAAACTTATTATTTATTTAGGTCAAAATAATGAAAAAAAATACACAAACTCGACGATTATGCAAATTCAAATCGAATTCACCACCCAAACGAAGTACGCCAATCGATCAACTATTTTATTCACCAACCGTATCTATTACCCAAATACTAGCGACAATAATACCAACATAATCTTCGGAATTTTTTTAACGAAACCTAAAACTTTCACTTTAACATTTATCTCAACAATAAATTTAATAAAAGGAGTTTAGGAATTTGTATTGAATGCGGTACTTGAAGTATCGTAGGCCTTGTAAGCAAATGTCATAATAATGGCGGGCAAAAATTTTGCAACGAATCGGCGCGAATTTTACGTTTTGTTTCGAAATTAGACTTGATCGGTAACGCAGCGCGCGAGCCGGGTGTCAGATTGCCGACTGAGCTCCGCGCGTTCGCTATGCTGATTTGGCGCGATGCAGATGTGTTTGCGTTCGTGATTAGAGTTTATGTTGGATACCTGTAATTAAAGAAAAAAATGCGTGTATTATTATTCACATTTAAACGACAAAACTGATATAATGAATTGCATAAATCAAGATAATTTTTTTTATAATTTACAAAATTTTAACAATTATTTTTTTTATCTTGCTTTCGATTTTTCTCAAAGGATCTTTCGAAATCTTCTCGCTGTTTCACTTGATAAGACAAATATGACAATAATTTCTCATATTTGTTTTATCGAGTGAAATAGCGCAATAGAGACGCAGTCATAACGAAATGTTTTCCTAAGAATAATATGATTTAAAATGGCAAACTGTATTTTCAATGCCATTGCCGCTACTCACTATTCCCATGCAATTCTAAACTATCGGCCAGTAACAAAGAATAACAATATATAAAGACGGTTTTAATAGCGTAATTTCACACAGTTTCATTTTAGTAAATACGTAGTTATTTAACATTTTTTATTTGAAAAGAAAGTTCTTTATGCAAAACAAAATAGCTAAACTGTAATGTTAATGTTTTTACAAACTAAAACTTTAGTATCTTGTGCAGCTAAAATTATATAAATTTGTATATTAAAATTGCAGTCAATGTAGATTTAAAACAAAGATAATGTTAATGATGTTATTATGTGGTGGTAGTATTTAAAAATAATGAAGTAACGGTATATTGTTTCAAAATTTATTTTATAAATAACCCATATTATACATACATTATAACAAATGTGAAGGCACCACTTTAATAGGTCACATTTTCGATTCTATTTTAAGGTTCCTTACATTTAATTCTGTTTGTCCAGCGAAAGGTCGTAACCTGTGAGGTTTTTTGTAATTTCACGTTTATTTCAAATAATTTTAGGCGTGTTGCAATAATCAATTATATTGTGTGTTCCAACATTCAAAATAAAACTTTTAGCAATAGACAAAATAAATAACTAATTTTGTCTATTGGAATTAATAACGTTTCATCCTATAACGTTATTGTCACTAGGCATTATTTTAACGGACCTGAGCTAGAGGGACTAATGATAATTTGTGTTATGGAGTAAAAGTACATAGTTTTCAAATTTGTTTGAATTACTTTTATAATATTTTTAATAACATTTGTTTTCAAAATCAAGTCAACAATTTTGGAATCAAGAAATGGAAACGCATGCTGATTTTGATTTACAATCTTTTAGTTCGCCCATTTTGTCAAAAATATTCGATGCATTTTTTATCATGTAAAAGAAAATAATATTTTAGTTGTTTAGGGTAAATAAAAGGTCTTACATATTACATAAACTCTTTCGTAATAAGAGTATGTTTGGTTTAAATAATTCTATTCTTTTTGCTGTATTCGCTTTCAGATTTTTAATTTTTTAAAATCAAATACCGGCAAGTATGTAATATAAATTGTTTGTTTCGAGTCTCTCAACTAATATTACAAATCAGAAGTTCCAAATATTTGTTTCTCTCTATGAATGCTTCTTGCTGACTCATGTTGTATGCCTGAATCGATTTATATGAAATTTGGTATACCTAGAGATAATTTACGTCCTTGCTATGTGTAGATTAATACATGACACTTTTTAACCATAAAAACTATGGTTTGTTTTTATTTTTGGTTTTCTTTTTACAATTTTTTGAAACATTTTTCCATGACCGAAAATCAAATAGTCTTATTTTAAAATCTATTCACGCAATGCTACGGGTAAAATTTAGTTTGATTATATTTCTGGCTATGTATGTATGCCTGCGTCAATAAGTTAGTTGACGTGTCAATATAATCAAATCGAAAAAATACAAAAAATTCAATTTGAATTGAATCCATCTTTATGGGCACTTTAATGAAGACTTTTTATTCTTTGACTAAAAATTTACGTCATTTAGTGGTCAGTACATGCGTCATATGGGAAACTTGACATAATACGTACGTGAGTTAAGGTGCTTAAGAACACTCGCAGGGAAACCCCATAGGTTTTGCAGCCAGAGCAGAATATTAACCGTTTTCCGGTTTACGTATCCAGTTAATTTTATATATCGAGTTCAATGTCTTAACGATACAGCTTAAGGTTCAGGTATTTTATGACAAAGAATACATTGCGATTTGGAAGTCACCAAACATATAAAATTTAGGCACATAAAAATGTGTGCGCGAAAACTCAGTCGTTGCAAGTAGGTCAAATTTCATTAATGTGAATGACATATTTGGGACAAATTAAAAATAATATTATATGACGTAAGCTTTACTCACATGGTATTTTGAAAATTATTTATAAGTTATATATAGTTACAAAATAATAAACGGCGCCATCTATGGACTATATTTCAAATTTCGAAATCCAATCAATGAATACTAGAGATAACATTATAGAGTTGTGGGCTAATTGATAAAGCAGTCATTCGTCTCGAAGATATAAGAGGAAAATAATCTACATGTTTTACGTGGACTTTTATTAAGAAAAAATAATTTATTTTTTAAGAACAAAATATTTTATATATTTTCAACATTTTCTCAATCAAATTTACATTTAAAAGTTGATTGTTAACAGAATATCCACGTAAAAAAAAATTAAAGAAAACATTGAATTACTAACATAATTGATTTTCATTTCTACAAAATAACATTCGTATTACTCAGTAATCAAGGTCAAATAAGATGTTACTTGCGTCGCGTGGTATATAGCTTTAATGATGCCGCATGGCGCTCAAAGTTTGTGTACCGCATGGCGCTTAACCCTTGCGATGACATTGAAATAGTTATTTCGAGAACAAGAAAAAATACGAAACAAAATATTTATTATAATAGTATTTTTTACTTATGAACCGAGGAAGCCGACTTACCAATTTAATAACGTATACAAGAAATACTAACATCGATAAATCAATAAATGGCTTTAGGTAACATCATTTGTCTTTCCACAAGCGCTTCGATCAAAATCCTTAAAGGTTTGAAATTCGTTAATAATTTATAAATATAAAATAAGTTTCATTCAAAATTTTACTACTCACGTGGCTTAATAACTTTCAAATAATTTGATACGAAACTATTTTTATATTTCGTTTAATCAAAAATTACTTATTGAAAGGAAAATAAAAATTTTCATAAAATAATGTTGCTTTATGTTGAGTACAATTTCTTTACGTCCGCTCTTTTTACTAATCCGTCTTTATACTCCACTTGTTGACAAGTTTTATCCCTTAATACATTACTTAACATCATTGTGAGCTTTTCACGGAATATTTGAAAAATCGCTCTTGTAATAACAAAAATGATTTTATGAAAAAAAAATATTATTTGTATTTGGAAAATCAAAACACATTTTCAAATTTGATTTATTTAAAAACAAACTTATCTCCTATATAACATTTTAATTTTACACTCGTTTAAATTGACTACGTCCATTGCATTCATTTCGTCCTTATTTTTAAAAAGTACAGTTCTCTTAATATGTGAACTTTACTTATTACGGCAAGTTATAGCAAACAACCTAGCATACAGCCAATTATACCTGATAATAAAAAGTCAACATTTTTATACATATTTTTGTCCGATCAATGTAGTTAACAACATCGTGCATATAAAGTATTTGAATGAGTTATCACATGGAAATACGAAGTAATATCGACTTCTTTTAAAAAAATATAATTTCCATTAAGTGTGCATTAAACATTTATGCATATTTAAGTTTATGAACTACTGGTCTTGCGTAACAATATTTCAAAATTACCTCAAATTTATATATTCCATTACCTTTGTGGCCTTTCCACTCGCCCTTATGGATAACGCATTAATTCAATTGTTTCGCGAAGTGTCTCCTCCATCGGGCTGCAAGCAAACGTATAAACCCGCTTATTATGTATTCCCTCTGCTACTTCGATGTGCGCTACCGCAATACCTAACGTCCATGTTTACGATTGGCCTTTACAACCCTCATCTCTTCTTTAATGTTTGCATTGCGTATACAATACTGATTGGCACTATCCCAGAAATAAAGCGTTCGGTTACTTACAGTTGCTTGTCGTCTTTTAGATACTTGAATGGATATCATAGACAATAGTTATTGACAAATCAACTAGAAATACCAAAACCAAATATGACGTAAAATTCAAAAATATATTCTTTGACACATCCTGTCGTGCATTTAGAGAAAATGAAAATAAAAAAAGATTACGTACCCCATAAAGTGGGTGTCATTGGATAGGTCTTTCGAAAAGCAATAAAGTTTGTTTGAATACTAAGTAATTTGATTGCTTCGTTTTTAGATATTTCCTTTCAATATGTCATTAAGGTGTACATACAATTAACTTCTAAAATATGCTTTCAAAAAGGTGATATATTTTGAAAAGTAGATTTTAAAAGTATTTTTAATGAAAATTATGACTGATATTATAGCATTTTAAGGACTAGGCGAAGAATTGTTCTATAGGGGTACGATTTAAAACTGCCTATTTTTAGAATAATAAGCAATATTATGATAAACATTTAATTTTAATTTATTTAAAATTTCTTATGTGACATAAGTACAAACAAACAATTACTTTATTAATTTCCTGATATTCTATGGCAAAGAAACATACTTCATTTTCTGAGTATAATAGTGAAGTGACTATCTTAATATCCTCTAATGGGTTTTATGTTAATCCTATTACGATAAATATAGAATCAAATAAAAAATATATAGAAAAAAAGATAAAACCTCCAAGAAATGGTCTAGTTATTTTTATACTTTATTTATAGTCTCTCAATTGTCTTTATACCCTGTTTATAGTCTCTCAGATTGAGAAAACTAATCCACATTTTTTTATTACATATACGTGTAGACAGCATTTCAATGGAAGTATCGAGATAACATTTTATTTACATGCAACGTTTATATAGGCTCCTTAATAACATCATAAAAATAGTGATAAAACAAGCAGAAAAAAGGATATTTTGGAAAAAAGATAGATGATTAAAAAAATTGTCATATCCGTTTCTACATGATTTTCCCATATTTACTGATCTACGCTAAAAGTGAAGTTTTTACGTTATACAAAACTAAGGTTATTGATATGGGACCTCTATATTCAGAGTCAATATAGCAAGAGCTTTATAAGAAGTTGTTACGTATGACTAAGACACTGGGTTTATCCGCATCCTTCCTTTACCCCGGATACAATGAATCCAAAAATCACCTTCAACCTACGTATTGATAATGAGGAAAACGTCAAAGTATTTAAGAATACAGGACACCAATGTCGATGTAATTTAATAAGTGTTACATTTATCTACATTAAAGTGTTTAGGATGTCGTTAGTACATTTCAATACGTCGGAAACTAATCACTTGATATTTATTAGAAATAACCTCGACGCATTACAATATTTTTATCTCACGTATTATTAACAAATCAAATACAGCGAGCTATTGGACAATAAAATTTTCCTCAGTAATATCACGTATCGAATGGAATTTTTTCTCGTTTTCTAAATTTGTATTATCAATTTATCATAAAGAGGATTAAAAGTTCTTTTTGGCCTGAATATTTTTTTTAAGTTTGCTTTCCACATTGGAGAGTTCAAGAAGACCTTTGGTGTCGACATCTAGGGATAAATTTGAATATAGTCTCATTTTTATTATCTATATCCAAAATTCAATTACAACATTCGATATCCAAAGAAGCAAAGAGTCTATTATGCCATATGGAGACTATGACGTTTCGCGGCGTCAGATGGATATTCACCGCCATTTTTTATTCGTTTTTCCCTCTTTTTAAAGCGCCCCGTTATATAGTTTTCGATTGGGTAAAGTTACGATACTGCGAGTTATCTCAGTCGACAGCGCTCGTTAAAATCTATTGCTATACTATAACTTCTCTATGTCCACTCGAAGCTAATATTGAGCATCGAGTGGACATAGAGAAGTTGCAGAAGATGGAAGTCAACCTAGACTTGTCAAAACAATATGGTTGATAGGAATTTCTCACCAGCAAACCAACGATACTAATGTATTAGCAGGGTTAAATGATGTTGCTAATGCAAGAAAATGCAGTCGTAGCCGAGTGAGTCGACGATAGCTCGAATAGAACGTTCTCTTAGCAGACAACGTAGATGTATTCCCGTTTTCCATTCATGCCCCCAACACAGATATACCATATTTTTTTTCAAAATCATGACAAAAACTCAAAATAATGAAACTGCCATCCATCTATTGGTCTATCAATAAGAATACGCCCATCTATTTCTTCGCCTATCAAAGACAGAAATTTTCTTAGACTAAGTTAATTTTACTAACGACCATAATATAGACGCAATATAGGGATATATCTGCGCTGTCAAATAAGTCACGATTTTCTTTCATGCACTGTGTGAGATATTAAAAGATTAGTTATAAAATGGGAAACCAACATAAATTTATCCATTAAAAATATTCTTGAACAAAGCTTTCAAAAAAAATCATATTCTTGAAATAATGGTAAGAAAAATCTGAAAAAAAACATAGAGGGATCTGAAAAACACATGTGAAAGGATCTACATTTAATGAAAACTATGGGTACCTCACACATATATTTATCCAAATAATTTAAATTATGATTTAGAACACATTACAAAAGTTCGATTTGTACCTGGAGTTTCATTTTTAAATTAGCTACGCTATTTTTTACCTCTCGTTGCCTTTGATACATGTTTAATTATACAATTTTCAATAAAGTACATTTTGACGAGTTTTTGTTCTACACATCTTAATAAAAGGTATCATAAAAAATAAATTCAAATTATTAAATCCCATTCTTTAATGAATTTCTACTTCATTAAAGAATGGGATTGATGGGGACTGACTTCAAAATTGTTAAATCCCATTCTTTAATGAATTTCTACTTCATTAAAGAATGGGATTGATGGGGACTGACTTCAAAATTGTTAAATCCCATTCTTTAATGAATTTCTACTTCAATAAAGAATGGGATTGATGGGGACTGACTTCAAAATTGTTAAATCCCATTCTTTAATGAATTTCACTATACAATTAGTAAAAATTAAAATATCAATAACAACAATAAAATCCTTTTTATTTCTTGCCCGAAAATAACAAAATAAGTAATCTTAATTCTTTTATTACACCACTTTTCTTTTACGTTTAAGAGTTATTTTCTTTAATAAGTATTTAACTTGTTAAAGAAATTAACTCATACATATTTAATACATGTTTAATCGGAAGAACCTCTCCACGGGGTAAAGGCCTCCTCCAAAGAAACCCTATTTTCTCTGTCTTGAGCTATTTGTGTCCAGCCCGGGCCAGCCGTTTTGCTAATATTGTCCGCCCATCTCGTAAGCGGTCTGTAGCGTTTCTCACTTGGGCTTCTCCATACTGTCACCCTTTTGGTCCATCACTCATCTGTCAATCTCGCTACATGCTCCGTCCATTTTAATTTTAATTTTTGGGAGCAGTTTAACGCATCGGTAGCTTTAGATACAATTCTCATTTTTGGGTGTCGTATTTTTTAAATTTTTAGCATGCTTCGTTCTAGGCCTCTTTGACACGTGGTAATTTGTTTCTTTATTTTGGCTGTATAAATTTCCAGGTCTGACAAGCATAAGTTAGGCACGGTAAAAGGCAGGTCGACATGACCTAGTTTCTCTCTTTGTCAAAGCTAATTTGTTTGCCCAAGTATACGTATTTGTTTGTAAAGTTCAATGTTTCGTTGTCCACATAAATTGTCTTTTCCATGCTCTTGGTGATTAACATTGTCTTTGTGAGGTTCATCTCTAAGCCTACCTCTTTACTAGCTACATTTAGCGATTTGATCATGAATTGTGATTGCGAGCTTGATTCCGATAATAGCACCAAGTGGTCCGCAAATCAGTGGTGGGTCAGATAATTTCCATCTATGTTTAGGCCACTAGTTTTCTAATCCAGCTTTCTTATTATCTATTTTAGGATGGCAATGAACAGCTTCGGGGAGATCGGGTCGCCTTGTCTCACTCCTCTTTAGATGTGAAAGCTTCCGCTGACTCTTTCCAGTTGAATTGTACCAGTGTTGTTATTATAAATACTTTTTATTACCTATATATACTCGTTCTCTACCCCTTAATCGATTAACGCCATCTAGGTACTTAAATGTGATACGGATTCGAAGGCTTTTTTGAAGTCAATGAAGACGATGTATAGAGCTCTCTGTCTTACCTGGTATTTTTCAATCAGTAGTTCCAGAGTATGAATATGGTCAATAGTCGAGAAATTGTTCCAAAATCCCGTTTGTTCCATGGGTTGTTCTGCTTCCAGTGTTGTACGTATTCTTTGGTTTATGAGAGAGAAGAATAATTTATATTTACGTGGCAATAAGATTGTTATATATAATTTGCAATAATCGTATGACTCGCCCTTTTTATAAATTAGTATTATATCTGACTCTGACCATTGCATCGGTGTTTTAAAATATTCTAAAAGCGATTAAAAAGGTGAGTTAACAGTAGAGCCAGTAGTGAGTGGGCCGATTTTATTGGTGATGCTGTCTGAGCCTGGGCTTTTATTTGTTTTTAGTCTGTTAATTGCTTGGACAACCTCTGTTACAGTAAATGTACATCTCGTTGAATTTACGTCCATTTGATAATTGTTGTCGTTGTCGTAATTGTCAAAATTTTCATCTAAATTTTCAAAATCTTGAGCGCTATAAATTGTTTTGTAGAATTCTGTTGTGATTTGAATAACTTCATTACGACTATTTAGGGTTTTTTCTTTGCTATTTAATCCATCGATCTATGACTTGTTTGTTCGTAACTCTCTGAAAGCTTTTTCGAACTGCCTGATTGTGTTACATATTTCTCTACAATGCCCGATCTGTACCATTCATTTTTCACCTAGTTTGGACCTAGTTTTATTTTTTGTATTTTTAAAATAGCAATAAGGCATTTAATAATATTTATAACCTAGACTCGGAAATATATAGTTAAAACTGATAATTAATTCCAAAATCTCTTATCCGAAATAATTTATGAATATTTTATCGTTATATATATATATATATATATATATATATATATATATATATATTTGTGTGTGTGTGTTTGTGTGTGTGTGTGATATTATTAATTATACCGTAATATCAAAAAAAATTGTTAAACCACTCGATTTGTCTCTGGTTCACTTTAGCAAAGAGCGTTTTAGTTTCGATGCATTCAGAAAAAGTTATTAATTATATAGTATAAAACTACATCGTTCGACTACTTGTTTTGTGTCTTGATAGAATAATAGAATATATTACTCAAATACTTTTATGACAATCTGATACCCCAGTTTATAAAACAGTTATTAATTATACTGTAGTATGAAAAACAAAACTGTTTCGACTACTCATTTTGACTCTGGTTAGAATTTTTTTTTTCAAATATGTTTATAGCAACCTGGCACTTCACTTTTGTCAAAGAGCGTTACAGTATTGATGCATTCTGAAAAGGTTATCGTTTATACTGTAATTTAACTGTTTTTTCTCTGATTAGAATATATTATTCAAATATTTATCAGTCTTTTATAGTCCGGATACATTCATAATTTTTTTTAAATTATTTAACTCTGCCAAATTCTGATAATATGGATTTAATCTCTTTATAATAATTCTTATCAATTGACAAAATTTCGTCAATGAATATTCCAAAAAAAATAATTCAAAAAAATTATTGATTTTTCTTCCTAATTTCTTTAGTGCGGGTAACATTCAAAGGCTGTCGTTGTATATTTACATGCCTACAAATTCATATAGTACCTACATATCTACATAACCTTGTACTTATAAGCTAAGCTCTGTGGTCAAACAAGTAACTAACTGCGAACTAATTTATTTCAGTCAAGTTCATTACTTTCATTAGTATTAGCAACTCGATCTAAATGCTTGCTCTCCACCCGTGTGTATAACAGATTTCGGTGTATTCGGTTTTCGGACATCATCGCCGACCTCGCCTCACTCGTGGGCGGTTGTAAAAAGCGGCGTTTTGCCAACCGCACAACCTTGAGCTTCATGCTCGGTAAAGTCGTTAACGGAATCATTGAAGGCGTGTTAAATATTAATTAGACGATTATTACGATTGAATTCTCTAAGTCGCTTCCTGATTGAAGTTTAGACACGAATCGGCGTCAACGTTTTAACGTCAAATGAAACTTAATCACAATTGAATTATTCAGATACGTTTGAATTCTTTAAGTTATGATTGAATTCACAGAATTATGATAGAATTATTTACGCTACGATTCAATTCTGCAAATTGTTATCTAATTTAAATTGTGAAAAATTAAAATAGAATTTTTAGAGTCTCTCCCACTTGATGTGTATAGAAAACCGAGAGAAACATAATTATTCTTCGAATTAGGACTGAGTTTTTCAAATTTCGATACAGATATTTTTTTCACGAATTGATTTTTCAATTAATTTCTTGCATACATTAGAGTCAACCTTTCACAGCCGATTAAAATTTTTCTTATCAAAGGCGCGCTTCTAAACATGAAAACAGCTGTGCAAAAGTCATCTTTAAAAAGCGTCGAAATATTTTAAAAAATCCATGCAGCAATATGCATTCATCGTTGATTTTACATTTCTTCAGAATTTAACATGCAAGAACGTTAGAATATAGAACATATGTTGGAAACGTATATTTACATTTTTTCCAGATATAATATGACAAGAGCGTTCGAATATTGAACATATGCTGAAATTGCATATTTAAATTTCTTCAAAATATAACATGACAAGAGCATTAGAAAATAGAACATATGTTGTAATCGTAGATTTACATTTCTTCAAAATATAACATGACAAGAGCATTAGAAAATAGAACATATGTTGTAATCGTAGATTTACATTTCTTCAAAATATAACATGACAAGAGCATTAGAAAATAGAACAGATGTTGAAATCGTAGATTTACATTTCTTCAAAATATAACATGACAAGAGCATTAGAAAATAGAACAGATGTTGAAATCGTAGATTTACATTTCTTCAAAATATAACATGACAAGAGCATTAGAAAATAGAACAGATGTTGAAATCGTAGATTTACATTTCTTCAAAATATAACATGACAAGAGCATTAGAAAATAGAACAGATGTTGAAATCGTAGATTTACATTTCTTCAAAATATAACATGACAAGAACATTAGAAAATACAACATATGCTGAAATCGTAGATTTACATTTCCTCGAAATATAACATGACAAGAGCATTAAAAAATAGAACATATGCTGAAATTGTAGATTTACATTTTTTTCAAGATACAACAGTTTTCAAATATTGAACATATGCTGGAATCGTAGATTTACATTTCTTCAAAATTTAAAATTACAAAAGCATTATTAGTATATAGAACATACGCCGAGATCAGATTATTTCATGACGATCTACGGTGGCAAAAATTAATTCCATTTTATTATTTTAATATTTACAACCACAAATAAAAATTCCAATGACACTTTTTCGTTTGTTTACAAGTCCACTTTGTGACTCTATTAATCATTCTACTTTAAACAGAAAAACATGAATTTTTATCATTTTCCACAAGCTATATGTAAAAATCGTATTCCATTGTCATATATTTTCAAAAATTTTCCGCTTTCGCATTTTTTATAGTCATAAATAGTTTAAATGTTCTATAACAGTATTAGGTTTTCGATTCTTTTTCCTTTCTTTATTACATTATATTACAAGTGCGTCGTTTACATTGACAGCCACAAGTGCTTGCATTTGCAAGTCACCTTCTGAAGAACAGCTGATATAGTCTTACCCTACTTGTAACTTCCATAATTGTATTCCATTCTTCGATGGCCTTATGCAAACTAAGTATTATGATGTATATTAATTCGATGTGGTCATAGGATCGATGCAACGCTTGTTTGGTGCGCCACGCCTTGCGAACCCAAACATTTTAAATAATGACAAGAGTTACCTTAAGTAGACAATGCATATCTTTTTGGTAACCCTCTCAGGTTTGCCTTCGCGAATTGTCACGGTTATAATTTCGTGAAAATGATAAAGTAAACTATACTAATATATGAATCGGGAAAGTTCGTAAAATTTTATACAAATGAATAGAAAACTGTAAATTAGTATCAGACGGACGGAGGGACATGAGGAAGCTGTAATCATATATAGTTATACTATATACTGTATATATATAGTATATAGTATACATATATAGTTACATATATAGTATAGATATAAAGTTATCCCATCTTATAAAGTTACTTTTACATTTATGATATTAAATCATATTTCGGATAACGCAGGAATAAGGAGGAAACAAGTGTAAGTAAATTAGGCGATATACGTTCTCTTTTTTACTTTTTTGTTATTTTAGTTAAACATATAAACTAAAATTACGTATGTTATTCTAATTTCAGATTAATCAATTATTTAATTTTATAGTTATATCGCAATAGTTACTGTAATAATTGTTATCAATTCCACACCTTCGCGTGTGTGCGCTTTTGTATCCACTAGCGCGTTAGCCTCGAGTTTTAATAAATAATTAATCATAACTAAGGTAATTTTACAAGTAATCATCTTTTAATGCAAGTTTTTGGAAAGAAGAGGTTTTCTTCCAAATATTATATCATTTTTCTATTTTTTTATATTTTGTTATGATCTGAACTTTTGTCTTTGAAAAGTGACGTGTGTCGTTGATCTATACCTATGTATGTGTACTCGTATATGAGTACCCGCAACAAGACTTACTTAATTCTTCACCGAATTTGGTAGCTATCAGAATAGAAACTTTATTGATTTTCACAATGTTTTATTGAAGTGTTTAATTTTTATAAAAAAATTTCAATCCTTTTTTCCTGCTCGTCGATTGTCCCCGGCCTTTGTGCATATTTTCTGGTCTCTTTTTTCTGTTCTTGTTTTTTTTATTTTCAACTTAAATTTACAATATATCAAATAAACAATAAAAAATAGGTGTGTGTACTACCATTTAAAAGTAATTAAACATAACTTTCCATTAAGTAATACAAAGCCTGGTAAATTGTAGTTTTTCACAAAATCTTTAATATCAAGTTTATTCGAGCTTTTAATATTTTTTTATCAAAAAAGTATCGATCGAAGTCTTATAGACGTCAAAGAAATTAGGTATTATTATTTTATTATTATACAATAAATAAATTTTCTTCGAAAAAACTTTTTTTAAGCTTAATTAGTCAAATTATTTCAATAAAGCTGTGAGACACGTCTCTGTCAATTTCGTTTTTTTTTCATGTTTTCCTATCCACCTAACATATTATGTACCTTTAGACGTCAAAGAAATCGGTAATTATTATTTTTTCAAACCTGTATTTGATAAATGGAAACACAATGGTTTCTAGTAAATGCAACAGTATGAAATATAAAAAAATCCAAATTAAATACAATAAATAAATGTTCGTCAAAAAACTTTTATTAAGCTTAATAAGTCAAATTATTTTCAATAAAATAGCAATAAATGTAGCTGTAATTTTGTTTTTTATGTGTTTTCATATCCGCCTGATAATACATTATATACCTCCCATATGCATTTTATACGTATATTATTTATTTGACTCTACAAAGTTTTTTGCCGCCTCGTTATATGCTTACTTTTAAATATTACACGACTTCCTGTACAACGGAATGTGTATATAAATTTGTTTCATTATGCATTAACGTAAGTACGTATCATGTATTTGTAGTCATGCATACGTTATTAGAGACGCAAAAACTGGTCTTTTATAAATAACTTTATTAGTTATTGTTTCACAGTTCAATTTTATTCCCAGAGAGAATTACGGAAACATTAATTATGAGCGATATGAAAGATTTCGTAATTTAATAATATTAATAAAGGAAACAACGCTTTTGTAAGGAAAATATTGGTATTATGATTATGAATATTTGTGGCTAATACTATAAACGAATATTTATACGACTCAATATTACTATTAGCGGCGATTATGAATGAATTGCATAATCGAATTGTCTACTAATGAGATATTCCGATAATCGATTATAAAATTAGTAATTTAATGATTCTCGTGATCGAATGATTATTAAAATATCATGCGTTTAATCAAACCACATTCCATTAAGATTCATAATCACAATTCTGATCTCACATATTCGTTCTATATTGTTCTCTTTAGTACATTTATGTTTGGAATAGATTGTATTCTATCGAATATTAGATATCATTTCTTTGTTAAAGTTTATGAGTTTCTAATTAGTGATTGCTAAAATTATAACCGAGATATTAAGAAATATTTTCGTAATCAAATGATTATCTTAATATTACTAATAATCGCCCAAACCTGATTACAGTATTAAAAGAGTAACCAAAACACAGAGGTTTTTTAACAGTTTGCAGTCGAAACGTTTTTAATTGAGTTCTTGTCTAAACAATATTTTATAATGAGAAATTAACCGGCAATTTTTTTAAGCAGAATACATTTTTGAGATACATTACATCTGGTTTCAGATGGATTATATCTTAGATATCTCTAAAACGAATGGATCGAAAATAATTTAAGAATCATACAATAAGCACGAACTCATGATTTTATAAGTAAGATCGCAGTATCTGGCCAGTTTTTTTTGTAATTTAAGCTTATTTAATAATTTAACTTTAAAAAAATATATTTATACAAAATATACTTCATGGATCAATACATATTAATTAAAGCTTACATTTTCGTTTTTAGACTAGAAACAAATCTGATGTTTAAAGCTAATTCTGGACGGTCATCTTAAATCCAGCATATTGAATTATGAGAACTGGTAAGCATTTTTTAAATTTCAGGAAACGAAAACCCTTTGTGAAACTGGAGATTAGAGATACAAGACACGTTTGAATATAAAACTTTACATATTTTATAGAGGTTTTTTTATGATCAATGTCTTTTTGTAGGGTAAAGCTTAAACCAAAATTTAATAAATAACTTTTGGACCTCTGAATTGACTGTTTTCAGTGTCATTCTTTTGAGCAACTTGCATATTTAGTTTAAGCGATCTATTCTTGCCTAATGTCCCAGATAGCAATTAAACTGTCTACTTTGCATCTAATCGTTAAATTTCATAACTTCTAAAACAAAAAAGTTTATTCGTTTGTAACCTAATTTCAATGCGACCAAATAAAGAATCGATTCCAAATTTACCATTGCGGCTCCATTTTGGTGGATTAAAATACACTTTATGTTGATAATATCCCAAAAAAATGTAAAGGTACCATACAAAATGTTATCAGCGCCACCCGATGATAAATTAACAAAGGTTTGATTACGCTACTATTATTTTTTTAAAGTTAATATATTGTTATTTGTAATCATAGCCTATACTTTCCATTTAGATGAAGGAAAGCGATGAATAATTCGCTTAATTAACTTGTGCTTAATTTAGTTTAATCACTTAATAATTGGAGATTAACATTACTTACCAACAAATTTATATCGTACTTTACGGGGATTCTTGTTTGTGTAACTATTTAACCTGTAATTTTGACCTCTATTTGAGAATTAAATTCTATCACAATTTCTAACATGGTCTGTTTTAAATAATTTGTCTTTCAGTCGCACTTTTTACAAAAGGTCTTGTAGATATTTGTAAACTAAATCATACCTAAACGATAGTATACCCTTTCATGAATCTCTTTCTAGATGTAGTTCATAATTCGAGTTAATTTATGGGCAATTCAGTAATTCCTGTCAGAAAAATCTTGATGTTTTTACTCAATAATCAAAATTTAGTAATAAAATACGCCACTACAAGGTGCAAAGTGTGTATTAAATTTATTCTTCATGCGTCTCCAGAGCTCAAGACGTCTGTGTAATTTCACCGCATTAAATTGAAATTATACGCGAGCGATGGCGAGCGGTTGGGGGGCAAAAGCTAGTTCATGTATGATTATCAAGTAATATAACAAATGTAATGCGATTCAGTCGCATCTATTGAAAAATAGACCAAACAAAGTCCAATTTAGATTAAATATTTCATATACCCATATCTGTTATTGAATAATTATAAAATCAATTTTAAATGTCAAAGTACACCGACATGACTTAACGATTTTAACTCGTTGTTTGCTAAGCCTGAGTTTTTCCTACAGTTCTTATATTACTGAATATTTGTTTTGATAACGCTTAGGTCTTAATTTAATTTTGTACTCCGGGATATTTTATTCGGATCAGGAGATATTTACCGTTGCAGCATGTTCTTCAGTCCTGAATCCATATTCTGTGACGCTGAATTATATTCTGCTCGATTGACGCTATCAGAAATGAGAACAATATAGTTAAGGCTATAAATCTTATTTTTATTACCTAGTTTTTAAATAATAAACGAAAAGAAGTCTAAAATAGTACAGATATAATTTAAATTTAGTTTTTTATGATTGGGCATCCATTAGCATACAGCGAACTCAGGGAACTTGAAGACATCACGTTACGAACAACATGAGATCTAAAGTTGAATAGAATTAATAGTTCCTGTATGTTGTATATCAAAAAATACATCAAAAAAATAAATCTTCTTATGCTGCTATAGTAGCCTTGAAATCACTTGTAAACAAAAGATGGTAAATGTATATAGATGACCACAATGTACATTGCTCAGACTTACTCGAGAGTACTCTTGCTAGATCATACATATGACTACATTTTCAGAACGCATTAAAATAACGTAATATAAATGAATATCACAAAGTTATTAACAGACTTGCAATAGACGAAGTAGTTATAAGCTAATTGTAACATTTCTAAAATAATTCAAAATATTAAGAGCCAATAATATTTAAGATCAAAATAAGTCAAGTAAGGATGAAATCCAGATGTTGATAAAAAGTTTGCAATATCATGGCGATTAAAACTTTCCTTAAACTCAAAAGTGAATTTATCTATATACTACTTGTATCGTTATCTGAGTTGGTAATATTAAATTTCAACCACGTTTGATCCGATAACAGGAATAACAATTCAACTTATTTCCGGCATAGACTTTCGTTTAATATTGTTATAGAAACGGCATTTGTTATAACAATCATTACACTGTTGTCGCTAAAGTTATTATTTTTATATGAGGAAGTAAGGGGCTAGTTTTGTCGAGGGTAAGTAGTAATACGTATATTACACAGTGGATTAAAAAATTGATCAAAATATTTACTAAACTTTATACTAATACCCCAACCGACGTACCCCATTACGTAATCACAGTCGGTGTCCCGTTAGACAGCTCAACGAATGGTCGTGGATAGGTGCTCGTCTTAGTCAGATAATGGAATAAAATTGCTACAAAGACTAAGTTCACTCGACAAAAATGTCTGAAAGGGTCACAATATTTTTAAACTAACTCCTTTTATTCTATCTACGTGGTTAAACATTCTAATGTAAGTTTGAATATGCAGATTACACTTTTACTTTGTTTCTATTGATAATTTATAAGTAAGAACTACAAAAGAAAATTCCGATATTATTTAATTGGGATTGATTTCGGTAGAGGTAATAAGAAGGGTTTCTGTAGAAAAAGCATATCAGCTGGACATTTTCTCAGGTCGATTAACTAAAAAAAGGTTTCCGAAAGCTACCCCATAACTATTCCCTAAACAAATTAAACCTACCTAGGGGGTATTTCGTGCTTCTGCTACTTAATAGACGCATGTGAACATTGAATATGTGAAAACAGCCAAGTAAAATTACATAATCATGTTCCTCTTTATTCTCCATTGCTAGCATTTTTTGTATGTCTTTTAAAAACTACTGAAACCGATCACAGGAAGTGTTATTGAACAACAATCCAAGTATAGCATTGACTATTTATCACACTCCAAGTTTGATGAAAATTTCCTTACCATTTCCAAACCTCTGGTAATTTCATAAATAATACCATAACAAGACTCAAACCAAGCGGTATTTAGAATTTAAATATTGACATTTTTTATTATTCCTATTTTTATTGGTTCTCTACCACCGATCACCACGTCGCACAAAAAAATAAACATATAACCCCTAACATAGATAAGATGAGAGACAAACGCTAAACGAAAAAGTGATCATAAGCTGCCCTTGGATATTAATAATCTCGAACTGCTACAATCTGAACCGAAATTTGAAATAAACTTTACTGAAGACTTTACCTAACAACATGCGAACATCTTCTGAACCGAATCCAGTATATTGAATATAAACTCATAATTTAACGTTGGATCTAATCTCGAAGTTTAATTTAACTTATTATAAAATATTAACCTAAATAATCCATATAGAGGCCTTACTAAATATCTTTTCCCTTGCTTTTTTGTGTAAAATAATGGAAATAAGAAATATTTTAAAATATTGCATCTTCTCATTGCTGCTATAAACGTAACAACCGACTTGTTTTGGAAAAATGTTTCTTGTGTCGAAATTAAAAAAAAAGTCGAATTTATTTTCTTTGCCTATGAATAGTTAAGTTATCAAAAAAGGTTATATCGAATAAATTATAAATATGTTTAAAAATAGAAGCATTTGTCCAAAATAGTTATTACAAATAGTTCCTAGCTGTCCCCCACACTATTTTAATATAAATATTGTCATAATTATAACAAGATACATTGTTTTTTTAAAGATGACTTAAATAAGTGTCCCCGTATCGTGCATGTCGTGTAGTACAGTAGCGTCAATAATATAAACGAAACTTAATTTTATGAATGAGAAACATAGAGAAAATTATCATGTCATTAATTTCGTTCGTACGTCCATTCGTTCTTTTTCACAATTTCTCTAACTTTAGAGCTATCGGGATCAAATTTTGAAGTAAATGGACATTTTAAACAACATGAAAAGTTAATGAAATGATAGATATTGTAAAATTAGAACAGAAAATAATTTCGCGCAATTGTAGAGGGATGTCATTGGATAAGTATTTTTAAATGATGCTAAATTATCTTATTTTAAAGCTTAGAAATTTGACAACAGAGATTTTTCACATCCGTATATTCCAAAATTTCTTCCTTTTCAAGACGGTTGTTGAAAAGTTACGTACTTATGCACAATAAATTGGTATACAGAATTATCTTTCTAGTTATTAATGTGGTTAATTAAACTAAATGGAAGATTAATGAAGAAAAAACTGAACTGGAAGGTGACCAGTCCAGTGAACTAAAAAGCGCAAGTCTAACGCAAACGTTTGATTCCAAATGTTTCACAAGACTACTAGCTAAATCTAATTATCTATCGCTAAATCTAGCTATCAGTATCTGGAAAAGGAAAACTTTCACTCAAATAGGTTTATAAGACAGCAATCATTATCGTGTTTAAATTTCCCTAACCAAATCACCTATTTTCACCTAGGAAACAAATCTCGAAATCTTGGCTACCATTAGACTAACTTATAATAGTTGTAAATATATCACGGAATGGTCATGTTTCAACAATAGCGCGCTGAGGAGAGTAAAATACTTTGCACGGACCAGCCATAATAGTGCAGCCGATACGTGACTGCAGCACAGCTGATACTTCTGTACGACGTTGCGTCGTTAGGCAGTAAGTTAGAACCGTCAACACGGTCAACACGACGTTGACCGTGTTGACGGTAATCTTTTTCATGAAACTAAAGTTTCCAGAAGAAATAAAAAATAATAAATAAATAAATAACAAACAAAAGCGAATACGTAGAAGACATCGCGAAATACGAATCGAGGAATCTTTCAGACAGTCATGCTAGAAGCTTAAATCATGCATAAGTAACTTCATAAGACTAAAGACAATGATGTACATTCATAATTATCAATTTTGTTTGGTATTCACAAGTAGTTCTACTAATATAAAAAAGGAAAGTTTTGTTTGTTGTTTTAGACATTCACGCAAAAACTGCTAACGCTATTAACATACAGTTTTTGCAACATAAATGGTTTATAGATCTCATATTACAATAGGCTTTATATTATGTATATATTGGGTGTATATATATATATATATGTATATATATATATATATATATATAAATGTATATAAACAGTGTTGTATAAATTTTGAGATTTAGTTGATAATGCAAAGAAAGTCGCTGGTCTGGGAACTTTCATGAAGAAAACTGATAAAACTATTGCAGATACACTAATAATATGTATGGAGGAATTACAGGTTTTAAAATGCCTAAAGTAAAGTCCACAATAATATTTATCTATCTTTTATAGATATTGTAAATGTTTTAAATCTGAAAAATACATGGGACAAAAGGACAAATTTACAAACCCTTATTAAAATATATCATAGTTACTTTAAAAGTTTCCGGTGGATAAAAATTAACTCTTCGCACTTTATCTCGCGATATTCGCGTATAGAGAGACATAATGAACATGGCAGGGAACAGGCATGAACGCATCATATTCCGGTACATTGTTAAATTTCTATTAATTAAAATAAATTTCTATACTACTTTCATTAAAGAAAACATATATGTCAGAGAATTACTTAATTGTATCCGTACGAAATTTTCGTATGGGTCTTTTTGGAACTCGGGGAAAAGATACTTAAAGTAGCGTACAAAGAAATATTTTAAACACTATATTTATCTATTAAAAAATATACTCTTGCAAAGCTGGGGTGGGTTGTTATATATATACATATAAATAGGGATAAAACCTCATTTACTTTTTTTATACCTATATACTTTATTATATCGTTTTATAATCATCATGTTCAATAATAATCACCCATATCAGCAATTAACAGGAATGTTTGAGAGAAAATAATGTAAGAATGCTTCAAAATAGCATAACAGCCTGTATAAAACTATTATGTTTTGGAAAATAAGAGTATCATGTTCATTATAAGAAACTTTGGACGGGCTGGACTTGGGTGACGACGTAAATGTTTGATGAGATTTCAAGGCCATATGTTGGTAAATGTTCTTCCACTGAACTGAGTCATAATTGATATTAAGTAATATGGTAAAAACTAGTTAGTGAATGTATCAGATAATGTCACCACCTCCACAGAATAAAGCTGTAAAACGCTGTTACGTGTTTTTTTTTAAACTTTTGCATATTCATGATCTGTTTTTCTAAATACCAAATAAATGTTTTTCTTTTTTCCAAGTATCAAATAATTTATTCCGAACACATATCCTTAGTCTTGCTAAACATTTTTTTTTACCTACATCAAGGACAAAATATGAACTTTAACGCAGAAAAAATTATTCCAACTTACTGTTTAAATTTTACTAATTATTTCGTTACATATATATATATATATATATATATATATATATATATATATATATTCAACAGTATTTTCTGCCTCAATTTGAAATTGACGTAACGGCATTTGCTCGAAAAGTTTTATGCTCATCAAACATTTTGTCGAAGCTCCTGGAGTAACAGAACTTTTCAAATTATTACTATGCAAGTTAAATTGTAAAAATTGCAATTGTTCAGTTTCTTTTCATTTATTATTTTTCTTTCTATATGCTTATCCCGTTTTTCCCAGGGAAGAACTATAATTCCATTTTATTTTATGTAATAATTATTATGTAACAATTATTTAAGGTCAGTGATTTTCCAAAACACAAACAAGTATTTTTTTATTGCTATCTAAAAGTTTAAATACAATTTTTTATGTCTTATTAACTTATTTTGAAATGCCGACCCTGATTTTTCCACGTTAAGGGGTTGAACTTCGGGAGGCCCTTTCCTAACGGGTACTTAGGGAGGAAACATACGTACCAAATTTATAGGCTTTAAGTTTTTTAACTTTATAGGTCTATAGAATTAGCGACACCGAATAAAATGTTGAAGTAAATGATATTAAAAAAGGGGCTACACTAGGTACAAATTGCCCTAAAGAGGAATTTCTACATATACCTAAACTATATTGTAGGTAAAGCTATGACAAAAGTGTATGACTAATTTTTTACTATAAATTGAAGTCATTGAGATATTAAAAAAGTGATGTTACCAAAAGAATATTTTATAAAATAACGAAATAAAAGGTGCTAAAATGAGCAATATTAATCACAAATTTTGATTAATATCTTTAATGATTAAATAATAATGATATTGAAAAAAAAATATATAAATATGTATATATATATATATATATATATATATATATATACGTGCAATTTTTCCCTATTTTCTAATAAGTTCTGAGTCGCTTTTCAACTTATAGTAACCGACTTTTGTTTATTTTTAATTTTTTTAATAAGGTAAACTTTTTATATCACAGTTTTTTTTCTTTCATAGCGACGCTATATAAACATTTCAATAATATATACTCATCGTATTATATAGGAGAAAAATATCAAGGTGGAAAAGTCGTTTTATTTACATATAGAATAAGTCAACATAAATAAAACATGCAAGTAAATTTACGGAAAACCCCATATTCGTCATGAGACAATTTAACCAAGGCGCCTTTTGCACTCCATTGTTTGCCATGTTGAGCACACGAACTCGTTTACCGTGTAACGGACTATATGCCAATCTGCCTCTCGCACTTGATTGAGGCGCGGCGCGGGCGTATGAACAATCGGTATGGCACAACCAACTGCTCTTGGAATCTAAAACGCAAGCGACAAGGCCGACTAGACAACATAACCTTTGTCTGCCTCAACTGCCGCCTGACACTCTCGTTTCTAGAGAGACGCATTCCTAAAACGCCCGTGTTTATAGTTCAGTTACGTGTCCAAGGTTATATTTTTAAATCATATCCATGTACGTTAACAGCTTGCCGTTATAATGACGCGATTTCATAACTGACGAAATGAGTCACGAATGATAGAACAGATAATTAGAAAAGCGCGTAAGTCTAACACGGTCTGACCGTGCGTTGAGTTAATTGGTGACATTGAGCTTTCAATATGACCTATCGTTGAAGTTAATTGTTTCGTTATGAATAACTTTCAATAAATTCGAATTTTTACGAAACAAAAGAGAATGCTCAAAAGTGGAATATTGTGGAAAATGTTATAACAATAATAATATATTTCCGAAATTTTCTATAAAAACTGTTTCGTACAGTTATATGCGTAATTGCTAAAAAACATTTTTAAGGCAGTAAATGTCTTAAAAATGTTTTTAGCAATTACGCGTGTAACTGTACAGAATTAAACATTAACTTTAAAGTAAATACTCGCAATCTACATACTATCACTATTATAAACTGTTTATGTTCCATTCATATATTTCCGACTGTTCAATATTACGTAATCTTTATACAATACGGCATAATATGAAAACACTGATTTTCATCTGTATGCTAAAATACATTTTATTTCTACAGGATAATATTAACATAAAATTCCTTTTTTATGAAAATTTGCGACGTTTTTGCAGCTCATTTTATTACATTCGGCAGGAGTTTGTACACTATAAAATGATAAAGTTTACACGATAACTGGTTGAGCATTCATAGTAATTGCATTTCATAATAAGTTTGTTAATACAGTGACATATAAAGTATCCATCGTAACTGTTCGTAGCCTCTTGCACGTAACATTCTTGCGTATAGACATTTGTTTTTGGCAAACATTAAAAGTTGTAAAAATTATTTCAAATGTAAATACACATATATTCAAAACAATATTGCATTACTTTGATTAGTGATTATACATCTTCCAAAAATAACACTTTGTGATTATAAATTTTCTCTTAAGTCTAATGTAACATATTCAATAACGTGTAACAAAACGCGTGCGATAATGTTAAAGTTATGACGAAATATGTATGTAAATAAGCGTTATGTTTTTCTTAACGGATGGAATTCTTAATTCAAACGTATAATAACGAGTATTACATAGCATTATTTACACATATAACCAAATCAGTGGTATGTTTATGTCAATTTTGCTATTTAATATTTTTTTTTCTGACAAAACCACTGGTAACCGCACACTATTACCATTTCGCAAACAACATTCTTAACAACTTAATCACTCACAGCATTAGCCCGGTCGCTATTCACACAATGGCTCTGCAGAACAGAAACAGCGACTGCAGGCGGTCGCCTTTCATCGACCGGTCACGACGACCCGCGGGTAATGTCGGCTAGTCTGCAATCTTAGTAGTGGTGCAAGACGGTATGGAGCTACAAACACATTGTTGTCGTATGCGGATGTAGCTTTGTACACATTATCCTCAAAAAAAATGTGTTACAATAAAGAAAAGCGTTAAAGACAATGCATTATTTTCTAGCAATATAAGGTAAAAAGGAAAAGAAGATAAATCTCGGAATAGGGTAAATCTGGAGTTTATCAGTTTTCATAATCTGTGTAATAAATAATTTAAAAAAAAGTTTCTATTTCCAGTATCTTTTTTAACATTCTAAGCTTTTATACATTAGATATTACATTCTATGCTTTTATATACAAATAATTATTTTTGCTGAAATCCCGCAAGGGTCGACTTATACACCTTTCAACCTTCCTTCTATCCACCCCGATATGTTCCTTCAGCTCATCGCTGCCTACCGTGTGGCGGAGATTTGGTTTAATTTTCTACGTAACATTTTCCTCGTCAACTTTGGAACTGTTTGGAGATATCACAATTAGACTGAAGGTACATTGGTTTCTGGGTTATTATATACAATCTATACCAACCTCTTATTGAAAGCTTCAGAACTTTTATAAGTAAATCCATTCAAACAGATATTTCTTTTAACATTAAATTCGTTTCCATGAAGGAATATACAAAAGGAAAATTATTTAAAAGCTGAAATTTAAAAAATCACAGACAGACACTTCAGTTTTATTTATATGTATGATTAAAGCCCCATAACAGTGAAACAGACCGATTACGGAATAATACCACCGTTTCAAGATTTCTAAATAAATTGGAACTAACAATTGTTTAACCTTCATACTTCATAAAAAAATTCGAAGATAAAATCTATTATATTTTAGTTCGTGACGTCATATGCTATGTATTTACACTAGTATAGAGCAATTGATACAATATAAGAATATGTTTAGTACGATATTTTATCAGCTGTCACTGACGTTTTGTTTCCCTAAATGAATTTTGATGAAATTGGTTTTTAAAAACCAATTCAGTCTAAAACTGTTTATTTTGATCGACTTGCTTGCACTTAATTATAACTTTGTTTTATTTTAATCGACTTTCTTACGTTTAATTATAGCTTTCTTTCGGATTTGTGGAGAAATAATATATAGTTGGATATCAAACAAAAAAAGACACAAGCCTCACCCACATAAGGTTACGGATGAAATGAATCATTTTTAAACATTACTTCTCTTGAAGTATTTTCTTTTTTTTCTTATTATTCTGATTAGTAAATGTTCACTCGAAGCTATTGAGTAAATGACAATATTACACTCACTTGCTTCATTATACCATACATGGTAATAAATACACGACCAAAACGATAACCTATCAACAAATTAGCGCTTGAATAAACTTTTTAACATTTTCGACCCACTTGTCATTTGGTCTCGGTCAGTTCCGCCGCTGGTTGGATACATTCGGCATTTGTTTTTACAAGAGTTACACAATTTTAATATGACAGAATGACATAGGGTCACTAAAGAAGTTTTACTTCAAATTGAGTATGAACCCAGTAACAATTACATTCTTCAACAAATTTCAATGTGGTACAACGCCCTTGCTGTATTCATTTTAATAAAGTTCATCTAATTCGGAAGAGATATAAGTGATGTTCTACGAACATTTTTCCTTTTTGTCACACAACATAATGCTAACATTATCGAATATATGGTGTTAGTATCTTACGGTAGTCAATTAGTTTCTACCATATGAAACATTATACAAAACATAACGTCCAATATATTCTTAATTAATATCTAAAAATAATGTTACCAGATGTCCTGATTTTCGGGGGACGTTCCGACTTTTAGGGATATTATGACTTCTCCGTCATAAGCCTTACGAAGGGCATTAAATTTTCCGATTTTTCGGCACTACCGACAATTAAAAATTTAATGTATACAAAGTACACAACAATAAGTAACAAATCGAGTGCATAAAAGCGATTAAAATAAAAATTAGTAGACAAAAAGAATGAAAGTACTTAGAGTACTTTCATTCTTTTTCATTAAAGACATTTCTAAATTATATGACAAAGAATTATATGTAAAGAAACCAAAAAATTGTTAACGTTTTTCTAATTAAAATTATTCGACTGACTTTTAATTATGGATATTAAAGTAATACTACACTACTAAATACTATACTACACTTTACTAGGGGTAAAATATTTAAGTACTTACTTTATTGAATAGTATTTAAATACCGGCGAGCATCGAGTATGAATGTCTCGAGTATGATGATTCTTAAATTAAAAAAACACACCTATTTGCGTTTAATGATTGGGAACTCTATTGTTTCATATGTCGATTTTTAATTCATAAGACAATTATACATACAAACAAATAATTCAACGAGAAGTCGTATCAGAATCTCGACTTACTTTACAAGAATACCCTGAAATATCATCGTCCTATATTAATAAAAATAGGGAAGAATTTTAGAGAGTGTAAGGTGCAAGAATATCACCCTGTCTAAGGCTCTAACAACATCTTGCTAAAGAAGCGTTTGCAAACACTGACAATTTACTTTCAAAGGTTACATCACTCAAGCCTTCTTAAACTTTCCTAGATTCCGCTGCTTCTCGAAGTCACGAACAGCACCGACGAGTTCAGCAGCGAAATGAACTCACTGGGTCATCACAAAGCACAGGATACGACCGCAGTCCTCCGAGACGAGCGACGCGCGACGGTTCGTCGCGTTTCGCTCCAACGACTGTGGAGCGGAACTTTGTGGAACAAATGAATACCCTCTTCGTGTATACGTAAGTGGCATATAAACTCAGAAGGTCAATGGATAGGAATATATTTTACTTAAACATTTCTTATGATGTATCTTTGTTAAAAGTTCTAGAATAAAGTTCCAATTTGTACTTATTATAATAGTGTCGTTTACCAAAAGCGAAGTAGTGCGGTTTTTACATTATTTTTTTGTTTTGAATAAATGTGGCCAATTATGTGCGAAATAATTATAAATTGGGAAAATTCAATAAAAAAATAAGACTTTTGGTTTATTTTTCAAATTATTAATTTTTTTCTTCTATTCAAGACATTTAAGTAAAATAGTTTTATTCGCAGAATATTTTTTAAACTTCCTATGTACTATTAACAAACCAAATATATAAGATAAATATTAAAACTTCAATAAAGTACTAATATTTATTTAAAACAAAATATACTATTATTATTTCTGAGGCGTGTGTAGTTGTGTGTGTGTGTATATATATATATATATATATATATATATATATATATATATATATATATGTACATGTAATATATATATATACATATATATATATATATATATATATATATACATATTTTTTTTTAACAAGGCGAAGGTAGGATCAAAAAAGGGAGATATAGGAATAAAAAACCGAAGGTATTGCGGATAAGTAAATTTAGAAAAAGATTTAAGGAGGTATATCCAGTGCCCCAAAAAATTGGTGGTTTGAAATATTTAGTTAATTAATAAAAATATATACAATACTTTATTTATCAGTATCTTAGATGAATTTATTTCAACAGCCCTTCGAAAAAAAATATTTAAAAGCCCGATTTTTTTGGAAAAATATTTTATTTCTTTCATTTTATTCAATAAACATCATTAAAGGTTATTCACACCGCCACTAAAAAATGCAGCCTCACTGTCTGCATCATTACTTCTTTCAAAATCAATAAACTTGAAACATTCAAGGAGATTCTTGTAATATAATATTTTATCCTGATAAAACATAAAATATACTGACAGATTACAATATGATCTCTATATTACCAAATAAAATAAAATATCAAAATAAGCAGATATCATACTTTACATATTAATGCTTAGAATTTTCATTAGAAATAAACCGTAATGATAAAAATCTGATTAAAATCGATTATTTTCCCTACCCAATGAAACGAATGTTTCCCTTCATAAATGTAGATTACCCGAAACGTATTAGTACTTTTCTTAAGTAGTAAAATCCAACATTTAAAACAAATGTACAGAATTATGATTTTTCACAACCCTAAATGTGAAGCACGGAACAATATAAATATTTACACGTGTAACTATTTTTATGACATTTATGCGTTTCCAACCGTGGTGGAGCAATAAGTATTGACACTTAAGTGCATTACAAAGCATTATATCGCACTTACATACCACTTTCAATTCTGCCACTTTGTTGGAAACAAAGATGTTGTTCTCAATAGACACCTTATGTCAATAGAAAAGAAGAAAATAACGACCGCAAGTATCACCTCACGTGAACTATGACGTGAGTTAGCGAGACAAAGATGTCAAATGACGTAAGAGATAGAGTCAAATAAAACAGGTACAGAAAAGACATGGTTGTATTGAAAATGAGACGATTAACTCATTTTTGAGAGCCATTGGATGAAACCTTGTTTTCGTAAAATGTGACATAAAAGATAGTCCGCTGTTTTTACTCTAACAGATATAGTATTAGAAAAATAATAGAGAAATGCTAAAATGAGTTTCCCTTCTCTATGACTTCGCTTTGTCTCTCGCCTTGGCAAGGTAAATAGTAAAGTAATAATGGTCCTATTGCCTCCCTTATACATAAAACTCAGCCAAACAATATAAAAATTCTCTTTATCCATATGAAAAAGCCTCACATTAGTGAATTCACTTAAAACTAAAATTCGTATAATTTAAATACACTTCTAGTAGTCGCTATGAAACTAAAACAATCGCAAATTCTTTTTTCATTTCCAAAAAGTCAATATATATTCAAGTACTTAATTCGAAAGAAACTATTTCAAGCATAAATCTTTCAAAGCCATTCCATTAAGAATTAAAGCAAAATATGTAAACACAAAAATTCAATAACATTTATTTAATCAACTACTCAACCCCCATATAAAATATTAATTCAAAAGCTGCAGTGGGACGCAGTTGTTAAAAAACAAAAGTCTACTTGATGCAAACCAAAACAAAGCATAAATTCATTTTGAGCCAAAACAACAAAGCCTGACCCGCATAAAAACAGCACAAGGAGAGAGGGAAAGAGAAGAATGATGGACCTCATATCATTTATCCCTTTCTAACTCTCAACGACCGACGTCATGTACCCGCTTCCTTTTCTGCTTACATGTGTATAAGTTCTTAAGAATAATAATATATCCTTCGTCACTATATTCGAATCACAAAGGATACTGCAACGAGCAGTTGAAGGGAGGTTAGAAGAGCACGGTCGTATAAGTATATCTCGTTTATGCCAACACTTGAAGAAGAATGGGGTCTAAAATAAATAATGTTGGTAAAATATCCTAAGCTTGAACGTACCAGCAGAATATAAAATGGAAGCTCTTTATGGAATATGTCAAAAAAAGTACAGCTTGTAAAAGATGACGGAGTTCGATTCACCCGAAAAGGGCGTTTGAAGCGAAACAACATTTGGCGCACACGTGTCGCATGAAAGAAAGACATTTTTTGCCAATATTTGGAGGTCCACCTTTTTTGCGAAATTGTGAAGAATTTTTGGAGATACCAAAGTGGTAAGTTCCCATGACTCTCATCTTTATTCAAACGTATCATGATGGTAGATACCCACGTTCACAAATCATATTAGCGAATTATAAATAAGTCTACTGAAAACGAACCATGACTTACGTGTAATAAAATGTAGAAGCAAGTTTTTTTATGTAAAGTTGTTTACAATAAATTATTAGCGTGTACGAATTTAAAAACCGTTAATAAAAATGAAAAATATTTAATTAAGCTTGAGTAAAATAAACTGTATCGTAATCATAATCTTTAATTTAATCATAATCTTAAGTATAACAGTCGAAATAGAACAATATATTAACTTTGGACGATCATCTAGCCTTTATTGAAAACCACATTAAGACCGGTGCTTTCACTTCGAAGATATTAAAAGATAAATAAACATAAATAAGAACAAATACTATTACTGAAAAAAAAACTCTTTTCGTGCAATGTATCTTTGAAATTATTTGCATGATCACTATATAGCAAAATGGTAAGAAGTTTAATATACAAATAATACAATATATATATATATATATATATATATATATATATATATATATATATATACAGAGTGTAACAAAAATATGTCTATTATTCATACAGGTCATTCTATGTAAGTATATATACCCGAAGAGCATTTCTTTAAACAATAATTTTTTTGGTCAGAATTGCAACTTTGGTGGTATTATTTTCTGAAACGATTAAAAACTATCATATTGCTCCTTAACATTTTCTACTCAATTTAATTCATAGAATATCCTATATGATAATTGACATCTTTCATAACACCTGCATATATGTATGCATATGTAACAAAGAACGTTTCTATTATTCATACAGGCAATTCTATGCTTCCAACTGAGTATGATGTAAAAACATGTAAATTTTTTTGGTCAGAATCTCAATTTTGATAACGATTTTTTTCAGAAACTGTTCAGAATTGTCACATAGCTCGTAACTTTTCTTCTCATATTTGTATAGAAGTTGTAACAAAGAACGTATATATTGTTAATACAGGAAATTTCGTGCATCAAGTTGAATATATGTACAGTATTTCTGTAAAAAAATGTAAATTATTTTCGTTAAAATCGCAATTCGTTCAAAATGTTCAAATAGATTCTTAACATTTTCTATTCAGTTGTATACACAAAATCAACTGCATGAACTGGTTTTTGTTTCATCCAGGTCAAAACATAAAATTACAATGTTAATATTAACATAGGGTGCAAAGAAGACAGGAATAGGGCTGAGGAATTATATACTAGAAGGGGTAGTACTTCGTATATCAAAGATGTGTTTCTGGTATCGGAAGTTGACCTATTGATTTCTAAGTTTTCTGGAGGGATAGAAACAAAAACTTTCGACTTTACAATAAGTTTATTGAATACAAAATAGTATTAATCGCGAATCTCTAACCACCTACGTACAGAAATATGATCATCACAGTCTATTAGAGATAATAAGAATGTCTAGAAAATGTAAACCTTCGTTTTTCGCTAAAAACGTGACAACTATCATTATTTAACTGAAGCTGTCAACTAAGATTTTAATGCATCAATTGACCCATGTCCTAAGCAGTTCACTTTTTCGGGTTTCATAACCTAAACAGTTGACGTATACGGATTTGATATAACAATTGACGAGTACGGGTTTCACATCCTAGACAGTTGACATATACGGATTTAATATTCTCAACAGTTGACATGTACTAGTTTCATATCATACGGGTTTCATATCCTTAATAGTTGACATATATGGTATTGCCATGCCATTTCGCACTAACTATTGTAAATTATAAGTTACCTAATTTACAATAATAGCTTTTGATATAAATTGTAGAAATCCGAGAAAAATAGCTTGTGACCTGTTAATTAATAGACCCATTTATGAATTGAATTATAGACCCATTTATGAATTAAATAATAGACCCATTTATGAATTAAATAATAGATACATTTATGAATTAAATAATAGGCCCATTTATGAATTAAATAATAAACGCGTTTATGAGCCAAGTAACCATTTCAAACAAAATAAAGTTAAGAGTATCAATAGTGGTTGGCATAGAATTAAGTTATAATTAGGCATAAAATTGCAAATCATCAGCACAAATATGATACTTGCTATGAATATTTATACCAACATCTTTAAAAATACAGAAAATAAGACATTATGACGAACCGGAATATTTTTTTGCGATTACCTCAAAAATAGAACTTTATTAAGCAATTTCAAACAAATAATGCTGATAGGTCGAATCCAATGTCATATATTCTTTTAGCTATTATTCAAATTTATTCGACATGTTTGCTTTGTCAATCTTGTCAGTTCAATTTACATACTTCCCAAATATAAATCTTCTATACTATTATTTCGCAATCTATTCAACTTGCTGACAGCCATCATAAAGTGTTTTACGTGTGAAAATAAAGGTAGCGTTAGCAGTAACAAAAAAGCAATTAATATAATGAAAAAACAGGACGATAACAGCAGAAGTCGATAACAAACAAGCTGTGAGTCATTGCATATCATAATTTACGCACACAGGGTTGAGATGTCAGAAGGATAGCGATGGAATCGAGCGTGGCAGGAGTGCACGCTCGAGCAGGTAGACGGAGGGAAGACTATCGTCGTTGGTGAACCGCACTACAGTAATTATATACGACAGGTGAATCATCATCGGAGAAGACAGAGAGGGCAATATAGGGCGTCTAATATACTTGTATGTCTGTATATATTTACGTACGATGTTTTACTACGTGATCGGAAATATGTATTCGCTGCTAATAAACTTGCGAATATAAAGTAGATCTTCGAAGTGGAATGGGAAAGAGGACGTTTGTGCTTTAAAGTTACGTTATAGTAGTTTTTTTTTAAATACAAACATATTCAATATTGCATAATGATAATGAATAATATGACTAGATTTCAGAGATCTATAGGTTTATAACCAAAGAATCAATGTCCGGTATGAAAAATTGATAGCATGTTTATTTACACATATAATAAAACTATAGTGTCGGCATGTCTTTATATTAGATATTCACGAAAACAAATTTGAGGCGGCATAATAAAAGTAACAGAACACAAATACATTATTTTTGGAATTTTCGTTTCTCTGTGAATATGCTTATTTGTTCGTGCATCATACAAAAATCACTGAAAGTATATTTATGATCTGGTTCTTGAATTGGCGGGTTCTGCACGACCCGAGGAAATATATAAGCTTCGTTTTAATGTAATCAATCTACTAAAAAGAAAATATGGTAATATGAAATTTCAATACAAAGCGTGTTTACTTCAAGAAATAAGTTTATTTTCTAATGATTATAGATTATATTATGTATTTTAACCTTCAATCTTACATTTAACTTATTAATTTACGTGAAATTTCAACAGTTCATGTGAACGAAGCTACGAGCACAGCTAGTTTAAATCATAACGACTTATGCTGACTCATAATGAAAGACTTATATTTATAATACCATCATTTCTCAAACTGAAAACACCTCTTAAGAGTGTTTAAAAGCTCAAAAATTAAATAACTAACCTCAAAAGGCCAAAATTACAAACAATGTTATCCTTCACCAAAGTTGTTTATTAATTACGATATAAACTGCTATTTGTAGAAAAGATTAAGACAGAATAACTATATATTACAAAGGAAAATAAAAATTATTCCAATAATTCGAAATAATGGTTTTTAATATCCTGAAGTTAAAAAAATATTGAAAACTCTTTTCAATAATATATAATCTTCATTTCGCCTGGTTAAAAAATATACCTTAAACATTTATAACAATAAAGACGAAAAACTGCGTCCCGTGTAATGACTGAGTCAACGGACATAGAATTTCTTCGTCGCTATCTTCTCAAGTCTTCTTCAAGAGGCTTATAATCGGAGAAAATACAATAATATTAATTAATTATAATCTTAAGTTAATCATTAAAACCTGAAACCATTGAAAGATAAATGTAAATAAAATCGTCAATGGCTCCATAACCTATTTGACTTCTAAGAATGATGATGCGATGTTATTGAATGAAAAAATAAATAAATAAAATCAAACTTCAAAAAACTTATCTAGCAAAAATTACAACGGCCATATTGCCGCCTACACAGTGAGTCATAGCCGGTAAAGCACAAAAGAAAAAAAGAAAAAAATCAGCGACAATATAGCCAGCCCAGCGGCGCCATCTTGGATGCTGTCTATGTATAACGGAGTGCGCGCGAACCCGCCTCTGTTCGAAATTCGAATTGATTCGAGCGCGCAAACCGGTCTGCGATAGCATCTCTTCCTTTTTCCTAGCCCGACTTTGTACTTTAGCGCGAGTGGCCTGTATGCGGGTGGATTTATATAGATTTCTAACATCTTCCGTATATTGGCCTGAGAGCATTTGCCTGCTGTGAGCTGTAACAACTATGTTTGGCTATTTTAATGAAGCTGCAACAATTTATTTTAAGATGATTGTAAATTACATATATTATAGAATTACATATTGCAAAAAGATAGTGTTGTACTTTTAGTTTTTCTACGATAAATTAAAGCCATTATCTGAAGTATAGAAAATACTTTATCACACCAACTAAATTATTAACGAGATATGAGTCCCCAAAGCATTTTGCAGTCCTCCTAAACTTTTGATCCGAATGAGTAAAAAATTATGGTAACGCGTTTTATTAGGTAGCTTAATTCAGAATTATTTCGGTAAAATTTTATTAATAAATTAAAGAGATATAAGTATTATTTGTCTTACGACTGCAAAAGACATACTATGGAGTATTATGTACACGTTATCCTCGAATTTTGATAACAGAAGTAAATATAAATCGGGTAATTTTACAAGTAATTAAAATTGAATATAACTTTTTTAAAGAAGAGATCTTCCTTTAAGAATTTACATATTTTTTATAATATTTATTGTGGTCCAAATTTGTCATTGAAAAATAACATACGTCTCCGTCCGATAATCTGTATGTATGTACGTACGTATGACAACTTGCTGCAGGACCGATTTCAGTCTTTTTTTCCTATCGATTGAGATACAAGTGTATTGGTTTTCATAATTATTTTTACCGACACATTACCAACACATTTATTTTTACGTATCGAAAAAACTAATCGAGGAACTAGGATACAGATACTTTTCAAATGTTTTTTACATCTGGTATATCAAAATACATAAGTATAAAATTATATAAAAAAAATATTTCGGTATGGACCTGAGTGAAATATTGTCAATATCCACCTGGCATGAAACAAAATATAACGTATAGCTCATTGTCATAACTACAACAGAATAATGCAAATGACCATTTCCCCTTGCTTACCCGTCCATATGTATAAATATGGTACAAGGAAAAAGACAGCGACGACGTTTTCCAATATCCGGCGAATCCAACAAGACTGATACCTGACTAGGTTACTACCTAACACCACTCTCAGGCATACCGAAGACTACAAGGAAAGTGACTAATTGAGCACCAGCTACTTCCGAATGGGCACTACCTTCAGCCATGAAGTCACGACTTAGACGGTACGTCTATGCTTGTGGTTTTCTACCAATTTTCCTTAAGGCAGTGGGGCTGATAGCTATTTATTAAATGTATATTCGCAAAAAAACTTTATTACGATATACGAAATTTAAGTTTACGAAACAAATAATTTATATAATTAATATTATGTCTATTGTATACTAATTATATTTATTCTGAATATAGAGCTTTCTTTTATTTAATAGTAGCTGTGCCACTACTTCGAGCGCGTGTAATTGGAAACAATTTTTTGGTTTTTTTTCTTCTTATGTTGCTCTGAGTACATACTATTAGCATACCAAATTTCATCAAAATCCGTACAGTAGATTTTGCGTGATACCCGCTCAAAGTAACATATAGACAAAAATTCTAAAAAAAGATTTTTCTTACTTCCATTATCATTTTATACACTAAATCAAAGACTTTTTTTTAAATATTTTCAATGCACAGAATTCATTCTGTTACAATTTTATAATAAGTATAGATTAAATAAAATACAATAAATACATGTCGCACAAACATATACATAAGCAATGTTATAACCGCCATGTAATCAACACATATATCAAAAATTATATGGCACGTGCACTGAAGAAATCATTTAAACGGCTACTGAACTCGGAACCGCTATCGGGCCCTGAATCACCCACATGAACCCGATCCACATCTAATTGTAATTAAATATACAAAACAAACCGCCCGATGAGATCATCTTTCCTCTCGGACGCTGGTCGTTTTTGATTTCTTCTTTGTTTCCCGTGCGGAGGTCAAGTTTCAAGACGGTTTTGACATTGAACCGCGCGCAGGCTTTACCGGCGCCATTGTTATCCGCCATTTTGGTTCGCCTGACGTTTGGCGAGTTCTTTTTTTAGTGCATGTAAGTCTATGGATTACAAGCAACTTTAAATATTCTATAACGGTTGCAATGAATTTTAGATGAGATGGGTATTAGAAGTGTTGAATAAATTTCTTAAAACTAATTAAATGAAATATCCTGCACTAGTTTTTTTTATCTCCTCATTTTCATGACATATAAGTACTGATTAGTAAGAGTTCCTATCATCTTTTTAGATATCTAAGGTTTAGATAAGGTAAATCTATCCTGAAATTTTATACCGCCAATTTTTTCTAACGACGGCATATCAATTGATTTTTCCACGTAACCACGCGGGAATTATGAGCATTACTTTATTTAAACATTTTTGAATTTTGTTAATGCCTAATAAAATTTAAAACTTTCTTAAGTTAGCAAATATTTTCACACTTCAAATAATTGTAAATTTTCTTTAGAAAATATGACATGTAATGATATCAATGAATTTAAGTGACGGATTAGGCAATTCCCTAATATAATTAATTAATTTTCATAATTAACTTTCGATATTTATAGAAACATATTTCTTGCAATCCTTCCGGACAAATTTTTCACACAAAATATTAGGCACCAAGATATATAATCAGACAGATAAATTGGTTTCAAAAAGCTTATGCCAACTATGCGTGGGATGTTCGTGCTGGTCAAACTGGTCGCTGCGCCGTACCTAAATGACTCCATACTAGTTTCATATGGTCTCTGTGTCTGTAGGGCTAGTGACAACTCAGAATACACTCTGCACATTCACCGTTAGTGATACCGTTCAGGTTACATTACATCTACGAAGAAGATTCTATAAATGTATTGCACTGTATTTTAAGTTCTTTGTTGTGTTTTGAAATATTTAATCGCTATATTGTCGAGTACTGTGCGAAGTATAGTAAATATGATGCTTTATTTAAATGTAAAATAACACAGAACTGAATCCTGCCAGATTTTTTTGATTCTGTGATAAATACTGAATAAAAAAATATTCTTCCAAAAAAAGGACGCTTCGATACAAAAAGAAGCAAGATGTAAACAACAACATAAAAAAGCAAGATGTAAATATTCATCGAGTTTAAAGCGACTTTAGATCAAAGATAAAGTCTAAGTGGATTTCATATTTTTTTGCCTTTATATTGAGTCGGTGAGATTCAATACGTGGTCAATGACACTAATCAACTAGCATTTTCTCATAATTCGTCTTTAAATAACGTTTCTAGCTTTATGCTTTAAATTTTACAAGGAAATTAATCTGAAACAAATGCATGTCGCAATTGTTTTTTTTTAAATTAAAAGAAAACCAAATTAAAAACGTATATTTTAGATGAGAAAAACCATACAGAAAATTGGTGTTCCGAACAAGTTTCAGTAAGCTGTCAGGAATAATTTTAAATAGCCCGAGAATCATTTGTAAGCTTCAAAATAATAAAAAAAATACAAGAATTCATTCGTGAAATACAAGAATTCATTGAACTGAAAAGAAGGGTGGCCACGCCAGCGTTGGAATAGTAACATTTATATATATATATATATATATATATATATATATATATATATATATATATATATATAATATTCTGAAAGGAAAAAATGTATTATTTAAAAAAAGAGAAAGAGAAAAAAAATCAAAGTAAAAACAAACCGGCCCAATGTGAATCGGACTCGCTCCCGAAGGGTTACATAGCACCAAACAATATTTCTCAAAGACACTGTGAAAGCAAATTTATTGCTGCGGTCGGTACAGAAAATATCCCATATCTCTAAAACTGCACAACATATCTTATTCAAACCAATTTTCGTTGAAAATTTATTTTAAGTTCTACTACCTTCATATTTTTCAGAATTTTACACACGTTAGTTGAAAAGTTTGGGAGGGAAGCTACACTTTTTAATACTTTAGATGCGCATGTCTCAACAACTATTGACTTAAATAAAAAAAACATTTTGGAACCCCTATAACATTTTGAAGACCTATCTAACTACGTCCCTCAGTTACATTTATGGTGTCACCCTTATTATTTTTTTTTCATAATTCCAATATTTCATTGCATAGTAATTCATAGAAGACACCTACATACCATCCAAATTTAATTTACATAATGTCAATAGTATCCGAGTAAAGTGGCTGCGACATACGGACAGACAGACGGACAGGACGAAATCATAAGGGTTCTCTTTTTGCCATTTGGTCACGAAACCCTAAAAAGGATATTATACTAGTAACCACTCAATAACAACAGAAAAAGAGGCAGACTGAAAAAGAGATGGCATATAATGTGTGTGCTGAGCTTAATTAAATTAGGATTATGAACTGGAAAAGGAAGTTGCTTGATAAAAAAGAGAGAAATTTATTTAAATAACAATATTGAATATATTTGGCGTTAATTTTGTAGAAATTAATTATTCACAATTAAATGAAACTACGTGATATAGTATTATTTCTACTTTCTTTAAGTTCTTTACCACGACCTAGGTTAGCAAAGATCTTAGGTTAATAGCCCACCTGAAGATATAATAAAACGAAACATAGGTCGTGGTCAAGAACTTAAAGAAAGTAGAAATAATACTACATCACATAGTTTCATTTAATTGTGAATAACAATACTAAAGTTTTCACAACAAATGTTCATGAATATTACGTTCAGCAATAATACGATGTTCAGCATTTTTAATTATCGTGAAAAAGCTTATTTTACTTTAGTTTTTGATGAAAAGTATACGAGTATGTCAGTGTGAACTTTTTTTTATAATTTTGACAACCGTTCAATTTTTTGTGGCGCGGGTAAAATTTCGTTTAGCGTTTATGTCCACTGCTCTACCTCTTTCAATGATAGCTTTATTATACACAACTTATCTTTTAATCTATATTATGATATGTAATTATGATAAGTAAAAAAGCATTGATATCTACAGTGCCGTTTAAGCGTGAAAGAAAGACAAATAAACAGACAACGTTTCACGTTTATTATATCAATAGGGATTACTCTAAAGGAAAATATTAAAGTAAATATATAATGAAAAAAAAATTGTGAAAGCAGACATGTATTATTGTTGACAAAAAACGTACAGATACTAACGAAAACTTTTAGGGTAATCATCTCGATATTATCAATACATGTTTTATTATAATTTAAAATTTTAGTTCTTTTTAACATTAAAAGAGAGGATAAGGTATGGAAAATAACAAAAACGTATACACTAATCGTTTCAATATTGTTAAAAAAATAAAAATAAATTTACGCTTTACTATGAATGAAACAAGCATAACAAACCTGAAACAAACTGAACTTGTTTCATGTAGCATACCGAAAAATAAAACAACTAGTTTTATTTTATTCGCGCGAAACTATTCACTGATACACTGATTGATTGACAGTGAAAAAGGTAACTCCATCATCGCTCATATATATACTCATCGCTCGCTCTTCCCAATATATGTTTTACTTCGCATTCGCACACGTTAAGTTTACGTTTTGCGAAACGCCACACGTTGGCATTTTGCAATATGTAATCTTAAACTAACGTGACAAAATAGGTTTAATTTCAAAAATAATTATACTACAATTTGAATCTATGTTTATAAAAACTTCAGAAGTCGTAGTTTAAGTAGCAATCGACATCATCATGTCGAATGTTCTTAAAATTCGACAGAAATGTGAATAATCATATATTGCCTTTACACATTTTTCATAATATTGCAAACCTTTTGTTTTATCTAAACGGATGATTCAAAGTAATATCCTGGTACTTAAATTTAGACTCAATAAATTGACATTTCTTGGCCACAGGCGATGACGTAACGCGACGAAAGATATTCACGACTCTAATTACGTCAAAAATATGTTAACAGGCGATGATTTTCACTGAGACCGAGTCCGTGGGAAGGTGGTCTGGAGGCAATGTACCGCGGCGGCCGCAGCCAATCGTGTGACGTCAAGGCGGCGAGCGCAGAACAATAACGTGCTTCAATTTATATGAATTCGCGGGGGAGATGGTGGAGAGACAGGTGTGTCGAACTCGGTTTTGTTGTCTCGAAACACATTTATGTGGCAATGATTTGTTGAAGAGCTCCGTGAAAAAACGAACCTCTTTGAAATGATTAATGTGGACGTGGCTTAAACAAATTTCTGTTATCAAATAGAACGCGTAGGTAGAATTTTTTGACGCATTTCTAGAAAAATCAAGTTTTAAATATTTACAAAAAAACAGATTCCAACAACGAATTATTTTCGATGAACTAATGAATGGAAAAACCCTTGAAGTGCCTATAGGTTACAGTTCCTCCAAATGGAAGGTAATGTATTTTAATCTGTGGAATGAACTATTATATTCTTAAATCAATTTTCCTGCCTTAAGTGATTCCTTGCCTAAGTGATTTCAAAACGTACATTGTTGTTAACATGTCAAAATGCTTGGCTATGATATTTCCTATTGTCCATAGCTTTAAAATAAATCAGAGATATTATTCCATTTACTAGAAGTGTCTCGTAAAATTTGTTTGGGTTAAAAAAGAACATTATGAAAACCGATTGATAGGTTGAAATTCAGAAAAGAATAAAAATAAATACATAAGTCATGTTTCTAAATTTTGATGTTTTCATAATTAAAAGAACTAAATAACTATTATTTTATACAAACTTCTTTGCACAACGCAAGTATCATGTCAATTTTTTATATTTACACAGTACAAATTTATTCTATTACTTTATTGTGTTTCCCTCCCCTTGTTCTATGAAATCACGCAATTTAGGTAAATTTTCTTTGAGATTTTCCCTTCACTAATTTTTTCCGTTTCCCTTCACTAATTTTAGTCAAAAGTTGGAAGAAACTCCTTAGGTAGGTTTTCGAGAAGTTTGAATTTGAAATGTTTTCCTATCTGAAATTACTCAAAATTTGTGATGTGAAGTGAAATTTAGTAAAGTATCTACAATTATCTACACTAAACTCATCCATATCCATCTACTAGTTTAAGAATTAGACCACCGGACGGACATATTTTTTCATTGTCGAACGAACGGACGAACACCTGTTTTTCGCAATGAAAATTGGTTTCGATCAAAAATTCTATTTGGAATTTTTGGATGAATACTAAAGTTTGTATTCGTATTTCATGCATGTTTTTAAGGTATGCAGTTAAGGAATATGATATATTAAATTTCTCGCGAACATTTATAAAAAAACCTGTAGTTGCTTGATATACGACAATTCCTTATAATTTTCTAATATAGTTATATTTAAAACAAGTTCCACTTCTTATTTTTCATTAAAAAAGAGGAGACATTTTTTTCATAAAAATTATTCGTTGTTTTTATGCACCATTATAATTGCTATTGATTACAATAGGCGTATATAAATTATTTCTGAAAATTAGATATTCAATTATTTTATCAAAAGACAAATGTATATTTAACGCGTCAAACGTCCAGACAAGTTCAAAAATATTTTACACTCCACCAAATGGCCCAACAGCCACCTGTTCCCCGCTTCCACATTCACGAATCTTAACTCACATCCTCGCCAGTTTCATCTCGTTTGAGACTTCATTATCACAATTGTATTGATGCACTTTCGCGCACTTTCGCTATTAACGTCTCGGGGCGGTGCGAACGGGTGTCGTAATGTTGGTACGGCACGTCACCGTCTCGACTCGAGCAAACAAAGGATATCCAAATTCTATGAGGCGATTTCTAAATGTTTATCTATATATTACCCGCTAAAATATGCTTACAAACTACGGCAAAGCGAACATCTAAAGCATAAAAGAAAGGTTTTCTGAAAACTATTACTGCGAGACGTTACAAGTAAAAGTTGACGATATTATAATTTGACAAGCGCTGAAAATCTGTCACTAACGGAACAAGCATGTCACAAATGGAACAAACATATCACAAATAAACATATCCTAAATGACCTTGGGAACAAGCATGTAACAAATAATAAATATACAAAAAAAAAATTATACACGAATTAATTAAAAATAAGACAAAAGTAATTGACAACTTCAAGGATTCCAATTTTGCATTGCGCGCCGCTGGAGTGGAAACATGTCGACCATCTCACCGGAATGCCATATAAGATTGACGATTAATAAGTACAACAAAATTGCCAGTAATAAATAGGACAAGAAATGTAGATAGACCACGCAAATATTGGGCAGATAAAATAATCAAAACGACGAAAAAGAACCGGCTGGATATTGCTAATGAAAATTAAGGAAACTAAAGGGAGACCTTTAGCCAGAAGGGGTTTTTAACAAAATACCATTTTTAACAAAATGCCAAGAACTATTGATTGTGGACGCAAATCGTAAATAAAAAGTTAAAATGCTTTATTGGAATCACAAGGCAATGATACGCTCGAATTGTTTAATTTAATTCAAAATGTAGAAAATACTATGTGAAAATCATTAATATTGTAGAAAACAATTTCCTAATTAATATTTCTGCCAAAAGCTATTGATTCTAGACGCAAATTGAAAATAAAAAGTTAAAATGCTTCATTATAACGCCAAGACAATAATATGCTCGAAATGTTTAATTTAATTCAAAAGGGAGAAAATACCATGTGGAAATCATTAATATCGTAGAAAAAAAATTCCTGATTAATAGTTTTGCCAAGAGCTATTGATTGTGGACGCAAATCGAAAATAAAAAGTTATTGTACATAAATGATTTATTAGAATCGCAAGGAAATTATGTGCTCAAAATGTTTAATTTAATTCAAAAGGTAGAAAATACTATGTAGAAAGCATTAACATCGTAGAAAAAAAATTCCCGATTAATATTTCTGCCAAGAGGCAAGACTCAAATCTACAATAAGACTTAAAATGCTTTATTAGAGTCACACAAGATAATCATACGTTCGAAGTGTTTAATTTATTTCAAAAAGGAGAAAAGACTGGAAATTATTGATATCACCGAAAACACAAATTACCTGAATAATATTTCTGCTAAGAACTATTGAGTGCATGGTTAAGTTACTTAAAGTGCCTACCCTTCTTCAGGACGGAACTTTTAGTAAACTTCGCTACATTGCTTAAGTATTGTTATTTGGTGTCACTTTTATACATAAATAAATAAAATAACCCAATTACTAATTCGATTCGGTCGATTAATTTGTTTCGGTTTATTTATGACAAACACTTGAGGTATTTTCCATCCGGGTAACTCCTTCCGCGCACGTTTCCTTCCGCATATAAAAAAGGACAATTCTACGCAAAAAAGCTCAGTCACCCAACCGTACCATTTTTCCAAGGCTTATCGAAATTCGCAACAACTAGAATTTAACGACCGCTTCTGCCGTGAATTAATTAATAACCAGTTTTATTCGCTTTAACAAAAAATACAATTAGGTCTACAAACTAATTCCGTTCCGATATCGAATCAATCATTAACTCCCATATCGCACTTAAAAAACCTTTCCATATCGCATTTAAAAAACCTTTCCATACACTTAAAAAAACCTTTTATATTGACCTCAGGAAATTATCAACAGGTTAGACGTTCGAGCAGCCCTTAGTCATTAAAAAAATCCAAAAAATCCGTGGGTATAGTAAAATGATGGTTGTTATTATTAATAACATTTAATGGAAAGGAAAATTGAAGAATTATATAATGCATACTCTAAAAAGCCTGATATTTCATTTAGTACAAAAAACTTATTTAAAGTCTTCATTAAGCAATTTATTTGGTCAAGATCAATTCTTAAAAATTTATTTATCAAATGTATCCAACATTTTCCAAACCTGGAATTAAGTGTGGATGTAAATTTTAAATTAATAAAACAAAATAATAAAAATAATCAACATTGTATCGTGTATTTGAAATCCAGTGAATTCATATTAAATATATAAAAAGAATAAAAACTTAGTAAATGTTAAGCACGAATAGAAATTGCACAACGTGTGTTTTCTATTCGTGCTTAACACTTGCTAAATGTTTATTATTTTTATATATTTAATACACACACTTAGATTCATATAAATATTTAACAGTGTATAATATTTCTATTAAACTACATATTCATAAATTTAATATATTTAATATATTAATATATTTTCTAATATATTATATATCTTTATATAAATTTTCTATATTCATAAATTTAATATATTTAATATATTAATATATCGCCTAATATATTTTCCGCATACGTGAAAATATCGTGATTTTCTCAAAACTACGGGATTTAGTACATTACTATAGCTTTTCAGTAAAATTTGATAATCTTGTAGTAACGCTTTTTTCATAATTTTGAATTTAGCCGTTTCGCAATTAGGGGAATTATCTCTAAAGTTACGTAATTTTTTTTCTTTCAAAAAAAATATTTTCAACTTACCATTTCTAAATTATCTATATTTTGAACTTATCGATACACTATATGATACGTTAAAAGCTTAATTTGATCCTTATAATATTTCCATTTAAATATTCTTGATATTAACTATTAAGATATAAGTATTAGCTATTAATATAGTTTATAGTTTAACCAAATTTTAAGTTTCTACATCGAAAACTTTATGAAAAAAACGGCTAGACAGATGGATGGAAGAGTAATTTGGTAAGAGCTCTGCTTTTGTTTCCTCTTGAAGTACAAAACCTTAAAAATTAATGAAGTAAATAATTGTAGCCATTTTTAGTCCCTTTAAGGTGTCATTGATTGCATGACAAGTGTTAGAAAAAACCTATTTATACAAATATTCAAAGGAAGTAAGCAATACAAATAAAAAGTTACCAAGCAAAAAAAAATACATAAAAAAGCAATAATATAATTTAATCTAAGAACAAATACCATTTTTTAAATCGCCCGATTTTTCCAGCAGCAAAAAATTACGAATGTTTCCGCCTTGCTATTTTTTGCAAAATATTTTTTCCATTTAGCCAATCATCCGTGGAACTAAAGCGGATAGTTTAAGATACTCTTCGTAAAAATTGCAAACTATTGGTAATCTTGCAGAAAATAATAAAATCTGTCTAGTTTGTGTCTGATGCAAATTAAGTAAAATTATTTTAATTAACAGTTCGAATCAAATGCTAGAATCGATAAAAAAAATCGTATTTGAAACTCAATACATCATACTATTATAGTGTATACATCATATTATTTATTGTATATTAAATAAACAATTTTACGCAAAAGTTAAAGATAAAACACTGGCCAAGTGCGAGTCGAACTGGCGCACGGAGGTTTCTATAGCACCAAGCAATATTGGTTTGTATTTCTCAAAGATAATGTGAAAAACAAAATTAATGCTACGGTCGATACCGAAAATAACACAACTACACAAAATATCTTATTCAAACCAATTTTCGTTGGAAGTTCATTTTAAGTTCTACTATCTTCATTTTTTTTATAATTTTACATACGTTAATTGAAAAGTTAGAGAGGGGGCACATAATTTTTAATATTTTAGAAGCGCATATATCTCACCAATTATTGACTTAAATAAAAAAGTTATTTCGGAACCTCTGCATTATTTTTTAAGACCTATCTAACGATACCCCACACACCTATGTGCACTGGATTCATCCCACAGTTAAATGTATGGAGTGCCACTCCTAATTTTATTTTTTACATAATTCCACCATTTCACTATTTAGGGGTTCAAGAAGACACCTTTGATCCAAATTTCATCTAACATATATAATGCCAATAGTCTGCGAATAAAATGGCACAATGTGACATACGGATAAAAAAATAGAACTAAATTAGAAGGATTACGTTTTCGCCATTTAGCTAAGAAACCTTAAAAAGCAGAGAGAAGTAGTCAAGAAGATTCGAACAAAATGGAGGCCGAGAACAGTCGTCGAGGACGAAAAAACGAGAGTTTCATGGAAAATTGTTTATAAAAATTAAACTACTTAACAAATTATTGCGAAAATCAATAGACTTCTATTCTGATATTTAGTCAATTGATAAAAAAGAATCACTAAAATCGGTAAAGAACTGCTACTTGGGGCGTATCCTCATTCAGACAATGTCAAGTCATCAACGGATGAAGGGGCATGTAATTTTTCAAAGACTTTAGATCAGAATTTAGGTCATAACAAATATTTAAAAAAATTTAAAAAATAGTATAATTTTTAGAGGAAGATATCTTTCCAACAAGCTGCGCTAAAAATTGATTACTTGGAAAATTATCCTATTTACACTTAATCCTATCGTCAAACCTCGCGACTGGCGCACTATTGCACACTCCCACGGGGCATGGCAGTGCAATAAAGCTTATCAAATACGTAAAGCAGTATAACCAGCTGTAGCGCTTATATAATTTTAGTGATTGGAAACGTTGCACTATATATACATGGATACCTCTTATATATTCATGCGCGTGCCCATTCAAGTGCAGCATTTTGGGATACGATCTATCAGCAGGCACGCGACAAAGTGACAGAGGCATATCACGGACAGCGGAGAACGAACGACCTTGTGGTCGCTGCTCGCCGGTTAGAAATTCTACCTTCACTTCGCGAACGACTATAGTGACTTGTCTATTATTAGTGATGTTCGCGAAAAGCTAATGTCGATACTGTAATATTTATAAAATAAAAAAATACCCTGCGTATTCAAATGTCGAAATAAGTTTGTACATATTAAATAATAAAAAGTATTTGATGATATTAATTTGATAACACAATATAAATATATTATTTCAAATATATTTTAAAATAAATAATTTTAGGACCAACCAAAATATTTATATAATTTTATCACTACTTTTTAGGATTTCTTAGTAAATAACATAGTTTCCACAATTATAAAACTATATTCGTGAAATTTGTTAAATAGGTAGTTTAATGAAGACTTCAATTGACACAAGTGAAATATAAAAAAGAATTTCTTTTAATGTACCTAATATTTATTAATAAATGTGTAGGCGAAAAATTGTTTGACAAGACAGCAGAAGAAACTATTTATTTCTGCGAGTGTAATCATGCCATTTTTATAAGGACCACTTTTAAACGAAAATTTATGACGAATTCATAAGAAGTACTCGCTTGTTTATAAATGTAAATACATATATATGCAAAAAATTAAATGAATACTTTTATGAATCTCTAATTTTTTTGATGCCTTTGGGATTATAAATTGCGATAAAAATAAAGAAAATTTCATTAAATTCTGTATAATAAAGTATAAATAAAATTGCATCCTATTTCCACAGTATCCCTTTTTTAAAAATCTAAAATTTATAGTAGTTCATCAGACATATGCTACGTCACACGGAGTTTAGTAATTATAAGTATGAACATCAATAAAAATATAACATAATCTATATTAACGACTCATCGACATATTCTGTACAACCCTACGTCGACACGATCTTTATAAGTGGTTAGCTGTTTGTAACATAGTGATTAGTTGTCATGTAATCGAATTTCTAGTTCCGGAAATGGTCAAAGACATGATTTAAATATATAAACTATGCCTCTTTATGTAGTTGGTGGGTGTATCAGCTCAAGGCAAAACCGGGTAGCTTTGCGAATTATTTCGAAACGTAGTGATGTGTACACGTAGATTGCGCGAATAATGGACTAATTGGTACTCATGTGATACAGGTTGGCCTTTAAATAATTTTATGAGGGCTATCCGCTAAATCGGCAATCGTCTAAGCAACTGACAGCCCATACTTTCTTCATAAACGAAAATGTAACTAATATTTGACAATTTTGGATATGTTGGTATACTCACGATATAACACTTGTGCTAAGTGAACTGTTTCTGTAGAAACCAGGTCACTACATTGCATTCTTTTTCATTTGTACCTTTGCTTTGAAATTTTAGAGTAATCAATATCAACAAATGGTATGGCAAATGTAAATATGAAGATGAAATTATTGAACCTACTGGCATTATCAAAATGTAGCGCTAGTTGGGTGTATTGTTTCTACAGAAGACGGAACAATACATTGTATTTCTTTATTTGTACATTCTCTGAAGTTTCAGTGTAATCAACGTCAACAAATGGTATGGCAAATGCAAATAGGAAGTTGAAATTATTGAACCTATTGGCATTATCACGATGTAGCGCTCGTTTGGTGTATTGTTTCTACAGAAGACAGAACAATACATTGCATTCCTTTATTTGTACCTTTGCTTTGAAATTTTATTGTAATCAATATCAACAAATGGTATGGCAAATGTAAATATGAAGATGAAATTATTGAACCTATTGGCATTATCAGGATGTAGCGCTCGTTTGGTGTATTGTTTCTACAGAAGACGGAACAATACATTGCATTTCTTTATTTGTATCTTCTGTTTGAAGTTTCAATGTAATCAATGTCAACAAATGACATGGCAAATACAAATACGAAGTTGAAATTATTGAATCTATTGGCATTTCCAGGATATTTTCGTCGGGTGTATTGTCTCTACAGAAGAGGGGACAATAAATTGCATTCCTTTGTTGGGATTTTTTCTTCGAAGTTTCAATCAACGTAGTCAACGTCAACATATAGCATGGCAAATATAATTACGAAATTGAAAGTATTGAATATTTTGGCATTCGTAGTGTATAGTGCTTGTTGGATGCATTGTCTCTACAGAAGTCTGAATAATACATTGTATTTCTTTATTTTTAACTTCGCTTTGAGGTTTCGATCAACCTAACCAACGTCAACATAACGTGTGGAAAATATAGCTGCGGAGTTGGAAGTATAGGGTCTGTTGCCATTGTTGTGTTTATAGGCCAAACTGTTTCTACACAAGACGGGACGCCAGATATTGCAGTCTTTACTTTATAGCTCCGGTTTGATGTTTCGATTTGGCATGACTAAATACAATATGCCGTATATCTTTGATATCTTTCGGTATTAATTTGGTAATAAATGACGTACCCTTTACATAACCGTGGAACATTTTATCTCTCTTCTATTTTACTACTAATGATCAATTTCCAATGCCAGCCTCAACCTTTTCCACAACAAGAAACCTATGTTAAGTAAATTTTCGTTGCTGCAAATACTTTTTATGCGCCGGTTATTTTTCCCGGTTATTACATATGCATTAGGTTAACAGTACTAAATATAAGCAAAAACTGTAAACAAATATTAATGTTACTCATTAAAATTATAATACTTTTCAAATAAGCCTGACCAAGTGGATATCGGAATACGCAAAAAGTGGAGTTCCGTAGTTTGTCTCTATCACGTGAAATTTTTAATACGAGTTAACTAAATTTCAATTAAAATATTTAATCACACTAGTCTAAGAATCTAAAAATTTTTTCGAGTTTATATTTGGACAATTGGAGAATAAGGGGAGGGAGCACATTTCACGTCTTTTTGTAGCTTTATATTTCACAAATGTGCTCCAAAACCAAAAAAAAAGTAAAAGAAACCTTAATTCATTTTATAAGACCTATCCAATGGTATACCACTCGATGTAATACGCGAAGAAATCTCCACTATTTACGTATAAAATGTGGATTTGACCGTTCGACATTAAATGAATCCTTATACACTAGATAATGTTTCTCACACGTACACCAAAAATCAATTAACAAAATTCAGTAGTTTAGTCACAGGAATAGTTTTAAGTTATTTGTAATTTCAAACATGATGTATTTTCACCAAAAATTCGTTAGGCCAATATACTCTTACGTTGCCACATAGACACCTTTGCATAAAGTTTTTGTTTCCTATTTATAGACAAATAGTAATATAATTTTTATGCCTGTGTCATAAAATCAATACGATACGAGGCCCCCGTGAAAGCGTGTTTCGATTTATTTATTCGAAAACAGTTTAAATTGTGAACGTGTAATTTTAACTATTTTTGTATGATTCGATAGCGACTGCGCGCCGAGCAAAAGTCATAAACATTGCACATGGTTTTCACGTTTTGTTTATATTAAAATTCTGTTTAAATTGTTTAAATTTTGTTTTATAATGTTATTGTTTATTTTACTATTTTAAAGTATTTATTACTAGTACCGAGTGAGTTTCCATTTAATGTCAAATTTACATGTTATAAGGAGATATTTAACTTATTTTAGATATTTTGTATACTAATTCAAATCTCCATATGAAACATTTATTTACAAAATCGAATATGTGTAGGTCTAAAACTATTGACATTGTGAGTCTGTGACAGACGGAAGAAAAAATTTGATAAAATTATAATGGTGTTTATTTCCTAACGCTATTCTCTTTTTATTCGTCCTAATTAGATCGAATCTAATAATAGAGCGATATAATTTATCTTTTAAAAATGCTATATAAATTTCCTTTCTTTTTAAAATAAAGTAACAGCAGAAAATGTTTCACTTAAAATAATAAATGTGTCAATAAATAATAAATATTTGATAATTTATCTGCCGACCTGCGAAGCATATATCAACATATGTTTGTTTATTAAATGCGAATATGATTTGCATTATATACTAGAGACAAACGGTACCATCCCAACAATGATTGTTTAACAATATTCATTGCATCAGTATAATGTGTATATGAGGATACGTGATAATAAAATTGTAAACATTAGACATACAGAAAACAAGTCAGTGAATGTATTTCTCGATACATCCCCAAAACATAACATCAGAGAAGAATTTAAGGTTCTTCGGAGTTTAACAGCATCGCAATGTTTCAAAATGTCCTAAAAAAATTATATTCTAAATATTTTACCATTTGGAAAATGTTTTCTTGTAAATTAAATATTTTATTAAACTCAAAAAACAAACCACAGTATTATTAATATTACTCTTAGAAAGTTGTTTAAAAATCTTTACACTACCTCTAAATTAGAAATACTGACCGATTCTCATAGCATAGGTTTTATAATACATTTGTATATTAGCATGTTATCGCTTAACGAAGGTCTCTACCTTCGTATATTCCTATAGGCATCCTATCCTATCTCTATAGGCATCCAAATATGAAAAGGAAAGTTTAAACGCAGAAAAAAAAGACAAAAATTAGTCATTTTTTTCCTAAAATAATTATTTTTTTAGTTGGATTATGTACATTTCTCACAAGAATTTAGGTGCGTGTGATAATTTTACAATAAGCCTCTTAAGTACGAATAAAACTCCCACAATGAAAGTCTCGTACACATTTCGGTACCTTTAAAATTTTCAACTCTTAAAGATACATAGTATTTCGGGTGAGCTATTTATAAAAATTCAGTATCTTAATTTTTATTACATTTTTGGCGTAGTGACATAACATAACATTGCGCTTTTGCAGTGTAGTCCCTAAAACCATTAGGAAACAAAAACGATTAACGAATGTTGTCATAATAATAATATAAAAAATAAAGGAATGTAAAAATAAGGGAATGAAACTCAAGTAGCGCGAGGAAAAATTGAATTTAATGGAACATTCTTTAAAAAAAGACCTTTTAGACTAAATTTTTCCAGTGCCCTATATGATGCGTGTAAAAATATTCAATATTACGTGGTGAACAAAATGGCGGCACAACGATGCCATTTTACTTTCTTTTACGTATAGCTGTTTCCAGTGTATCATATAATGGATGAAAGCATAATCCTTTATGGCGACATCTCAATTACGTTTGATGTCATGGCAACACCATAGAAAACTTTTTATTTACCGTTAAGTATTGTGGCTTTCTATTTTCAAAATTGTTGATAATATAACAACTGCTGCATCTTTTGCATCGCTCTTGACATTAAATTGTCCGCGGTGCCTACAAATACCGCAGCTAGACATCTAGACGGCAAAAAAACAAACCACACATCTAAAGGCCATTCGCCCTCACGCTCGCCAACCATTCACCAAATGGATATCGTGACCACCGAAACTAACAAAAGCTTTAACAGAGAATGGGATAGGTGATCGGGTGACTCGTTGCGGACGTGGATGTTAAACCTTTTTTGTATTTCGACGTTTTTACAGTGGCTGGAATCGAACGGACGACCTTACGGTCGCACACCGATGCACATACCTCTCGTTCATCTCCTTTTTTAGATACGGAAGAAGGAACTAACTCTCACAGTCGTTAAGTAGATACTGTATTAACTACTTGTCGGGAGCCAGGAAATGTCGCGACGACTTTTTCTGTAACGCTCGTTTCGTCTAATTGCGTTGAAATGTTTAATTCCGTCTTAAAGTTTAGCCACGTGTCTTAATTAAAAAAAATAAACGCATTTATAAAATCTTAGTAAAAGCAAAAATAATTACATTGAAAAGAGCCTTAAAATTATATTTTCTTAAATAGCAAAATCCTATGAAAAAGGTCCGTTTTCATTACACCCCACAAATTGTGTACATCAGAAACGAGTATCAAAGGAAGACCTTCAAACACGCTTGTATTTAGGACCACCTTTTTTTTAATTAACTCTAATCTACGTATTATCTTATGATGAGACATTGATCTTAAAACATTCCAACTAAGCACAGACATGGTTTACCAGTCATAATATTCCAGCACGTATTATCTTATGATGAGACATTGATCTTAAAAAATTCCAACTAAGCACAGACATGGTTTACCAGTCATAATTTTCATGCACAATATTCGCTCAAATATTCCCATTACAATCACTACAATATTCGCTCAAATATTCCCATTATAATCACTACAATATTCGCTCAAATATTCCCATTATAATCACTACAATATTAGCTCAAAAATACAAGTAAAGTAAAAATTGTTACTTTAAATAAGAAAAGAATAATAAATACGTTTTAATATTACAAATTGAAATTTATATTCATATTAAAAGTAAAAAAAATCATTTTTAATTAATTAAAAATTAATTTTGCAACATTATGAATTTTTAGGTTTTTAATTAAGATTTTTTAAAAACATAACGGATACTTTTCTTTAACGGTTGTCAGTTAACTAATATATGTTTAAGTTGCAGATAAAATTTCCACAAAAAGTTTTACTAATATACATTTTGTATGATGCATATATTTTTTGGAATAATTTAACAGGTCATAGCTCAAAATTCATTCTTATGCTCCACTCCATTTTCTGATAGTTACAAAAATTACGTTAAGGATAAGTACATGGATATAAGTAAGAGCGTAAACAGTCACATAATGTAATATCACAACATCACGACAACATGTCAGTTTGTGGCTACCCGTTGCAGTTTATAGGTTTTTGTTTCTATCTATGCCATTTCCTTCATTCTGTATATCTCGAACTAATTATATTACCACCTTCATTAAATAAAACACTTGTTTCACACACAAGTACATTAACGCGTATTTTTTTTATAAAATAACCGTTTATAAAATAATGCCAGTATTATAAATCTATTCATTTTTAATAATTAAATTACGAGATAAGACGTAATCAATTTCATTAAAGCTCTATACTGATAACAGGCGAAAGTAACTAAAAGGAATTGGACGAACGGTGATAAATAAAATGTAACCTGTGAAATATTTTCCTACAGACGAACGAACGTTAATACGTATGTGAATCATAAGTAGAACAGACGATACTTAAAAGGATCGGTAGTCAAAAATCAAATGGATCGATCTTTAATAAGCACGAAGGGGAAAAGGATTGTTTTTTCTAGATACTTGCATACGTACGTATATACGTACGCTTGGCGTACGTATATAATCAAAACAAGGGACAATAATTCGGGGCAAGTTCAAGTTTGAATTTAGAATGTAATAAATATTTTATCAATATTAAAATATTTCCGTGGGGTCAATCATTTGTAACACTTATTTCTTTTAAAGTCCTTGCAAAAAATTAGCAAAAAAACCTGCCCAAGACATCGCTTCAGTGCGATTTGGTAGTTTAAGTTATGAGAGAGTCGTATGTTAGACGATTATTCCACACATCTTCTTAAATATTAATCATTATACTCAATTATATACGAAGGGGACATTAAGGTTAATGACAAACTTGTGAAGTTCGAATAAAACCCGCTCTTCGCGGATTCCGTATCCAAGTAATTGCGTGTAAATTTTTAAATATTTAAGGATAAATTGGTTCTATTAAACCCATTGTAAATATTAATATTATTTTCACAATATTAATATTTTGCTTAGTTATTTGACACAAGCATGAGATAAATAATTTTGTCGCCTATATGTTTTAATTTATTAAGACAAGTTGACCTATGTAATCTACATAGAAGTACTTATTCAATGCTTCCTGCACAACAACAATGATTCTATTTACAATTTTGGCATAACTGATTAAAATATTTAAATTAGGGATGCTGGAGACACTGCACAATATTGTGGAGTGTCACATCTCGCGAAGCAAATGCCGTATCGAAAATTATTGCTAAACATTGTCGATTGAGTTGACAATGAAAAAGACAATTTTAAAGAATCGATAATTTCCTTAAAAAAAATTTTAACCCTAAATTTGAGGAGGATAACTTTCTTTAGGGAGGACTTTTTGCAAAATTGCATAACAATCAGTCTTAAGCTGAAAGAGTTCTGATACTGTGACATAGGACAGACAGACGAACGTGACGAAATTATATGGGAATCTTTTTTGACAATTGGCTAAAAAACCCTAAAAAATATTAGTTCCACAAGTATTATTTTATTTTCCTTAATATTATGTTATTATATTATTAATTTTATAATATGCGTCTAATAATCATAAAAGTTTTTTTTTTCTAAATAATTCACTGAGAATAAAAACAATTGTCATATTCTACGTTCATTTAATTGGGGCTATCATTCATTGGATTCTGTTGCGCGCGTAACAAACTTCTTAATGCTATTTCTATCTCACTCTCTCCCTCTTTGCACTTGTACGAATGATATTAATATTATATTCTTAATACCATATCTAATATACACAATTTAATTCGTAAATATATTTTTATATTAAATGACCACCATTACCGATACCACCTATAAACAAAATACCATGATTATCACAAAGACAAAAAAAGCAATAAATTCAGTCTTCATAATTTACATGTAATCTTTACGTTAAATAAAATAAACATTATATTTTCCAGTTTCACAAGTACGCTTTTGATTTTTTGAAATCTTTGCCTTGTTTTCAAGTTAACTAAATATAATTACGTTCTACTAACGCGTTGTTCTCAAAACGCCTCTCAGCCTAGCGACTCGCGGTGAGAATGGCAAGTTTAGATAATATTTTGTGACAAAAGACTAACGCTACTCCGTTCTTCACTTTTTTGACCGCGTTTCGTCAGCATTTTTAACGGTGTATGAAGTACAAACACAGTTTTAACCAGCTTATGCCTGATTCGATAGAAGTAAACAAAATGAAAATTGCATAAAATATTGTTTTTTTTTAAATTATATATAAATACTTGCTTGCCGATGCTTTATCAAAGTATCAGTACATAGATTTGACTTTGATTTAAATTGATTATAATTTTTTTTTTCAAAAATAAAATCTATCAGACAAGGTCTATGTATAATTTGGTCTTATATACTTTTTGGCTTTATTTAATGAAACTGGTCTTAACACATTTACTAAACGTACAAAATATTAGATCAATTTAAATTAATTTATTCGTTTAAATTTTAATATTAGAGGAACTCAAATCTTTCATTAAAAATAAAAAGAAAATAATTCGATCACAGTTTTACCTGGTTAATCACCTATTTAACCGGTTAAAACGTTGAACATTAGCAGAAACGGCAAATAATGATATCTAGTTTAATATCTGCTTAGACCAAATCACAGACTATTATTACTATAATATCATTAAAAGAATAACATCGAAATTATTTATCACCTTTATAACATTTTATAAATCTTTAATTCAATCTTAATGAAATATCCCATTAAAATATATTTTGTTCCTTTGAATAATTTTAAAATATATCTACAGAATGAAATAACCAAATAAATACTAAAATAAAATTCTACATCATATTTTTACCAGTTGATTATATGAAAAGTTTTGAACATAGCAATAAATAGTCATAACCGGCCAAAAGCTTCGCCGAGATTCAAAAACTTATCTATAACCGGTTAATAATTTGATATGGCACACGTTGGATGCGCCAAATCAAATCGGCGCATCAATCTAACTCATCACCACACTAGCGTTAACGACGTCTCGACAATAATGGAGCTGTCACGTGACACGGACTCTATCGAGTCGATAACATCTAGAGACGCCTGAGTACCGCTACTCTGTGCATCAATTCTTGAAGCGGATACGTCGCGTCGTCTGCAAGCAGTCTTTTCGCGACTGTGTTGATAGGTACTTAACGGATTGTTGCCAAATAACAGAAAATTGATATTATAAATATTTCATAAACTTTGAACAAACTAGTAGATTCTAAATATCTGTAATTTTTTTATTTACATATATAAAATATTGTGTTAGATTAAGAGGATAATTGCAAAAAAATAAAACAGCGGTAAATACGAGCCTAACTCGTACTATGAGCTTTTCGCACACTTTTAGATACATATACATATTTAAACATATAGAAGTATTAATAGTTTTTTTTAATTATTCGAAAATAATTATATTATTGAAATATATATTTCAAAATAATTATATATGCCTAATTTAATAATTATATCACGAAAAAAATTCCCAAAATTCTCAAGAAGTATGAGATCTAGGACTGTTTTTATAATTTTCCAGTAAATTTTTAGTGACCCTGTTTTTCCTAAGTTTAATTTCAAAATGTTCAGGGGTGGGGAGAAGGAACATATTTTTGTGGATATTTTCAGTAAGTTCTGAAATTTTTCATCATAACTTTTCTATTGATACCCCACGTAACAGAAAGGAAAACATTTTTTTATATATTGGAAATTACCTTCTTCAAGATTCTTACCAAAACTTTATGGACTTACAGTTTCTAAAAAAAGAATGGTCAGCACAAACATACGGGAGCGTAATCCCATTTCGGTTCCGTTTCTTTTCGTTAGATTGATTTTATGCAAGGAAATTAATGCAATGAAAATATGGTGTTTGAATAATTTATGACAACAGCTAACATTAACCCAGTGGTGAAAAGAAATCATTTATTCAACAAAAAAACTAAAATCAGCTAAAGTTTTTAAGATACTAGGCTTCATGCCCGAATTTGCATTACATGCAGATTTTGGGTTCTAAAGACATGTAATCGATGTACTTAATGTACACGTTGAGCCGTCTGTTGACATGTGGTACTAAATTTGTATTATTGAATAAAAAGACCAAGTTTCATCCCACAGAAATTATTCTGTTTCTGTGGGTTAAAAGTAACCTATATATTAACCTAAGTTAATTTAAATTATAAACCATATCTGTTTCATGAAAATAGGTCCAGCCGTTTAGGGGTAATTTTTAACAATTCCATGCACGATTATAAGGAGAACATTAGCTCCATCACAATAATTATATGCATACCAAATGATAAAGCAATTCGTTGATTTATTGTAGAATTTTTAGGTAACAAACAAACAAAAATACTTTCACCTTTATATTTGAATGCCTGATACAGAGGAAGTTAATAATTTACGTCACGAATCATCTACGTGTTTCATCGTCACTTTTTTAAATAATAGAGAAATAAAGGCCACACAACTAAAAAGCTTTAACGTCTCTGGATAACTTTAATCTAAAACGTAAATAAGAAGATACAGTACGCCATACTTGCATGGAAAACATAATGATTAATGCCTATCTCTTCAGATCATTACTCAGTATAGGAATGCTTTTACGTCATACAAAATGTAATGGATAATTTCTGTCATTAATATTCAGAATAGTTACACGGCGGTGAAAAATTAATGATTAAAATGTACAACTGAGACATCTTACTGTGAAGAATATGTGAAATAAGAAAAGCAGAAACATAGGTAGTATTGGATTTATATGTATACTCTTTTAGAAATAACTAGTACCGGTTCGATCTCTCACAATATCTAGTTACGACTCACCTAACCACATAGTGATAATTGTGATAAAACAGACAAGCAAAAGACCATATAGTATTGGGGCCAGACGTTTCAAGAATAAAAATAACGCTCTTAAAAAGAAAACATAAGCTCTTTAAATTTTTATTTATAATTGCCAATCAGACAAATGAGAAGTTTTTTTATATCAGAAGTTATGTTGTTTATTATTGTAGTCTGTAAACGCTATTTTTACGAAACTCTTTGATCTAGCAAGATGAAAGAAAACGCGGTTTGTTACAAAATATAGCATACTAATCTATAAAACTGGCAGGCCCAACAGAGTAATCGAAAAAAGCCACGCAAAATGTGAAAATAAGAAGACATTCGTGTCGACAACAGAATGAATGTCAATGTGAGTTAATAGTCTATTTTTAATTAATTTGGGCAATGGCTACAAATGAAAAGAAATCGGTATTGACTAGTTTTTATAATCTAAAAATCTATATATACTTCGTTTGATTTATATCGTTATTTTTATTTCTTATTCACAATTGTTGATACAAAAAAATACAATAATACGTGCTCGTTTATGAAGATAATTTTTTTGTTCTTATTATGTTTTCAAATCTTGTTTTATTTTTACTGTTTCCCAATTGTCAACCTCTGAATTGTTTACTTTTTTTATATATTTTATCATTATCAGTTGTTTTAAATGTCTTTTGTTTTAAAAATTATATTCTATTTCTCTAACACCAAGCCCATTTTCGCCGGCCTCCCTCTATATAAATGTCTGAATCAAAAAGCTATATAATCTAATAAAACAAAATTGAATCGAAGAAAAATTTGAGTACCTTGTTTCATTTTTAAAATTAAAAACAAGGAGAGCAATAAAATCTTTCAAAAAAGAAAAACTCAACAACACAAAATGCATCATCGATGACGTCAAGCCGATTAGCAGAATTTTTGGCGCAGTTTTTTCCACAAGCAAAAGATCTTAATAAAATAATTATATTATTATTTATGCCAAATATAAAGTAACTGAATATAGTATTAACAACCGAGAGACAAATTCCCACATCCATTTGTAAGCTAATTAAATTTCTTGTCGCGACCACTGCAACTATATACTTTATTTTTAATAAAAAGTGTTCATTAGCCAAATAAATTCGAAAATCATGTCTAATAAATATCGTGATTAGATGGATTTCAAATTTATAAGAAGGAATATAATTCTTCTACGTATTCGTTTCTCACGTAATATATCTGCTCTCTTGAACGGATATACAGTCCCTGTGTGACCCTTGCCTTACAAGCACTTCACATCTTTTACGACATCTAACATTTTTTTATTGAATGCGAGGCTATGACTCTCACTTGTAATTTGGATAAGTCTACACTCAATGGAAAAATAAAATTTGGAGCAAAAAATTTCTGACGAATATAAAGCAAAGAACAGATTTAAGGAATGTATTTAAATTAATTTACATGCTAATAAACCTGTTTTCAAAGAAGTCACAAGAAAAAGAAAAAGAAAAAAAAGGATATATATATATATATATATATAAATACATACATATATAATAATGACAATCACTGGCGATTAAAAACTGTTTCAAAATCAAGGCAAAAATTATTATGATTCAGCAGGAATTAATTTAAAAACATAACTTGGACGAAAGATTCTTTTCTTTTTCGAAAGTCTCTCATAATAAACTAATGAAATCACAAAATCAAAAGACGTAAAAAAACTAAACTTCTCATTTTTTAAATAAATATTATATTATGAACTATTTTTATAACGTTCAAACCATTTTTAATTATAAATTTCTTTCAGTAACTAAAAAGTTAAAAAATAAATTTAAAAATTGTCGTTCTTCATGAAAAAACCGAGACCAAGATTGTAATCACATTTCAAAATTTTCTTATCCCCTTAAAACATCTAATATTTTAGAAAGTTGGCCTTAGATAATCACCTGTATACAAATTTGGATTATTAATACCCAGTAATATTTTACAGCAGGCCTCGAAGCGAAATAACATAATTATTATGCTTAAATCTATGTCAACCACGTAACGAGAAATTAAATCAGAAAAAACTCGTTGCCCAATCGAAATTTGCCGAAATTGAAAGTTGATATCCTTGAATCTGGATAGTTATGTGTAACGCGATAAAATTAATTAACATGTAACGTGCCTATTAGCAATATCGTAAACGATACGAGATGCAGGCCGCCGACAAATCGCCAAATATCGTGAAAACATTAAAAAAAAAATGAGGCGCCACTGGCGTTTTAAAGTACTCACGTGTTCAAAAAGTTTCGTATTCCCAACGAATCCTCCAAACGGTTTTTAGTCGTATTCCAATATTATTTTACGAATCACATCTGTTATACATTTACACCAATCACACCAAAACTGTTAATCATATAAATATTGCACAGATGTTTATAAACTAAATTTTTTTTTATATTCAAGACACAAAATTCGATTCAAAAAGTAATAAAATTCGTTTTTTTTATTATTATTATTTAAGCGCGCGAAGTCGTACTGGGTCGGGCGTTGAACGACAACGCAACACGTCGGACGACGGTCTGGGTTGAACTGACAAAACTTTTGTAACGAAACTTTTGAACGATAGAAATGAGAGGAGGGGTGGCCGGGCGACCTGTCAGCCTAGCGCAACCGCACGGTCTTGACTTTTTTCCATATAATTTTTTTTAAATACGTATTTACATTTGTTTTCGAACCGCAAAAAGCAAACTCGATAGTCGTGTAGATCATGGGACTAGTATTCTTGAAATGCGTTTGATAATTGTTTTTGCCGGTAGGTGTGCAATGAAACGTACTTTATACTTGTATTCTTTTTCCTTAACTTTAATTCGGAAAGAAATAAAAAGTTATTATTGAGGCACGCTGACAAAAGGGTATGATATTTTGTTTGTTTATGAACAAGGTTTGTTTCAATTGCAAGGTCTACGGAGGTTGATCTTGTGATTAATCTCAATGGTTTTTCGAGAATTAAAGGTCTGTTATTAAATTATATTCCATTGGTATCTATGGTTTTTGGCATTTGACAAATTTCTATTTTTCGTGTTTCAACATTATTAAATAATATTCCATATTTCTTCTTAAATATATAAAATGATTATATGTTAACAAGAAAATATTGTTCACAACTAATAATCGCGTGACAGGGTTTCATAACGTAGAATAAATAACAAAGAATACGGACGGATCTGTATTTAAAATTTCCTTATTAGCCGTCATAAGTGTGAAGATATATTAAAATTTTCCACCTCGATACATTGGTAGCGGTTTATTCGCGAAATCGATTTAAAGATGTTATGAGTGATTGATTTTTTTAAGATTTCCATGTTCTTTTTGAAGTTATACTTCTTTCGGCGCGTTTTGCAAAAATTATGAGGATGAAATTTTGACAATGCGCGCAGGATGTAACACAAATCGACAGGATGAAGATGCCCACTAAACATATATGCGTGTAGTGACTGATACGAACTATATTCATGATAGTTATTGAGGTGTTTGTAAATACACAACATGTGTTTTATATTCGTACAAATGTAAGTCATACCTGCGATTTTAAATAATATTTTTATTAATTGAAATTTAATAGTGGTCTATATAATAAAAAAAATTAATTTATTGTGAATATTCGTGATAGAAATAGTGCTTATAAGCTTTTTATATATTCAAGTGTATTTTTCTAAGTGAGGTTAAGTTCCGGTAGGTATTTATTTATATACATTATAAATTACAAATGATTTATTTATCATTTACTTAGTTATTAAATGATAATAATTCTAATTCTATATAAAAACATCAATTTTTTTACTACTTTGAATGAAAAAAACAGTGAGTCGTCACGGGACGCCTGGCAGATGTGAAACATCGTGTTCGTACAAGTAATATGCATAAAAGACAAGATTATTACAGGAACTAAATATAGCATAATGAAAAAATAAAGTATTACGAATTTCTTACAGAAAATGGTGACTTTATTTAATAAACATTTATTTACAATTAATACAAAAATAATAAAGCGCAGGTTATGTGTACCGTAGTGAACAACAGCGTCGAACTGAGTGAGGAGGGGATCGCGTAGTCGGTTGCGCATGGCGACACGTCGTCATACCGTACACTCTACTACATATAGACTATATATATATATATATATATATATATATATATATATACCTTAGTATAGCGTGGCGACCCGTCGCCATGGCAAGCATCGCCACGCCAACGATCCGGTTTATACCTGCGCCTATAGATGTTTCACATCAAATATTAATTCTAATTTTATAAAAATTTAATTATTTGATTGAATTTAGATTTTACTAACCATATTTATAATCCGTTCCAGGCCTTTTATTAATTTAATTCCCTTAATTATTTGCGTATAATAGAGTTGTTCTTGTATTATGCCAAAGAAGTATAACTTCTAACGCTCGTACATAAGTACATGCACATTTTTTTAAATTATTAATTTCTCTACTTTTACTCTTTACTAAAATTCATACCTCACTGAAAGGTACTTAATTTAAACGCAACAAAAAACCTCTAGGCGAACAGCTTATAGTTGACGCAAATAGAAAATTTCGTTCTACCGTGTATTCTGACCCAAAAACAATATATAGCTTCGATTTCGATATCTATTTAGCCAGTTGAGACAGCTAAACTTTTGAAGCTTAACAGTATGCTAACCCAAACATACATCACTTTCCTTTCATTATAGGTACACAATATAAAAAGTGTCACAGACATGTACGGAAATCATGACTGCACAATCAATATAAAAAGCACTGAAAGAAAACTGATCGAAAATTTAATAAAGCTTTGTTTTATTGAATATGCTATTTGATGAAAATACGTATCTTATTAAAAGAAAAGCGGCATTTCCCATTAAACATATCAGGATTGTATTATATTTGTGCAATTGCTTTCAAACTCGGAAAAATCGTCAAAAGAAACTATATCTTATTAAGCTCTTATTAATATTATTATTAAATAAACTATATTTTATTAAGCTCTATTGTGCAAAGAAATTACAGAACTTAATTCAACCAGTCTTAAATTATCAAAAAAATATAGTGTAAAAAAACGCGTGTACATTGAACTATATTTTTTTACCATAAAAATAAAAATTCGTGATTTTATCTGATCTCATTGTAAGCCCTCTCTTAATTTGACGTAAATACTTATAATAAATTTATGAAATCGTATTCCAAGTTAAAAGTACTGTATTCAAAATGCAGTTTACTGAAATCTGTACAGTGGCTCTAAAGTAATAAAGAAACTACCGTAGATACAGACAAACTTCTTCACAAGATACAATAACCATGTGGGAAAATCATGGAATAGATTTTAAGGATTTTCTGCTATACAAACAAAGCACGAAAGTGGCACTGTAAGTTCTTAGACCTGGAATTTGCCATAATGATAATATAAAAAATATATTGCGGCCGTTCGTCGAACGGGGCTGGACTGGTTGGCTGTAAGAGATTGCTCTCGTAGCAATAAATTCACCATATATATCCATTAAAGTAGATAAATAAATAAATAAAAAATATATTCAAATTCCAAAAATCGAAATCTGAGAAAAGCTGAAACTGAGGATTCTTCTTGAATTTCTCATTTGTTTTTACAATTTTGCAGCAATTTAATAATTATGTGTCACGTCAAAATTATGTCAACACGAGTTTTTAGATAAAATGAACAAAATTTTCGTTTGAAGATTTTTATGACTTTCATTGTGGTTTCAATCATTACGAGTACACATCTGAACACTCGACTAGAAGAACGACCAAATATTTGACTATATCAGGTGTAGAAATTATGGATCGTCTGCTGTAAAGTTCGGTTCTCGCATTATATCATTTCTATTTAATCCCAAGAATAAAAGATTGTCTGCAAGAAATAGGATTCTCGGACGCCGAAGAAGCGCTGATAGCTTTCTAAAAGGTCGCGGAAGAAACGTGCATGGAAGAGAACACCTATTCCTTCTACGCTTCTACTGAATGTAACGAGGCATAGTATACCGCGAACATTATTTTGAAAAACAACGAATAAATTACAAATGTGCTAGTTGTTTCCATTTTTGAAGTGAAAACTTCTTTAGGTGTGCCTGCGTACCATTTCTAAGCAGTGGACGAAGTAAGCAATCACGATCAGGTCCGTAACGCTGAATCGGGTAAACTCTGCTGCCGTCAGCATCAGCCAAGTAAACTACTTTTTTAGGTGCACCAAGAGCACTTTTGTAGATATCAAGTGAATTACATTATCAAGTGCACTGTGCAGAGGTTTGATTAATATTTTAGAGTATAATTTAATATAATACGCGTATGTTTTAGTATATTGAAATAATAATAATCTCGCATGGTTCCCGATTCACCAAACTAATACCCACCATATAATATCATTGCAATTATATATATATATATATATATATATATATATATATATACTTTTTTTTTAATTGGCAGTTTTCACTTCCATCGCGTGATCGGAAACACACCAGAAATTTTGATAATCTAAAAACTTTCTGTGTCACATCTCGTAATACTGTAGGCTCTATATACTACACAACAGAAATACAATTTCTAAAATGGTTACGTTTGCTTGTATGACTTTCATTGTGATTTCAATCATTACTCTTGTGTGTCTTGTGCTATACGAATTAATTAAAAGCATTAAATTTAATAAAATAAGTCGCCCATGCAGTGATAATGCCACTACTTCATGTAATGCCTGTTGTAACAATGTCCATCTTTTCAACCATGTCGTCGTGTTTATTAACTTAAGTAATGATATTTTAATAAAAGTATAATTTTGTTAATTACGAATAGTTATTTAAGTGTTAATGGTCATATTTTATTTTTCTATCACACTTCAAAAGCTCCACAAGTCACTGTTACCATTTAAGTTGTTTACACACGAAACAGTAAAGTTCAAATTTTGTCGTGAGCGATTGTGTTGATTATTTGAAAATATTTTTATCAATACCAAAGACAAATTATTCTATAGATGGCATTAGAAACGTGTAGCGTTCTGGTGAAACGTCATGGAATTACATCTCAATGTCTTATCTGTCGATACAAAAATAGTTTGACATAAAAAAAAGTATCACGAGAATATTATAGAATAAAAAGTAAAACGTTGACGTTTTATTAAATATTTTAAAACAGGTACAGAATATGAAACATAATGATTCTCGATAAAAATGCTGCGCTGAGGATTACGTTATCTCAGTAACAAAATACGTATTTGTCGGACTTGTCAATCCACATTTTTGCCGTTTCGGTGTATAATATCAGACACCCGACCGAACAGTACGCAGCGTGCGGTGTGATTTTGTAAGCGTTTTTAATTTAAACGCGAACGCTGCATTTTTGTAGAGCATACTATTATATGTAGCAATTTTTACCACAAATACGCATAATGAAAAAAGTATTTCACTAGGTTTACTAACGATATTAGCAATATTATGCTTTCGTCCATAGGGAACAGAACTTAATATCGATCAAATGTGTATCCATTAATATTACATTAAAGTTTGTTTTAAATAGTTTACTATATATTAATTCATATTTCCATCCGAAGCATATACTTGCAAAATTTAATATGCAGCTAAACTATGGAAATCGAGAGGTTATGACAGACAATGGTATGGATATAATTAAATTATATAGGTGGCTTATATGACTACGAAACCCTAGAAATACTTTGACCACATATATTTTCTATATATTCAGAATCTTATGGTATATTAATATTTTCTTTATTTTCTCAATGTAACACGCATGCACGTATAGCCTGTTTATTGCTATAAGAACAATATATTCTATCCGACTATATTTTAAAAAATCACGCAATTAGTTTCGCGGTGGACTACGTAATATTTAGTTGCATAAACTGGCAATAATTTCCTAAATTAACATGAAAGAAATAATACGTAATTTGAATAGATATTAACAAAAAATGGCCTAAATTAGACATGAAAGAAGAAAACAGATTATGACGAGGCGTAAAGGCAAGTAGATATAAAAGAAGAATATAATAGGACGAATGAACTTAGGAGAAGTATGATTTATTGAAATAACTTGAAAGGTCGTGTGGACTTTACAAAAAATATTGAACAAATTTGACATCTTAAGAGAAAAAATAAAAATGATCAGGCACAAATGAAACATAAAACGAATGAAAGGATTGTAGAGCAGATAAAGTTAGGAAAGACAGGGCAGAAACGGTATTTGGTGTGATACTGGGTTCCAATGTAGATAATAATTTTGTAACGTGAACAAAGGAAGAATATTGGTGAACATTTGACGTGTTGAAAAACCAAAGAACCGGACGTGAAAGAAACAGGAAATGGACAGAGGAAGTATAGCCCTAGTAAAAATAGGAGAGAAAATATAGGGACGGTGCATATATGATGCCGGATTCCATTGTGTTCCATAACTTGGCAAAACAAACAGAAAATGGACATTCATAAAAGGACGAACCATGTTTAAAAAAAATGTTAAATGTTGAGAAGAGAAAAAATGAACCAGACCTGAAAGAAACTAAACCCGAAACTCGGGTTATAATCTTTCTGATTACAACCCGAGTAAGGTTAGAAGTGAGAGTATAGAGAGGATGCGTTTCTGATGCTGGTTACTAATGTATTCCATAACTTCGCGATGAAAACAGAAAGGGATATTGATAACAGAAAGAACGAATTTCTACATGTTTGGTGGAAAAAGGAAAAGAACCAGACATGACTGAAACAGAACACGAACGGAAAAATCGCAGCATGAGATAAATTAGAAGAGATTATATAGATACAGTTTATTTCGGGGGCTGTCTTCCAATATATTACATGATTTTGTGACATAAACTTAGAAGCAAAATTAACAAAAGAGCGTACAATGTTATGAATGGAGAGTTTAGTTTAGTGTAGTCAAGAGCTTTTAGTAGTAGTAACGTAGATCTATGCTCTAAGTCTGTGAAGCTGACACCAAGATACAAGATCTTATCGGATTATTCGAAACAATTTAAAGGGACGGAAGAATACAAAAATTCGGCCACTAAGATATCATCACCAAATTAGCCGTACATGTTGCTATTTTTTGTAATTAAAAATATTACTTTTGAAGTAAATATTAAAGAAAATAGATTTGTTGGTCTCATATTTTGAAAATAAATGAAGGGATACACATTGTCATAAGATTGTTTTTATCGTTTTTTTTTAAACATAGTAGCATATTAAATACAAAATAATGTTTTAAATTTGCGTTCTGAATTAATAAGCACTTTGTTTCATTTGTCATTTCTTTTAAATACTGTCTATGGATTAAAATAAACTATATTTGTTTCAAAATTCTTCTAAATCCGTAATTTTACCTAATAATAGGCACAAAAATGAATAAACAACTAAATGCACAGGGTTTTCCTTTCGTGATGTGGAATATAGGACTACTTCAATGATTTATTAAATTTCTTTTCTTTTTTTGAATTACCTTTTTTTAAATAAATATAGTAATTATAAATATTTTTTTTATTATACTTATACAGTTCCCTCAACAAATGTTTGTAGGAAAATCGGGAGAAACCAAAAAAACTGAATATACATATTTTACCCCCACCTCCATGTTTGAAACTCTACACAGATACTTCTTGAATATAAATTTGAGTTTCATTGAAAACAATTTGAACACAATAAATTCAAAAAATTAATTTTGATTTTAATAATATTATTTTAGTAATTTATATCTGCAAATTTTAAAATGATACATGTACTTATTATTAAATATATAACTACATAATAATTAAAAAAATTACATTTGACTTCTTTGCAGTTTATTAGATTAAGAAAAAGTTGTCACAATTTTTTAAAGTAAAAACGCACACATTAAATTTTTGTTTAAAAAAATATACAAGATAAAAGTGTGTTCATGAAATAACAACATTTCATATTCCAACGTAAATTATTAATAGAATAGAGAACGTAATTCACTTATCTAATTTCTCTATTTCGCTGTCTGTCGATTAAATATTTCTGCATTGATCTCTAAAATTTCAGCTCATTCATTGTTCTTTCTCTAAAAAGCGCAACTTTGGATAATAGTTAAAAATGAGATAAATTAACGCAAATAAACCACGTCAGAGTAATTTATTTTGGTCAGAAAATATAAACTTTATTTGGTCAAAATAATGCTCAATACTTTATTTTTAAAGGGAAAGTCGCAATCTTGCGCAAAACCTTACCTGCTTCGCATTTAACCGATTTTGTTAATTAAAAATTACGATAACAAGCATAATTTTTTTATCTGATTGTTTTTTTTATCTAATTGTTATCCGCACATTTTTTCTTTATTTTATTTCAAAAATAATATATCTCCGACAAACTCGTCTACTACGTTTGGAAGTTACCAAGTTTCTTCGGCGAATTAGCGACCAACGACAGAAGTTTAAAAAATAAACTCAAAGTATCGAGATTTTAATTAATTTAGCCTTCATTTCTTTAAATAATGGCTTCGAAATCTGCTCACTCACAAAATTGAAAATTGAAACAATTTCGATTTTTAGAGGGAAAGTTGCAATCTTGTGCAAAATCTTACCGCCTTCACATTTAACCAATTTTGTTAATTAAAAATTACGATAACAAGCATATTTTTTTTATCTGATTGTTTTTTTATATGATTGTTATCGGCACATTTTTTCTTTATTTTATTTCAAAAATAAAATATCTACGACTAACTCGTTTACTACGTACAATCCTCACATGATTCTGAGCTATTTACATCGTAATAGGCTAAAATTATAGCTTTCGCGAACCTTTTTTATTTACTACAGCTAGCTGCACGAAAATATTCAATCTGCAATATAAATATTCATCCTGCAATATAAATATTCAATCTGCAAACAAAAATAAATATTCTATCTGGAGATTCAGTCTCATAAATAACCTTAATAAACGCAAGTACGTAACTTAAAGTTGAATTTTATTACACTTCACGGCTGCGTTTGCACCTTGACAAAAAACTGTTGGCACAAAAGTAATAAACAAAAAAACAACGAGATAAATAGAGCAGAGCGCCGGAAGATCATTGAAGATCGTTTTTCTGCGACTCGACGTGATACCTGTCTCGATATCTTTCACGATACTCGCTTTTTTGAAGACAAAGAATAGCAACAATTGCCAAAAATTGTGTTAAAATGTAGGAAATTACTTTTCAAATGTAAACGGGAGTTCACGGATTAAATTGATTATACTCGTATTTTAATCTATTTTAATAGAGTAGTAGTACAACAGATCAAGTGCTAATTAAATGTTAACTACAGAAGTTCCGCACTGACATTATTAAAGTCATAATTATTTTAAAGCCGTAGAGATATATTTGTTAATTTAAAGAACGCAATGTGTGTACAAAATTTACTTTTTTTTACAATGTATTTTAAAGTGACACCATAGGTTGATTGTGATAAATAAAAAAACTTACAATCTCATTACCCATAACTTACAAATTATAAATAATCTTAATATTTTTTGTTTAAATACAGTATTTGCAATTCCGATTAAAAATTCCAAGTGTCTAGATGTTAAAGTCAAGACATCAAAGTAACAAGACAGATCCGGTATTAAAACAGATCTAAAAACTGCATCTTTAAAACTTTCCAATATTTTCATTTTTAACGAAAAAAAATTTAATTTTTATTTTATACCATTGAACTACGACCACCCCCCCCCCCTCCCCATCTAATGAAGAAGCGATAGAGAATAGCGACTTTCGCGGTGGACAATAATGAAAGTGATATGTTTATCACTTTGCTATACGAAATACAAATAATTCTTGTATCAGTTTTTCTCTGTTTTGCTCTCATTCACCCATGTACAAATAGAACTATCAAAAGCGAAATAGACGAATATATTTTTCGCTCCACGCAAAATTCACTCCTCGTTGCCATCGTGTACTTATATAAATTATTATCTATAGCGTCTCCACTAAGCCAGCAGTATGCCGGACAAGACGGCCATACCTCAATTATTTATGTCTTACCCATCGAAATATTTTAATTATTTTTAAGGGAATTTAATTAGAATTGTTTATAATTGTTAATAAGATTTTCTGTTTTCTACAAAGAAATTACAAGACTATCTTATTTCATAAAGAAGTTACAAATCCTCTAACTTACGGATAAACAGAGAAGCAGAGTGGGACGACGACAATAGAGCGTTATTCGGAAAAGGAACCCTAAAAATTACAATGATGTATCGAAAACTAGAGTTATAACACATAAACAACACGGCCAATATCAATTCTATTAGTATTTAACAGTTCTGTTAGAATTTGACAATTTTTTTAGAATTGAAGACATGAAGGTAAGGCTATATTATACTTGAGAATAAGGTTACCACACTATCATGCCATCCCACACGAATATCTCATAACCAAGTGGTTATGCGATATTCGTGTGTTATGCGACCAAGTGGTTATGCGATATCGCATAACAGGGCCATCAAATTAAGATATTCATTTGGTGACTGAAATCATAACGATCCGTGGTGCAAATTTGAATTAAAGAAACTATGTTTCATTTGTGTTTCATTTGGTATCCATTGGAGAAATGATAAGCAATAGAAGCTACCCGTAGCAAAATATTTTAGAGCAAATTAAATATCAAAATTAATTTATTTTGCAATGGACCTAGATATTCCCGCGTTAACTTTAAAAGTAAGATATATTACAAGAAAATTTCTCACAATTTGAGCACTTACATTTCTGTAACTAACAATTGTAAACCAATAATAGATATGTCACTAGATAAATTTTATAATCCAGTTTAATTCGATGAAATGATTACTGCCATGTTTTCGTTTTAATCTATTGCCAATTTTCTTACTGGTCGATTAACTAGAATTTGTGTGGAATTCCAAATTTGAATAGATTTTATTTTAAAACCGCCGCACTATAACTGATTACCTTTTCAAAGTCAGTCACGTATTTGTCTTTCTATATTTTAGTTCTATTTGGATTTTGTAACATAGATCATCTTTGAATTAGTGTTGGAATTTAAATACATTTTATTTCAAAGCTGGCCGTATTACCTTACCAAATTATTTATTTTTCTTTCTTTGTTTTATTTTTATATGGATTTTGTCAAATCTCTTATGCGCGAATATGAATTGTTATTGAATTCCAAATTTGAATTGTTTATATTAAACCGCAGTATCTTTTCGAATTCAGCACTTATTTGTCCTTCTTTGTTTCATTTTTTTTTAATTTAGTCACATTTATATTTATGCCGAATTAAAATTTCCTTTTATTTATTATATTAATTTCATCGTTGAAGTATTGAAATACAAAGCAAACGAAATATATAGACCAACACCGTATTTTGATGATCCAATTTCTTTCGTTATGAAAATTTTAATCTTTTGAGAATTAATCAAGTGGATACGAGGGTGTCAAGGTCAATATAGATAAATTGAAAGGGGGTATTGAAACAGATATTTTTCAAACTACAAAAGCACTACGCAGCATCAAAACAATAAAGTTACTCAAAATAATAAAATCTATAAAATAACGAAACCTGAACTTATTTTGAGGTATTCCATTCATAGATTTATATTACTTCGTAAGGATAGGTCCATAGTAACCGAAAAATGCAGCGTTTCGTTTCAGTAGTCGTTTCGGTTCTCGTGAGTATATTTATCCTGAAAATACTATTAATACAAATTGAAAATACCTGAAATATCTAATCTTCTGTAATTTAAACATATTTTTATTACTATTACTAGTAAAAATATGTTTAAATTACAGTTCGAGAATTTTAAAATAGGTTGATATATGTTAACTTCGGTTAATAATCATTTCTCGTACATATTTTTTGTTATTTATTATAAAAACAGTTGTTTTGCAGTAGCTATATGAATTTTAACCCTGTGACCTTGTAAGGACGTGTTTTCACACATTATTTTTTTAAATATAAATTTTTCTTTTGCTTTTTGAAAATCTACTACTGAGTATGGTGCCGGAAAAACAGAAAACCTCAGAAACAAAATGAATTAGTATTTGTCCATCTGTCTGTCACCTCAATAACTCAAAAGCTTTTAAACCGATAAACGTAAAACTGAAAATGTTACTATAAAATGTTCATAGGTTTGAGTCATTTAGTGATTAAATACGAGTATAGCCAACGCAAAAATTCTAAAAAAGTTTTTCCGATTTCTATTATCATTCAATACGGCAAATCAATTACTCCTTTTAAAATATTTTCCATGGTCTGAATTCATTTTGCTGCAATATTATTATTATTTGGAAGGTATCTAGAAGATTTGTCGATTCTGTTTTCTAACGAAAAGCAGTAGTTTCAATTTTTTGTTATATTTACGCTCTTCGGTCGCGAAATATATATATATATATATATATATATATATATATATATATATATATATATATCTTCCGAATGGCTGTCACTCACTCGCTCAGAGTGTTATCATCAAAACATTTGAATATTTCTGCTTTAGCTAGTAACCTAGTTTTCTTATTACTGATTCTATGAGAAAATTGGAAATAGAAAAAGAACTCCCTTACAGAGAATCATGCTCTACTAGACGGCGCTAGTTGTACAATTACATGGCGAATGTAAAAATTTCTTTGGGGGGTTGACAAAGAAGTATGGACGATATATTTAACGGTTTATAAAAATGTCCTAAAAATTGATGCCATACTTTCGGTTGGGCTATAAGATCCTCGCAATCCGTTACCTAGGGCTTCGAGTATATCCGCTAAAGTTGTACTTTAATTTAATACATCGATAGTGCCGCTCCTTCAATGACTCTATCATAGCATAACCCATAAGTTTGCCCCAATAGGCCTCTTTTAAGACCCGTCGTTTTTTTAAATAAAATTATTACGTAAGACATAATCTGGAAGTGGAAGCAGTGAATTGGAAAGGGAGAGTGACCCAAACGGACGTAAAAATCCAAATGCTTAAAGTATATATATATATATATATATATATATATATATATATATATATATATATATATATATATATATACACACACACATATACACACACACAAGAAATAGGGAATGTCAACGTAATAATAAAATATGCACGCTAACAGTACTTCACATGAGAAAAGCAACAGTAGCGTAACGAAAAGTTTAATTATTTATCACCAGATGGCAGAGATAGTAATTTGCACGGTTGCTATATCGTGTTTTCTTGTTGATACTGACTGTATCACTTCTAAGGATCGTAATTAATTTTTATTCAAAGTACGTAGATGTATGAATATTTGAAAAGTGAATTCCGGTACCGATGACTCCAACAATAAGTTGTCTATATAATCATTATATTGTCTCTGTAGATATTCTGTTTGAGTTTATTTTCCCTATAAAAAACATTAGAACAATATATTTTATTATTATTATTTCAATTATTTCCACAGTGTGAGTGACGTTTTAACAGTTCTAAAAATAGTACTGTAAAGTTCCACATCAACGACGACAAACTCGTCCATGTTATAACACTCGAAGCTAATGGTTTATTCAAGTATGGAAGCAGTGATGACATGAATTCTGGGTTTCACATTTTTTATTCATCATTTATCTCAAGATAATTCATCATTAACTGAGAGAGAATAGAATGTAACATATTATCCCCAGTGAGATAAAACTGAAATTTTGTAAGAAAAAAAAGTGCACAGCTTAATCAATAACACAGCTATAAACTAACATAACACAAAATAATACCATACAGACATATTATCCGTAAAAAGTGAAATTTTAATGGTAAGAAAATCATTAATGGTGAAATATTATCAGTAAGCAAAGTGTATTAATATACAGAAAAAATGAAGAACTATCGATTAAGATGGCAACACAAAACACATACATGAATTCCAAATATCGTTATTGCAATAGCAAGTGTTTGTGTCACCAGTGATTCTTACTTGTCTGTTCATTTGGTTTACTAAAACCTTTATTATACCTATGGCCATACAATTTTTTTTTCAAAAAAAGGCATATACTTTTTTAACGTTTGGAATAACAAGATCGTTTATCATTAAACGATTAAAGGCAGTATTAATTTAGAAATCTATACCAATACATGAAATGGAAAAGTTCGTGTTTATATTTGAAAAGTTCGATTTTATATGTTCGATTTTAATACATTTGTATTAGAAACACGAAAACCGTGTTACAATACTCATACTTGGAGAAAAAATTAATGGTATATAATATTCCTATTAAACTATTCACAAATTTTTAGGACGAAAACATATTGCCTATACTATAACTTACACAAGCGCATATTTAAAGAAATACTATTTTTATGTGATATAACTACAAATTAACGACTTTCGGATTTTCGTATTTTACTGTGCTATGAAACCTTATTTCTTGCCAAATTTCAAGATTTTAGGCCAACAGGAAGTACCCTATATGTTTTCATTTATTTGCCAGTGTCAAAATATGCGGTACAAATGATCATATTTTAAGGAACTATAGACCTATTTATTCATATTTTAATTTCAACTTGATACCTCCACGCGTTTCTGTGAAAAAGGCTCTCGACAAACAGATAGAGAGACGGGCAACGAAGTGATCCTATAAGGGACATTCCTGTTGAAAGCACAGAACCCTAAAAATTATGATTTTTCAAACTTATTTGAGAGTGTTAATGAACGAAAAATTCGTGAATAGTTTATTCATAAATTTTCCACTAAAACATCTTTTATAATGATACGTGTCCATTTAATGATCCTCTTATATTTTATATTAAATATTATTAGTACAATATACCATGTATACATCAATAAAATTGCAACAAAATTCACCTCAAATCAACGAACAAAGAACTTTTACTCGCAATACTTTAAAATAGTCCCGCAAGACTGCAAAGGGTGCGCGTAGTTAACGTGGACAAAAAAAGAACTTTCTGAATGTCTTTACAATTATGGCTAATGGCGCTTAGACTCATAAACTACTGACTTCAGGCGCCGCTCTATTTCCTAAAATTAATATTTAATCGAATTCCTGAAGAAGACTTGTTACTTTTCGTAATCACGCGTGATAATATTTCATTGACTTAATATTAATTTATTTATTTACACTAAATATCCACTATGTCCCACAATTGTAATAAAACTACGTCTACACCAATAAAAATACGACAAAATTCGAATCAACGAACCAAGAACTTTTACTCGTAATATGTTAAAATAATTCCACACGACCGTAAAGGGAGCGCGTAGATAACGTGGATAAATAAAAAGTTTTTGAACACCTTTACAATTATGGCTAATGGCGCTTATACTCATAAACTACTGGCTTCCAGAGCCGGTCTGTCTGCCCATAATTAATATTCAATCGAATTCCTGAAGAAGACTTGTTACTTTTCGTAGTCACACGTGATAATATTTCGTTGATTTCATGTTTTAACTTATGTTATTTTATTACATTTATATTATTGAAATATATTTGGCGTTAGGTTTTGTAGAAATTCATTATAACCTAATTTTTATTATTAACTAGTAAATGAAACTACGTAAGTATTATTTCTAATTTATTTTCTTAACCTCGACCTAGGTTTCGTTGTATGACAACATCTTCAGGTGCGCAATTTAAAGAGATTAACTCGTAGAACTTCCAACACCAATATTATATAAAACAATAGCGGAAGTAAGGTTTGAGCTGGTTTTCCCAATTTTACATTAGTGAGTTTATGGTAGGGTAGTAGTATAGTTTGTAATAGACAATGTACAAGTATTTTAGTAAGGGTAATAAATTAAATTGATGCTATTCTATGATGTTATACAATACAAAGTACTCAGGTGTGTGTATTAAACTAAATGGATCTTATTCTTAGTAATATATTTAGACAATGGAACGAGTATCTAATGGTTGATACAAGGTTATATAATTAATTATACATATCTTCCATTTTTTGTTTTCTTTTGTTATGTATATCCATAGGTGCGTGATCGAGCTGAAACAATTTGAATTAAACAGCAGTAACAATGTTGTCTAACTATAGTATGTCTAGAAGATATTTAGTATGGGTGATGATATTGTATTGAGTTGTTCATTTAATATGTTAACGTTGGTGTCTCTTATGTGTCTGTTTATTTCTAATGTTTCTAGGATGTTTAATTTACAACCTTTTGTATTTATTTGTAATATGTAGGGAGCATTGTCGGTAGGAGGGTGATGATTAATTTCAATAAGATGTTTTGCAAAGTGAGATGTGTCTGGTTTGTTATTTCGCCAGCTAGCAATGTATTCTTTGTATCTGGTAGTAAAATATCTTGCTGTTTGACCTATATGTACGCTATTACAGTCGTTGCACTTAAGTTTATAAATACCACTCTTTTAATATGTATCTATTTTTCCTTGCTATTAATAAGGGTTTTACCCAAGTTATTTAAAGGACTATAGATGCATGTGGTATTATTTATATTGTTATTGTTAGTTAGGAGTTTAACTAGGTAGTTTAACTGATACGTTACCTATGTATGGGATTTATAATAAATGTTATTATTTCTACAGTGAATTTTATATTATTTTGAAATAGAAGACTTAAGTCCAAGTTATCGTCGTTAGAAGAACAACAAAGTAAATATTTCGTAAAAAACATTTACTTTGTTGTTTGACCTTCGTAAATCAATCAAAATCAGATCCTTCCTGGTCTGGATTTCTTGGAACGACTGTTATCCAATGACAACGGCATAACCTGGCTACCGAAGCACTGAAGAGCTAACAGGGATGTTATTAAGATGTGTGATTGATGGCCACCCATCCAATCACCGACTGGTGCGTACGTCGTTTAACGTCATTCATCGAATGAAAGTAATTAATATAACTCAGCTACAAACCCCTTTAACATTCAAAACATTTATACTATAATATTTTATTGGATTAGCTAATAAGTAACGAGCGGTTTTTAATGTTAAAATTTTTTATTATATTTCCAATTTGAAATTAATTAAGCGTCGATATAATACTCGCCATTATATTATACTAAATGTCTCCAACGCACTGGCAGGGAGGGGATAGCATCTGCGTAAAATTCAGATAGCTTGAAATAAAAATATTGGCCTATGAACTGTCGTAGATGGAGACTACCTATCTATCATGAAAGTATTTTTTTCGTAAGGCCTTGCTGAGCAATCTAAACAAGGAATAATTAGTGGGTGCAAGGTCTGGGGAATATGGCGGGGTGGGAGATCTGTGTCCAACCAAAATCCAAAACTTTAAGGTTAAACCAAAAGTTGAGAATATATTTCAACGCGGTGGTAAAGCTGGTTCAGGGTAAGTTCATGTGGTTCCCACGCACCGTAAGCTTTTTCCGAAGCGGTGTAAATGATTCTCCATAATTCCGTAGGAGCACCCGAGTTCAGTTGCTAGCCAGCGTCCTGCAATAGATATTGTTTCAGGAGCTACACGTTGGCGTAAGTTACACGTAGGGCTTCGACAGCAGAATGACCAGATTAGTACTCGTACAGTAAACAGGATGTCACATGCGTCTTAAAGTCATCCATATTTTATGAGCTTTAAGTTACTATTGAATCAGTTATAGCGTTCCACGCCCATTAGATATCTTTGATCATAGAAGCTTCCAAAACCTTCCCTTACTTTCTACATAATTTTCGAAAGAAACGCTCTTCACTTATTAGCCAAACCAATAACATAATCTTAATATTTGTTGTATAAATACAGACTACGTATAAAATTGGCTAGAAATTCGAAGGATTTAGATACCTCGGTAATAAATATAAACCTAACAAAATAAGTCTAAATTAAATATTTTATGGTCTCTGCCAAAATAAAGAAAAACTTTGCGTATCAGCTTAAGTACGATTGTCTTGGAATGTATGTAATTGGAAAATGTAAATGGAAAATAGTTTAAATGTAAATGAAAAATCCTTTAATAAAATTTTTTTTAAATAACACATAAATGATCAAGATCAAATTTATACAACAAAATTAAAAACATTTAGTAACGTCAGATTAAGGAGCTAAATATAAAAAAGAGACTTTAATTTTGTAGGATATAGGTTACTAAATATTCACACATAATGACATTTAATGATTACATCTCGATATAAGCCAACGATAGTAAATTATGTGTGTCGTACTCCGTCATTGCGATTACGCCATAAGAAAATGCCAATATGTGTGTCACACTCCGTCATTGCGATCACGCCATTAGATAATGCAAGTAAACATATTGATACGTCACTCTAAAGATGAGCAGAATTTTTAACGGTTATACTTTTTAACGCTTGGAACTTCGTACTATCAGAACCAAACAGTTACACTTTTTTAATGCTCTGAACTTCGTACGCTCTAAACTAATGATTGTACTCCTCATAAAACTTCATACCGGGTGCCATATATGAAAATCGATGCCTAAGGAGTAAACTCCAAAAATACTTTTAAAAACACGTTTGTTCTCTACTTATAAGCCTAAATATTTTTTTTCAAAACATCAATAAGGTAGTTAGCAATAGTGCATAAAACTATATCCATGCCATCAAGTGATAAATAAATAAACCAAGCGAGTAAAGACGCTGGTAAAAAGCTTTTAAATATGAAAGTCATTGTGTTATATATTAGTTGTATTTATAATAAAAGTTGTTACCGCGGTGCGTTGGGTTGCTCGCAAGACATACGGCCGTTGAGCGCGCGGTGCACCGCGAGGACTCGGGTTCTATTCCCGGCCACGGATCAAGCGGCACTGAAGAAATCCAACTTTTCGAGGCTATGGAAACCATTTTCCATATGAAAATCTCATGTGAACACGACTACAACAACAGTAACTTATAATAAAAAAATATGTATATATATATAAATATATATATATATGTATATATATATGTATATATATTTTGAATTAGTAAAAATATCCTATTTAATCTTACCTTTAAATATCAAAAGTAACACTATAAACATCTAATTTTTTGTGAATAAATACAAATTTTTTTTTTTTTAATAATGCCTCACAACTTGCGCAGAAACTAAATTGAGATCAATATTTAAGATCAGAATGCTGTATCGAATTTTCAAACAAAAAGCGTCAACGTTTCTGTCTAACTGAAATTCTGCTGACCTTGAAATTTGTTTATGGTGATTCTAATATATCTACTTCTAGGATTGCACGTCTTTATTCTTTTGATATTATTTATAAAATTACAAAGACACTTTAAAATCAGATCTTTTTACAAAAATTGTGAGCCGTCATGGGACGCCTGGCAGATGTGAAACGTCTAATTTTTCTTGTCTAATCTCTCTTTTCTTTCTCTAGAAATATTTTTTTGAACGAATTGAAAACGAAAAAAACCTTCAAATAGTTGTTAATAAAAAAATATTAATTTCAGTTTATTATTTTCTTTTAATGAAATAATTTAACATGGAAATATTTCTTAACAATCAGTTGATAATATATTTTTAATTTTGTAATACTATTAACCGACAAGACGCGAAGCTGGCCGAATTAAATCGGAAAGAGCCGACGAGGCACGAAGCTGACCGGATGACATATCGCGACTTGCCATCAGACGTTTTGATTCTCATCTAAACACGTCGTTAGATTTTTCACATCAAAAAATACTTGTAATAAATGTTATGATATAAAAATTTAAACGCAATATTTTAGATTATCATTTGCCGAAGAAAAAGAGACAAATTGCAAGCAGATAACTCAAAGAGATGCCACTTTCTCTCTCGCATAGTCCACGAGTCAAAAGGGGAGCGAGATAACGAGCAATTATTAAAATACAGTCGTATGAGAAAGGAAATAAGATAACGCAGTAATATTTTCTTTGCCCACTTAAATAAGATCATTATATACTTAACATACATTTCCTTATACGTTCTCTGTATTTTTGTTAATTAACAATTAGTTATTTTACTAAATTTGAAAACAATAAAAATTAAAACTCTTATAAATTTCAAAAGCCAGTAAAGCTAACATTGTATTTATAGTATAGTAATTTTATAAAATGAGTCTATACGCTACAATAAAAATGTTATTGGTAGTGACCAATAATATTATTATTGTAGCGTTTATAATGTAGTGTAATGTTATTAAAAAAAGTTCTAATAATATTAAAAATATGAGTAGCCCAAAAAAAGAAATAAATAGTACAAGCTCTCGTTAAAAAAGTAAGTACTAATTTCTCAGATTCTTGCTAGCTATTATGTCTTCATTTCACAAAATTTGCGATAATTTATAAAAATAAAATTATAAAACATGGTAGCGACAAGATGCTGACACGGGTGACATGTAGCAGATTTTCTGCCATTATATTGTCCTATTCTACGAGTATATGAGCGTAAATTACTGAACGTAAAAATTATGTTAAACGTGATTACCCAAGATGTCGCGCCGGGGCTTATTTGCCGCAGGTGCTTAACACGATGTCTCCCACAGGTGCTGAGGGCGGAGAGTAAACAAATCGAGGACAGTACACGCTTCACGTAAAAAAGGAAATTATGAGATCTTCTGTCAAATACATACCTTCATTTGTAAACTAAATACGTTTGTGAACAAATTAAAATGGGTAACGACAGTTGTTGTGCAATGAACCTTAAAAATACTGGTAAATTGTAATTACAAATTTTTCAGATTTCCAAGGGCAAATTTGTAATATAATGGAAAGAATAAAAAGAGATCCTCTGTCAAATAAATAAAAAATAAATAGAGATCCTCTGTCAAATAAAAAGAATAAAAAGAGATCCTCTGTCAAAAAAATACTGGTAAGAATAAAAAGAGATCCTCCGTCAAAAAAATACTGGTAAATTGTAATTACAAATTTTTCAGATTTCCAAGCGCAAATTTGTAATATAATGGAAAGAATAAAAAGAGATCCTCTGTCAAATAAGCACCTTCATTTGTAAACTAAATACATTTGTGAATATATCAAAATGGGTGACGGCTGTTTTTGTGTAATATACTCGAAAAATACTGATAGAAACTGTAATTAAAATTTTTTTCAAATTTTCAAGGGCGAGTTTGAAATTTAATTAAAGAATAAGTAGAGAACCTCTGCCAAATAAGCACCTTTATTTGTAAATTAAATACAGTTGTGAACAAATTAAAATGGGTGGCGACAGTTGATGTTTAGTGAAATTTTAAAACACTGGTAGAGACTGTAATTACAATTTTTTTTCAAATTTTCAAGGGCGCGTTTGAAATTTAATTAAAATAATAAATAGATATTGCCATAAAAGACAACAAAATTGAACACTATAGCCTTAGTTTATATACTGAATTAATTTAGGTAATGTTGAAATTGAATTACATTTAGTAATTTAAAAGAAAATTGTATTAATTGGATTCAGAAAAAAAAAATCAGTTAACATTTTTTCAGACAAATAGTGTTTTTACAAGAAATACTTTTTAGAATTTATAAATAATATTTAATATTTTTTTATTTAATTGACAGTTTGCGTTACTAAACATTTAATAATTAAACACGAGCACAATGATTTAAACATGAAATATAAGAAACTTATAAAACGTAGAAACTAGATAACAAGACATTTGAAATTTATAATCTGAGTGCAGTTTGTTAGTGATAATAGCAATTTTAAACAATTTTCTTATTAAATTAATCCTAAACCCAATCATTCACGTCAAATGATTGCTGTTTATGATTAATTTAATCAATTATTCAAGTCAAATACTTTGTATTTCTCATAAAGAAGAAAAAAAAATTACCATCGCTTAAAGGCATTATACTGTATATTAACTTAAACTAATTATACTGAAAACAAACACACTCTTATATAAATTATACTTCTGTTTCTTCATCGCAACATAAGAAATCTCCTGTTCCTGTATAGAACAAACTAAGTATGGTAGTTACTACATATCCATAAGTTGGAGGTTATTTAACTTTCGCACTTGTGTGTACGCGTGTAATTCTGTTCTGTTTGTAATCTTCATCTGTATGACATACATATACGTAGAATAACTGAGTGGATTTAACATAACATAAATAACACATTTTTTTCGCAAACGAATATTCAGGTTATACGTTACATGTAAATCCAACGTTTAACCGAAATATTACATAAAACGGAGACATGTGTTAACAGTTAACGACCGGGTTCAACAAAGTTAAAGTTTTTTTTTAGTGTCGTATAAAGTATATTATTTACCATTAGCTCTATCTATGATTTAAAGGCCACATTAAATAACGTTAGTTAACGATTTTCTCTGCAGAAAAACATCGCAAACACGAGGACCTGGAATAAATCTAGACAGAATTTTCACTAAATTGGCGTTTAATGACATTTTGAATCTCACTTTAAATGAAATTCGGTTTTCAAATTAATTGACTAACTTTTTTTAAGACAATCGATTCTCCACAGCTTTTATAAAATATGACCGTTCCAGCAATAACTGGTAAGTAAAAATTCAGTTTTTTGTCTGTAACTTCGAAATTTTGTTACTCTAACTAAAAATTATAGATATCATCTATTGACAAAATGAATAGCTTGCTTGTTATCCAATTGGGATCTAATTAGTTTTTCTTTAGTTTTTGTAGGAAATTGGTTTTAATTTCGAAAATTAAAACCATCCGAACTTGGAAACTTATATGTAGTTATGTTCGTTCTTATTAATTATTTATATTCACAACTCCACTACATTAATAACAATTGAAAATATTTTTAACGTACAATTACCGCAGCACAGCTTTATTTAAATTTAGTTACGAATTCTATAATTTAAATTTAGTTAAGATTTTTCCTGCTCCTAACCCTCACAAACACCAAGGTTACGGGAACTGAAATTAACCTAAAAAACCAAGACCTCCTTTTCAATATATCTATAAATTGTGACCAGTAATAAAATGATGCTATCAATGGGTGTTTTCTGATAATATCGCCAAATCTTATAGACAAAAAAGGTTGTTTAAAAATAATTTCAGCTATTTGAAACAACGAGAAAACGAATCTCAAACCAAGAAAAGTTTTGCGAGTCGGTGATGACTGCAAAGCCAACTTCGAAAGTAAATGAATGTGTTTTTTGAAGACTAGAAACCGTTTATTATATAACGCAATAGTTTATTAACATTGATAAATAGGTTTGTTCTTCTTCTAGGACAATTATCTATGCTAACTATATTCAAATCATAGTACATTGTCAATGTTACACCGCATTTGATCTCAAATCGGAAAATTATATATAGTTTTGTTCGTTTATTAAATAAGTAATCCATAGTTAATCAAATGCTCTTTCAAATTTTATAAACCTGTGTGAATGCACATAGCACATACGTACGTATTTATATAGATACGTGCATACGTACGTACGTATGTACATATGTACATACATATACACAGACTCCGATACGTACATACATACATACTGATAATTCGTGCTTATCCAGCAACATTTTCTTTCCCTTACTTTCATCGATCTCCTTTTGGATCAACCCATCATTCTAAGGAAAATACTAAAACACACTGTAACGTTGATATCATCCAACCGTATTTAATTTCATTTCAGAAAAGAAATTAAACTATATTTTCTAAAAAAATATTGATTTTTAGGGTATCGTATTTTAGAAGGAAAAAGGGTTCTGCCCTTATAAGATAACTCACGTGTCTGTCCGTATGATCGTAACAGCCCTTTTCCTCAAAAACCGTTTGACAGAAAAATAAGAGGCTAAATAAAGTACTCAAAAAAAATTGTTTTAGTTTCCTATGCGTTGGTGGGTGTTGTTTAAAAGGGCTAGTTTTAAGGGTCTCAAAAATATTTTTTTCATAATTTTAGGTATTATATCTTCAGAGATATACTGAAAAATATGCAAAAAATACGTCCCCCTTATTTTCGAAACTACTCAATCTAAAACTATAAAAAAATATGGGTGTTCAGAAGCCCACACAAAGGTTGTGGGAAAATTATAGCGATGATTCTAAGCGTCACATTGTTTTAATGATTCCCTCTGTATTTATCCCTACGGAAGATATAGTGGGTAAAACATTTAAATTTTTATATATTTTTAATGTTAGTTTTCTTAGAAACCATGAGAATTAGAAACTTGAAATTTGAAGATATTCGTCTAACAATTAAATAAGAGGTAAATAAAGATCTTAAAAAATATTTTTTTCTCATTTTATATATTATTTAATAGGTTGTCATGAAGTATGCAAAAATATTTTTATCACAATTTTAAATTGCATATTTAAAAGGTATTTTATAAATAATATTGCATACTGCCCCCTTATTACCGAAACTATTGAGCCAAAATCAGAAACGAATAGGGTCGATAAAAAATAACTGGAAGATTACAGGAAAACTATAAGGATTATCCCACATCTTATATTTTTTGAATACTAAACAATTTTTCTGTTTATTTATTCTACATAATCTTTATATCTAATTACCAGATGGTATGAATTAAACTTTTTTCACGTCACATAATATTAATAAAATCATTATTTTATATAGAATTTTTGGCTAATATCTGGGTAATTGAAGTTGGAAGGCGAATGTGGCAGGACGCATTACTGAAGTGAAAATAGTTACGATTTTTGCGCCTTGTACAAAATAAAACGTATTTCATTACCACAATATAACGTAAAAAATAAAATAATGGAGTCGAATTATGAAACAATACTTCAAAAAAATTGAAACAATCAAGTCGTATGAGTGACATTTTGCACAGAGTAAAAAATATTGGAGAACCTGTAAATAACAAGAAAGAGGTTTCAAACTTAAAGACGTACGTCGATGCCCAATCAGTGACGGTATGTCGGGATACTCATCCGTGTCGCTGTCACCAGTTTATTCCTGTATTTTTATACAAGCGAAAACTCCTTTAGGCGCATTTTCTGAACATTGAACGAAACAGGTCGGTAACGAAATACACCGGGGTCAGTGGCGCTGAACTGGGTAAACTCGGCTTCCTTCTGCATTCTCCAAATGAGCGTCTTTTTTTAGGCGCGCCGTGCGCAGTTTTTTTTTAGATATTCAATAAGATTTAATATTAATGATTGTTATCTCAGTTTCCATAAACCTATTCTTTCAACAAATCTCGGCAACTTTTACAACTAAACTTTTACAACTAATCTCGGCAAGCAGGGATCGTCTCAAGAATCAAGTTTACTTTTTATTAATGTTTTATTTCGAAAGAATGCTTTTTACACTATATTTTTACTCTACTACTATTTTTACTCAATCGGTTAGGCTACTTTTCCTCACTTCGCTAATAAACTTCCTAAACATCGCTAATAAACTTCCTTACTTCGCTAATAAACTTCCTAAACTTGACTAATAAACTTCCTAACCTTCGGTAATAAACTTTCTAAACTTCGCTAATAAACTTTCTAAATTTCGCTAATAAACTTCCTAAACTTGGCTAATAAACTTCCTAACCTTCGCTAATAAACTTTCTAAATTTCGCTATTAAACTTTCTAAACTTCGCTAATAAACTTCCTAAACTTCACTAATAAACTTTCTAAACTTCACTAATAAATTTCCTAAACTTCCGTAATAAGCTTTCTCAACTTCGCTAATAAACTTCTTAAACTTCGCTAAAAGTTTCGCTAAAGTTTCTTTCGCTAAAGTTTCTAAATGTCACTAATAAACTTCCTAAACTTTGCTAATAAACTTTCTAAATAACTCGTCCATTCGTCCTTATTTTTAATACAATTTTGTTTTCATCTTTTTCAACAATTATCACTTTACATTTGTCAACATTCAAACGTAGACCTCTGGACATAGTTCAGAAATTCGTATCATTGCAGGCTGTCCGCAATATTGTTTTATTTATTTACTTATTAATGAAAAGTTATTGTGAAATTCACAAACTGTAATACAAAGTATTGATATGAAAGTATGTAAAAAGCATTTCATAAATAATATATCAAAGTAAATAACTAAAACACTTAGCTCGCACACAGATCATCAAAGCACAGTAATTTTGATTTAAATTGTTCAATTATTTATGAGAAATATATAGGAAATTTTGAAATGTTAAAAACAATTTATCGTACTTTCCCAATATAAATTTGGTAACCATAATTTACCAAATTTACCTTCAATAGCTGTCGTTCTTTGTACTTAACATTTTAAGTTGAAATCTGCAGTGAAAAATAAAGATTATTTTAAGTTTATATTAGAAATTATTAAAACTGATTTCCGCGCCGGCCATATCAGTTATTAATATATCCTGTAATGCCTAAAATGTATCATTATTATTTATATTAATATATCCTATAATGCCTAAAATGTATATTATAATTTATCTTGTGTCTTCTTCGACGCGAGGTTGTAAGCAAACTCATAGGGACACTACAAGAAATGCAAATGTTCTGTTTGTGTCCAGTTTATTTTAAATGCCTAAGCCAAACAATTCCTTAGCATAGAATTTGAGAAATATATTGCATCATGAGTAACTGAATTAATTATATCTAAAGCCCTACAGGGATGGATACTATAAGAAATACAAATGTTCTGTTTGTTTCGAGTTTATTTTAAATGCCTAAGCCAAACAATTTCTTAGTATACAATTTGAGAAATATATCATATCATGAGTAACTGAATTCATTATATCTAAAGCTCTACAGGAATGGATACTATAAGAAATGCAAATGTTCTGTTTGTTTCGAGTTTATTTTAAATGCCCAAGCCAAACAATTTCTTAGTATACAATTTGAGAAATATATCATATCATGAGTAACTGAATTCATTATATCTAAAGCTCTACAGGAATGGATACTATAAGAAATGCAAATGTTCTGTTTGTTTCGAGTTTATTTTAAATGCCTAAGCCAAACAATTTCTTAGTATACAATTTGAGAAATATATCATATCATGAGTAACTGAATTCATTATATCTAAAGCTCTACAGGAATGGATACTATAAGAAATGCAAATGTTCTGTTTGTTTCGAGTTTATTTCAAATGCCTAAGCCAAACAATTTCTTAGTATAGAATTTGAGAAATATATCGCATAATGAGTAACTGAATTCATTATATCTAAAGCCCTACAGGGATGGATACTATAAGAAATGCAAATGTTCTGTTTGTGTCGAGTTTATTTCAAATGCCTAAGCCAAACAATTTCTTAGTATACAATTTGAGAAATATATCATATCATGAGTAACTGAATTCATTATATCTAAAGCTCTACAGGAATGGATACTATAAGAAATGCAAATGTTCTGTTTGTTTCGAGTTTATTTTAAATGCCCAAGCCAAACAATTTCTTAGTATACAATTTGAGAAATATATCATATCATGAGTAACTGAATTCATTATATCTAAAGCTCTACAGGAATGGATACTATAAGAAATGCAAATGTTCTGTTTGTTTCGAGTTTATTTTAAATGCCTAAGCCAAACAATTTCTTAGTATACAATTTGAGAAATATATCATATCATGAGTAACTGAATTCATTATATCTAAAGCTCTACAGGAATGGATACTATAAGAAATGCAAATGTTCTGTTTGTTTCGAGTTTATTTTAAATGCCCAAGCCAAACAATTTCTTAGTATACAATTTGAGAAATATATCATATCATGAGTAACTGAATTCATTATATCTAAAGCTCTACAGGAATGGATACTATAAGAAATGCAAATGTTCTGTTTGTTTCGAGTTTATTTTAAATGCCTAAGCCAAACAATTTCTTAGTATACAATTTGAGAAATATATCATATCATGAGTAACTGAATTCATTATATCTAAAGCTCTACAGGAATGGATACTATAAGAAATGCAAATGTTCTGTTTGTTTCGAGTTTATTTCAAATGCCTAAGCCAAACAATTTCTTAGTATAGAATTTGAGAAATATATCGCATAATGAGTAACTGAATTCATTATATCTAAAGCCCTACAGGGATGGATACTATAAGAAATGCAAATGTTCTGTTTGTGTCGAGTTTATTTCAAATGCCTAAGCCAAACAATTTCTTAGTATAGAATTTGAGAAATATATCGCATAATGAGTAACTGAATTCATTATATCTAAAGCCCTACAGGGATGGATACTATAAGAAATGCAAATGTTCTGTTTGTTTCGAGTTTATTTTAAATGCCTAAGCCAAACAATTCCTTAGCATGGAATTTGAGAAATATATCGCATCATAAGTAACTGCATTCTTTATATCTAAAGCCCTACAGAGACGGATACTATAAGAAATGCAAATGTTCTGTTTGTTTCGAGTTTATTTTAAATGCCTAAGCCAAACAATTCCTTAGCATAGAATTTGAGAAATATATCGCATCATAAGTAACTGAATTCTTTATATCTAAAGCCCTACAGAGACGGATACTATAAGAAATGCAAATGTTCTGTTTGTTTCGAGTTTATTTTAAATGCCTAAGCCAAACAATTCCTTAGCATAGAATTTGAAAAATATATCGCATCATAAGTAACTGAATTCTTTATATCTAAAGCCCTACAGAGACGGATACTATAAGAAATGCAAATGTTCTGTTTGTTTCGAGTTTATTTTAAATGCCTAAGCCAAACAATTCCTTAGCATAGAATTTGAGAAATATATCGCATCATAAGTAACTGAATTCTTTATATCTAAAGCCCTACAGAGACGGATACTATAAGAAATGCAAATGTTCTGTTTGTTTCGAGTTTATTTTAAATGCCTAAGCCAAACAATTCCTTAGCATGGAATTTGAGAAATATATCGCATCATAAGTAACTGCATTCTTTATATCTAAAGCCCTACAGAGACGGATACTATAAGAAATGCAAATGTTCTGTTTGTTTCGAGTTTATTTTAAATGCCTAAGCCAAACAATTCCTTAGCATAGAATTTGAGAAATATATCGCATCATAAGTAACTGAATTCTTTATATCTAAAGCCCTACAGAGACGGATACTATAAGAAATGCAAATGTTCTGTTTGTTTCGAGTTTATTTTAAATGCCTAAGCCAAACAATTCCTTAGCATAGAATTTGAGAAATATATCGCATCATAAGTAACTGAATTCTTTATATCTAAAGCCCTACAGAGACGGATACTATAAGAAATGCAAATGTTCTGTTTGTTTCGAGTTTATTTTAAATGCCCAAGCCAAACAATTTCTTAGTATACAATTTGAGAAATATATCATATCATGAGTAACTGAATTCATTATATCTGAAGCTCTACAGGAATGGATACTATAAGAAATGCGAATGTTATGTTTGTTTCGAGTTTATTTCAAATGCCTAAGCCAAACAATTCCTTAGCATAGAAGTTGAGAAATATATCGCATCATAAGTAACTGAATTCTTTATATCTAAAGCCCTACAGAGACGGATACTATAAGAAATGCAAATGTTCTGTTTGTTTCGAGTTTATTTTAAATGCCCAAGCCAAACAATTTCTTAGTATACAATTTGAGAAATATATCATATCATGAGTAACTGAATTCATTATATCTAAAGCTCTACAGGAATGGATACTATAAGAAATGCGAAAGTTATGTTTGTTTCGAGTTTATTTCAAATGCCTAAGCCAAACAATTCCTTAGCATAGAAGTTGAGAAATATATCGCATCATAAGTAACTGCATTCTTTATATCTAAAGCCCTACAGAGACGGATACTATAAGAAATGCAAATGTTCTGTTTGTTTCGAGTTTATTTTAAATGCCTAAGCCAAACAATTCCTTAGCATGGAATTTGAGAAATATATCGCATCATAAGTAACTGCATTCTTTATATCTAAAGCCCTACAGAGACGGATACTATAAGAAATGCAGATGTTCTGTTTGTTTCGAGTTTATTTTAAATGCCTAAGCCAAACAATTCCTTAGCATAGAATTTGAGAAATATATCGCATCATAAGTAACTGAATTCTTTATATCTAAAGCCCTACAGAGACGGATACTATAAGAAATGCAAATGTTCTGTTTGTTTCGAGTTTATTTTAAATGCCTAAGCCAAACAATTCCTTAGCATAGAATTTGAGAAATATATCGCATCATAAGTAACTGAATTCTTTATATCTAAAGCCCTACAGAGACGGATACTATAAGAAATGCAAATGTTCTGTTTGTTTCGAGTTTATTTTAAATGCCCAAGCCAAACAATTTCTTAGTATACAATTTGAGAAATATATCATATCATGAGTAACTGAATTCATTATATCTGAAGCTCTACAGGAATGGATACTATAAGAAATGCGAATGTTATGTTTGTTTCGAGTTTATTTCAAATGCCTAAGCCAAACAATTCCTTAGCATAGAAGTTGAGAAATATATCGCATCATAAGTAACTGAATTCTTTATATCTAAAGCCCTACAGAGACGGATACTATAAGAAATGCAAATGTTCTGTTTGTTTCGAGTTTATTTTAAATGCCCAAGCCAAACAATTTCTTAGTATACAATTTGAGAAATATATCGCATCATAAGTAACTGAATTCATTATATCTAAAGCTCTACAGGAATGGATACTATAAGAAATGCAAATGTTCTGTTTGTTTGGAGTTTATTTTAAATGCCTAAGCCAAACAATTTCTTAGTATACAATTTGAGAAATATATTGCATCATGAGTAACTGAATTCATTATATCTAAAGCTCTACAGGAATGGATACTATAAGAAATGCAAATGTTCTGTTTGTTTGGAGTTTATTTTAAATGCCCAAGCCAAACAATTTCTTAGTATACAATTTGAGAAATATATAGCATCATGAGTAACTGAATTCATTATATCTAAAGCCCTACAGGGATGGATACTATAAGAAATGCGAATGTTATGTTTGTTTCGAGTTTATTTCAAATGCCTAAGCCAAACAATTCCTTAGCATAGAAGTTGAAAAATATATCGCATCATAAGTAACTGAATTCTTTATATCTAAAGCCCTACAGGTATGGATACTATAAGAAATGGAAATGTTCTGTTTGTTTGGAGTTTATTTCAAATGCCTAGGCGAAACAATTTCTTAGCATAGAATTTGAGAAATATATCACATCATGAGTAACTGAATTAATTATATCTAAAGCACTATAGGGATTTAATCTTCCAAAAAATTGCGGACAAAGATAAAAAGAAACGATTATCTTCGTATTTAGGAAGGCGTAGTTTATTAACAATGCTAAAACACTACTTCCGTTGTTCCACAACGATTTGCCGACAACGTTAACTTTTGTTCGTTTCAACTTATCTTCATCAACGCAGACATTATTGGAGACTTAACAAAACCTTCCGTCCCGTTTACCTTATTGCTCTCTAATGACTTTCACCTTCAAGATAAACTTTGCAACCTGTCTGTATTCCATTGTGTTATTGTTTTTGGACTGCAGTTTAGGTAGGGTGACTGTGTTTTAATTATGGACGTGTTGGAATATATATTTAATGCTTAAAATGATTCCAACTTTTATATCGATACGTCTTTAATGACTTGGATGCTATAGTCGATAACTGACGCTTACGCAGTTTTTATTTAATTTTTTTTCGTTATTATTATCACTGCTTAAACCAAAGATGTGCTCAGTATATATCTTTTGTTGTACAAAAAGATGTGACCCATGTTAATTAAATAACAAATGAATATACTTTTCAGTTTTTATATTATTGCTTTATATTTAAATATAACAAACTGTGTGTTCAACTAACAAATCGAAGCCAAATTTATAATACATATTCAAGAAATAACAGTAACCAAATTACACAGCAAAAAATTACTAATAAATATAAATTAATTAAAGAAATCTACAGATTTTTATCTGAGGGCCTCAGAAAAAGACGTCAAAGCCAAGAATTACTTCCAGCTCCAAGCTAAGTAATGTAAGCGAATACAGAAACCATAAGGACCGTATATGAATGTAACACAGTAAGCACTCTTCATCAACAGCCAACTATATTTAAGACCACCAGACCCGAAATATTATATTTTATTGGTATAATTATTTCGATATATACATGGTCAAAAGACCTTACATAATATTTAATCAGAAACACAAGCAATAGAGTACCCTATATCAATTAAATATTGAAAATGATTGTGCCTCTATTGTCAAATATCTCCACATATATATGTCTATGGCGCATTTAAACTGAGTATTAAAAAAAACTTTTGTCCTTTTATTCATATTTTTATAGAAAAATAGCTCAAGCCACCATTCCTTACTTGAAGTTATATAATGCTCCCTGTGTCATCAATAAAATTAAGAAATAGAGACTTCCAGTTGCTTACAAGTTAACTAATTGATGGCGCTACCAGCAATTTATATCGTGTTTCACGAATGACATATGATTCATGACAATTGAAAAGTATGTAAAAATGCTCAGTATATATATAATGTCTTCAAAAATATTTTATTTTAATCTATGTAATTGTTTTGTAGCCACAAACATAATGTTAGAACCCTTAAAAGAAGACGCAATAATAAAAATATTTAAGAAGAAGAAACTGCAAACCAAATTTAATATGAAATACTAGACAATTTTAAAAAGCCCTATCCGTTTCATTCACAGCTATTATTTCTTCATCATAAATTCCATGATCATTCCATTAGCGAAGCACTTCATTTAAGTACACATTTTCAACCACTTGTTTCAAAGTCACTTTTTCGACTTTAAGACAACTGTCTAATTTTATTGTATGGAAAATCGCATAATCCGTGGATCGGCTTGAGAAATTTTGTCTGTTTTGGAAGTCAGTTTAAGAGATAACTCTGTTCTTTTAACTCACCATTTATTTTTAACTGCAGTAACATGCATTCACTAAAATTATTAAGGTTGGGTTAATTGTAAGGGTTGCCATATACTTTTTTCAATTTTAATAACGCTAATTAAACAATTCTTCAAATAATTTTAAATTAAATTATGTAAACCTTACATCGTCGTTACGAAGACAATAAGATATTTGACAATTGTTGAAAAAAAAATTTAATTATGCGAAATGTATATGATAAAATAGTTCTGATTATAAAATACGTAAAGTAAGTAAGTAAAGTATGTGTGAAACTATCCTTAAGTTTCCTTCTGTAATATAATATACGAAGTGTAAACCATATTTTGAAATATCGTAAAAGTTTTACTTCCGTTGTGTAATCTGCAAAGAATAAAGTATGTTTGAACTGTCATAAAAGTTTTCATTCTTTCATGTAATCTACGAAGCGTAAAGTATGTATAGAAATATCGAAAAAGTTTTACTTTCGTAGTGTAATCTAGAAAAAATAAATAACATTTGAAATGTCGAAAGTTTTCGTTCTGTCATCTAATCTACGAAATGTAAAGTATATTTGAAAGTACCATAAAAGTTTTCCTTCTGTTGTATAATCTACAAAGAATAATGTATGTTTAAACTGTCATAAAAGTTTTCCTTCTGTTGTATAATCTACGATGTGTAAGGTATGTGTGGAAGTATCATAAAACTTTTACTTCGTTGCGTAATCTACAAATAGTAACGTATATTTGAAATTATCATAAAAGTTTTACTTCTGTTGTGTAAAGTATGTTTGAAACTGTCATAAAAGTTTTACTACTGTCGTATTATCCACGAAGTGCTAAAGTATATTTCTTTATTTGTTGTTTATTTAATTGTTGCCGCCACATTCGTTCTCTAAGATACCAAATTTGAGAAAATATGTGAAAAATAATACAGTTTCTTACTTTTTACCGTATCATGGGCACCCTAACCATCCTTAACTTAGCGCCGCTGATAAACGAACAGTAATGAATACGTCTAACGACCTAACGTTTGTTGTTTTAGCTTTGTGTATATGGATGTATTTATAGTACTGTTAGAATCTCAACTGTCTGGCGACAAGATTTAAATATTTCAAGGTCTTCAAAACGTAGCTTGATGCTGTGTATCCATAAGGTTTCCTGCGAAAACTCACTTGTAATTTATTTACATTAATTGCAATGACTGTTATTTACATTAACTAGAATTTTAATTTCGACTGACAAAGTATAGGCTCCACAAATGTATCGATAGTAGTGTAAGTGATAATAATGTAGAAATTTTTTGCGATAAATAAAAAACATCTTCTTCTTTTCATTAGCACTTTTCTATCATTTCGGTGTAGGTCTTTTTTAGTTTTTACCATTCTTCTCTATCCTGTACTACCAGTATCTACCTCGGCTACTCTTAAGTATCATTAAGTCAATGTATTTACGGCCTTCCTGTATGGCGTTATGTCGTTGTTGTCACCATGGTCGCTACTCAACAACCATCTTGCACTAGGAGTCACGTTTAGGGGATACATGATCGACCTATTTCCAGCTAAATTTTGCTATTCCCTTGACAATATCCATAGTTTGCTTAGTTTCTCAGCCCTGTGTTTAAAAAAAACCGTTTTTGCACCAAAAATAAGAGGCTGCTATAAAATTGCACAAAATTAAAAGAACAGCCAAATGTGTGTCAAAATACGCATATATCAGGGTTTCGTTATTAACTATATCTGTTGAAATTGCTCGTGCAAATCAACTGAAATTTTAATCGAGATTTTAATTAAATATCAGTGCAGTATAATTTTTTTATTCTTCAAATCTTTGGTAGAAAAATTAAAGCAATGTAACAACCTCAGAATGGATAAATTCCTCGTCACATTTGGAAGGGCTTAAAAAAATAAATGAATAACCCGATAACAACCTCACTTAATGGAAAGCGCGAAAAAAAAACCTCCTTCATTTTACATGTATACAGAGTCATTATAATTTTTTTTATATATTGTCACTTATTATTCGCGGTTTTCTTATATGCAAAAGGAGGAGTTATATGCAAATGTCTATAATTAAATTAATTGCGATGCTGTTACAGAAGGACGGACGGGCGGATATGACGAAATTATATAGATTTCTTGTTTTACTAGAGAATCCTAAGAAGAAACATTGAGAAAATTTCTCAGAATGTGGAAAAGGAAATATTTTTATTTTACCCACTTTTGGAAAACTCTTTTAACATATCTTCCAGACAAGATGGGAAAAAAATGTTACATAGAATGAGAAGTAAAATGACAGAAACTAAAGCAAAAACCAGTTAAGTTCGAGTATAATTCACGCCACCAGAGCATTTAAAGACGGTAAAAAGGAATGTGTCTATTATTCATATAGGTAATTCTGTGTATCAAACCTGGCGTATTTGAAGGGTGTTTCCATAAAAAAATGTAACATTTTTTCAGCGGAGTCGCAACATTAACAGTGATTTTTTTTTGCACAAACGGTTGAGAATTGTCGTACAGTGCCTTGCCATTCTCTTCTCAGTTTGATGCACAAGAATTACCTAAGTTAATAATAGAATCCTGTTATACCTGCATACATTAACATTTAAGGGTTTTAATTTACTTTATTTCTACTAAGATATGTATGTACTAATATTAATATATCTCACCGTATATTGCCTAGCATATCTTTCACAACCTCAAAAGCTATATAAAATTCTAAAATTTTCCAATGAACTTTAGATAAATATCTAGTTAAGCCATTTTTTATAATTTTGGCTTTAGTTACAGACAGAGATAATAGTTACAAATATTTTGTGGACGTCTTCAACAATATCCCTAGAACTGTCTGACATAAAATTCTGGAAAAGTATAATTTTGGAATCTTCATAAGTTACTCTTTGACTTGACATCTTACAAAACACATGAAATAAAAAGTGTTCTTTATTTTCTTCTTCCGAAAATTAAGTACAGAAATATATATGAACTACTATGCTTTAACACTATGCCAATTTTCAAGTTACGTCAAATGGTTTTTAAGAAGACTGTAGCAGGCGATCAGACGGACGGACACGTGAGTCATCATATAAGGGTTGGGTTTTCTTCTGAGGTGTATTGAAAAAAAATGTTTATCATACCATATAACTATATTAATTACACATATATTAATTGTAAACTCTAACTATCTTTGTGAAACATTAACTATCTTTAACATTATGTAATGAAACCCTTTTTAACACTGTCTTGAAATTAACTATGATGGTTGCATATTTATTAAAATATTTAAAAATTTATGTTATTTCAAGATATTCGATCAAAATTTATTTCTTTTAGTTATGAAAATTATGAATGTGTAATTCTAATTTCAACATTAATTTCAATGAATACCATAGATAATATTATCATCTACTTATGAAAATTTCCAAATACATGGTGATATAAAGCCATCATTTATCGGTGTAACTTTATAAAATCTCCTCTTAGCGTTTTGTCTCGAGTTGATCACGAGGCATGCGGCCTACTCGTATGACGGGGTCGATTCCTGGCCGCTCGTCGAGCAGGGCTGGGCCGATGCTCTGGTTGGCTGCAAAAGATTGATTACGTAGATTGATTTGCTATTAAGACAAATAGGACTGCAAGGATTCTTTGAAGAATCGTTGGCGAGCAAACATAAATATCACTGGTTACGTTCTTTATTCAGTTATACCACACAACAAACTGCCAAATTTTGCCGTAATTTGTGAGTTACTTTATAAATCTTCAATTTTTATTAAAAAAAATTTATTTCAATGCAGCACACATCTCGTAAACAATTAAGGATAGTCATTTTGTTTTCTTTAATTGAACTTATTTCAATTAGAACTGTGTGTTGAAAGCATTATAACCGAAAACAGTATTATTGGCAAACATCATTTATACAAAATTATATTTATCTTAAAATGCATTTATGTTGTAAGTATTAATTTTCAAAAAATTGTATTTAGGACTTCCTTAAGTATAAATAACAATATTTGGTATGATATTAACTCATGTTTTATTGATTTAGTCGGCGATTATAGGTTTCATTGATATGTAAAAACATGCAGTATTTGTAATTTATCGTATATACTGGCAATATTGCTTAACATCACCAGTAATTTGTGAATGACGTAATTAAGATCATGGGTTATTTAAATGATTCACAGCATTTTAATTCCCACACATTACCTCCACACATTTTATTCCTTGTATTCGTCTTTGCCTTAGTTTTTTTTTCGCTGCTTTTTATTGCATTTTTATCTCATTTTTTTTATTTGATGTCATTTTGTTATTGTTTCCTTATTTCCATGTCAGTGGCTAGGCATCGATAAAACAAAATTTCTTCAGGTTTTATTTTAGGAACTTGGATGGTTACTATAATGTATATATGTACATAGCATTTACAATAAAACTCAATTTTCTAATTGTATAGGATAATGATATCATCTATAACAATACTTAAGAAAATAGTCAAAGGAGTGTATGTGAAGACATATAAAATTTAACATTGGTACCATAAAGAAATGTCATTGCAATTTATAGTAAAATTCAGGTGTCAATTATTACGTAACACCAATAGTACATACAATATACACGTAACACCAATAGTAGCTTTCTTAATAGTAGATAAAGAAACAAAACTTTTTAACAAAACATTTGGCGGACTTCAAATAAGAACCGAATAAAAGCGCCTTCTTAAATCCTTATTACTATATATATACTTGGTTTGAACTTTTGCAGTACAACATCGTAACATCGTTCCCAAATGTAAATTAATATTTGTCCTTATTAATACTTGTACGTAAATTAATATATATCCTTATTAATAATTTAATCCTTATTAATACTTGGTTTGAACTTTTGCAGCACAACATCGTAACATCGTTCCCAAACGTAAATAAATTAACAAAATATGGCTCAAACCAAATACTTTTTAAATGATGTCAAGTGAACGCCTCGTTTTCTCCCTCACGTATATGCACACCCGCATACAGACAAGTGCTACGTTCGATTGATGAAAGAAGAGTAGATTAAAAAAAACTTTGGAGGATTGTTTGATGATAGAACATTGATAGAAAGGACAAGGCTACGAAGTTGATTTGTTATCTTTAATTTTTAATTTGAAATTCTTTTTTTTAAATTTTATTATTAGACTTATATTACCCAAACTCGATCACGGTACCTTTATTATTCATCGTTGAAAAGTTGTATGGTGTACCTTTAAGTTCCATGATTGAAAACTATTCTAATCAAATTTTCATGGAGCCACGCGCTTGATACACCCATCCAAATGAAAAAAATACACAAAAAATACAATTGACTTGAAAATCACCTCCGTTTTTGAAGTCTATTAAAAAGTAACACTGAGTAAGATAAGAAACAACGGAAAGGCACTAAACAAGAAACAATATAAAGTTTAAATAGCAGATTTTTGTATGTTTAGTCCGCGCCTTTTGATAATAATTAAATATATTTGATTTATTTTTTCTTATTTACATATTTAATATTTTTATTCATTTATTTTATTTATTTATTATATTCCGTTTTTGGAGTTCACTCTTTAAGAATCAATTTTCATACATAACGCCTGGTGTGAAGTTTTATGGGGAGTAAAATCAGAAGTTCGGAGCGTTGTAAAAAGTGTAACCGTTAAGTTCTGATCGCACAAAGTTCAGGGCGTTAAAAAGTGTAACCGTTAAGTGGCCTCTCCGGGCAATATTTCTGCGCATCTTTAGAGTGAGATATCATTAGGTTTGTTTGACATTTTCTTATGGCGTAATCGGAATGACTGAGTGTGATACACGTATTGGCATTTTCTTATGGCGTAGTCGCAATGGTGGAATATGACATATAGTTTACTATCTTTCGCTTATGTCAAGATGTAATCATTAAATGTCATTATGTGTGAATATTTGGTGCCTTCTATTCTACAAAATTACAATATCCCTTTTAATTCTACTTCTTAGTCTGACTTTACGAAATGTTTTTAATTTTGTTGTATAAATTTGATTTTGTTCATTTGTATTTCACTGAAAAATAATTATATTGTCAGCATTTCTTTATTAAAGAATTTTCTATTTAGATTTAATGATATTGATATTTATATCATATACCTAGTTTTTACAGTCCAAAAACAATCGTACTTTAGGAGTAAAGTCCAGTAGCGCGTCGGAACTGACGCGCACAATTTTTTGTTCACCTAATAATTTTATTTTTTCCTCGGTTTTCCATCATTAATATGTCCCCTTAATAGCTAATCTATATGTTCTCTCACTCACGTTAAAATTTCGCGCTGCAAGTTATGTTAGTCTTGAAGTTTTTCTCTATTTCAATGAATATTTTTTAGAGATACGTTTGTGGATAAAATCAAATACACCATTAAATTATGTATTCGATTAATATGAGTCATGTATAGTGGATTTAAAGACATTTATTACATACTTTTCTTTCTTGTCCTGTAACTTTGACTTTGTAACTCTAGTTCTGTATTTAATTACATTACGTATGTCACATAGGTTCGATTTATTTATTTCAACAATAAATTTTCTTTTCTTTCTTGTCCTGTAACTTTGACTTTGTAACTCTAGTTCTGTATTTAATTACATTACGTATGTCACATAGGTTCGATTTATTTATTTCAACAATAAATTTTCTTTTCTTTCTTGTCCTGTAACTTTGACTTTGTAACTCTAGTTCTGTATTTAATTACATATGTGTGTCACATAGGTCCAATTTATTTATTTCAACAATAAATTGAACACGGAGTTTATAGAAAATACATACATATATCTTAATAGGTATAACGTACAAAATTGTAGATAATACGATTTCTTGGATGTCCGCACTTTAGAACTACGTTTATTATTAAAGCTCTTTATGTCTTATTTAATCTACTTCGCGTCTTTGGGAACATATGGTTTTTTGCAGTCCCATATTCAAAAGGGAACCGTTATAAATTTGTCATGCCCGTGTGTTCGTCTGTCCGGCCGTAGGTATCAGAACTCTTACAGTTTAAGAAATGTTGTGATAAGATTACACAAGAATACGTTGAATTACGTGAACGCAGGAATTAAAGAAAAAATATAGTTTAATCTATTTTTACACGCACATCCCCACAATCGAAATTGGGGAAGAAAATTGTTTTTTTACGGACCTTGTCCAATCGAGCGTGAGTGAAGAAAGTTTCGTAAAATGCGTAATGTTTTCTGATACGCCATCTTCTCCGCTGGATATAAGTTTGCATAATTGTTCACAGTGTCCTCTCACAATTTATTCATAATTTAGGCAGTTTGCACCTCGGTTTAGCATAAGACATAATTTGCTAAATAATCTTTAAACAAATGGTTACCTAAACCTATCTGTCGGTAACCTATCTGTCAATCAGTCCGTCTGTCATAGTTGAATTTCTCAGAAGCTATACTCTGTAGAAACTTGAAATTTGGTATATAATACGTCTTGTTAATCCACATATATTATATCACTAGTTCACTTTTGATACATATAAATATAAGGATTAAAGAAGGCGTAAATAAATTACATATTTTTTTTTAATTTTAAATGTCATAAGGCCTTAATTTTAAGGGCTTGTAATTTTAAATTGGATACTATAACGATTCATAAATTTTACGTCAATAAGTTTCTATGCATTCCACACCCATTAATCCTCTGTGGGCCTTGCGAGAAAAGATAATGTCATTATTAATAATAAATAAAAGGATAAATATTTGTGAGTATACAATGTGACAGATAAAGTAATCTATGTGCCAAATTTCCAATTAATCACTATTACGTTATCAAAGTTAGAATAGTGTTTATGGCACATTCGTGCTTAAAAATAAACGGCGTGACACGGCCGACTATTTACTTGCAATATGGGAATTGAAACTTATCAACAATCATATTTTCCAGGATGTGTTGGAGATATGTTTTTCTATTTGTATTCAAAATCCTACCTGTGTCCGGAAATTCATAGAGAATATTATAAATTTTATATTAATAATTATAACCGAATATCCGACGGAGGGGATGGCATATTAAAAAACATTATGACCGATTGCATTTGCATTTTATGTAACCTCTTCTATCATGCTCGACTCGGCAAGGTCCGTGAAAAAAAATATTTTCTTTCCATACAGATGTTTTCAGCATATATGTATTTTAGAATGCTTACTGTGTATTATATTACATATATAGGTATTTTAGGATGCTTAATATGTAGCATAAAATATACGTATTTTAGTACGCTTAGTGTGTAGTAAGAGATACATATATAATATTTTAGAATGCTTACAGTGTAGTATAGTATATATGTATTTTAAGATGCTTAATGTGTATGATGTAATATACGTATTATAATACGCTTAGTATGTAGTAAGATATACATCTATTATATTTTAGAATGCTTACTATGTAGTATAATATACAGGTATTTTAGGAAGCTTAATCTGTAATATGAGATATATGTATTTTAAGATGCTTATTGAGTAGTATGAGATATAATTATTTTAGAATGCTTTAATGTGTAGTATGAAATACGAGTATTTTAGAATGCTTAATATGTAATACGAGATGTATTTATTTTATGATAATTGTTGTGTAGTAGATATTGTAAATATTTTAGGATGCTTAATGTGTAGTATAAGATTTATATATTTTAGAATGATTAGCATGTAGTTTAAGATACACCCATTTTAGGATGCTTAGTGTGTAGTATGTGATATATTTATTTTAAGACGCTCAGTTTATAATAAGGGATATAGGTATGTTAGGATGTTATATGTGTATTATGAGATGTGTGTATTTTAGAACGCTTAATGTGTAGTATAATATATATATATATATATATATATATATATATATATATATATATATATGTGTGTGTGTGTGTATTTATAATGCTTAGTGTTTAGTATGAGATATCCATATTTTAGAACTTGACAACTATAAGTGCACATGAGGCCAACAGTGGGATAAGTTTCAAACAGCACCGTAGACTCTAAATTATTTATGGAAAGTAGATTAACGATAATAAAATTTAAGTTAAATAAAATATAACAAGCAATGTATCAATGATACCCTTCCCTATCACTGACATGTTACTTGCTTGTTGAATGACATGTTACCTTAACTACTACTTGAGGTAGTGAGGGATGAAGTATAAAATGAATTTCAAAAATTCTGTTGAATAAAGTAATATTAAATACGGACACTGGGAGCGAACTTTGTTTACTTATATTTAGTTGATTGTATAATTATGTAGCAAATGATGTATATATAATTCTGTAGCACTTTGTATACTTATATTTAGTTGATTGTAAAATTCTGTAGCAAAGGATGTACATATAATTCTGTAGCAAAGAATGTATATATAATTTTGTAGCACTTTGTACACTTATATTTAGTTGATTGTATAATTCTGTAGCAAAGGATGTATATATAATTCTGTATCACTTTTTATACTTATATTTAGTTGATTGTATAATTCTGTAGCAAAGAATGTATATATAATTTTGTAGCACTTTGTACACTTATATTTAGTTGATTGTATAATTCTGTAGCAAAGGATGTATATATAATTCTGTATCACTTTTTATACTTATATTTAGTTGATTGTATAATTCTGTAGCAAAGAATGTATATATAATTTTGTAGCACTTTGTACACTTATATTTAGTTGATTGTATAATTCTGTAGCAAAGGATGTATATATAATTCTGTATCACTTTTTATACTTATATTTAGTTGATTGTACAATTCTATAGCAAAGAATGTATATATAAGTTTGTAGCATTTTGTATACTTACATTTAGTTGATTGTATAATTCTGTAGCAAAGAATGTATATAAAATTTTGTAGCACTTTATATACTTATATTTAGTTGATAACAGTAAAGGATGATTCTTAATAGAATACAGTTTATTGATAACGATTAAGAGAGTGTCCTTCTCGTAAGAACGCGGCTCCGGGCCGTAAACTTGAGAAGTTACATCTATATATTGTATGGAATTGATGAAAGTACAACGCCGTAAACCATCGTTGTCAATGTAGGTGCCATAAAATAATAACGTCTACTATACTATTCAAAATGAACAGCCTGAGACTAATAAATTACGAAATCTAACTTGGTCAATTGGTAATTTCAACTCTCCAAGTGAAAAGGGTCAGAATCTAAAAATGTCAGTCGATCGTGCAGACAAACACTGAAGCGTGACCATAAGTTTTCGCATTTTGAGTTAGAAAAAGTTAGAAAAAAGACAATATGTTGATGACCTACTAAAGGCATTAATATTAGTGGTTACTATTTGACTTAAACACCGATGAAGAAACATTGCGTTAACAGTATTACTATAAAACTTTAATATATAACTAAGCTCCCACTATAATCTTGTCGTTAAAAACAACGTCGTAATATATAGAGGTAAATAGGATATTTATATAAATATACTTCGCCTCATTAATGTAGGCTAGTTTTGTCAGTATTTATCCTTAAGTAAGTGGTCTTACTAGTTCTCATTAGGATAGCGGCTGCCCGTGCATCGTTTCGGTGTCACTTTGGCACTGTAGGTAAATTGCTGGTTAGCCGTGATGATGGCTTTTAAACGAGGTGACTATGTAGGCTATATGTTTACAACATGGTCGACTGAAAAACTAAATCGAAATGTTCAAAGATCAGAAAATAGTATAAAAAAAAGATTCAAGAGGACATCTTGAGTATAGTAATTAAAAAAAAACAGTTCGAATTGATATTACAAAACTGAATTTAATTTAATAAATAATGAATTAATTTAAACAACATCTGCTCTAGTTACAGGTGATATAGTGGTGGGCTGACATATTCGTGTTCAAAAGCATATAGAAGAAAGAGTAATAAAAACAAATAATGACTCCATCAGTAGCTAACATAGATTTAGCAATGTATTATACTATAATTATCTACAATGGATTTTAAGAAGATCAAACGATTATGTAATATTCACTAAACGTTTAATGTGACATTTTGCTATTAAATATAAAAAATATGGTTACTGGATAGATGCAAAATAGAATAAATATTTTTAATGAACAAACGGAAACATCAAGTCACACGTCCGCACGTCGTGCCGACTCATGCGAGTGTGCCCACGTAAGTGGCAGCCTCGTACAATATGACTCAGTAGAGGGGGTAACCGCACTACGTGCCTCGCATGCCCCTAATCTGGCGATTGAAATACGCTACAATGTTTAATTTAAAAAAAAAGATCTTTAGGTACGAGTAGAACTACGAGAGCTGCGTATACACTTAGGTACATATAAACATTTTAGGATACGTAGTACTGCTTTTAAACTGTTTACAATACAAATATTATTTTTCACTATACAAATATATTGCCTAGTAGAAAAAAACTTTCACGAGTATAAAAATATTTGAATTCTTTAAAGCTATGCAATTTAGAATCATCGCTTAATTTCCCAGTAAACGTTCGATAATCTTCTAGTGACGTAATTTGTTTTCATAATTTTTACTTTAGTTGTTTCAGAGATGTATTAGATATGTAGATTTTCAACATCATATCTAGAACTATCTTAAATAAAATTCTAAAAAAAATTGTTTTAGTTTTCATTTGCCCTTTTATTCGACATGCACACGAAACATTAAATTTAAAAAAAAATATTAAAACCTGATGTGATCTCAGGATTATAAGTAAGATATCTATATAACATTTTTTGAATATATGAATTTACGTAAAAGCATTTCTGAAGAAAAAAACGGCTGTGACAAATGGATGTACACATAAGTGAACTTATGTGGAACTCTTTTCATTTTGAGGCACGAAACTGTAAAATGGGAGTATAATATATTATGCGTTTTGTCTTTAGCATAATATGTAATGAGTTTTTGTTTTGTTTTCTTATAACACCATAAATACACGTTTATTATCTACTTAACAGTAATTAAAAATACATTTTTTGAAATTTTGAATAACTGTAATTTTCTTGTGACGTTTTTGAAAAAATATTTTAGAATTTTTAAAGGTCTTTTAAATAGTGTGTGTTGAGATTAAAGTTAAGAAAAGCAAATTTGTAATCTTTTTCTTTAAATTAAAACTGATTGAAATAAGGTAAAGACGATTGTACTTGCTCATTGGTATAACTTTAAGTGCGACCTTCTAAACACCAACACGATATCTTTAAGTAAAATTTTAGTAAACAAAATCGCGAAAAAACACTGAAATTTAATTATTTTTGTGTCTTTGCTGCTATACTTCCAGAGTTTGATTTTTCACTTTTTGCTTATTTTAATCCACGAACAGCATTCGTGCACTGAATTTTTTACCTTTACATGTAAATTCAATTTAAACATAAGCATATTCACAAACACATGTAGTTAATACAGATGCCAGACAATGTTGATATTAGACGAGACATCACAATACAGGTCGCTTTCGGCAACGCCCCGTAGGAGATAAGAGGTGACGTGCCAGTGTTCTGGTCCAGACACTGTTTACAGAATGATTTCGAGTAGCTATCTACGTACACGCATCGCGCTACAACATCGATCTGATTGACAAGTTGTTTGAAGGTTTTCTCAATGTCATACGATTTTTTTTTTGCAACAGAAGACGAGAATAAATGTTTGTAATTGATGTAATTATATTAAGCGAGAATTTTGAAGGTGTTTTAGTTATTTCCAATACACGAGTAAATTCTTTACGCGAGTTTTTATAAGCAAGTGTTTGTTTTTTTTTTGAGTGCAAAGTATAAATAAATCTATAATTGGTAAACCAAACAAATCAAATAACTAATGCTGTCTGTTGAGAAATTGGTACAATGAAAACCTTAGTTTTTTCATCAAAGTTCCGTAGTCAAACAAAATATTGTTATATTTTCATCATGTCCGTATGTCACACCTTACAAAAATTTTTAAGGTATCTCCATATATAAAAAAACCGGTGTGAACATCAACAATTTCTACAATTTTAGATATACGCGCATAAAAATTTAAGCAGATATTCCATATAAGATCTCAATTGCTACATATTAGCAAGGTATTTAACAAATATTAAGGTACCTCCCCATAGATGTAAACTTGTGTGAACATACATATTTTTTCGAGTATTTTATCGAACAGAGCATAATTGAATGGCTCTCTTAAAAATTTAATTCAGGTTTCGTTGACCATTTTCAAGATACCGTAGTCAAATAGTAAAAACGAAATCCTTACAATTTCGTCCTGTCCATCTGTCTGTCTGTGCGTATGTCGCAGCCATTTTTCGGAGACTATTGGCACTATATAGATGAAATTTGGATGGTAGTTTTTTTCTATGAACTGTTATTTAATGAATACAATATATGACTTTATAACATTTTTAATTAAGTCAATAGTTGGTGGGATATGCATTTTTAAAGTTTTGAAAAGTGTATCCCTCCTCTCTAACTTTCCAACTGATGCATATAAAATTCTGATAAAAATTAAAATAGTAGAAATTAAAATATATATTCAACTAAAATTAGTTTGAATAAGATACGTTACGTAATTTTTGGGACATGGAATATTTTCGGTACCGACAGCAGAAAAGTATGTCACCTCTGAAGTATAATTCTGAAGAAAATTAAGGTAGTAAAACTTAAAATAAACTTTCAACAAAAATTGGTTTGAATAAAATATATTGTATAGTTTTTGAGATATGGGATATTTCGCGTACCAACTGTATCAATACCTTTGTTTTTCAGTGTCTGAGAAATACAAACTTATTTTTTCAGAAATAAATTGAATATTGTTTAGTAGTACGGAACTCTTCGTACACGAGTTCGACCCGCACTTGATAGGTTTTAATTTTATTTTAAAGTTTGATTTCTAAAATATTGTTTGAAAATAATGTGCAATGACACCTTACACCCAAATTTATCAACAGTAAATTTTAAAAATCCGTAGTGAATATAACTATTAAAATTTGATTAGAATGTTAAACTAAAATTATTTCAGTTAACTTGCTTAAATAATTTCAAACTATATAGATAACTACGGCATCTTACATTGTTATATCCCGATACGCACTTAGCCGGTTTTATTTTTTATATAATACTACGGGAATATATTGACATTGTAAATGAAAATGTTTGCAATGTATTTTTAAATAAATATTTTTCTTCTAAATGACATTTATTTTTAAGATACCTTACTAAAGATAGGAAAATGGAACTTTTATTTTCAGACACCAGGTTTATTTGTCTATCTATCTTTTCAATAAAAACTAACTTGGTACGGTCATCTGAGTTAATACCAGCCCAAAACATTACGGAGCCTCCACCGTAAGAGGTGATTTCCTCAAAGCACACTTCTGCGAAGCGTTCTCCAGGTCTTCGTAAATCTCGCCGACGTCGATCCTACCATTAATCGATATACGAGTCTTGTTGAGTCCGTGACGAAAAATTTTGAGCGAATCTCAATCTTGCAACTCGACGCTCACGGAGCAATGTAGGGGCCCGTGCTGGGCGATAGCTACGTATATTGACGGCCTGAAGTCTCCTTCTGACTGTCCATAAGCTTATTCGTGTACCTCTGACGTCCTCGAGTTCGTTTGAGATCCACGTACGTAACTTGATGATTTTGTAGCGCTTGACTGACTATGAAACGGTTGTCCCGTGGCTCGGTGCACCGTTTTCTTCCAGAACCGGGCCTTCTACTGACGGAGCCCGTTTCTTGGTATCATTGCCATGTCCTTTGGATGGTGGAAAGTCGCACATTATACTGGTGAGACACATAACATTGGCTACAGCCTTCTTCAAGCAGCGCAATAATTTTACTATCTCTAGCAGACAGAAGTGAACTAATGCAGCAAGCAGCAGAAATTTAATTAAAAGTTAGTCGTTAAAATAAAAAACGTAACAGATGAAAAAGAACTTAATAAGAGTTGGATTTCATTTACCGCCAAAAAATACGTTTTTGTCAGTGAAAGAGAATTTTCATTCAAAAAGAATTAATTTCAAATTTAGAACATTCGTTTTTATGTGCCAAAATACACCATACCTGCCAGTAACAATTACAATTAATACAACCTCTTAATAAATAATATTTTGTTAATAATATGACAAAATCAAAACCGCCCGTTTTTTATGCAAAAGAGTCAAGACGTAAATGTATTGCCTACTTTAAATTTATGAAACGTACAAACATAGTGAATATTTCATAAATTATGGAATCTAGAATTATCGTTTTAGTTTGTCTATAACCTTTTTTAGACATCTAAAACAATATCTCTGCACAATTTTAGGTTGAATAATTTCGGAAATATGGAGGTGAGGGAGCGTATTGTTTGGCATATTTTTCTATATAGATGAGAAGTGTAGAAGATGCTTTATTACTATGGCAAATTTCAAGTCTCTACGTCAATTAGTTTCTGTTTAAGGACATATGCTGACAAAACTCGCCTAAATTAATGAGATGAAGTATATTTATATAAATATCCTGTTTACCTCTATATACTACGACGTTATTTTTAACGACAAAATTACAGTGGGAGCTTAGTATATTAAAGGTTTATAGTCATACTGTTAACGCAATGTTTCTTCATTGGTGTTTATGTCAAGTAGTAACCACTAATATCCATATCTTCAGCAGGTCATCAGCATATTTTCTTTTTTTTATATTTTTCTGACTCAAAATGGGAAAACTTGTAAACACGCTTCAGTGTTTGTCTGCACAAGCGACTGACATTTTTACATTCTGAACTTGGACAGTTGAAATTGCCAATTGACCAAGTTAGATTTCGTAATTTATTAGTTCAGGTCAACATACGTCACACTGTTCATTTTGAATAGTATAGCGGACGTTATTATTACATTATTACGTGCAAACACCTTCATTGACAATGATGGTTTATGGCGTTGTACTTTCATCAAAATTATCGTACTTCGAGTTCTTTCTGAGAAAACAACTGACGTACAGACACATGAGTGAACTTGTAAGGAATCAGTTTTTCTTTTTGAGGTGCGAAACTCCAAAATTGATCATTAAATATGTAAGTTACGAGTTTCTAAATTTAGTTGTAGGGTCGGAGTAGCTAAATGTTGAATTGGGATAACTCTCTGTCTCGTTCGCTATCGTAGAATGCAATAAGCTTCAACGAAAATGACGTCACAATACAGTATTGCCGTCTTTGTCGAAACGATAAGTTTAAAATTTTATAACTTGTTGAATTTATAAGATTTAACAAAAATGCCTTAACTCTTCAACAGCTTGTAGCTTGAAACTATGCTTTATTAAATTAAATAAAATAAATTCGTGAAATAACCTATTCACTCGCTTCACTTATCCCCTGACTATCATTTAATATTGGATTATACCAAGCGGGATAATCCATCCAGCGTGGACAAAGTAGGGAAGCCCTACGCTTGTGTGGTCTTCATAATTTTACATTATTTCGTTTTGGAAGTGAAACTTATTTCGTGTTGACGGATGAAACACTGAATATTTTGCAGTAATATTAGTTTTTTTATATCCTTGTAAACCTTCATATAAAAGGCCATGTGAATAAATTTTATGCCACATAATATTAATGAGTATTAACAATTAAATGAAACTACGTGATGTAGTATTATTTCTACTTTGTTTAAGTTCTTTACCACGACCTAGGTTTCGTTGTATTACAACATCTTCAGGTCTTGTCTTTCTTTTACACTTAAACGACTCAACAGCATTCAATAAAATTTTGCACAAAATGCATTCTAGATTAAAATATCGGTTATGTATATATTAAGACTATCATTTACAGGAGCAGATCGCTAAACATAAACGCTAAAAGAAATTATGCCCGCCAGTGAAAAACTGAGAGAGAATGGCATTTTCCGTAAACTAAGAGCGATGGCATTTTCCGATCGTCAATAGATAACACGTAATGAAAATATTATTGCCGAAAACCATATTCATCGATGTTTATTGTGAGAACCTCTATAAATTAATTTCACTGTAGACAAGTAAATATACTTAGCTATAAAAGTTATTTTGATATTATATGCTTATTGTTTACAGTTCCTTATCCTTATTCATTTATCCTTACGCATATATACGCGGTAACTACGTATTCCAACCGGATGGAGAATTCTGGCGAATGGATACTTTGAGTATGTGCATAAGGTGAAAAGCACATTTCTCTAATAAAACGCGTCAATGTCCAGGAAAAGCCAACTAATTATAAATGAATCATTCTTGATAAATAAATTTCATTCAAAACCCGTAATACCTTTATGCATGTGCCTGAGGTGAAGAGCGTATTTCCCTAATAAGATGCGTCAAAGCGCACTCAAAAGCTAATTAATTATACATGAATCATTCGTGATAAATAAATTTCATTCGAAACCCGTATATAATACTCCTAAGTTCGCATTATATATTTAATGGTTTTTGATGAACCTAACGTTTTTAAATCTTTTAGTAAAATATCTACCAGTACAAAATTATTTTTTTTTCTTTTTAAGTGGATGATTTTAAAGGTATTCAAACGTATTCAAACAAGACTCATCTATATATCATCAGCGCGTAAAATATCGAGGTTCGCAAATGCATACACCACAAATATGAGTCAATTTTTCGCTGGCACGTAAACTTTTTCGGCAAAAAGTGACAACATAACCAACACAAGTGAAAACAATAACAATCCTTATTTTCTTTTGGTTCCGCATTCATTATGAAATCCTTTATTTATTTCGCTTTTGACTGTCTGTCCTATAAACAGACAAAAAAAATCTAGCAACTCTAACTTTGTGCTAAATCAAAACATATCTCTATAAAAAAATCTCCTTCCATCTTCTATTGAGATATCAAATTCTTAACCTTAGATGTAATCAAAATAACACAATAAATCGAAATGTGATAGGTTTAACTAGAAAATTCTGTTAAACCTATCACATTTCGATTATTGTGTTATTTTGATTACAAAAATTGATAGAACTAAGATTTAAAATCTATTTTAAATCTTAGTTCTATCAATAACTTTACATATTTTAATAGCTTTTGAATAACCAAGTCATAACAGTGCAAACTATTCGAACCAAGATTAAAAATAAAACATCACTTTTGTTTTACGAATAACTAAAAATAACTCTGTTTGCCGGCGGAAGAACAGGTAGTTGATTGATTTGAATTGCATAAAGGACATTGGCGAAAATAGACGCACCAGAGTGGACAGAATCGATTTGTTCGCCAAAAATGTCACTATTTTATCAAATTATTCATATCAAATCAATTTCTTTAAAGAAATTACATTTCATGCTTATTGCTTGACATGTCACTGTAATGCATTGGAAAAGCAAGCTGCTGTAAGCAAGCTGTGATTTGTTTGTGAAATGATATTTTTCAGCAAGGTCATTAATGTGTTCCTGGCTTAAAATCTGTTTTTGTGTTCGTATTTTCATTGTTTGCCGTCGACATTTTCAACTGTGCCTTATTAATAATGGTTATTCACTTGGCTTCTTTAGATCTTCTTTTGTATTATAAGAACAAGTTAATATATATCGGTAACTATTTTTATGATGTTCCGCACCCGTATGGTTCCGTAAAAATTTACCTTAGGGAAGAATTTGAATTTCGCCCTACAATCTACATCCTAAATTAACAGATAAAGAATATTTTTTAAAAAGAGTATATGGAATTTTACCTAGAACCTTTACGTGGCACGTTTTCTGTTTCATTTTCATGAGAAGGAACTTATACGATGAACGGAATGGTAGGCGTACGTCCGTCGTAATCACTTTGTTTCCTTTGCTCATATAGTAGTTAGTCATTACAAACAGAGACAGAGCGCAAACGTATTTTGTAACAAGTATGTCACACGCTAGCACGTCGGTTGCACGCAAATACTTTGGACTCGTGCGAATTGCACTATGTACGCCCCACCTCTAATTGGAATTATCTGCGTTTGTTATACTTATTTCTTTTTTGCACAATGAGTAGTTATATGAGTGATGATAATAACCCAGACATCGACAGACCACGCACTGCAAATAAAAGGAAGTACTTCGTTCAAAATTTTAGAAATTAATGGTCAAAACTCAGAAATTATTGAGACTGGCTTCATAAATACTCTAAATTTGATACTAAAGCCATACGCATTACTTGTAATGCAACATTTACAGCTAATTTTCAAGTCATTAAAAGTCAAGGATAAGGTAATAAACACAAAAAAATAACCTCCAAGCAGAAATCTATCCGAAGTGCGCTTAAAGGAGTTTCAGTTACTGAAAAGTCGATTCTAAAGACTACTGAAATCAAATTAGCAGCATTTGTTGCTGAACATACAATTTTACATGATGTCATGAACCACTGATCTCTCACTAAAATTATATCCTGATTTAGATGTAGTAAAAACTATTAAAACAAAGGCGACTAAAGTCCGAGCTAAGATTAAAAACTGTATGGATGCAGCAGAAAAAAATAATCATGTACATGATTTGACGACACAAAAATTTTCTATGTTAATCGATGAGAGCACTGGCTTTACTATCGCCAAGACATTAGCGATTGTCGTCAGATACTAACTTGGTAAAATTATTAGTAGAATTAGGGATTTAATGCCACTTTTTGATGAGAAAACCTGCGTTCACTCTGCTACAGGTAAAAACATTTTTCATTAAATGATAGTCATTTAGAAATAATTCTGTACAGCTACAAAATGTATTCGGTTTTGGGTCCGACGATATGATAATAGGTTGGCATAACTCTGTTTCCGATATATTTCGATAGCTTCTTACCGGAATCAAAGTTTTGAAGTATGCATGTTACTCGTTTCATCTATGCACCAGCGACGCATGAAAAAATTAATTAAAATGTGAAAAATTAGCTAGGAACATATATAACTATTTCAAAATAAGTCGCAAGATGCTTAGTGAATTAAAGGAGATTCAGCACTTTGTTGAAGTAGACGTTCACAATCTATTGCGACCTCATCAGACTAGGTGGTTATCATTATCGCTGGTTGTAGACAGAATTTTTACACAGTGAGACGCTTTACTTAAGTGGCTAATTGACTCAGAATGCCAACATATACATGTCAATTTGAATAACCTAATTGAGAAAGCATACTATCACTTTCTTAAAGTTTACGCATTTAAACACTTTCTTCTAAAAAGAATCTACTGTCATTATTGAATTAGACAACAAAATGAAAGATTTTTATCAAGAATTATTACTGGTGATAACGCCCAGAATATATGTAAATTCTATACCGAATGAAACAATCAACCCAACCGACGAGACCAATTACAGAGACATAGAAGACATTTATCTGGATTACAAAACAACTTTTTCTGGTAGAAAATCCTAAAAATACTACTATATTGTATTTCAGAAGAAAACGTAGACAAAAGTGTGTGGGACAAAAGTGTGGGGGGAAAAAGTGTGTGGGAATTCGAAAACGGTACTCCGTTAATAACAAGTTTCTATGATAAATTTCTAAATTAAGTCCCGAAAGTCTGTTCTCTAGTTTTATAGCAAATATTAGAGAAGAGACCTTATTTGATCTATTGTCGCGATTTGCTCTTAAATCAGTAGAAGTCCCAAAAATACTGGACGATGAATGGCGAAAACTGTCATCATATATGGAGAAAGAAACATTAGACATTAATCAACCACCTGATGAGTTTTGGTACAAGGTAACAATTATTTCATTTCTTAATACGTTTTAATTTTTTGTAATAACTGCAATTTAAATAATATAACTTTTTATATCAAATGGCGTAATTGGGAAAAAATAATTATCAATATCATACAGCATATTTTACAGAACTTCATCCGAAATCATCGTTGGGAATTTTATCTCTGTCATATTTGATTGCTGAATTTAAAAGAATAAGCAGCAAGTTAAAGCAATGTTGCTCATTTCCACCTTATCAGTTTAAACTAAATCTACTCAATTTTACAACATTGCACACTAACTCATATTCTTATTTTGATTTTTCAAAGGTTAACGACATTAAAACTAAAAAATAATACGGATCGTTGAGTAAATCCGTAAAGCTGAATCTTTCAAGTAAGCAGATTATTCGAAGAAATGCATCGTCGTGTGTAAGTTTTGATCTGGCACAATGATGGACAATTTAAATATATCCATGTATAAAAATGATGATATTATCTTGTCTGACTAGGATTAATTTTACTACTATTATAAGTAATATTTTTATCATAATATCTGTTTAACATTATAAACTGGAAACTCTGTAAATACGTTTCGAAAGTTGGGAACACTGCTGGAAGGATCTCCCTTTATGGAGAGGGAGAGGGGTTAAGAAGTTTCTTTCCTATTTTGATCTCTAAATAAAAACAAAGACCTGAAAAAATATGATAACTCTAAATATCGAGGTCAAATATTTAATACTAATATCATAAAAATATTTGAATCCTGTTATGGAACTGTATTAGCATACACGTGTTTATGGTTGAACGGGTTTTAAACAAATAATTGTGGCCATTCAAGAAGCTATTTCAAAACACGTTCACACCATTATAAATTTTTACATTATAATTTTAAAGCATAATTATGTTATTTTCAAACATTCGTGATATTTATGAACATACGATTTTAAAGCATTGCTCATTATAAGCATACGATTTTAAAGCATTGCTCATTATAAGTATCTAAAGCTTACTCTTTAAACACATAAACTCCATATTATGAGGTTTATTTACAACAAAAATTCCCAAGATTATTAAGGAATATTCCCGTATACGTAAGAATTAAAGCACTTTTCCTTGTATGTAAAGCCGTCGACATTTATTGGCAGCTAAGCCGGCGTTTTATCAACCACAAGCTAACACGCACTTCATAAAGCATATATGTAGGTATAGACGCCTTCCCATACCACAGACTGTGTGACGAGTGTCAGTGGTATGGAAAGGCTGTGGTTTGGCCATACCAGCCATACAGCAGAACCCTCGTCTGTGATACCAATGGTCGATACGGTAATAATAAATATTTTCATCTTTGACTACCAAAGATGATTCTTATATTAAAGTCAATCCTATGAAATAAGACAATTTTCATCGATATGATAGTTACTCACTATTCTATCGATAAGAATTATCTTATTTCACAGGATTAACTTTATTTACTTTTAAATTTGAGAAAATAATCCTTATTATCAACAATAAGAAAGCCGTGGTTTATAAATAATACAAATGAACTTTCATAATACAAATGAATGATGTAAATTGTAAATCTTTCATAATACAAATGAATGATGTAAATTGTAAAACTTTCATAACACAAATGAATTATGTAAATTGTAAAACTTTCATAATACAAATGAATGATGTAAATTGTAAAACTTTCATAATACAAATGAATGATGTAAATTGTAAAACTTTCATAATACAAATGAATGATGTAAATTATAAAATTTTCATAATACAAATGAATGATGTAAATTGTAAAACTTTCATAATACAAATGAATGATGTAAATTGTAAAACTTTCATAATACAAATGAATGATGTAAATTGTAAAACTATCATAATACAAATGAATAATGTAAATTGTAAAACTTTCATAACACAAATGAATGATGTAAATTGTAAAACTTTCATAATACAAATGAATGATGTAAATTGTAAAACGTTCATAATACAAATTGTAAAACTTTCATAATACAAATGAATGATGTAAATTGTATAACTTTCACAACACAAATGAATGATGTAAATTGTAAAACTTTCATAATACAAATGAATGATGTAAATTGTAAAACTTTCATAATACAAATGAATGATGTAAATTGTAAAACTTTCATAATACAAATGAATGATATAAATTGTAAAACTTTCATAACATAAATGAATGATGTAAATTGTAAAACTTTCATAATACAAATGAATGATGTAAATTGTAAAACATGTATAATACAAATGAATGATGTAAATTGTAAAACTTTCATAATACAAATGGTTGATGTAAATTGTAAAACTTTCATAATACAAGTGAATGATGTAAATTGTAAAACTTTCATAATACAAATGAATGATGTAAATTGTAAAACTTTCATAATACAAATGAATGATGTAAATTGTAAACAATTTACATCGATGATACTATTACATGATGACAGATACTATTGTATAATTTACTACTACTATTACTGCTCATGGTACTTTTAAATGAAATTTTCAAATTATTAATAAATAAGTTAAAATAATTTTCAGTAAATACATTTAACAATATTAAATACAATTTCCTTTCATTGCATATTTTTTGTAAAATACCTATGTGTATATTGTCAGATCAAGTGCAGCAACAAATGCCCAATTCCTCAGAAAGGGAATTCCCCGCTTCGGATGTCTGGCATTGGATTTGGAAAAAGTGTGTGTGTGTGTGTGTGTGTTTTTTTTTGTGTGTATGGGTGTGTGTCTTGCATTATTTGGCTTCTATTTTTGAGTGTGCTATAGAGATAAGTGACTACAACTATTGTGTAGTCAATAGTTTAAAGGGGACCATCGAAAGTGAGCCTGGAGTTAAAGAAATAGAATATTTATAATTTTTAAAAAACATTTATAAAAAATCAACTATTCAATGACTGGCAATCGAGAAAGATAATTTAAAAAAAAACTAGAAGCGTCGTGGGATAGGCGGTTGAAATGAAGTTCCTTTTGCTAACTATTGTATATTAAATAACAATTTCGCTATCTATTATGTATTAATATTCACAATGAAATAAGTTAACAACATTTGAGAGTACTTAAATGAAAAATTAAAAGAAATAAATGAAAGAATTCGGTATTCTTTACATCTTTGGGCATTGGTTTTCCTTTCCGATCTTGTAAAAAGAGTGCCTCAATCGTCAATGCCTTAGTACAGCCAATTCGCTGTTGAAATTAAAAAAAAAAAAAATATATATATTTATATATATATATATATATGTATGTGTATGCGTGTGCGTGTGCGTGTGCGTGTGCGTGCGCGTGTGCGTGCGCGTGTGCGCGTGTGCGTGCGCGTGTGCGCGTGCGTGTGTGTGTGTGTGTGTGTGTTATCTCCAAGAATAAAAGTATTTAATTATAAGATATGAAAAAATAATAATGGCTATGAAACGATTCGGGCAACTTCTTTTAATTAAACAAAACTTGTATAATACGTGAACAGTATAGCATGATTAATTTTGTTATCAGTTAATATATGTGTAATTTTTTGTCGACCCAAATAAAAGATGATACCAACATTTAAGTTTAATATAAATCAGCCACTTATTATCACTTTAATACTGGTACTCACTTGACTTCGTCATCATCGTCCTCAACTTCTACTGAGACTTTATTGATAACAATAACAGGAGTTTGAAAATAGTGAAGAGAGGTTACGAGTATTATGGCAACCATAGACATAAGAACTTCGTTCCAAAATAAAAGACAATTTGTAACCATAATACAAAACAAAAAAATACCTTCATAAACAAGCATATATTACCTTTTTAATTAACCAATAATAATTAATATGAAATTATAATAACAATCAACTTCTAACGAAGTAAATAATATTTTTTTTGAAACCATAATAATTAAAAAAATGGTCAATTTTTTAACTTGCAGCCTTGCATAATTAAATAAAAATAAATTCAAAATTATTGTCTTTTATGCTCCCTTCGAATTTTATATGGCTTTTTTCTGTGATCTGCCAGGTCTGGGATTTTTTTTAGTATGTTAGATCTGTGTGTAGAGGATACAATAGGACAAATTTGCATTTGATTTCGTTTTGCTGGTTTTAAGAGTTGCGTAGAAATTTATGGGGCTATTTTTATCTTTAATCGTTTCATTGGAGTAATTTTTTTTAAATTTAATCTAAATTAAAGAGTCATTTCTTATTATTATTCTTGTAAAATGTGGACCCAACGATATTTGGCCTTAGCAGATCGAGTTTACTCGAGTAAGTAGTTTTCTTGTTAAAGTTAAATGCTTTTATGTAATTAGGTGAAGTGGATCAACCGAAAAAATCAGTGAAGAAATTATTGATAAATAATGTTAAATAAGTATGGGGAGTACTTTATATTTTAATAAATTTTAACTTTTTTCATTGGTACCACAATAATACTCATATTTTTTTATATACTCATATGAATCAGAATATTTAATATATACAGCATCTTTTACTTAAAAAAGTTAATGTACGTAAAGGGGTTTTGGTAATTTATAAAAATATTAAGATATCTCGACAAGAAAGTTAACTAAGGCGGTTTATTCGATTAATCATAATAACACCTTTACATTTTACTTATTGCTTCTATATCAATATTACCTTATGCTTGTACATAGATAAAATTAAACTACTTCAAAATTATTAGTTTAGAAACCCCAAAAAACAAGCTCTCCAACACTCATTTCCATTATCAAAAAAGTAGAAACAGAAAAATGAGGTGGGTCAGCTATGAAGCTTTTGAACAGTCATATGGCCGACTGTACGCCACCGTAGATGTTATCTAATAAAAAAATTATTAATTTAAACAAAACGCAAATTTTCGATAACTCTGACACAATACAATTCAAAGCTTACATACCGAATATAATTAAATCATCTTCAATTACGTTATGCCTTTCTGTTTTATTTACCTTTACAAAAATTCCCTTCCTAATTGCTCTTTCCTGCTTTAAATATTAATCAAACATTTGACATAATCAATTTAAATAGGTTTTAGAGAGCGATAAGACAATGTCGGGTTGTTTGAGAATATTTCAAACTAGCGGTGTCTACGACTTCATACGTTGCTCTTACGTACATATTATCACCATACCAAACTTCATCAAAACACAGGCAAACAAACATTCTAAAAAGTTTTTCTGGCTTCTGTCATCATTATATACCCTAAATTAATCACACTTTTTAAAATATTCTCGAAGTACAGAATTCAATCTGTTACAATTTTATTATATGTATAGGTTATTATAATTTGGAAGGTTAACTATTTAAAAGTTTTGTCGATTCTCTTTCCTAACGAAAAGCAGAGATTTCAAAAAGTAGTTATATTAACGCTCCTCGGGGGCACGCACGCACGCACACACGCACGCACGCACGCACTATATCCCGAAACGGTACCGTACCGTGGCCACCTAGATCACCCGATTTAAGCCCATGTGACTTTTTCTTATTTTTTTTTCTTAACTTTATCTTTTTAAAATCCGTTGTTTACAAAACAAATCCGAGCACTGTGACACAACTTAAAGAAAATATTCGAACCGAAGTCAGTAGGATACCCCAGTCGCTCTGCAAACGCGTTTTTGAAAACATGCGTGCTAGACTCGAAGAGTGTGTCAGACTCGATGGCCGCCGTTTGGAAAACGTGGTTTTTAAAAAATGAAATCCGCATTTGTTGTTATAAAGTTAAAATAAACCTACTTTGTATTAGAGGTGTAGTTTTTTTTTTACAATTTTTCAAACATTGAAATCTGCTACTGGATAATATATATATTGATTTAGGTTAAAAATATAAAAACAAAGTACAGAAGCATTTTTGCTACTTGACTTTCTTTTTATTTAAATATATTGGGTTAAAAATATAAAAACGAAATACGGTTTGCATTTTTCGCCGATTTTTGAAATGATGTATTTGTTTTGCGAAAAAACTGGAAAACGCCACTTTTACGTGTTTTAATATATGCATGTCTGCTTGTCTTTTATTTGAACATTGACGTTAAAAACATAAAAACAAAATACAGCTAACATTTTCGGATGATTTTTTTAAGTAATACAATTGTTTTATGAAAAAACTAGAGAACGCCAATTTTACGTGTTTCGATACGTGCATCTCTGACTTTCTTTTTATTTAAATATTTTAATTAAAAATATAAAACGGAGTATAGCTAGCATTATTGGCTGATTGTTTGAATTCATCCTCTATGATTAACAAGAATATCGCAAATCTAACAAATTCTTTCGTGTTCGAATATTTTTTTATATGACTTCTTGCGCCATGAAATCGCTATCATAAAAATCGATATTGATTTTGATTCATGATGTCAGGCGACATACAGAGGTAGAGAGGGCCATGGGAACTGTCACGAAGTGACAGAACAAGAGGTGATAAATGACAAGCCATGAGCAAAAACTCTACCAGTTAATTTAGAGCTAGCCAGTTCTTCGATATGGAAATCTCCTAGATACAATACCAATAATAAAAACAACGTAAAATTGTGTTGCAGGAAAAGTCTAATAAACCATGGCATGATCATTTGTGGCAGAAAATGGACCGGAATCCATATTGTTCCAACAAGCTTTTGAAGGTATTGAAGAATTATTTTAACTGTTGTATCAGCAAAATCGATTATATAAATTCACCATATTGAAGCAAGTTTCCTGTTATATATGTTAGAACTGTCGAACCAACTTCATCAGCAGCATCTTGTAGCAGCATCTTTTATTATTATTATAATATATTACCTGACAAGAGGAAATCTTTCCTAAAAATAATATAAGTTTTAATTTTTTATGATCTATATTTGCATTACGTACGAAACCAGTATAGTATGAGTTCGGCAGCCCTGCGGCTGTTTTTTATTATTGTATAACGCGTCGTAATAATAATAGAAGTAGTTATAATTCGGATAATTTTACATGTTATCAATTATTACTATAGTTGTTTGGAAAGAGGAGAAGGAGAAACCATATAATTTTCAAAAATATTAATTACGATCGAAATTTGCCTTTTTAAAATGACCCGCGTCTCTGTTCATTGTTCTACACGTATGTGTTTATGACGACACGCCACAGATAGCAATTGTTCACCGATTTCGATTATTGTTTTTCCTATTAATTGGTTATTAAAATAGAAGCCTAGAAATAGCTTAATTTTCGTAAACAATTTTCTGCAAAAACTTCCTTTTGGTGCTTGGTGGCTGTGCTCGGCCTGCATTTTCTGTGGATTTTCTTGACTATTCTCTTTGTTTCTTGCTGTTTTTTTTTCATGTCTTTTCAACTTTTTCTTACAATTTCTTCATTTAAAATAAATAAAACTTTGGTTTTATCAATGATTAATATTTTTATTTAGTTAATACAAAGCTTGGATTGCAATGCGATGGACTGCGAAGGGCCAACCCATTTCGTAAACTTTTAAATTCCTTTCTTTATTTCGTTAAATCTCGGCCAGTTAGTTTCCTTACCACTACTACGCCGCGCGCAGCACAGAATTAAAACTATACGAATTACATAACAAGTGTAACATATCGCATATTATGGATCTAGGTCGCGATTCTGTCGGCCAGCTAATGTTTATACTACACATTTATTGTGCCTCCATTTCCTTATGCTGATAAATAAATTTCTTTCCTAAATATTTTTTTCGTCCTCAAAATGTTTTTCTCATTAACAATGCATATAAATATAATAAAATTGTATCTGAGTAGTAGATCGTGAATCATTAAATCAAATACGAGTTATTTAGTATTACTTTCCTGTTTTACGTCAGCTTAAGTAGAATAGGGAAAGATTTAAATTTCCACAGTATAGGTAAGATTAAAAAATTACCTTTCTGTTCATATCGCTTCCGAGAACCAAATGTTAAAGTAAAACGTAATACTACACTAAAATCGCAACTCTATTTTGCGTGATTTTTTCAGAAATGATTGAGAATTTTCTTACAGTTCCATTTTTTATAGTATACTGTTCTATACCCAGTTTTTCATAGTACTCGTACAGTCTCAATTTATTTACAAAATCACCTGCTTGATCTGGTACATCAAATTAAGTAGAAAAGACTTCTTCATTACACAACGTATAATATATATATATATATATATATATATATATATATATATATATTATTGTATTGATATTGATGATTATGGTGTTGATCTAAATTATAAAAAAATACCGAAAATCAATTTTAAATGAAGAATACACAAATGGAAGAACAACGTTGAAGAAACTTTCAAAACTTTACAATCACTTTTGTTTAAAAAATCGTCCCATCACTGATGCAGAAATTACTTTGAAAAAAATACCTTTTCGCCCAGTTATTCACCACTCTTACCTTTACCATCTTCTACAACCAAAACCATAAAAACTATCATGAAATATTCACCAATTGTATAAATGGTAATAAAAAATCTGAGTAGAAGCAAAATTTTTAAAAAAATTTAGAGGTAACTGTATACTAAAAAATGTATGTCAGCATGCGATACATCATGTTAAAGAAAAGTATTAAGCGTAGTTTGCACGCATTTTATTAATTTTTATATGGACTCCATTTTAGGCTTAACAAAAGAAATAACTTTTATTTTTATTTCTCATAGTTAAATATAATTTCGTTTCATTGAATTTAACTGTGAAAACTGAAATTAAAAATATTTCATAAATATAAAATAGGTATATACAAAAATAAACCCTTTATAAGGAAGACAAAATTCCATCACCCAAAACCGACACAAACTGGTATGGATTTTGCATACGCCTTGATGTCTGTATTTGAACTTCGGATAACGATGTACAGGCATAGCTTTTGTTAATGGAGGACATCAGGCTGGGATTGAAACAGCCATGTGACGCTCAAAATCATTTCCATATCAACACAATCCTAACGCCATCTCTTAGTCTCACTAACAAATAATACAGAAAAAAATCGGTAAAACAGAACCTTGATATAACAAAATAATTCCATTTTTCCGATTCACATTCTATAAAACTTCCTATTCACATACTATAAATGTGACAGGTTATAAACCTGTCTAAAAAAATTAAATTTTCTTCATTTGAAATAAAAATAAGCAGTTTAATTAAATTATACTGTATCCTTTCAACGTTAAGGTAAGCTTTTTTGTGTATGATGCATCTATTTCTTACGTACACATTGGGTAATATTAATTTAGCGTCTAAATAATAAATGGTGTTACGATTGAAAAAATACTGTACTCAACTTCTTCTTTCTTAATTTAGATATTGTGGATACACGCGTTATCCGTCAACAAATGTTTCCGTTGCATGTAACGTTTGCATGAAACGTCTCTGCTAAAGAAATTCTGAAAAAATGAAAATGAATACTAATTGTTAAAAAATAAACCCTCAGGTTTAACTTATAACAGTTCGTGTTTTTCTATGTATATGTATGCTGTGTAGATAGCTGTTTTTTTAATTGTCCAACGACACTTTTGACAATATTTCATCCTATTTTCCAATTAAGATATTGGTCTGTTTTTAGAACTACGCTGTGGTGAATTCCTTCATCTACCTTAGATCTAAAATCAACACCGGCAACGATTTGGCTCCAGAACTGAGGAGATGCACAAATGCAGCCAACAGATGCTTTCATGGACTAAGAAGATTTCTGAAATTCCATAATACCAGAGGAGGTACTAAACTATTGTTATATAAAAACTTGATCAGATCAGTATGCATCTCAAACGTGGACATTGTCTTAAACTGGTGAAAAGACCTTTGCAATTTTCGAACGAAAAATCCTCAGATCCATCTTTGGTGGGTTCTTTAACAATGTGTTGTGAAGAAGAACTAATGCCGAACTTTATCGCATATTTACAGAACCAGACATAATAAAATTTATAAAAATTCAACCCATGACATGGGCCAGCGATGTAATTAGAATGAAGGAAGATAGAACGACAAAACGGATTTTTCTGACCAAACCCTAAGAAGACCTAAATTAAGAAAGAATAGGACGTTAAAAAGTTCAACGTTCTATTTCTTCTGAAAATGACCTATAGATTTTTACGATCTTTCAGTGTGTGAATGACCTACAATATTTATGATTTTTATGTCAAATATTTAGAAGAATACCATAAACACAAGTTTCAAATTCATAATACTTTATAACCAAGTATTTGTCTTTCCATATGCAAAAAGTCACACTTCCAGTAGGTGCCGAAGCTTAGTTGTCAAAACAGGAACGAAGCACTTCGGATAAAGGCTGCAGGATTCAGTAGTGCAGCTCATAACATGATAGAGTAAATACATTACTTTCCCATATTCATATTTCAATACTGCCATACTCGGAACATTCGACTTTTCAAACAATCTAATTGGAATTCAAATGTAATTAACTCGGCACATCACTTACAAGGAGCATTTTAAGGATATTCAGAATTGGATCTAGAGGAGCCAAAACACTTTTTTACAGAATTATTTGTAAAATTGGGGTCAAAATATCTTTTAATAACATTTTTGGCTGAATAGTAACCAAAACAATTTTTCATTGATTTTTTCTGTTTGTTTAAAAACACAACTGATTTCAATAGAATTCTCAATACGTTGATAATTTGTGTAAATTTTGCCTCGATTGAATATCTTTTAAGACAATTAAAATTGAGTTATTAGCGCTCACGCAGTAAGAACCAAGTATGAGGTCTTAAAAACAGATAGAAATGTTATATACTATTAGAACGATGGAGCTAAATTATTTTTAATTCGCTTAAGAAAACACAAACATTATTACTAGAGAAAAATATAATAAAATCTTAAAAGTCTTAATTCGAGACCGAATAACAAACGAAATTATCCGAATCACGTGCTAGTAAATACGGATTATCGAGATAAAAATTCAACAGACACAATGGTTTCGGCACTATTACAAAATTCGCAATAAGTGAATACCTAAGGTACTTTTGAGACGCAAACATTATTACAGAAGAATAATCAATTCAAATCCTAAAAGTCTCATGTTTAGACCGAATAACAAACGAAATTGTCCGCACTACGCGCCAGCTCTTATCGGGATGCAAATTCATCAGAGAAACTTGAGATTATTCCGGCACATACAACGTGTGCAGAATGAGCGAAAAATGAATGCCATCCCCTGGAGCCAAGGATCTGCTCTCAAAGCTCTGAGCCCAAGAAAACGTGGATCAAACAAGTCGAGGACGATCTAAATTAATGAAAGTATCAGTCCCAAAAACCGAAAAGTACCGCAGGGGAATCAAATATTTAAAATGGTCTAAATTTTTGTGTGCAACAACAGGGTATTATTTACGAGGACGCCCTCCAATAAACGCCAGATAAGAACCAAAGAACACTCCGCTACATGAACCAAAGAACACTCCGTCACATTTATAGAAAATCTTCGCGGATAACCACATACAAATGAAATAATATTGGTGAGTTTGAAGGAGTAAAATTGGTGAGTTTCTCAATTGTCAAAGGAGTAAAATTGCTAAGTTTAAACGAGTAAAATTGGTGAATTTGTCAGTTGTCAAATGAAGTAAAATTGGTGAGTTAGAATGAATCAAAGTGGTGAGTTTGTCAGTTGTCGAAGGAGGAAAAGTTCTGAGTTTAAAAGAGTAAAATTGGTGAGTTTGTCAGCTATCAAATGATGTAAAATTGGTAAGGGTGAAAAGGTAAAATTAGTGAGTTTGTCAGTTGCCAAATGAAGAAAAATTGATAAATTAGTCAGTTCGAGATAAATTCGAAAAATTACTAATAGATTTAAAAAAATGTTTTCTGTGAAACGGACGTGATATCCTGCATACTAACTTAGTTTATATTTTATCAGATTTTATACAATGGTGTTGTTGCGAATGAGATTGAAGTGATAAAAGTCTTTATACACGTCAATGAAGCCGCGTGCAAATACTAGTAATATATCTACTTACATAAAAAAAATATTATTGTGCTGTGGAAAAGTTTATTTCGTATAATTCTTTATAGAGGTCTATATTCGTATCATGTCATACTAAACTTACGGTTACTATTATCTGTGTATTAACACGAGCCTTACAGCGCTGGCCTTTCGTAGACGCGTTCACATATAGCGATATTTGCGTCACAAATCTATTTGTGTTGAATGCTAAATATATCGGTCTGACAGACGCAAAACGTTTCCATCTAATTGGCCTGCCTCCACACTTGCAACACACTCTGCATTTGCATCATTGTCATATACATCTACCGGTATCCCCGTTTGAATGTTAACTAAACACTCGTGTCTTTAAATAATCGCGTATGTGATGATCCCAAAATTATGTATGTGATCCCAAAATTAAATCGGTACTCTGTAGAATTCTTGTATATATCGCTATATTTTATGTAATAATACCACGTGAACTTAGCGGTAAAGTAAGTCATGAAACACAAGTAGTTGAACCCTACTTGTAATTGGCATCGGTTCGAAAAATAGATTTTGAAAACTTCTCTCACAGTGTGAACTAATAATATGCCGAATCAGGTAAACTCGTACTCGTAACAAAAAGGATATGTACTCAAATCAGAGTTTCGATGCTCGTGTCTATGAGTTAAATTCATTAAACATTTGAATCTACATGTTTACTGCTTTTATAAATTAGTAAACAAACATTTCAATAAACAAAATTAAACAATAAACTGATAACCCAGTCAAAATTAAGTTTTCGTACGTAATGGGTATGAAAGTTTTGAAACTTGATAATTATTATGTAAAATTATATAAAAAACCCCCAAAGAATCCGAGATAAAATCTAGCTGACTTTTTGGAAAATAATTTTTCTCTTTTATTTTTTTTTATATCTCAAAATCAACTGATAATATCCCAAAAGTACTTACTATAAAATTGAAGTCCATAACGTTGTCTGTAAAAAGGTTTAGTTGCATCTTTATTATTACTTTCAAGTAAACCGGTATAAATGAATGTAACTCACGAAAAGCTCAGGTGATAACATTTTTTGCAAACTTTTCTAATACACTAACTAAGGTAATTAAATTAACTAACAAATAACATAACTAACAATAGTATCATAGGTGAAAAGTCGTTCGTAAAAGGTAAAATATGTTTGATAGTTGAATTTTTATTTGGTTTAAACATTTTTTTTTAATTTTATGAATTATTATATTGTCCTCAGAACTACACCCAACTGCCAAGTTTCATGATGATAAAACAATTAGAAGTGCATGAAGTTTAATTTCGCAGATTCCATTACATAGTTACATACAATTCAGCCTAATAAAAGTGTGAATATGAGTTTAATAAAAGATAGACTTTCTTGAGTCTCTTTAATAGCTTACCTAAGTTTTTAAAAAGTTTGTGATACTACTTGCTGTGTTAATTGCAAATTTGTCATAAAAGTTTTTGGAAGTTCAATAAGCGCCGCTATCGTGCTGCGATACCGATTTTCCAAAGACAGAACAGTTTAGTTAGAAGCGATACGCACTTTACCGTCTTTTTAGTAATCGAGAATATAAAATCTGCAGCAGAGGGCAGTACTGTACAGGCAACAGTCCAACTTTGGTGATAAATCGAAAGATGACTGCAAAAAAGTACCTTTTTGCTTTAATAAGAAGGTACCATGGGAAGAATGGGGAAAATAAAGAAAAATTGGAGAATTTTAAATACACCTACATAGAGTGTTAGGATAAAAGATGAAAAATTTTATACTATATCCATAATATAACATTTTTCTTTTGTCAAAGAGAGTTTTTTTAATGATTACCGAATAACCGCTCTCCACTTTCTAAAAGTCAGTGTCACTACTTGGATCAATGATAAAAAATGAGTACTCAATTAAGACATACTACTCCAAATGAAAAAAGATTAAGATTATTATTTTTAATTTTCTTAAATGTATTTATTGTAATTTCGTTTATCACGTTATTAATTTTATAATTCCAAACATTAAATTTTATCAGTTTATTCAGAGTAGAGTTACAAATGTAAGTAAATTCAATCCAGAGGCAGCAATACAATTTCAAAAGTATAAATGTGCAGAAGCTGCACTTGACTTCGATGACTGCGCAGCAATTCTGATTTTTCTATTCTGTCAAAGAAATTTAATATTTATATTCTTGAATCAAAATGTTCTTCTCCAGACAAACTTTGAGCGAAGGAGTAGGTTTGAGCGAAGGAGTAGGTTAAATTTGTTTTTGTCTACTTATTTCATTTCCTGCAAGGCTTTTAATAACGCAACATCGATATTTTGAAATTTTCCGTTTCTTCAACTTTTCGCTTTTTTTCATTGTTTTTGGCCTTCAGCAGTTATATATCTTCTTCAGTCTCTAGTAAGGTAATGCCTTCAGTATCTTCTATATTTTCCACAGTTTTCATATGCAAGGTAAAAGAAAAACAACTATTCAAAGGAAACACATTTGCTCATTTTATTAGCGATTTGACTTGTTGCAGGGTTTTTTGAGTATTCGGATCCCGGTAAAAACAGGTTCGTAGATGTATGTCACTTCTTTTATGAATCCCAAAACAGACAATTCTATTCGCACTAAGGATAGAGTATTTATTCAAGATGTACCATATGAATATCCTTTGCTAAATGTTTCAGAAGAAGAAATTATGAGGGGAAGAAATGCGACCAGTTTGATGTTCGGAATTGCAACGTCATCATATTTTGCTTCTACGTCTAGTTCAGTACCGTTTCAATACACTAAAGTATAGTTTTACACGATTCGCAATTTAATAAATGTTTTTTCAAATAATTTAATAAATTGTTAAAATATGAAATAATGGTTTTTGTTATCTTCCTAGACCCGTTCTTTCTTAAATATAAATTTGTGCAAAATAATTATGGAAGAAATCAAATTTCTTCCATAATTATTTTCTTTTATTTTTGTATCTAGGCATCCTTTTAAACTTTTTTGTACAATGTAGGTCACATTTCTACTTCCACTATTAGCTTTTCAACTTTCTCAAGTAGGGAAGTTTTGAAAAAACAAGGTAAATAAACTTGATGCAAACTAGCCAGCAAAACTAAGATAAAATATTTGTAATCAAACTACGAAGGTAGAAAACGAAATTTACAAAATATCAGACAGATAATGTTTGCGATATGTGGCGCAGCAATGTCTCAGTTCGCCAGCTATTTTGCTGGTTGGTGTGCACACTTCCATAGTATAAGCCATGCTGTTCGACCGATAGTGGGGCAACGTTTTAGTCAAAAAAAATCGTCTATTTTTTGGAAAGTTTCAGCCATAGCTAAACTCTCATGATATCCTATAGATATTCCAAGTGTACTAAAATATCGGCGAGCAAAAAGTGTAAAGTGTGCAGGACTGCTTTAAGGGCTTAAATTGTTAATTCACAGTAAGTTTCTTTCATACAAGAACATAACTTTCGTTATATTATATATTATAGTAGGAAAAGAGAACAATATTCCATTACCCAGGTTGACTTAGAGTAGCTGCTATTTGAGGTATTCGAGTACTTTAGGAAATCGACTCAGCATTGAATCTACTCGATGTGCTGACATCAACAGAACGAACAATTATTTGATGGACGTATATTTTCATTGAAATACGAACGTCAGTAGATATTACGGTTAAGTGACGGGTAGATTTTCATTTTTTCCCTTTAATATTCATTTAAAAATAAAAAAAATTACAATACAAAAAAGTTTGACGTAGAATTATGAAATTGCAAGGGTTCTTTCAAGGGTACAATTTAGATTATTCGAGTACTTTAGGGAATCGACTCAGGATCGGATCTACTCAATGTGCTGACATGGATGGAATAAACAATTATTGATGGACGTACATTTTTCAATGAAATACGAACATCGGTAGATATTACGGTTAAGTGATGGATAGACTTTGATTTTTCACTTTAATATTAATAAAAAAAATTATAATATTTTAAATTATAAATAATAAAAAAAATTCAAGGATACAATATAGGTTATTCGAGTACTTTAGGGAATCGACTCAGGATCGGATCTACTCAATGTGCTAACATCAATGGAATAAACAATTATCTGATAGACTTACATTTTTCAATGAAATACAAACTTCAATAGATATTACGGTTAAGTGATGGATAGACTTCAATTTTTCACTATAATTTTCATTTAAATATATTACAAGGATAAAATATGTCCCACTTTGAGAATATATTTTCACCTAATTTTATGTAGTATATCTTAGAGACATGTTAAAAAATTCGCAAAAAAGTATTACTCCCTTCCCCCCTTTTATTTACGAAACCACTGAACGTTTAATTATGAAGAAACCTTTGGTTTTTTTTTTCGGCTTTTAAAAAAATTATGCAAAGATTTTGGGAAAACCATAACGATACTTCTTGATGTCATGGTTTTTGGGATATTCACGATAATATATATATCCGCCCTACTTAATTATATCAGGTATTATTAAACAACTATTACGCTAAGAATTCTAAATTAGTGATGGTTTAATTTAAATAAAGTAATTTCCCTTCGAACGAGGTACGAAAACCGCAATGCGCGAGCTAGAATCCGCTCTTGGCCTGGTTTTCAAAGCTGAAATAAAAGTTTTCTCTTTTTAAAACTTTTATTGTTTTTCAAAATTCGTTATGCTTTTCGCACTTTCGAACTGAAGAAGTTCGACAATTTTTAGAATCAGTAGAGCTATGTACTTATTCCAGCGCATCGAGGATTCTATACTTCGTTTGAAGGGAAATTACTTTACTGTACTTAAGTCATCACTAACATGAATAACAAACATACCAACACAGTTTTATGCATAACAGCTATTTAATATAGACGTTATGCGACTATATTAAATAGACATTTTATTAAATCTAGAAATTGATCCTTAAAAGACAAGTTTACTATCTTGTGTTCCATCTTTGTATATATAAATATGTATATATATATATATATATATATATATATATATATATATACATATATATATATACATTTTATAACTGTCCATCCTTTCTTTACAATTACCGTGTGAGCGTGACTTGGATCAATGTTTTGACGTTTAAGTATTGTCAGGCGTAATTTTGATTCCCCCAAATGAAATGACTGACTGAATCAAAGTCAGTAAAAAAATAGAATCCCCTTAATGACTCAATGGCTCTAATAAATCAATAAAAACATGTCGATCGATATACACAGCAATTCATTTGATTGTGAATCAAGTAGTTCTTGCATTACGATTTATATATTTACACAAATACATTATGGAAAAATATTACGCTTTCAGTATTACGAGAGTAAGTATATTTAACTCATTTCTACCTAAGTGATCTTTATGAAATAGAAAGGGATGCACCTAATATGGAAAATGTAATGTACTTGGAGCGAGTTGTTGGTTCAACGCAACGCAAGTCACAAACCATTCCATTATTTGTGCGTCGAAACGTTCCTGAAGCGATAAGTCAAATGAATCGATAACATTTCAAATGAGTCAGTTAGGTTAGTGAATGTCTTGATTTTTTTATTCACTAACTTTTTTTATTCACACATGCTTAAAAATATATATTTTTAATAAACAACCTTTTTTTTCTAATTAGTGATGAAAGTATTAATTTATAACTTCATACAATTTTTGACGTTTTAGCACAAATCAAACCTCTTCCTCTGCTATAGAAATACTTTTATTAATGTGTCTAATAAAGGTGTTTAAATAAATACAATAATGGACGATCAGCCATCGCGTCTAGACGTATTTAGTTGCAGAATTTGCAAACATTTCCGATAATTACTTGCGATAAAGAAAATGAAAGCGACGTCTAAAGTGATGCGAGAATTTCGATATTGCAAATGTGAAAGCGAACGTTCGTTTTAAATCTAATAATTGGTCGCATTACGAAAAAACTTGGGCCTTTGAGGTTATTTAACCTCGTAATTAATTAATGAAGAGTTAAGGCGAAATGTCAAACCACAAGGAAGTCTATTGGTTAAAGAACACAAAACGACTGTTCACTCGAACTGCATTGTCACTCCAATACCAGGAACCACTGTGCGTTTTCTTGTTGTTTGAATACGAATAAATTACACGAAATACCTGCCTGTTTGGTATATTTTTTATTGAGAAACACTAAGCACTGAATAATTAATTGAGTTTTAACGAAAACTTGAATCTATCTAATTAATCTTTGCAAGAACCCTTAAGGTTTTGGATTGCCTGTCCGTCTGACCTTCTATAGGTCACAATCGTTTTACTCATAGACTATCGGCGCTATAAGACTGAAATTTGGCATTGTTATACATATTTACAACGCCTAGAAACTTATAATTTTTTTACGCATCCCCATTGTGTTAAATATCATTAAATAGGTCTTTCAAAAATATTGGTGAGTATTTCATGAACAATTTTTCGAAAAGAAACAGAACTATAGAAATATGCATGTATTAAAGGCGGTCTATCTCGTGGAAGCGTGAAACTAGAATAGGACGCCAGTCGAGGTGTCCATGGAAAATTAGTAATTCTAAAAAGACCTCAAATGATATTGACTTTAATAAAATTAATCAAAATTTTATGACTTTGTAAAGTCGAAATTTTGTATTTATTTTTTCAAAAATATCGGCCAAAATGATACGAAAATATGACGAAACGAAGGTATGGAAACGAAGGATGCGACAATCAAAGGAAAGGACCGATCAAGGAGAACCAGATGAGCACCCAAGCGATATTGGCTTTAATAACAAATATCAAAATTGTATGACCGCAAGTATGAAAAATTATATTTTTCCAAGGATATCGACCTATATGAGATGAAAGTAGGACCTAAAACGAAAGAACGTTGTTGGTGTGTGCCTCTCAATACTAGATGAAGTTTAATGCTACCAGACATAATATGTTTTCACGAAAAATCCTAAGACTCGGATAGACTGACCTCTTCGTTGTTTTAGTGTGTATATGATATCATTAGAAAGGTCTTTTGATATTACGTTCAGGTTCCATTTATCACTCTTAATTTTTTCCGTTATGCAATAACTACATTAAGCTTTAAATCAATTACAGCATGTTCTTTCCTCTCACATTTGCCAACAAGGCTATTTAAAAATCTAGAAAAACTCCTATCCGGTTTTGAAAAGTACCTTCAAGAAAAATTATTTCGAGTAATCCAACTAGTTTCAGTCTAACTTTCATTAGTTTAACGCTTTTAACGTTTTAATACAGTTTAATGTAATACACCGTTATAAACGAGTAAAGTTGTAAGCGTTAGTAAATAGGAAACAATGCTGATACACTAAAACACACGTAACGTAGCGTGTGTGTAGTGTAGTAGGGAGAAAAGCGTTAAGTCGGAAAGAGCCAAATTCGTAGCTTATCGAATTAAGTCGGAAAGAGCCGACAAGACGCGAAGCTGGCCGAATTAAGTCGGAGAAAGCCGACAAGATGCGAAAAATCAAAACGTTGTAACTCCCATCCAAACGAGCCATCAGATTTTTCAAATCAAAAACTGAACAACTGAGCTTGCTAATTTACTTAACATAAATCAGTAAACAATTATTAAAATACGTTTTTATTTATTATTATTTATTTATTATTAACTTTTATGTATAGTACATATGACGGACTTATTGCTACATGAGCAATCTCTTCCAGTCAACCATAACAATTTGTATTGAAATTTAGTTGGTAGACTGAGAAATTAAAAAAGAAAACAAAATATTGACATGATTTGGGATGGGAAAGACAGGAAAGACAGGAAAGGGCGAGGACACAAAGGAAAAGGTTTCAGGAGATGCAGGACTTTTTGAAAATATTTATAGACGTGATTTTCCTGATGTCAGGATACAGGTGATTCCAAATTTTTGCTGCTTGGACAGTGAAGGATTTTTCGTAAGTGGTAGAGGTATGTTTAAGAATAAATAGGGTGTATGAACTTTCAGATCGCAGCCCAAGGCCGTGAGCAGATAAATCTTTAAATTTGCCACTAAGATAATTTGGGTTATGAGGATTTTTTAATATGTTAAAAAGAAGTGTAAGTATGTGAAGTTGGCGTCGATCATGGATCTTCAGCCATTTGAGAAGTGACCTGTATTGAGAAATGTGATCATATTTTCTGAGGCCGAAGATATACCGAATGCATAAATTTTGAAGATGTTCCAACTTGCACAAATATTCTTCATTAAGATCAGGATAGCACACGTCTCCATAATCGATTAATGTTAATAAAAGTTTTTCAATATGTAATTAAAAAATACAGAATAAGAATCGCAATAACAGCTCCCCAACAGAGTATTAGAAACCTTACTCATCTACGATAGATCTTTATGAACACGTGTGAACTAAGTATTTATAAAATATATGTAATAGTTTGATATTTTGTTGAATGGCTACGAAATCCTAATTTATGCGTGGTCCGACACACATTGGTTGGATAGATTTCATTGGATAGATATCATTGGATAGATATTATTGGATAGATATCATTGGATACATTTCATTGGATAGATATCATTAGATAGATATCATTGGATAGATTTCATTGGATATATATTATTGGATAGATATCATTGGATAGATTGCATTGGATAGATTTCGTTCGAATTCTTTTCATATTTGACAAGTTTTTAAACTCTGTCCTAAAGTCTTAATAATTGGATCGGAGAACAAGTGAAAGTTTAAGTTTTTATTGTAACTTTCAATAAAATTCTTTCAATTATCTCGTATCAACAATTTTAAGAGTTATAATCGATGAAAGAACCTTAATTTAGACATGTTTCGCCATAAAGTTATCCGGCTTTATTTTATTTCTTCATCTTTCCTACATTCACATGAACAACACTTTGGGCCAAACTGTAAGTTAAAATGAAATTTATAAGTAACAACCATATTTAAAACATGTCAGGAAAGTTTTGTTACCGCAATAACAACAAATCATGATGTACTAATTTCATATTAATATGTATATATGTATATACATAACAAAGCGGCACCAATCCGTATGAATATTTTCAAACATTTTGCAACGTTTCAATACATACTTGCAAATATCTCGACAGTCGAGCGAGCAACTACTGTTTGCCATTCATGAATGCAAATCGTGTGTTCCGCCGAATGTTTGTTTATTATATTGAAGATAATTAGAAATCTTTACAATTTAAAATGTTTCGTTTTAAATTTTAAAGCGACTTAGGAAAAATTTTTCTTATGAGAAACAATACACCCAGTGACTTAAATAAGATTTGGAATCTGAAACGTTGACGACTAAAAAGTATTTAAATGACGTAGTAATGAATGCTAGGTTTTGAATTTTTAAAATGTCGGTATAACAATAATACGTGACGACAAGAAGTTTACTATAATACATGAATTAGTTCATGTATTTGTATATAAGTTTGTTTATTGTGTATAACGATATCCTCAAGAAAGAATACAAGAATATTGTATCTAAATATTTTTTTTGCAATCTTACAGGATAGCATGACAGTAACAGTACTGAATTTTCACATTCCTTTACGTTCTTTGAGTTGACACTGAATAAATAGTGGTTGCATATGATGATTAGATAGTCTCACAGAGAAATAAATAATGACAGTCACGACAGTCATCATACTAGATGACTGTCGTGACAGTCATTATACTACTATATACTAGGTAGAGAAAAAATTAAACAACAAAATTACAAATATAAGGACTAAAAATGAGTTACGATGTTCTTTGTGGGTCTCAACAATATAAAATGTGGATTTGACAGTTCGACATTAAATGAATCCTCATATTCTAGATGATGTTTCTCAACCGTACACCAAAAATTAATTAACGAAATTCAGTAGTTTAGTCACAGGAATAGTTTTAAGTTGTTCGTAATTTCAAACACGATATATTTTCACCAAAAATTCGTTAGGTTGTCACATCTACACCTTCACATCTACAACGTCACATCTATACTCGTACGTTGTCACATCTACACCTTTGCATAAAGTTTTTATTTCCTATTTACAGACAAATAGTAAAATCAGTTTTATACCTGGGTCATAAGAGTCATAATACAATACGAGGCCCCGTGACAGCAAAAAGCGTGTTTCGACTTATTTATTCGAACACGATTTGAATTTTGAACGTGTAATTTTATCTATTTTTGTCTAATTCGATGGCGACCGCGCGCCGAGCAAAAGTCAGTTAAATAGACATTGCACTTGGTGTTCATGTTTTGTTTATATTAAAATTCTATTTCAATTGTTTAAATTTGTTTTGTAGTGCAATTGATTATTTTACTATTTTAAATTATTTATTATTTATGACAACTAGTACTGAGTGGGTTTTCATTTAATGTCAAACGGTCAAATCAGTATATTATATTGAGAGAGTAACAAATATTTTTGTATTAAGACGTATATCTGAAGTGTAAAAACCTATCTCAAGTGTGTCTCAGGTGTAAACAACATATTTTTAATTTAAATTAATTCAAAATATATGTATTTTGATTAAATTACTTGAACATAGAACAGGCGCTTTTGAATTAATTAAGCCGTTATTCCACTTTTAGTATTCCGTACCTCAAAAGAAAAAGCGGAAACCCTTTATATAATGATCACTCACCTGATTTTCCACTCCGACCCCCCCCCCCCCTTATTTCCGATACTACTCTACCTAAAATTATGAAAAATAGGATTTTTAGAAGCTTATGTAAAAGTTGTAGAAAAACTACGCTATTATCCTTACTTTGTCATTTTTTATATACCCACCAAATATTTACGCATATAAAAGGTATAGTGGGCAATATATTTAAATTGTGAAAAATTAATATTTTCAAATAGTTTAACAAAAATAATATGTACCTTAAATATGCATAAGGGCCTAAATGTGTACGGAACCCTCGCACTGCGAATTTTACTCATGCGTAACAGGCTGTTTTTATTTTACGCACTACGCGAAATGAAAAGCGTTTTTTAATAAAACGTTCTAGTTTTTCATGCATTCGATTCTATGTTACTTCCGTATGTCTACTAGAAACAATGTTTTTGAACATGTGTTTGCTTGAGTGCGCGCGTGCTTACTTGCTAGTACTCCTGCGCGCTTTCGGGAAAAAGTATTTGTAACTGTTGCTTAACCTAGCATCAAAACTAATCGATTGATCCAGTTTGTTCTCACCTGCTATTAAGAGTAGTTCACATACAAAAACATTCAAAAATCTCAAAAACCATGCATAATAATTGATTTGTCCCTGGAAAAATCATACATCGATCTATACATTACATTTATGTTTGATGCGACGATACATCACATCCCACGTAGGCAAAGTAAGTAGAAATTATTAAACTCCATATTGCTTTACTCTGACTTTCTTCACTGCGCGGCAATCTTCTTATAAAATCTCTACTATTTTTAGGTCTCTTTTCATTACCATTTTTATCTCTTTAGAAATTCCTCAATTTTTACGCTCAATAACTTTAAAATGTAACAAAGGAACATATAACTGAGAACCATATTAAAGAATCATGTTATGTATTTTAGTTATTTACTAAATTTCTAAGTTATAAAGCTCCAAAATATCTCATTGACATTTCATCTTCGATATAAATTAGTTTATTTTCCCCTGTTGAACGTTGAACTTTAACCTAGCGTTCAATGAAATTTTCTTTAAATTCTGTTAAAAGTTGACAATTTTTATGTGACGACCGAACAAACAATATATGTCCTTCCTTTATATATAATACAACGTTATACATCCTACATATTATCCACAGTCTGAACTGACAATCAGTTAGAGGCTAATTAAAATATGCTAAGTAATTTTCATACAATTTCATTACAAAAATATTAAACTTTAACCCAACATATTTTTACGTAAAAGTACTATAAATTTGTGGGAAACTGTGAAAGCTAGAATAAACACTACAGTTTTCCAGCAAACTTCAAGCAACCATGTATATTTTTCATAATTTTAAACCTGGCAGCTCCAAAGAAAGGTATATATATATATACGCGCTACGTATATATATATATATATATATATATATATATGTATGTATATATATATATATATATATATATATATATGTATGTATATATACATATTTTCTTTTGTTTTTTGTTTTGGACACTTTGATAATATGTTAAGAACTGTTTTACATAAAATTCTAAAAAAAATTGTTTCGAAATCCTTATTATTCATCCTTTCAATTGATACTCGACTCGACTGAAAGAAAAAAATCATTTTCTTTATACCGAACTTTCTATATTTCCTCTCCAAAACTCTCAGATAAATATTTTTCATTTTTCTAATATGTTTATATGTATATAGAAATGAAGCAGTCGGTTATATTCAAACAGTTTCTAAGAACAATTATTGTGACAGACGGTCGTGGAATGTGAGTGATGTTATAAGAGCTCGGTTTTTTTAAAACACTAGAAAAATTCTTTAAAAAAATTCCTTAATAAACATATATTCAAACAACGAAACTAACAAATTTTATTATGACTTTAGATATGACAACGAAACATGTACCGAAGAACTTGTCCGCATCGATGCCAACACGTGTTTTTAAATGTACAACTAAGCGAATTTTTGTGGGAGATGTCGTTGAAGAAAATTGTAGCAGAATCGCTTGATCACGATTATAGAGCAACTCACCTCCAAACATTTTTTTTCTTTCAGTTGTGCTGATTTTAAGTTATTTTAAACTTTATCAATCCTAAATCATTAACTAAATAGAAACTGGTCTTAATAATATGATGATTGTTAGCACCACTTATATCAGAATTTGTCTATCAGTTACATCTAGTATGAGAACATTCCTTATCAATATAGATATGAAAACGTATTAACTTGAATGTGCTTGTATCACGTAGTTGTAAATATGTAATTGTGAATGAATTGAAAAATTCAAGAAAACGTGATACTTATTGTGTTAGGACTTTTTTATTAAACAGTTTTTGCATCCAGGCGTATAATATAATAGATTATATAATAATATAATAGATTATATTAAAAGCTGTCTTTACCTCTGCCACAAAATTTGTAATCAATAATTCCCCTACATCACAATAGACTAATCACTTGAAACTTGGCATATATAAGTGTTTCCAGTGGTAACACATGATGACAGAATCGGAATCAGATGATGGAGATTGGTGAAAACAATGGGAAATTTAATATTAGCCGCAGCGAGTTTGAGCACGTTTCACGTGTCTTGAATGAGTTTTTGTATTTTATTTTTACTTTTTAGTATATATAAAATAAAAGCTTCTTTTATAGAAAAAAAAATGTTCCTGTTAAATATTTCAGTTCTAATATCTTATATAAGGATTCTTTGGAAAAACTCAGCAAGTTCAGGAAGAACTATTTCATATGGAACTTTTTTAAAAATTTAAAATTTCTATGTTTATGCTATCATAAAGGTGTCTCAGCGCCGAATTCAAATTTTAAACTCGAATATCCAGGCAAGCATCGTACCTACCGGGAGGGGAGAGGTAGCGTTCTATAGCTCATTGACGGGGATTTTTCGTCACCATGTCGCAGTGACAAGGCGCACCCGTATTTACGCTGTGGAAGCATATTTCTGCAACGGGTTTTCTGTTAGAAATGCAAGTTTTGTAATCATTTTGAAATACGGCTAAATATTTTGATGATGGCCCCAGTATTCAGTCAATCAAGCTGTGGGTAGCGAAGTTCATAGCGTCAGGATGTACACTAAATCATTCAAGTGGACCATGAGATAGACCTTTGTGATGAATTGAAAACATTAACCGCGTCGTTGCTGCGGTCGAAGAGCATCCACAAATATCAATTAGAAAATATGCTGCCTCATTGAATATCCACCGTTCAAGTCTTTAAGTAATTTTAGCTTTAGACTTAAAATTACTTCCCTATAAAATACAGATTATTCAAAAAATCACACCTGAAAACTACAACAAGCGGAAAATTTAATATCAAAAAAGGTTAGAGATTTTTGCAGAGGAAAATGGGATGGACAATATTTATTTTAGCGATGAATCACACTTTCATCATGAAGGTTTCGTAAATCGTCAAAATTGTTGTTACTGGTCATCCAGGAATTCAAAAGAAAAGCACTTGAAAGCATTACATAGCCCTAAAGTTACTGTATGGTGCGCAATATTGTATAAAAAAATCATTGGGCAATTTTTCTTCGGGAATGACCGCATTGCAACGGTAACCGTTGACGAGCGAGCGGTATATCGAAATCAATAACAAAGTTTTGTACCGCCGCTACAAGAGGAGGATATTGATGGGTTAGATGTGTGGTTTCAGCAAGATGAGGCCACTGGCCACACAGCTGGCGTCTCCATGGATACAATTATAGCGCTATTTCCGGGAAAAGTCACAAGCCGATTTGGAGACATAATTTAGCCACCCAGATCGCCCGACTTAACCCCAGCTGACTTTTTTTCTATGAGATTATTTCAAAGCAAGTGTTTGTGATACTCCTCTTATGAATTTGAAGCAGCTGAAGGCTAAAATAATGGAAGAAGTGAGAGCCATCTCAGTCGACGTTCTGCGGGGTGTCATTACAAATTCGCGCTTCTGCTTTGAGAAGTGCGTTCGCCATCACGAGAGACATGTGTAATATTCCGGAAATAAAATCCGCACAAATGTACTTTAGTTTACTGTAATTAAAATATTATAAAAACAATAATTGTTTTTTTATTATTATGTCTTTTACATATACATAAGACTTGCCTTGATCAGTTCTTTATTCGTCCTATTTTGGGAACCAATAAAAGCCCCCACTCCGACGGTTTCTGGAATGTTATAGAAAATGCTGAACATGTTCAGTTAGTTACTGAATTTCGACGATTAAATAAAGAACAAAATATGGAAATTTCATGAAAGGACTTAGAGCCCGCTTGTTTCATGAATTCCATTGTTTGCGAAAAGCAACACGCGATACATACACAACGATGGGAAAGGTGAACTATCGTATGATCATCGAAATAAATAATACAGGTTGGTCCCGAGCATGCAAAAGGTTGTAACGTAATGTAGTTTATATTTTAATACAGTAGGTTTCGCGTGATTTACGAACAAATTAACATACAGACAGACAGACAGACAAAAATTCTAAAAACAGGTTTTCTGGCTACTGATATACTAATATTTACTAATATTTTCCCTGTACAGGATTCACTGTTACAATTTTATTTATGGTATAGATATAGATGTTGAACTTACCGATGAAATGTTACAACTGTCACTTTATTTGTATTACGACTGATGTTTTTGTACTTCTGGGATGAGTATGAAGTCATATTTTGTTTATCTTTTTATTTACGTACTTTAATGTTTACAATAAATATATATGGCGGACTTATTGCTGCAAGACTAATCTCTTACAGCCAACCAGAACACTAATCCAGCCCCACTCGACGAGTGGCCGGGAATCAAAAACGGGTCCCCACGGTGGGCAGAACCATTAAAGGCCGTATGCCTTGTGTTCCTTGACGACGATTTTTTTCTCGACGAAACGTGAATTTCGGTAGGTCAACACGACCACTCGCTACGGCTGCCGTAATCAACTGATTTACACCGACACAGAATTGTGTGCATTGCACACAATATATTATGGTTTTTTAGCTAAACGTAGTGCTATATAGTATTATTTGTATTTTTGCCTGCACAAATCCAGACATTCAAAGAAAGAAATTATGATTTCTCCTATAAAAGCGTTAAATTGGGTTATCTAGCAGAACAACTCTCAAACTGCTACAGAAAAAAAGTTCATGCTTTGACATAGACAAGAATAAATACTAATATTCCGTTTCACTACTACATGAGCTAACATTGATGAACTGTGATAACAAATTTATGAGCAGCCAACCTTTAAACATACCAAAAAATATAATCAAATAAACCAACTATATATGTATTTGCATTCACAAATGACAAACACCAGTCACTTACGCGACGGACGAGATCTCTTGCACGTTCTTAGATATTGCAAAACATCAAACAATATGTATATTGCAAGTTCTCTGAACTAGAGCTGCTTCGTAATGTATGCGCATATTAATGGGGGATCTTGCACACTCGCTGGCTCATGATTTATAGCGGACCGTTGCTGTTAATGGAACGTTTTATTGATGCTAGTATGATATAAAGAGGCTTGTAGTAAAATTGCTTATTGTTATTCTAATTGACGAATTAAGATATTAAGTGAAACTAATTTCGTAATCAACATAACATGAAAGAAATCGTCTGTTCATTTAATTAAAAAACAAATTAAACTGATCAGTCGATTAAATTAAACGCTGAGGATATTTGACTTATGTGGATATTTTTTGTAAAAATGTTTTAATACTGTAGAGTAGATTTTAAAAAACCTTGAGAATGAAAAAAATAATGCATATAACAAACAATCAATCGAAACTTCTAAATAGGAAAAAGTGTAAATTGTTTTTTCATTAAATTGAAAAAGTTATTATGAATTTAGTTTTCATAGAAAAAATTAGAAAATTATAATATGCAATATATAACTTAAACGCAGTATTTAACGAGATATTAAAGATATTTAATAAACTTCATTATAATGAATGCTAAATAACAGGCCAGTGACGTCATAAGCCAGTTGTATTTTGTATGCGGCGTTTTCACGCGAATCGTAGTTCGTCAGTTTTTAACTCGTTATAACTTTGTAATGAAAAGTCTTAGATACGATATATTTATATTAACCGTTTTTAATGTTATTACTTATTCTATTTTAGTAATAAAAAAATCACTCAAATACACTATTATTTCGTAATACCTAATTAAAACCAAAACAACCATGTTCTTATCAGAACACGTAAAAATTTGGTTTCATAAAAGACACGGTTTATACATAGAGGGCATCCCTCTATCACCTTGAAAGTTAATATTTCGGAAAAATCAAAAATATTCAATAAAAGAAATAATAATATTTTGTTACATATCAATTGTGACCCTCATCTAAAGGACTTGCAAAATTTCATACGTAGTGGTCTAAAACTATGAAAAATATGAGACTGATGGATGGACGAAAAAAATCAACAAAGTTATTAATAAAATACTTATTTACAACATAATAAATATATTCATTCCGCGAAAAAAGGAATATTATTACATAATTTAATTTCGTTCCTCGGTGACAGAAGCCACACTTAGGGTGAAATTTTTTGGAAAATTTCACCGTAACTATAGGGGAGAGTAATAAATATGGGCTACCATTTTTTGTGTTAGGGCCAAAAATAAAAAAAACTACTCAGAAATCATTTTTTTAATGTAATATTAATGAGACATATATTTTTAGAAAACAAAGTAACAGTCTTATATTTTTATTAATAAACTATATTATCAAAATTCGGCATTAAACAAAATTGCAAAATGGGTGCTAAATATGGAACAGGTACTCAAATATGGGCTAGAGATGTGAACTTAACTATCTTTTAAGAAAATAACAGTAATAAAAGTTTATCTTGTAAGAGGTCAAATGACTTTGGTGAGTGTAAGAAATTACTTAATTCACTTGCAAAAATCATGTGCCCAAATGTAAAACTCTGGCCCTGTCTGGCCCACAGTCATTATGTGCCCAGAGCCCACACATGAAACATTTGATCCACAGGTCTCCACATGTGTCTTCGGAAAAAAGTTGCTGACAGAACATACACTCTGCATCTGCAGAATCAGGAGATTTTCCCCCTATTATGGCATCCGGATTTCCTTTTCACCTTCGCTGTCAATCAATTCACTATCACTAGTATCAATTCACTATATTCTTCTCTTTTTCAATTTTCTTCTTATTTTTTTTTAATAACGTTATTTTTTATAGCGAGAAAAAGTTATAACACAGGACACAGCAGCTTTTCTATCGCTATTAGATGTCTTTCTAATTTTTTTCATATAGGACTTATGTCGTAAGGAGATACCAGACCTAGGATGTTGCGATCAATTCTGGAAGACGAAAGTTTGCCACCTGTTTGAGTATCATAATCAGTCCAAATGGAGGTGCATTTTCTGTTTAAGATCTAGATCTTGAAACTGATGCTTCGTTAGAAATCAAATTGTCACCATTCGAAATAGAAGACAAAGATCTAGATGTATGGGGTAATCTGTTATCCGATGGCTCTTCATTAGAATTGGATGATGGTTTTGTTGGAATAATATCTGTGTATCCATCTTTAGTAGCATTTTGCTCCACTGCAATAAAATCATCGTTGAATATGGTTTTATTCAATGGCCAGAGTCCTGTAAAGCGAAACCCGTTTGCTGCAATTTCACATCTGTGAACTTCCATATAAGCTTTCCAAATAGATCTACAATGTAAAAGGGCTCTGTGCTTTGTTGTTATTTCTGACCCAGATGCGTATTTCTTCACTGTAGTAAACTTTTAATGGCCCCACAAAAGTTTTGTCTAGTGGCTGCAGCTTATGGGTTGTGTGAGGTGGTAAAGATACAATGTCAACGTTATTCTCTATAGCCAGGTCTATTACATTAATGTTCCGGGTGTGGCTGAAGTGTCCATCTAATATGTTGATACGTTGCTATTAAAAGTAGAACTCTTGATTCTGGTGTCGGGTTTGTGTGTTTTATGAAGTGTTTGAGCCAATCTGTAAATATATTAATTTGAATCCAGCCAGATGGATTTGTCCTTGTCAATCCGTGAAATTTGCTTTCTATAGTTAACGCATATTTCATTAAAATCTTCTCCAACTTTGCACCCAATACTGTTTTTCTAGCTAATGTCGTGGCAGCCACTTCTTCAAGAGTAAGTTCAGTTTTCAGGCTTAAGCGTTGCAAAGTCGTTCTTGGTACTTTGAAACTTTTTGCTGCTTTTAAAATTCCCATTTTCTTCTCACGAACCACTTTTATGGCTTTAACCTTTGTTCTTCATCCCAATTTTTCCTTGGTACTTTTGATTGTATCGGCAGCATTCTGAAAAAAAAACGTAAGTATACTTTAGAAACAAATGTCCAACCACCCAATTACTAATACCTAAATATGGACTAGCTCATATTTAGGACCATAGTCATAACCCATATTCGAAATACTTAACCTAAATAAATTTGAGTTCGCATTTTACAAGTCATACATAACAAGCGATGAATCGACCAAAAAACATATGTTCTACAAATCAAACATATAGTTACAGTATTTAGACCTAATTTTCGTCAATAAAATAATATACTTTTACGTACCTTAGAGAAATGTTTCACTAGGACGAAACAATACAGTCCTACTTTAGCAGCAGCTTGCTCCGGACTCTCGAAATGGAGTGAATGCGATGTTAGGGCGAATGAATGCAATAGAAGATTGTCGTTTTTAGCGTCTTTCAATTATTTGTTTTTGAGAAATGTCACTAGCCCATATTACAGATAAAGATAACAATTTTTTGACAAATCGTCTTCATAACTCCAAAGACATTTCTCGAGTCGTCGTATGTTGATACGTTGCTATTTGAATGCAAAGGTTTAATAAGTTTTGCATACTTTCTGAGGTCTATAAAATAAAGGGAAAAAATAGACTCTCAGATTCAAAATTTATTATCTCCGTTCCCAGCTCCCAAAAAGTATTTTCGTGAAATCGACGCACAAACGATGCGCTAATTGCAAAACAACGCACGCAAATGGTGTGCAGATGACGGTACAATTGCGCAGTAAAAATGTAATTCGCTACCATGGGCCGCCTTTTTTCTAAACGTTTATAATTTAGTTGACGGTTCTTGTTAAATTACTATAGTTTAATTACGCCTACATGAAGGTTTTTTTCACATTTAAATTATTTACAAACAAATTTCATCCAATTTCGGGTTTCGTCCATCGCAACGGCGTGGGATGAAATAATTTTTAATATTGTCACAAATGGGATGGAATCAGAAAACTTGCAGAAGTATCCTTAGTATATTGTAATTAGTGCGTACTATACAAGATCTTATTTAAACAAATAATAAAACTGGAAAAGTAAAAATGATTGTATATTAATGAAATGTACCATAAACAAATTAATATTAATTAAAAAGACAAACGAAATGAGTCCAAACTCGATGGGTCTAATGTTCACCGTTATGGAGTTATTTTGCCCAATTTCCATCTATACCATTAGATTCCGATGTCATCATCATTACCGTGTGATTTTACCGGCAGCATGTATGTATGCCAAATTTCAAGCCTTTAGCCCATCGACAAGTGCATAAAATATGGATTACAAAATCTTTAGCAGACAGACAGATAACAAACCAAGTAAATAAAAGCTTTTAGAATGAGGTACAATTTTGTCATTTTTATTAATTTTCAATAAGACATACATTATCTGTTATTTTTATGCGAAAGTTTAGATGGATGCATGTTGTTACTCTATAACTCTATAATTTTTTAATGTATCTATACAATAGATTACAACCGAGATTATCATACTTTTTATTCTGAAATGTGAATTAGTTCTTGAAGGATAGCACCCATTTTTGTGATGTTCATTAGATTCAACTTAAACCCGCAATATTGGCAATAATAAAAATTCTATAACTTTGATTTTAGTATGTATTAACTTATTATGTATATCCTGAATTCCAAACCCGAGTATGATTCCCACATAATAGGATATTATATTTCCTTCTTTATAACTCAATCACGATTTTACTACTAAATGGTTTTGACAAAATTAGACCAGAGATAAGTTATCTGAATTGACACAAAGTCTATTCTACCCAAGTGCATGAAGCAACGGGTAGTCCATGTGAATGAAGAAACGGACAGAAGTTAATATTACATATAATTCGCCATAGTTAGTAGTAACATTTATCTATCAGACTCTATCCGCTCCCACATATATACTTGTATCTGAATATTCATCCATCTGTCAAGCCTTAGAATCCCTACAGCTTTAAATCGATATACATGCAATTTTGTAAATAAATACTTCAAATAGAGACTTCAATTAATATGTAGCAAAATAATAAATTTTTTGAAAGTACCTCACTCTTTTGAAAGTACAAACAAATTTGATTGTTTTTAATATACCCACTGTGGTAAATTCTATATATAAAAAATAAAGACATACAGTTTACCTGATAAGACATGTTTCATAGAGACAAATTCTGCAAACTCTATAATATCTATGACTATAATTGACATGATGGCAACACATTCAAGTTTTGTTACTAAGGTAGATACTCTGCCACCTGTGATATCAACGAAATTGGCAATGTTTATACATTTTATCATCTTCCAAAATAGTGTGCCTCTTATAAAATTTTATAATGTATCAATGCCACCTAAGCCATATTAAGTACACAGTGTTCAACTGGAAGTTCGTGGCTAGCCCATAACCTACATGCAAAGTAGAAATTCCTTCAACCATGTAGATCTCACATTTTCTTATCACAACTGTTTATGATACCATTCATGAAATATTTAAGACCTCAATTATGTGGAAATTTAACTTCAAATGACATCTTAGCATTTTACCAGCTTACATTACTTCAAAACTCTTCTGTGTACACAGAGGACAACAAACAAAATGTACCCTTCATCATTTAAATTTGCTACTTATTACAAATGCAGCAAAATTTCTTTGTTTGAAGAAGAATAGTGGGTGACGATTGTCATGTCATTCGAGCAAGCTCAACAACCTAAAACGAGTGCTCACATTGACATGTCAAATTGACAATGATGGATAACAAAGTGATATTTATAACAATACACTGTTTATGAATAATGGAAAGAAACGTTGGTAAGATTGTCTCGTGTCTAACGTGGGCTGGCCTGAATTTATGAAGATATATGCTGTAGTCTTTATTATAGCAAATGGATTCAATATACTCCTGTATCATTTCACTCTATATTAACTTTATTAGCAAAATTTCAAGATTGAAGATTTTTAAAACGTAAAAGATAAGAAATGTTTAACCTAAAAACTTTCATAATTATTAGTGCATTTATTTGAATGGCAACAATATTATCATACATACCAATTATATAACAATACATTTATAAAATAATCGTACACAAAAATAAAAACAATTTGTTGATATTCCCCATAAATATTCAAATATAGGAAAAGAAAATATACGAGCACATAATAATAAATAGTAACAACTGCACAATAAGCTAATTCAAATCCATAAAGCAATAGTACTAGTAATAGACACGTAACCGTCATTTGAACGTAACATTTCCTGCACAAAGTCAAGTAAATTGGGCAGATATGGTATGAGCTGTAACATAACGCCAACTACTAAATCAGATGAAGGTATCTCTTAAATATCACTGTAATTATTTATGATAAAAAATTAATTATGAGCAGAGTTCATGTAAAAATGAAATATCTTTTAAACTCTTACATCAATTATGGTGAAATTTACACAAGTGAAGTTTTCTTTTTATTTGAGATATAAGGGAAGTAGAAACAAACAACAATAAGTAATCGCAATTTTTTGTATCTAAGTTATATGTTTGCTAAAATAAAATAGCTAACCATGAAAAACACACAATTTCTTCAGCCATTCACATATAGAAAAAAAAAGAAAACTATAACAACTGTGAACCTAATGACGAATCAAACAAGCAATGGCAAATTTATTTCTATAGCATTAAAGACTGAGTTTATTGAGATCCACTTTGAGCAAGGTCCATGTTTCTAAGTGTAAAGGACTGGTAAGATGCAAGTCCGAAAGAGGCAAATTTTATTAGAAGTAATGTTATTTCGACAGAGGAGAATGATGTCTAGGTTTTTTTTTGTAATTTAATTGAGATTAACTTTTTTAAGTAATACACTGAAAATAACTATTTATGAAAGATATGTGCACACTAACTAGCCAGTAATGAGAATATCAGGAAAATTGCACATATGGGTTAGCAGCCGAACAGTCAAATTATAACCGGCTAGTTTAGTGAGATTCGGATTTGAATACAAATACAAATAATAAATAATTATTTCGTTAATAAATTTTAAAAGACAATTTGTATGATTTATTAGCAAACATCTTTAGTGAGTAATTTTGTAACATACTAAGCACTGAATGAGACTTTTTACAATCTTCATGAACGTTAATTTCGCTGTGGTGTTCACTTAAATCAGCACAATTTTGAAACTTCTTTATAAAATATTAAATTTGTCTCTAAATGTAAAAACCCTGTGAGTGTTGAAGAGCATAGAATCACATTTCTGTCCAATCAGAAAAACGTAAAGGATTCTAATATTCAATAAAAGTGCAATGGATTTAGAAAGACACACTACTATTTCTTGACACTCAAGCTCTTATTCAACTCATCATTTGGCTCTCTTCTTGTGCATTGGTGATAGTGATGTACTTTCTTTACTTCGTTTTGAATAAAATATGGGTATATTCATTATGTCTTTACTTTCTTTCAATATCTCGTTTAAAACTAAACTTCAATAACAAAAATTACGCTACAACTTTGGAACAGTTATGATATAGATACAGCAAGTAAATCTCTATTTTCTCGAAGGCGGAAAGCTGTCCACAAGATGGGTACATCTTCTCAGAATCATAATATGAAAATGGTTTAAAATTTCAACATATTTAAATACAATATGAAATATTTAATTTTAGTGTGTTTCATTATAACCTATCTTAATACCTTTGTCTTCCTTTCCATACTGTCACAAATTGCTTCATTCCAGGTCTTTCCGATGCTTTTGCATTTCCGCCAGACATGATGGCCACATTTCTTTTTCCCTCGAGTGTTCCAATCCAATGCCTGTTTGGAGATATGGAATTGTTCACTTCTGATCGTATGTCTAACACAGTTCCATTTGTGGTGTTTTATATGGTGTTCAATGGGGACTTCATGCATAATTCTAATGTGTCTTCGTTAGAAATTTTCTTAGACCAAGATATTCAGAGAATATATCTAAAGCAAGGGTTGACAACTTATGAGGTCTTTTATTTCATACCCATATAGCTGAATGGTTTGACGTTCAATCGGAATATTTTGAGTTTTACTATTGATATTAATGCTTGTTTGATGTCAGTTTCCACAACTGTCATACAGACCTGTTGTCCTCTTCACATCCTCTTGTCTCTCGACACTCTTCACGTCTTCAATATAGTATGATTATCGATTAAAGCAAATAAAAAATAGAATTGTTTGCATAGGGGATACAAGGTTCCCTCTTTAAAGACCCATTGACATCTAACGAAGTACATGTAGCCAAAGTTCCTTACAATTAAATAAATAACTATAGTATAAATTTTTACAAAAGCCAGGCCTTTTCAATATAGTCTTAAATTTGCCATTATCATCAGCTTAATCCACCAGGACTTTTCTCATTAGTGTACAATTATTTTATATATCCAACAAGAGTACCATGAAATTGTATCATGACATTACAAAAAACATACACAATGTCAGTGAATTTTTTAACAAAATTATTTTTCTGAATCCCCTCAAAAATATAAAATAAAAATAAACCATAACATTTTTTGATGCGAGCCTTTATTACGGAAAGATAATTAAATTGTCAATAAAAAATGTTTTAATTTTCAACATTTTCTCAGTCGTAACTACATTCAATAAATTCATTTTCATAAATCAAAACAAAAAAGAAACGAAAAATAGCAGCGATGAAAAAAATTATCAATATATTTGGCTTTTCATTCTGTGCATATTCCCTAGGCGTTCGCCACGTCACATCTTATGGTTTTAATGGTACTGTGAAGCTGTACCTTTAATTTAAATATATTCTAATACCAGCGAGCAATCGCCGCCCATATTTAATATAAACATTGCATTATAGTTCCCATTACCAACCACTTCTATAATTATAGAAAATAATATGGTAATTAGATTTTAAAATAGCCATACTCTCCAGACTGAGAAGAGATTTTATTCAGAAGATAAATTTAATAGTCTAGTGAAAATTGTACTGTCTGCTGGATCTGCAGTCTCAAAATGGAGAACATTAAGCTTTATGCCCCTGGGAAAAGCAAAACCCCATGTTTGGATGTTTAGCCAATAGATAATCTTTTAGCGGGCATAATTTTATTTTATCGATTAAACATCAACATTGATATGATGAGCTATTATGTGCCTTGGCCTTCTTTAAAACTTTGCTCAGTCAGGTCTTCATTTTAGTTACAATTCTTCATTTTAGTGATTTCAAAATTTTTTTCTCGACAAGAAACAGAAACGAGAGACGTTAAAAACTTCCAGGACTATTGCTACTATCCATTCTTAATAGATGAGCCATCGATCTTATTCTGCCTCATTTTAAAAATTTAGTTAGATCTGTTTTGAAATAGATAATTTAATTCAAAATTATGTCTTTTTCACCAAATGCTGTTATCAAATACACTTCTAAAAATTTTCCTTTCGAAGATTGTAAAGATTTTTCTTCCTTGACAACTTTGAAAATATATCACAATTTGTGGTCATCCTATTAGATTATAATGTAAATGAGCGTATTTCTTTTCATTTTCAAAAGAACAAATTTATATTTTGTAAAAAAACATAAAGAAATCACAATATTTTTTTAAATGCAATCAGCGTCACAAATGCCTATTGGTTAAAAGTTTGATGACGTCGCAGGTGTGTAAATAGACCGAATGTAGCTTCTGTCTTTAAATCTTTAATTAATGGTCCTTTTTTTTTATATTTATAACTATAATATATTTATATATAGAGACCGGATTATATGCATTTGCATATTTACATATGCATTTGCATATTTAAGCCATTTTCAGCGCTAATAGCATATTTTTCCTAAGATCTAGTGATGATGCATATTATCGCTATAATTTAATATTTTTCAGTATTTTTCGAGCACAGCGCACTCAGCAGCCGCGTCTTTTGTTTTGGTACGATAATAAAGTGAAAGAGACAAATGATCGTCGTGCTCACCTCCCGTACTACTCCTTCCTCCCACCTATTACGCATGTTACTGCTTGCATTGTTGACGCGCGTGCTCATTGATCTGCAGTTAAAATTTTTTGTGTGAAATTGTACAATGCCTCCCGAAACAAAAAGTGTGTCTTCGTGGATAAGTGACTTCCCTGGAAAATTTACGACGGAAATGTTTTATATTGTCGAGTTCGCGAGAAAAATACAGAAAAAAGGTCTACTACAACAACTTAACAACCAGTTTAGCATGGATCATTTTCGACCTATAAAAATATTTTGAATGATCGAAGACATAATCTTACCACTGAACATTTAGAACAATACTTGATTGTTAACGTTTACAAAAATATTAAATAATGTTACATGCTACTGTATCGATTATCGTCTATCCATGGATAGTTTACTAAATGTATGCTGATTTTGTAATAATACAAAATCTAAAACTTAATTGTTTTTTATTTTATTAAAAAACAATAAATTATAAAGATAAATACTTAATAAAGTAAAACTTAAAACAAGTATTTACTAACAATTAGAGCTGTGTCGATCAATTATTCTAGACGACCCGGGTCGATCGCGACCCACAGGCTAAACGATCGGGTCGCGAGACCCGGGTCGATCACGACCCACTGAAAAACTTATGATGTAACTGCAGTTTGCGAGCCATGGGTTGTTTGATAGATCATAAACAGAGTACATAGAGATCGGGTCGCGGGTTTCAGATCGTCACATCGATCGGGTTTTGTCAGTCGTATTGCGGGTCGCGGATGCTAAGCGATCGAATCATTTTTGTCAGAGCGATCCGATCATTCAGAAGCGGGTCGCGATCGAATCAAAGTGATTCGATCGATCGCGATTGACAAAGGTCTACTAACAATAAACTTAAATCTAAAGGAATAATGTTGCATATTCTGTCAGTTTTCGTGCATATTTCATGCATATTTGCATGCATATTTCAAGCTTTTTATGTTGCATATAATCCGATTTATATATAACCGTTTGCATTTAGTATAAATTTTTTTATAATATGAATTCATTACGTACTGTGTATTATTTAAAAATACATACCTTACAAATGATAAGTTTAACTAAAATAATTTTCAAGCATAATTAATGTATTAAAAAAATTTCTGTACATTATCATATTTAAAAAGGATGAAATAATCAACAATAAATAACATCAACATTAAAATGTTTCCATAATTATTATTATGTATATAATATAATTATTATTATGGGTAAAAATAATGTGGTTGGTACCACATAAACAAGATGTGATTGTTGGAATTGATAGGTTGAGTAAATATTCAAGTTGGATAATTAAAATTTATTATATTCCTATTATAAATACTTAATAATTTATAAGAATATTTTGAATTGTGTAATAAGTGCTTAGTGATAAAAGAAAAAATAAATTAATTGGAAAAAAAAAGTTTAAAACATTCCCTCGCAAACAAAGTCGACAGGTATGAAATTTTTTAAATTGTTTTTTTTATAATAAGTAATCACCTGCTGCAGAATTTTTTTAAATATGTCGTTCTTAAGTTATACTCTTTCATAGTATATCAAAAATTTAAATTTAGATAAATACTAATATCGTCAAAATATAATTGCTACTAAAATGCATTCATACCGAAATTTGACCTTCTTATCCTTTTGCTTTATAGGCATTGATATCGATATTAATATTTAAAACACAAATATCACTTACATCGAAATGATCTTCACACAACATTTGAGTGAGCTACAATGCTGTTTGGATCTCTTCAGCCTAATCATAGCCGCTTTCTTCGTCTTTTAGAATTTATTGACAATGAAACTAACTTTGTGTGCAGTTTTATAGATATATTTGTATATTATGTCACTACACACCATTTCAATATGGATATATATAATATCCCCCTTCAGCAGGCAGGACTTTTTATATTTACACATGTGTGACGTCACACTAGTCGCCATTACAGAAATTGCGTTTTTAGCAAGAGTTTGATGATTTAAACTTTAAAAGTGATTTATATGAAAAATACAGTATATATCCTGGAAATATAAATGTAGTGTGCTTATAATGCAAAGCAAAACAATTTAAAACAGTTTAAAAAACAAATCAAATAGCCTATTAATCACACGAGTGTCCTACATAAAATGTTTGTTTTTCTTTTGATTAGATGTAATCCTAAATGATTTCTTAACCCAAAAAGTAGAGATTAGCTGTAAGACCTCTTTTTTTTAATAATTCTCACTATTAATTCACATGGCAATTATTAGATTCATCTTATAACCATGCAAGATATTAGTAGTGCTATCTGGTGATAAATTAATAAACTTTTAGTAACTTTATAGATATTGTAATCAATCACAATTATTTAAAATGCCTAAACATGGTGCAGTGTGATGTATAAAATCGATTTAATAATTCATAAAAACAATGACATTTAGTTTTTCAACAATTGAATCTCATTCATTCGTATATAAACTCCTTAAATTCAGTGATGTTTGCTATTTTCTGTATTGATTGATATAAACAAAGATTTATTACAGTTTATATTTCTTTCGTTTCCAGGCGACCTCTATGTTTCTTGCATGGTCCCTATTTGAAAATCATTAAAAAGCAAAAATAAGATATGTAAAATAAAAAATTAATCCTATTTAAATTACTATTTATTTAATAAATTCATTTCTAATTCTAAACGTACCATACATAAATATATTTTTATTGAATTATAATTTAATATATTGAGTTACATGAATTAATTTAAATGTCAAAACAATCATTTTGATTTTGACTCAACGATTGCTCTACAACATATTACAGATTACTGTTATCAATAAGAAAAAAATGCACTTAGCTCATCACAGTATAGTGGGATATTTCAAAACTAACAAATATTAAACATTTTTAAAATTTAATAAAAAAATTCAAACTCCAAGAATAACCTTCATAATTTTGCAATATGTTTAAACAGAAGCGTTAGTTTGTATTAGAAGAAAAAATTTCCAATGAAGTGCTAACAAAAATAATACATTACCAAATGGGTTTTCTTATTTAAATGCCTTTGAATGTCAAACAATTATAGATTATGTAAGTTATTTCTTATACATACATCATGTAGTGATGCATTAAATAATACATCATGTAATTAACACATTTTCAATCATATTGGTTTTTGCTTTTTTTTATTCTTATATTGAAACAAAAATCAGAATACCTAGGACCGATTCTTCAATAGACAAATAAAAAATTTTATAAAATTTATTCGTCAGATAGGATATAAATGAATTGTTCAACTGTCAGATAACTGATATTAGGGGAATTGTGCAATATAAGGCACAAATGAATTTTTCAACTGTCAGATAACTGATATTAGGGGAATTGTGCAGTATAAGGCATAAATGAATTTTTCAACTGTCAGATAACTGATATTAGGGGAATTGTGCAGTATAAGGCATAAATGAATTTTTCAACTGTCAGATAACTGATATTAGGGGAATTGTGCAGTATAAGGCATAAATGAATTTTTCAACTGTCAGATAACTGATATTAGGGGAATTGTGCAGTATAAGGCATAAATTAATTTTTCAACTGTCAGATAACTAATAGGGGAATTGTGCAGTATAAGGCATAAATGAATTTTTCAACTGTCAGATAACCGATATTAGGGGAATTGTGCAGTATAAGATAAATAAATTATTGATAAACAAAAGAATCAAATAGAGGTTATATCAGATAAAGTTTGTACATATTGACAAATGTCAAAATGTTCTATTTTGTAGCTAAAAAATCTAACACACAAGTTTTACGCCAATTAAGATTATATTGTTAAGTTAATTCGGAGTAAATATAAAACAATTAAAGTTTCATAATGTATAAATATATTTAAAATTTTAAAGATGTAAAGCTATATCGAGCCATGAGCGCTGTGAGCGAAACTGTATTAAGTTAAAGATCTAAATAGTAAGTTGTGGGGGGGGGGGGTGTAAGTTAAAATTGTTTAATTGTGAGTGAATCACTGCACCATGCTTCCTGATGGACCGGTTCCTCTTGTTCATGACTGGGTGGCTCATCCCATTGGCACTTGCACTGTGGCTCTATCACGGTGGCGCCAAAGCAAGTACATCAATATTTATAGAACAAAACTTCCAATAACTATGTCTATGGAAAATTGCTATTATTTGTGAGACTGATTATTAGAGAAACAAATTATTGACAATTCATTTATTAAATGGAAAAATCGGCCCTTGAACTTATTTAACAAATTTGTCGGATTTACAAAATTTTATAAAAACTTAGTACACTTTCCAATACTAAATACTGTCGACAATTAGTACAATAAATTTTTATTGTAGTAAGAACTTTCTTCGTGTTATAATATATTAAAGTAAAAGGTATTTACTAGTAACAAATTTATTACCATTAGATACTAAAACACAGTGCCACGATAAACACATGCCTACACAGCAAGATTTCCAAAATCTCTTAACAGATATATTTTACCTAGAAAATGTTTATTACATACTCAATAAAAAAGAACTATGCAAAGCTGGTCTTCTAGGAATGGTAGTTCTTCCAGGAGTCTAAGAGTTTTTCCAAGAGTCCATAGTAAAAAGATTAAATGTGAAATAGACTAATATTAATACCAATTTTAAACATATTTTCAATTCAATCTATTAAAACTTATCTGTTTTTATTTTATTTCTACCTGTTGTTTTATATACACTTATAGATTAACTACATGAACCTAATTGAGTAATTCAATTAATAAAATAAATAATATAATCGATAATATTACAATAAAATTATTGAAACATGTTTGGAAAACATAATTCCATAAATATCCTTCTAATTGATAAGATATTAAAAATCAAATGGAGGTAGAAACATTGCAACGAATACAATTTCTTGCTACAATATAGAAAAAAATTACATTATCAGTCCAAACACACCAATAATAGTATATTCATACTATTTTAAATATACAGAGATAAACATTCTTTTTTAAATACATTCCGCTGTACAAAAACATTGCCATAAATAAAATAAGAATTCTTTCATAGCTGCTTTTGTTTTGAACATTTTTGAATCCATTTGATTAAAATATTAAGTAACAAGTAAATATATAACCTTCCATAGTATGTCCAACAAATGAAATATCTTCATAAAATATTCTAGATCAACAATGTGCAAAACCGGGGCACAGCTGAATAGCAAAATAAAAGCACACTGTTGCAATCAATAGCACCAGATATGTTAATTACTAATCAAACTATTCTATTTTCAAATTGCCATAACCCATCATATTTTTTATGTTGGCAATTGTATTGGGCTTATGTCAAAATAATTAATAATTAAATTATTGATATTTTTACAATATTAATTAATTAATACAAAAATACTTTGCTTATATAAATACAACAAATTCTCAATATATAAAATATCAAATACAAAAAATCTCCTGTACAAATTTAATTGAAAATTTTAACCAAAAAAAAGATTATTCTTAAAATTTTCTTTAAATGAACTGTATTCTAAATACATAACGTATCATAAAAATATTTACAGTGCAACACACTTTATAAATCCTGTTTGTGAAATTTCTTTTACTATTTTAAGTTTTCTAACATATTGAAGACTAATTAGTACTCAGATCTAATGACAAAATGCAGTCATAAAAAAATGTTATTTCCTCTGTAACTGGTACTAATTATCCAATACCACAATATGAGTCTGCTATCTCTAAACCCTAGGGTATTTGCAACATGTGTAAAAAATATCTGATTAATGTAAGTTTTCAAATTAAAAATAATAATGATGTTTAACTCAATAAATTGAGTATATAAATATTTTTTATAATGATTGGTATCAAAAATAAAATAGTGTTTTAAAATTTACAGTTAAACACTAAAATGCAAATAATCTGCCAATCAAAATGCATAATATCAAGATGCAACACACAGATCATAATATACTAATAAATGGCCAAATTTAAATAATTGTGTGTACAAGATAGTGTGATCCCATAAACTTAATTCCGTAAACAAAATTTATCTGTCACTATAAAATGACAGTCTGTGAAAGAGATAGAATCTTCTCTTTTTAATTTAATATTTGTGCAAATCATGACATATCGCAATCGCAGGATTATCAAATATATTTAGAATCAGTTTAATGACTTTCTCAGAATTGTCAAATACCATATTAAGTCCAATAATAATATTTTGCACTTTAGGGATCTGAATATTAATATTAGTAACATTAAGAGTATGTTCCACTAGGCGATCGCAACGCTCACCATATTGTTCCAGTTATCAAACGTAGTCATTGTGGTTGTGATCAAAACGGCATTGTTCACGACCACTTGAACCCATGCCGACCGGCTAATCGACATGGGTTGTTGCAGTCGTTTATCTGTCAATATAACTTTTACACATTGATATATGAAGTTTAAGTAAGTAAAGTTATACCATATTTGAAGATTATATATGATGATGGATAGAATCACTTTACTTAGCTCTGAGAAGTACCTAATAGATTGGTAAAGATTACACCAGAAGACACAAAATGTGCAAACACTCATCAAATTGTTATAGATGTTAAATCACTATATGTGTAAATTTATCTAACAATTAATACATAATAAAAAACTGCAATACTATAATCTCTTTATTTTTGTCAAATATCCGTTATTTCCTCAGTTACGAATATACATTGTTCATTACCTGTTCCACTTGGACTGACAGTTGCAACACTGACAAGCTAGTGGAATGGGTATGATCGCAGTCGTGGGCGCAAGCGACTAGTGGAATGTACTCTAAGTATATGGTTGAGATCAATACCATTTTTCTTAATATTTTTCTGTTATATTGAGCTATGTTTTCCATTTTATCGTATATCTCTAATCACTTTATGTTTTATAATTCTAATGATTGGTTAATAAGTTTCCTCACCTATGTAAGATCCATCTCAAAAGCATTTATTATTTACCGATATGTAATTGAAAGCTTTTTAGTGCCACTATTCAAACACTCTTTTAGTGATAACGATAAACAAAATGATTAAAGTAATTACAAGAAAAACGTTAAGTTATTACCCGCTTTAAAAAAGTTAGAATATTTATAAAAATTATACAAATAACTTAATGAAATGTAAATACAAGTATTACCACAGTCAAAAAATAAACATATTAAAAAAAACTCGCTTGAATTAAAAACATGTCTATTCATATTAACTTACACAGCACAGTCGGTACTGTGCTGTGTAAGCACATGTATACAGATGTAAAGTTGAATAAGGCAAAGCCTTGGAGAGATAACTTGCTGCAATGTCCTGAAGAAAACAGTGGAAACAATTTTTCGAAATTCATGCCAGTTCTGGACTTCAAAGTTGAAATGTTATGTAAAACAGTTGCCATATTTTCCACATTTCATTCTCACATCATTCAATATTATCAATAAAAAAATCTAAACTTTTTCCGATAATACCAAAAATATTTCAAAGCTTAGAATGGAACTTATTTTTTGGTTTATTTCATAATTCATTTGACTATTACGTACTTAATCTTCAAGCAGTCAAAGAAAAGAATTAATTTTTTTCAATAAACGGTTTTCATTGTTATCATCAGGATATCGAATTAGATATCTCTTCAACTTTGTCGTATTCAACTAAAAAATACAAAATTTTGCATAAGATATAATCATAAAAATAATCAAATTTATTTCTCTATTTACTATTTTAAATTTATCTAATTGCGCATTTAACAAGTAACAAATATTATTGTAGTACCAAAATGGGGATAGTTCTGAGCAAAAATTAATACGAATGATAATCTTTATTCCAGCCTTTTTCCTTTAAATATAAGCAAGCAAATAGGTATATTTAAGTTTTAAGTACATGGAGAAATTACCTTTATAACTTTTCAACATGCACACGTTCAACACAATCAAACACTCTCAAAATTTCTTTATCTTCAGTCACAATTTTGAAGCCACTGTCTTCTTATGTATTGTCACTATCTTTACACTGTCTTCTTGTTTTTTACCATTATAATATAAAATATTCTGCCAAAATACTAAGAAGATCTCGTTTCCACAGTATTCGATTTTCTTCTATGCTTTTTTACATTACTCCCAAATTATGTTCATATTCGAGTATGAAGATTAATTAAACAACTATTCGAGTATGAATATTAATACATACAATGGATACGTACCCACAAAAAAAAAAGGGTTTTTAAAAAATACACAGAGAAAATAGTTAATAAAGAACAGAGTTCAAACCCAATTTTTTTGAATATTGAACCCAAAAGTCCAAATCTGATCACAACTTTTTTCAATATTTAAAACTACAGTATACTTTAACTTCAACCTCAAAATCATGGAGCTACAAACACATCTCTAATCTGGAGAACCAAAGCGACTTTCACAGTAGACAGTGATAGTGATTGTTATCACTTATCTTTAAAAAATTCAAACAGGTCCTATGGCAGATTTTGTCTTATCGACGCATGTATGAATAGAATTATAGAGAGTGAAATAGACGATTACCTTTTCCCCTGTCCGCTAACTTCATCATCGGAGCTGCCGATGCATACCCATATAAATTATTATCGATTGCGTCTCCAGTAAGCTCGCATGCACTAGCGAGGCCGTTGAATCTCTATGCCCAAAACTCAGTCTTATGGACTTATATTCCACTAATAATATTGATAAAATATCTTGGAGTATCAAAATTTACAATAGTCTAAGAGAATAATATGGAAGATAATAATAAGAATTGACATATTAAACATGCATTAACCAACAACCCTATACTTAAAATTTTTAATAAAAAATACGTTTTGAAACCTTCAGATCTATCTAATATGATCCCACCCAGAAGTAATGTTAAGGAATTTGTCTTGGGTTGTTTTTGAATACAATAAATTAATAATTATAACGTACATTGGACCTATAGATATTGCACATATACCATATTTAATTCATGCTCAGAACATAATGTAAGCAAAAAATAACAGAATACAAATTCAGTAAATTGAGTTACACAAAAAATTAATTAAACAAGTAACAAAATCCCTTATCAAACTATAATCGTTGCCCAATCATAAGCATCCTTTAAGCTCTTCCTTTAAGTACTTGAATTATCAACTGGCTCCAAAACATTATCTTCAGATATAGCTTCGCAACATGTCTTCCGATAGAGCAACCATCCTGTAAACCATATGATGGAGAGCAAGGCAAAAAATCCACAATACACCGTGAACTGTACCTGAATGGGAAGGGCGAGTCCTGATTTCGATATTGTCACGAACGTCAGTATAGACTGAAGTGCCGTCCCCAACAGAGTGTTGATGCCGAATATTAAACCAAAGCAGCTTTCATCAGTCAATTCGCTGGCGATTTTGGTGCTAGAAAAAAAAATAGAAAAGATAGAAAAAATAAAAAAACAACAAGAACTGTTTTTAACGTAAATATACCTTCTTAAATTTAAGACTACATTACTGAAATATCATATAAACATGACTAATTTGTGCCTGGTAGTACCTAGTAATGACCACAATTTTAAAATAAACATGAAAAAACTGATTATAAATTATTTTTTACATCTCTAGAGCTCAGGAGTAATTATTTATGTGAAATCAAAAGAAATGTTTCTCTTTTACATTGCTTGCATGTTATATTATTTTGACATTCCATAGAACACATATAAAGTGAGCCAAATAATCTATTATATATTTTTATATTAAAAAGATGCAAGTTTTATAGTTAAAGACAATTATAGTATAAAAGTTATCTGAACCACGCAATAAAATACTAAAACGGTATTGTTACGAAATCATAACACATGGTGACAAAATTATTTTGAAAGTTCGTAACACTGACAGTGGATGTCCCCTTACATTTGAATTCTTGCAAGTTAAAACAGTAAAATGAATGAAGCCATTATTTAAAGCTGTGTGAAAGCAAAATTATTTAATATATTGCAATTTTTAGCCATAGCATCAACATATTCTTATTTAAACAAGAATTACTTTATCAATGTCATAAGTAGATAAGGATTGCATTTGTCAACATATGACATATGTTGCGAAATATATTTGTTATTTTTAATAATTCTAATATTAACCCATATGCATGCACCGTGCCCAAACGAGAATGCTTTCAAACCTACCCTTAACATTTTTTATTTATTATGATTAGCGAGTTTTGAAACGCTAAATTGCAAAGTTTAATAGTGCATCTGTATTGCCATTGAAGTTCCCTTATAAATAATCGCTTACTGTTATAGTTTTTGTGACTAAAGTTTAGCAAAGGGAATGTTGAGATTTTTGTCAACAAGGATGAAGAGGTATGGGAAAATAGCGATGAAGCACCTCAACTTCTGGTTCAGGCGAGAGGTGGTGACTTTAACAATAAATGCGTTGCTAACATAAATGTGACTCTTACGATGATTCCATGATGAGAACCATGTTCAACTATGGCATGCCAAAATGGTCGCTGATCTCAAAGATAAAAATGCTGTTACAATTTTCGAAACATTGATCAAGAAATACTGGATAGCTCAGTATTCCAAAATGTATGCAGCATTGAAGAGCTAATATCATTCTTGGGTATCATGATTTTACCTGACTATCACACCTTGCCTGGAGAACGTCTTTACTGGTCCTTAGATGAGAATCGTACCATGCCTATTATTATGAAAGCAGACCAGAAATAGATTTTTAGAAATGGAAACAATTTATAAAAATTGGATACTTGTTAGTATTGATGGCCACTGCTACGACCTTCACATTTACTGTGGCAAAGCACAATCAACTGCAGTAAGCCATTAGGTACAAACGTCGTAAAAAGCCTGCTGGGAAAGTTTGGTACAGATCCTAAAGACCTCATTGTGTTCTTTGATATTTTTTTTCGAGCTTTGCCCGTTGTTGGGTTTAAAAAATCTAGCTACTGTGCTACTGGAAATGTTCGCAAAGGAAGAATCACCAAATGCCCTCTAATATTAGTCAAGAGATGAAGAAGAACAACCATTCTAACTTTGAACCCCGTTTGATAAGGCTAATCAAATACTGTCTGTTCACTGGCTTGACAATTGTGTTTGTACAATGGGGACCAACTATGATACTTAGCAGTGTAAAAATTGCATAAAACATTGCATTTAAAGACCATGTTTTGAAATTTTTCATACTAAATAAGCCCAGTGTCCGTATCTGAGGGCCGCAATTTTTTTCACATATAATAAATAAAATTTAAATGTTATTTTTCATTTAAACTCCTTACTTTATACTCAATCATTTAGTTTATTTCATTTTACAACGGCAAATTTAGAGATGGGCGTAAATAGGTTAAGAAGATGCAACTTTTTGTATCTAAAAGATAATAATGATATAATTAAACAAAACAAATGCATTATAATAGAATTACTTATATTAAAAGTTGGTCCAATGATAGACGATAGTAACGGATGACACTTCGTTGTGCCTATATTCATTGTGTGCCGTGTTATTTTTTGTATTGTTTTCTAGTATTTTTATTACTCTTGATATTACAGAACTGCGTGCACTTAAATATTATTGATAATTTAAATATTTCTCAAATAAATTGGTATTTATAGTATGTAGGAGTATATATAAACATACAAATATATTGTTATATTGAAGAAACTCTGAAATTCTCAAGCCTGCTAATTATTTATTATTGATTTGCAGATACCCAGGATTACAAAACAGTAAAAAATATTTGATGTAGATGTAAATTAGCAAGCTAGACAGAGCCCATACTAATATTGGCCTTGTCATTTGTCTAAAATGCAAGCGACTTTTTGTTTCATTCTGCATTTGGTAAATAATGATGTAGTATTTAAACCGTGTTAATCAGAGTTAAGCGGGTGTTACTGTACAGCATTCTTAGATATTTCAATAACTGTTGTAATTTTTAGGTAGCAAATAATAACAAAATAAAATTTTGAGTGCGTGCAACTCCGCACATGTGACTGAAGTGTAACTTCTTTGGCAATTTAAACCTCAATTTGTAAGTATATGTATATATACATATACATATACATATATATATATATATATATATATATATATATATATATATATATATGTATATATGTATATATATATATATATATATGTATATATGTATATATATATATATATATATGTATATATATATATATGTATATATATGTATATATATATATATATATATATGTATGTATATATATATATATATGTATATATATATATATATATATATATGTGTATATATATGTACATATATATATATATATATATATATATATGTACATATGTGCACGCGCACTCACACGCACTCACACTCACACTCACACGCACTCTCGCTCGCACTCACACTCACACACACACACACACTTATAGTAAGGAGTAAAATGGCAGATAGGAGGAAAATTATATAAGTGTAAGTACATAGACTGTACTAATTTCGTATATGAATATTTTGATACTATACACAAAATTAGTAATAAATCATTGAAAATTAATAATAAATCAATCATAAATAGATAAATAACAGGATCTAGTTTATTTAGTGTCTAGTTAACTAGTGTCTAGGTTATTTATATTAGTGACTAGTTTACCTTGACACCCATAACATACAAGACAGCTGATGGCAGTAGTGAGTGCCACTTTTGTTTCTATACACTTCCTGTCTTATTCTCGCCATGTACACTTCTTGTCTTATTCTATCGTGTTCATCTATCTCTCTTGGTTGTTAGCTAAATACCTTTTCTCCGTCCTTCTTGTGACAGATTCGTTACATTCAGATACTACAACTAAATGTTGCATGAAATTTGGCCTTGACATTTTACTCTCATCATGCCCAAAGAAGTTTCACTTCAAAAATTGAACATTAAATTAATTTTTTATACTTATTTTATACCACATCTATCTGTTGCAATACAAAAAGGTACACAAGCAATTGCACATGATAAAAATGAATTTTTTTTAAAAGGAAAATGCCAAGATGCGGTCTGGTGAGAAATAGAAATCGATCAATTATTTGAAACCAATATGTCCTAAAATTGATAAATTATTCACTATAAATAAAGCATTTCCAAATGTTTACTTTTTTAAGCTATTGCATAGCTTTTATCTCGGTCTTTGAGCGCGGCGACCGAATCAAGAAATTCCGTAACGAAAATAAACCTAACACCCCCCACTCCGACTGGCACAGCGGTGCGGCGTTGAAAGCCGTGCATCGTCTAACATCGTTTCAGTTCGGCAGACTTCGGCACGGTGTTTGTGTGCGTGCGACTAGACGTATGTGTGTAGACTGTACGAAGCTCGCACGGATCGACACGAGCTGCTCCGAAATCGGACAAATACGTAAGCAGCTGTTTGTGAGAAAGTATATAGGTGTATAGGTATCTATCATCTATGTACAACAGTGAATAGCTGTACGCGTAAAATTTGTATATAAAGTGTTTTAAATATGAATAAACAAAGTGCATTTATTAATGAAGAAAGTGATGAAAAATATTATAATTGCATAAGTTGGTAAAAAATGCTATGCAATAGCTTTATCACGGCAGTCCCCGAGTGCCACATGTATTTTTTTAAATAAATAAATCTATGAATATTTCCTCTTGTTACAATTCGGAAATAAAAAATATTGCCATTGAATCTTAAACTTCCGTAATTGGCCATAATATCAAAGATTATAAAAAATGATTATCATCAATTTTTAAATTAAACTTATTTGTATGAGTATTATTTACAATTTCAAAAAAAATGCTACAAGGCTCTAAAATGATTAAACTTGATACAAAAAAATCTAAACTGACTTTCTTGACTCACACGGATAAACGCAGTAGAGTGAGATATGTTCAGACTTGAGATTTTTTAATGCCTACTTACACTCTTTTGCCAATTTTCAAATAAATATTGTATGAAAGAAGTAAAAAATAAAGCTAAAGAGAAATTTGCTATACGATAAAATATAAATATAAAATTATTCTCAAATATATATTTATCACTCTATTCCCAGTCCTGGATGCATTTAGCTGGATAGTATTTATATTAGGTAGGTGATTTAATATCTTGATGTAGTTTCTTTAACAATTTTTTTAAGAGATAAATAATTACTTTATTATAGAAAAAAATAAATAAAGGGAGTGGAACTTGTAGTGTAATGTAAGTTACGAATATTTCTTTTTTTGATAAATTTTGTCTTGAAAAACAATCTAAATTTTTCTAAATTCTTGGCATTCTCGTTTTGAAATATTAATGCAGCAATTCATATATGGATATTATTTACAAAATAAATATTACAGGCTGTGTCACTAGTTTCTATTCACGGTGTTTTACAATAACTTAAGATTTAAATTGTTTATTTTAGTCGTTATTAAAATTAAAGCGATTATTAAAATTCTTGTCGATACTTAAAGTTTAAAAACTATTTAGACAATATTCACAATTCATAGTAACCATTAAGATCATTTCATAAGAAACAAATTATGAATATAAATTTTTGATTTAAAAATTCCAAAATATGATTTAAATTGTTGATGTCAGTTGTTATCAAAATTAAGACAATTATTAAAATGCTTCTCAATACTTAAATTTAAGTTTAAAAATTATTTAGACAATATTAATTCGCAGTTCACAGAAATCATTCAATCATTTTATATGAAATGAATTATGACTGTAAATTTTTTATTTGAAAGTTGAAAGTATGATTTAGATTGTAGATTACAGTCGTTATCCAAATTATACACATATGACCTATTAATATTTCTAAAAAATATATATTTTTATAAGATAAGAAGGGTATACATTCTTCCCATTTATAAAAAGAAATCAAATTACAACTAGTAAACAGAAACAAAATTACAAACACAAACCTGGCCTGTGTAATGACGTAATGGAAGCAAATTCCCACCAATATATAGCCTGCAAAAGAGACATACATGATCGGTGCGTACAATATAACCAATACTGCCATTGTCTGAAGGGCTGCCAATACAGCAGGCAATAAATTATGTCGCCAATGTGATGAGAGATAGGCACCCAATGCACCAAACAGAGTGAGGACTGCTTCAACTGCACCGAAATAGGAAGGCTGGAATGAAAATAAAGAGAAAGGTAAAAAAAATATTACATTTTTATATTATTTTCAAATTTTATCTTATAATCCATATAATTTCGTTATTTGTTTTCATGAAAATGGAAAAAAATTTTCACATTGCATAAATATATTATTGTATTATATAACTAATATTACAAACAGAAAAGTAACTTTGTTCTCTGCTTAGCTCCTCTAATTCACAATACATTTAACCTATGTTATGAATATTAAAATAATTGTTTATATTTCTAGAAATAATATATTTAATCTTGAGAAATAGAAACCCATACAATATAACCCCTTTTTTATTGGATTGGGGAAGGCTTCAGTATTTCAAAAATATTTTTCCAAAACCAAGTCGAACAACAGCCACTAAAAAACAGGTATGAGTGCAGCTTGGTGATAGATAATAAATTAACCCCCTCTTTCTTTTTAACCGAAAGAAAACTCAAACATTTTGACTTAAATATAAATACCATTCATTACCAAAATCATTAGTTGCAAGGGTATGTGCATTTTCATTATCTTAAATTGCATATAGTTTAGTGTGGGCCTTATTTCACATAATACAACAAACACAGTATTTAATACAACAAACACATTTTGCCTAAAAATCACTTCTCACAGCAGGCAATTGGACACTTGTAACTAATCTGGTAGTGTTCTTTCATCATGGGTGTGAAAGAAAGAAAAGAAAGAAATCCATTATGTGATATTCATATTTAATTTGACTAACACCCAGACGCTAATTAGGGAATTTATGTGGAACGCACCATATAAGTGAAATTCGCAACAGCTGCAGTGCCGAAATTTAATTATCAACTTATTGGAGAAATTACTTTAATGAAAACTATCAACCATCTTACGTTTTCGAAAAGATTATGAAATTTCCGATGTTGAAATAATCATTCTAATTATAAGTATATAAAGAGGTGTCAAAAAACGTTATCAACTTTTTAAAAGACCAATTTATCACCCGGTTTTCAACTATTTCACGATATTTCGTGAACAATGGCAGATAAAAACAAATTTTTCATTTAAAATAATCTCAAATGAATTTCCAAAAAAAAATGTTGTAAGTATATAAATTTAAATTACATACAAATACTTGAAAAAAATTCATAAATATTGTGAAAAAAAGCAACGTATCGAACCAATATGTAGTTAGCTGTGCGCGGAAAAAAATTATTACAGTGGAACTAATTATGTTTTAATTTTACAACTCACTTTGTTGAATTGGATATAAAATTTTGAAAATAGTAGTGTAATTTTAATGAAAATAAAATGATAAACTAATAATAAAAAGCATGGAAATTTTTTTATTTGTCATATATGACCACATTATTCTATAAAACTGGATGAAATAGTATTTATTATTCAAATTGTATACCTCCACTTAACATACATAACTTCAGAAACACATACGAAAAATAAAAAAAATATTACGTTCATCTAATATGTGTAAGTATTCTAAAAATAATTATAAACTGTAGTCTGTCCACAGCACATCTTATGTGAATTATGTTGATAAAAATTTTTTTTTCTGAATGATATCCATATAGAACTGTATTTTTTTATCTATGAGATTATTTTATTAATTAACAAATTTGTTTTTTTCCTAAAGACAAGCTTTATTTGTGAATATAATAACGGTAATAACAAAAAATGAGCAGTAAAATTAAATCAACTTCAAAGCTAGTTTATTTATAGATTGTCAAAAAATATAAGTTTTGTTTTATAATAGTCCAATTATGGTATTGCCATTATGATGGTTTGTAATATTTATTATAGGTAGCAGCAAAATTAGATAAGTGACCATGAAATTCCCCAATATAACTGTTACACCACGGATATGGCATTGTGGTAGCATTATGGACATATTCAAATAGGACAGTACTAAAAACGTACCGATTTACAATACACAACATATCATTGCTGTACTTTTCAAGCATATTTCTCAAGTCATAGTCAAAGTGTGCCAGATATGGTGAATATGGTGGGTGCAGTAGCACAATTCATCCCAGCTGTTACTGCATCTGGCTAGTCATCCAATTTTTTTAAATCCAGCACTGTCGTAGTCAACTACTATACCCCTTCTGTTAATGGATTAAGCAATTTGTCCAATCGGTGGCATTTACTTTACCCACCAAATAGGGGTATAATTTTGATGAATATAAGCTTTCAGTATGCTTTAATCTGTACTCAATTGTCATTGTACTCAATCTGTTCTTTATTGCCGGTTACAATTTGCTTCACATGCGAATCATTTTCCTTAGCAGCAAATTGCAAACGTTAATGCAACAAATAAAATCTCTGAATTAAAGTGAAACTCACATCGAATTTTGTAACAAAACCAAATGGTTTTACAATTGCTTCAAAGAAGTTAAGAGTATGATAAATTCTATTTCTTGTGTTGTTTTTCGACAGTTTGCTTCAACTTCAACTGGCTTTCTAGAAAGTGGTGCAAATTTAACATTATATCTGCAATAATACAATTGTTCATATCTATTCTGAAGCTGAATTTATATTAACTTATTTTCTCCAACCATTTCACATCATTTTTTTTCATTTGACCAGTATGTTTAGCTTTTTAGTAAGTAAAATACAAAATATAATAAAAATGTCCATTTTGATTATGCATGAAGTTTGAAATTCAACTGTCAAAGTACATAATTAGATTATGGCTAGGAATATAATCAAAACCTGGGTAAAACTCAGGATGATGAAAAAAAAGGAATGATTTTCCATACTTCTTATTTCACACTTTTACTAAATCAAAATTTATGATTATATAACTGATATGCAAATAGAAGGACAACAAGTGATCCTATAATAATTCTATTTTATTACCTTTATCTATTTTATTACCATTAATGATCTCTTTAAGATTCTTGAAATAATATATGATAATCAAATTGTCTGGATCTGCTTACATTAGCTTAACAAAAAAGATTCTGCTTACCAACTTTAGAAGATTTTTTGGTTGACCTATTAATATTATACATGACATACAATGCTAATAGAGATATTGAAATACAATGTCAAATGAGGTGTGACTATGAAAATAGAGACTGCACATGAAAAGACTGACATATTAAAAATTATTTTTTAAGAAAGTGTGTTTGTTACCCACAACGCAGATGACTTAATTTTGTACATAATGAGTCAAAGGCTGACAACTGCGGACTTTTGTTGGAGATAGTCAGTGGCCGACTTGAATGACTCAACGCATATGTTAAGAGGCGCACACATCTACTAAATATCTTTCATCTTCATTAGTTTGGCGTGTTTTATCTCATAACATTGGAATCGGATTGTGCAGTCCTCTGATTTTCTGGTCATTTTTATTAGAAGTGTGCATTAAATTTCTCTGATTATTATCAAACCAATATTTCAATTCATCTGCATTGCACGTTAGTTGTATATACATAGATGCTACTATAACTGGACCGATTTTGATGATGCGTTCACTAATATACATTTTGGTTCTTCGCAGTTTGGGATAATTATAAACTATATATCATTACTCTATAAAAAGGGATGATAAATGTAAGAAAATTTAGAGAGAAGACTACCTTTTCATGGTTCACTGATTGAACCGTAAGACGCATGAAAGTAATTCACTGTACAATTATTTTGCAAATTAAAAGTACATCTGTAAAAATTTACTGGTTAAAAACCTGGCGAGGAACAAGAAATTATTGACCAGATCTATGGAATGGGAGTGACTAGAAATACAAATTGTTTATGAATCAGAAAATTTGCTTTCTATATTAACTTTGAATATGTATCTGGCAAAATACAAAATGATCTGATGTGATAAAATTGTTTGTGCACTATATCCCTTAATTATTATGTGCTAATGCTGTTTGATAATTCTCAAACAGCATTAGCACATAATACCTACTTTGAATAACTAACACCAATCTAAAATAACTAACTAGGCAATGACTCGAAAAACAAACACCTGTATATAGTTGGAAGAAATGACTAGGAAAAGTGAATATTGAAAACATAGAAAAACCCTAATGGGGCAAATTAGAAAATATCTAAACGATGGTTAGCACATAAGTCAGAACATACGAATTTCATCTTAATCTTTATATGTCAATTTCACACATGTGGCTACCCTTAAAAAAATCTATTACAGGGATGACATGTTGCTACGTCTATCATAACTAAGATACATTGCGTTTACTTTATAATAAACTACAAATATGACTAAAGTAGATATAAACATTTATAAAAAAAACTTTCTTACATCATAGACTGAAGGTTTATCCATCCACAATACTTGTATGTAACTCTGAACCTGTACAAACAGACAGAGTGCCACAGCGTACAGAAGTGACCACACCACAACAGGCTTGCGAGAATACGCCGATCGAGCATGCCGACAAATCAGGCGGAATGCACTCTTGTGGTTATGGAGTCCTCCCACAAATTGCTTGCCCTGCCAATGCCGCGAGATTTTATTAGTAATGATAACAATAATATGATCCACAGAAGAAACTTACTCTAACAAGAGTTTTCTTGAAATTTGAACAACACCAGACGATGCCACAAATCTGTCTAGTATACATATTGGCAAAATACCTATATTTTATTTAAATATCCAAAGTTTTTGATAAAATTAAGTTTTCAAATTTACAATAATACAACTATAAAAGTAAATAAATGCCAAAAAAAGTATAAACAGCACAAAGGAAAAATATTTTAAAGCTAATATTAAATTTGCCAATTTCTGTTTATTGGTCTAAAAGGATAAGATAGAAATAAAAAATTTATAATGAATATCCCATAACATATGCTATATTAAGTAAAAAAGCCTGAAAGAAATTAATATAGTAGTGTGAAAAAACCTTGATATATTGTTATTTTATCAAAAATAAAAACGAAAATGGTTATATTTGTGAGAAACTGAACACAATGAATTATTAAGTTTCTCATCGACCTGAAGAAGTCACACATTTAAAAAAAAAAACATTTCCAGAGATTGAGCAATTAATCATAATAGTTGTTCTATTTAAAAAGACTGTCCTAAACATTGATGCCAAGCAAAATAACAAAATAATTATTATCTTATTTTAACAACAAAAGCAACATACTAAATACATTGTACAAAAGGGTTCATTTAATATTTAAAGATGAATTCACTTTTTATAGAGATGTGAATCAACTTATTTACCTCAATAATATTAAGTGTAACTCATTTCCTTACATACTGTATCTTATTGTTTAATGAACATTTTACCATATATATAAAATGCTATTTATATTATATTGGGTTTGTATGTACATAAAATACATATCAATGAAATAAAAAGAACTGCAGTTAAGAATTTTTAAAAGGCATATCGTCGGTGCCAATTTGAAACCCTATATCCAGGATGATACTACTTGTCAAAAAGGGAAAAACATTTTTGTAACACCAATTTAAGGATTGGGGCTTAACTCACATATCAGAATACTTCGAAATTTAATTCAGAGATTTTCAAAATAAAAGTTGAATTGATAATTACACATTTTTTACTTTTGTTATTACATTCTTTCATAAATAAGAATAGTAACATTAGTAACTAGATTTCACTAAATTAGCTGAGCTCTTTTTATTTTCTTTAAATTTTTTATCAACACAGCCAAATGTGTGTATGTGTTTTAGGTATCTTGATATAAAAACCTAAAATTCCGATTTTTTTAGTTGCACTAATGATATAAATTCATGTTTCCAATTTAAATGAGTCCGAGTAAAAAAATAAGACTATGAATATGTTCTATATGTTGAATTTTAATTATGCATGCGCAATTAATACGTTAAATGAATACTAATGCAACAACCTGTTTGTCCAGTCTTTTTAACAAGGTGATTTGAGCTATTTTTGTACTTTTGGATTATATTATTTCCATTTTTTTGTTAAAAATTACTGCCCATTTTTAGGATTCCAAATCTGAAGGCTCCAAACAGAAGCTTATTATTGTGACGATGCCTATCCATCCATACATCTACCAGCTGATCAACTCTCATAAATGGAATGAATTATAGATTCTAAATTGACACATGATATGATCTAAATTTCTAAATTGACTTCCTAATTGATTTCTAATTGAAATAAAAATATAACAATATTGTTATAATAAATAAAAACAAGTTGAATTTAGACCTCTCTCTTGTGATCTATCTCAAAAACATCAATACCTAAGAAGCTATATGTATAATATTACACAAATACTACACTTGAACAATCAATACTAAGAATCATTGTATATAATGCAATTTACAAGTAATGAGCAATCCAAATAAAACATTTTTTTTACCCTCAATGTTTTTCTCACATCACAGTAATAAGCTACTGAGCTATTCCTCAGTAGTTTTTTCAAATGTGAAATATAATACCAATGTTTATAAATGGAAATAAAGTACCCTTAAATGTTAAAATTGTTATATGTACCTAAATATATACAGGACTCTCCCAGCAGTAGAATCTGTTAAGTTCGGGTTCTAACCGTACTTAACGGATTATGTCTATTTTCACAATGAAACTTTCCGAACATTATAGGAACTAAATTGATTCAAAACAGTGTTAAACAGATGTGCGATAAAAATAAAACAATAGATAGTTGGGATAATGCATTAACATATATTAGAATATTAGTATATAAGCTTTCAAGTTCATTTCTAAAAACTTATAAAGTATACTAGGTACGTCGTCTACATAGAATTCAAGCGACATTTTTTGCATAATGAATAAAAGAACATAAGGAAAGATCATTGATGTTATTTAAATAATAATACTGATTACAACTTTTACATACAAATGAACTAAGAATATAGACGTTTCGTTTCCAGATACTTTTTAGCATATAAATCTGTTATGTACCTGTACAACTCAACCCACAAGGGTTCCACACATACTTAGGTACGTATGTATCAAGTATGTATGGAACCCTCTAAGGATATTTAAAAAGTATAGGATTATTAGGAAAGTATAAATATCTAAGGATATTTCTATTAAACTCTGTACAAATATTAATATTATTTTTTCTACATAAATATATTACCTAATATATTTTTCGCAGGTATATAAAAATGTTTACTTCTTTTTAACTAACAACACCTAGCGACTTCATCCGCATGGTATTCCGAAATGCAAGTGCAGTATATTGGTGTGTTTATTTTATGCTCTTATACTAGACATATTAATTAGTTTAATTTAAATCCCACACGGGTCGAATTAAATACCTTCCCTCCGTTTCTCTGCCTGCTCCTCCCTGTTCACACAACCCACCGCTGGCCACCATTCATATGGTGGAGATTTTGTTTCATTTTCTACATAAATTTTCATCATCGTAAATACAGAACGATTTGAGATATTACTATGAAACAAAAAATTGATCCCGGGGCTACTATTTATAATGTATGTCAACAAATTCACATAAAGTTTCAAACTATTTTTTCATGCTGCAGTTCTCGGTATTTGTTGTTCAAGTATCTACACAATATATGTAACATTAGAGTCAAATAAAAACTTCCTAGATGCTGTCATTTTTTAAATAAAAAATAAAATTAGTTAAAAGCAAATCTTAAGTCAACCTCTCTGATAGTCCAACAGCAATATTACATTGCCATTTTTAATTAAACAAATTTAAAATGTTTATAAATTTTATCGCTTAAGTTCTAACCACATGGCTCAAAATAATGAACATTTGAAGACAACAAAACACTATTCAGTTATTATTTATTAGTAGTTTAAGACTTTTGTTAAAGTAGTAAACCATTTAAAGTACACGCAAAAATAAAATTTTTCTCGCGATTCGGGATGTGTCTGTTAATTCGTTGTCATTTGTTTGTAATGCCATAACCTCCATTTTTTACTTACGTAATATTAGAACTACAGAAACGATGTGTGAATTTGAAACCTGTAGTTAATTTTACTAGCTAGAGGCCTCTGACCAGTTGGCTAGATATAGACAGTATTGTCACAACACTTTGTTCCACTGAGACCATTTGGTAAAAAGACATTTGGTATGAAGGTACCTAAAAACTGGACTATCGCTTCATTATCTTTACACAAATGAGAAATAGCATTTTCTCCCCATTCGTAAGTTCTAGTTTCTGTTCAATAAAATACATGTTGAATGGTTGAAAAATTATAACATTAACACGAAGAGACATGCTGACAAAGATTTATCACTACTCAAAACTCTAAAGACTTGTCATAGCAGTGAATAATTTCAAACATTTACCGGAGTATGAGTGACTGACTCTACACTAGATTGTTGCGTAACAGGCAAGAAGTCCTGCATGGCTCTCCCTCGGTGGAAATAGACACTGTACTGGACCTGCGGCAGCATTAATGCCCAAAACGTGGCCAAGATCTGTGCTGAAACCATTTAGTATAGAGTCATTCAACTGACGTACAAGTTTGAAAGTCGCATGTGACCAGGAATAAACTTCAAATATAGTGTGTTCTTAGAGTTCATTTTTGATCAAGAATATTTAAGTATGTTAAATTTTTATGAAAATGTCTTTCCATATATTTATTTATTCTCTTAGCGATTGAATTTACTATAAATTGAGTATTATTATAAACATTGATTTGAATATCAATTGTACATTTATAACTAAACTTTGGTGTGAACTATCTATCTATATAACTGTGGTTTTTCACTCGGGTTAATACTGGTAGATAGATAATATAACACAAATATTGAAATAGCACCATTTTTTTAATATTGAATATATTTGGCGTTAATTTTGTAGAAATTCATTATTCACAATTAAATGAAACTACGTGATATAGTATTATTTCTGCTTTCTTTAATTTCTTTACCACGACCTAGGTTTCGTTGTATGACAACAACTTCAGATGGGATATTAGCAAAGATCTTCAGGTGGAATATTAGCTAAAGAGAAGAAAGAAGAATCTTTGCTAATACCCCACCTGAAGATGTTGTAATACAACGAAACCTAGGTTGTGGTAAAGAAATTAAAGAAAGTAGAAATAATAATGACTGTCATACATCATATAACACAGTATATGACCGTGATATATCATACTATGTTGCAATGCAATTTATCTACCTATTTGTAAATTTTTTTCGCTGCACACCACAGTTTATTTATATATGCACATTTTGGTACAGTTTCTGATATTGTTTAGTGTCGCCCTCGATATGTAACATTTGAAAATTTCGTAACGGGTACAATGAGCAGTCCTAGACACAAACAACATGCATCGCCAGCGCCATACCTCAAAGAAGTCTTATGAGTTCAGAACTGTAGAAAAATATATAGTGCACCAAAGTTTATACTAGATTAATTTACTCTTCTGCCTGAGTATACAGGTGTCCAGTGACAGATTTCAATGTTCGAAAAATTGTAAAAAAAATACTACACCTCTAATACAAAGTAGGTTTATTTTAACTTTATAACAACAAATGCGGATTTCATTTTTTAAAAACTACGTTTTCCAAATGGCGGCCCACGAGTCTGCCACACTCTTCTAGTCTAGCACGCATGTTTCAAAAACGCATTTGAGAGCGACTGGGGTATCTTACTGACTTCGGCTCGAATATTTTCTTTAAGTTGTGTCACAGTGCTCGGATTTGTTTTGTAAACAACGGATTTTAAGTATCCCCATAAGAAAAAGTCACATGGGCTTAAATCGGTGACCTAGGTGGCCACGGTACGGTACCGTTTCGGTATATGTTTTTTTCTGGAAATAACTGCCGCACTGCATTCATGGACATATTAGCAGTGTGAGCTGTGGCCCCGTCCTGCTGGAACCATGTGTTTTGGTTGAAGGATGGACTATTCTGTAGTTCTACTCTGAAAAAGTCATTTAACATCTGGGCATATCTCTCCGAATTCACAGTTACAGTTTGGCCACGTTGATTTTCAAAGAAATAAGGCCCTATGATTGCAGATGCAGACATGGCACACCAGACTGTTACTTTAGGCTTATGTAAAGGCTCTTGATGCATTTGTCTTGAGTTGTGGACATCCCAGTAACGAAAGTTCTGCTTATTCACATATCCTCCAATGTGAAAGTGAGCTTCGTCACTAAAGAATAAGTTGGGCCGGGTAGCCATACGAAATCTCAACAACATCACCTCCGCATAAGTTTTTCTTAATTCAAAGTCAGAATCGTGTAAATCTTGAACAATTTGAATTTTACATGGATGGAACTTGAGCTTTTTTCGCATTATTACCTGTAAAGTTGATTTCGGAATTCCCAATATCGATGAACGTGTACGCAGTGATAAACGGGGATTTTCAACGACAGAAACCATAACACGCTCGACATTTTCATCCGCGGCTACCAATGGTGTAGGTCCTGGCCTGGGCCTATTTAATGTTGATCCTGTAGCTCTGAACCTTGCTACCCATGACTGAATGAGGTTGATCGATGGTCCATCACATAATTGATGAATACTGTAACGATTATTAAATCGACGGTGTGCTACAGAAAGCGAAAATCCATCATCTAAACGTCCGCATCGACGGCAAAAGCGCGGTGCTCTCCACTCCACTGTTCCATGGCTACTAAAACATCCGCGCCGCTTGCGCTTCTAACGACGCACCCCCTCTTACGTGTTGAGTTCAGAAACTATGTTTGTTCAAACTTTGAAATCTGCCACTGGACACCCTGTATTTCTGACTCTCCATATCTTTGCTAATTGCGACATAACATTCTTAGCTGCAATTGGCAAACGAAGGTCATTTTCACAATTCCTTTTTGTATTTATTAGGCATTCAGAACATTTTCGCTATTTAGTTCCATAACATGTATCTGTTGATAATTTTTGATCACCATTTTTAAAGTGTAGGCAAATACGATTCCAAGATAAAATAATAATTTGTGATATCTTTATTTACCTAGCCATCTAATAAATTGTGATATCTTTATTTACCTAGCCATCTAATAAAATCTCTTAGAAGTAACCTGCAATTTGTTTAACCATTTTAATGGAGATATCTGCACATCCACATTAAGCAATGTAAATGACACGGACACACTGATGACACATTAAATCCTCTTAGAAATAAAATTTTTTTACATAAAAAATACTTAAAAGTGAAACAGTTAAAGGCAATTGAAAAAAAAACAGTTAACTTTAAAGCTTTCTCGCACTTGTGTCAGTGTGGCACTGAATGTGTTAATCTCAGTCAAGTTAAATAGAATCTGGAAAATAACATCCTTTCAAATGTTTCACCTCATTTGTCAGGTGAGTTGCAGCAAAAAATGCTCCGTCTGTTAAGTTTGAAGGGCTAGTAAGGCATAAATTGTTACAACATAATTTTCATTTTATATGAAAGTTATTCTAATTATTTTGTAATTTTTTATTTGTAAACATAAAAGTTTAAGAAGTAATGAGATTAACTTTCGAATCAAAAGAAATTGAAATTAAAAGTTCAATATTATATCTCTTTTTTTGCTTTTACAATTTCTCTACTATTATAAACAAAAATACATAATCATAATCTTGTATAAATTCTTGAATTGGAACAGATTTAGCATCAATATCATTGGAAAATACATATGTTACGTTCGATTCGCCGACGATATAATGGTTACAGCATAGTAGACAACTTTGGCATAATGCTCAGGGATGCAAGTAGAATTTCCCAACAGATAAGTGTTAAAATCAATCTGGACAAGACAAAGATAATGTCTCATATCCATGTCGCATATATAACGGTGCATGTTGGGATTCATTTCCTTGAAGTTGCTGAACACTATAAGATAAATCCAACTTCAAGAAAGAGGTCAATCGGAGAATCCAACTCGGCTGGGCAATGTTCAGGAAACTTCAACGTCATACCTTCTCATCCAAAATACCCCACTGCAAGAAAACAAAAGTCTCCAACCTAAGTATATCGCCATCGATGACATTCAGATGTGAGACGTGGTGACTTACTTTTAATCTCGTAAAAAAATTCTAAATTACTCAGTGAGCAGTCGAAAGGCCTGTACTAGATAGTTTTCTATGAAATATGATTCATAATGAGGAGATCAGTTGAGAACTGATTACCTACATAGCTAGTAGGATAGGTAGGCTGAATTGACAATAGATAGGCCACACATTGTGCTGAACCGGTGACCATTGAAGAAGAAAAGTTCTTGAATGGCAATCACGTACTAGAAGATGCAGAGGATGGTCCCTTCTCTAGGTAGACAGATGACTTAATAAAAATCAAGGAAAGCCGATCACTCTATGTGGGAATCAATGAAGGAAGCCTATATTCAGTAGTGTTGATAGTGCGAAGAGTTTGTGAACGTCAATAAATAAATTAATATAAATCATTTTAATGCAAATAATTTGATTAACATAGATTCTGGGTTATGGCTAAACCACAAGAAAAGAGAGAAAGTGGAAGACCAAGACGGATAAAGAAGATGCAGTAGATAAAGTCATTTAAATATTGTACGTAAAATATTGGCTATAAATATGGGAAATTTGTGACAGAAACTTCAGAAGAAAGCTATAAACAACTCAGATTTTTCAAGCTCAAGATCATGATGCTAAAACTTGAAGTCATTTTTGAGATGCACAATTATACATTTTTTTTTACATTCTCATAACTATAATGCAATGTATCTCAAAGACATAGTAAAGACTAAGAAAGTGTCAGAAAAAACTTGCACGGTATGTATCCTTAACACGTCCATATTTATAGTATTATTTAGGGATTACAGCACATCTTGTCGCACCATTATTTTTAGTCTAATGAATGTAGATTTAACGCCAATAAGGTGGCAAGAAAGCTCGTTGGGATGATTAAGAAGCCTGGTTTTATATTTGCCAGTTTAAAAGTTTATCTCTTTTCTTGATGTGGCTATTATAAAAGCAATGAAGATACTAAAATAATCATGCATTAATTTAAAACCTTCATTTCTTTGTGACCCAATGTTTTGATTATTTTGCAATATTTAAATGTACTATGTTTAGTTTAGGAGTTTAGCTTCACCTGCCATAATTCATCTTAGAGGTGTACAAAATTGAAAATTTATTTTTTCTATTAACCGAAATCAGAGTCAACAATTCATTACAAAATAAAATATGAATAGGAAATTTAAGAATAAGAAGCTTTAGAATTTCTTTTCAGACTTTAATTCTTCTTGTTTGCCATCTAAATTTTGTCTATGACAATTATTAGTAATTCTAAGAGAATAAGCAAATATTATCTGGTTGTCAAAAACTTGCTTGTTATGTGAGAATCCACTTGTTTGTTATGTGAGAAAGAGAGTTAATTCTTCTTGTTTGCCATCTAAATTTTGTCTATGACAATTATTAGAAATTCTAAGAGAATAAGCAAATATAATCTGGTTGTCAAAAACTTGTTTGTTATATGAGAATCCCCCTTATAATTATTATTTTTATATAGTTATTTAGGTTTTTCAGTAAAGAGTAATTTACATCAGCCATATCTCAAAATCATTTCATTTGTATTAATCAGCAACAATTACTTAATATATTTGAAGTCATCAGCCCAATGATTCGTAACAAATGGTCAGATTCATTTAACCTTGAATTGTAGTACTAGTACAAAATTTCATCACTAGAGGCAGGCAATTATATAGATATGACGTGAATACAAAAATAAGCACCTAGTACATTAAATTGTTTATTCATTCAAAGATGAACTAAAAATATTTATTCATTTAGTTGATGGTCTTTCTCTAGATGAATACAGTGTAAATATTACTAGGTGAACAATGACCTTTTTATTTATAAACAGATTAACAAAGTTATAACCTGGTTGTAACTTTATTTCGAAGAATAAATAATTTTGTTAGTAATAAGCACCGAATAACTTTAGTTTAGTTTAGACTTTGACTATGTAAAGCATAATTGCCATGGTAACACTAAACTATCAAACCCCATAGTTTAACATATATTACCATCAAAAAGTTGGACATGTCAAGTTATGTTCTGTCAGAATATAAAAATATAAAGTTTTTATTATATTATCCAATCATCATTTGTATTTATATTTTTTTAATTTCTTTAAATTAGTAAAAGTGTGTATTCAGAAAGGAGTATAAATTTTATAGACAATATTGAAAAGAAAAGTAGATTGCATGCGATAGAAGAAGCTAAACAATGTACGAAAAATCCTGTGAAGACTTTGGACGGCAATCAAAAATAAAGAAAAAAAATTTTGTGTAAATTGAAAATAGCTATTTTAAGCTTTAAATCGCATACCAACTTTAAATATACCAAACACATAAAAATATGAAAAATATATAAGTAAAATATATGGTTGGTTTGCTTGTCATTTACAAATTTCAATTCAACTTTAAAAAAATTTCCAGCCTCCCAATCCAACATGAAACAAAGATCAAATACTGTAGCTATAAAATGGCTGTAAAACAGTAAACTATAAAAATTGAATTAGCAGTTACCAATGCATATTTGCAGACGGAAATGTTACATACATTTCATAACAAAAAGGAAAAAATGTAAATCTCAAATTCTAATTTCATTTACTTATTTATTTACATACTTTAAATGTTGTGTACGATTGATACATATGGCAGACTTACTGCTATGAGAGCAATATCTTAGAGCCAACCAGAATATCTATCTAGTACCACACAATGTGCGGCAAAGAATCAAACCCCGTGGTGCACCATGTCCTCAAAGGCCTTATATGCCTTGTGATCAACCCAACACACCACAATGATGGCAATTTTCTAGAAGTTACAACTTTTTTATTAAATATTTCTTTTAATTATATGCTTATTTTCCATTTCCTTTTTTCATAGTTGTGGACTGTGATTGGATTTGCTTTATTATTAATTTTCTAGCATTTAAACTTATTATTTTACCCCTGGTTTTTAAACTACTGAGTCTGAAAATAAATTATTAAAAACAAATCACAACAAAACATTATAAAGTAGGAAAACCGTTCTTATTGTTGGAGTGTGGGAAAATAAGTTTGTAAAAAAAAATCTATGTGATGATATAACTTTAAAAACACCATTAAATTACTTTTATTTTCATTTTTTAATGTCGTAATCCACATTTTTATTAGGAATACCAGCAAGGTGTTCTTAAGTATATTCCTTAGAACATAAACATTTGTATACAGAAACATGTACAAACTACGATTATACATAATTCGAAAATTACTAAGCCTGTGCATCAATCTGACAGAAGTATTATGCGATAACAAAACAGTGGGTATACGTACCGCCTCCAGTTTATGTTGGCCACTACACTAATTGGAGTATGATTGCCAATTTGACTTAAGTAGATTTAAAAATTGTATAGCTAAATCACTGTTATTCTGCTTTAACATTAGTAAATTTAAAAAATGGACTGACAACCACGATAGTTTCGGTTTAGCTATGCTTAGTTTAAAAATGCTTTAAGCAGGTATAAGTTATTTTTATTAATAAGACCATGAGAATATAAGACACTGAAAACCACACAATACTACTCCAAAATCCTGCAATCTCATTTGTGTCATGAAACTTACTTTTGACCTTTATGACCAAAAACACTAATACCACAGAATATGAATTTTCATCTGCAGAACATTAAACGATCCTTGATTTAATTATAAAAACAAGGAATATAAAATTAAACCAAATTCAATATTTAAGAATTGTTAATAAATTATTAAATCATATCAGTATTTCCGTAATAAAGACCATGCGAAATAATAGGTATCGCCAAAAAAATATTCAGAGCACCATAGGTGATAGAAATAAGGACTGTTAGTTACTTATCTGTCAATATCAATGCAATATTTTGGTTTTTAAAATATGGTAAATATTCGTAGGCCAGCAAATATTGGCAAAAAATAAAAAAATATGAGTGAGGGAAAGTTTTTTAAAGTAGGCCGCTTCATTAACGTGACAGAATTTAATTCCCAAGTAGAGATTAAAATCTCCAGTAAACAATTTGCTACTGTCAATAATAAAAGCCTTGTTAAAATCAAGTGCTGAAACGAACTATTAATTAAAAAAATTGCAAATAGGTGATAATTATCTAAAATTCAACAAAAAGGTTTACATGTGACTGTTGTGTATGTGACAGAAAATCATACATTGAAATCAAGTGCCAAAACAAAACCATTATAAATTACAAAACTTGCAAAACAATAATTATTTAAAATTTGACAAAAATGATTTTATTCTGAAAGAAATCAGTAATTTTACATCAAAAAACAAACTGATAAATGACTTGTGTGTACGTGACAGAAACAAGTAATGTAAGAAAGATTACAAGTGAATATGAGAATAAATGTTTAAGAACTAAATATTTTTATAACTTATTAAATTAAATTAATACTTTTAAAAAAATGTATGTATGAATATTTTCTAATATCATTAACCGCCATGGTTTTTTACTCATATATACTTAAAAATGCCAAAGAAATCTTTTGTTTTTGATGTCATTTACCCTTGTCTCGAAAAAAAGTGATCTCTTCCAAAAATTAACCAATTTTATTAATTTTTTCGGTGTTTTCTTAATAAAAACTTGTACAATGATAATAAAATACAAAGAAAATTATGGAAATATATATTGTGAACAAAAATTATAACAAAAACTGAAATCAAGGTCACATCGTATTTTCACAGTACGGTACATCCTCCGTATCCGCAAAATAATTGTTATGGGTCACTATTTTCACTATCACTCAAAATTTGCATTACGCCAAATTGTGAGCGCACCGCAATGTCACTCCCACTATCACTCTCTTCACAACTTGAAAATCGATCATTTTCATTTGAATTATTTTCGTATTCCGACTTTGTGGGTTCAAAATTTTCTTTTCCTGGATCCTTTTTATATTGTAATTACTAATAATATTATAATTTGAAAAAGTTCAAATTATGTAACACGTAGAAAGATAAAAAATAGCGATGCGTGCGAGCGACCTCCCCTACTGCACGCTAAACAGCAACTGATTTCGCAAGCGCCATCGCGCTCGTGGAAAATTTAGTTAGTACGCGCACGAGCGTGATGGCACTTGTCAGCATCAAACGGTTAAATCATATATTTGGCATGTCTGTTTTTCACGGTTCAAACATACTGTCATTCGCAGAATGTGTTTCGACACCTTTTATGCGACATACTACACCAACAACTTACAATATATACTCTAGGCCTTCACACGAAGAAATTACTTTACATTAAGCAATGCTTATTTTTATTATATTTTGTATTAATCTACACGACGCTGATAGCTTTTTGCACAGTCCCTATATCAAATGTATCTTGCATCACACTATGGTAGAAAGCTTACTAATGGGAAGTTCACGTAAATGTCATAAATTACATTTTTATAACATAAATATTACGCGCAACTTTAAAATGTTCTGGTTTGGACGATATAACAAACCAAAGCAATAGGATAACTTATGCTCAAATCATATTAGTACAAAAATTTTCTTTAAAAAAGACTATAAAGAAATATGGTTGCATATGGTTGTTTTACAATTGTATTAGCAGAATATCCCAACTCGACATATTAGTTTCAACAAATTTTCATTCTTAAAGTGAAAGGTCATCACAGCCCACGCTATGTTTGACTTTTCTATGCAAGATATTTTTTATTTCAACTCTCCAAAACGCAAACAAATATGTTATAGTGTTTTATCTATTCCGTACGCACCCAAGGTTGACATTTTTTATGGTTCATTGTGTACTCTAGAAATGCAATCATAGAGCCTGATTGCATCTCTACAGTACTCAATAAAGAGTGAAAAGATCAGTAAACAATAATTGTTTTCTCATTTTTACACCAGATATAAATACTCGTCGACGCATTAGAAACATTAAAAAACCTAAAACACTTATGTAAATATTTCAAATGTCACACAAGTATCCCCTTTAAATTATAATAATTGCAAATTATAATAATGCATGCTGCATTCATTAAATAAAAATATTAATTAAAGCCACACCTGTAAAAGTGATATATATAAGCTGCCTATAGTCCAGTACTTCGAAAGATGTCAGCAACTGGGCTGATACTCCAGACAAGAACCGACCGGAAAGTGCAGCCATTCTAGTGTACGATGAAACTTGAGGATATTTGTCGGTTTCCACCTACAACAGTTAAGTTTAATTGTAAAGAAACGAAAAAAACAAGGTTTTAAACTGCATTCAATAATCTTACATTAGTTTAAAACTTTTTTATTATATATACTGGAACAAAATATTTCCATTGAATTTTTTCACTTCTATAGACTTAAATATTTAATGAAAAACAGAAAAACCGTTGAAATGACAGTAGGCCATGTCAATCAAAGAAACAGACAATTCGAGCAGCAAAGTGTGCAAAAAATATTGATATTCATATATAGATAGAATAACTATAATTTAATTATGGTTCATAACATATATTACTTTCCTAGAGAAATTCTGTAGAAAAAGTGTACGTAACTTTTGGCACAAGTACGACCTTACGTGAGCCAAAAATGTATTTTAAAATATTGTCGTCAAGATCAGACAGAATAAAAATAAACACTACATGTGTATAATTTGACTATAAACATTTATATTCAGACATTACATTTAAAAGCCACCCATTTACTTACTTCGTCGTAAGCCTAAATAGGCCACGAGCCAACATTAATCAGCACTTAGTATCAAATATTAAAACTTTACACTTGTCTTTGTTAGATAATTATCTTTGAGAAGTATTACATCAATTCAAAAACAACTTGTAACATGCAAACATATTCATAGAAAAGAACTATGTCCGTTAAATTAAAAAATTATAGGTGAAATTGCACCCGAATAAATTAAAAACAAGCAATTAATTATACCATTAAACATAATAAAAAAAATTTATATTCATAAATAAATTTTTAAGATTCAATCAATTTTTTTTAAATAATAAATTAATATGCAGATAACTTGTTACCTTGGTATAAACAGGTCTTAATGAATAAAATAGTTTAAGAATAATTTATAACTTTTTTATGTAACGAAATGTCTTCAGTGTATTGATTACATATAAAAGGCTTATTATACAAAAGCTACTAAGTAAATGAAGTGACCCCAATAATACGTTTTGAAAGTTACCGTCTCTATTTTAATACAATTATTTTTTTTATCTCCATTAATAAAAACAATAGAACTAGTATTACAATTACAAAGTACTAGCTATGCCTATGTTCATGTGAATTCGGAATAAGAAAAGTTATTAGATTTTGCTTCTCTCGTATGTTCCCCTTGAGTATAAACTTATTACCATAACAAATTTCATCAAAATCCGTCCAGTAAATTTCTAATTGATGAAGAAATTAACATACAGACAGGCAGACAAGAATTCTAAAAATAGGTGTTTCGACTTCTATTATCATTCTTTACGAGACAGACAGTCAGACAATAATTCTAAAAACAGGTGTTCTGGCTTCCATTATCATTCTTTACGCTAAATAATAGTAATCTGCATGCGGGGAATAACTAACAAAGTGTATAGGTAGAAAGAGTCGCCAATAGCTTTTATCGTTAGTTTCTAAACAAGACCCTGGTACTGAATTAAAATAATGACACAACAGAGCACTAGATATATGGTTAATTCTTTAATGGTATCAAAACACTCCTGTAATATATATATATATATTACATATATATGCTACAAACACTAAAATCAAAATGCTAAAAATATTAAATACCTAATTATACTAACACTTTACTTAATTTGAGAATATGTGCTTAATATTACATAGAAAATCACAAACAATATAATTTGAAGCATGCTGTAGATCACAGTATACAAATCACAATGAAAATGTTTACTCAAAATGTCCCGTTTTGTTGCAACATTTTTAACAAAGGGAAATTGAACATTAATGAGTTACAATATTGTCGTAAGTTGAATATATTTCATTCATTTCAAATATATTCTACATAAAGTAAATGAAGTACTAGCATTTTACAATAATATTCAAATTAAAAATGGGTGTAATTTCATATGAACTATAGAAATCTAAGTCATTACACTAGGAAACAAAGATTTCCATAAGCTGAAAAACCTTACAAGAATTATGCTAGAAAAATGATAATGTAATGTAGAATAAAATGAACTACATCCCAACTTTATAACCCAAATTATAAGAGTTTTGCATTTGAACATTACTCCATATCGAGCATATAGCAGATAATGGTTTAAAGAAGGGATTATGATAAAAAGATATTTCCATGAGGCCGTTTCGATACAATGACAAAATATGCCACTATTCTTTTTATCACAATGAAATTTACTCCACATACTAAATCATGTATTAAACCAAACAGTATATATATTAAACTATAAAACGTAGGAAGCTCACAAAAAAATTAATGAAAAGAAAAATATTTAATAAACTGAACACCAATAACATAATCAATGTGGCCGACATTACTATTATATATGGCATGACAGTACAGAAACATTGTATAAATTGAATGTGTTAATGTCTACAAAAAATCAAAATACCCCTGAAAAATTTACCTTATCATAAAAAATATTGATATTCCCACAAACCCAGTACTATATGGAGAAGAATTCTTGTATAAATGTATCAAATCCCTTTGGATACTGAAAATTTGAGAATTGATTTATTCAATTAATGTTTAATTGCATCTAGTGATGCACAATATTTTTCTTTGTATCGACATTTTGGATGGATCTGGATCATAACTTTGTAGTACTCCAAATATTGTATAGATCTGTTGACTATCAAATCAAAAAATTTTTGAATGCAGTTTAGTTAAAATAGAATAATGTTTGTATGTAACACAACACAAACAAAAAAATGTGTGATATGAACATAGTAGGTAACTAATGAAAGATATATATATTTGGACCCTTTTTATTCAGCCTGCCAAAGTATAGTTTTTTTTTATGGAGCTATAGTTTTAATTTTGTCTATTATAGATACCACCACTAGTCAATAATGAAAAAATAATAAAGGAATTACTAATATTATGAGTCACGTGATATAAAAACATATTTAAATCTATCCCACCTTCAAAACTTCAAAACATAATTAGCCATCTTCTACAATTCTCATGGAGACATATAGAAAAAAACAGTCAGCCACAGCCCGCTATTAGCCGCCAAGAATATCAAAATTTCAAATACTCTATTACAAAGAACTATAATATAGCTTAGCTGACCATGCAACTTGATTATTGATGAAATCTACTCCATCTGATACTGTTTGTATCAATTTAAAATAGTATTGAATAATGTTATGTCAATACATAGAAGTATGGAATTGGCTTGTAAAGCCTTAGTTGCATCATCTGCAAAGAATCGTAAAATTGCACCTACACTAATGCAGCTCATAAATTAGTATAATAAAACAATCGTAAGAACACATTTTGAAGAACATGTTACCTGCCTCTACTGGACTGATTTAACTGAAGCTGTGGATATGTGGATAGTAACTACCACTTTACTTTGTAGATAAGATACAATACATATACTTCAAATGCCTTACACACCATCAATCTCTTCTAGACTTACCACAAACGATTACAATTGAAATGTTTGCAATGGTATAATACAATCACTAGATAAATAAAGCACTTCATGACAGTAAAATTTAATTGTTATGGAGATAAATGAGTGTGGATTATTTCATTACCCAAATACTCGTAATAATTTCACATCAAACACTTCAGTAATCAAAAATTTTGTTGACATAATCTAAAAAGGATTTCTGTGATGTGCAATGAAAACAAACTGATCACCAGCAATGTCTAAATTTTTATATAAATTACAGTGAAAGGTGGTTGTATCAGTAATGCTCATGCCTGGACACCTCGCAAGTAAGAAGATAAGGTTATGCATTTGAGAGAACCATAATCATGGCCGCCTTTTGTAACAGGTGTAGTGAAGTGTGAAATATAGGCATTTCTCTGATAACTATCATTCTGGCAGATCTGCCATTTTTCTGGCTACAGTTTCCTCAGAAAATTAGTTTCCCAATCACAATTCAAAAACAGAAAAAGGGCACATGTTGAAGGTAGTATGGGTACGTTCGGAGAAACCATGTTTTTCACATAAGCAGGTCTATATGGCATATTCACAAGTGTCAAATGCACAAAATGTTCATTTGTTTACACCAAATGGAAATACTACAGCATTGTTTACAGAAGTGTTTTGATGCCATTTAAGGAATTGACCTCATATCAAGTGCTCTGTTGTGTCATTATTTCAATGCAGTACCAGGGTCTTGTTTAGAAACTAACGATAAAAGCTATCGGTGACTCTTTCTACCTATACACTTAGTAACTTATTACGGCGTGCAGTTTACGCCAAAAATGAGAAACAATTATATTACATTGTTATTAAATTATTTTAATTTCAAAAATCATAATAATTCAACATCAAACTATAAATTTTAGATTTATTTTAAGGCTTTGAAAAAAATTGTTGCATAAAAATTAGTTTATAAAGAGCGTTATGTTTAACAAGACCATAAAGTTACAGATAATGTCTAATCTTCAGACATTTTATAGCCCGAGAAAATATTTAAATTATACAAACCTTGGCAAATATGTAAGTGTAATAGGCAACCTCCGTGGCCATATAGAGGCCAAAGAAGAATTGTGATAACTGCAGCCATTGCAAGCTCACTGTCCACAGCAGTATAGTGTAGACTATTATTCCACATATTCCTAATGATGAAAAAAAAAAGCATTTAGTAAATTTTTGTCAAGGTTCAAGGAAATTGGCTTCAAAACCAGGTTATAACAAAATCCTAAAAATTAGATTTGTTCATAATAAACTTTACAAAGCATGTATACAGCTAAATAAAAGCTTTATAATCAAGTAACATAATAAGCAATACTGATTATTTCCACCATATCTTCAACTCAGGAATATGAAACTTATAGCAAATTTGAATGACATTTTATGAAATCAATCTATATTAATAATGAATAATTTATTCATAAATTGTAATAAATAATTTTCTGAATTTATTAACCTAATGAAAAATTTCCTCAATTATCCAAAACCAATTTTTTTTATAAATAAACGATATTTATGGGATTTGTTTATACATGGACTCCACTAGCTTGTAACCAATACAGTAATTATTAAATAAAATATAATCATTCAGATGCATACATTTATGAAAATTCCTTCGGCATTTACAAGAATACAAAAAAAATTATTATAATGGCCCATAGCACAGGAAGAAATATTTAAAAAATTATTAAAACCCGCTAACTTCTATAATCTCTAAAGAAAATATAAATAAATAACATTTAAAGCTACAATAACTACAATGAATTAGCAACAATAATTAAACCATAATAAAAACAAATAAAAAAAATTATAAAAAGCAACAATATTCAGGGGCAATTAAACTATTTAGAGAGGTTTATATTCCAATAAAACCATAACAGAATATTTAAAATGTTTTTTAAGTATCAATATCATGAGTTTCTTTGTTTTTTTTCAGTTTTGGCAAAATTGAAGTTATTTTTGACCTAACTAACCTTCAAGAAAGTAATTAGCAAATTATTAGTTATAGTGCAGAAGTTATATAATTGTATGTTTATTAAATAAAAATATTTTAATGGATAACTGTAGACTGTGAACCGTGAGTGTCCAAGCAGTATCCTGTGTAGTAAATCAACTAATCACAGTGAAGTTAGTGCTTTCACCAAACTACAAACTTCTAATACATAAAGATTTTTCAGCATTACAGACGCTCTTGAATTAAGATAGACATTGATTTCAATGGCAATTGAAAAATTTAATTGGTGTTCATTCAGATATTTTAGTAAAACACGTTATAAAGACAGAGTACACAAGAGCATTTAAAATTAAATAAAAGTAACTTACCCGATAAAATAATAACTGGCTTGAATCTTAGGAAGTCTGTCACCAAGAACACGAGCACCAATTGTGATAAATAAGAGTAAGTTCCAATAGGATACACATCCTGATTTAACTGTTCATTAGTTATATTTCTCCACGGTCCCAAAATAAAAGGAGTTACATATGGTTCCGAGGGGCGAATTTCCCTAAGCAATCCAAATAAACACAGTAAAAGCGTTACCTTAATCCAATCTTGCATCATGTTACGTAAATTTTTACTATCCGTTTATTTTGTAAAAACATAAAAAATCTTAAAAGGTTTAAAACAATTATCACAAAAATTTGACTATACTCCAGGCTTGTCGCAATTTCATTATTGATATATTTCGTTTACATTTAAAATAGTATAGTTTTAGTAAACATTTATTTAATCATTAAAGTTATACGGCACGCGTCAAGTAAAGTAATTTGAATTGACACCAACAACCAACGATAACGTCCTAAGCAGTACTAAAATTTAAAGGTTATTTATGACATTTCTCTTGTTGACCATAGAGATTAAATATTGTTGACAACACAGATTGACAGTTTCTAGTTAAAGGTTGCCATTAGGTATTCCATGAAAAATAACCTTTTTTTTTAAATGTGACAAATGAAGAAATAAAGTGAAAAAACAATATTTTACGTACTGTGTCTATATTATTCAAACCAATGATATTTTTCATACCTATTTTCTAAGACGGAAGAAATTTCAAATAATTTGAAGGTCTTTTTCAAAACACAGACAGTTTCAGTCAAAAAGTTTTGTGTGGGTGTTTGATATTTTATATATATAATAGTATTCTACATACAATAAATGATTGCAGAAAAATAATTGCATGCACTGCCACCAATCTTAAAAAATTAAAATTACAATAAATGAAAATTTAAATACCTTTTTTGCAAATAAAAAAATAATACATATATACTTATATAGTTCAAAATGACCGATATATTTAATTTTTTTTAAATTGTTGAGGAATTTTTTAAGTATTTTTATTACATTTAAAAAAGTTTGACGTAGTCGATTTTTTAGGTTATGTAAGGCATAATTGAAAGAAACTGAATAATTCGTTTATTTCCTATATATCACCAAAGAATTTGTTATCTTATTATATTTAATAATCTTCTTCTTTCATCGAATAAATTAAATTTCGCTAAAAGATTCCGGAATTTATGTTATTACGATTAATTGTAATTATCAATATTAATTGAAAAACGTCAGTTATTTTTATTAACTTATATTTAGCGATTAGACCAGACGGAAAGATCAGAACCCAATGAACAGAAGACAAACAAACCTCCACCTATCATATTATATGGTATTAATGATGTCAACAAGCTGACAGATTTGTTGGAAACTGCTACTAAAGAAAATCAGTACACATATAAGATAGTCAATAAGAATCTACTCAGAATACATTACGTTGAGACCAAGACTTATAAGACCATTCTGTCAATCATCCGAGAGAAAGGCCTAGGATAGGACACACTTTTAATAGAAAGGAGGAAAGATGTTATCGAGTAGTAATAAGAAACCTACATCACTCCACACCCATGCAGGAAATAAGAGCTGACATTGAACAAACCGGTAACATAGTATCAAGGGAGATAATTAATGTGAAATATGGCCCTGATAAAAAACCAACATCCACCTTTCTTGTCAACTTGCTACCTGGACCTCAAAATAAGACTGTTAAGGAGCTGAAATATATTTACCATCAAGCTGTAATTATAGAAGACCCCAAGCGACGTAAAACCGTGGTGCAATGTCAACGATGCTAGCAGTACGGGCATTCAAAAAATTACTGCATGCCCTCGTATAGATGTGTCAAATGTGGGCAGTCTCACAAGATATCTGATTGTCCAAAAAAGGACCGTAACACACCTGCAACCTGTGCACTCTGTAAAGGACCACATCCAGCAAACTATAGAGGATGTGAATAGATCATACGAAAAATAGTAATTACAATTGCAATTTTTTTTTATTTCTGCTTATTATTCGTTTTTATATGAGCCATTTAAAATGTGGGGCATTCAATTTTGTAATACCGTTTTTTCTTTGGTGCAGATTCATAATTGCGTGAATTTTTATGGCATTTTACCTCTTTTTTTTATTATTATTAGTGTAATAAAGTTATTCAAATTGTAATAAAATGAAACAAATAACTTTCTTATGATGACACCACTGACTAATAAGTTTCGACTTGTGGCATACAAGTCGAAACTTTTTAGTCAGCGGTATCATTATATAAATAGAAGAATACTCACCAGAAGAAACAAAGGCAAGGCCTCCAGAGAAATTAAACCATTCCAAACGGTACCAGGTGATACAAATGAAGAGGTGCACAGAAAGGAACTTGGTATGAAAAATACCATCAACCAATCAAAAACATATGTCAGCACTAGTAAAGAAAATGACAAACAACCGGATTCAGTTGATAAGCAAAGAAAACTACATGAAACCATCAGTTTAGAAGAACTACTAATAAAACAAGTCAACAAGTTCTACATGATCCTTCAACAAATGAGTTCCCTGATGGGACTCATAACCAAGCTAGTCGACCGACTTACAAAATAAATGCCTACAGAATAACCACTTGGAACATTAACGGACTAGCCCGCAACAAACAAGAGGTTGAGTTCTTTATAACAGAACAGAAAATTGATATTCTCCTGGTCTCTGAGACACACTGTACCTGCAACTCAAGCATCAAATTCAAGGAACATTTATGTTACATGACTAATCACCCAGATGGCACTGGACATGATGGAATGGCAGTCATAATTAACAAGAAAATCAAACATCACATAATGCCGGGTTATAAAACTGAGTATTTACAAGCAACAACAATTGCTGTGAACGATAGCACAGGCTATATTAATATCTCGGCGATATACTGCCCCCCAAAACATAAAATAAAAGAACATATGTTCACCCGATACTTCAATCAGCTTGGAAATTGTTTTGTTGCCGGCGGCGATTGGAACACTAAGCATATGTGTTGGGGTTCCAGACTTACTACAACATGATACAGGCAGCTGAAAATGACTGTAGACAAAAACAACTTACTGGTTTCATCGACCTGTGAACTTACGTATTGGCCAACAGATGAGAAAAAAATCCCAGACCTCCTCGATTTTTTTGTACTGAAGGGATTACCAAGACACTACATCAAACCAGAATCTTGCTATGACAGCTCTTCTGATCATACTCCTGTCATATTATCAATAAGCTCTAGAATAATAGAGTCTAACTGTACTGAAACTCTCACCAACAAAGACACTGACTGGGAATTACTCAGAGAGTATATTGATAGCTGTATACGACTTAATATCCCGTTAAAAACTCAGGACAACATAGAAGAGGCTACTAAGTATATTACAACACTTGTTCAGGAAGCTTGTTGGATCCATACTCCGGTGCAAAAAACAAAAGAAAAGCATATCAATTACCCGCTGAATATCAAAAACGCCCTACTCAATAAACGAAGACTCCGTCGAATTTGGCATCAGAGTAGGCTGTCCACGGACAAAACTGCATTTAACACAGCATCCAGAGACCTGAAAGACATTTTACACAAATGGAACAATAAAACCTTGGAAGATCAACTAGAATCCTCGACAGCCTCAGCTTCGACTAAGTATTCACTGTGGAAATTTACTAAAGACAATAGACCCCATAATGCCAAGCCCCCACTCAAAATAGCTGATGGATGGGCGCGAACACCACAGGAGAAGGTGGATGCTTTTGCTCAGCACTAAGAAAAAGTCTTTTCACCAAATCCTGGAATGGACGTACAAAATGAGACATTGATTAATAATGTGCTACAACAAGATTTCCAAATGTCACCACCTCCACACCGTATTACATTACGGGAAGTCTGGAGAGTCATTTCTAATCTACATGACAAAAAAGCTCCCGGATATGACCTCATTACCAAAGAAATACTAAAGCAGCTACCTAGAAAAACTATAGTGTTTCTGACTTCACTATTTAACGCCATACTGAGAACCCAGGACTTCCCGACATTATGGAAAGTATCCCGTGTGATTATGGTATACAAGATGGGTAAACCACCCAATGAAGTATCCTCATATAGACCTATAAGTCTTTTGCCAATCCTTTCAAAGGTCTTTGAAAAACTCCTGATGTGCAGAATGCTACCAATCCTGGATAGTGCAAAAGTCATCCCAGACCATCAATTCGGCTTTAGACAAGACCACTCTACCACTGAACAAGTCCACAGAGTCTATGGTAAAATAAGAAAATGCTTGGAAGAAAAACTGTACTGCTCCTCTGCATTCCTGGATATTCAACAGGCGTTCGATAGAGTCTGGCACAAGGGGTTGCTATATAAGATAAAAATCAACTTACCTCATCAGTATTTCTCTCTAATTCAATCCTATCTGTCGGGAAGTATCTTCCAAGTAAAGGACGCGGATGCGACGTCTGGGTTTTTCGAAGCAACTGCCGGAGTCCCGCAGGAATCAGTCCTGGGGCCTATTTTGTATACAATATTTACTGCAGACTTACCTCAGCTTGAAAGTATTACTACAGCAACATTTGCTGATGACACAGCGATATTAGCAGGCCATGCTGACCCTGCCATGGCATCACACATGCTACAAGAGGGCCTTGATGAAATAACCACGTGGCTACGGAGATGGCGGATACAGGCAAGTGCAAGCAAATCTGTCCATGTTACGTTCACACTACATAAAGGTAACTGTCCTGAAGTGCATCTTGAGAATACCACACTACCTCACCAAGATAATGTAAGATACCAGGGGCTACATCTTGATCGCCGTCTGACGAGGAAACAACATATTAAGACAAAGAGAAATGAACTTAATATCCGTTATAAGAACCTACACTGGATCATGGGAAGAAACAGCAAACTGAGTATTGACTACAAACTTTTAATATATAAAGCTATCCTAAAGCCAGTGTGGCTTTATGGAATTCAACTCTGGGGTAGCACTTGTAAATCAAACATAAGCATAATACAGAGGATACAGAATGCTATCTTGCGCTCAATTAGTGGTGTTCCTTGGTTTGTCACGAACGCTGAAATACATAAAGAACTGAAAATGGATACCATCATGGAGGAAATCCAAAAAATACCATGAGAGACTGGAAAACCATCCTAACAAGCTGGCTACAGAGCTAAAAACTAGAAATTATACAAAACAAAAAAAGTAAAGACTACGGAGTAGATGACTCACTGCAGTCACGCTCGACCTGTCAATGGATTCACTCAAAACATCCGCTTATAGTATGACTACTGATTGCAGATTGTTAAAAGAAAAAGAAAAAAAAAAAATCTTCAAAAATAAGATTTTACATGTGTTGCACTGATAGAAAAAAATCTAAATGTTCTTTTTCTGCTTGCTAAGAGCCCAGGATTCAGATCATAATCATAATGGTTTTTCCTTCCTAGATGTCATCCAAGTGATATAAATGATTGCTTTATATAATAAATTTTGCTGCTAATTGCTATGCGACTTAAGAACTTTTTGTATAATAATACCAGAAGCTTATTAAACTCTTCTTCTAAAATTCTGCAAATCACTTCCAGAATTTCTTTTGTTTTTTAATTTTTGGAACAAATGCTTAACAATTCGAAATCTGGGTTTACCAATTCCAATTTCTGGGCAAAGTTTTTTCCAGCATGTGTTTAATGTAAACAGAAGTAACAAATTAATTGTATTTTTTATTATAGGTAGAAGTCGGACAATATCAAATTGTTTCTAACTGTCCATCAATAGTCAATAATTGATTCAGTTGATTTGACTGAAAGTCAAACTTTGATGCTTTAATAACCTTAATTTGATTATCAGTGTCGAGCATTCCAAAAAGTTTCTCAATTAGGATTTCGAAATAGTGCTGAAAATAATTAAACCAAATATGGTTTTAACACCTAATGTCAAGTAGTGATCAAGTCAATCCGTAATTGTTACACATATTTCCTGTGTTTTTTAATTTATTCTTCAATATACAAGCTGCGTGTTTGTTTATTTTTTAATTTTAATTATTTTCTATGAATGTTGGTTAGATTTTTAATTTTTTTAGAAACTCTAACATAAGATTACTTGCAGTGAAACCATCTGTCAAATAGAGTTTTTTATATTCGATTGTGATATTCTTTGTTATAAAGTTGTTAAATGCTATTTTCAGATATTTTTTGTAATATCTTAACATCATAACAGGATATGCAATATTTTTGGAATCATAATAGTCATTAAAAATAGAAAATATTTGTTTAATTTATTTTCAAGTGTTTTGAAATTGAAACTCATTGTTTTGAAATTGAAACTCATGAAACTCAACATCAACAACCTGCGCGTTCATCAAATATAATAAGTTTAAGTTTACATATCAGTGATGAAAGAATAAAATGAAATATAATGCATAGATTGGATGAATTTAACAGTTTCCATACATAAAATTGGCTCACACTGGTACATTGGGCTGCATCATTTGCGCTACCACTGTTAACAACAACAATTTGATGCCAAAGGCCTCAGTGTGCCAGCCGACAGATGAAGAGTGGGGGGATAAAGATAAAGACATTATATCATTGTGCCAGCCGACAGATGAAGAGTGGGGGGATAAAGATAAAGACGTCTGTTGTTTAAGCACGCCTGCTTAGCAGATAGGACCAACACCAAATCATACATCGGGTTATTAGTTTTATTGATTTTGTAAGTAGCCACTAAATTTTTCTTCATAAAAATTCATCATTAAAATGAAGGTTTGAATGAAAGTGGGCAAAACTACTGAAGTATAATTTTTTCCTGATTGCATATTGGAAGTATGTTAATGTGATGATCGATTAATAGCCGTGAATGTATTTTATTAATTGCAAAATTTTAAATTAGCAGAGTCATAAATTGGTTTTTTATCTAATAAAAAAAAGAAATGATGTAATCACGTAGGTCTGTTAATGGTGAACTTTAAATTTGCGCAGAAACATGACAGCCCATTTAAGCAAAAAAATAATAATGATTTTCGCCAGCAATTGCTTAAGTTTGGAGAAGAAAAACAAGCTTTTTCTTGATCAAATAGCAGCATTGTTGAATTCAAACTTGATTAGGGCTATACAAATCTATTAGCGATGTAAATAATTGTTTTAATCAATGTCGGACTGGCCCGGATGGCTCTCCACAAGCCTGGGATAAGGATAGACGGGATACTATCGGATAATAATGAAATATACATATTATTAATTTTCAATGATATATATTAGCAGATAAATATAGTTCTTAAAAAGTACTTTCTTAACAAGTATTCTTTAAAAGTACCGCATCGGATGATTTCAAAGTCGGTTAATTCATTTAGAAGAAAAAGTTTTCAAAAAAGTGCATTTTCATAATAACTTTCAATTATCTTGATGGAGCAATATTTTTGAATAGACGTTATTGCTTGTACAAAAAAACTGCATCAAATACCCCAATTCAGTCAATTGCTCGGTAAATATTGTCTTTCAAGAACATGAAAATATCAAGATTATTATTTTTTGAGAAAATGAACAAAAAGTCATGTCCTTGAGATTGATAGTTAAGACCAGAAATATTTATATATATATATATATATATATATATATATATATATATATATATATATATAGCACTTTGAGCTCGAAAATAGCGGGAAGTTTCAGACATGGCCTCAGGGTCAATAATTTTTCAAATTTTTCCATTTCATTTCTGTCTAAGAATGTATGAGCCATTTTACATGTAAGTCATTAGTCAGGGGGTAGATAAGATCGGGGGCCCATGCAGGCTAGGGCTCGACTGGCAAACACCACCTGGACCATATGACCAGTCCAACACTGGTTGTAATCACATTCACATTTGTGAAATTCACATGTTTTCATCAGCACTTATAAAAGTTTAATAGTATTTTCTAGTTACAACACACAGTTAATGAATAAATACAATAATCCTACAAAAAGTAAATCTTACAATTCTTCTGATACCATTGCAAATATCCAGAATACCCTTCGAGCCTACACCCATGACCTAAGGTTAAAAACAGGCATCCCAATCATTCTGCTTTGTAATTTAAGCTTAATTGTGCAACTACTGAAGATTATTAGATTTAAAAAATTTGTGAAGTACAATCACTGAAGCAACCAATTCTGACCAAGCCTGCAATTGGGCAGCTATATGCTAGCTATACAATTGCAGAATTCCATATATCCCAAAGATTCTGACTGACACTTCATTAGGTTTCAAGTGGTGGCATTTTCTACTATAGCACAGAATAACTAAACCGTTAAGAATACATTTAATAATTGTAATAATTAACTTTTATACAAAAAAGCAATTAAAACAAGTTGTAGTTTTATATCTGGGCAAAGTCGGCATAGATAACTCGTGAAACATAATGATAATATTCATGCGTGAATGATAATAAACTTTATCATGATGGCTATAACAATAATTATTGTATAATTATATAAAGATAATACTGAATGTTGTAGACTTAAAAGATATTATCCAATTCGTCATTTCTCATTAAAATGACCTGTCAGTGTCAAAGTTAATATTTGGTAATATGAAGAATTGGTTAAAAGTCACTGCGTTACTATGTTTGTTCGGTTTGCTCAGGGAATTGCGACCATCAGAACCATTTGTGACAGAATTCATATTGGGACCGTGGAATAATATCACTGTTGAGCAATTGAATCAAGATATCTATCCTGTTGGAACATACTCATATTTGGCACAATTAGTTCTTGTATTTTTGCTAACTGACTTCCTAAGATTCAAACCTATTATCATAGTGTCAGGTATGTTAATCTCATTCTGATATCATTAATGTTACATTGATAAACGAACATCAAAAAGTAAATAGAGTATTACTTATTAATCTTTTAATTATAAATATGTCATTATGTTCACTCATAAATATACATGCAGTTCTTGGAAAAGTCAGTATAAATTCCATTAATTGAAACTTTTGATGCATGAGTCTAACATTTAAAAATATTACGCACAAATAGAATGATGTCTATCACGTCGCTTTCTCTGGAAAACTATGATGATAGCAACTAATTTCTTTTTTATTTTTTCATCGTTGATATTAAGCATGCTTATTTGGTAATACATATATTTCTGAAGAAAACATTTTACAAAGTTTGTGATGGGGAGTCTATTACAAACTTTGCACAGTCAATATAAGAATATTATCAGCGTTTTTTTCGCGTTCTTGTTATGAAATGTTGCTACATTTTTGACTGAATAACAGAAAGATCATTTATTCAGTAATGATAAGTATAAAGTTATTGCTGAATTCAATTAATGGAATGTTAATCTATGACATGTAAATGATTGACATTTATTTCTTTTAATGCTCTCTTTCTTTGTCTAACTATATTATGTCTATTGTATTAAGTTGTTCATTTAATATATTAACATTGGTGTCTCTTTTATGTCTGTTTATTTCTAATGTTTCTAGGATGTTGAATTTATTGCCTTTTGTATTTATTTATAATATATAGGGAGCATTGTCGGTATGATGGTGATGTTTATTTTCAACGAGGTAAAGAATTTAAATAAAGTAGAAATAATACTACATCACGTAGTTTCATTTAGTTGAGAAAAATTTAATTATAATGAATTTCTACAAAATTAATGCCAAGTATATTCAGTATTATTACATTGCAAAGATATTTTACTTTTAATGTGCCTACTATAATACACACCTTTTTTTTATTATGTCTGCTAGACATATATCACATCTCAACTTTCTAATAACTTCTTTAACAAATTTACAATATTTAATTTTGTAAGCAGGTATTTAAATTTCCTAAGACATTAAATAATGATTATATCTAAAATAATAAAATTTTCCATTCCTGTAAAAATATTTCTACATAAAAGTGCTGAAAAGTATATTTTATTATTTGATTTTCACAAGTAATTTAGTAAGTGCATAGTACATAAGCAATAGCACGAGTTTAAAGCTCTAAGATGAAAATTTGTTGACAAAAGTTAACAGATATTTTGGTACTTATATTATTTTTGGCAAGATATGTGCTAAGTTTGCTAAAAGGAAAAAAGGATAAAAAAATAGTCTTAATATTTCTGTTTGTTGGTATCTATATGTCTGTACCCGCTATTCTTGCTATAATAATTCAAAGCAAGACTTATCTCACCTATATTTTACTATATTGAAGTTTGTAAACCAATATGCTATAAATATTGTATTAACTAACATATTGATATTACCCTGAAATGTTAAATTTGTTTTTTTTTTATATATAAATGATTCTTTTATTATGTTTTGATACTTTTATTTCAAATAACATTTTTAGAAGTAATAAAATATTATGCCAGTAAAAATACTTGAATCAATTTCTTAATAAATCCATAAGAATTAAACTATTGTTCATGTTGCCCATTAGGAATATGCGGAACAATTGTCTACAGCATTTTGCTCTGGACATCGAGCCTGGAATGGCTGCAAACTACACAATTCTTTTACGGCCTTTACATGGCAACCGAGGTTGCATATCTCACATATATTTTTGCAAAGGTATGTTAATTTATTTAATTTACTTTTCCTATTTTATCCTGATTGAAAAAATTAAAACAAAATTAAAATTAAGTAATAAAACAATAATAAAGTTATTCTATTCTTGTATTAACTATTTGCTACAAGAAGGCAAGCAGAAAGCGTCACCTTTAATATGTTTTAACTTTTAAATGAAAATTGATCTCAAGTTATGTTGAATAAATAAACAATTTTTTTCTAAATGTCCATTTAAATAAATGAACTACTGAGAAAGATAATTGAATAAACTCATTTTTATACACTTTTCTTTTTAGGAACGTTCATTTATAAATTTTGACTTGAAATTTATGAACTCAGTCTGTAATCATTATAAAGTGACTAAAATGTGGCTAGTTTGCTAAAATATTTTTACAAATTTATGGAATTGCATTCATTGGTAACTAGCTGTTACCCATGATATTGTCTGTGTAAAAATTGATTTATTAATTGATGAATCTATAAAAACTTGCTTATTTAAGCAAAACAGCAATGTCATTTAGTAGCGCCCTGAGAAAATTTTTTGTTTAACTTTAAAGAATGTTTATTTTTTCGTAACAACATTTATTTTATATTTTAGTTCATAATACTTACCATTAATAAATTTGCTAGAAATCAGTTCATTCCTTAAAGAGCTATTAAGGAACAAACAAAAACACTTTCACATATGTAATAGTCATGTGAAATGTTACACACACAGTTTATTTATTAGGTCATATTTACAATTTTGATACATCTATTATATAATATTTTTATTGGTAATTCAATATTCTTAAGAACCAATTTCAACATTTTTATTTATACAATTAAGAACATTTTATAAATACAGTAGGTATCCACGTTCTTGCAACTGAAAATAGTATTAATTATAAACAATTGTATTAATGTTAAATAATCTATACACAATTAAATAAAAGCCCACATTTAATTTGATGGTCTTCTAAAAATGTTATGCATCCATTTAACTTGGATACCAATGTTGTGAGATTTTTAAATTTTCTCATTTTTTAAATTTATTATAATAAAATACCTAAATGTAATTTGATAGTATTATGGAATTCTTTATTATTACATTTTATCACTGTACTTATTATATTTTCTATGAACTTTCCTATTTCTTTTAATAATATAAACATCATTTATAAAATTATTAAATAAATGGAACTAAACTAAAGGAACTGAACTAAAGGAACTAAAAATATGTTTACAAAAATATTAATTATTATTATACTATAAGAACACATATTTGAACAGAAAATTTCACTGAAAGCTTGCAGTCATTGAAAAATATAAAGAAGTTGCCTTGAAAATTGCAGGTGGAACCTGAAAAATATCCTCAAGTATCATCATACACAAGAATGGCTGCACTCTCTGGCAGGTTTTTATCTGGAGTTTCAGCACAACTGCTCATATCCTTTGATGTTATGGACTATAGACAACTAATGTATATCACTTTTACATGTAAGTCTGTAAAATATCCAGTCTTCTCAAAGATTTTAATCTTAGTGGTCAAGATAAATAAATAACTATGAATCCAGATATTTTCACAAACAAACTGATAAGTATTTGGAAATTGACAATTACTAATTTAGAGCAACTACTTTATACAACAACTTTATTTACTCGAGTTCTAAAGTTAATCATAATACAGGAGGTAACACTGAAAGTTTTTACAATATCGAAAATGGTACCAACGAACAAGTTTGTAATTTATTCATCGTTATTCAAATTGATCTCTGTAGCACTCTATGCATCATTTCATTCAATGGCACCTTATAGAGAAGCAGTCGAGTCACACTTCCCCGGAAGTCTTTTCAATAGCCTTTTCAAAGTTTGTCACGGATTCTTCGGTGATGAACGACCCAGAATTTCTGCACTAAATGTAATTAAATATTCAGTTGTTGTTCTAGCTGATTGTGCACAGACATTTTTTTGGGATGAACAGGGATTCTTAAAGAGGAACAACAGGCAAACAATTGGTATATCAATCTATGGTAACCGTTTTGTTATTTTCAGAACATTTTTTACGTAATAATCCGTCTATATGAAGAAATAGACGAACATCCTTTTTCGAGCATTCCATCCTTTCTTCACCTTTATATGTGAATAAAGGACAAAGTGCTGGAAACTTTTTATAAGGAAACATCACCTGGGTGAGACAGCCTCTTAGTTTCGGGTTTGTAACAGTATATCCATCTTTGGCAACCGTGACAATGTTGAAAGCAGCATTTGAGTGACCTCCTAGCATAAATCTTCCTGGTACCTATATGTTCATGTAGAACTTTCTGCACTTGACTAATACCAACGCCTAAACTTGCTCAAATCTGCTGACAGATTACTCTCTTATGAGAATTTATCATGAAGCACACAGCATGTTACTGATAGGTATTCTCTTGTTAATATTTATCATGAGACACACAGCATTGTTTGTCGTTGTTAAAGGATATCCTTCATGCAGATTGTTACAGAGATTGGTAAAACCATGGTAGACCTCGTTAACAGTTGGTGTTTCATCATAAAATGCTACGTGAAGTCGATCGTAACTTAGTTGTTAATTGAGACCACAATTTCCATGATTTATTATGACTTTCATAAAAAATTATGGAATGAAAATTTTCTTGTGCTAATTTAATCTTGAGTATTTTCCAATTGCTGAAATTTTCAGTGTGTAAGAACTAATTATAAGTTCAAGCAAAATACCTCACTGGATTACCAAAGAACTGGCCGACTGACATTTCAAATATTGTCGAAAAGCAGAATTAAAATGCAGTGTAAAAACATAACTTTTTGCATTGATCGAAATATAAATAACTACCATCTTGCAAATCTTACATCCACATGTTGACATGTGCAGGAATGAGGACATGATGATTGTATTTATATATATGCATAAACATCAGGTTTATGCATATATGTAAATACATAAAAGTTGTGAATTTTTTGAAGTTTTGCACAGGAAAATTAGACACTTGGCTTTGTCTAATTTTGACCATTTCAAATGGTGTTGTTCAACTACACAACTATTCTTCAGTCAAATTTGAAAATATTTCATTAATATTTCAGTCTCTTTCTCTGGTGAAAATAAAATAACATGAATAAAACAAATACATGGATTAATAATGGATTTAAATCGATATCAAATATGGATTCTATTACTTCACGAATTACGTCTGGGTCACGATGCAAAGACTGCCACAAATAATATATGTCCTTGTACTAAAATGTACATAAAGACTGCCACAAATAATATATGTCTTACTGTCAATAATAGATCCTCGACTGACGACTCGTCAATTGGCAGATGAGCTACACTGCAGTCATAGAAACACATTTGCACGAATCGGGAAAAGTTTCAAAATACGCTGTGTGGATACCCCACGAGTTGTCGTCATATCACCTTCAGTGCAGAATTGATACTTTTCAACAGTTATTGACATTGAAACATAACTTCGACTGGCTGAGTCAGTTCGTAACTGGTGATGGGAAGTGGGTTACATACGTTAATCATACACGCAAACGTCAATTGCTGGGTATAGGTGAAACAGGAGTTTTAGTACCCAATCCTGAAATAAATGTTAAAAAGGTGATGCTTAACTGCTGGGGCATTATTCATTGGGAGTTGCTTCCAGTGCATTTGGTACCGATTAGCTAACAAATTGAGTAGTCAACAGGATCGAGTTTATTTTCTAAACATACTCGTTGCAAAACATACTCGTGATCAATTAGAGGAGCTCGGCTGTGTTCTAATCACTCATGCAGCATATTCGCCAGACATTGCGCCCTCTAATTACCGTTTATTCGGTGTTTTAAATAACAATTTACGTGAAAAAAAATTTGACGTTAAAGAAAATCTCCAAAACGACCTTACACAGTGTTTGGAATCAAAGTCATCGGAATTTTACAAGAAAGGCATATTGTCACTGCCAACTAGACGGCGACAAGTAGTAAATAATAATGGTGCATACTTAAATTAACTTTAGTGTAACATATCAATTTTTTAATAAAAATTGTTAACAACAACTCAGGGTTAAAAACTTATTAGCTAACCCTATGCATATATATATATATATATATATATATATATATATATATCTATATATATATATATATATTATATATATATATATATATATATATGAATGTATATGGACGTATACTAATTTCATACCAAATTAAGTGAATATTTAATTTATACCTTTACTAATTTAGGAATGGTAATTAATCAAAACACACTGAAGAAAAATGCAACGCTGGAGTACAAGAGTTGTTTGAAAAGATCCAATGGTTTGAAAAGCATAATTGATAGAATTGTTTCAACTATAGAATAAATAATACAACAAACTTTTCAAAACCTGTTAGAGATGAATACAAGTGTAATTAATTCATGATGACTCATTCATGAAGAAAACATTTCCAAGTAAATAATTGTTCATTATTATTATAAGAATGTTTTTCTAATATGAACAATGCAACAATTTTCCTTGTAAACTTCTGTGGGTGGGTTTTCTGTTCATTTTTAGTCCGCTTTTTTAACTTAGTTTCTTATATTCCGCTATAAGTCAATCTATCATTACTGAGAAGCAACATTCAGAGTAAATAATACTGTCTTTTGCATACTATTAAATATTACAATAGAATATCTTTACTTGATAAGAAATACTAATTCCTATAAAACCCAAAAAGAAAAATATTTTTCCATTTCACTATGTGTACAATGATATCCTTATTAAATTATTAGCAGTTGAATTGTCTTTTACCTAGGTTACAATTTTTGGAGACCACTTATGATCTGAAAAACAAATGGAAAGTATAGAACTTTTTTTCTTCATAGAAGTTTCCAAAATTTACACTGCGTTTAAAACTGTTGTGAAAAATTCATAAGAGAAAGATATATATTTACCTTATAGCGGAATCTGAGTAGCATACATAATATGAATATGAACTATTTCTCATGCCCGGGTTTTGTTTACTTATTTATCCTCTCTTACTCTTTCCAAAATAGATCTTAATACAGCTATGAACAATTATTTATGACTACATTATTGTTACTAGCGGGAGTGCTTACAAAGTCATCAGATTTGTTATGCAATAAACCTGCGAATTTCACGTCATAGATGTTGATTTAAAATAGTTTACTACTTAAGTAAAACAATATCTATTTTTATTTACATTGATTTATACAAAACATAATGTAGTCAGATATTGTAACCATTCAAAACCTTGCAGACACAAATTTTCACATAAGTAAATTAAGCTGTATTTACCATTGTACATAATACTTTTAATTAACGATCCTTAATTGGTTAGAATTTCAAAACAATTTCCCCGTCTTGTACAGCATCCAGTGCGCCAAATCAGTTTAAAACTTAATAATATAATTAAAATTAAGTAAATATCTACGAAATTAAAATTTATTTCCTAATTTTTAATGTTATATTGTCTCTGATTTATGTGTATCTAAATTTTTCTTTCTAATTTAGAAGTTTTAACATGTGGATTGCTAATTTCTTTCCCATTTTAGCACAAATTTTGTCCACAATCTGGGCTTTGCTCCTACCAAAGGTCAAGTACAGTGTTTACTTCCATAGAGGTGTTGTAAATAGCTCATCACAATCAACAAATTCACCCACCATAAATACAGTGGATTTAGAAACACACAAGCAAAATGAACTGGTAAGTGCCAATATTTTCTATTATGTTTTGCTTAAATTTGTACATAATATGGCTTTTATTTCGACTGGGAATTTGTTTTATATCCGAATGAGTTTTAGAAACATTCTTTTTATCCAATTTTGTATATTTGACGGTACTTGTAATCAAAGTCATTTATTTCTATGGGGTAATTATTGCTCGATTAAACATGGAAAAAAAAAGTTTTTAATGAATTGTGAAGGCATCTTCGAATTCAATAAATAAATAACGAAATAGTTAAAAGAGCCTGTTATAACTATTCATTGTGAATAATAAATTTAAATGGTATTATTTAGCAGTTATTGGGAATATTTAAATACCAATTCATAGATTTGATCAAGTTAAAATGAACAAATGTTAGTGGGTTCAAATAACAATTTAAAACAAAAGATGTGTATTTGTCAGGCAACTAATAAACCAACAAAATAAGTCCCTTCTTCCTCAATGCATAAACTTATTCTAATGTAGAATTAGAACATGACGGAAGCTCTGTCAGGTAGATCGAACTTATTTAACTAATTTTTTTGAATGTTTGCCTAAGTTGTAGGAAACTACACTTTCACCCATCATTGTGCATATATTGCCTATTGCTTTACTTGCATTTCAAACTAAATGGTATTCTAAAGCAACAGCGCTCTAAATTCTCTTTAAAAATTAATTTGCTACCTGAACAGCACGAAATCAACCTTCCAATACTGTACTCTTCACATACCCTACGATGGCTATTTAAGAAGATTCTGTTAAATTTCATAAATCACTGGAAAATATTGGCATATTTTTAGTCACCAACCAAAATTCATAATAAAGACGTCAACATTAAAATAACATTGAGTATTCAGAGATGGGGTAATATTCCGTCTTTTTAACATAATCACTTTATTTGAATATGCAATACTCAAAGTCTCGTGTCGATTTTGGTACAATTCTATAGTAATGTAGCCTTTATTATGATGTCTCTATAGCTTAGTGAGCTACATCTTGCACATAGTAATGGCTTCAGTAAGTTGTATTTCATATTCGTGGTGATATTTTTATGTCCAGAGTACATATTTTTTAACAAAGAATCTGAAAGAAGACTTTGAATATGAAATTTATGGAAAATTCTGTAGTAAAACAAGTCAACAGTGTTAGAATTCTTTAATTTTTATGTATCTTTAATGACTTTATATAATTTCACTGTAAGGTTTCAAATATTAGTTAGTTTCAGTTATTACCAAGTAATATATTTGTACTCTATTGAAATTTTGTTATAATATGTATGGTATTTGCATATTTTAAATTGTTCAACATTAACTCTAACAACTTGTTTTCTATTATATAAGTAAGAACTGAAGTTCGTTACCTAATATACCATAATGATATGATCAGATTCAAAGTCCGAACAAAAATATATTATAAAATCGCTTCAGTTCCTTTATTACTTTAATTTCTAACCTTCTCAGAAAAATAAAATTTTAAATATTACCTAAAAACCCATTTTCAAAAATAAATATTTCTAATAAGAACAGCTGAAAGTTTGCAGTGTTAATATTGCGTTTTTTCGATAGTTTTCATAGTAGTTGTCATGCAACACATTTTTCTGGATAGAAAAAACTAAAAACATGTATATTCAAAATGTTTCTTTCAAAATATTTAATTTTTCTTTCTCGTTATTATTCAGAATAATGAGCTAAATTACCCCTTTGTCATAAGAAATAATACTCCTGTATATACGAGCATTATATATGATACATACCTAAAATAGTCAATCCTGTATGTACGATACATACCTGAATTAGTCATACACACTGAACTCGAAATAATGTTATAATTCTCAGCTTATATCTTTCACGAAACACACTGATTTTCTCTGTCTCTTACTTTGCCTCACAAACTCCATGTAATTTTCGGTACTCTAATATCCATGTTTATTACAATGTGTATAATCAGAAGTCACCTTAGTGAGTACTTATTAAAAATCAGATTTGATTGACATTAAGAAATAAAAAAAAATCTTATTCTTCTCAAATTGTAATTGTGCTTTTATATATTTTTTAGTGTTCTATCCGTAAAGGATCCAAATGAAACCCTATTCTTGTGACAATGCTGGTTGTTTGCCAATCTATCTGACAAAGACTTGCAGCTCCTGAATGGAACAAATTATAGGCTTGAATTTTTCAAATATTATGTAATGCTTACATTCAAAATCAAGAATCATATTTAAAATTTTATTACAAGCAAAAAAGAAACTTTTACTAGGGAAACTTATACTCTACATAGGTATGCAGCATATCATTAAAAAGAGAACTTTAAGTAAACCAAAAAAGTATTTTTAAAAAAGTTTTTTTTTGACTAATGATGCGAGCGACTCTTAAATTTTCCTTTCTTAGAACCTATTTTATTACTAGATATATTGTGATAAAGGTATACCTAAGAATCTTAGTCATTATTGAAAATATCCTCTGTTTACCCGACAAATACTAAAATTCCGTACAATTATAATAATTTGTAAATTAAAAATAATACAAAAATAGGTTTTCCAATTTCCTTGATCTTATGTTAAACAAATGTATCATGGACATATATCACACTTTTTAAATATATATGACTTTAAATAATGAATATACAGAACCCTCATTCAGTCTTATTAATTAATCTGATCCAGTCTTATTTCTTAATCTGATAGTAAAACATATTAACTATTCTATTTATAATCTTAGCTTAAAAACCCAGATAAAAATTATTTATTAATTTTTATCTGGGTTGTTAAGTGCACCACATACATTTCTTATCATGTTGTTTTACAATGTCTGATGTCACCATTTGATGTATTACTATTTTCTAACTTGGTTCTTTTAATTGGTAATCCATTTTTCATTTTGGTATTTAAATTTATATACCATTAAATAATGTCAAACTAACATTTATAATTAAATTAATAAATATATTCTTCCTAGGATTTACCAGAGGGGAAACAAAGTTTTAATGTGAAAACACATGAAGCATTTAAACTAATTGTTCAACACACTCGGGTGGCATACGCAAAACCACCTATTATAGCCTGGTCTATGTTCTATGCTGCATCTATATGTCTATTTGTACAGGCACAGGCCTATGTACAGATGTTATGGATGGATATTGAATCTGACATGGATGTGAGTATAGTTTGGATTCACTATCATATGTATGAAAGTTAAACTATGACTCACATAGATAATTTAGCTTTTTTAATTCTTTGAGTTAATGACCAAAGGCTATGTTCATCTCTGTTACTTTTTGGTCTTTATCTATCACAATTAAACATCTTTTTAAGTATAAGAAATAAATTTAAAATATGAAATATTAACTTGATGTGTCTGTAAATTTCAAATGAATGACTGAACTCATTACAAATACTTCAAATGACTTCATTACAAATACCCGGTCTTTGTTACCACTGCTAATCTACGGTTTTTTTTAACTTTTATTGCTATCTCAAAAGTTTATTGCTACCAAAAACATGGGCAGTAGGTGAAGCAAACAATTTTTTTTTATTTAACATACTCTCCATATGATTGATAGGTTTCAACCTGCCTGAGTTTTTATAAGATACAGAACATTTTGGTCACCTTAACTAAAGCTATTTTAGATATGGATATATCTAAATTTACGCCTAAGTCTGTAAAAAATAAATCATATTTAATATAAAATAAATGATATTGAATATATTTGGCGTTAATTTTGTAGAAATTCATTATTCACAATTAAATGAAACTATGTGATGTAGTATTATTTCTACTTTCTTTAAGTTCTTTACCACGACCTAGGTTTCGTTGTATTACAACATCTTCAGGGGGGTATTAGCAAAGATCTTTGCTAACCCAGGTCGTGGTAAAGAACTTAAAGAAAGTAGAAATAATACTACATCACATAGTTTCATTTAATTGTGAATAATGAATTTCTACAAAATTAACGCCAAATATATTCAATATCACTAATTATATTTAGGCATTTCTGAAAATATTGGCTTAAAATATTTCAAATATTCTGTAATGAAAAAAGTCTTCAGGACAAATTTATAGAGGTCAAATAATGTCCAGAAATATTTATTTGATCTCACAAATGTTACCATTTTAATAAATTTAAAAAAAGACATTCTGTAATTTGATTCCAACTCTAGAATATATATAATGGAGCGGTTGAAGCTGTCCTCACATTACTTGGAGCCGGCGGAGCTTACCTAGCCTCACATTGGAGACATCCAATTGTTCCTGGCATACTGACGGCTCTACAGAGTGCTTCTCTTCTTACAGCATCATTGCCAGGAAATATATATTTATCATATGTAGGCTACGTTATAATGGGTGTATGTTTCCACTATCTTATAACACAAGCAAGGTTTGTATTTTTTTTTTACATAACGTTTTACTAAAGGCAATTTTAAAAATGGAATAATTTCAAGATCATATATAAAAATATCACAAATCAGTTCAGAAGACTTTCCTATGTCAATACATAATTAAACTAAAGAACAATGCAAATATTTAAAAAAATCAGTAAAAAGATATTAAACTAAAACAGTAAAGTAATGGCTGAACTGTAAATGAAAGTTATTATCAGGTCACAGAAATATACTATTAATAACATAGATAGGAAGATGTATGAAGACAGTTTTAGAAAATTATAATCAGCTTCTTCAACAATTGATATTTTCTCATAAATAAGATTACAGCTTATGACATGACATTTTTTAATTATAGCTATACCTTTATCAAAGCCATAAAAAGTAATTGAATTCTCGAGAACCATGTACATAAATATTCACTAGATGGTTGGTGAGAGTAAAAAAAAAATGTAAGAACTGCGATGCATAAATTCTGAAACTTTATATTCTCCAATTAAATTGTCAAACTTTGTCTTGATAATTGAAGAGAATGGATATTTTTTCAACAGAATCAACAAATTAGTTAAAAATTGCTGTAGACTTATAATGACAAAACTTTATAACTTCATAATATTTAAATAAAACTTTAGTAGTTTTTATGAACTTACATGTAAAACCACAAAAATGATTTTGTTCAGTATTAGATAGTTTAAGAGTACTTTTATTGCCCAATGACAGCAGTTTTCAACTTATTTATTAAACCTGTTAATTTTTAACAGATATATAGCAGATAGAGGCATATGGCAAATAAGGCATTTAAGAATAAAAACTACAAAAAGGAATATTTAGTTGGTTTCTGATGAACATTTTCTAATAAAAATTTACTATGACACTGAATCATTTTTATTTCAGCACCAAAATTGCCAGTCAACTTACAGATCAGAGCTGCTTTGGCTTGATATTTGGTATCAATACTCTAATTGGCACGGCTCTTCAATCCATACTTACAATAGTTATAATTTCCAATGCGGGGTTGGCATTGCCAATAAGACAACAGTTTTATGCTATAAGCGGTTGTTTTGCTGTGGTTTCAATTATTTGGTTTATTGGTTGGACTATATATACTATGAGAAGAGCAAAAAGAATGTCTAAAAGAAACAGCATAAGTGAGAATGTACATTAAATTTTTATGATCATTAAACCTATAATTACAGCAGTACTTATAATTACAGGGAAAATTTTTAAAAACAGTATTATATAATTAAATGATTTATCAGACCTTAAACAATTATTTGGAAATAAATTATATAATTTTAAACTTAATTAATATGATAATAGGTAAGGTAGACATATTATATCAATAAAAACTTATGTATAAACCTTGGTATAATTACGGAACAGATGCCTCTCATCTTACAATCACATTATTGATAATTTTAAGACTATATTTCGAATATATGAATTTGTTTTTATACCACCCCCGACAAATCAATACCATCAACTGCATTAAGCTTTGAATAATATTTTCATTTGCAGCAAACTGGAAACGAACTCAGCTATTTGCTCTCCATAACTTATTTTATGTCCTTACGTTGGAGAAAAGTTCTTATGTTGGAGAAGATACAGAACAGGTTTATTAGATTTCCCTATTATAAAAATTATGACTGGTATCCTCACATGCTTGGATATAACTCTCTACAATTAAGAAGGAATTTGCATGTCACCCTGCATCTATTAAAATTGTCAATAAGCTATATTAACAAACCGTCATTGTATTATATTTTGTACTACACTGTTGTGCACATGTATAAAGACATTTCATATTCCACTTGCACATATCAACATTCGTTTCTTATCTCCAAATGCCCGCATGCTTTATTTTCTTAACGTAACCTTGGACGTGGTGCCCGGTTTCAACTTATTATCTTATTCGATTCGTGACTTTTGGGTCAAGATTGGGTAAATATTTGGATAGTTAACAGCAAGCACATTATTTTCATTGCGTTTATATTTGTATTCATTGTATTTCAATATTGTTTTTTGCATTTACCTGATAAATAACATTTTTTAGTTTTTGTTACGTTGCTACAAATATAAGAAAATAAATTAATTTATTAACCACCAACTAGAAATAGTAATTTATTGCCTTATGATAAACATTTTTATTTGAGCTGAAAAGTCATCTTCATGATAAATTGCTGTAGGCATATCAAAAGAAAAGGGATAATTTGGATTATCTTCTATGATTTATTGTAAAATAATATTATCCTAGTCGTAGTACTTTAATTTACTCTTAGTCAGTGACTGAAAAATGGAAAAACCATTGTCGCATATGAAAATTGACATGGTCGCTGTTATCAAAAAATATAGCAAAATCTCAGGTCATTCCATAGTAACATCATTACTTTCATCTCCACCCAGAAACTAGCTTCCTTTAGATAATTCTGAATGGTGTCAGGTCAAAATAAGTACGCTCTTTTATAATTTTTTAAAATTTAGATAATGGATCCAATTTCCTCTCAAAAAACTGTACCCTAACCTTGTTCAACTACTTTTATTTATTTCCATACAGTTATGGAAACAGTAAAGTTATGCAACTATATATCAATAAGAGGATTAAGTTTTAAATAAATGCTACAATTATTTAATCTAATGACAGAAATATACAGAAAAGATGAATTTAAAAAGAGGTGAGTATAAGACTACGCATGGCAAAAGTGACATTTCTAAGTTCTGTGCGTGTTGTACAAAACAAATGTACTTAAGGTAGCACAAGATAAGTAATCAAATCACAAAATCATAAGGCAATCAATACTGAAATGAGATACATGAAATATTAATTTAAAAAAATTGTGCGTGTCAGCTCCGACACACGACTGGAGTTTACTCCTTAATATTCTTTGGAATGTCTAAAATAGGTAAAGGAAAGTAAGAGTAGGGAGTAAATAAATGCATCTTTTATGAGTAAGGAGTAAATAAATGCATCTTTTATGATAGTGAAAGCATATATATAATCTTATTCATATTTATTTGATTTGTATTAATTCTTTATCAAGTGGAATGACATCACCATAACTGCTATTTATATGTATTGAAAAGGTTTGAAAACTGTATTATTTGTGACATTTCCTTTTGTAATAATCTCATCCCTCTAACATTAATAAACATACAATTCATTTTCAAATGTATAGATAATATTACAGATACTGTATCCACAGAATTTGTATCGTTATATGTATCTATATACAGGAAAGTAGTACCTATTAGAAATCAGGGATAAATTGCCTTAGCACTGCTTTAATTTAGGAAGTAATTAATACTTATTTCTTTCTCACATTCGGTAATTTAATAAATTCTTACTAAAACATATCTTGTATTTTGAAAAGTTATTTCTTAGTTGTCTAAATTGAATTCAAAAATTCTATTTCTGAAATTCAATCTGACTAGCGACATGATTCCCTTTACCTATAGCTAGAATATTAAAATGTGCATTAAAATTAGTTGGATGGTTCGCTTTACCTATAGTCAGAATGTTAAAATGTGCATTCAATTAGTTTGAACTAGATGATATAAGCCAGTGACTTCTTCAGATCAGGAAGTTATCAATACATATTTATTCTTTATAATTGATAATTTAACAAATCTTGCAAAAACATATTGTATTCTGACAAATTGAATTTGAGTCATGACAGAAGTTACATTATATTATATAAACATTAACATTTTTTATCTTTTAAATGTTTTAAACAACGTGCTACACTGTCTTTCTATACACAAAATAATGACTATTTGATTTATTACTGAAAATTTAACTTTCTTTTGTGAAATTTAAAAAGTATAAATAAAACAGAACATGAGCAGAAAAATTTATAAAAATAAAAGTAAGAAAAATAAAGTATATAAAAAATTAAAATGAAATAAAAAAAACAATATTTAAAAACACAAAATAGAAGAAAAAGGTATAAGTAAAAAAATTAATAATCTAAAAACGTATTTCATTTACTTTTCCATCCTCTCTGCAACTTCACCACGAGCCTTCGCTTCTCGAACTTGACTCAACAAAATTTCCTTGTGGATTTCATGCAGCTCGCTTTCTCTTCGTTGTCTCTGCTCCATCATGCCTCATGCAATTTCTTTTTAATTCTTCCATCTGAAGCAACTCACACTAGCTGAAAGTGAGCCGGATATTTGAAAGCTGACTGCTGCTCTCCTACATATTGGTACATTTGTGTCCTCGTCCAACATGGTTTCCTGCCCTTCATCCCTAGGCTGACCAGCAGGAACACCTTCCGTTGCCTCGGACGATGTTAACAAAGTTTCTGCAGCTTCAGTAAAAACTTCACTTCTACTCGTCAATTGTTGCTCAGACAGATCTATGTATAATTAATTGACTCTAATTGATTCAATGTCAATTCATGAACTTCACAAATTTTCAAATTTTAAATTTCAACACATTTTTGCATATCAATAGAAAGTTCAATTTTTGCATATCAATACAAGTTCAATTAAAAGATTCTTAAATTCATTTTACAATTTGTAATTTTAAAGGTGATTAAATTACAATCTACTTTTGTTTGTAATACTGCTTCATCAGTATTAACAATAAATTAAAATAAAATTCACTTAAAAAAATTTCGGTGCCCCGTTACTATATCACTTTCCAAAAAACACTATAACTAGAAGATTAATTGTACATTTATTCAATTAATTGTACATTATATTACGCACATCGTTTACCTCGACTGAATTGTTGGGCAGAATTATTTGCTGGGACTTCCACAATTATCCTTGGCGCTATTATGGAAACGACGGGGTCAATTTGGATGTCGCTAATCGCGTCTCCTCCGCTGGTGGCCATCCACTGTTGCCTTTTCCTTGCCAACACTCTTCTCTACTTGGATTTTATATTAACCCAAAGTCAGCACAGTTGACTTCCTTTTGTCTAAAGAAACAAATTAAGTATATGTTTCTTAGCTATAGATTTAATTTGTCGTCACCAGCTGCACGGAGAAAAAGTGTTGATCTTATATAAAATCATACGCCTCACTCTACTCAACTTCAACACTCGGCTCAGTTCCCATGTAGCATCACAGAGATTATTCGTACTTCAAGTCTTTAACAATAATATCTCTTTTTATAACCCATAATTAGAATGTGCCGATTGCATAACAATATCGTTCTCATAGAATTAATGTTTTGTTCAGTATGTAGAAAATAATATAATTCTAAGTTAATACTAACTTTAATATTGATCAATATATTCAATAATATATTTAATAACACAAGTAACCCTTGAAAATGTATACGTAAATACTCTAACCATTTTGTGCACACATAATTAGAGTTATAGTCTAGTTTTATACTTTGTTCTTTTTATTATACATATATGTGACTGTAACTTGTTTTGTGAGCCTTTCAATTAGTAAATAAATTCTATTTTCATTATAAAGGTGAACATTTCACTGCACTTACCCTTTTTTTAATAATACCACTAGCATTATATAGGTATCTCGGCATTTTTTTCATCTTCACATTTGCTCTGTCGGTGTGTTTATTTTTAATTACATCTTTGTAAGAGACAAATATATGCAACAATAGCCTTTTCTCTGTTTCCGTGTAGTTTCTTTTTCTTGTATTCATTTTACTACCTGTTGTTAAACGCAATACTTTCAGCCAAAACACGGTTATGACTGTCAGCCCGACGCTTACAACTGTTAGTAAATAGTTCAATATGTCAATTAAAGATGTGTCTGAAAATAGCTAACAAAAAACATATTGATATCTCACTCTAAAGATGCGCAGAAATGTTGCGCAAAGAGGCCACCTAACGGCTTATTTCTTTTAACGCTCTGAACTTTGTACACTTCGAACTTTGATTTTACTCGTAAAATTTCATACCGGGCACTATATATGAAAATCAATTCTTAAGAAGTAAACTCCAAAAATTCTAAAGTTAAAACTATCAAGTGTAGCACTCTCAACTCTCACAAAATATAGCATGAGTAACATATATTTTTTTTGAGCATTGAAAATGCATTCATAATAAGAAAGGAAAACAATCAACCAATGACGTTATGTCAAAACATTTAGTTGTATCGCTCTCCCCAGTTTATTCCAGTAAATTTTTTGTCATGCTCATGTCAACAGTAAGATGCTATACTTCAAAAATTTATTGTTGCTCATCACAAATCAATCACAGGTGTAAATGCTGTAGCATACCATGAAAAAATGGGAAATTCTGATATAGATTGATAAAAATATTCAAAATTTTATTGAAACCCAATCTATTCATTTACATCTTTCTACTACACCCAAGTAATATCTAAAAACAATGATAGCAGAGTAATAAACATCATTACATGGAGTGCCATCAGGGTTTTATATAGCAATACATGTAATTTGTAACAAGTATCCTTTTCTCCAATGTAACTTTTTCGTTGCGGGAATAAAAAACACAAAAATTAACACAAGAAGTTTATTTTTTGTGACTGATAGCAACACAATGTCAACATACACAGTGCTATCTGTATTTTAAAATGTTACAATAGAGGATATTTATTACTAGAGTCGGATGATAAAATCCTAGACTAGCTTTTTGCTTAATATATAGGCATGTAGTCAGATACTCACAAATACAAAATGAAATGCGAATATTCATTTAAAAAATGTTTTTGCAGCTTGCATGTCTTAAAAGTCAAGTGGGTCTGGAATATTCAGATAGACCTAGTCCTATCCAGAATATCCAGATAGACCCTAAGAAAATAAGTACAAAAATGGCAACTTTAATGCCTCCCATATCGTCATCTTTCAATGAAAATATTTTTTTTTTAAATATTTAAATGTGTTATCACTACAACAATTTCTTTGTACATAATTCTTTTTTTCTTAATACCTCACAATCCTAGGACAAAAAAATTGCTAACCATGCCTACATATATGGGCGCTACTTTGAAATAAAATTGTACACAATTTTTAATAAGATTTTTGGTCTTTCGATCCAGAATTACAAAACATTCATTCAACTTGAGTATGTAAATTATTTCACTTAACCGTTTGAGTGCCGACGAGCGCCATCGCGCTCTTGCGCGTACTAACTAATTTTCCAATCAGCGTGATGGCCTCCGTGAAATCAGTTGCTGTTTAGCGCGCGGTAGGGGAGGTCGCTCGCACGCATCACTAATTTTTTATCATTCTATGTGTTACATAAAGTTCAAATTATAATATTATGAGTAATTACAATATAAAACGGATTCAGGAAAAGAAAATTTTTAACCCATAATGTCGTAATACGAAAATAATTCAAGTGAAAATGATCGTTTTTCAAACTGTGAAGAAAGTGATAGTGGGAGTGACATTGTGGTGCGCTCACAATTTGGCGTAATGCAAATTTTGAGTGATAGTGATAATAGTGACGATAACAATTATTTTGCTGATACGGAGCATGTACCAGACTGCGAAAATATGATGTGACCTTGATTTCAGTTTTTGTTATAATTTTTGTTCACAATATATATTTCCATAATTTTCTTTGAATTTCATTATCCTTATACAAATTTTTATTAAGAAAACACCGAAAAAATTATTAAAATTGAATAATTTTTGGAAGAGATAGTTTTTTTTTCCGGACAAGGGTAAATGGCATCAAAAACAATAGATTTCTTTGGCATTTTTAAGTATATATAAGTAAAAAACCATGGCACTAAAACGGTTAAGAATTGGAAGCCTTGTGACAGTCGGACGAAGTGTTGTGACAACAATAGAGACCTTTTGACACATACATTCAGTTTACTTACATTCTTCAATACTTTTCATTTATTCAATCCCATTTTTTTTATTTCTCATTTTAATTCACTTTTCTACAGTTATATGCATCACTTAACGATTATATTCACTATTTACACTCCTTAAAAAATCTTTCTATAATATGTAAATTTATCTGTTAGTTTCCTTTAACCATTAATATGGACTAATCATATTACTTTAAAATAAATGAAACGTGGTCATCAACATATTTTGTAATTTTTATTTAAATCATTTAACAAATACTTTCACAATTGTCATTAACAATAATTATAGCAATAATTTATATTTAATAACATCAAAATAAAGTCTTTATACTACCATGAATTTCCGTTTATAATAAAGAATTGCATTGTAGGTAATAAATAATCTGAACAAAAAATAATTCATTTGAGCTTTCCTTTTTTTAATTTATCAATCCAATTCATTAAAAACATAAACATATGAACACATTTTGGAATGGTTTTAAGTAACTTCATTTAAGAGACCAAAATAGAAATGTAAATAATTTTGAGAAGATTCAACATTCTTTCACAATTAAGTACACTATCTGACAACATCAACAATGCAAAAAGATGCAAGATATAAGTCACTCGTATAGCAAAAATCACTGAAATTATATGAAACTCATCTACACCAATGTTTTTGCGCACATATTTTAATATTTGGACCTTAGATTTACAACTTGACATTTATACTACTCAGTACTACTGTGAATTAACAACTTATATGTTATAAAGTGAAAGGTATAAACACTTGTAAACTATCAAAATTAATTTTATTTAATACATTCAGTGCGGGTGTCGACACGCTATAGACATAAGGAGTGTATTTTTTAAAACAATGGCAACACAATGTTAACATACAGAGTCCTGTCTAAAAAATTTTCATACGTGAAAATAGTAACTGCAAAAAAATAGTAACTGCAGGATAATAAAAAACAGTCAAATATAATAGTTTTTGTCGTTAGTGTTGGAGTGGCGTAATACATTCATAATCATAAGGCGCACTCAATGTGTTAAAAATAAAACTAAAAAAATAGTTTTTCATTTAAATCTTCCTGCAGCGAAAATATGTCGGTAACGTATACACAAAAAATAAAATATAAAAAAATTATCACCAATAATATGTGATTTTTGTATAGAACAATTGTATTCATAAAATTTACAGAATTGGACCAACAGTTGTCTTGGATCCCCTAATATTGTACATATGATGAAACAAAAATAAAGAAAACAAACTTCAATACTATTTACATACAAAAATATACTATTATCCTAATAGTTGTCACAATTTCTATCAGGTATAATTTCTTAATATATTTGTAAACTTTCATACATTAATATTGATATGTACAAATTTACTGTGCCTAAAGAGGAATGTAAAATACATGATTAGCAAGACGGCAATTCTTTCAATCATCATGCCATTTAACAATTGATCGTGAAAATTTTATTTCTGTAAGATAAGGAGTTTTAACACTGCATTTGAACAACTCAAAACTTAAAATTGTTTGTCAGCATTAGTAATGCTACTATTTCATATACAATTTTGTGTAAAACTATATATTGTTACTTGATAACATTGCAAATATTATATTCAAAAGCAGCTGTACTCAACACATTATTTTTACAATTAATATTGACATGAATATTTGTTCACCAAACAATGATTCAGCTAGTGATGATGACGGAACATTTTCTTACATTATTCTGTAAAAAGCATATTTGTTCTTAATTATTTAGCATTTTGCTTGACATTATTCGAAGTTCATGTATAAAATAAAGGTGATACAATACAGAATTTAATGTATATTTTCAGACTCAAAGATCAATTATTAAGTGAAATAATTAAGTATTATGTATCTACCTATGTATATTATAATTATATATAGTTGTCAATCTTACAATGCTCTTGCTTGGGTGATGAGAACTTCAGTCAATTTTAACAACCGGCCTGGTCTTCATATAGACATAGAGACATATGAAAACGAAGATTGCTATGAATGTAGGTAGAACAATAGTTGTTATCTGCTGTTTCATCTTAGCAAATTCTTGCTTACGCTCCCGTTTCTGTTTCGCCGTCTCCTTTGTGTTACCCTTAAGTTGCCTCATTGTGATTCTGAAATTAATATATCATCATTTAAGTAGCCTTATAAGAATAAATAGTTTCAAAAGTCCTACAATGAGACTGGAATTATTTAATAATACATAGCTATCAACTTCTTTGGCAAACACGTATTAATTTTCAGTAATTATAACTCAGCATAAATCAATTTGCTATCGACTCCACATTCTAGGAAACCGTGCAATATTTCATTTCAAATACATTAGTCTTATCAAGACAAACTATCACTTTCTTATCATGCCATAAATGTCACATGTTTCATAACATAAATTTTAACAGAGCAAAATTCATTGGTGGTAATAAACAAATTTATAGTGTCACTTATATAACACCACATAAATTAAAAAATGAAAATGTGACATTTTAATACAATTGGATAGACAACGAAAGGTCACATTCTAAAACAAAAATAGAAAAATGTTATTCTCTCATGTCCTTAAAGCGTTTAAAAAAATAACTACTTTATCAAAAAAACTCATACAGTTAGTAAATAAAAACAGAATAGGACAATCTTTTGCGGTCCTGAATCATTCGCAATCTTGAATTACGTGATGTGTATGTATTAAGCAACAATATATATGATCTATGTACTAAATTTCTACAAAAAAATACGAAGTCAGGCGTTACTTGTATGGGATTTTCCTCATACAAAATCTCATCTATTAATAAGAAATTAAAATTCCATTGCAATTAGTTGTATTAATAATTTTGACAGAGTAAAAAGGTTATAATTTCACAATTACGAGGAATTTACCAAACTCAAAAATAACAAGTGAAATTTCGCGGAGTTGGTTATAATGTATAATTAAGATTAAATAAAAGAATGTAAAATATACAAACTCATTAATAATGTTGCTGAACAGAAATTAGTATTCAGTTGAGAGCGCAAGAAGCATTATAGATAATAAAAATAATATATAGTTAGATTAGAAATAATATAACATAGTTAGATATAGTTGAATTAGAAATAATATAACATAGATAGATATAATTGGATTAGAAATAATATATAGGTATTCTAAACATAAAACTATATAAATAATATATAGTTTTATGTTTAGAATACCATCGATTAAGAGGTGGATTCCTCTTAATCCTCCATCAATTACTTTAGGTGAATATCCAAATTTGTATGCCATAAATAACGGATCATATAAAATAATTTCTTTGAAACGCAGCAAGTAAGTTATAGCTTTGTTATTATGACCCTAAAGCCCATTGTCAGAGAAATAAATATGCACAACACCTAAAAATATTAAGTAATACTATTAGAACATTAAATACAAACATGCCACGTCAACGAATCGTAATAAGAAACTGATAAAATTGCGCAAAACTTAATATGTAAATTGACTTATGACCGACTATATTAAATCATGAAAGTTTCACTTACTATTTAAAAAATAATGAAGTGTTAAATGTCACACTACTGCTAATTAAAATTTTACAAAGCCGAAAAATTGTTTTCGAACCTTCCAAACTGTCAGCTACACTGTCAGCGTGGAACTGACATATAAAATTTAGGTATAAATAGAAACAAAAGTTTTTTTAATATTCGTTTACTCTCGTTCAGCCAGTATTATATGTGTAAAAACATGACTATTTATATGTATTACATTACAAAACTTGATTATTGAAATTATCCATACACAATAGAAAAATATTTCTTCTAAGTCAAATATAACTAATAGTTCCAAACATAAATTCTGATAAAATATTTTTTTACTATATCATAAATCAAAGTAGGTAATTTTTATTTGTATCTATAAAATACATAGTTAGATAATTAATAACATTGCCAGACGTTTTGTATTTACCGGGATGCCTCTTACTTCTAACCATTTTTAAGAATTGTGTCGAAACAAAAATTATACCGTGTTTTTAGAAATCATGACAAAGAAGATAGTACGCACGTGAAAAACCGGCATTGTTCAACAATAAATAAACGTAGGCGATATTACATATCGCGGCTTCCACTGTTCTAGTTTTCCAAAGTACACGTAATAATCATTAAATTACTATAAATAATTATTATATGAACTATATCATTCAACAAAATAATTATTGTTTGACTTAAAAAGAAAAAAAAACATGATTTTCTTGTACACGGTGTCAGGGAATAGATGTTGGACAAAGAAAGACGCTATTCGTTGACTATAAAGGAATAAATTGTCGTTGAAATAAAATGTAAAACACGCCCTTTTTCTAATTGAGGGCAAAAAAATACTACACATAGCTCTTTTTAATACATCCAATACTTGCCCGGAGTGCGGTTTTTATCCGCAGTGACGATATCAGATTATTTTCTGAAAAAAATCATGTTTTAAATTTAATTTTAAAGACAATCAATTATTTTTTAAGTCAATAAATAACGTCTTTCTTTGCCCGTCACATATTCCCGGACACCATATATATTTTCTTATTCTATATTAAATTTTTAAAAATCTAGCAATTTCAATACCTGGGTACAAGGTTAATACATACATATTTAAATTTATGAGATAATATCACAGAACAGAAACAATGTATGATCTGTATAGACAGTTTTAATTTTAATATATCACTTTGTTTATATCCTATGTACATCAGTGTATATGTACCTTATCTATTGGCGATTACTAAAGGGAGTGGAGTAATTTTTCACTACCAGTTAATTTCTTTAATTTTTTCAAGGTATTCTGTATAATACGTTGCAATAAGCTATTTAATAATTATTTTGGTTAATTTTAAATATATATTCTATTTCATCAGTATAGCTATGTCAAATTATATATCAGTCTTCTGTTTTATGAGATTTGTCTTTTTATTTTTCTATTTTTATTTCGTCATATATTACTGCGAGACTACTACTCCTCCTAAACCAACAGACTTCTTTTAAATACACGCTTCCTTCCAATGAATTTGCTTATTCAACTTTCCCAGCTAGTTAGTTAATAAATTACCAAACCTGAACTAAAACGTAAATCGAGGAATTGTAAAAGACCGAATTGTAAAAAAAATAAATCCGAAAATTAATTTCCTTTCCACCCTTCTGATTCCTTCTGCACCCAAACAGAGGATACAATTCCCCATCCTCGTTCTCCTGCATCTAAACAAGGAGACTCCCTCGTCCGCCACTCTCACAAGCAAATTGTCATTTAATCCCATCATCCTTGAATTCCTCTCCTCCTTCCCACCCTCTCAATTCCTTTATGGTTACTTTTATGTTTCTGGCAATTTTGGACAATTTATTGTCCACGCTCAAAGAAAAGAACCCCAATTGAATTGATGATTCTCGCTTCATGCCATTAAATTGGTTCCGTCTTAAAAAATGATTGCGTTGGTGGCTTAATACGGGAGACATGATTTCTGTGAAGTTCTCGTCGGCAAACTCCGCCAATCATTTTGTAAACCATTCCGCTTTTACGAAACAAAATAACTCGTTCATCTCCTCTTTTAACGTGAGTCGTGTGGGTATTGTTTGCAACGTTCCAGTCGGTTGGTCAGATCAGGGGGAATTACAAAATGTAGAAGTTCCAAAAGTTTATGGTAAAGTTATTAAAATCCTGCGTTTAAACTTTACAAAATCGATCGATATTTAACCCAAATATTTTCCATTGGAGACGATGTTCATCACCTTTGATGGTCAAGTTCATCCCCAACGTATATCAATGGCAAATTCCTCTCTTTTAGTTGCAAAATACAAATTCCTTACCATTCAATGTTTCAAGTTTTGTGAGTTTGGGCATGTAGTTGAACAATATAGATCTTTTGAGTGTTGTTTCCGATATGGCGAAGGTCAGCTCGAAAGAAACTGCTGTATATAAATGTAACATGTCGACAGTAAACTTCCTCTTGTTTCGAAAGATCCTAAATGAACTCTCCTTATAAAAAAAGGGAAGGCTGGAAGAAATTGCCTCCTCCTCTCCTTTTACTCCTTCTTCTGTCTGAACAAATATAAAACGCTATCCGTCTGTTTTTTTTCAGTCCTGATCTACCTAAGCTTATCCATGTGAATGGATAGATTTATTTTTAAATAAATTTTCTCCCTATTTTTCTCTAATCTAGATGAACGTCAACCATTATTTAGAAAATATTTCTTCATTAATAAATTGTATTTAACCTTGCACCTTCCTAAAGGCGCTCCCCCTAGTATTGGCAAGATCTCATATTCAATATGGAAAAATATTTTATCATTTACCCCTTGGTAACTTCTGTCCCTCGTCAACTCTATGTTCAAATCAGGCTATATTCCATAGTCTTGGAAAATTCAAATAATAATTCCCATTATACCTCCGGCGACAATATCTGGCTCATAGTTATCTACTCAAGACAGCTAGGTTCAATACGTTCATAGAGGATCTCCTTTCCCTAATTCATTCCTGGATGGTCTCTGACTGATAGAGGGCATAGAAAAGATCATGCCAGATCACGGGTGCGGGATATTTCCTGATCCAATCTTGTATTACTTCTAAACCATGGTGTTCAAAATATTGTTTTCTCGAAGGGAAACTCAGTGATATCTCGTATGTGTTTGAGACACAGTTCTATTCCTAGGCTGCGTGTCAGAGAATATCCAACCTACGATTGTGGGATTGGTGGGGGGGGGGGGGATTTAAAATGTCACATTTTTGCAGTCCCCTTTTAATAATAAAATTCCTCCATTGATTTATAAATGATTAAAACATAAAATTCAGCTACCTATTGACATCAGAACCTTTTTATCCGTTGCTAATAAAACCATTATAGACTCAATTATACAATACATAAGAAAGTATCATTAATCTGAAAATGAGTAGTTCTTGTATAAACTAGCTGAAATTAACTAAGAAACCAGTTTATAACGGGATGATAATAAACATCAAGCTACTTTACAACGGTTCCTGATGAATCCACCAACAGCGAAATGGCTAGATGATCATCACATTGCCCACGTATTGGGATAAGGCGATTATAGATTACATTGAGTGGACATGCAACCATATGCTACAGTGCCGGGGTAAGGATTCAAACGTTCGAATTTTGCGGATCCACCTGATCCGAAACAGTACAGATTGAAGTCAAAAAAATACTTTCGCACTCAATTGATGCCACCTACATATGAGAAGGTTCAAGCTAAAGTAGTTGCGTTATTATTAGAAACTGATTGGTTAAGTTTCACTCCAGATATATGATCAAACACTAGAAAAACCTGTTCTCTGCTAGGTTTTACAGATAATTTCATTCGAAGGGAACAACCCTTAAAATAGTGCCAGGTGTAAGCGTTTTGGAAACCGACCAAACTGGTAATTATATCACGGAAAAAGGAAAAAATTAGGACATTACTGCCAAGTACAATATTGAATTAAAAATTCACCATACTGTATGAAAGAATGCTGCAAACATGGTTCGCGCAACTAGAGTAGATGATTACACTTCATTGGGTTGCGTTGCTCATACGCTACAGCTAATCATTCACGACGCAATTTTTTCATTGCCCGAAATCGAAACACTGATAAAAAATATTGCAAAATAATCGGATATTTTCACAAAAGTGAATAAGCACGAATATATTTGGGTTTGAAAACATTCCTCAAGATATTGAAACACGTTGGATTACTACGTACTTAATTCTGTAACGTCTGACTGAACGGAAAAATGCCATTAATCTGTATCGAATTAAAAGAGGGACTGAAGAATAAATCGACAGTGAGATTTCTATGAAAAATGTTGTAAATGTTTGACAATGCTTTTACCAAACCACATTATATATATCTTCAGACTCGTCTTGTGTCTCAATGGTAATACCATTAGTGGCGATATTAATGGTAAATTGATGCTAATACAACACCCTCATACTTCTAATAATGACTATGAAGATGATTGTATAAATGAAAATAATGCCGAGACAAGTACAAACTATTAGTTGCACTCCAACAGCATTTTTCATTTGTAAAAAGTACTTTGCCTTTAGTTACTGCTACACTCGTCAACCCATGATTTAAGATCAAATATCAGACAGAAAGTGAAATTAATTCAGCCAAGCTTAATATGGCTGAAACTATAAACGAAAACGTTCATACGACTTCTCGTGGTATGGCAATGACATCGGCATATGTTAATCTTAATATAAGTTTATTTAATTTTGAATACTAACAATTTCCATACTTATATCTAATAAATTACCCACATTAGTTGGATTGTGTCGATTCTTAGTCTCGGTCTCGATTAAGAATTCATTTTGTTCTCGGTCTCGGTCGAGACTAAAAATCAGTCGCGGTGGAGCCTTAACATGTATTTACTTATTTTTTATTCCTATATCTTATTATCTATAAATTTATATTTTATTTATAATTTCGTTTTATTAATTCAATAATAGTAAACTTCTCTTTGATTTTTGTTTTGCTGTTTATTTTTGTTACCAAGCAACAATGATAGATCAGTATCAGTGTTGCCTAGCCACCACTTCTAAAATTGACACTGGCAAATGATCGCCATAGAATAAAATAATAATAATAATATCTTGGATGAGTGACAGTTACGAAAAGTAATAACTTATTAGTTATCACTTTTTAACATTACTTTCTGTTTTTATCTACGATTACATCCATAGAACAATACAATAAGCATATAAAATTGTGAAATATATAAATAAATAAATAATAATAATTAAAACAACAGTGTGAATATTAATAGCGATTTCAAATGTGCTTCAAGTTTAGAGCCGGTAATACTAAGAAATAGATAGTACAGAAGTGACAAAACAAATATCCCTTATCGACAATCATATAGATCAACGAAGGATATAGTTTTCAAAATGAATACGGTTAGTATATAAATAAATTATTTTTATATTTTTTACGTAATGAACATAGTCTAACAAAGAAGTCGATTTAATTAACGAATGCCATTATTGCAAAGCTTTAAATTTATATACTGCTTATGACACTTAAATTAGCTGCCAGCTCATACTTTTAAAAGTGCGAGGAGATTATTATGAGTACATTTTCTTTCATTTACAGTTTAATTGTAATACGTTAAGTATTACAATTATTCTAGTATTACAATTATTTTCCAATACACATTTACCAGTTCTTTCATTTTCCTATAAAATTCATTATATTCGAAAAATTTTGACGCTACAGAAGTCATTTGAAGCCTTGTTGAATATTTTAAACCTTACACCATATCGTCGTCTGTGATTTATTTTGAAATTAAGGAATATTTTATGGTTTTAACTACCAATAACTAAACAATTTTAAATCTATTAAATACAGTTCTTCGTGATCAGACATGACTTTTACATTATATTCATTTTACAAATGATGGTTCCATAACCAAATGGCAAAAACAAAAACCTTAAAATTTCGTCATGTCCATCCATCCATTCGTCACAGCATCATAGTCCTTGCAGTCTAAGATCATTTTTGGTACACATACAGAAATTAAAATTTAAAAAAAAATTTTTTTAAACATGTACCTACTCACAAATTGAATTTGGGAATTAAGCGGTTTCCCCACAGACCTCATCAAGAGATGTGTCATTAAATAGATCCTTTAAAAAGCAATCCAAAATGTCTAGTGAAATTTTTATAAAGAATTTATTTTATATCAAGGAATGCAGATAAATTAAAGAAAAGTGACGAAGAGTAAAGACAGGCAAATGTATTTTTTAGTAAAAAGCGAAATGGAATCAAGAAAAATTACTACGTCAATAATTTACTATTTTGAAAGAAAATCCACTTAAAGGTTCTTGCATAAATACTTAATTCACTTAAAATACATGAATAATGAAATTACCATTTATTCCTTTTCTCTGATATGTATAATATTGTACAACCAGCTTAGGCGTCTAGACTTCTTTCTATAAAACAAACCTTAAACTAAGTCATGGAATAAATGTTCCGGAGTCCTTTTTAGTTGTTCTGATTCTTCAAGGAATATTTCTCATTTTAAGTTGAAACATTTTTCATAAATTTATATTAAAGAAAGTAGGGAATTAAATGGTTTATTATGCAATTTTTTCAACTAGTAAATTTTAAAGTTCAAATCTAGCAAAATCTTTCAATTATGTAACAATATTTGTCAACTGTAATACAATAAAACTAATTCTGATCTATGCAACAAGTTTGTGTATTTTATGTAACTAAGATCACCTAGTTGAAGTATATTGTCTTCCACTAGTACTAATTAATTTGTCCTAAAAAACCCAGCCAAGTGCAAGTCGAACTCATGCACAAAGGGTTCCATAGCACCAAACAATATTTAACGTTAAAGTTTGTATTTCTCAGACACTGTGAAAAGTAAAGTTATTGTTGCTGTATATCACATCTCAAAAACAACACACATTGAAAAGTTAGGGGAGGCACTTTTGAAGATTTTAGAAACGCATATCTCACCAAATATATACTTAAATAAAAAAGTTATTTTGGAACCTCTTATATCATTTTATAATACCTTTCTAACGGTACCTCACACACCTATGTGCACTGGACTTATTTGTTTCATTCCTGAGTTACATGTGTGGAGTGCCACCCCTATTATTTTTTTTCATAATTTCATTATTTCATTGTATAGCGGTTTATAGAAGACTACCATCCAAAATGTCATCTTTATAGTGCTGATAGTCTTCGAGTAAAATGGCTGTGTCATACGGATAGACAGACAGAGAGACTGAACAAGACAAAATTATAAGTGTTCTATTTTTGCCATTTGGCTATGGAATCCTTAAAAAGGAGGCATCTCTTTGAGTTAAAATGTTTATTTGCTCAATTTTTCTTCATTAGGTACCTTAAAAAGCCCATACATAAAGGTACCTTAAATATACATAGTTACCTATTGTTTTTCTCATTTACATTAAACTATTTTGTTATATTTCTTGTGAGTGCTTCAAAGACAATCTATTTTTCAGACACATTATAGGTATCATACTTACCACATTTGCATTAAGTCACTTTAATCTCCATAACTTCGATATTAGCAAAATGAAAAATAATTTGTGACTAACAATGATGACTTGCTTCAACCATAAGCAATGTAAATAGTGTTGCGCATTCCAATATCTGAATTGAGATTTGAAATGAACTCATGTATCTTGTTTATCTTGTTATGGTGCAGAAAATTTCTGTGAATCTACACTTTGTAAATGTTTAATAATTGATTTGATGAAATGCTGCTTTTGATGCAAATATATCAAAATATTATGTTGTTAAAGTTGATTGATCAAAATTGTTATAAATATTTGAATCTGTCAAACTTTGATTAATCTGTATGGTATCTTCATAATGTTGATTATATGTTTTGAACTAAAAATTTTTTTTAACACACTCTTATTAAGTCGACCTCTAACTAACTGACTATAAAATGGAATCTACGAAACTAAATGTCATGCATTCTAATTATTGTATTCTTGTTAAATTTGGTAGTTGTATGTAGTTCTGATGACAATACAACAAAATGGTACTATCAAGCTGATCCCATGCAACAGAACCTAAAGTTAGACACTAAACTCGATAACGGAAAAACGTATCCTAATCATATTTGGGCTTCTAATTGTTGTATAATCATAAAACTTGGCAGTTGTGTGTAGTTTTGATGACAGCACAATAAAATGACACCATCAGAGTGGTTCAGTTAAATAGAACTCGAAGTTAGACACTGAACTCGATAATGTAACAATGTATTCTACTGTGCTTGGGCTTCCAATTGTCGTATCATTATGCAATTGTGTATAGCTCTGATGACAACACAATAAAGTGGTACCATTGGATTGATTTAGTGAAATAGAAGCAGAAGTCAGATTGAAGAATTGGATTGTTCCAAGCTTGCCGGAAAGACCCCTTACAATATTGATGCATTGGCAGGGATGGAGAGGATGTGTGCTCAGTCGCCCGCAGACATAGAATCAAGAAGAGATTCCTCAGTTTAATCAACTATGCCGCTCTCAAAAATAAAAGATTTTGCTTCTCAAATTAAGATAAAAGAAGAGAAGAGAAGATTATGTGTATAAAAATGCTCAACATTTTAGAAAATGGACTCCATGCTTTTACACTCAAATATTATACTTGATAATAAACGTGACTTACAGGGTAAGGACTTTAGTCCTTATAGAGTAGGTAGAGAAAACAGATTCGATAACTATTGTTTTGCTTTTTAGTCTAGTATTTATAAAAACGTGTTGTTTTTTTAGTATTTTAAACTTCATTTATTGGTACTAAAGTTTAAAAGTTGCCAGTAAAAAGCGTAATGAGTTTAGCCTAATGGATGACAAATATATTTATGATTGTACATAGCTTTTTATTTGTGGAATCGGAAAACAATAGTTAAAAATGTAAATTACAATTAAATTGAGTAAGCTCAAGATAATGAATGCATAGAATTAATTGTTTTATCTTTATTTTGTAATTTAATCTTAAAAATGGAACTATGATTTTGTTTTGTTTTAATTGCTTTTTCTTGACGTAATAATTATTACAGTTAATTTGTATAATATTTAATAATTATTACAATTAACAATATTCCCAACAGGTTAGATGTTTAATCTATGCTTTAGTCAAATAAAGAAATGTACAGCTTATTCTTGTAGCAGGAAAATATATGACACGATTTATAATAATTGGCAATATACATCCTGAAATTTTTTGTGTATTTCATTATCGTATACAGTTCTTTCAAACATTATTTTGATGTAGATACAACAATTAAGTTTAATTGAATAATATTTTCTGCAATCTGATTTTGGAATAGAAAATGATTCATAAATATTTCTAATAATTAGCTATATGATGTATTGAACCTTTTCGTGTATATTCATGTTATCTGTAATATCTTCATACATTATTATAATGTCGCTCTAATGGTTTAATTAAAAAATGCACCCAACACATTTCCACAACATTCCGATAAATTGTTGTACCTATAAATATTAAAAGTGCTTTATGAACACCGTGGACATTATAAATTATACACTAGTATAAGTTTCATATCATTTGTATAAGCCATTTTCTGCCAAATCCTGAACAACAAATTAGTATGCTTATAATGGAGTGAGAAGCAATTAAAATTATATTCTCTTATTTAATATTTTTTTGTATTGGTTCCGGCTGGAATTATAAACTAATTTTTCACTGATAATTGAAACACATCCCGGAAATTAAAAATTATAGAAAACATGTATTAACAACGAAATTGAGTTTTTAAACTATCATCCCAGTTTCTCTCTATATATTCTTCCGAGATTTATATAAGCTAATTACTATAAGCATTAATCAAAAAAATATTTAACACTCATTGCAGGAAATACCATCTTTTGGTACTACTTCTTTTTAGACAATATGACAGTATTCTTATTAGCTATTTTCAATTTTATACTACTAACATAGACAAATTCAGCTTAGTTATCAGCATTTTATTATTTACAGCTGGATAAGGGTTCAGGAGAAAAAAGACAAGTGCCTCCGATCATTCAGAAGATATTACAATTAGATGCCAAAGTGACAAATTCATTTCTAAATTTAGCTGACAATGTAACGTGGTTAAGAACTTTACAGATCCATGCTAAAGGTTTGGAGGTAAGAATTTTTTAATGACATTTCTTTCATATTTCATATGTCTATTTAAATTACTCTTCTGAATTACCATGTACTGAACACACACACACAGCAAACACAGTCATAATGGGAATAATTTAGTAGTAAATAATAGAGGTTTGGAGGTAAGATTTTTTTAATGACCTTTCTTTCATATTTCATATATGTCTATTTAAATTACTCTTCTAAATTACCATGTAGTGAACACACAGCAAATGCAGTCATAATGTGAATAATTTAGTAGTAAAGTATCATTAATAAATAATAGAGGTTTGGAGGTAAGATTTTTTTAATGACATTTCTTTCATATATGTCTATTTAAATTACTCTTCTGAATTACCATGTAAGTACACATACACAGCATACGCAGTCATAATGTGAATAATTTAGTAGTAAATAATAGAAGTTTGGAGGTAATATTTTTTTAATGACATTTCTTTCATATTTGTCTGTTTAAATTACTCTTCTCAATTGCCATGTAGTGAACACACAGCAAATGCAGTCATATTGTGAATAATTTAGTAGTAAAGTATCATTAATCAATAATAGAGGTTTGGAGGTAAGATTTTTTTAATGACATTTCTTTCATATTTGTCTGTTTAAATTACTCTTCTCAATTGCCATGTAATAAACAAACACAACACACGCAGGCATAATGTAAATAACTTAGTAGTAAAGTGTCAGTAATAAATAATAGTATCATCCAACATTATCTCTATGGAAATTTATTCTGCGCAGATTCATACTGGCAAATGACGCAATGACCTTGTTCTGTTTCAATTCTAACTCTGCTGTAACTAGATACAGTAATAAAATAGTAGAGACATTAAGAATATTGCTTTCAAGTTGTTGTCACAAACAAACTTTTTACATAAAAATATATTATGCCAATATAACATTTGTAATACTGTTGCAACTTTAGACACGACAATGATTATTTAACTAAAAATATTGTTTAATTCGGAGAGTGTTGGAAATTTCCTAATTGTAATTGTTAATTCAAGAAATACACTTAATGTGCATAACATCCCCATCATAGCTTGATAATGGTATAGATTGTATTTTTTATAAGTGTATAGCAATTTATTTATGAGGATTGTAATTATCATAAATATGTTGTTGGCTCGAAATTTGTATACAGTCTTTATATTTAAAAGTTTGTAGTTTATGCTAAATGAGCAATACAACATCTATAATACTTTGTAGTTAATTTTATATGAAATAAACCAAAAAATATTTAAAAAATATTATACGCTGAACATCTACAGAAACATTGTATATATATCAACAAGGAACCTTTAATATAAAGTGAACTTGTAAGTGATGTAATTAATTCTTGTTAGCCTTTATAAACACAATAAATCTAAAAATCTGGGCAAAGAAGTGTTTTAGTTATATTCTTATCTAAACACTGAGCATCACACATCTACTTGCATAAAAATGTGTAATCATTATCTATACAAACACATCATGTACTAGACAATATTATTTCAACAAAATCTTTGTCCAACTTACAGCTCCGTGTCAGTACATTAAGCAAGTTAATATAAAATAAACAAACATTTCTGTAAAAAGAAATAAGAGAAAATAAACAGGAAAATGCTGAATTCTTTTTGTTTCCAATACATGTTACTAAAAGTAAACAATTTGTAAAATAGAAATGTTCCCTTGCTCATGCATAGCAGATGTTAACATAAATCTATATACCAGTTACAACATTAATGTAATTAAGTAACCCCTTAAATAAATAGGGAACCAGATGAAATACTCTTCTAACATGCAGGCTTTACATCCAACTGTACTCTAGATAAAATCCAATAGAAACAAACGTGGACAGTATCCATATGTCTTATGGAGTATATACATTTTTGCAAAAAAAATTAATTTCTAATAGTTTCTAAAAAAATCATAATGCGTAAATAAAGTATGCAAATTAAGAAATACAGTCGATTTCATTTATTACGACCTTGTCTATAGCGACCATTTTTCTATAGCGACGTTAAATCTAAGTTCCTTCAATTTAAAGCATACTTTATACTATAGTTCATTTGCCTATAGCGACTTCGGATGTAACGCCAAGTTCGGGTGTAGTGACTGTTTTTAATGAGCTTTCTTATCTTTTGTTTACATCCACACAGATGATCAGTAACTGTGGTGACTTTCACCTTTTGTTTATAGATATTAGCTAGGTAGTTACCTACCTAGCTAATATCTATAAACAAAAGGTGTACCTTTCCGAGTTAAAATTATTCAGTTACAAAGTGATATTCTGAGTAGCAACTGTGTTTAGTAAACTTTTGAATAAGTGTGGCTCCTAGACGCTCATTCACTGTTGAGGAAAAGGCGGAAATCATTTCAAAATTGAACAATGGTGAAAACAATACTGATTTGTGCAAAGAATACAATGTTTCCCATTCAACAATATCTACGATGTGGAAAAACTGTGATAAAATGTTAGAATGCTTTGAATCAAAATCTTTGAAAATTAAGAAAAACCGTAAACCTAGCCGAAAAACCGTACATCTAGTGTGGTTCAAAGTTCAAAGAAGCCACAATGTACCGGTCGTCTGCTGCAAGAAAAGGCTAATCATTTTGCCAGACTGTTTGGAAAAATGGATTTTGTGTTCTGAAAGCTGGATATATCAATTTCGTTAATGACACAATATTGTAGTAAGCAAAGTTTGTGGAGGAGCCGCTAGTGTATCGCAAAGTGACTGTGACAACTGGCTAAAAACAGTTTTCCCAAAATTGACTAAAGATTCATTGATAGCCAAATATGGAACTCTGATGAGACAGGTTTGTATTTTAAGTTAACTCCTGAAAAAACCTTGAAATTTAAAGGGGAAAAGTGCGTGGGTCGAAAATTATCAAAAGATAGAATCACCGTGCTTGTTGCATCAAGTATGGCAGGGGAAAAAAGAAAACTAATAATCATAGGCAAGGCAAAAAAACCCAGGTGTTTAGAAAATATTAAATCTTTGCCAGTTGATTACGAAGCAGTTAATCTTTTAGTTGCCATTGAAATGGTAACTACCGCATGGGCTCGAGTTACTCTGGATACAATTAAAAAGTGACTACATGCAGGGTTCTGTAAATCTTCAGATATCACAACAATTGACAATGACTCCGATGATGAATTGGACATACCATTAGCACAGTTGACAACAACACATCATCGTCAAGCGAAACAAATATTGTGGATCAGGAAACATATGTTGATAATGACAGTTAATTTTACACTGCTAGCAGTATATCCGATAGTGAAATTATTGAAACTGTTGTTCCATCACATACGACGCTTGATGAGGAATATGAGGGGGAAGAAGAAGATTGCAAGGAAGATGAGAAAACTGTATACATATGTGTCTGTATCTCTTTACTTTTGCCTGTTACGATTTCCGGATATAACGACGAAATTATGTGGTCCCTTCAATATCATTATATCCGAAATCCACTGTAATAGTTGTGATATATTTTCCAGTTACATTTCTAGCACTGATTAATTTTATATTTAGATGAAATTAAGAAAACTGATTACAATATTTTTGAATCATATTTTTCTCGCTTCTTGCTAGGAATTGCCTACATTTGTTTCATTCAGAATGTTAATGTATTTGATTGATGCATTATACAGTGTTACATTCGGAAAATATCAACACTTTGAATGTTTAGAATTATAAAGGTGGAAACATACTATTGAAACGCGATACGACGTGATAAACCCGACACATGTTAGTACTCATCAAAACCATATAATTAATATAGTCAGATGCAAATACACAACACGCCATGTGATCACAAGCGCTCCCACGTCACAACACCCAGTCGATCCAGATCGGCGTGTTGCCGGGAGAGGGGGTAAACATGCTACCTGGTGCATCACACGCTGTATGTTTCTAACTAGCACCAGATGCCACGAGTCAGCCCTTCGATAACTTTCCTGTAGTTGGGATATTTTTTGATTAATTTTTGTTAAAAATTATGGATGATGAACAATTAATAGAATCAGTAAGATGAAACCCAGTGTCATATGACATGAACTCAGGCTAATACCGTGATCAAGGTATTAGAAATAATGTAAGGTAAGTTTTTCAAATTATCATTACGTTTATTTTCACATAATTCAAACCTATAGTTTACATTTAGGTAGGTATCTCAATAAGATATATAATTAGTTAATTATTGTTGTTAGATCCTACTTAACTAGGTACTTAATAATTTTAGTGCAGACAGGTCATATTAGTTAGGTTAGGTCCACATGGCAACAATTCAAGCTATTCTTTGCTGCACATCAAATTACACATCAAAACAATTGATTCCCATAAACAGAACTGTATTTGTTTTAATTTAATTGCATGATTTTGGATAGCTTGAACTGCTGACTTATGTAAAGTAGCAAATTAAATATGTATAAGTACTTCTCAATTTAATTTATTATAAAATACACAATAACGTAAATATATACGTACATGTCACAGATTTATGTTATTTTGTCTTCCTACCCGTACAATATCAACTTGTCACGGAACTGCACCATTGTTAGAATTAAAGTACTCTCTAAATTTATTTCGAACAGAAAAAGCATGTTGTGTAGAATTTCTTCATAAGGGATCCAAGTCTTCAAAAGCTGTTGGTCCCAACGTCTCATCATTCTCCTGTTGTGTTAGACAGTCTGGTGGCAAATTATCAGTATCTAAATAATTGTATAAGGAACATGCTGCTAAAATTATTTTGACGACCATATCAGGCTGTACTTCCTTGCTGTTTGGTGAATATCTTGCACTTAGGATGCGCCACACACTATACGTCTGGCACGACTTAGCCAATAATTAAATATTTTATTTGGTTCATTATTGCGAACGTCACTTTTACTATACGGCCGCATTAAATATTACTTTAAAAGAAAAGCTTCATCAGCCACTATTATATATTGTAATGGTTCCAAATTAGAGGCTAAGGATTTATCATCAGGTATTTTAAATTTGCGTTGTTCTAATAACTCCCCAAGTGCAGATTTTGTGAATATTCACCATCACCGTTTTTTCCATGTGATCCTACATCTACAACCAAGAATTTATATTTAGGATCTATTAATGCCAGCAGTACTATTGAATTTGCTCCTTTATAATTCCAATGATTTGAACCACCATTTATTCAACAAATGATGTTTTCCGTCCAATGCGCCACCAATTCGGAAAATTCCAGTAATTTCTGAAGCCATCTTCAGATTTTTGCCATATTGATGTGGTTGGTTCAGGCATATATACTGGGCCCAAGTTGTCCCATATTGCTTCGCAGACCTAATGCACAATTAATCAGACTGTGCTGAACCCCATTCGATAATTGAATCCCAATGATCTAAATAAATTCCCTGTGGCTAAGAAGCTGTAACAAAAGATAAATATTAATATTACAATTTAATTTAAAATGTCCTATTTTACTTTATTTTAGTTGAGAAATGTAAAGAGTGATGGAGAAAATTGAGAAACTGCTTTACCAATGCCCTCAAGAGACGCAATGAGAAGAGTGGGCAAGCATCACCTACCGTCGTGCCAGAGAAATATCAAGCACAAATGGAGTTTTTATTGCCTCATGTCAAGGGGAGAAACACATTCACAAACTTGTCCACAGATATAAATGAGGATTCAACACAAGAGTTGCAATTTTCAGAAGAACCTGAATCACCTTCTGCTATCACAATACCTCCTGCTTCAAGCTCTTCTTCAGTGAGGACACCAACACCAAGCTCATTTTCTGTGATAACGCCAACTCCAGTTTGGAGTTGGCGTTTATCTTTTTGTATTTATCCTTTATCTATTAGAACAAATCGTAAGAAAGACAATGACAACAATATCTTCCAAGAGATGGTCAATATTACTCGTCTCACGAAACGCGACGAAAACGGATGGTAGAGATAGATGAGACAGACCATTTGTTTATATCTATAAGCAAAGAAATTGCCCAAGATTGACGAAATCAATATTAAGTTCCAAGTGCACAAATTTATTCATGATAATGAAATCAACATGTAGAATAATTGTGAAAAAGTATTGAGCACTCCATTGATTGTGACCCGGAACCAAAAAATACAATATACAAATACTCCAAATCCAAATATAAAAAATACTCGAACAACAAATAATAGAAAAACTTATGGAATAAATATTCATGATGAGAGTGAGACTGTAGTTATTCAAGAAACAATTCCAACAATTATGAAATGGATACTCGAAGATACGAGTGAGAATGTAGTATATGAAACAATAGAAGTTGACACACACGAAATAGAAGATGAAACTGACATAAGTCTGAAAGAATATTATAATAATTCTTTCAAATAGTGACTAGGTATTAATAGCACCACTTATTGTTTTCCCAAGGTCTAACAAAATTAATTGATACCATTATAAGAGCAAGCTCAGTTAAAGAAACTAAACAACTATTTTTTTAATAGCCATAATAAGTCCTTCTTAGAGTGTAATAAGTAAATATGATTTAATATCGACAAGGAGAAAAAAATACTTGATTTCAAATTCAAATATCTGTTGTAGAAAAAACTATTTAGTTTCATGAACTGAACACATGGCATGAACTAATTTTCTTAGAACTTAGAATAGACATTGCGTAGAAAGCAAAAAAGTTTTGTACTTACCTGAGACATACTGCTAATCTTTCTTTTGTGCTAATAGCTTCACAATAAGTAGTTTTCTTTTTATAAATGTAATTTTGAATAAAGTCATGACTTTGAATTGCGTTTCATTCATCTGTCCAGTGGCAGATTTCAATGTTTGAAAAATTGTAAAAAAAAAACTACACCTCTAATTCAAAGTAGGTTTATTTTAACTTTATAACAACAAATACAGATTTCATTTTTTAAAAACCATGTTTTCCAAATGGCGGCCATCGAGTCTGACACACTCTTCGAGTCTAGCACGCATGTTTTCAAAAACGCATTTGCAGAGCGACTGGGGTATCCTACTGATTTCGGCTCGAATATTTTCTTTAAGTTGTGTCACAGTGCTCGGATTTGTTTTGTAAAGAACGGATTTTAAGTATCCCCATAAGAAAAAGAAATTTTTCTGGAAATGACTGCCGCACTGCATTCATGTACACATTGGCAGTGTGAGCTGTGGCCCCGTCCTGCTGGAACCATGTGTTTTGGTTGAAGGATGGACTATTCTGTAGTTCTACTCTGAAAAAGTTATTTAACATCTGGGCATATCTCTCCGAATTCACATTTACAGTTTGGCCACGTTGATTTTCAAAGAAATAAGACCCTATGATTGCAGATACAGCCATGGCACACCAGACTGTTACTTTAGGCTTATGTAAAGGCTCTTGATGCATTTGTCTTGGGTTGTGGACATCCCAGTAACGAAAGTTCTGCTTATTCACATATCCTCCAATGTGAAAGTGAGCTTCGTCACTAAAGAATATGTTGGGTAGCAGTACGAAATCTCAACAACATCACCTCCGCGTAAGTTTTTCTTAATTCAAAGTCAGAATCGTGTAAATCTTGAACAATTTGAATTTTATATGGATGAAACTTGAGCTTTTTTTGCATTATTACCTGTAAAGTTGATTTCGGAATTCCCAATATCAATGAACGTCTACGCAGTGATAAACGCGGATTTTCAACGACAAAAACCATAACACGCTCGACATTTTTATCCGTGGCTACCAATGGTATAGGTCCTGGCCTGGGCCTAGTTAATGTTGATCCTGTAGCTCTAAACCTTGCTAACCTTGCTTGACTGAATGAGGTTGATCGATGGTCCATCACATAATCGATGAATACTGTAACGATTATTAAATCGACGGCGTGCTACAGACAGCGAAAATCCACTCGAAATGTACGCCTCGACAGCACAAGCGCGGTGCTCTCCACTCCACTGTTCCATGGCTACTAAAACATCCGCACCGCTTGCGCTTCCAATATACATACATTCATACATACACACACACACGCACGCACGCACGCACGCACGCACGCACGCACGCACGCACGCACACACACACACACACACACACACACACTCACACACTCACACACACACACACACACACACACACTCACACACACTCACACACACACACACACACACACACTCACACACACACACACACACACTCACACACACACTCACACACACTCACACACACTCACACACACACTCACACACACACACACTCACACACACACACACTCACACACACACACACACACACACTCACACACACACACTCACACACACTCACACACACACTCACACACACACTCACACACACACACATTAGTGGTTAGGAAATTGGTGAATAAACTAATCGAAGCAACAATTCTGATTGGACCTCATAAAGATGAAGACATACTATTTCTATGAATACCACTCATTCCGGCCAATATATGGCGTTAGAGTTCAAACAACTTCAATTTCCAATATGCCTTGCGTTCGCTATGACTATCAAAAAAGCGCAAGGCAATTTTTGCAAGTGTGCGGTTTAAATTTTGAAAATGATTGCTTCTCTCATGAGCAATTATACATTCTTAACTTTCATTCGACATAGCCACCAAAACGCAAGGCAGAGTATTCAATTGAATGATGATGAAACTATGTTTGTTAGAATATTTTTATTTACTTTTCCATTCATATCATATGAGATTGAGCCACAGCGAAATGTGGCCAAGTTTAGCTAGTATTACATATTACATGGACGTGTATATATTAGATTCTTAACTATCGTAAGAAATAGTTACTAAGATAGTAATAATCAATACTATTATAAAATTGTAACAGAGGTGTGTCTGTATTTTGAAGATATTTTTAAAAATTTTATTAAATGCTATTCGCGCTTTTCTGAAATCAAAATCCGTTGTTGTAGAATTTTTTTCGATCTGTCCGTTCGTTTGAGTATCATCCAAAAATTACTGCACTAATTTGAATGCAATTTCACCGGAATAATCCTTGACATCCAGATTAAAATTTAGGTTACTTATTGTTTCTTTCAAATATTCCTAGAAGGTCTGTCTGTCGGCTTTTTCTATATCTGTTTGTCTGTTTTTTTGAAAATCATATAATTTAATTAAACTTTCAGAGACAATGTTTAAGGTATAAATTTCCCAAAAATTCTATAATAAAACTAAAATTCAATTATTAGCATTCAAGCAATAACACCAACCGATGATGAATAGAAATTGTCATTACTATACATCCTTGTCAAAGTTACTTTTGGAATGCAAACTTTATTCCAGTTAAGATATAAGTTATCTTACTTTTGAGATGAGAACGTTATCACTGGAAAAAACTGTAGTGCAAAAATAAAAAATATATGAAAGAGACATCACCGATAAAAGTTTTTATGTAATAAAGGTTATTACAATGGTAATGAAATTTAAAAACAAGTCATTTATTTGAAGTAGATGTTATGAGGTCAAATGCAATCATTTAATAGCTCAAAGACTTTATTCTTGCATTGTTCTTGCTATGTTTCCACGTAGCAGCCAATCCACTACTATACGTTTTAACTTGCGGTTCTTAAGAGTTTTTCGTTCAAATCAATTACTTCTAAAATCCGAATTCCATTTCTAACCAATTTGGTTTATTTTGCAACGTCATAAAATTTTATTGTGGTGCCGGAACAGAATCCTTATCTTCAGCAACATATGTAACAATCAATTTATGATTAAGCTCAAATATGTTACGCGTCACAAGCCATCGTGACGAGGAAGAGGCTGAAAAATGAAGTGTCTTCGAATTTACGTAAGTCGGTGAATTACAGTACATATGCGGGCGTAACAAAGAAAGTGTATTATTCATACAGCTGCTCCTGTGTCTCGTAAATTGCACACGCTCTTTGACACTTTGTATTCATATATACAGGTGTAATAAAAATGTGTCTATTATTTATATAGAAATGCATATATATACTCAGTTTGATGCACAGAATCATCTGTATTAATAATAGACATGTTCTTTGTTGCACATTCCTTTATGTACATAAAATGTCGATGCTTACGTATGTTTCTCAAGATGTACATGGCTTACATAAGTTACTCTTAGGTGCTCACATATTATAAACATAACTATACATGCGTCTTCTTCATCTTGGAAAGTTATAAAATACTGGATTATACCAGAGTAGACAGAGAAATTTAATAGACACAAAAGTTCACCATTTGTTGTAATTAGTGTATTTGTATAATTGTTATTAATACTAATTGCAATAAGTATCTAAAATTTCATTTAAAATGATTCATATGATACTGTTATTCGTTCTACCAGATATTCGATGTTAACAACACATGTGTAATTATAGGTTTTGCAAGTGTATCCAATACAAACGACGTATACTAAATGGAAGCTTATAATTTTCAATTTTTGTTTTATAAACAACTGTTATTATAAGACCAATTCGTAAAATGACTAACAACGTTGTGTAAAGTGTCAAGGACATAAGATATCTGCCTATGTCAAGGACATAGATTCTTCTAGTCAATATTTAGAAAATACTATAGTTGACAAGTATTAAAGTTATAAATCAAGAGATATTACCACTTGTTAAAAATGTCAGCTCTTTGACTGTGTTTTCACTGTATCGAGATCTAAAGTGTTATTTTTTGTTTTATCCATTATTATTGTTATTGTTTTGCACATGATAATCATTAAAATAAATCTTTATTTTTTTGCCCAAAACCATTTTTATACATTCCCATTGATCTTGAACAAAAAATATTTTTTTAAGGTAACCATAGATTAAAATCAATAAGTTGACCTATGAACTACTTTTATTTGCAATCAGTATAATTTTTTAAATAATTAATTCAACAGCCACACCAAAACACAGAGAACAATGACTTGAAAAATCGCTCGCCAAAATTTGTAGACGAGTGAATGTAAACTTGAATTGTTACTTGTCACCGAATGGAAATGTTGACAAAATACCGGTATATTCCAGGCCTGTAATTTGTCATAAAATGTACAAAATATTGTAACAGTATAGCTTTAGTTAGAGAGCATTTTACACCAGATTTAAAAAGACTTGGCATTCCTCAAACTTTTCGCTTGATTTATTCTTAAATCGTATTTATTTCTTTCATACTTTCTGCAATATGAGTTGAATGAAATTTTGAGTTTGTACATATGAAATATGATGTACATATGAAATTTTGGGACCCCTTTTTTTTTTAAAATCGGAAGTTTCCAAAATTAGTTGTCAATTGCTATTTATTATAATCTATTCTTATTCCTCGTCTAAATTTTGCCAAGGTGATGTAAGAATAAACGCTCAGCTTATTACTGTAATCATGTGACCAATTTGTAAAATGATTATAGTGACCTTGTGTTTGAGTGTAAGTATAACTAAATGCAAAAAGGCAAACAATCTTCGTGCAATAAAACACTCATACTGTAGTGTGTATAAAATTCGGTGCAGAGCAGATAACAGTTGTCTTTATCTTTCGCTTATATTTTCTGAAAACGATGCATTGTGCTAAAGCAAGGGAAACATAAATATAATTTATTGGGACAATCATCACAAAACGTTGTCACCCGCTTATATTATACTATAGTATTTCATGATATAATTATACTATAGTATTTCAAGTAATGCGATTGTTAAAACTTTTTGCAGCATTTTTCCTGCTTGACATAGAACAGTGTTTTGTTGCTAGATTGCCATTGGCTTTCTTGATTAATGATGTTTTCTATAGTTGTTATTAAAAAACAGTCATTATTTTTGCAATCTATGCAATAACTGAAAACAACAAAATTTGATGATGATACAATTATGGCTGCCATAGAGGAATTTTTTGACACTTAAGAAAATGAATTTTTCCTGAGAGAATAGGAAATTAGGAAAACTTTTTTTTAAATGTATAAAATTAGAAGACTGTGTAGAAAAAAAATTATTTTAACTTTTTTTGTGTTAACGGTGGTTTTTTTTGGTTTTGTTAACGGTGTTTTTTTTGGTTTTGTTAACGGTGTTTTTAAGAACTTTTTGATTCAGTCTGATAATATCACATGTTATTATAAAATAATGATATTCAAACTTCAATATTGAGAGAACAGGGGCTAGGACAATTTTTGATTGCCTGATGATTACAAGATATCTTCTTCACTAGCACTGCAGTCCTTACAGACCCTGGCCTTCTCTGAGAGTTTAGACCTTTTTTACTCTACAGAATTGCCAATTTCTTTTTTTCCAGAAATCCTGCGTTTCAAATATTGAATTGTCCTTAACTATGGACATTCAATGTGTTTGCCACAGTTGACAAAGTATTGTTAATTATGATAGGGTTTTTTGTAGACTCCATTCATCTGTTATTTGAACAATTCTGTGTACCTATTCACTACGCATGCGACGTGTTGTTAATATGAAAATTTGTAAAAACCTGCACATGAATATTTCATTCACAAAATAGATTCTTGAACAATTTTATGAAATGTCAAATAAGTAATTAAATTAATTCTATATTGTACACACAATCCGTGTTAGGTATATTACATCATTTATGAAATGCCTAAATTTGATGATGACTCATTTAAATGCCCCACTTACATCTCTTAAACCCTCATATCTTTTTCTCGCTTACGTGACCCCTAATAAGTCAAAATTGACCCATGAGAGGTCCATATATACCATTTTGAGAATCATTGGTTTAGACCATTGCTTTCTGTTGGTTGCTTCCTTTTTTAACTGGGAATGTTCATTCATCTTTATAATTCCTTCCTGATCCAACCATCTGCCTTTGGGTCTTTCCTTTGCATCTAGAGTCTTCTAGGTTTCCTTTGTGTAATCTCTTAACTCTCCAATTTTGATCGTTCTTTCCAAATGTCTCGGTCGCCGAATTTTTTCCTTCTAATTTCTGTGACAATTTTCATTTATTATTATTTTTTAAAAATGTCTTGTTTTCTTTGTTTTTCTGTTCCCCATTCTCACCAGGAGATTATAAGATTTTCCCACTAATATTTCATTTTTTTTTAGAAATTTAAAATATGCTATGAAAATTTGTTTTAAATAATTACAACAGATTTCTTGTTTACTAGGTTCGTTCACATAAATTATGCCACTAATATATAACTACACTTCAATTTCAGTGGTCCTGCCATGGTGTCTTAATAATTTCAGCTTGGTTGAGTTTCATTTGGCTCGTCAGTACACCGAGTCTGTATCAAACGCAAATTAATATGTTAATTGGTGAGTCGATGATATTTTTTATTTATATAGTCCGGCATGTTATTTGTAAAATTAATTCTGAATTGACTCTCAGTTTAGATGTAAGTTAACTCTTGCTAAAGATTCTTTGTTACCTTTGCCAATATGATTTTATTTGAAAAAGGATTAAAAACCTATCAAGCACGAGTAGAACTCGCACTACGAGGGTTCCATGTACATTTAGACACAGATATTAAAGCGTACATAGTATTTTTATAAAACTATTAACAAATATTAATTATTTACAATGTAAATATATTGCCTCCTATATATTTCACAGGCATAAAAACATGGTGCATATTTTAAAAATAATTAGTTCTAGGATAATCGTCATACTTTTTCCTGCAACCTTTATGTAGGCTTCTAAAGACCCTATTTTTTTTATAATTTTAGGTTGGGTAGTTTCAAAAATAAGGAAAGGAATATATTTTTTTTAATATTTTTCAGTATATTTCTGAATTATAAATTATAAAAAAAATATTTTTCTAACTTTTAGTATGAGCCCTTTCAAATGATACCTCACACTATATATGGAACTAAAAAAATTTTTTTGGTGTATGTGATTTGGGGACGAGACGGTCCCCAAAATTTTGGGGACGAGACGGTCCCCAAAATTCCCATATAAATATTTTTGGGTGTTGGCTATTGAAGTATGTGCGGGTTAATTATGTTTTCTGATAAAAATGGCTGTGACGAGCAAGTGGTTTCTGAGAAAAATGGCTGTGACAGACAAATAGACAAACACGTGAGTGATCTTATTAGGGTTCCGTTTTTCCTTTTGAAAAACTAAACCCTTATCCCCAAAAATAAAAAGATAGAGTGGAACTTTTAGCTTTCTAAGTTTATTAGTAGAGTTCCGAAGTTTATTGAAGATTTTATATGTAAATACAAAAAAATTTCCAAATGCTATGTTTTGAATACAAAGTTAATGAAAACACAAATTTGCTTAGGGTAATTTTGCAAATTTTTTTTTTTAAATAAATGCCGTAATTTTGATGTTTATAGAGCCTTTTACTCTCTGATTAGTCTCGTTTGGAACTATTGTTCACTCATATTTGTTTTTTTGTGTACTATTCAAAATGAAAATTTTTTGTCCCATTTTATTACTTATATACAAATATTTTTCTTTGTTCCAAATAAATATGTTATATAGCCATAATATATTATTCGCCATATCTCATCATAAACTGGCCTATAATTTGGGCAGTCTAGTTTCCTTGATACCTCTCTTATACTTCATCCTTCGGTGTTGGTTTAAAAAATCTATAATAAGTAAATAAAAATAAGTGAAATTTACACGTTTAATGTTACAGTCGCTTATGATGTAAAAATTGTTTTTGTGACATTATTGTGACTTCATCCTTCGGTGTTGGTTTTGTGACTTCATCCTTCGTTGGTTTTGTGACTTCATCCTTCGGTGTTGGTTTTGTGACATTCATTTTGTGACTTCATCCTTCGGTGTTGGTTTAAAAAATCTATAATAAGTAAATAAAAATAAGTGAAATTTACACGTTTAATGTTACAATCGCTTATGATGTAAAAATTGTTTTTGTGACATTGTTCATATTAATTTTTGAATGAGACAATAAGGTTTTCAACTAACAGAAAAAAAAACGAGTGTGCTTTAGACCACACGACTGAAGTAAAACTTCAAATTCACAAAATATGAACTTTAAAATGAATTTACAATTTTATTCACTTTAAATGTAGAATATTTAATAATTTATAAAATTTGAACAAAATAATAATTTATAAAATTGTTCAAGAACGAAATGAAATTACGAAATAATCAAAAAATCACCGTTCGCGTAATGCTAGCAAACTCGCATATATATATATATATATATTTCATGCACTGGCTGTGAGAGGAAGAGAGAAAGAAAATGTGCGCGCGCACTGCTCTCTCTTGCTCCTACAGACAATAGGCTTGCACTGTGTCTTAGATATACGAAACATAACTGGCTATGAGAGAAAGGAAATGTGTGCTCGCACCTCTCTCTCTTCGTCCCTACAGTAATATATGAAACGTAACTCTCTCTCTTTCTGTCTTCACTAACTTATATCTCCCTCTCAACTTCCGTTCGCCTCGCCCGATCACACTTTTCGTAATACTCTCGTCACACATTCACTGGCTTACTCCCCAAGTCAAGCGTGCGTAAAGAAGTTTTACTTCAATTAATAAAAAACATGTAATTGAAAAAAACCGAGACAACAAAAAAAATATTACAGAAAAATCCCATTTTGCAAACCTTATTGTGATTTAAAATGTACATACAGTGGATTTCAGTTATGAAGATGACTAAGAGTCCTTTAAAATTACGACGCCACATGTAGTAATATGTGAATTTAGGAATCTGTGATACAATATATTGTGCAATTTATATTCACAATGTATTTATTAAACAATGCTTATTTGTAACTGATCTGTATTATTAACTCTCCGTCCTAATTAACCTACTTACCAACGATCAACAAAACAAAAAAGATAACAGTTTTTTTGTACTATAGAAATTGTAAAATGTAGAAAAAATATTGGCTTGATTTGAATTTAAATTCTTTCGCTCACCAATGTAATAGTAACTGCAAAATTTGGAATAGTTATTAAATACAAAAAAATGATGTAATATAATCATCTAATGTTTCTTTTTTTTACAGGTTTACTTCTAGATATAGTTGTTATAGCTATTTTAAAAGCAATAGTCCGACGACGAAGACCAAAGCCCACAACAGGCATGATGGCGATAGGCTCTGACAAATTCTCATTTCCCTCTGGCCATGCCAGCAGGGCAATGCTGATTGCGTATTTCTTTGCTTACCTAGATCCTGTAACCATATTTTTGATACCACCGTTATTTGCCTGGGTAGGTGCGCTTTGTATATCAAGGGTTCTGGCTCAACGTCATTATATTCTCGATGTAGTATGCGGGCTATTAATAGGATTGGCTGAGGCCATGTTTTTAGGTCTGATTTGGTTTTCACAAAGCACCTCAGCCGGTTTATTGTCATGGATGACTGATGAGAAACTAGAAGGTGGAGAATACCATGTATAAGTATTTACAAATTCATAACAGATTTGTAGTATCCTTAAAAAGAACAAACTCGTTTTTCTTTAACATTTCTTTTGTCTTTATACAGATAAAGGTCTATGTTTATATCATCACTCATTGTTTAATTGATCAAATGGATTCAGAAGATCAAAAAGGATTCCATAAACAATATAATCTATATAAAATTCCGTTTTTAAACCATGTAGGTTTAAAATTCATGTGTTAATTATATAACATTGAAATATTAATCTTTGAAATTGATTAGATCTATAATTGTGTTACCCTCTGTGGATTTTTAATTATAATGTTTTGATTTTTACTAAAGATTTATTTATTTTGTAAGCATATATCATCCAACTTAATTCAAGAAAAATTACCAATTGAAAGTCATTGCATTGAATATATAAATGATTCATGTTTAATATTATTTGGCCTAAATTGCAACTAGAATTATTTTTAGTAAGAATTGTTTCCAGCATTTATTTAAAGTAAAGCAAAAAATATTTCAAAACAACCAAGAATAATTTTTTTATGATTATGGTATTACCTATCTCACTATAAGGGCTGGCATTGTGTAATTGTAGTTAAAGAGTTGTTGAAGTATTTTGAAACAGGTTTCTGTAGAAATAAAGTGATTTTTTGATAAATCTGATAAAGAGATTTCTCTTAGTGAGATGGTAAACCATATTAATTTTTAAATTATTTGTTACTTAAATGGTGCTTAAAAGGGCTTGAAAATAAAGAGACCAGCTAGTTCAGAAAATACTATTAAATTCAATAAATCTAAATATATATTTAAAAATAGTACTAAATAAAATTACTAACCATATTGCTATTATATGAGTAAAAAGTTATAGTTGCTGTTATAGTCGTTTGTTTACAATTATGGAATAAACTGAGTTGAAAAATGTAGCACATTTTGTTTATTAATTCTATTTCATGAAAAAATATTGTGCAACATTACAAATGGAACTTTACAACTTTCAGCAAGAGAGGGTTTTATTATATATATACACGGTGTCCGGGAATAAGTGTCGGACAAAGAAAGATGTTATTCCTTGATTAAAAAATAGTTGTTGTTAAAATAAAATTAAAAAGATGACTTTTTTTAGAAAATTGAAAATAATATCCCTATTTATTTATCATCTTTTTCATACACATGATACTTGCGCACATTGTTCGCAAATTCTTGCGCACATTGTTCACCACTTTGAACAGCTGCGAAAACATCACCACTGTGGGTAAACACTGTACTCTAGGCAAGTATTAGGTGTGTTAAAAAGAGTTATGTGCAATATTTTTTTTGCTCTCAATTAGAAAAAGGGTGTTTTTTGTTTCAACGACAATTTATTCCTTTATAGATAGCCAACGAATACCGTCTTTCTTTGTCAGACATCTAATCCCGGACACCGTGTATTGATGTTAATACTAAATAAATAATTTTCTTTTGTTTGAAATCAATGTTTTGTAATCACCAGTTGAAAACAAAAGATATTAATTAGTATGGTTTCACAAGCAGAAGCGCAGCTACTCTACAGTGGACTTTAGAATTTAAGTTGTCATTGTTTTTATTTTTATCTTTAAATTAGTGTGTTCTTTATATGGCTTTTCATTTATTTTAATATGTACATTTTTTTTCTTGATATTGAGCCAATAAATTTTATGTTGAACTATATAACTTCTTTAAATTTTTTAATTTAAATTCTTTTAAATTGTATATTTTACTTTCAATTATTGGAAGACATAAATAGGATATTAATTCGGGTAATTCCAATCCCGACATTTCGGGGATATGTGCCCTGGACTTGAAGGAGATGTTGGGATCATTTCATTTAAAATTGTTGATGGAAATAAATTTTATTACATTAAAACAGTTTAAAAAACAAAAAATTAGAAATGTATGTTTGTGCATGTATGTGTATCGGGGACCTGAACCAATAGAGTGATCTGAATAAAATTTGATGTTTGACAGTTAACTAGCCAGAGCTAATTTTCCAGTTTTTTACAACCATAAAATTATAAACAGGCTATCTAACTTATTTCCTTAAACAAAATAACCCATGAAAAATTAGTTAAAGGCTGTTTTCTATATATGATCTAAATTTACATTGTTTCCATTCCAATAAGAAATTTTCTGTATATATTTGTGTTTGTTCTATTTCTTTCTAGTGAATGTATTGTTAAAATTTTTTTTCATTTTTCTTTGGGAGCAAAGAATAATTATTGCGTTTATAATTCCCCTATGTTGTAAAATCCTTATAAATATAACTAACATATATATAGCTTGTGAGTATTTAAAAAATTACTGAGGGACAAAAAATGTAAAATATATGCTTTTATCGTTTAAAAATTAACCTTTGCTACTTTATTTGATATGAAGTTTTATTAAAGTAGGTAAATTGTTTATAAAATGCATCTTTATTATTATAAGTATTTTGTTTTAGGTAATAATTAACAATAAAATTATAAATCGCAACACCTTTCATAACCAATGTTGTTTGTTGTAATATGATTTTTGTAACTCAAGGAGAAACAACAAAAGTAAAAAATACCATCCTGGTAATAGTTAATATTATTACGAATCAAATTAAAAAGTTAATAATTTTAATGAAATTACATTTTTTCACCAAATAATCTAAAAATAAACCGATATATTCAAATTTCTCTATTATCAATTCCTCTGAAATTTATTTTTAAACAAATTTTTTATACACAACTAAATGTTTATGTAATTTGGTACTCGAAATACCATTCTATATAAAGGTCCTATTTTAACTGAAATTTATTTGGACCCGATGAGAAAAAAAATATAATATATAAAATATCAAGGGCGCAATGTCCTTCATGCAACATTTGTGACGTCAAAATGTTACAAATCTGTCGCAGGAAGGTAAGTAAACTGACAAAATTTTGCACATAAAGAAAAATGGCACTCACTAATGCCATGTGTCTGTCAAAATTTTGTAGATTTATTTATGCTTATGATTGATTTATTCTTTTAATGGCTTTAACGTGGTTAATGAAGAGTTATGTCTATGTAAATTTAATAATCATATTAATATAAAATTAATTGGGGACAATTGTCTGGAAACTTACATGACGATTTTATTTTTAATGCATATATATTAACATTACAAAAAATTTAATTCATTGGTCAATATTTTCATTAACTGAATTACTTAAATTATTTTAATGATGTCTGAGGAATGTATTCAGTCTATATTAAATTTTATTATATTTTATATCCTAGTTCAAAACATTTTTATTCAATTTTACCAGATCAGGGTCTTATGATGAATTCTGGAGATAAATTCAGAATAAAAAATATAGTGGTAAATCAACTTGATTCGAAATATTTTTTACTGGTAGCTGTTACTTTGAAAAATAACTATTCAATCAAGAAGGTCAGGATCTGATAATTAATTCTGAAGATGAACAATATAACTCCTTAACAGATGGTAGTAAATCAACTGTGATTCAAAATATTTGCTACTATCTGCTGTTTTACGCCTTTGTATACACATACAAATCGAGGTTTAGATCGCCAAAGAAGTTTCACTTCTGTCTGGTGTACTGAGTTGCATGTGAATTTTTTTTAAATTTTTAACTGGATATATTCACCCACTGAAAAAATAAAATAATGGATTTAATTGTATAAATGGAGTTGACACAATGAATATAGAACCTCATCGAAATCACTAGCTGTCTTTGTGTAATGTGCAAACAAGTAAATAAGCTCTCCTTTTCAATTTTTGTTTTCTATTACTTTTGTTATGCTATTAATTTTTACTGCTATTTATTTATTACTATATAATTTTTTTGTTAATATCTTGAATGTACAAATAGCCCAATTCTACAGTTTTATTTTATTTTACAATTACACATTTGAGGCTCCATTATTTTTATTATTCACACAAGCACTATATATATTAAATACATTTACCTGATTCGGGATTGGGAAAGTGGTATTATTTTATGTGGTGAGTATAAATAATACACAGCTGAAATGTCTGAAAGCAGTATATTATTATGATAGCCGTGAAAAAGAAGAGTCCAGGTTTGTGTTCTTGTTTCAGATTTTTAATAATTAAAATAAATCTCAAAAAAATCTAAAACAAAACTTCTATTTTTTTATTCCATTTCAAGTAAAATTCATGATAGAAATAAAATGATATTTGGCAATAAGTCTGAAAATTAAAAACTACATGATATCAGTTTTTAAAAAATTATATTCATGAATATGTGTTATAAAAGACTAATCTAAGATTTTCATATATTTCAGTTTTTTGCCAAATTTATTTTCTGTGTGGAGTCTTACATCTTCCTCATTTTCATTAGTCCGTTTTGTTGAATGGAACAAGAATAAACATCAATACAGTGTTTCAAACAAAAATGCACATTTTCTTTTGTACATTGTTTTTTATTCTGAATGAAACTTTAGAAGACAATATTAATTCATTATTATTAGAGTTAATCAAGGTTTGTATGTCAACAATCATTTCCACATTTTGTTTTTTGTCCCTTTGCAAAATAATGTGAAGCTTTTAATATTTAATTTATTTACTCTACTGACTTATTACTTTGAGAGTACTAACATAATGTGTTATATTGCCTCATTAAATGCATTTAAGAACAGCTTGAGAATGGATATTTATTAATCGTGTAAACTAACTAATACACACATAGTGACACTGCTTGTTGGTATGCAACAGCTTTAAAGCCCATGCGTCTAAACTTGATATTTTACTGAAGTCAAATGAAAATATGTGCTTTGTATTTTGGATAACCAGTTTTATTTATTTTGTATTAATAAAAATCGTGTTGATACAGTAAGGGCAATTTTAATTTGGATTTTATCCATTTATAAGGTCAGCTAACCAGAATGGTTTTGTATATCAATTTGATCTTCCATATGTGACTTTATCGAGGCAGCAGCAGTTAACAATTGCGTTGATGGTCTTCAACCAGCGGCAATGTAAGGGATAAAAGAATAAGCTAATTGCAGAAGAAATACTTTTAGACTCATTTAAATATTTCATACCATAAGCCCTACGGAAACCCCAAACAACTGAAACCTGATTTCTCGTAGCCATGCCCCCCTCCCTCTCCCCGTAAAAACAAATTTTGTCATATGTCAGGCTAACTAAAATGCGAAAAAGAAGCGTTATTGGTAAATAATTATTAACAACATGAATGCATAAACAAAAACATGAGATTACTAATTTCCACCCAAGTCTTTTCCTCTCACACCATCACATGTGCAATGTCTTGTTAGCTCCCAAACAAGTAGAAACTGTATTAACTTCCCATCAAAGAATTGCCTGATAAAGCGTGTAAGTCTAATTAAAATTAAATATATCTACGCAAACATTATCTTCAAAAAGCTTTGTTTTTTACTTAAGTTTATTAATTACAATAAAAACTTTTCGTTCAATATGTACTTTAATTGACTAAGTAATCGTTAATAATTTTTTTCATTTTGTAAATGTAAATTGTAAGAAAAAATTAATAAAATATTGAGGCCCTGATTTGATTAACTTTTATTTTGATCATCTTTAGTCGGTATCTGGGCACAGTTATGAAATCGTAGACTTAGGTTTAATATCTACATGACGTAAAACCTAATTTAACTGTGTAAAACGACTACCAATAGACACTATTACCGACAACAGCTTCTTGGTTTGTGTCCTTTTTCTTCTGACATTTCCCTATTGTTTCTAAATCAAAGTTCCCATCGCGCATAAGAGTATATTGTGAATATAAACTCATTGTCTTTTCTTTTGAAATGCATATATGAGATATCCCACTATCAAAAAGAGAATTGTGTCTACTAATAATTAAAAACTTATAATAAGTAATTAATGTTGATTATTCTTTTTCCCTTTAACATATATTTTGTCTCATTTAAGTCGTCTTATAAATTGAAAGTACTGCAGATAAACATATGAAAATTAAAATGTAAAGAAGAATTTAACAAACATGAGAAAGGGCCTTCTTAAACATTTTTTAAGCTGCCGATGCACTTGCTTACTCTGTTTCTTAGTAATAAGCCTTAAATAATAAAACATACCGTAAACTGTACATAAATACAGTTAAGAGTTGGGCCTTTGTAACTATGGATCTGCATGTAAAAAAAAACGGATAAAACTTTATTTCCTATTATAACAGGTTCTTCTTTAAAACATTTGGATACCAACCATGAAAAAATTTGTATTATTTTACAATGTTATCTTGATTTAAAATTTAATATGGAAAACAGGACTTATTGTGGAGTTCCATTAGTTTCCATATATTTTAAACGAAAATCAAAATAGCAAAATGAACAAAAGAAATCATTCTAATGCTTTGAGTTTATTTACTGGACTGAATAAGTGAAATGAAATAGAAACTAGTTATAATAACACAGGAAGGTGATTAATTTGAGAATCAATATGATGAAAGAATGTCTGAAAGAGACTCTTTAAAACTATAACATGTATATGAAAATTTATACAAAATATATAAAAATCTAGTAAAAAATAAGTTATTTACAATTTGCTAATTGTGTGTTTTTCGGACTGTGCGCAAATGCTTCAACGAATATGCATTTAGAGAGGACATATGTATTTTTATACATAGCAGTACACATATTTAATTTATACGTAATAAATAGGAAGAATCAGTTGTAATTAACAATTTTCAACATTATTATGTTCTAAAATGTAATTAAACAATTATATATATATATATATATATATACACGTATATATGTGCATATATATATGTAACTATTGCATACATGTTAGAATTTTTAGCTCTGAGCAACCGGGACAACCATTTGTTAATGCATCTCAGTACAAAATGACAAAACAGTACTTAGCTGCAACGTACAAAATGTAAGGGTAATTCAAACTATATTTTTTTTGAACAAAATTTCATTTTTTTTTGCTTTTACTCTTAGGTGTAATCGCCGAATTAAAGAAGAGAAAATGAGCATTTTATCATCATTTAAATAATCTAATATTAAATAAGATGCAAAGAGCAGATTTTCATTAAAAAAATATGAGATAAATTATGAAATTAATAAAATATAACCTGTATAAAAGGTAGCTGACGATCTAGTCTGATTTCTTATATGAAAATCATTGTATTAAATATTCAAAGAATTTAAAGTAAATTTGGTAAAAGAAGAGTGGGAGGAGGTAGATGGAAGAGTTCAAGACAACTGCCGATCTTAGAAGAAAGAGATGTAGAACATGTTTAAATTATTTCACCAGAAACTATACAAATAGTCATACCATATATAAATAATATATATAAAACTCATTAATCTATATATAAAGTTCAACCTGACTTAGAAACCGGCTAACAGGGAGTTCAGTCTTCTACTCTTTATTATAAATGTTTATTAAATATAAATCAATAAAATTTCCTACCGCATGTAAATATCTTTCTGAAAGAATAAAGTTATAAAATTTATTTATGTTTTCATTGTCATATGTATATAATTCCTAAATATTGTAAATGAGCATTAAATATTATTCTTTAATTTGCACAGAAAAAAAAAATTGGTAAAGAAGTAATTTTTTGAATAAAAATACAATTATCGCTCTGGAAGCGTTGGCCACCCAAGTGTTCCTTTAACTTAGAGAACAAGTCATAATCAGTGAGCGCAAGATTGTAAGGTGGGGGCATGACAGTCAACCCAAATTTTGCCAAAAGTTCATGGGTTTAGCAGGAGACGTGAAGTTGGGCATTATCGAGAAGCAGCGTTACATCTTGTGGCAGACGTCCTCTCCGGCGATTCTGGAAAGCTCGCCTGAGTTTTCTTAGGTTTCACAATAACTGTCTGAGTTGATTGTTGTCCCAGGTGCCATGAAATCGATCGGCAGTATCCCCTTATGATCCCAAAACACAGTGACCCTGACTTTGCCAGCAGAAGGAGTGTGTTTGAACTTCTTCGCGACAGGCGACCCTGAGTGACGCCATTGTTTGGATTTTTTTTTGTTTCCGGGGTGAACTGAAACAGCCATGTTTCGATTCCCGTAACAATGGAGTTCAACATTCCTTCCTTATCGTCATGAAACTTTTGAAGAAACTGGCAAGCACAGTCAAGGTGTTTCTCCTTGTGTTCTGCTGTCAGCATACCCGGTACCCATTGATCGCAACACTTGCGATACTGGTTTTGAAGGATTTCACTTTGGACCATCTCTGAAGGTCTTCCACTCCATTCTTCATCGTGAGCCTCCTTCCGAACGTCACTAAACTCCCTGCACCATTTTTTAACATATTAAACGGACATACACTTGTCTCCCTAAACTTGCGTCAACTGACGATATTCATCGTCCGACACAACGTCCCTTTTGCGTGCAAAAACCGAATTAGTGAACGAATCTCACACTTGGCGGAATCAACAATAGGTACCTCTATCACAGATGGCTGCTGAGCCAAGACTGAGCGGCGCAGCGAATCATGGCCAAAAGTGGGGCAACTTCTGCGCACAGCGGTGTTCCCGGTTTCACCTAGCACCTTCTCGTGCAGCTGTAGCTCTTTGGGTACCTTACTTTTGGATCAACTTGTCGCTTGTTTGTGTGTGTATTTAATCAATATTTTAGGCAGAGACATGCATGTGAAAATATTATTACTTATAAAAATAGCATTTACATATGTGAAAATGTATTTTCAACATCTCATTCAAATTTACGGCTAAAATCTTCATTTATTGAATATATTTGGCGTTAATTTTGTAGAAATGCATTATTGACAATTAAATGAAACTACGTGATGTAGTATTATTTCTACTTTCTTTAAGTTCTTTACCACAACCTAGGTTTCTTTGTATTACAACATCTTCAGGTGGGCTATTAAAGATAATACTACATCACGTAGTTTCATTTAATTGTCAAAATCTTCATTCATAATATAGTGTTATGCATCACATTATTACTAAGTGAACAAAGATAATTATGTAAATCAAGGTATGTAAACACAAAATGGTATCAACACTAAGAGATGAAAACAGTACGATAAGTTCAAGTGTAAGAGACGAATGTAATTGTCTAATACAATAATCATAGAAGAGACCAACCTAAGCTATGGATATAAGTGTTATTAATCCTATAATAATATAGAAGTAATATAAATAATATTGCATTAATAATAAATAATCATAACATTATTGGTCCAGGCATTTATTAATACTATAATAGAAAAATTCTTAAAAATGAATAATACTTAAAATACAAAAATTACACCTATTTTTGAAGAGTATTTGAAATTTATGGTCACATGTATACAGAGAGAAAATATTTGTTTTATTTATTGAAATAACTAAATGAAATTAATTTTATTCCACAAAAATTAAATAACATTAGTAACAATATGTCATTTACCAAACTAAACTTTATGGCAAATTACATGTGTATTTATATGACCTTAACTATCTAATGTACAACATTTCATTTGTAACCCAGTACATGCTTGCCCAATGAACCACTAAAATTAAAGTGATATTACTAACCTTCAATAATCTGTTTATTTTAAATTACATTGTCAACATAGGATGAATTAATAATGAAAATTTATGAAACCAGATCAATTTTATCTACATCAACATCATGAAAATAAACCAACTACTTTAAAAAGGGGAACGAAAAATTAGACAAAGTTAATCAAATCACGTTGTAACATAAACCTATTTCTTCATCTGTATCAAATATCTATTAAGTATTTATTGTTTTTCCTTGCGACTTCTTTGTTGCAGAATTTTATTTATGTCATATCCTATTTTGTGATATGTGATATGGTACACTTGTCTTTATAAGCTTTATAGAAAAGTTTTTAATTAATTTAGCGTAATCAATGAATCTCCAAAATTTTATTTGGCCTCTACATATTTACAAGCTTTTTACAAATAAATTTATTGATATCTTATAAATATAATGAAAAACATTTTTATGACTATATTTATTGGTGATTATGAAAAATAAAACTTTTGCTAGAAAATATTATTAGCATGATTGTACTTTTCTTCCAAAAGACATTTAGCTAACTTTAACTAATTGATATAAAGTAAAAGCATTATAATTAGAGTTGCAACAAATATTCAACAACTCTTGAATATTTGGTCACTTTCTTTTTTATTCGGCCGAATACCAATTACTTATAATTGATTCGGAATTGGACTAGAATAGGAATTGGTAATTTTTTTGTTATTATATTATATTTCTATAGTTTATATACTATGAAAATTGTACTCTAACTGCCGTCTATCAAGCAAATGGATTTTAATTTTTTTATATGTCGTAACAGTATCGTAAAGTAACTATCAAGGTCGGTTGTTATGGTGTTCTTTGCATTTTATAAATTCGTCCGTATTTATTTCTACTATATCTCGTCATAGCTCTGCCAGAAAGATATATGGGTACTTTAGTCTCATCAATCATCTTTTGTTTGAACTACATATAGGACTAGTTTGGTCTTTTTTGTTACTTTTAACATATTAGCAATAGCATGCGACAAGACCTACGAGTAAAATTTACCAGTGAATTTTTTTTCTTTGCAAGAAATTTTTATTCTTATCAAGTCTTAATCATTTTTAAACTATCTTAAACACTCTTTTAAACCCTGTTGCATGATTAGTATCACAGTCCTTAACTCGTGTTTAAAGTCTGAACATTGACCTTATCACGACATAGGTTTAGAGTCAAAATGTGTGAAATAATTTTATACATGCATTAATAGCCGAAACGAGTAATTTTTGATAAGTAATACTGAAGCATGTTTTGAAAATGTAATACTGAAGCATGTTTTGAAAATGTAATACTGAAGCATGTTTTGAAAATGTAATACTGAAGCATGTTCTGAAAATGTAATACTGAAGCATGTTTTGAAAATGACTGACTGACGCATGTTTTGAAATAACATCAGTAATGTGTCTTAAAATTAATATGGTTAATAAGCTCAAATAAGGGGCATGTGTATCTGTTTCTGATTGAAGATCATTAAGATCCTTTACATATTTTCTTTCTCCTCTATAATGTATTAAGTAATCCTAAGATATACAGTTCTATAGCCTTATACTCTAAAGGCATCCTAAAAACTCCTCATTATCTAACATAATAAGGAGTTTGAGGTGAGAGGATAATCATGCTATGAACACCCATTATATATATAAATATATATATATATATATATATATATATATATATATATATATTTATTTATATATATATATATATATATATATATACACATATATATATATATATATATATATATATATATTTGTATTTATATCTGAAATATGACTAGATATTTTAGTTTAAGTGTATCTTCTCTCAGTTCAAACAATCTATTGCAGTTTTTAATTGTTAAAAATTACTCTAGAATTAATGAATTTGCCATACACATATATGTAAATTTGCCATACACATATATTATAAATAAATTAATAAATATTATTGACAGAAAAGATAAAAAATCCCAGGGAATGGAGATCTCGAAACCAAAAAATATTTATTTGGAGGTCCCTGCATACCAAATATTTTTTTTAAATTCTTGTTTGTCTGTCTCTTCAATCAACCAAAAACTACTAATAGATTTTAATGAAGTTTTCACTGTTTCACAATAACGTTTTCACCTTAAGCTTATGAAGTAAAAACTGTAGCATAGTCATGGATAACAGGTAATATGCTAGGAATATAGTCTAGAACACAGCTTTGGAAAACTGACTTATTAGATAATAAAGTTATTTAAATTGAACTAAATTGAACAAAAAAGTAATTGTATATAGAGGAAAAAGAAAGGAAGGGGAAAGCAGAAACAGCATGATCAAAAACTTTATTCAGAAGGTGTATATTATTGTCATCCCATGTACACATTCACAAGCATGTAATTAGGTTTCTCATGGTCAAGCTTGTGTAATGAACTTGACCTTTTAAGGTGCCATACCTCAAAAATGTAACGCTTATGATATTACTAACATGTCACGGCTGTGATGGCCGTTTTTTGTAGAAACTGCTTGATGTAGAAAATTGGAATTTGGTATAGTAATAAAATAAATTAACTCATGCATATAGCATAGTTAAAACTAAAACTCTAAAATACCATAGCTAAAACTCAAAAATACTTGTAATTAAATTTTAGGGGTGGGTAAATCGAAAATATTTTTTTTTAATTCCTTATTTTAAGTATTTCATTCTTAGACATATACTGAGGAACATACAAAAAAATATGTCCCACCCCTTTCATTTCCGAAACTATTAAAAAAATATGGAGTTTTAGAACACCACAAAAAAGTTACGCCTATGAAAGGTATAAAGCAATATTGTTACGTTTTTCTATATTCACAATCGATTTTCTCAGAAACCATGTAGTAACTCCAAAGTATGCATCTTATTAACTCACATATTTTGTACTAGCTTACTTTTTAAATATTTGTATGGCACTGCGTAGAATAACGGAAACCGGCGCTCTCGCTGGTTTCTATTCAGTATAACTCACGACTCACACGTGATAGCGCGGTGACTCTTTCGTGTATTTATAGAAAAAAATATTTGTATAAGAATTAAAGAAAGGGTATAGAAGTCTCAAAAAACTTGTTACGAGAAATACAAATATTCTTTTCATTACTTTAAATTGCATATTTTAAAAGATATTCCGAAAAATAAATGAAAACGTAGAATTTCCTCCCTTATTTCCGAAACTACTGAGCCAAAAATTATGAAAAAAACAGGCTTGATACAATCTGAATACAAGATTACAGGAAAACTATAGCAATTATCCTAGATCTTTTTTCAATATAAACGTTTTTTAAATATGTGCAATGTTTTTAGATCTGTGAAAAATATAATAGCAATATGTTTACTTTGTAAAAAATTAACATTTGTAAATATTTTAATTTAAAAAATATGTAGCATTGAATGCTTATAAGTGCCTAAAAATATGAGGAACCCTCCTATTGTGAGTGGTACTCGTGTTTATCGGCTTCTTTTATCGTATTCAGTTAATGATTGCTTGTAGAGTAATATGGAAATCTAAAACAAATAAAAGCCACATGCAAATGGCCATTTTATTGGAAAAATTGATCTCTTTGGTATTCACAATATTTTATTACAGCTCAAGTATTTTTACAAGCTTCATAATTATATTTCAATGTTATAGTAATTGAGCATTTGATTTAAGCCACTCCATACTAAATTGCTAAAGTGATTCTAATTGTTTTTAATTTGCTTTTTGATATGCACTTTAATAGTAATAAAAATTGTTTGTTCAAATTGGCTGTTCAGTAAGTGCGCGATTGGAAAGCAGTCTCCTGTGTGAACTGCTCTTTCGCCTTACAAAATGAAATTTAAAGTGTTTATATCTTTACTTATAATCTGCACTGCAAAAGGTAATTGTCTGTATTTATACATATATTTTGCTGTTTAACAATTTTTGTTTAAAAAAAAAAGGAAACATTGTAAATTAGTTAAAAACTCAGCGTTGTCTAGTCTTTTTAAAACTTTTATCTCTCCATATAGGGCAAAGGGACGGAGTGGGAATCATCACCCCCTTAAGATTAATTGCTAGAGTGAGAGACTATTGGTGTGGAAAATTTGAGGGACCTCAGTAGAAATTTGTAAGGGTCTATAAAAACTATAGGCACATACGTTGTCCGTGATATCCTTCTTCATGTATCAGTCAACAGCGAACCTTGTTAGCTTCGGAAATGAGAGCGGAGACGATTAGCAGATTTAAATTAAAACATCCTATTGCATGATGCACAATGCAACTAACTCAACAAATTTTTAGTTGCTTTGGGTGATTCTTACTAAGAAAGTATTTTGTATGAAGGTCTTGTAGCCGTTTTCCTTCGATAGTAATGTTTTATAGCCCTATTAACAATTGCACACATCCCTCTCTATTATGTAAATTTTTCCCACCTATCTTATTGAGTATCACATGTGATGAGAAGGCATGTGAGTGTATCCCTTTAATGCAGAAACATGTACATACACATACATCCATTCATTGAGCTTACATATAAAGATAATAGTGATTCAGACCCAGATTTGGAGTCAGACTCACAAACTATGGTTTCCATACCTATATTTACACAGATAAAAAGTATGCAGTACCATCTATAACATTTTAAGTTAATGCACAACATCCTACTATTTTCAGTATTGACATTGATAAAAGTATTTTTTCAGACTAAATTGTATTATGACATATATTGTTATGAGTGTAAAAATAATGAACAGGACAAAAAATACATTTCTCGTTTAAAATACAACAATGTTTTAATTGATTCTTCAAATACGCAAGTTTTGTAGTGATAGAAATAAATTTATATATGTCATGTACGGAAGTTGTTCACCTTTTTTTTCGTTTTGGAATATTTTCTTGGTTGTGAGGAAATCATAGCTACCTTTTTTAATAGTTTTGACTTGTATAATTTCCTTCCTTTTCTTAAGCATTTTAATGCATTTACTTGACATTATTTTTGATATACACTTCAAATATTTCTACTTCAATTTAACCTCATTATCAAATTTGTGTGTTTATAGCTTTGTAAAAAATAATAAGCAAAACAAATTGTTACTGCATCAAAATGCTAAAACATTACTCCCATGTTATATACTCTAAATTTGATAGCAGGAACATAGGTATATAATACTGATTTCAATGCCATTAAAATGCACCTTTACATAAAAAAAGACAAAGAAAAAGAAATTTCTGATTTCTTCCTTATTTTCTGACTGAAAATAATTTTTTTTTAATTTGACAAAGCATATAAGATTCAGAATTGATTAACATTTTCATATTTTTTATAAAAAGATTATATAGATCAGCTTGGTTTCCTCTAATGCAATACTCTCATTTTCATCTTTGCCTTAAAGTGCTTGAGTGTATCAAAAGAAGAACCTGACTGGCTGCACTATATGTGTGCCTACATACACACAGATTTAATGGTCTGATAAATACAATCATTCATTCCAATATGCTACTATAAATTCCTTCTCTAATACTACATCGAAATAAATTTTATTTGCTTTCAAATAACTTTGTAGCTGGTTAATGTTTTAGATTAGATTGTCATTGTTATTGAATCGCGAATTTGAATCTTCTCGCATGGCATCAATTCGTTCTATTAAAACGCATATTTCTCGAGAGGAAAACTTAACACTAGCCGCTGCCTATATCGTCTTACCTTAATAATTACAAAACTATAAATCTTAGAAACATGAATCTAATGTCATTATTTAGCGTATATAGTCAGCTCGCTGCTGAAACCTTGAGTTTGCATCGGTGCCGGGCGACGCGGCGGGAGAGATGCACTGCGTAGAATAACGGAAACCGGCGCTCTCGCTGGTTTCTATTCAGTATAACTCACGACTCACACGTGATAGCGCGGTGACCCTTTCGTGTATTTATAGAGTTTGTTTAGACCAATCGATTTAAATAATAATAAATGTAACTTGGACGATATTTGTAGTTAAAAATAACCAATAAGTGTAAAAAATTAAATTAAATATAAATATGTCGGCCTCAGTTCGTGCAAGGGCCAGCCAGAAATGTAAAACACGGCTATCATCATGGGTCACGCATAGGTACCTCAATGTCCGGCGCCGAACGAGCGAGGCGGTTTCGGGAGCGTCTCAAAGCTGCAAAGGCACGTTCAGTAAACGACGCCGATTCCGCGTAGACCTTTACTACTGCCGCCGATTTCGCGAACACCTCTACCGCTGATGTACTTGTACCTGTGGACATAATGAGTGAAGATATCAACCATACACTGAATCTGGCACGGCATGCTTAGTAAACAACACCGACTCCGAGAGCATTTTACCGAGGGCTAGTGTACCTATACCAATGGACATAACAAATGAAAGTACAACCTATACATCTATTGAATCCGTTACTGTACTGAGACACGTGAACAGTAGTCGAAGTGATGCAATGCAAAATCATTGGCGTTCAGCGGACAAACGCTTCAAAATGATATTCAAAGCTAATCCGTTTGGGGTATCTTGCAACGTTTGTGATCGACATTGGTTCGAGAGATATTTAAAGAAGGTGAAAGCTCCCAACATTTCTTTCCTTCAGACAAAATCCCACAATTTCGTTTATGTAGTACTTGTAGGAAGTCGATAAATGCCAAAAAATCCCAACGCTGTCGCGCTTAAACAGATTTAATTATTCCCCAAGCCGAACGGACTGCCGCCGCTTGACCCGATCAGCATTCGATTGATTTCGCCGCGTTTACCATTTATGCAAATTCGTCGACTACGCTACGAAGGTAATTATGGTATAGTCGGCCAGGTGATCAACGTAGCTGTCGATGTTGACAACTTAGTGCAGCAACTACCGAGCCAGATAGACGACGACTCTGCCCTTAATGTCAACATAAAAAAAAACTTATTCACAAATCCAATTACCTGAGCTGTTTCGTACGTAAATCGGTTATCAAGGCTTGGCTGCGTTACTTGGTAAACCAACCGCTGTACAAACGCTATGACATAAAGATTGACTGGAGTGTGTTCGACAAAGATATAGGTGACAATATAGGGCTCGAACTTCAGATTGAGTCTGTCGACCCCGACTCTGCTCCCGAATCGGAAATCCTGCTCGCTAGACAACATACTTTGCTATGGTATGAGAAACAATGTTTGGACATTGCTCCGGGACAGAACTCGTCTCCGATCAATATAATCTATGATATTCACGACGAGGAACTATCTTTTCCTCAAATATACTATGGTGTGCTCCATCAGTTCGACCTCAACGTGCGGATGACTTCATACATGATGGCAACCAGCAAGATTCGACGTACTGATCGGCGTGGCGCAACTCCAGAATATATTCTCTACATGGCCATGAAGATGCTTCGCATCCGCGTTGTCGAAAGTATCTAGAACATGTTTCGTTGTGTAAAGCAGACTGAGTCAATCACACGCAAGATGCTTGAGGACCGAAACTTTATGAAAGATTGCATTGATAAGAACCTCGCTTTCTTTAAGTCCATACCGAACTCCGTTCAATATTGGATGGGTCGCAAAAAGGATCTATTTGCAATGATGCGCCAACTTGGCAAACCCACGGTATTTCTTACTATCAGCGCTAACAAGATCAAGTGGTCAAAGCTACTCAAAATACTACATGACCTTAGTGACTCATTCAAAAATATTCACGTCGAAGATCCTATAATCAATTTGAATCGATCTCAGCGTAGCCATCTTGTTAATGAAGATCTGGTAAAGTGTTGCGCGTACTTCAACAAATTGGTCGATACCATTATGGCGATGCTACAAGCGAAAATTACATACAACCCTTTTGGTCCTTACCGTGTTCTCGATTTATTTCATCGTATTGAGTTCCAGCACCGTGGAAGTCCACATGCACACGTTCTGCTGTGGCTCGAGAATTATCCGCATGAAAAAATATCTGAAAATATGCCGTAAACCGTCCTACTCTTGAATGATCTCTGCTCGGTCAGTCGGAATGATCTACCAGGTGATTTATATGCAAATCAAGTCCATAAGCACACGTTTACTTGTACGAAGCGCGGAGAGACTTGCCGTTCATTCTCAACATACTTGCCGTTCATACTCAACATACCATACTGGCCGATGACTGAGACTAGAGTGCTGCTGCCGTTGCCCGAGGACGATGGACGCAAAAAAGAGTTACAAACAAGAACCACTAAATAACGCAAGGTATTAGAAGAACAAAACTACGAGACACTAGGCGAGTTTCTAGTCGATAATAACAATGGCGTCTTACTTAGATACCATTAGAGCAACGCTGTGTCGTCCAACTGTGGTGTTCAAGCGCGACTTTAGTGAAATTTATACTAATATGTTCAACCCGTGGATCGCGCGCACTCTTTGCTCTAATAGTGATTTGCAATTAATACTTGAAGAGTACAGCTGTGCAGCCTATGTTGTGGAATACGTCAATAAGTCAAACCGCGGCATTAGCAACCTGCACCAAGAATTAATAAAAATACAAGAACAAAATCCAGAGAAGGAGTACGTGCAGCTTATGAAACAACTCGGCCTTAAGCTCCTCAAAACCGTAGAAATGTCATCATAGGGGGCCGTATGGTACTTGCTTCGCCAACTAATGAGTCACAGCAACAAGCAACAGCAGTAAGCAACAGCAGCCGCGAAGTGAGCTATATCCCGGCTGTGTGGCCTCACGAACGTCAGAAATTACGAAAGCGTAAAGCGGTGATGGACGCTGAAAACTTAGACGAAAAGAGCATCGACATTTGGACCAAGAGTCTAGAGTAGCGTTGGATGCAAGCAACAAGCGGGATGATTTCGTGCGAAACGTTTTGGGGCCCAATGATACAGAGAACACCGACACTTTGAGAATGCCGTTAATTTAATCGGTATATCGGCTGTTCGTAAACGCAGCAATGTTATGTCGAAACAAGAGTACTGCCACATGATGCGCAGCACCAATAACGGCCGACGCGAATTGATTCTCGAGGCAATACATCGGCTGCACTTGCTTGATTTGAATCCCATTCAAATCTTCTTTACCGGCCCCGCTGGCAGCGGCAAGACCTATGTACTCAAGTTGCTAATGGAGACGTACAATCGATACACCCAACAGCATAATTCACGTCGGAATGCTTGTGTTGCTTGCGCGTCTACTGGCAAAGCAGCCGTAAACTTGGGCGGCGTGACCGTACATTCCGCGTTCAAGTTCACTCAATCCAGACGCATCGACACGATGGCAAGAGAGGTGCTTCAGAATTACAGAAGCATATTCATTGATGTGAAATGCATCATAGTCGACGAGGTGAGCATGATCGGCTGCGACGTGCTACATAAAATAAATCTGCGCTTGCAAGAGATCACTTGTGTACACGGCCAACCGTTTGGCAATCTTAACATCGTCTTCTGCGGAGATGTTAGTCAGTTACCGCCCATAAATGGTTCACCGATCTACAAAGGGCCGCGCAACACGATCTGTGAAGCGGCGCTGTGGCAATCACTCGATTTCTATCCAATCGAACAAGTAATGAGACAAAGTGATTCCACCTTTTCGGGCGTACTCACGAAAATCGGCAACGGTGAGAGACTCGATCCCGAGCAAATTATTCTAATCGAAGCACGCTTTAGAAGCAAAAAATGGTGCAAAGAAAACTTACGTGCTGCTGTTCGCCTCTTTCATCGCAACCATGACGTCGACGCTTATAACAACAACGCTTTCGTATCCGACTACGGAAGTATCGCAGATGATAAGATGATTGGCTACAATACGTTGACGGAGGTCACGACTGCTCGACGCAACTTGCACAAGATGAACGTCGTTGAGTCGGGCGACTTGCCGTACAGTTTAATCTATCGGTACACTTAAGTACATAGAATACCTCACTGAAGACAAACAGGTGGTAATCTACGAAACGGCAGGAGTTGATGATGAACCTCAGCCGTCAACCTCAACGGGAATTCGGAAGAGAGTTCGTCTTTGGCTGAAGTTTCCAAACCCAAGCACGGGTCAGTTATGTAGAGTGAAAGCGAAGCCCTACGTTATGTGCAACTCACGCTTGCACATAACGTAGGGCTTCGCTTTCACTCTACATAGCTCACCCATGCTTGGGTTTGGAAACTCCAGCCAAAGATTTAAGTGTTAGATTTAAAGTGGACGCCTATTTTGACCAGAACTGCCAATATTCCGCTCGGCGAAACTGTAAAGTGTAGACGTAACCAGTTCCCGGTTGTGTCAGCAAGCGCGATTACCATTCACAAATCGCAAGGTGGCACATTCGACAAAGTAGTCTTCAACTACGATAAGTCACAACAGACACAACTTATGTATGTTGCGCTGAGTAGAGTCACATCGATCGATGGTCTGTATCTCACCAACGATAGAGACGATTTTAAATTTTATCACGGGCAAGGCAGCATGGAGCCAACGGTGAAAGATATACCTGACGAGTATGACCGAATGGCCAAACACCGGCTTCCCACACTGTCAATGCGAGCGAGAGACTTCTGCAAGCGAGACGTCCTAGCCAAAGGCGATGAAGATAGGGACGGCGAACTACATCGACGACGTCAACTAGTGTTGATCGTAACTGCTTTCAATACACAAAGTTTGGTGGCTCATACGGGAGATATTGAGAGCGATAATATATTGATAAATGCCGATTATATGGTAATTAGCGAGACTCCGATGAATTGCGCGAACACTGTGAAGCTCAATGGCTTCGAACTAAAAGCAAGCAATAACACTGCATTTGAATATCGTACAGATCGTCCGTCTACCTCGTTTGAAATGCCGCTGACATGAGTTTCTGCTGCCAGAGGTTCTGCAATCAACATAAACCTACGGAGCTCCACGAACTGCAGCGAAATTATCGTTAATGCTATCAGGCCATGCGGAAATTCTGTCTTGAGAAACGTAATGTCGGCGACATATGCCTGGTGGATGTCAAAGTCGAAGGTTGTACGCTGTTTATCCTCGGTGCCATATATATATACATCCTAAGGCGTCAGCGGAAGAAGTTAAGCTATGTCTTTATCAATCACTTCTGCCATATTCAGCGAACATGACAAAATTATTACCGAGCTCTCAAGCAGATTTGGAGACTCCAATCGTTCTACGCCGCGATTTCAATAATGATCCACGACACGACATTCATGAAGAATGAATTCGGCTTCAACTATGTGCAACCAACACCGACTACACTGGGCAATACTACTATAGATTGTACATTCACCAGAAATATTAATGTTGACATTTCACCTTATGTTTCTTATTTCTCATACCACAGACCAATGTTAAACAAAATCATTGTCGAATATTAAATGGAATGTTATTTGTACTAACCTATTCAGTGTAAGATTGTATTCAAATATTTAGAATGAAGTCAATCTGGTTTTCTTTCAATCTTTAACACTAAAAGCGACTTGCTGATATAGACGTTTCACGTTAAAACCAATGGCCGTGTGCACCGACACAACCCCACACGATTTTTTGTTTGTTTATTACGTTTTCAGACGAATTAAGCAAGTTAAAGGTACACAGAAGTGCCATATGCTATTTAATTATAATTGCTTGAGCATTACCAAACCTATATCATTCGGACATTCCAAATAATATTTATTTATGATTTTAGAGAATCTGACTAATCCTAACAGAAACCTGATAGTAAACACCTGCATGATGAACTAAAAAGTTATATTAATATGAGAATTTGAAACCCGAAGTTTTTGAAACAACAGATTATTTATTTTAAACTCAACATATTTCCCCACAGAAAAAATTCTGTTGTAATCACAAGGTAAATCAGCAGTTGTAGTGAATAGTAATTAACCCATCATTTGCAAATAGGATCGATTTTGCTTCAACCATTTTCTATTGAAAGTTTTTAATATTTATTGAACAATTAGGAGTTTAAGCAATCAATAGAAATTATTTACAGTCCATATAGTGCAAAACCCCATTAATAGAATGCAAATAGGTCCATTAGATTAGTTATAGTAGCTACTGAAACTAGCTACTAGCGTAGATATTATCCTGATTGTGATTTAAATGTTTTATTTTTAACTTGTTATCTTATATTATCATATTGTATGGATTTTCCTTAAAATGTGAACTTTTAAGTTTTGAAAAATTTGTTATAAAAACATCTATTTTTGGTTAAGGAAATTTTATTTCTAAGAAACTATTAATTATAAAAAAACTTTTTTCATCTAAATATTTTTTTTTAAATATAATAAAAGTGCATTAAAGCTCAATAAATGTACAAAAAATGGTTCCCATGCTTTTCTCTTAAATACCTGTTGATATGATAAATCAAGTGATCGAGATCAAATTTACCCAATATGCAGTTCTTGATTTGCCACTGGGGTATACAAAGGAAAGGTTAAATATATATCTAAATTGCAATTTTGTTTCAACAGTATGAAATATGGAATTTTTCCCTTCATTAGTGTTTCTCAGACATTTTAGTCTTGCAACTCTTCTGAGTATACCTAAAGAGATTAGTTTCTAAAATTTTGACTTTTCAAATCTGTTTCTAAGATTTTGACGATTTGTTAGCCAGAATTTTCCATTTTAATCCTACATTTCTTTTTTCTTATCTCACAGATAAGAAGTGACAAAAACCTAAGTAGAAAACTTAGGTAGGACCTAATTTAAATTTTTTGGATATAAGTTGATTAATCGAAAAATGTCAATCCAGGTAAAATAATTGCCAAAGCTCAGATTCAAAAGTGGAAATAGTATCTCGGCAATTGTTATTATAGTAATAGTATCTCGGCAATTGTTATTACTATTTTGAATTATTGATGATTAATGTTTTGAATTATTGACGCTGCAGCAGTTTGAAAACTGCTTCAATATCATTATAAAGCGGGATGAAGTATATAGCTTACATTTTAATATGTGTGAATGAACTTTCGACTTAGAGGTGTAAATATTGATGGGATCTAATTGAGCTTGATTATATGTCTGTGAGATGCTGTGAAATTAAAATTTTTTTACGCTATATAAAACCAAGTCACATTTACTGGTTTGTTACATTAGAGATATTATCATTTTTTCTGACTTTTCATCAAAATGATCAAAATTTAGAATAATGTTAGTAGATTATAATATTTCCTATATTTTCTCTCACCTAATTATTTCAAAGATGTTTTAAAAGTTAATGAGTTTCTCTTAAATTCAGGTTGTAAAAAGGGGGAATACAAATGCCGGGATGGAACGTGCATTTCAGAATCCTATATCTGCGATGGTGACAAAGATTGCAAAAATGGTGAAGATGAAACCGACAAGCTTTGTGGTAAGTTTAAAATTATTTCTTTTATAAAAATTGTCTCATCTCCAATCTATACTGCTTAATATTTTACAATAATTTTTCAGATAATCTCCCAGTGTTTTATTTCTGTTAATAAGTAAAGTAAGTTAGTAGGAGTTTGTCGGATCGTAGAAGGACATCTATAAATTTCATAAGTTTTCATAAGTCAGTCAGAGATTCACTTTTATAGAAATAGTTTCATAAACCGCATAAACTAGAAGCTACCATGTAATAAAACCATTTTATTTCTACTAACTAAATATAACTGGAAACTAAAATAAATTGTGAAACAAAATATTAGTTATTATACGGCACAACCTTGCATAAGATTTTAAAGGAAAATTAAAAACTTAGGTAATTTTTACATTTATAAAAAACATTTTTTCATATTTAACTAACAAATTTTACACCCAAAAAGAAATTGGTTCAATTATATATATTATGATATATTATTGAATCATGAAAATGACAAAAAAGTAAATTGAATATTATTCAATAACTTCTATTTACATTATGTACATCTTGCAATATTAATGTATAAAAGATAAACTCACATAAATATGAATTTATGTATACATATATATGTATGTATAACATTCCATGCAGGCTTTTCTCAGCCGGTGCCAAATTCATAGGCACTGAGGTAAGAAGGTCTGCATGGAAAGTTTAAATATTAACAAAAGTGCTGCATAAAATGTTTATATATTTGTCCACTGCCTAGGTCTATGTTAAGAAAATCTAGATATGATACATACAAGACAATTACAGACAACAGACTGAAGCAATGATACAAACAAATACAAATATATTATGATATGTTATTTATACATCATAACTAGAGATTTTGAGTGGGCTGTGAAGCACCCAAATACTCCACAATTTTGATTCTAAAGTCGTCACCAAACAGAAGAACGAGTAAAAAACGTCAGTACTGCTATCACAAACTTATAAAAGATTACAATCACATGTTGATTTGTCTTCCTTCTCACTCACTCACACATAATTTTAAATAATGAAACACCAACAATACAAACACTATGTAGTAGTTTTTCTGTCATTCTGTAATATCTGCGACAACTTTAATAACAAGTCCAACTTTGCGGAAATTTTTTTATAACTTTTCTTAAGTAAAAAGATTCTGGCTGTGACAAGTGATCTCATGTTTACACAGTAAAAAAATTATTGAAATAATCAAATTTGTTTATATTTCTTTCAGATACATCATATGCAAAAGGGAGGCGATCTTGCAAAGAAATAAGAGGTGTACGTTCAACCTTTTTTTGTAATACCACACGCGATTGTAGCAATGTGGACGATGAGAATGAGAATTTATGCTGTAGGTATTGTTTCTTCACAAATATTCAATAATTTCTCTTAGTACAGCATACTATTAAATAAGAACAAAACCTGCGTTAACCTATTGACAATATTTGTAATATTATCCGACACTGAGGTAAATGTTTGAATTTATCTATTTGTCTTATGGATTAATAAAATGTTTAAAATATTTATGTGTAAAAAATATTTATGTTTGAGAAAACTGAACTAATTTATTATTAGGGAAAGGTGTTCGTTAGATGATATTTAGTTAAAGGCAATAGCAAAACTGGTCAAATGCTGATACACTAAACATAAATTATGGTTCCATAGTCATTTCACAAAACTAGCAAACTGAATATATTTTATAAATTCTTATCTCATGCTCAGACGGGTCTATTTCTAATATCCCTACTGTGGAATCTGCTATAGTAATTGATCTTCTATTTTTTTTTTAATTAAATATTACAAAACATATTTTAATCATTCACATTTATTTATCTTATTGTTACTATCAAGCTTAATCATCCTGTAATTTCTATCTGCATTGTTAATGCGTATTTAAGTTTTTTTGTAATATCCTCAAAACTCATGAACTTTGATTACTTAAAATAATTTCATTTGAAAGTACTCAATAAAACCTTTTTTCGTAATTGCTTCCAGATTGCTATAAAATCCGGAAAGAATTACAAATTGGGAAAGAATTAGGAATTTGGGGGTGCGGACATTGTAAAAAAAAAAAAAAGAATTTTAATATTACATAAATGGAGCTAAAAATGAGACATGGTAAATGGAATGAAGTTTAGGTCATTTTAAGAGATCTTTCTAATGATACCCCACAAAATGAGGCACACTAAAAAATTGTTTATACCCCCTTCTTAATAAGAGTATTAATCCCATTTCTTAATAAGGTACCTTAAAAAAAGGAAAAAAATTTACTGACAATTAATTAAGATCTTTATGTGAAGCATATATTGTAGAAACTACGAGCCTACTATCATTAAGTCTAAAATTTTAAAAATTACAAGGGTGTGACAAACAGATTGGGTGTACACACACGTACATGACAAAATTATAAGGTTTTGTGTTTGACTACAGACCTCCAAAAAGAATTGCTTTGTTGAATGCTACTTTATTGAAATTAAATAAAGTTATATATATATATATATATATATATATATATATATATATATATATATATATAATAATAATTAAGTTAAATTATTTTTAAATATTTAATTCATAAATTGAATTTCATGAGTAAAAGAAATGATAAATATAAGTTTTTTACTTTACTACTTACATCACGTCAGTTGCAAAGTTCAAGGCCATTTTAATTTATTTGTTATCCTCTGATTTATCAGGTACAATTTTTTCTTAAAATAGGGAAATAAATTAAATATCATAGATAGATAAAAAATAATAAGAAAGTCAAAATACAATTGTGGTGGTGTAGCCAAAAAAATATATCAATACAATAAATATGATTGTCCTTTGCTTCATATAGAGGCTGTACAAGATGCCATCATTGCTATATGGTGATAAATTAATGAGTTTTGGTTACAGTGCTGTCATTTTTTTTGTGCGAAGTCTCCAGTTATACATTGTTACACATAGTAATCAACCAAAATTGTTTATAACTTCTAAATATAATGTGGCATGTTGAATACAAGTATTTTATTTATTCACAAAAACAACATAGTGTTTAATTTTTCAAAATTCGAATTTCATATTCATTCGTGACATAACCTCTTGATATTGAATAGTTTTTACTATTTACCATCGATAAAACATTGCACTGATATGGACATGTAACAAATAACATTTAGTTACATACATATGTAACTAAATGTTATTATTTTTATCATTTTCAAGCGATCTCTATGATTAAGTTTTGTCTAAATTATTAAGCATCAGTATATTTAGTACCAATGTTAATAATTACATGTGTCTAACATAACAAGATACATGCTTTGAATAATGACTGGTACTTGAGATGACAGAGTAAAGGATATATCCTTACATTTGTCATTTACATTCACATACCCAAACATGAACTTGCCCTGCTTTTCTAACTGAAGAAGCCAAGTGTAACAAAATATTGATTGTGTAACTCGATAAAAAAAAAATATTCAAAAATGAAATATTTTATTCTAAAAATTTGTACTAAAAACAGTCAAAAAAAGTTATGTGTGTCAGCTACGATGCGCGGCTGAAATTTACTCAAAAAGTTTAAGTGTAAAATAGGTAACACTGTATATAAATATAATATCAATATCATTAAATGTAAATGAGAAATTCTTTAATAACAAAATGTTGACAATATAATTATTTTTAAGTAATACACAAATGAACAAGATCAAATTTATACAATATATAAAAACATTTAGTAATGTCAGACTAAGAAGTTAAGATTAAAAGAGACTTTTTAATTTTGTAAGATAGAGGACACCAAACACTCACACATAATGACATTTAATGATTACATCTTGATATAAACAGACAATAGTAAACTATGTGTGTCACATTCCATCATTGCGATTACGCCGTAATAAAATGTCAAATAAACACATTGATATCTCACTCTAAAGATAGGCAGAAATGTTGAGCGGAGATGCCACCTAACGGTTACACTTTTTTTAACAGTCTAGACTTCGTTTGATGAGAACATAAATTTATATATTCCAAAAACTTTTGTGTATATTGAACACTTTTCTTTTTCTTTAATTTAACTAACATAAGATAAAAATTTTTTTAAAATTTTTTTGAGACATGTTTTTGTATAAATAAATTTTTTCTTATTAATTAGTTTGATAGTGTTGACGCAAATACATTATAACACTTTAGTATGTAACAAATCTTTGTAAGTTTCAATCTAATTTACTTTCTCTGTTATTATGATTATATATTAGTTACATTATTTTGATTTTTGAGCAAAAAGTATTTTATTTTCTTGTCAAAAATGCCATGAAATTGTGTAGATAGGATTAAAGTCTATAAATAGGATTAAAGTCTATAAGGGCAAAATTCTAACATCACATTCAATCAGGAGATTTTTAAACTTTGAGTCCGTTTATTTGTTCTTCTCCAAACTATTTTAAAGTAGGTGAATTAGTGAGTAACAGTGTTTAACACAATTTCAAGTTTATTCGAGACTAAACAGTGAAATCAATTCATTAGATTAGTACATAATTACGTAATTACTTGCAGTGTTATTTGTTGAGACATTTTGACATTCATACGAATACAACATTTGTTTCCTGATTTATTATTTTTAAAAATGGCATTATTGTTTAAAATGTTATGTTAAATCCAACTAAAATTAAATTAAATTTTGATTATATTTGAAAGTAAACACCGATAGCAATTTCTTTAGTTATTTGGATATATAGTAAATGATATATTTGCAGATTATTGACTAAAACCTCTTCTTCGCTTCGTAACTGTTAACAAAAAAATGTATTTATTAATAACTTTTCGACACCATCAACATTTTTGCGGAAGGCCGCTCTACGGTCACAAAGCTAATCAACCTCAAAATGGCAGCCTGCAATATTTTTTTTTGATCCTGGTACATTTATTATAAATAATAGTCATACCAACAATTATATATATATATATATATATATATATATATATATATATATATATATATATATGTATATATGTATGTATATATATATATATATATATATATATATACATACATATATACATATATATATATATATATACCATTAAAAAAATTGTGAAATATACTTTGAAATAAAAATGTGTCCTTATGATTTTTTAGATTATTCGAGTTATATTCACAATAAAGTGTAAAATAATTTTTACAATTGCATTTTTTTTTTGTTAATAATTACTAATAGTTAGGAAGATATAAGTTGGTAATTTGTAAATATATTACGTATTATGTATTTGAATTATTAAAAAAAAATAGCAGTTAGTTTTAAAAAAAGCAGTATGTAATATAGGAATCAGTGTTATGTTTTATATTTTTCTAATTTTGTTTAAAGTTTCCATTTTTTTAAATTTCAATTTTGTTTTTTTCTCTTTTACCTGACCTTAATGATTGTAATGACAAAGTTTATGTATTAAGATTAAGTATGGAAATTAAGCTGTTTAGATTTATTATACCACTGTGTCTCACACTGTACCGGGAGAATTATTGGTTTTTCTTGTGAAATTCTAAAAAGAAATGCGTAATATGCTAGGAAATGGCTACTTATCTACAAAAATTACTTTGTATCAGCTAAAAACTAAAATAATGCCGATAGCAAGCGTTAGTCAGAAAAGTAAATTTTATAGAGTTTTTCATTGTCTAGATTGTTTAATACTGTAGATACAAAATAATGAGAAACATTGTATGAGACACCAACAGTCTGTATGAATTTTGGATAATTTAAATGCAGAAGCATTTAAATTATGCAAAATCCACTTTTTAACTGACACTGGGATTTGCCCAAAAATATTTGAGAAATAATATAAAAGTTTCTTGTTAACTTTTAATGGAAATTTAAATAGTTCAATTAAAATTTAGTTTTGTTATAAAACAACACCATCTCTTAACAAAAATGCTATTAGCGGTTAACAGTCATAGTTTAAACGATGTAGGGACACCATATAAAAAAAAAATATTAATAAAATCATTAGTAAAGGTTTTGTCAATGAATGCACTAAAATATAGAATGAAACATAACATTACTCAAACAAATATTCGTTAAAATTAAATGATGTATATATGAGATACTGTATTTGGGTATATGGATTGAAATAGAATTTAAGTCTTTCTTTTTTCAAGTAACCAAAAAACTCTAATACCAAAGTTTCTTGTTAACTTCTAATGACAATTTAAATACATCATTTATTAAAATTAAAATTTGGTTTTGTTATAAAACACCCCCCTCTCCCAACAAAAATGTTATTAGCGGTTAATTTTTATGTATTGTCTACATTCATAGTTTAAGTGGTGTAGGACATCATTTGAAAAAAATATTAATAAAATTATTAGTAAAGGTTTTGTTAATGAATGCACTAAAATATAGAATGAAACATACCATTACTCAAACTAATATTCGTTAAAATTAAATGATGTGTTTATGAGATACTGTAAGTATTTGGGGCATATAGGTCGAAATAGAATTTAAGTCTTCCTTTTTTTCAAGAAACCAAGAAACTCTCCGTGCAAAATTGATATTATTTGAGCAATTTTTTTTTAAATATATTATTTGTATACTATGGCTATGGTGAATTTTTTTATAATTTGAACCACTGCCATTTTAAATTTTGGTCACGTATGATGTGAATATAACCTAGATTTTGATCTAAGCTTCTTTCGCTCAAGTTTTGTCCTGATTAAATAAGAAATATGGGTTTCAAATGTTTACAAATTTCATTGTACCTCGTACATATGTATACTTTTCTGTAACCCTTGTTGCAAACTTTTTTGTTTGTTTCAGTATTGCGGAACTGTTTCCCACATGAATACACGTGTGGCGGTGGCCAATGTATCCCACTACCTTGGCTCTGTAATGGTAAAACCCAATGCTGGACTGGGGCAGACGAGGCTTCTTGTCGTACGTATATGATTGCCACTTTTAATTTTTATTAAATTGATCGTTTTCATTATTATATATTGATTGATATTTTGCTTGAACATAATAAAAAGTCTTAAAATATTTTAAACTTATGTCGAGAGGTATTTTTATAATTAAATAAAATTGACTCTATAATTTTTGTTAGGCTGTAACTCAATGCTATTTCTGAATAAACAGCTTTCACACAAGTAACTCTACTTGTTCAAATCAGTTATTAATTTCAGTCATTAAATTTGAAAATTAACTGATGAAACACTCTGTCAACACTATCGTTTTGTTATAAGATAATGCAGGTCTTTCTTTCATTATTAAAAATCTTCTACTCTCTTTTATATACGTGTACTCTAGAAATAATTTTCGCTCTTATTGCTGAAATAACAGTTACACAGTATAATCTATCTTTTATGAAAGATGTTTTATTTGAACAATATTATCAAGAATTGTGCGTTAGCTGGTGTAGCCAAAATGGAACAAATAGATGTCATTTACTCCGCTATGATATTTAAAACAGGGGGTAGTTCACCAGCAAATAAAAATCTAGTACAGTTTTCTTTATAAATACCATAGATTATCTAAAATAAAAATGTTATACATAATTTATAATCAACTCGGGTTGCATTCTCAGGTTGCATTATATTATTCACTCATAAATAAGAAATGGACGAGATTAAAGTATTCTTTTCTGCAAAAAAGTGATTCTTACAGCTCTCATGTTCTCTGCACACCCTTGAAAGGCGTTTTTTTATATTGCTATCGGTGAAAGTGTATTTGATATGTACTGTAACCAAAAATGCATTTAACAACTTCTGTATATTTAACATACCTATATAAAAAACCAGTCCATGAAAATAAACTTAATTCAAAAACTATAAGTTTCAAAGATTCGTGGAAGATCTTTTTCTCGGAAGATTGATGAACTTTTTCGCAGAAATATAAATCATTTGTCTGTGTTTGTGTGTTTGTATGTTTTAAATAATATGTTAAAAAATAATTAATTAATTAATTCCAAAAATTCTATGATATTGTAACTGATCTGAGTAATTTTACAATATAAAGAGTAGGTTTAAATTTCATATTAATTACTTCAGGTACTATGAAAAATTGGTTCCCTTGCAAACACTATGGCCAAATACCAGCTATATATACTTGTGATGGAATTAATAATTGCTATGATGGATCTGATGAACTTGACGAAGCTTGCGGTAATCAATATTATTGAATTAAACAAATATAAGAAATGTTACATGAATTATAACAAAATACTGTTCAGTAAGGACAATAAAAATACTGAACGTGTCCCATACTAAAACTTATCACAATCAAGCAATAACACAATTTCTTACATATTATCGTATATCAGGCAGTCGTGATCAATTCACTTTTAGAAAAATTTTACAAAAAAAATGTCTTTTTAAATTTAAGAAGTTACTGTATGATTCTGCAAAAAATTATTATTGGTGCAGAATCGTATTTTGAATTAGACCTAATTATGCTATGTAAGTTCAACCTATTATCAGAAAAGTCATAGAGTAAGTATATGCCAGGATAAAGGTCAATCTTTACAATAAGTCCCAACAGCTTTTCAGTGGCAGGAATCATATTAATTTTCACATCTTTTTCAAAATTTCTAGCTTCTGCTTAAATGTTATGTGATCATGGTTCTCGCTAAATTGTTTTTGAAAATAATAAAAAACCTTAATAAATTATATTATTTAAAATAGTAATTTACATCTTTATTATCATAACTTATAATTATAATCCAATTGTAACTGAAGTAGCCTTGTATGTAAACATGTAGCAGTGTAACAGATAATGCCAGATACACTTATTTTAAGTAACAGTACAAAACAAAATATGGCTAGTGTAATTCTATGTCTTCCAAAATTATTATTAATACCGTTGATTACCATTTTTATTTTAATAAACTATATTACATTGCTTTTTATTAAAACTTTCAGTCAATAATATTAAATATTATGTAATGGCAAATTTGTATTTAAAGTGTTCTTATACATGCTAAAATAATAAGTTATCAAATAATTTTTGTATTAGGCTTAATTGCTAAAGTTCGCTTACAAGTGTTTAAAAATGTACAGTCGACAAAATTATAAGCAATTACATTGTTCAATATAAATTTATCCCCTTGAGTTCACACGCTCAAAACGCAGTAATCGGTTTCCGATAAAATAATGCATAACTCCGATATTTGGTATTTGATTATAATGACATTTTGTATGTGTATAGAAAAGGAGAGCGTTTATTAAAATAGTCAAAGCATTAATACTATATTTATGTAGTAATGAGTTTAAAAAATAATGAAGAACAAAATATTCTCCATTTTTATAAGAAAAAGACTCGTAAATGAAAAGTATAGAAAAAATATAATTTTTTTTATTACTATGATAAAATATATCTAAGAAGTAAATGTAAAAAAATTATAAAAACTATATCCTAACAAAAATTTTAACTTATCTAATCATTTTGGTGAGCCATCTCAGATCTGATTGTAAAATATGACATTTGAAAACAAGAAAGAAAGAGGTCACTGTAAGCAAAACTCAATGATAAAAAGTGATACAATTGCTTTCATATCACTTAGAAATCATTTTCAATAATTTTTTTAATAATTTATGATAAAAAAAACAACATACACTAAAAATACTCATAAAAAATTCAATGCATATGCTTAGACAAGAAGGAAAAAAAGATTTTAAAATTAACCTATTTTTTTAGTTACGAATGTAATACTTCATGTACTAAACATTATACTAAACTAACACATTATATATACTAAACTAACACATTATACTAAACTACAGTAAACTAGATAAAATTATGTTTCCAATGGTATATGCTGAACAAAGTGTTGCATAGAAAAAATAAGCAAGATGAGAAATATAAAATTTCGGTGCATTTTGTACTTTAGCACATTGTTTATGTTTGTCGTCACTATTGGTCTGCGCCAATCTACTAGTGTTGCACCAATTATATAATTTACAATTTAGATTTTTTACACTTTCTATTTTTTACAATTTTGTTTAGCGTAAAATCTATGTATAAATATAATTTTTATGATATAATATAATAACTGACTTATTTTTGGTACTTCATTACATAGGCGAGTTACAATACATTTTATTCATTTATAAACTTCAGTACCTATATCATTTATTTTTGTAGTAAAGAGTTTAAAAAAATATACACATATTTCATGTATGGCTTACATACATAAAATATGTGTATATATATAGTATATAATATACACATATTTCATGTATGTAAGCCATATAAAATAAATAAAAACAGTACTTACTAAAAGAACAACAAATAAAAAAATATGAATATAATACACTAAAATAAAAATATATTTGATGATCAACGTTTACGCAACCCTAACACATCGGCCATTCTATATATGCCCAGAACAAAATGAGAAAGTCAACCTCGTAATATTCTATTTCTAACAACAAACTTTTTTTTTGCAACAACAACAAACTTTTTTACATATCAACATAAAAATTAGAATAACTCAAGCATTACTCACCTAAATCACAAATAAATTGCTGTTACATATTCATAATAAAACTATTTATGGAAATGTGCACTATTCCGTATACATTTGGTACATAAAGACTAAATGACTCTTTTGTCAACGTATACGTGTATTCTCACATAGGCGAGTTATAGTCATATATTTGGCCATTTTTAAAAAAATGCTATTTATTACGAAAATACACCAGAGTTAGAGTAATAATAAATATGCAGTAACTAATACATATACACATCCAATATTTCCACAATTGTAAAGGCAAAACTAGCAAATAAGACACGACATGTCATTGTTGCCGACCAATATAGACTAATTAATAGTTATAAAATTAACCGCTCATTGTTGATGAGTCTGTAACTATTTGATTGTTTATTTCATTCTGTTTTTTTCTCTTCTTATTTTAATCTTTTGACATGTAATTTTATATATTTATACTTTATATTAAATTAAAATATTTACGTTGGGTTGGCACTGCTCAGTGCAAGTAACGGTGGTGCTTATAAGTACCAAACGAATCCGAGGGGTTAAAGGAGAGAATGATTTTATAGATACCAGCACACCCCAAATGTATCAAACCAAGTATGGAATTCTTAAATTCTAACTTGAACAATTGATAGCAGACAAGTAAGACCTTGGTAGCATTGCACTTCTAAAATGAACTCCAACAGCAACTTTGGCAATGTTTACTATTGTAAAATTAATTTTATAATAAAACAGGTTTAAATTCTTTCTGAACCATGATAGTAAGAGCATATTGAAAGATAGGTTTAAATTTGTAATTGTATTAATAGATTTCAATATGAAAAAAGAAATAACGAAAAATATTACTAATGTGAGTTTGATCCAGAAGACACAAATTAAAGAAATGTGTAAAAGAATCATGGCAAAGACAGCATTACATCTTTGCCAGCATTACATCAGCCAAATGTATACAGAACATTAACTGAGTCACATATGCGTTAGAAGAGATTGGGGAGCATTGAATGTGGGAGGTGTCTGTTATCATAGAGTACCTTGGGTTTCACAAAGTCTTTGTATACTGGTTTCACAACTTTGGACAGAAAATCAGAAATACACCTGAGATGAAGTTTGCCAGAGACTCCTGGATCGATTCCTACAAAGAGGATTTACTTTTTACCTCTTATAATGAATGTGAGGAGACATGTTTTGTCATTGCAGTTTCAAGTGGAAATTGGAGAACATGGAATGAGAGAAATGTAATGACCAAAATGTTTCTGTGAATTGTAAAAGTCACTGTAACCATTTTTCAACTTTAAAGGCATGTTGCTCGTCTATTTCTTTATGAAAGCCCTACTGTGAAAAGTGCATACTACTGCCAGTTCGTGGACAATGGAAAAGCAGCTTATAGAAATCAAAAATCCCATCAGCCAATCAGAGATGTGAGTTTCTTTCATGATCAATGATAATGCCAGGCCTCACACGGCCGTTTTGCCCCAGGATGAAAGGAATAAAATCCACTGGAATTCCCTGTGGTTATCACTTGTTAGAGCCATAATATATAACCTTATACTTTTTACAGGGAATGGACCCACCAGCTCCCCACATCTTAGACAAAAATTATAGAATTTCTCAGACTATATAAAGACCAACAATTTTGTTTGCAATCAACATATTTATGTTTACAATAAGTTTTTTTTTATTCTTACTATCTTAAAGAAATAAATTTTACTTTATTCAATTATAATTTCAGATAGTACATCAGATGAGACTTCGGAATCAGGTATTTCCTTTATTACCTAATAATTAGTAAGTTTAATTTAAAAATTTACATGCTGCTTATGTAATGGTCGATTCAGTAAGGTTTCTTATTAAATAAAGGTACGCTTATTTCAAAGATTGCCTAATGAACTGGTTTCATAATATAATCTTTGTTTTTATGTATTGTATTCGTCAACATATGTATGCTTAAAGATGTTTACAAAACAATTAAAATTTATTCATGTCTTGCTCTACAGTTCCTTCTGTACACAATACCTCAGTCTTATTAGGACTTTCATTTAAGAGAGTGTCTTTACCATTCTACAAGCTAGAATATTCACTATATATTGTTTGCTATTAAAACAGGATTAGATAGTATAAATCATAAATAATATTTTCATTACACTGGACATCTCTTTTAAGTCTTCATTTTTGATAATGCCAGGCTTCACACAGCCGTTTTGTCCCAGGATGAAAGGAATAAAATCCACTGAAATTCCCTGTGGTTATCACTTGTTAGAGCCATAATATATAACCTTATACTTTTTACAGAGAATGGATCCACCAGCTCCTCACACCTTAGACAAAAATTATAGAATTTCACAGACTATATAAAGACCAACAATTTTGTTTGCAATCAACATATTTATGTTTACAATAAGTTTTTTTTTATTCTTACTATCTTAAAGAAATAAATTTTACTTTATTCAATTATAATTTCAGATACTACATCAACTGAGACTTCGGAATCAGGTATTTCCTTTATTACCCAAGAATTAATAAGTTTAATTTTAAAATTTACATGCTACTTATGTAATGGTCGAATCAGTAGGGTTTCTTATTAAATAAAGGTACGCTTATTTCAAAGATTGCCTAATGAACTGATTTCATAATATAATCTTTATTTTTATGTATTGTATTCGTCAACATATGTATGCTTAAAGATGTTTACAAAACAATTAAAATTTATTCATGTCTTGCTCTACAGTTCCTTCTGTACACAATACCTCAGTCTTATTAGGACTTTCATTTTAGAGAGTGTCTTTACCATTCTACAAAGAATATTCACTATATATTGTTTGCTATTAAAACAGGATTTGATAGTATAAATCATAAATAATATTTTCATTACACTGGACATCTCTTTTAAGTCTTCATTTTTGATAATGCCAGGCTTCACACAGCCGTTTTGTCCCAGGATGAAAGGAATAAAATCCACTGAAATTCCCTGTGGTTATCACTTCTTAGAGCCATAATATATAACCTTATACTTTTTACAGAGAATGGATCCACCAGCTCCCCACATCTTAGACAAAAATTATAGAATTTCACAGACTAAATAAAGACCAACTATTTTGTTTGCAATCAACATATATATGTTTACAATAAGTTTTTTTTTATTCTTACTATCTTAAAGAAATAAATTTTACTTTATTCAATTATAATTTCAGATACTACATCAACTGAGATTTCGGAATCAGGTATTTCCTTTATTACCCAATAATTAATAAGTTTAATTTTAAAATTTACATGCTACTTATGTAATGGTCGAATCAGTAGGGTTTCTTATTAAATAAAGGTACGCTTATGTCAAAGATTGCCTAATGAATTGATTTCATAATATGATCTTTGTTTTTATGTATTGTATTCGTCAACATATGTATGCTTAAAGATGTTTACAAAACAATTAAAATTTATTCATGTCTTGCTCTACAGTTCCTTCTGTACACAATACCTCAGTCTTATTAGGACTTTCATTTAAGAGAGTGTTTTTACCATTCTGCAAGCTAGAATATTAATTTTTGATAATGCCAGGCCTCACACAGCCGTTTTGCTCTAGGATGAACGGAATAAAATCCATTGGAATTCCCTGTGGTTATCCCTTGTTAGAGCCATAATATATAACCTTATACTTTTTACAGGGAATGGATCCACCAGCTCCCCACATCTTAGACAAAAATTATAGAATTTCACAGACTATATAAAGACCAACAATTTTGTTTGCAATCAACATATTTATGTTTACAATAAGTTTTTTTTTATTCTTACTATCTTAAAGAAATAAATTTTACTTTATTCAATTATAATTTCAGATACTACATCAACTGAGACTTCGGAATCAGGTATTTCCTTTATTACCCAATAATTAATAAGTTTAATTTTAAAATTTACATGCTACTTATGTAATGGTCGAATCAGTTTTTTTATTAAATAAAGGTATGCTTATTTCAAAGATTGCCTAATGAACTTATTTCATAATATAGGGTTTCTTATTAAATAAAGGTATGCTTATTTCAAAGATTGCCTAATGAACTTATTTCATAATATAATCTTTGTTTTTTTGTATTGTATTCGTCAACATATGTATGCTTAAAGATGTTTACAAAACATTTAAAATTTATTCATGGCTTGCTCTACAATTCCTTCTGTACACAATATCTCAATCTTATTAGGACTTTAATTTAAGAGAATGTCTTTACCATTCTACAAGATAGAATATTCACTATATATTGTTTGCTAGTAAAACAGGATTTTTATCTTTGATAAATATAGAAATAGTCAGATTTCTCTATTTAGTGTAATTTATATGTGTTTTAATAAATATTTATACTGTTGAGTCTAAAGGATTACAGTAGCTCTTTTTACGAAGGTGCCAAAAGAATAAATTCAATACACTTCTCTGTGAATACTTGACTCATTATGGCAACAGGGCTTTCTCTACATATAGGGTTGGAAAATAACCTCCACACACAAGCTGCTGGTATCTGAAGACGACCATTTTCGCTAATGTTTTCAACATCAACCAATCGTCTTCAATTTCAGATGCTGAAAAGAATTTCTTCATAGTCTAGCTACTGTTGTTTAACCCTTGACTTTAGTAATTTCTGTAATTCTCCTAAGTCTTCGTTTTGGATTTGTTAACAAAATATTTATAAATCCTTTGAAATATTTAAGCATCTCAACATATCTTTTACAGTTTTTATATGGTTTTGTATAGCACGGTCAACTTTTCATTACACTGGAGATCTCTTTTTCTAGTCTAATATTATTTGATCTATTATTCAAACTCATTGAATATGATGCTTGACATTTACACATATTTCTTCCACCGTTTTTGAGTATACACCGTTTCACCGTTTTTTATCAACCTGTGGCATCAAGTTTTCTGTGAATGACAGCTGTCTTATTTTCCTCATATATTCCATCATTGAAAAAAATTTCATAGTAATATATTAAGGTCCGCTCTATTATAAAGTCAAGGTAGTCCAAAGTCAAGTTATTCACTCTATTGTCACAATTCACATTGCCGAGGTATTCCAACAAGGCTGAGTTTTTCTCATTTATATCACGTTACAGCTGTTGTCCTTATAATATACTCTAAAAAACTGAATTTCTTCGCAACGGAATGCTTCTTAGAGTCATAAGGGAGGAATGGCAAAAATCTACTAATCATTCAACTGAAGATATTTTCAATTCTCCATTTCCAATGATGCTACTTTTTCTATCATTAAAATACAATCCTACAAAAAAGAAAAGGGTGCGTGTACTTATGTACGCGCGTGAGAAGTTATACTTCTCTGGCATCATTAAAAAATAGTTTTTAATTGTATGCAAATAATAAATTACAATAAAATTATTATTTTATTATTTTTTATATATTTATTATTAATTACAATTAAATTATTATAAAAGGACTGGAAAAGAATAGTCAACACAGTCAATAAAGTTCAGTTTAAATTTTAAAAATTAAATAAATAAATTTTTATTTTCTTACATTAAGGGTAACATAAATTCTCTTATTATCCGAATGTTATTTTTAAATTATGTCCACTGCCATAGCATCTTCCGGTAATGACAAATAATACATACGGATAGATAACCTCAATTATATTGGAGCACTTGAAAAAGTCTATAAACCGAGATTTAACCGAGATCCTAATAATTTAAATCATGCTTATTTCCTTCTACCAACAGAATGTGATCCCATGCATTATCAATGTGAAGCATCGGACATTTGTATTAGCCCTGCCCAATTATGTGACGGGACTAATGATTGTCCACATAATGATGATGAATTACTACCAATGTGCAGTAAGTACCAGTCTATATTTATACTATTTGTAAATGTAACTATTTCCCACAAATACAGGGAACATTGGTTGACATCCCACTATGATCTAGAAGAACATCCCACTGATATGGTGGAACACGAAATAACACTATAATCCATCTTACTAGCACACACAATTAGCTAATAACATAAAAAGGTTATTTTTTTCAACTATCTCCGATATCAAGTATAGTATGATCTTCAATTAATGGTTCAGAAAATCAAAATGTTATATTTCAACATATTTGCCTACTTAAAATTGGTCATGGGCTAACTATGTAGTGTCATCCATTCATTCTGATCATATTCATCCAATCAGCCATTAAATGGGCAAATTCTATCAATGAACGCTTATTGTAAAGAGTGTTACAAACCATAATCTTATAGTGAATAGATTTCAAAATCTCATCCTTATTAATTGTATTATATTATCGACTGTGACAAGTTACCTTACATAATTTTCCCTTAAGTTTTTCTGATACTTTCTTTAGTCAGCTGATATAATTTTTTTCTGCACATATTCATTGACTTAAATGTGGAAATTATTATAAGATAGAAATTAGCAGTTATTATATTATATTATTGTATTATAAATTTCATAATTTTTACAGCTCGCTTAAACAGTTTCAAAGGATACATATTGTCAATTGGTGGATACCTGTAAATGTATTAAACATATTTTTAAAATCACTTACTGGAACTATGAAAATCAAAAAAATTACCATTGATGAGGAGTCGGTTTCCCAAATTGATAATTTCTCAAAGTTAATTATTTTGTAGAGAAAATTTATATTTTCATAAGTCATAATTGAGATAATGCATTACTGATATTGAATATATTTGGCGTTAATTTTGTAGAAATTCATTATTCACAATTAAATGAAACTACGTGATGTAGTATTATTTCTACTTTCTTTAATTTCTTTACCACGACCTAGGTTTCGTTGTATTACAACATCTATCTTTGCTAATATCCCACCTGAAGATGTTGTAATACAACGAAACCTAGGTTGTGGTAAAGAAATTAAAGAAAGTAGAAATAATACTACATCACGTAGTTTCATTTAATTGTGAATAATGCATTACATTTTATTTATATTTCGAACGAAAAGCAAGAAAGTTGTTACATGATAGATACGCCTACAGTTTCTAGACAAAATATATTTTTAATAATATTTTATTTTTCACCTTAATCATCACTTTAATAGTGAAATAATTTAACCATTTGGGAGATTTGCTACATGACATGAAATTAGTTCTTCTTAGTTTACAACTAACCAAACTAAACATTTTTACTTTTTCTAAAAGTTGTATTCCAAAGCGACGGGTGGGACATTTTAACTCTTTTTTGTTCAAACTTTTAATAATTTCTCTCTAACCATTAGTGTGACCGGTTTCAAAATGATAATATATGAAGGCAGATATTAGTTTATTAAAAAACTACGAAAATTAAGAGCTAAACTACATAATTAATATGAAAAATTGCCATTTTCCACAAGTGACGGTAGGGACAGCAACACTTCTTAAAGTTTGTGGTTTAGTTTCCCAAATCAAGACAAACTATAAATATTTTGTTTCGCAGTTTTCTCATATTTGTTTTTAAAATGCACATTACTGGTTTGACATGTATATTTATTAATGACAAATTAAAACTGTTTGCCCATTGCTAAGCTGATTATCTTAGCAACGTGCAGTCGAAATTACCTATTTTTTTCTAGAACATTAATGGACTTAGGAAATTTGTAAAAAAATCTACCCCGATTGTTTTCATGGCAGGATCTGACAGAATATTTCAAATTTGAGATTTTTTGCTCTAAGACTCATCATTTTCATCATTACGGAATAATTTCTTGCATGTATTAATGCTTTTTTAAAAACATAACTTTTATTTCACCATTCTCATCGGAATTGCTTTGACTAACAGCCAAGTATCTAAGTAACTTAAATTTTCTACCTTTAATTACAGCTCCTAATTTTACCAGAATATATATACCAGTCATAATCCTAATAATATATTTATCAATACCAGCGTCAGGCTCATCAACACTGCCTGAAAGCCTTGATTCTGGTGATTTATCAACATTGTCATCAACCATTTTTGTGGTAGCATTACCTCACTTTCACTTTCGCTTTCGCTGTAAACATCGTCATAAGTGAGTTTACCTTCTTGGGACAACAGTATCCTCTTTTGTGTCGATGTTGCAGTGAGAGCATACGCGAGACATTTATCACTCAATACCTTGAAATAGTGTTGCTTTTGAACAAATAGAATTGACTGAATCATAGAATTATCTATCGTTAAGTTTTTCTTTGCTGACATCAACAGCAAGGAATTGTATCTTCAAACCTTTCAATTGCTTAGTTTTTAAGTAATCGTAGCAGTCCCAGCTGGAATTAATTATTTGCCGTCTGGTCTTTACGGTGTTCCAAAGCGTTTGTTTGGCTGTAGCACCCACACCGTCCATTGCACCCTTTCTGTAACTTGTTGCGAAAACATTCCACTCTATCTCAACACCCCAGTCGTCTTGCGACCTATAGATGTTCAACAGGGTGTACCGGTTTTTAAACTGTGCGGCACACCTGTCAGTGAACATGGAACATTTTTTAATGCGGGATAATCAACCTTTAAATTCTCAATAATTTGGCTTAAAAAAGTTCACACTGCATATTTGTCAAGCAACAATTCATTGCTGAGTGCAAGGTAGAATATTTTTTCTTCTCCTTTGGCTGCCCAAGCACATCCCGTAAGAATGTTTACCTGCAGATGGGATCTACGTGTGCTTTGGATTTCGTCATGGGATAAAATTGTGAAATTTTCTGCAAAATCCACTAGTAGGAGAACTTCTTCATTTGTGGTCTGCAACTTTCTACATATATGTAAAATCAAAGTCAATAAAAAACAATAATGTAGACTATTATAAAAATAACAATTTTAACAAAAAAAATAAGTATTTCAAAGCAGTATAACACCTCAAAAATTGAAGTGAAATGAAATTGAGCTGTGTCCCACCCGTTACTGTGACAGGTGGGACAACTTTCAAATCTCTATTTCTCCATAAATATTTACTTGCACTACATCTTATCAAGCCTAAACAATAATCCTTAGCATAATTGTTACTTTTACAAAGCCGAAAAATATTAGGTTCAATATTTGTAGGTTAAAACCAAAAATAACAAAATACATATAACAGACAAAAAGAACTAGATTAAATACATGATAACAAATGCATTTAATTGCTTGACCTTAAATGAAAACCCTGTCAGTCCTAGTTGTCATAAATACTTTAAAATAATGAAATAAACAATTTTCAAACAAACTAAACAGAATTTTACCATAAACACCATGTGCAATGTTTGTTATTGACTTTTGCTCAAACTACGTTCAAATAAAGAAATGGAAACACACTTTTTGCCTTCACAGGGGACTTGCATTGTATTATAAATCTTAAGACTATTTGCTTGTAATTAGCAAACAAAATAACTTTATGCGAAGATGTCGACGTCGTAATGTATATTGACCTAACAAATTCTTGGTGGAAATACATCGTGTTTGAAATTACAAACCACTTAAAACTATTCCTGTGACAAACTTCGGAATTTTGTTAATTTATTTTTGGTGTACGGCTGAGAAACATTGTCTAGTGTCTAAGGATTCATTTAATGTAGAAGGTTCAAATTCAGATTTTATAAGAAAATAACAGATAAAAATTGGTGTAGCATTATTTAAGTCGCAAAAACAGGCACAAATGATGCATATTTTGCAATATGGAAGGAAACATGGAATGTATAAATTTGATTTGAGTTTTAAAGAGAGTTAAAAATAATCTATCCAACCCAAAATCAGACATTAATGTTAAAATGTTTTCTAAAAGACAGCAGAGATAAAATGCAATTTTATTTCTATCTACATAAGTGAAAGAAAGAATATAAGATAGATTATAAAAAGATACAAGAATATAATTTGGAATTTTCTTTGATAATCAGATGTGTCAATATTAGAGTTGCAACGAATAGTATAGCCTGCCTTAAAGGGAATACCGAATATTCGGTAGGTCCCTGGCCCAAAATTCAGTAATAGTGTTTGGTTGGATTCACTGCAAATACAAATTATAGGAATATGTATACTGTTCATGCATATCTGAAATTATGTTGTCACTCTAAAGTAGTCTAAATGGTATCTTCTACACGTCAATATATTTGGCCTTACATGCAGTTTAAATCTATGATTCTAATCATACAATGAAAATTAAAACATTTTTTTTAAGGCTTGATGAGGATAAAAAGAAAAAAAATCAACCTATTCTTTAAAATGTTTAGGTAATTTTTTTTCAGACTCCTTATAAAACAAGCAGTAACAGAAGTGCACGGGTTGTCCTCTGTTTAGTTCATATAGAAAGAAACTGATGACTCTAGTGCTCTTTTAAAAGAATACTCGAAAATAATACTCGTAGACTTTTTTCTAGTAATGCATATTAACATTCTGCATCACAATCTACAACTTTTAAACTTTGATTTAGGTTTAGATTAAACAAACTAATTTTTAAATAAATTATAAGTATTTGATTAATTGACCAAATAGTGCACTAATATTCAATATTTAGCCAAATACTAAAAATGTGGCTGAATTTCCGAATATTGTATAATTGCCAAATATATGTTGCATTTCTAGTTGATCAGGTGTCTTATGCATAATAAATTTATGTATAAAAGTTTCAAACTGCTATAACAAAAGAAAAAACGAGAGTGCTTTTGAATTTTTAGATACATTTATTGACAATGCTTGCTGTTTTTATTACATTTTTTTAACACAAATACTTTTGTTTATTCTTAAACCTTAAATAATTTCGTAAATAAACACAACTATAACTTATTAATTAAAACTTAAACTCTTTATTATGGTCAAAATTAAAACAATTTTCTGCAAGAAATGTCATCAAATCTTTTAAATGTATAATTGGAATTTTTTACAGAACCGAAAAAAGAGATCATAACAATTCCAACAACTGAACTTTGTGGAAATCTTAGCTATCAATGTGCGGATTCGGACAAATGTATTGACAGGTCATGGGTTTGCGACGGTGACAAAGATTGTCCACAAAACGATGATGAGAATGCTGACTTTTGTAGTAAGTTTTCCTATAAACGATTATAGTATTATTTCGCATCAGTATACTGCTCTTTTTTTCTACCTTAACACAATTAAATAATTATGAACAGTAAATAAAATTTTATATATTAAAAAGTAAAAATTGTATTTCCTGAAAATAATCAACAAGTCTAAACCGTGCTGAAGTAAATATTAGTTTGCTACTTAGCACTTAACAAAGTATTTTGTCTGGAGCAAAAATGTTTTTCTAGAATTAATTAGTTTAATTTTAATTTTAACAGTTTCTATTAGTACTAAGAATTATAAGCACTGATAAACTGTTAGCACTGATTAACAGTTAATTTTCGCCACATTTTTAGAGATAAATACAAAATTATGATCCCTAAAATTTTAAACTTTCAGATTCAGATTACTTCAAAGATGTTCATTCATGTGATGAAAATAATTTAATTCATTCAATTATTTATTGCAACCAGCAAGTTGAATGTAATCAAGGAATCGATGAGGTATCTGGTACATGCGGTGAGTTTGACTATGCACCTGGTTTAAGATTGCAGACAAATATTTTTCTCTCAATAGTTAAAAATTTGACATTTGATCTTTTAATCTTGATATCTCTCAATGTTTTGAGGATGTTGTTATAATAATTTAATTTGATGTCAGCTTCATTTGAGCATATTTTACTGATTGAAAAATCTTTATGCTTAACTGTAATTTTATAAAATAAAGAAAATATTTAAAAGTAATGTTACACTAAAGCCAGCAATACTATGGTATGCAACCTGCAAAACTAGAACTTAAAGAAAGTTATGCCATCTTTGCACATAAAATGGTTTAAATAATTTTTATTTGTGTCTTTGCATGGAATTAAAATCTGCAGCACTAGAATAACGGTTACACAATGACAGAAATTGTAAATACAAAATTGTTTATTATATTCTCATTTTTGAAATATCGATACCCCAGTATTTCTACAATAAATTATTATTTTTAAACTAGTTCTTAGGCTTTTGCTTGGTTATATGTTCTTCTTCTGTGAAGGTTTACTAGTTATATCAAGGCAAATTATACACTTTACTTTGGTTCATATTTTAAATTGAATAAAAGAGATAAAAAATTTAACTAATACACAAACTGCACTTGGTCTCCTAATTATTCATATATAACAAAATAGGTACATAGTGTACTATTTAATAAAGAAATTGAACATTAGTTGCATAGCAGCGCTATTAATCGAGAAGAAAAATATAGTATTTAGTTATACCCTAGCAGACTTCGATTTTCTATTATAAAAACTATATCCCATGTGGGTTTGACCGCTCGATATTAAATGAATCCTCATGTACCATATCTTTTAATTAGTTTGTAATTTCAAACATAATGTATGTAATTTGAAACGCACCGTGCTGCCTTGCAACAGGTACTGACAAAAACAACAACCGTGAAAGCCACTTTGCTAATGTCAGTAATATAAACATTGCAAATTGTGTTTAAGGTTTGTTTATATTAAAATGCTCTTTAACTTGCTTAAAAAAACATTTGTTTTAGTCATTTTCATTTATTAATTTTCATTTAATGTCGAACTGTAAAATCCAATATATATACATATTGGATTTGACCTTAAGCCTTATATATTAGACCATAATTTTATTTATAGGTATGAAATATTTGATAGCAATCAGTCTAGTAATTGCTAAGTCATTACGTAACAAACAAACACAGCTTTGCATTCATAGTTCATCATCAATTAGGCTACTTCATCATATGATATGATAATTCATCAATTAGGATACTAAGCTTTAAGTATTGATAAAATAAGAATTTTTTTGTGATTAAAATATGAAACCATTGAATACAGAGGCGAGAGAGTGCTATACATTTGAATTTTCCTGTGGTGGAGGTCAATGCATTCCATTTTCCTGGGTATGCAACAAGAAGAAAAATTGTTGGAATGGAAATGATGAAATTCAACAAATATGTAGTAAGTATAAAAGAATGTAGGACCTGAATATGAACTGTCCATGACATTTCAAAACCTTTTTTAATGATAAGAGTGGTGTACAAAAAGAAATGTTGGTAGAAACAACTAAATTATAATTATAGTCATTATTTCATCACTAAAAATATATTACATCATTAAAAACTTCAAAGTCAAGAAAACTACATTGTTTAGTGAAGACACTTTGAATAGCTTAATTTCAGCATTTAATCGCCATTGTTTTCTCTAAAATCTCGCTATCTGTAAAAATAATGATCACATATAACAGATGTAGGAGATGTTCTGTTTTACAATATCTTATAAATTTAACACTACAGTTTCTGATACTTAGACATGGTTTTCGATTTTCATTAAACTTTCTGAACTTATGAAAGTGTATCTTGTGAACACAGATTATACAAAAAAAAGTGAAAACTGCTTTAGACACGTTGAGCGATTTTTAATAGGGGAAAATCCTACAGGTTCGCTTCACTAATATGCTAATATTAGCAGTATATCTGTAGCTATGAGTTTGACGTGTTGTGCTTGGCCGGCAGTAAAAAATCTACTACTCTGGCACCAGACTGGTGCACGCGTAGCGGCTCGTGTACATGTATACACATATATACACCAATACATTTTATATACCGCACTGTATGATGTGCTCGTTGTACGCTTTTTGGATGGCTCAAGAATCAAATGAAATCTTGTGAATTCACGTCACCGATATGCTGTAATAGCAGTATGTCTGTAGCTATAAGGGTGACGTGTTATGTAACGTTAGTGCTGTGTGCACTTAAACAAGTGAAGTTAAATTAACTTACGTGTTTAAATTGTGTTTTAGTTTGATTACTATTTTAATTGTTTAATTGTGGGATCACTGTGCAGTACATCAGTGAGTACTAAATACGTTAATATTTTTACATTTAATTTTAATTTGCAAATTATGAAATTTAAATTTTTGATACCACAATTATGTTGAAAATTTTAAAAAAACTACTTTTATTTCATAGTTTTAAGTTTTCACATCAGTCGGTAGTCCCTGTGACTGCCTGTATATCTTTTTCACTACCGTTAAATGTTAAATGTTTTGCAAATTAATAGTAAATAATAATTTTGTGTGACAAACATTGTGTGACAATATTTCAAGAATCGTCTCACTGCAGCTCCTGTAAGAGGAGACTAAAATGACACCCAGTGTCTGGGGGTATAGTCGGGAACCCTGCCCCTGGGAGTATAGTCGGACACTCTGCCCCTGGGGGTTATATTTGGGGACTGACCCTCCAGGTTGGGGGTTGGGCGTAGGGTTAACAACTCCACCCTGTTAAACAAATTACCATTGAGAAATCTCAAACAGAAAAAACCGGACAGATCTCATCCACACAACTTAGAACGAATAAGGAACTAAGCATTGGAACATGGAATATAAGAACACTATATAGGTGTGGAACAATGAAAAATCTTATAGATGAAATGGATAGATATGGAATTGATACGTTGGCAGTGCTAGAAATAAAATGGTTAGGTAAGAGAAAATGTTAAAAGAAAAGCTACAGCTTGTATTATAGCTGCCTAGATAAACAATATCATTTTGGAACCGGGTCTTAGAAAAGAAGAGAAGTAGAAAGGAAGGGATGTACTTTAAACTGTCATTGAATGGATCTGTAAAATACGGTTTAAGGCTAAACACCAAAACATGAGCATTATATATATGCTGCACCTACAAAAGACAAGGAGGAAACAAAAAAGGGTAGTTTTTATGACACGTTTGAAGAAATATATAACAAATGTTTACCTAATGTTTGGAGATCTTAATGCAAAAATAGGTAGAGATGAAAACATATTGTGCTATGTAGGGAAGCACAGTCTGCATAAAGAGATTAATAACAATGGGAACAGGCTATTGGATTTTGTAATTGGAACGTAAATAATCATCGGGAGCACAGGATTTGCACACAAAGACATACACAAAACTACATATCGGTCCTCAGGTGGAAGTACACAAAATCAGATTGATATATTATTATATAATATAGATATATTAATAGGCACAGAAGTAGCCCATTGGATGTTAGACGCTTTCGGGGGGGCAAATATAGACTCTAACCATAATTTATGCATAGTAAAAGTGAGAGGCAAAATTTCAAAACTATTTTGTCAAAAGAAAGATAATGACTAATTATGAGAATAAAATCAAGAATAAACTTATAACGATGGGGCAAATATAGACTCTAACCATAATTTATGCATAATAAAAGTGAGAGGCAAAATTTCAAAACTATTTTGTCAAAAGAAAGATAATGACTAATTATGAGAATAAAATCAAGAATAAACTTATAACGATGGAAGAAGATAATAATAACGACTAACCATACTTTTAATCAAGAATAAACTTATAACAATGGGGCAAATATAGACTCTAACCATAATTTATGCATAGTAAAAGTGAGAGGCAAAATTTCAAAACTATTTTGTCAAAAGAAAGATAATGATTAATTATGAGAATAAAATCAAGAATAAACTTATAACGATGGAAGAAGATAATAATAACGACTACAATTGGGAAAAACTTGAGACTATAATAATCGAGGCAGCTACAGAAACACTTCCTGTGCTGACAAAACGAATGTGAAATAATAACCGAAAAGAAAAACATACAGAAAGATGGTACAAAAATATTACACAAGAAATGCAGAGGAAGAGTGTAAAGAAATTAAAAGACAGGAAAAAAGATTATTTAAACATAAAAAGAGAATAAATTGAATACAAGAAAATAGAACACCTCGAAAACAAAATGAGACAAGAAAATTTTATAGCTTAGTAGACAATACTAGAAAATAATTCAGTGCCAGGACACACACATGTGATAAAAATGGCAAACATATCATAATAAAATTGAAATTCTTAAAAGATGGAGCGAACATTTTAAAATTTCTCTGAACGGAAAAGATGTGTGTGGAACGGAGGAAGCACCTACCAGGACATATTCCAGAATCAACAGCAAGAAGGACTAGAACCACCATCCTAGGATGAAGCGGAGAAAGCAGTAAACAAACCAAAACAGTGTGACAGGACCAAATGGAATTAAGATCAAGCTCTTGAAGATAAACTTTACAAGGAAATATATGACATTATCTCCAATGTTTGGAATGTGGTGGAAATGCCCAATGAATAAGAAAATGGTTTCATGTGCCCAATATACAAAAAAAGACAAAGTGGAATGTAACAACTATAGAGGAATTACTGTATTAAATAGGTCTTATAAGATATTCTCAAATATCCTAGCAGAAAGACAACTGAATTAAACAGGTAAAATAATAGGACATACCAATGTGGGTTCCAAAAAGGTAGATCTACAGACCAAATACACAGCGTCATACAAATACTAGAAAGGACAAGAGTATGGTATAGAAACACACAACCTGTTCATGGATTTCAGAAAGCCTATGATAGTATTGATAGAGGAAAACTATTTCAAGCTATGTTAGAGTTAGGAAGATCAAAAAAGTTGATAAACCTCATAAAAATGACTCTTAGAAGAGTAAAGTGAATGCAATAAAGTTGGAAACGGAGCTGTCAGATGTCTTTTATACTGAAATAGGACTAAGGGAATAACACTGTCTTTCAGGTAAGTTGTTCAATATTGCCTTAGAAAAAGCAATTAGAAACTTTGGTATATAAACACAAAAGACAATTTTCTCAAATTCAGTACACTTGTTAGCTTTTGTAGATGCCATTGACATCGTGGGAAAAACTAAGATAGTAATAGTAGAAAAAATAAATCAGATAAAGGTAAATTAATGTTTTTTGAACGAAAAACCTTGAGAAAAGTTTTTGGAGCAGCAACGGAGAATGGAGTTTGTAGAATAAATTATAATAAAGAATAGCAGTATAAATTAAGAGAACCAATTGTAGTTAAGGTAATGAAAGCCTATCAACTAAGATGGCTGGGCCATATCTACAGTAAAACTTTCCCAAAAACAGAGGAAAAGAGAAGAAGAGGCAGGCTACGCACAAGATGGATGATAACATTGAAAAGTGGCTAAAGAATATGGGTGTCAACAGAGGGAGAATTGTTGAGTCGGCTAGGTCAAAACAGTGGAAACTGACTTAGACAGCGTTGGCCAGGAAACAGATGTAAAACTTAAGAAGAAAAAGAAAAAAAAATGTATAATTATCTCACTGTATTGTTAGTCATACCATAAGATTCATAGATTTAAAACCAGATAGCGCAACTATCAATATGAACATTTCAACAAAGAAATACTTCCATATATACATAATTCCAAGAATCGACAAAGAAATACATATTCTAATACTACAATTTACACTAACATACCAAATTTAACCAAAATCAAGGTAATCATTTGTGACGTGTGACGTTTGAATGTTTTCAGTATGTTACATAAGCGCCCTAAGAAATAAGAGTTGTGATATTTTTTGGATACTGTTAACCATGACACATTGTTTTGGAATACCAAAACAATGTGTCGCCGTAAAGTAAAATCCAAAAACATATTCACAACTTCTATTAAAATTATTTAAAAAATATGTTTCTTATTATTCATTTTCAACTTAATAAATTGACATGAAATAAAGAACAGAACAATGAATCATTTCTACAAAACTACTCAGTTTTTCAAATCATGCCACATGCAGATATTCGTTTATAGCAATCTGTTACAATAAGAATAAGAATTTTCATGAGATTCTTGCCTTTTTTCCAAATTATTTTTTTTTCCACTTTTCAGTATCTACAAAATGATATATTTCTCTTTAAATACTATTATAGAATAGTAAATAACATTATTAGAATTCATCTAATGATTATCTTATATAACAATATTTTTGTTTTTGTTTTGATTATATGTAATCAGAATAGGCTTCCTAATTCAAAAAAAAACATTGATAAGCTTCAAGGACTCTTCCTTATTTATGTTTTTTTATTTACTTTATAAATACAGTTCAAAAATAAAAAATGTAAAGATAAACAAAGAAAATAATTATAAAAAAAAATCATTTTTGAATTTTGTTTAAAGAGATTTATAATGATCTCAAAATTCAATAGTAAAAAAATCAAATCAGCTCCATTTGTGAAATTAAATCAGGTAATCAATCCAAAATAAATCAGTAAACGAATGCTATTAGTTTCTATAACCCTAAACTTAACCTAAATAGCACAAACAGAGAATCACACATTACTTTAAGTTAGTCATCTTTAAAAATTTTTTTGTTGCTCTTTTAAATACAATTTATCTTCATCGAATCAAATTTTTTAATAAATGGGTAATTATTAACATAATATCAAGCACAAAGATAATCCGACATTTAATGGATAAATAGCATCGATATATTTTTTAAATTATTCTAAGTTATACTTATTATTTAAAGAATAATAAACATAATTTATAAACACAAAAATTTTAATTATCATTTTTATAAACACATAACATTTTTATATAAATGGAAAAAACTCGAAAATGAATCCAAAAACTACCCTCCAAAACAGTATATCTCAAAGACTAACCAATTAAATATCTGTTCTAAATGGGTCAGGTCTTATCATTTGTTTATATCTTTGCAGCTGCTCCTATATACACACCAAATAAGTTATTCCCGTGTGGCGTACTTGGCAACATACCCAGTGTTTACTTGTGTGACGGAATCAAACATTGCGCAGATGGATCTGATGAATCACCTGCTGCTTGTGGTAAATATGAAACATTTTTTTTACTTTACATAACAGCATTGACTTTTTACATTTCATCTATTTAAATATTGCAAAAAAAATCTAAGACACAACTGAAACTGTACCGTAACTTTATATTGTTATAGCATCTTTTTTATTAAAGTTAATCAAATAGAAATAGTTGGCTTTAATTTTTTTTAATCTTCTGTGTTTTTAAAATAAAACATAATTCAAACAGCAATAGACGGATGGCGTTAATTTCTTACGATTCGTTTTGCTTTTTTACCAGATTTTAAAACTGAAGATTCAAAACTAATTTAATTATGAATTGGATTATATAATCTATTTAATTATATACTTTTGTTCCTCTATTATTATTAGTTTAAGTTACAACAAAAGAGGTATTATTATTAGTAAATGCTCAAATTGTATATAAAAATTATAAATGAAATACTTCAATGCAATATTTTCTTGAAATCTTCATCCCAAGCTGGAAGAAACATAGTTTTTCATTATAATTATTACGCAATCTTTTTCAATGTAAAATTCTAGTCAATGCTTCAAAACAAACTCATTAAATGAGTTCAGCCACAATTAAAATATTTTAAGGATTTAAGAAAGAATTATGCATGTTTATTTTGTCTGTCTAATCAATCACCAAATCTTTCGAATTGGTAGCGTTATTTAATTTGGTACAGTATTTGTTTAATATTTGTTATTATTATTATATTTGCAAAATTAATTGGGATTTTGCAATATTTACTTGGATGTTTGCAATATTGACTGATAATTCCAGGTACAGTATCAAAATTATCAAAATAAATCTGGCAACACAATAAATGTAAAAGCAGCGGCTTTAACAATCTCATTCATCGTTATTTCTTCACTTCACCGTTTTTTATATTTTAATATTTTTTTTATGAAAAAACTTTCATACCCACGCGCTCTTTCCAATCGAATCTCACACCTCTAGAGAAAAAATTTCAAGAGACGTATATAATACGGAATCTACTTTGTGTATATCCTGATGCATTCTTGATCGATTTTAATTGATTATAGATGGAAAATTCCATTAAATTATTTTTACGACATATTTAATTAAGTAATAGAAATTATTTTAAATGCTGGAAGTCTGTAAAATTACTTACTTCCCTTGTTTGTTTTCTACAGATTCTTTTAATATCTATTAATCAATTTGTATTCTTTATCTTACATTATTGTAAATAAATTTTTAAACCTTTGTTATTAATATTAAACATTTCTATAAAAAAATATGATAAATGCACATTTTTAAAATAAAAATGACAATATTTTGCTTTTTGCTTTTTTCCAACATTTGTATACAAGGATTATAATAGAATTTTTTCATTTATAAATTTTAAAATGTGTCAGCTTTTTATATTCATACTTTTTGCCCTAAATTTTTCAATATTCTTTCCTTTGTAATATTTTCAACAATTCATAACTAAGCATAGTTTGTATTTACGACTACTTCTGAGTGTACTGTGGAGATAATCCTGCAAGTTTGACTTAGTGACCATTTTAATTTGCTTACTGCATTAAATCGGCGATCTGCTAATTCCTTTCGATGGTCAGCTTTTTGAGGCTGTCGGATTTTTAATGTTACTGGTCTTCTAAACTTGAAGATATATTGATGGTAGTGTGACATGGATTAAAAGCATTACATTAATTTGCATTCTTTCATTGCCATCTGATCATGGACCCAGGTCTGGTCAAATCCGCAAACAGACAGCATCTATGTTCACCTTTATAGAAGACAATGAAAACATACATACCTTAACCTTTTAGGTGTTTCTGTCTTTCTAAACCTTAACAAACTCAGGTCATTTTTAATTTGCTTACTTGGTTTTACAATTAATATCTTCCTTGCCAGTATATATGTCCAAATTATTGTCTGTAATTATGTAAGTATATATGTCCAAATTATTGTCTGTAATTATGTGATAGAAAAACAAACTGTTGGCATAGACAAACAAAAAAATTTGAATAATAGTTTGATGAAATTTAATTAAAGTTTAATTAAACCGTTGAATGCGGACTTCTAACTTTAAAGGACACATTTTATTTGTTTAATATTGTACAGTCCAAACACTTTAGAACATAGCAAATTAAATTGATAGATTTAATAGGTTCTAAGCTAGTTTTATCCAAAAATAGACAGGCTAACAAAAATAAATAACTCTATAAAAAAATTTGCAAATAAGTGACATTGAGAATTTGAGAAAACAATTTTTTTTGCTGTTTGTATATCCGTAACAACTCATCACAGAACTTAGCGAATGAAGTAATATTATAATGAAGTTAAGAAGGTATCTTCATCCAATCAAAAATAATGGCACAATGACGTCGGTAGTAGTGTGCAGGTAAGTCAATCCAACAGTGCCATTGTGTGTCCATTACCTTCAAGGCTACAAGAGAGGCTCACTGAGGTATAATGCCATACATAATAAGCAATAGATAGAGAAGGGAACAAAAGTTAAACACTTAGTAGAAAACAATTTAAGGATAAAAATATTTACAAATACAATTACAACGCACCAATAATTAGCACCTCTATTTTCCCATTGTGGGTATATATCCACTAACAAAGGACATTTTATAAAATAATGTCTTGAACTTATGTTTGTAAATTAACTGAAGTATTTGAACTCCCACTGATAGACTTTGTAGTCTTAGTTTGTACTTGGCAAGACTTTTTATCACTAGGACAATTCGTAAATATTTTGCAAATTAATAATAAATAGTAATTATTTATAATAATTTTTAAATGCTTTTGTATTGTTATTACCACCATATAAATTTTAAACCATAAAAGAAAGCACTAATATATCCTTATTTTAATTATTAATTAAAAAGTCTAAAAATGCTAGCAAAAGAAATTAAAAGAAATAAGAAAATGTTTACAGTAAAATTCCACTTCGTAAGATCCTCTTAACATGTTTTCTTTTTATGTGATTATTCACAAAATAGGGAATGACCACCAAAAGCCCCTCAAGAGAATTCGGATAATTTTTTTTGAAGAAGACAAACAAATTAAAAATTGTAATTATTGGTTCATTTTTATGGGTCCGTACCTCAAAAGGAATAACAGAATAGTTACACGAGCAACCCTGTGTCTGTCTGTCAGTCTATCATAGCCGAAGTTTTAATACATGTTATTAACTCACATATTTTGCACTAACTTACTTTCCAAAAATATTGATGTAGGATTAAAAAAGGGGTAAGTAAAGCATTTAAAAAAAATTATTTTTATTTTTATATCGTACGAAGTCTCATTTGAAAGTGCTTGTTATGAGGAATAAAAAAATTAATTTCATAATTTTAAATTGTGTATTTCTAAACAAAATTCTAAACAGTATGCGAAAATACCTTTTTTCAAAAGTACTGAACCAAAAATCATGAAAAAAACAAGATTGATAAAATCTGACGAGATGATTACAGGAAAACTGTAACGTTTACCCTAGATCTTACTATTTTTTAAATATGCCCCAGGATTGTTACTCTGCAAAAGATAGAGTAGGCAAGTTGTTATAAATTAATATATATAACTACTTTAATAGTGTACTAAGTGTACACGAAACCCTCATGAAGCAAATACTCGTAACTATGTTTTTCATTAACTATGTTTTTTATTAACTTTAAGAAATTATATTTATGTTGAAAATGACTTGAATACGTTTTCGTTTATTTTTATTAATATATTTTTAAAAATTATGTAAGTTATAATATGTTCTTAATTTTTTTGCATACATACCGTATTATATGCATTATTACTCTAATTATAATTCTTAAACAATATATCATCTTTACACATTTCCAGCTGGTAGGCCTCCACCCGAACTTACAGCATGCGGGCATCTCAAATATCAATGTCAGGAAACACAGGTGTGCATCCATAATTCGTGGCTCTGCAATGGGGTGCATGACTGCCCAATGGGTGATGATGAATTGCATCCATCTTGCAGTAAGTGCCTATTGAGACTCCATTATCTTGTAATAATAGTTACAAGTCATTTGTGACTAAAATAACAAAGTATTAACGTCTAAAAGATGGAACGTTATTGTTCTAAAAAGCAATAAGGATGAGAAAAAATAAACCTTACACTTACTGCACCTTGCAATGGATTGCATGGATTTATATTGTTTTTGTATATTAAACCATAGAGGTGTGACCATCCCGGTGGTGCCTGACAGGCTTATCGGAGACGCCACCAATATTTTATTCGGGTACTATGTTTGCAACTCAGAGGGGGGTGAAGTTAGCAGGGAACAGAAAAGACAATCGCCCCTTCAGTCTGAATCATTCCATTTGTGCATACATGAGTAAAAGAAAAACCGACACACAAATTATTTGTTTTTGGCAAGTGTTTTTGGCAAATAGTATCATTCTGGCTACCAAGCATCAGAGTAACTTTGACTTATCTGTTAGAAGAAGATTTATCGCTTCGTGGTTATAACAGTAATAGTAGATTTGATTTTCATCAAACAGGTGTCAAAAAAGGTGTCAAGTTTGTAGTACTAAGAATTTGTTACTTTTATAATTTTTAACTACCCACTTAATGTTTTTAATATTTTGGAAGCATTTAAATCAACCATTTTAAGAATTAAAATCTTTTGTTTATATTAGCACAGTTAGGTTGTTGAAGAATAATTATAAAGATAATTATGTTTAACCTTTGGATTCCTATTGAATTTAGCATAGAGCTTTTTACATCAATAGCTGCAAATTATACTGACTTCAATATTTGTCTATTGATTCCTTTGTAATTTTTAGAAGAATCTATACTAAAAACGAATTCTAAGTTTTATTTTCAATCAAAAACAGCATATGCCTAAGAACCAGTACATTCCATTTACTCTTGAAAGACCAACTTAAACCCTAATTTTGAAAAGATAAGAAAGATAAATATTGTAGATACAGCTACTTTGAAAGATGCTAAATAAATGGCTAATGTAAATGATATATTTCAGTTATAAGTTATTTAAAAAAAATAATATTTTTCTGCTGTTGGTGGGATTTGACCATAGACTCACATATACTAATACTGAACAGCCCCTCTTACAAGTAAAATTCATATTTGACAATCCTATATATAAAAAAACTTTTATATCTTTGGTCCCTAATAGATGGAGGGATTGACATTAAATTTAAATAAATATTTACACATTGACGTAAAATTTATTTATGTTAACGTGTAAATATTTATTAAAATTTTTTTTCATCAGTTGGTTATACTGACATATTATTACCTGCCATATTACCACTATCAGATGAAATAACTATTTATTAATCTATGTTATTATCTTCATTCTGATATCTTAAATGTAGAAACATACAATGTGAAAAAAGTCGTTCTACACGCAAAGCTTTTCCAGTGCCACAAAAATGCAAATTATTATGAAAAAATGCAATGTACATAGAACAGTACATTTATTTAAAGAAATTATGAATCTTCTGATCACCTTTTTCCAATAGCGATTGTATTGAAATGCGAGATGTGTTCCATACCTATACCAAGTGGTTGTTTAATCCAAATGTTGTGAAAAGGTCGAACACCCTCCATTCCTTGAATAAGAAACTTGTGAGACAACCTTTTGTGCTCCCTACAGGTATGTACAGTACAGTATTCCATCGTCGTTGTATGAAGATGCATTTTTCTTACGTCATTTCTAATCTAAATCTTTCCTTACCTTAAAATATGTAAAGATTAATTCTATTAACCTTATTCCCATATATTTATAAAATTAATTTTTATGATTTCGTAACCAAATTAGGAGCCCTTATAATTTTGTCATGTTTGTCCATCTTTCACAGTCTCAGCGTCTACAGTTTTTGATCTATGTTCATGAAATTTTGCAAGTAGTTGCATTGAAAAGTGATCTTAACTAATATGTAACACGATAATGAAATGATTTTTAACAAATTTTTCTTCACGCACATCTTTAAATGAGGTATCATTAGGAAAGTTTTGCAAAATCAAATTGAGTTTTTATTTACCAGTTTTCTTTTCTAAGGCCCTTTTGAAAATATTTTTGCAAAATATTAAGCTTTGAAGCTACATGCTATGTGTCACCTCCTCTAAATTTTTAGCTGTTCGTTTGAAAAATTTAAAAAAATTCTAGATACTAGCTAGCATTTGATGAAAACTTTCAAATAAAATCAATTTGACTATATTTGGCATTAATTTTGTAGAAATTCATTATTCACAACTAAATGAAACTATGTGATGTAGTATTATTTCAACTTTATTTCAATTCTTACAACGACCTAGGTTTTATTGTATGACAACATCTTTAGGTGGGCAATTAGCAAAGAGTAATTATTTAAGAATTAGCAAAGATCTTTGCTAATTGCCCACCTGAAGATGTTGTCATACAAAGAAACCTAAGTCGTGGTAAAGAATTTAAATTAAGTAAAAATAACACTACATCACATAGTTTCATTTAGTTGTGAAAATCAATTTGTTTAATTTACATCAACAATTTCAAGAGATATAAAGAACTGTGAAATCATATTTTATACATATTTCAAAATGTACTGGGCCAGTATTTTTCTGCTCAAACTCTGGATGAATATTTTCAGACACATCACACGCCATTACTGTCAACTCATGCTCTGAGGACAATAGTACTCATTCAGCAAAATACTGCAACAAAGTGCCAGAATGCAAGAATGAAACAGATGAATCTTTCACTATATGCAGTGAGTAAAAATAAATAAGCTCTATAATTCAAAGCTACAAAATTATTAGGTGGTTCCTAAAGGGAAGCTCTAAATAAATGGCAAAATGGACCATAAATTGACATCCTTGTATTAATAATTATTTTAACCTAAACTTAGATTCCACTTAATAATAATTTAGTCAAAATTAATCTAAGACATGCGTGTGTGTTGTTATTTATGTGTGTTGAAATTCCCAAGTGTACTACTATATGACTTGTACTGTACTAAAATCAATGTTGAAAATTATCTAGAAACTACATTTCTGCTAACCAATTATTTACTTAGTATTTATATCTATTTTTTTAATACAGAATTAATTTTAAATGAAAGTCATACTGTGCAGAAACTATAAGAACGAAAAGGAACTATACCTGTACTATTTTATTTAAATATAAATTAACTTAATACTTCCATACGTAAGACAGAAGTGCTACTCCTAACTTATTTTTGCAAGGATCTATATTTAAGGGACAATATACAAATTTATTCTAAAATTGCCGTTAGTAATAATTTTCCAAATCACATGATTGTCAAGACTCACATCGTTTTATTCTAATTAATTACTCTACTTCGAAGCTCATTTTAAAAGTTTATCATTCAATATCAAGTCATTTGTGTGCATGTGCACTGTACCAATGTTCAGCCCCCAGGTAAATTAAATTTATTTGTGATAACATTCATGGAATTTGTTATCACTATAGGTTTGAGTCGTGAATTTCTTGGTCGGTCACACAACGATATGCATTGGTAATCATACGCAAGAACTTCGGCTTATTTGGATTAAATTATAATTTGATTGCTCAGCTTATTTGCAAGGCTGAAAAGCGTATATTCAAGTAATTTTTAAGATAAACAAGTAAATAAGTTGCTTACCGTAGTGGTTGAGCTGGGAATGATGTCTAGCCAACCAAAATTTTTGACATTGTTCCAGCCTGATTTGCTCAGCTTTTACTTTGACGTGAAGTTTCTACTTAAGCCCAATATCCAGATAGAATTCAAGGTGTTTCTACCAGAGTTACTGGTTTTATTGCTATTTGTAATTAATACACCGGAGTCAGATCAATATTGCTTTGAATATCATGAGGTTGGAATACTAATACAAGGTGTTGAGCAAAGAGTTCAACTTTCCCTTCATTTCTTATTATCTATTATACCTTCTTGATAGGTGACGCTTGAACAAGGGGTTGATTAAATCTGGGAGTTGTTTTCCGCAGTGAAAACTCATTGTCTGCTTCCAGACCCAGTCCAGTCAGTTCAGCTTTGATGCAGTTCAGCTTATAATCTTAAAGTAATCTGTTAACATGATTGTTTACCTGATTAAAAATCCTTTTGTCAGCCAGATTTTTGGATCTATACCCAACACGTCTTACATTTCACTTGTCCTTGATTAGACCTCTAATTTCGATAGGATAATTGTTTTCACGTTCTGGCGTGTCTCTTGGAGCAGAATTAGTCTTATTGGCTACCAGGCATAAGTATTCCATTTGCTCCAGATCATCAATAGTGCTGAATCTTACTTTTAAATCAATCAGATTGTCAAAGTAATTTCTGAGCAGTTTCCAATCAATGTACTTATTGGTGTGATTGCTTTTTTTAAAATTATCATTGTACTTAACACCAACAGGCCAGGAGTATGGTTGAAGTTAGATTATCCACACCTTCCATTTCGATGTAATTGGATGCAATTCCACGTGAGATGAAGATGTCAATTAGATCAGGAATTTTATTGCCGTCTCTAGGTCAATTTGTTGGAGTATGTAACAAATAGAATGCGCATTTTATTGCATTATCATTTCATTGCCACTTGCCAGGAGTGATGAGTCGAGCCACCCAAGCTTCTGAATATGTCTACAAATTTTGTTCAATTTTTCTGCTCTTTTGGCTACCTGATAGATACATTGTTTAATTTTCACCTGTATTAAAGTGAGCAATTTCATCATAGCAGCAATAGAAGGCTCATTATCATTGTTTAGATTAATTACTTTTTTGAACTAAAGGGCTTATTTTGTTCAGACTGTTTTATATCTGTTGTATGCTGTTGATTGTAGAGATGAAAGAGTTTTAATATGCATTTCGAGCGCATTAATTTTCTGCTGTAACACATTTAATGTTTTGTGTTGTTGGCACAAAGCCAACCGCTGTTGATATGTGGCTACTAGTTTTCCATACTGTATCACATTGCTATTATTAGCATGGTTCATGTCAGTGCCTACTTGACCATATGAAGTTATATTATTCATGTTGATATAAATTGCAGCTGGCAAAGCGTTGCGTGAATGCAAATGGTGGCTGGCAAAGCGCTGCATGAATGTAAATAAACTAAAGCGATGTTTATAAACAAAATTATTTTGTTATGATTTTAAAAACCCACTTTTCTGTTAACACTTCATTGATAATTTAAAGATGCCACACTATGATATTAATGTTTTTAAATGTTATTTAAATAACAATTATACACAAATGTCATTATAGTAATTTTATAATCCATTGTGTCCATTTTTCAACAAATAACATTAATTTGTCACAGATGTATGTTAAATTTATTGTTTAAGTAGCTAACTGAATCACGTCCACTGACGAATTATGCATATATTAAAATTATTTTATTGTTTAAAATAGACTTAAATATAAGATAATTTATGTAACAACGATTGTAATCTCATGTTGAAATCTCAGTCATTACCACAAAATTAATTATTTACCGTCATTTTCCTCTGGGAGAATTGGTAATGATGTGAAACTTCATCTTTTGAACAATATATTTGCCATTAGTAAAGTAAATATAGATATTTTAATCAAATATTTTTTTCTAGCGATGGATCGTCAATGCTACGATAGTGAATTCAATTGCGGTGGAGGTCAATGCATTCCCTTGACTTGGGTCTGTGATAATAAGAAGCAATGCGCCAATGAAGCTGATGAAGCACCAGAACTATGCGGTAAATAAAATTATTTCCCACAAGAAATGTCTTTGGGTATTGCTGTCTATATTTTATGAATAGTGAAATCAAATATTTCAGTGTTCATTCAAAATAGGTGCTTAATTTTAACGGTTCCCTTCATAAATCTTATTAGTCCGTTTGTCCGGTTGTCTGTCATTTTTTGAATAGTTCAAAAGAAGAAAAAAGCAAACTTGAATTTTATAAATTAATGTATCCAAAATAATTAGTTTACGGTACTGTATGACATTTCTTATTTTTATTTTTTTCATGATTTAAATGACCATCTAGATGTAACAGCCTCAAATTGAGGATAGGGGAGGAGGGATCATTATTGTATGTTTTGTGGGCTTCATGATGATGATAATTTTTTTTCCAAAAATATTGTATTTAAGAAGGTACATAAATAAAATTAAACATTAGAGTCTAGAATTTTAATTGAATTCAAAAGAAATAACCGGGCACAAATTCTATGTTACCATTTCGGAATTTGCCATGGTTCAGAGGACTTCATAATCCATCTGAATCCCTCCCTGATACGAGTATTATGATTCTGTTTCTACATATTTTAAACAGAAGCTTTAAATACTTTTTTAATAATAATTTAATATAAAAAAACTTGTGAACCGTTATGGGACACCTAGCAGTTGTGAAAAATTTTATTTTTTTTATATTGCAATATTTTTATTTTAACAACTAAGTCGGCAAGACATAACTAAGTCGGAAAAAGCCAACAAGAAACGAAGTTGGCCGAATTAAGTCAGAAAGAGCCAATAAGACGCGAAGGTGGCCGAATCACAAGTCGCGACTTGCAATCAGCATATTTTAACACCCATCCAAACGCATCATTAGAAGTTTTACATAAACAAAAATAAAAGCATTAACTAAATTTGAATATTTTTTACCTACAGGTTCTCAGATATTCCGTCCTATCTTTATGTTCCCCTGTGACACTCTCGGCAATATACCTGGTGTACATTTGTGTAACGGTATAAAGGAATGTTTTGATGGATCAGATGAGGATCCCAAATGGTGCGGAAACCATACAGGTATTTATAAAATCTAGCATTTTTTTAATGCAAATTAGAATAAATGATAAATAACACATTGTAATGAAACCTTTAAAAGAACCTTGTCTAGACTTTGCTGCATGCTACGTAACAATGTTTTACATGTCAGTACCTAGTACTACACAGATATACCAAAAAATATATTTGAAACTATAAGCAAGTAAAAGTTTTAATTCATAAGCATCTATAAAATATAATTTACCAAAGTGCAGGATTATGATTAGAAATGGGCCCTTCATCCGAGTTGTTGATGCCAAAAAAATTAAAGTACCGGATGTACACTGTAGGTGTTGGAAATCCTAAGATTATTGATATATATTTATACACTGCTGGAACACACATTACAAAACTGTATAAGTCGAACCCAGATCCCATAGTAATTGGAAGAATACTTAGCTGCAGAAAATTATCATATACTCAGTATTTTTACATATGTATCTAAAATTATGAGATAATAGATTAACCCTTAATAAACTTTAATTTTTTGTAAGTAGCTTGTGGTTACTTCAGAGTTCTATTATGTTTAGATGAAAGTATCCAATAAGATTATTTTGATTGAAAACAATAAAAAAGCCACCTTCTGTATCTAACTAGATGTGGTATGCTTTTTTCTAAGAAAAAAAATTGTTCAAAAAAATGAAACAAAAGTTTTTTTTCCCTCTTTTGCTCAACACAACAATGTTTCATGGACATTTGGCTGCTCCTTTGCCTGACCACTATCTGAATATGTCGTTTGAGCTGTGAGGGAATGTCTATTGATCACTCTCACTATTCTTTGGGGAATCCGTAAATAAGATTCGGAACACTATTCCTCTGCAGTCTTGTGTATTGGATACTTCCAGATCCCGATAAATTGGCAGCCAAAGCATTTACTTGTTTAGTTAATCTTTGCTGGTAGTTTTGTGTGCAGATTGCGATTTTTTGCTTCACAGTTTTAAGCTTCAGATCTTGCATAATGTATTATTGTGAATGTATTTTGGAATGAACATAGATCTAATAACTTTGTTCTGAAACCTTTCCAGGATTTTTATATTACTGCTACTTGCTCTTCCCCAAAATTCAATTCGGTATGTCCAAACTGGTTTCAATATAGTTTTGTAAATTGCCATTTTTATTTTTAGTTGAGATTTTCTACCAATTAGCTACTACATGTCTCAAAGTTGTGCGTCCAGGTTTTTTCTTATACTCTAGATATTTTTCTGCCAGGTCAGTTACCTACCAAGGTGCATGGCGAGGTATTTGGCTGTATTACCATGTGGAATTTGTTCGCCATTCAGCGTAATTGAAAGACAGTTGTCTTTTCTGAGTGTAAATTTTGATTTGCTTCTATTGTGTTTTGATTTGCTTTTTTTCTCCATATCTTCAGCCATTTTTCAACTTCAGCTATGTATTTCTGTAGGTTTGCTGATGCGATTCCTGGATTGGCATTTAGTGACATTATTGCAGTATTACTGACATTATTACATCTGCATACGTGGCAATGAAGGTATTGTCATCCGTAGGGATGTCAGCTGTAAATGTCCCGAAATGCCTCAGAATGCTTCTTTGAGGCCTACCAGACCTGATTTCGTACAAGTCCGACGTTATGTTGTCTAGTTTAACTTCAAAACATCTTTTGTCCAAGTAGGTTTTCAGTATAAAGTAGAAGGAGTGAGGTACAAATTTTCTTAACTTAAAAAGGAGACTGACATGCCAGACCCTATCGAAAGCCTGACTTATATCTAAGAAGAGAGCCGAGCAGTATTTTTTATTTTCCAGGGTGAGGTAAATAGTATCTGTAAACCTATGTACCTGCTCAATGGTGCCATGTGTTTGTCTGAATCCAAATTGGTGTCCAGGAAGAACAGTGTCTAGATGAGGTTGCATTCTGTTCAGGATAACTTTTTAAAAAAGTTTGCCAACTAATGACAACTTGAGGAAGTTTCCATTGGAATGGGTAGTGGGAGAATCTCAGGCATGCATTAAAGAGTATTACCAAAAACATTATGCCTTTTTTCGGAAAGTTGCTTAGCAGTACAGAGTCTAGTTATGAACATAACCAGGTGTTTTCTTGGGTGGTAGGGCTTTAATCTCTCGAGCTATTTCTCTGAGACTTACTGTCTTTAGAGGAAAGCATAATTGATTTGGTGACTGAAGGTAATCTGTTATTTTATCATTGTTATTGAGGCCGATACAATTCAAAGGTGTGAAAACGTTTTGTAAGAGTTCAGCAAATGCAGTTGCTTTTTCGGTATCAGATCTAGCCCATCATCTAACGTGTTGTTTTAAAGGTGGAATGTGGTTTCTGGATCGCTTAAGGTTCTTGATTGCTCACCATAGTGAGTAATTAGTGTCCTTATGTGGGGTGAGGTGAGCCAGGTGACTTTGCAGGCAGAGGTTCTCATACTCTTTGATCATGTCTTTCAGTTCTTCTATTGCTCTGTTAAATATAGTTTTGTCGGAGGGATATCTAGCTCTTCCCAAGATTCTTTGTTATATAGAAATCTAATAGATCTGGTATTTTATTCTGATCTATAGGCCAGTATGTTGGCTCTCCGCGAGAAATGCATTTCAGGTTGAGATGAAATGTGGCTTCATATAGCTTTCTGCCCCTTGGGTTAATAAGTCTTGATCCCCAATAAGTATGTTAGGAATTCCAGTCTCCTCCACAGATAAATACGGAACCCAGTTAGTTAAAAAACTGCTCAGATTCATTAATCCCAATTGAGTGTCGTAGTTGGTAGTAAATTGCAGTAAATGTTTCCTCAGTATTATTGCTTTGTATTTTGATTGAAGTTGCTTGAATATTTTCCTGTAAGGCTGTAAAGTTTTTGTTCCGTAATGCACGGAAGAATAATGTTTGATATTGTTTTTCAATATTACAGCAGTCCCGCCATGTGAGTTGTCGGAGGGGTGGTCGGTCCTGTAGATTGTGTAGTTACGGAATTGTATGTGTGATCATTGGGTAAGTCTTGTTTCTGATATCAAGGAAACAACAATATTCTCATTATTCATGAATAACTTAAGCTCTTGCTGTTTGTGAGTCAACTCGTTGGCATTCCAGCCGAGCACGAGGCGTGCAAGCCTCTAATCACTACTCTATAGGTCCTTTCACTCTTTAGTTTGTATGTGTAGTGGTTAATATTGTTTTCAACAAGATTGTCTCTTATAGCTTTATAAGTTTCATTGTCGGCGAGCATTAACTTGATTATGTGCCCCGATCTCAGTGTAGTGATGGTAAACTTGTTGCCACTTTGCTTAAGAGATCTCTAAGAGGTGTTATGTTGACTATACCAGTTACAAATGTTGGTTCAGGTTTTGGTATATATTCTTTACTTATATTTTCAGTTACAGGATCTTTGTCACTAAGCATAACAAATTCGTTATGTACAGGAAAAACATTGATTCGTTTGGTGGTTGTCTGTTTGCTTTGACTTTCAGTTGGGCTCTCTTGTCTTTTGCATTTTGCAAGAATTTTTCTGACATGTGGGTATGGTTGGACGATTGGCTTTGTTTTGCATTTGGCATGGTTTGAAGGTATTTAAGTTACTTCCCAGTGCGTCGGGCTGCTTATCACTGCTCATGCAGCCACTAAATGAGAATGATCTCGTTCTAGTTTCAAAAAGTCCTTCCTGTAAGAGCTGTTGAGTATGAGTTTTTTGGGTTTTGTTTTCGGTCATCTAGTCATTATGGTCACTCACTGGGGTAATGTCATTCCTGTGAGAACGCTATATACAATGGTGTTGTAATGGGGCCTTACATATCACTGAATAACTCTTCAAGTTTTACCATGTAAAGATTCAAATATAAAAATAAGTCCACGTACATTTCAAAATTAGCAACTTGTTCTGTCTCATCCAGATATTCTATTTCTTGTCTAATGAAGAAATTTCTCAAAAGCAGAAACAAACTTCACATAAACAATTTTTTGTGGCACTTGGTCATGAAAACATTATCATCTGTATTCATACTGATTAGCTGTTTACTCAACTTCAATTGTGTTGTCATTAAATGTATCTGCAAAATCAGGGTTAAATTTATAAGTATTTTGTATTCATAATATTATACATATATATAACTTGTTTATATCCACCATAAGTGGAAGCACTCTTAGCCCATTTTGAAAATAAATTTTCACAATTTTCTGTCAAAGGTATATATATATATATATAAATATATATATATATATATATATACACATATATATATGTATGTATATTTACATAAATATATATACTTAACTTAAAATTAATGACGTCATTTTAAAATATTTTTGGTCCCAAATGTTTCGAGGACAATTCGTTTTTCGATTTATGTATGCACGACTTTGTCCTCAAAACATTCGGACAAAATATTTGAAAAAGGTATCATTAATATAAATTATATTATAAAGTTTATTTAGACAACCTTGGTAGTTTACCCCATGGCGCTGACTTCATTAGTTTATTGGGTAATCAAATAAAGTTCCATTTTCCCGTTTCTTAACTATTATCTCTTTATCGTGTGTCCATACATAAAAAAATACAATTATATATTATTAAGCTTATTAGAATAAGTGTAAGAATGTTTACGTATAACAACGTTTAGTTACGCAAATGCTTTTGAATTCCACTTAGAAGTAAACTAATGAAAGTTATCCTTTTTGACAGGTCTGTGAATAGCTACAAGTTCAGTTATAAAATGTATATAAATAGTGTTAGTTTAGTTTAATCATTTCTTTACCTCAATTGTATCTAATTAACAGCTTTACTTAGAAAAATACTAATGCAAAGATACTTTTTCTAAACGAAACCACGATAATAAGATATATATATATATATATATATATATATATATATATATGTATGTATATTTGTGGTATGTTCACACCAGAACTTGCAAGCCAACATACCAGAATTATTAGATTTAACAATGAATACATGAGTAGCACCAAATACCTAATTAATATATTTCTAAATAAAAAACACATTTGTCAACTGTGGGTTAATTTTTGAAAGAGTTTACATGATATAAAAATAATGGTTAGCACAATAAACAGAAATATCTGATGACTTCTCAAAGATCAAGCCTACTAGAACGATATTTTATTGTTATATCATCTTCTAAACACATGAAACTGTTAATATTAGCTTTAAAAAACCATACATGACCAATTTTTTTATCAAAAAATTTAAAATATTAAACTAAACTATGGTTAGCGTTTTACACATTAAACCTCCTATTCCCATTAATGTTATTAACAGTAGCACATTAAACCAACTAATATCAAGCACCTAAAAAAGTCAAATCTAAGAGTTACCTAGAACCACACAATCTGTTTGCAAACCTTGTGATCAACACAACACACCATGGCATTGACAGAGCTACAAAATTTACAGAGTTACAAAAGCATTAGTTGCCAGTTTATTTTATTTCGAAACCTATTTTGGAAACCAGTAAATCTATATGTATTCTGTAGCCCATTTTAAAATTGAAATTAAAAAATTAAAATTAAATATATTAGCGTGAAATTCAGTTTGCACTGATACAGTTTTAGTAACGTTTATATTCATAAAAAACAATGGTAATAAAAAAAAAAATAAGTTTCATTTATATTGATATTAAATATGCAATATCAACTTCACCTATTTTTTAATGAAAATATGATATAATTACTAGAGATTAGCCCAAATCAATGCGACCGGTTCCATTACAAGTGCCAAGGTGCATGGCAGTGTATTGACAACTCGTGGCTCTGCGATGGAAAGAAAGACTGTCCAGCTGGCGATGATGAAACACAGCCAAATTGTTGTAAGTCAAACTTTGCTTATATTGAAACTGAAAAATAATAAGAAATTATTTTACTACCAAACTTTTGCATTTTTTTGCTTAATTGAATTTCAAATAAGTGAAGAAAAGCAGGAGTACAAACATTTTTTCATATTGCAATTATGAAAATATGAAATCACTTTGTAGAATAACTAAAAATTATATTATATTTTAATATTCGTATCCTGTGCGGTTGTACCCCAGTAGGTTCTAAAATGTAACAAGAAATAGAACTAATTAATTAATTCGTAATTTTTTAAATATTTTCATAATCGAAGTGTCAATTAAACTACTAATTAAAGAAAAAACTTTTTTTATGTTTACATGGAACTAAATCAAGAAAGCGCTTTTAAATTGTCATCGCTATTTAATAATAACACAAATTTGAAAATATTATCTTGAAACTTAAAGTTCCTAGTTTCGAAATATTTTATTGAAAAATTTTTTTTAGTTCCTGAGAAATTATGAAATTAATTTTGATTTTCTTTCCAAAGGTTTACGGACTCAGGAAAGTTTTTCTAACTTAACCAATATAGAGATCATTTAGTTTGATTGTTTAACTTCAATTTGGTTTTTGAATGGTCTCTGTCTGACTATTTATTGCTTAGTTGTTTGATCGCTATGTGGAAAATTACACTTTTGTCTTGAGTCATCGATATTTTAGGAACTAATGATCGCACATCAAAATCAGGAAGTGTTTTAATAAATTGAATGAGTCCTTTATAAGTGCCAACTGCTAGCATTGAGGAAATTTTTTTTTTCGTTCTCTCTATTAATTTGAAAATTACATTTTCTGTTTTTTTAGAAATATACTCTGCAAATATTGTTGTAAAGTCTAACTTCACATATCCTTAATAGCCATGTAAATTCTCAAACTGTTCCTGTGTGATCAAAATTTTCAAAAGAGTTAAAGGAACTAACTTATTTCACCCAAACGCTATCCGTGAATCTCAGGTGGAAAAAAGAAATTCTTATCATTTCAATTATTATTTTACCATCATTTCTGAAATATAATGCTAAAAGACACGAAAAAAAAATAGGAAAGAAACAAATGTTTGAAGTAAAACTCCTTTAAGCAAGACTTGAGAGTAACTCAGATTTTTTCGGACGGAAATAACGTTTAGTAAATTCTATAGTTTGCTTATGCAGTTTCCTATATTTGAAAGCATCATCTGACTATAGAATTTTGTGAGTATGTGTATTGTATACACATATATACTTGAAAATATTTCTATTCTATTTTTATAAAGTTTAATACTAATAATTATTTTGTTTGAAAATATATACTAGCGAGTCCCTTATAAATATGATGATGACGAGATTCTGAAATGAAAAATGGTAGTGCTTAATGGACGGTAGTAAATTAATTGTGATTCAAGATATTTTCTACTGGTATTTATTACTTTTCAAAATAACCACATCATGGACGAAGTGAGGGTCTAATGATGAGTTCTGGAGGTGAACAATATAATTCCTTTATGGATGGGAATAAATCAACTGTGATTTAAGATATTTGCTATTGGTTATTGTTAATTGGCAAAGTTTAACTTAAACTGTGCGTAAAGTTTACTTGCACTCGTTTCTTTTTTCTTAATTTTTTGGAATAAAATTTTTTGTAAAAAGAAATTTGAAAAAAGAAATTTTCCATAAATTTTCTTTTCCTTAGGGAAGTCAAAGAATTTTCGACAAGCACAGATCCTGAGCCTATGTAGGTGTCTGAAGAAAAAATATTACATTACAGTCTTTCATCAGGTTAAGACTCTAGCGATACAAAGGAAAATACTACTGAAGAGTCTGTGAGCAGTACATCATCATCAATAGTTTGCAGCAATTTGACATGTGGTGTTGATTTAGGTTATAACCATCCCCCCTGAATATTATATCGGGTATGCTCCGCAAGCTGGCTACTCACACAAGGAGAAAGAATATTTCAGGAAAAACCTCCGCAATATCAAAGAGGCTGTGGAAGAAAAGAGAATTATTGGTGGAGACCCACGAGAATGGGGATTTAGGGTGTACTACGCATGATTATACATAAAAAGAAAAGCGAGCATCTTATAACACATAAGAGTGGCAGCTCAGTCTCGCAAAAATATTATGTGCGACAGATCAATACTCATTTGCTTTAAAGATTGCAAAGCCATATCCTGGGAAGCTCCCACCATATAACACAAACTATTAGTAAGTTAGTAGTCTTAGTTTTCACAAAATCACAGGCATGTATAAAATGATATAATGTATGCAAATCTCAAAGTAACATCTTCAAATGAAAGAAGTTTCAAAAAAACTCAGTGGCATGTCCTGACAGGGCTGACATTAGTACTCAGTGGAATAAGCTCCATTCTTTTTGCTTGAACCAGCTAAAATAAGTTTTGGCATATCTAAGGGAAGATTGAATACTAACAAGGATCCTATAAAGTAAAAGCGATATAAGTAAAAGCGATACTGTGGAATAAAATTGATGCCTTTAAAGTTAAGTTATTTAAGTAATTGAAATTGATAATGTGTTTAAAATTCATTGTCCTACTAAATTAAATCACAAGTAACTGTTATTATCCCAAACATTGTGTAAGTTTCTATAAAATTAATGGAGGAAAAACCAAACAATTCCATTTTTGTGTTATTATTTCTTAACATAAATAAATTTGCTTTTGAAATAATTCAGAATAGGTAAAAAATAAAACACTGGGAATGTTTATACAGTTTTAATGGCTATTATTTTTTACATGAAACATATGCACAATTGATAATTGTTTACTATAAATTTTCAATTATTTATCAATTATAAATAAAATTTTCAATTAATTATCAATTACATTATTTTTCATATGTTTCATATGAAAAATAATATACTTTTCTTCAAGTGAATTTAAAAAATCAGAAAGTGTTAAAAATTGTATTATTTATTAATTGCACTCAGATTTGCTGCTAGTCTTCCAAACGCACACGTGCATATCCACTTATGTCACCATTATCTTCATCCTCTACTTTTCCCGATCAGATTCGTACAAAGAATTTCCTAGTTTCATTACCCACAGGTGTAAAAAGTAAAGATTTATTTCACAAGTAATTTATTCTCATTACTATATTTATGACGTATAATGTTCAAAAATCAATATTTATTTCAATGAAACATAAATATTTTCAGAAGGAAAATATATTCAATATGTGTGTTTTCATTATCTCAAGTATATTAATTAATAAATACATAAAACAAAATAAATAAATAACAATAACCGATAGCAAATATCTTAAATCACAGTTGATTTATTCTCATCCATTAATAAATTTTAACAAACATTTCATACGAAATTATTGATTTGCCCAATATAATTTAAGAAATTTATATTTTCTTTTCATTGTCGACAAAAAGGTGGTCAATCTTTTGCAAAAACCACCTAATTTACATTTGAAACATCTAAGTGCTACACGATGGTCCGTCATAATTGATGCAATCAAACCATTATAGTATCGCATCAACAAGATATTTTGTGATCGGAAATATCTGCAAATTCACTTGCTTTAAAGGTCAAAAATTGTATATTTATTCATTCTGTTGTATTCTGGTTCAATACTTCAAATGAAATTAATTCTTTAATTAAAATAATATAAAACACCACAATGAATACTCAGGTATTCTTAAATATATTGAATAATTTACAGAAGATCGCACAAACAAACATTTTGAAATAGTTTTACAGTAAGCGATGGATGTAGCTCATGAAATCAATGCTCAAGCAGAAGCAGATATGCCACCAATAAATACACTTCATTCAAGAAGAAAACAGAAGGAATGAACAATGTGATGAAGTTTTTTTAGACCCTACAATTTATTACAAAGTAGAACTTTGTTTTAGAAATCCAGATCCGACATTAAGTTCCTTAAAAGATAGTATTTGCCATTTTTAATTGTAAACTATGTAGTTACTTCAAAGATTAATTGATGAAACAATGATTCAAGAAATGAGGCAGACATTGACGCTATTGCTCTATATAATGAAGCTACTTTTTTTTAGAAAATGTAAATAATGATCACAAACTCTTCTACAATATGAGTTTGCAAATGATTTTACAAAACTTTTACCAACACAGCAGCATTACTTTTACTTATTCTACCGTTTTTGGTTGCATTTGGTGAAAGATCTTCCTTAAAGTTTAAAACCGTAAAGAATTACTTGAGATCAACAATGCTTCAGCAAAACTGAGTAATATATCTACTGTGACAATGGACCATGAAGTCATGAACAAATTTGTGAAATCTGTAATTTATTGTTTTGTATTCAACAATGCTTGATCAACAACGCTTCAGCAAAACTGAGTAATATATCTATTGTGACACTGGAACATGAAATCATAAACAAATTTACGAAATCTGTAATTTATTGTTTTGTATTCAAACTAAATGCAAAACAATTAATTGCAGATTTCGCAAATCTAAAAGCAAAAAAAGTTCAATCCGTGTAGGTATTTTGTATAAATTTAATATAAAATTCTTATAAACAACTTTCATTAATATACTTGAGATAATGAAAATACACATATTGAATTTTTTTGCTTCTGAAAATATTTATGTTTCATTAAAATAAATATTGATTTTTGAACATTATACATCATAAATATAGTAATGAAAATAAATTACTTGTGAAATAAATCTTTACTTTTTACACCTATAGGTAATGAAACTGGGAAATTCTTTGTACGACTCTGGTCGGGAAAAATAAAGGATGAAGATAATGGTCACATAAGTGGATATGCACGTGTGCGCTTGGAAGACTAGCAGCAGACCTGAGAATTAATAAATAATAAAATTTTTAACACTTTCTGATTTTTTTTAATTCACATATATAACTTGATGAAAAGTATATTATTTTTCATATGAAACATATGAAAAATAATGTAATTGATAATTAATTGAAAATTTTAATTATAATTTATAAATAATTGAAAATTTATATTAAACAATTATCAATTGTGCTTATGTTTCATGTAAAAAATAATAACCATTAAAACTGTATAAATATTCCCAGTGTTTTATTTTTTACCTATACTGAATTATTTCAAAAGTAAATTAATTTATGTTAAGGATTATACATGAGAATTTCTTGAAGAATAATAGAACAATAATGAAATTGTTCTGTTTTTTCCTTCATTAATTTTATAGAAACTTACGCAATGTTTGGGATAATAACAGTTACTTGTGATTTAATTTAGTAGAACAATGAATTTTAAATACATTATAAATTTCAATGACTTAAATAACTTCGGAAGTTTTACTCAAATGTAATTTTATGTTTATGTAGTAAACGTTTCAGCGGTCCATTTACTAAAAATTACAACTCTGTGTTTAAATGTCATGCAAACAGTTTTCTTTATTATACATAAATGTATTGCATCATTTTTATTATCCAACTAAGAAATCATTATATACCTCTATTCTAAATGAATACAATATAATATATTAAATACAGTTACCCATTCCTCAATCCAACGTTCAGTTGAAATAAACTCAAAACCTTGGCTTCCTCAGAACCTAGTGCAACAACTCACAGAAATATTTGATGAAATTTCATAGGGAAATTTGATTCATAAACTCCACAATCAAGACAGTTGGAAAACCAAAGACAAAACGCTATCTCCTTTGCGGGAATGAGTCTGCTAAAAATTTTTTTAAAAATTCAAAATAGAATATAAATAACAAATCTATTTAAATTTCAATGAACAAAAATGATTGTAACACATTTTTTTTTGTTCTGGTTTTTTTTTATAACATCTATAAACTTAACTCACATTTACCTAACACTATTCTATACATATGTAAAAATAAACATTTAGAAATTCTCGTTAACAAGAAAGAGAAACTAACAAAAACTTTTAAATAACACTTTCAGATTCGGAACACATTAAGGCCATAACATCATGTGCGGAGAGTGAGAACACACATTCGTCTCTCTTCTGCAACCAGTTACGCGAGTGTGGCGGCAGTGAAGAATTAAAGGGCTTTTGTGGTAAATTGACTTACTTCATTATTTGAACTGTGTATTTACTCCCTTAAATGTTGTCTCTTAAATCTTATCTTCTAAATATACATATATCTGTTTTTATATTTACGAAAATAAATAAGGAATTTCACTTCCATTCTCTATTCACAGCATACTCTCAGCTGATGTGATTAAGCAACTTATAATCATTAAACATCACACAACAGTAAATACTACTTCATCTCTTTTTATAATAATTTTCTAAATGTGATTTCACTATCTTTTAATGAATTTTACAAAAAAACTAGAGACTATCGCTTGATTCTCCTTGATTATTTTAATAGAATAATCTGGATTATTTTATTATTTACGCTATGTTAGCTTATTTCTAAATTTTCTGTTTTTTTTTATAACTTTTATTTTCTTTTTATTATGGGTTTATATATTAAGACCTTATTTATACAATAATTTCAATATAGTATTAAATATGAAATATAATGCTTACACAAATTATAATGTGATATGAAACACATTGCTTACACAAATTATAATAGAAAACTATCTTATATAAAAAACTCTTTTCATTCCTACAATTTTTATTGAAAAAAATTTATGAATAACATTGTTTTGAATTCCTTCTCCGACATGACCGATTTTTTGTCTTCCTTTGTATAACATCCTAAATTCTGCACATGTACTAAATGTCAAGTTCATATATCTATTAAGAGCGTTTGGGAATCTTGATGACCTGTCAGTGTATCCGCGAGCAGTTATAAAAGTGTCGACTTTCAAACATAAATATATTTGGAACTACAATAGCTACAAACCTAATGCGTGAAACTATTTTAATAAGACTGTCATCTCCAGAAATTGTGACTTCCTGTATTCCACAGTAATGAGTTACAAATGTTCTTAATTAGTTGTAATGCATTTTCTTGTGCAACGTCTAGTAATACAACTTTGGCAGTGCACTGCCACGGACCCAAATTTCCAGATGGCCCCAATCTATTTCATTCTAAATTGAGACCAAGCTAAAATTAATCAACAGAACTAAATCCAATCAATTTTAAATAAGTTTTAAACCAAATGCAACATAATTAAATGTTATATAACCCATATATTCGTAAACCTAACGCAAAAAGAACACGATTCAATTAGAGACTGATTAAAATTATACCAAACTTAAGTTTTTATAAATTCAAACCTTATCCAACCTAAATAAAACATAATCAAAATAACACTTAAGTAAATTTAATTCAACAATCAGACAAAACAAACATCAAAAACCACCAAACAAACTAAACTTACTATTACCCTAAATCAATCCAAGAACAATTAAATTTGTCTCCTACTTCTTTCCACGAATGACAAATAGGATGAATACTACCTGCTATAAACATTTTTGATAAAATACAGGATTAACTTTCAATTAAATATAGCGTATCCTTCAGGAAAAACGTAAATTTTTACATTCATATCAACTTTCACGGATCTAACAGTTGTATCTCTCTGAAGTTGCTGCTGTAATTGGGCTTGTTAGAGAAGCATGTTTGACTCACATTCCCCTAATTATTGCTTATTGGAGCAATAATCCATTTAAAAAATCTGTCCAAGTGCTGACTGCTTTAAATAATTAAATTTGTTGATGGAAAATTATTGTAAGGACATTTCTAGTAAAACATATTTGTCAATGTTGCAAAACTTTGAAAACAACCAAATACTATGGAATAGTTCTTAATTAAATTGTTATTGAAGTCTTTTGAAAAAAATTTGCATTTCATAATTTTTAATTCCTTTCACACTGGCTATGTCTTTTTTTCCTCAAACTTAACCATGTCTGAATTAAAAATTATTTAGATTAAAAATTAGATTTATTTTCGTTTTTATGACAATTTTATTTGCTAGTTTCACTTACAATATAAAACAATTTTTTTTCATTATTTTGTTGCAACTGACTCAAATTACTGAGCGATTTACTGATATTGCTTAAGCAAACAATATTATCTCATTTTCATGTTATTTATGGTTTATTTTTTCTTGTCTTATAGTTTTTATGTTTAATATATTAATAATAAACTTCAAACTAATAATCTTTAATATATTACAATAAAGTGCAAACTTTAATAGCAAAGTTTGCACTTTATTGTATAGTATAAGCATATATGTTAACTTCTTTCTATATCTTTAGTATTCAAAGAAAATGATAGACATTATTTAAAGAGAAATTTTGTATCATTTATTTTTATTCATGACAGCTGCGAGAAAATGCCACTATCATGAGTTCTCATGCGGGGGTGGCCAGTGCATTCCCCTAACCTGGGTATGCAATGATAAAGTACAGTGCTGGAACGGTGCAGACGAAAACAGTCACATTTGCGGTAACTTTCTAGTATTAAGATAATTATGAACTTAGAACTATAAAAATATGAGACTAAACTGCAAAAAAGTAAACATATTTCCTAGTCAAACACTGAGAATGTGAAATGTTTATCTATTTACAAAGCCTTGATAAATATTTTTTACATTAAGTAATGCAGTAATTTTTAATAAAGTAATTTAGAAAATCATCAAATTTCATAAAAATGCAATACTGAAGAAAGTGCAATTGTGTAATTAATAATATGCATTTAATGAAAAACTGACATTATATTCATATTAAGTGAAAGAATTAAGAGGAGAAAATGTAGAAAGTGAGAAAGTCATGAATGGCTCTATTGAAATGGGTATAAGAAGATAATCTAACGAATGGTGAGAAAAAAGCTCCATGATTCTTTGAATGAAAGTTGTAGTGTTCTACTAAGACAGCTAGTCCTAGATAAACGTAAATGAGCCATGATATATAATAGCCGTTATGATTATGTAAAGTTTCTGATAGAAAATGTTTTGATCAGGTGATTGGTGTTAAAGTTACCATGTCAATCAGACTGAAAAAGTTGTTTTGACAAAAACACGATTGAAGACACATACAATTTTATATATATTTTTTACAATTTCACATGTTTCCTTGCAATATATTATAGTGATCTCATTAAAAAAAATGTCTTGTTAATTTTAGACCTATGATCGCTCGTTTATATTAAACCGCTCATATTACCATCAGTAGCACTTGCTTATTATCATGTGCCGTGCAATATTGATGTAGATTAAGACAAATATTGATTTGTAATTATTATAACACTTTGTGCGTAGGGGCCTAGTTTACCCCATATGCTTTTATTAAAGATTATCATAAACAATTTTAGGTGCCACTTAAAGAACCACAGCACTGCCAGAAATTTTTTTTAGTGCTAGTGGCAATACTAAGGAATTGAAGCATTCATTATTATTTTAGGTGCAGCCACTTACACACATCTCCTCCAGTTATTGGGAGGTCAACATATAAAGGGATAATAGCTTCAACAATATCTTTAGGTATTGGTGATTTATCAACAAATGGTGGAACCATTTGTTGATACATCATCAATTGTCAAAGTACGTTGAAATCTGCATCAGGACTCTGCATCCAATCCAAGAATTTCTTGGCGTCAAAGTTTTAAAGGTGCAATGTCACCAAAAAAGCATTGTATATGCTGTTGATATAAGGATTTTTAGAAAAATGCTGAACAACTTTTTAGAACACAGCTATAAGTTCCCTACATAAACGTTTTTTTTTAAATCTAAATTTCCACCCTACCTATTTCTATTGACTAAATACAAATTTATTGTTACAAATACAAAAATATTGCTAAAAGCAGGGCGTCAAAAATTCTCTGAATTCAACAGACGCTTGATCAAAGCACTCCACCCAAGTGTCCTATACCAGTCACTCTATCTACTTCTATTTATCACACCACAAGTTTCTTATTTCAACATAAAATTTTATACAGATATTCTGGAAATTATTTTTGAATATAATTCAAATACACACTATTTGAATTATATCCAAAAAAAATATTTTTTCAACCTATTAAAATGACTGCCCTTGAGGGAATGTATAGATACTACTAAAGAATTTAACAATGAAACTCAACATACTTTTTCATATTTATAGTTCCCACCAGCAGTTACCAAACCTTATTATAAGGTGCAGAACTGAAACGTTACCTTTATTTTTAAAATGTATATAATTTGTCCAAATAATAAAACAGTAGAGATTAAAAATTCTGTACATTGTAGATATTTAATAAGTTTGAGGAACTATAAGCGACCTATAAAAAATAATAACATTTTCGGAATCTTTTGTCAGCTTGTTTCACACACATTACCTAAATATTACTAAATAAGTTTTCATTAAAGTTTCATCATTCTTAGAGTCCGAGAAATAGTACAAAATATACACATTGTATTTATTGATACAATGAGAACTGTAAAGATTAATGTTTATTTTTTTGTACTCGCATCTAGTCACATTTTCATAAATCCTAGAAATCTTGAGTTTGCTATACAAAAATAGAAGATACTCTGTAGAAACTAGAATAGCCTATTCTATCTGTTTAGTTTTTTTTAATTTTAAATACAGTTTTTTATTTTTTCTTTCTTGTCATATAACTTTCAGTAATTTTCTGAACACTATTCAAAAGTTATGTCAAATGGATGCTTGGGCTGACATATAGAGCCTCATTATATTATAAAAACAATTCACTTAATATTAAAACATCTTTAAAAAGGTTATTTTTGTACTTTTAACCTCTTTTTTTCTTTTTATTCCGTAGCCAAATAGCAAAAAGTGGAATACTTATAATTTTGTAACATCTATCCATCCATTTATGTGTCATAGCAACATAGCCCTTTAAATTTAAAACCGAGCATAATGACATTTTACGAGAACAGATAAATTAATTACCGCAAAAGATCAAAATAAAAAACTACAATTTCTATTTTTTTTATCAACATCAGTCTTTTTTTATAGACCACATTGAATGCCGAGAACTACTCAATGGCTACATGTTTAGACTCATTTCACTTGGCTTAATAAGTCCTTTGGTTGTAGGAGGAGGGATTGAAAAGTTCGCGGCCAGACATACAAATGTCTATTTTATTTTTGCAATACTACTTTCATCAGGTCACAGTATAATTTTTTTTGCTGTAGCACTTGCAATTTTTAAGTTTTAACATGTTAAGTGAGACCAAGCGAAGTGTTTTTAGATAATTGATAAAATTGAACAACGTGCTGAGACCTAAAACTTGTTTAGGAAGGGATTAACACCGAAAGAGGTCCATGATGATATGAGAACATCATTAGGAGAATCTGCTCCCCTTATATACTACTGTGAGAAAATGGATTACAGAAATTAAATGTGGTCAAGAGAGCATTGAAGATGACCCGCGCTCCAGCCGGCCTACCACATCTACGATCGAAAAAACATCAGTGAAATGTGTGATCTCATATTAAAAAACCGCAGATTGACTATCAAAGAGATTGCAGACACTATAGGCATCTCGTATGAGCGAACACAAAACATCATTGTGAATGAATTCGGATTCTCTAACGTTTCCGCTAGATTGATTTCAGTCAAGAAAAACGAATTTGGTTCACAATTTGTTACGGCTATTTGGAGATGTTTGAGGCTCACCCACAAGATTTTCTTAACCATTTTGTTAGTATGGATGAAACCTGGGTTCATCACTATAGTCCAGAATCCAAACAATAATCCGAGCAGTGGAAAAAATCTGATGAACTGACTCCGAAAAAAGCAAAGGCAATTTTATTGGCTGGCAAGGTTATGGTGTCAGTTTTTTAGGATGCTTAGGGAGTCATAATGGTGGAGTATCTTGCAAAAGGCAAAATATATATTCGTTTGCATGAAGAGGTTAAAGAAAAACATCCAGGATTTCTCAAAAAGAATGTATATATATATATATATATATATATATACATATATATATATATATATATATATATATATATATATATATATATATATATATATATATATATATATATATATATATATATATATATATATATATGTAAATGTATGTAAAATAGTATCAACATATGTAATAGTTTAATACATGGGGGGTCATTTTTAAGTTCACGGAATGGAGGATAAGGAGTGAGAATAAAAATACAAAATTATTATTCTTTTTCAAGCTACCCTAATACATTTTTCAGATCTTTTAATTAGCTTATGTACACCTTCATAAAAAAATGTTTTGTCTTTACCCGAAAAATAAGCTGAAACTGCGTCCTTCATTTCTTCATCGCTTGAAAACTTCTTTCCACAAAGTTCTTTTTTAAGGTTTGGGAACAAATAATAATCACGGGGAGGCAGGTCAGGACTGTAGGGTGGGTGTTCCAAAATATTGAAGGCCACCTCGTGCAGGGCGGCCAGCTTCTTTTTTCTTTGATTGCTTCTTTCAACCTCTCTAGAATTGACGCATACTATTCTCCGATTATGGAAACACCTTTATCTTTATAATCCGTCAACAGGATCCAGTCTGAATCCCAAAAGACTGTCGCCATTATTTTTCTAGCCAACTGTGACACCTTAGACTTCTTGGGTGGTGGTGTGCCTTTTTTGTGTCACTGCATTGAGTCTTGTTTGGATTCAGGTTCGTAATGACGAACCCAAGTTTCGCCTTTAGTAACAATTCGACTCAATAGTCCATCCTTGTCTTCAATACAGAGGTCCAAAAACCTGTGAGAATACTCCACGCGGTGTTATTTTTGATGCGGCGTGAGCATTCTCTGCACCCATCTTGCGCTGACCTTTGTCATGCCAAGATGATCATGGAGAATTTAAAAAATTGTTGTATCCGATACTCCAACCATCTCTGCGACCTGTTTCTTCTTTAGTCTGGCATCTTCCAATACTAATTTTTCAACTTTTTCATTAATTTCCGGAACAGTAATTTCGATCGGCCGACCGGGGCGTGGGTCGTCTTCAAGTGAGTCTCTACCCTGTTTAAAGAGACCATGCCACTTGTAAACCATGGTTTTTACCTGGGCAAGAGTAGATGCCATCTCTTTCAGTATGGTTTGAATCGACTTTCCTTTCTTAGTAAGGAACTTTATAACGGTGCGGTATTCGATTTTTTCCATAGTTCAGACTTTCTTCCAGATTGAGTTGTTTGTTCGACAATAGTTTATAGACTAATGATCCGATTATGATAAAACTTGGTATTTATACTAATAATGAGTTACTTAACTAGCTATCATTCTGTTAATCACCTTTACTAATGCCCTACCTTTCCATTCCGTGAACTTAAAAACGCCCCCTCATACATGCTATGTACTTCTTAATTGTATAAAGTTTTATAAGCACATATACTTGTATGGAACCCTTGTACTATGAATTCTACTCATTCCTAACAGATTTATTTAGTTTTAACTGAACAAACACTAGGACACTCTTATAATATTGAACTATAAACTCCTTTTTGAAATCAAGTAAAATCAAGAATAATATGTTTTATCATAGAATCAACATCATTCCGTCAACCTCATATTTTCCCATGCAATCTCTATGGCCGTATACCCACCATCTTCATTTGCAACGGAATCAAAGAATGTTTTGATGGATCAGATGAAGCTGATGCACTTTGTGGTAATTAATAATTTTTATTTTATTATTATATAACATTACATATTATAATTATTTATTATTATATTTCGAGGAAATAATGAAGTTTAAAATAGTGTGACTTTATTAACATTGAATATTCCTAACATTTGGGGTTCAAGAAAATTAAGACATCTAATACTAGTAATAAGCAAATTAAAGTTGGTTACATTTTATGTAACCAACTTTACGTTGCTTATTACTAGTATTATTTTATTTTATGTTAGCTCGATTAATTGAATGAAACAATATTTGCAAAATTTTAGATAATCGACTTCGTCCTGTAAAACCACAATATGTTCCATCCAAATGTGGATCTTTACAATATGAATGTGTTGCAAATGGACGTTGCATTGATAACTCATGGGTCTGCAATGGTCAGAAAGAATGTCCAGGTGGAGACGATGAAGCCCCAGAGAGGTGCAGTAAGTAATAGAAGAAATATGATTACGTAAAACGTTTTAAATAGAACAATTTGACAAATTTAAATAACATTTTGCCACTCTCAAAGCAACTCTTGTTTTATTCACAAGTTTTCAATTTTTTTTTTAAATGATTAAATACCCAATCCCGATTTACATATATATAGAATAGAAAAATGGAAAACCATGCATTCACCCTGCTATTAAATTAATCCCACTAGTAAGTGCAATAGCAAGAAAATTTTTAAATTTCTTTTTTTCTTTTTTTATTTAATAGACGAATTCTTGACATGGTTAGGAGAAATATCTGAGATCACTATTTTGTCGAGAGAAAAAAATTCAACCAATAAGGTGTGATCCTGTATTGCATAGCATCAATCCAACTTTGAATTCATACTCTCTTCTTTGATTACATGCTCAGAATTAATATTCTGAAGATTAGACACATGCACAATATATTAATGTCGGTACTCACATCATCAAGATAAACAATTCTGCAACAGAGAGTGGATTAGATAGTTTTGTTGTTTTGTTTAAATAATTCCAAAAATAACTTACAGATCCAGAATATATTCAGAGTATCTCTTCATGTTCACCAATTGACATAATTAACTCCATCATATATTGCGATAAAAAGGTCGACTGCAAGGACGGCTTAGATGAGTCACCTGCTACATGCTGTAAGTCAATATTTTATTCCAAAAAACTTTAAAATTGAGTCTTGAAGTGAACAATCTTGATTATGAGATAAACAGAATACAGCAATTGAAAAAGACACTTTTTCTCTTTGGGCTTCCAGTCATCTTAGTAAATGCGTCTATCATACGCCAAGGATTTCTTAAATGGTAATATAATAATAGTACACAAATGTGGTAAATAATACATGCTTGAAAAGTTTGGTTTACGAACTTCCATTAAGAAAATGTTTCATGTCTCTTTCCTCTAGGCAATATTGGGCCTTATTGGGTCATAAAAAAATGATAAAGCCTAAATGCAACTAGTAACAAATACTGTATTATTGTAATGGGTAATTATGTCCTGCTACAACAATTATATTCATTACTCATCCTGTTAATATAACTCAACTAGTTTAGTTGGTATTTAACAAAATAATTGTGTAATTCATTAACTTTTAATATAAATTTAATATAAACTTTCTTGTGCAATTATTTAATACTAGAAAGATAACCATCTTTTATTAACAACGAAGAATAACTATAGGTTGTTTCGATGTACATGTAATGTTAATGTAATAAATAAAATATTACCATTTAACATTTTTATTAGAAAAGCTTAATAATGTAACTATTGGTAAAATCAACTCTTTCCTTCAATATTCAACATTCGTATTATGAAATTACCTCTTCATACTTTTATAGTAATTATTCTAATAAATAATTTTTTATGTGGAAAGAAATATAAAAATATGTTAAAAAGTTTATTATTCCCCAATAACTGAAACACATATATATATATAGGGTAAAAGTAATATAAAAGCATTTTGGATAATTGAGTTGACCCGAAGTTGGGGCATGGTAACCAGTGTAACTCATAATTGTGTGTAACAATTAATGATTAACACTAGTTTTGTATACACACAAAGAATTGACAAACATTATCCCTCCACGGTCAAACAAAAACAGTTTTTAGGCTGCATGTACATTCATAACATTTTCTTAATTTACTTTTTAATACAATTTATTATTAAAGGATCATACACGACAGTGTATGAAAGGATCTTTTAATAATAAATAAATTGTAGAAGAGAGGAGTCCTATTGAATCTAATCCATTGTCAGCAGCAGATATTTAACAAATTATCGATTTTCAATACATTTCATAAAACATATGACCCAAAACCCATTTGAAAAGTACAATCGCATTTGTACTTTTTGTCATATTTATACTTTTTTAATTCAATTAGTAGTAAAGACTAAGATTAAATCTGGTTAAATGTTGCTGTTTTAATTTTAATGCTAGAAATAAGCTATAGTGAAACTTGTAGCTTAAAATTAGCTTCAATTTCTATATAATTATTTGTGTTATATCCTATCTTCGACAGCAAACAGAAAATGTGCCCGTGACAAGTTTGCATGCGGCGAAGGGCAATGTATTCCATTTACTTGGGTCTGCAATAAAAAGAAGGAGTGTTTCAATGGAAATGACGAAAGTGAAGAACTTTGTCGTAAGTCTTACTTTTCTTCGTAATGTAGACAAATAAGTACATATATTGAAATTTATTCTATTAAGTATCAGTAGAAAGATACACAAGCTGTGAAATATCCAATTTTCTTAAGTTTTAAAGCACTTTTCTCCACAAATTATTGCAAATTATTCAGAATAAATATATTCAAAACAAAAATATATAGAAAATAAAGAATACCAGAATTTTTTCCCTGGAAAGCTACAGAAACAATTTTATTTATTGACCTCTCTTCATTAAAAATACATAAAGAAAAATAATGAACTTTTTCACATTTCGAATTCACTCGTACACACTCTTTTATATGACTGAACATGATTAAATTATGACAGTGTGACCTTTACATTTTACATAATATTTATTCAATAACTTTTGCGTGAATTTAAAATACTTTTTTTTAAATACAGGCATACGTAGGCAGTCCCTGAATGACTTGGCCTAATTAGGAAATTGTTAAGGAAATGAAATGAAACTGATTGTTTTTCAGTTTTGGACTACATTGAAAAACAATTTATATCAATTCACTTCAAACATCTATGGATTAACATTTCTATGCCTTTATAAAATATGAAGAATCTTTAACTTCAAAATGGGAGGATTTTCGTGTTTACAACAATACTCCCATGATTCGCGTTTGCTCTCAGGGTCATAATATAGCACCATAGTTTCATCTCCCGTCACCAGACGTTTTGATTATCCTCCACTCTCTCACTTCAGGCTCTATCACTCCAGGCTTTTTACCACACAGATCGAAAAACTCTGATGCACATCCCAAACTCTCCTCTTTTTCCATCACTGACAAAAGTTTGGGCACTTATCTTGCACTCACCTTCTACATATGAAGATGGTCTTGAATAACGCAATGGACGGTACTTTTAGACAGCCATAGCTTTGCTGCTATTTCCCTAATCTTCAAACGCCAGTCACTCAAAACTTTTTTTTGGTTAAAGCAATGGTCTCTGGAGTGAGCACTTCTACGGAATGGCCGTCATGCCTCACGTATTTTATAGTTTATTGACCTAATCTAATCTCTTTTGTCCAGATTTTTATAGTACTATAAGAAGGCACAACTCCCAGTACACACCATCCAAACGCTTTTAAATTTTAACAGGTGATAAACCTTCTTTAAACAGAAATTTAATTACACTTCTATACTCCATTTTCGACATTTTAGAAAAAAAACACAATACTTATAATTCAATCGGCTATTGAACTGCGACTAATACTAACAGGTTGCTGCGTCTTTGTATATCAATAGTAGAAAAGATGCTTAGTGCATCTTACATTGCAGCGTAATATGTCGCGAAGAAATATGTCAGGCCAAATCATTCTGGGTCTGCCTACATAGATTTCAATCAGGCCAATTATGTTGTTATATTTAAATGTGAAAAAATGCTACTACAAAGAAATAAATAACATTTTACTTTTATAAGCATTATATCTAACCTATCTTCTAATCTAAGATATAGATATAGGCCGCTTCAGCGTGAAAAAAAAAACAAATAAATGAACAGCCAACGTTTTACTTTAAGTGTATTAGTAAGGATATCTGTGCTAATATCAATTGACATTGGTACCATGAAAATTTTTTCATAAATATTTTATACAAATATTTATTCTGTTTTCAAGTACGAAATGTAGTAAAAATCACGAAAAAAATTAAAAAATGAAAGACTTGAATTTTACAACAGATGATTGCCGAAAAGGATATATATAAAAAGAAAAGGGCAGCAAAAGGTGGTTGGAAATCGAAATAAAATATGACAAGGTTAGATTCTCTTAAAAGCTCATTTATAAAAGTTTTAATAAACAAATGAAACTTGCAATTAAGCTGTGCATCTGCCATTTATCTTAACGTGGTGGATCTAGTGAAAATATAATCCATGCACAATTTAGCCTAAGTCATCTAAAAAATCAACTATATGTCAAAAGAAGGGTTTAATAGGATTATTTTTATTTACAAATTTACTTTTTTTTGTAAAGCTTGAAGTTTTGTAAAAATTGAATGCCATTTATGGAATACAAAAAATTTACTTTTTAATTTTGTATATCATGAATTGTCTTGCTAATATGATTCATGCAAATACTTAATGGCCACCAAACATTTTTGTTATACAGCTCAACTCTTTGGCTTTAACAACGTTTAACCGTTTTAGTGCCATGGTTTTTTACTTATATATACTTAAAAATTCCAAAGAAGTCTTTTGTTTTTGATGTCATTAAAAATTGTATCTCTTCCAAAAATTATCCAATTTTAATAGTTTTTTTGGTGTTTTCTTAATAAAAATTTGTACACGGATAATAAAATACAAAGAAAATTATGGAAATATATATTGTGAACAAAAATTATAACAAAACTGAAATCAAGGTCACATCGTATTTTCGCAGTCCGGTACCACCTCCGTATCAGCAAAATAATTGTTATCATCACTATTATCACTATCACTAAAAATTTGCATTACGCCAAGTTGTGAGCGCACCACAATGTCACTCCCACTATCACTTTCTTCACAACTTGAAAAACGATAATTTTCAATCGAATAATTTTCGTATTCCGACATTATGGGTTAAAAATTTTCTTTTCCTGGATCCTTTTTATATTGTATCCTTTTTATCCTTATTTTTATTTAATTTGTATTGTATCCTCTTTATCGGATCCTTTTTATATTATAGTTTAAACTTTATGTAATACATAGAAACATAAAAAATTAGCGATGCGTGCGAGCGACCTCCCTTACATGCGCTAAACTGATTTCGCGAGCGCCGTCACACTCGTGGCAAATTTAGTTAGTATGCACACAAGCGCGATGGCGCTCGTCGGCACTCTAACAGAATGTTAAATTGCATACAATAGATGAAAATTAATTGAGTTATTTTAATGTAATAAAACCATGACACAAACATTCTAAAAATTATTTTTTGGTAGTCTCACTAGTGGATGGCACACATAGCAAATGTTTTTCACAAAAAATATTCAATGTATTCTCAATACATTCCTATCTCAATGTTGTTGAATATTGTAACATTTCAGAGTCCAGTATATATGATAAACGAAATATGTTTTCGTGTAAATTGTTTGGAAACATACCTATTATCTACATATGTAACGGAGTCCCCAATTGTCCCGATGGATCTGATGAAACTGAGGAACTTTGTGGTAATTATGAAGTGCAATGTTTTCTTAGTTTTTTTACACCTGACTTAGAAAATTTTGTGATCAACATATTTTTTAAATTATATATTTTTGCACCAGCTTATGAAAAGTAACTTAAATCTAGAAGAAGAAATCTTTTGCACCGCTTTAACCTACAGTTGCCTTCAATTCAAAAGAAAGCTAAAAAGTAAAAAAAAAACTATTTTAAAAATAAATTATCTGAGTCATCCTAGAATTACAATTCGAGATGTTTATAAATCATAAAATGTTTTTAAATATATCCCGCAGGCTCAGTATATTGGATTAGTTTGAGATTACCTCACTCTTAAATACACGTAATGGTTGTTGAAATACTACATAATCCTTTTTAAGTTTTCCCTTGTTTTTCTAATTTATTTTAGGTCTTATTTTTTAAACTTCTCATCATGATTATGAAGATTAACATAGCTTACATAATTATACTTTATTTATGAACCACAGTTCCAAAATTTTAAATTTATTAGAATGATATTAACTTAACACTTATATAAATTAATGTATAGCGACATTATAATAAAAATAAAATACTAGCAATATCACCCGGAGTAACTAATATGGGAATTATAAAAGTATGGAAATATTTTATTCCTTATGTTATGTGGCAGAGGAGAAGTCTTGGCCGTCTTGATGAAGAGATCTTTTGAGAAAGAGATGAAGTAGAGATAATTTCAATTTCACACTATTTGATACAGCTGTTTTATGTAACTAAGCAACAAATACATTTTCATATTTCACTCTCCCTCTAAATACAATAATTAGTATTAACTATTGTATAGATTAAACTTTTCTTCAACCAAAAACTGAATAGAATTTTTTGTTAATGTCCATGAGTCTTGTCATGAACCCTTATCAATGGGAAATTTCAACTTCAGGCTACTTGAAGCCATCCTCTGACAAGAAAGTTAAAATTATAAAACGATGTGAACATACACAATATCAATGCCATAATTCAATGACTTGCATACAAAATTCTTGGCTCTGTGACGGAAAGAAGGATTGTCCAAAAGGTGATGATGAAAGGCAGCCTCATTGCGGTAAGTATTCTTTATACATATAAAATGAAAAATGGTAAAAAGCTCAAAAGTTTTATTTTTATTGGATAAATGACTTGAACGACCAGAAAGTATATCGAAGAAAGTACCCACAAGTTTGTTAGAAAACTTGTACATCAGTGCACTAAATACAGCTGACAAGCTACAATAGTAGAATTGGTTTCAAACGAGTTTGTACCTACAGTCTTACTACAAATTACATGTTAATAGCATACAAATTGTGTATTCTTGCTTCAAAACCAACATCCTCCACTCTCACTATATTGTCTAGCAAATTTTTTGTAAATATTCCAATGGATTACCTTCTTTCCACGCTGCCAGAAAACTTGGCCATATGCTATATACATAATATAGTTAACCATATGTTTTATAGGTTTCCTAATTTATGTGGATTTACCATTATTTTACTCTTGATTTATTGTCATACCATTAGGTCTTGGTATAATCTTCCTTTACAATCTAATGCTCGATTCACCTATATCTAAACACAACTTTTGCAAAATGTTCCTAAGTTATTTAAATACATGTAACAGTTTGTCAGTAATGTTCAATAAAACATGTTTTAGAAACTTTACAATTTTATTCTTCAGTTTCTTTGATATTTATGTATCTCTCTCTCTGTTCAATGTCTGCTCTATTTTATGATACAAAAAGTATTAGAATGTTGCTGTGAAGCAAGGACCAACTGACTTATTTCATAGAAAATATGCTACAGCACACCATAGTGCAATGTCGTATAGCTGTAATGTGATTTGATCTTAAGAGGACATGTTTTGTTTGTTTAAAGCGTGTTCCAATATAAGGTTGCACATATTATCTCTGGAATTGTCATTTGATATATTATCCTTATTCGATTTACAATCCTGACATTTCTTTGAGTAATTCATTACATTATATTAACAACAAACATATTTCCTTTACCAAATTAAAATCAATATTTGTGGTGTTAAAATAAGTGAATACTTTACTAAGAATTAACTAATTGTTTACAATGTTTTTCTAGATTCGGATTATTCATTGGGATTAAGAAAGTGCCAAGATAGCCCACACCATCACTCAGTTCTACTCTGTAACAACGAAATCGACTGTAATATGGGCGTTGATGAATTTAATGAGTTATGTGGTGAGTATTACATGATCCAAGCAAATATTAAATTATTGTGAAGATTACGCCATTGCCATGGTATGCAGCTTTGCTAAAAAGTCTAAGCATCAATAGCTTTACTTATGCTTTAGTTAGTCTGGTTTTATAATAAGGCTCACTAAAAATGAGTCTTAATTATTGACAAGAGTAACATCTTATTTATGTGTGAAAATATATCTATGGGAGAGATCCTCTATAGCATCCAGACCCAAATTAACACAATGCTATGCGCCCATTACCTTTTGTTATGATTTGACAATGACACATTAAGACATAATTCTGTGTAAATTTCAAACTTCTCAGATAGAAATGGCAGAAGCAAGCAGTGATTTTAAATTGGTAAAACCTTTGTGAACAATTCAACAAGGCATACTTAGAGAATATGTAACTTAATCTGTGCGCATAACGAAGTACTAATGGAAATGTGTCTTTGGCATATTGTTCAAAACCATTGTAGTAATTTTAAAGAAATGGCATAAATATTAACAGCGAACATTTTTTTTCATTGAAAAGCAGGCTGAATTGCTAGTAATTGCATATAATAAATCTAAACACAATAATATAATACTAACAGATATCAGATATACAAGGTCAACACCTTTACTGTTAAGATCTTAATATAATAAACAGCAATGTTACATTAGGACAATAAAACTTATAAATATATTTAAAATTATTTTCATGTGTGTTTAAAGCTTCACGACACTGCTATAGCCATGAATTTTCATGTGGTGACGGTCAGTGTATTCCTTTGACATGGGTCTGCAACCAGAAAGTGCAATGTTACAATGGAGCTGATGAAAATCCAATAAAATGTAGTAAGTGATAACTTTAATTTATGTTGAAATGCAATATGAATTCATTGTAAAGGTTATATTTTTTCTAGCACACATTTTCTAACTCCATTTGAGAAAGATTAATAAATGTAAATAAACTGGTAGTAAGTAAGGAAAAATAAATAAATAAGGCATTTGTGGGAATTTCCTGGATAACTTTAAAAATGCCATTGTAGTTACTAAAAAGATATTTATGAAACAGAGTCTGAGCTACAAGGCAAATGCCACAGAGTCTGAGCTACAAGGCAAATTTGAATGAAATCTGGAATTCTATAAGTATCAAATTATTTCCTTCAAACTTTGTTAGTATTACATAAGCTCAACAATATTCCATTACTAGTGTTCTGCGGAAAGCTCTGATGAGGATACCTCTCACACAAAATGAAGCAAATTGAACAGGTACATACAACATGAGCAGAATATGGTATAGACTACTTAATGCTGTAATGATTAATGTTTTATACATCCAACGATACATAGACTGTATAAGCCCGGTAATCAAACAAAACAATAAAATTCTACTGTAACATTTCAAAGGAAATGGATACAAATTTCCGTCTTCGAAAGAAAATAAGTGCAATGTGGATCCAATGTTTATTTCAGAATACACTGAAAACATTTTTTTATCAGGATGAAAGGACAATAATAACCAATATATGGATCTTTGCCATACTTGAGAAATTGGTGTACATTTAAACTTTTAATTTCTACAAATCCTCCATTCTATGCAGATCACAGACCTAGATATTATTTTCCATAGCAACTTGCGATAATGTTTAAATAATACTATAAAGCTAATGGTGGATTCTCATTGAAAAGGTGAATTCCGTAATACTTAATAATGAAGTAAATTTCACATATTCATACAACATGGCAGGGTATGGTATAGACTACTTAATGCCAGGCAGGGTATGGTATAGACTACTTAATGCCAGGCAGCGTATGGTATAGACTACTTAATGCCAGGCAGGGTATGGTATAGACTACTTAATGCCGTAATGTTTAATGATTTATGCATCCAATGATACATAGACTGTACAAGCCCAGTAATTAAATAAAACAATGAAATTCTACTGTGACACTATTCAACATTCTATTTACGCTGTAAGGAAAAAAAGTGTACTGAAAAGAAATGTTTGGCTTTTAAATTATCCATAAACACATTTCTAAAGTGGTAAAATGATAAGCACAGAAAATATTGTATAACAGAACAATTAGGTTTGTGTACGTTTTCTGTGTAGATGGCGCATATAATGTTAAGATAACAATTAAAATAAAATACATCCAGTATTATTGCCAATAAAATGAAATTTTTTATATGTTAGACACATGTTTAATACAGTACAGAAATCTGTTTCAAGAGTATAACAAAAGGTTGACCATTAAAGTTTCATGATATGACATAGACATTTAACATTTGACACTAAATGAAACAAATACTATTTTTTTAAATTTTTTAGACCACAAAGTCTATGAAAGTCAAATTTATTTTAAAAAACAATCTAAATTTTTAAAAGGAAGGTTACAACATTTATGTTTTCTGTACATTGTGATTAGTAGTGGGACAGAATCTGTCATGGCCATTTGGAGTAACAAAACAGAAGTCCAGTTTTAGCACTTAATACTAAGTTAATGGATTTAGAAAATAGGCAATATATGCTCAATTTTATTAGAAATTTAGGGAAACTTGCACAATTTTTATAGCATCTCATGACAAATATGCTTGCAAACAGTTTTGGGAGTTTGTAATAATTTGCCACTTATAAATCTGATATTTATTTTGCCCACAGCTTATTTATATGAAAGTCAGCCGTTCCCGTTTCCATGAAAATTAATAATCATACCTAAAGATAACAATATCACACTTTAAGAATAAGGTGAACCAGGCCAGTTTTGCCATTAAACCCTAATGCAGTTTCTTTCATTTTACAGGCTCTTCCGATTATGATCCTCACACTATGTTTAAATGCAATGTTTCTGGTACCATTCCTCAGAAGTATGCATGTGACGGCGTCAAACACTGCTACGATGGATCTGATGAAAATCTTATTTTTTGTGGTAACTAACAAAATTTTGTTTACTGATAATTATGCCAACGATACAAAAACAATTCCGCTGTCTATGGAATTGCTTAATAGTAAATATTTTTGAAAAACAGTATGTATTTTTTATTCTTATTATTAATTTCAGGCAATAGACAAATAGTTTAAGTTTTATTTATGATATCTAGTAAAAATAAAATCTACGATAAAAAACAAAATAGCCAATATCTTTAAAATTTTGTTTTAAAATAATAGTACAAATTATTCAACCGTTTTCCAAAAAGTAAATGTTTTAATTTGATGAAGTTTTTAATTAAAATTGCCATAATTTATTGAAAAGTATGGTTACAAAATAAGGATAGTACAATTACATTACTCTAATAAATAAGTGTGAAACATAAACAGGTAAATAATTATCTATAGGTTAATAATCTATCTTTAGTAAACAAATTTTAAAAAATTGAAACTTATACGTCTCTATCTTAAAAAAACTTCCCTACAAAAAAAAGAGCAAACTACTATGTGAAAAGGCAATTATATGTATTATGTAAACCCGAAATTGACAGTAATACATGATCACAAATGAAACATACACAATCGCAAACCCTACCAAACAAAATAGATTAACTTGTCTATGTCAGGTGGAAAAACCAATAAGATTAAATAGCATGGACCAATAAGATTGAACATAAATATTTTAATCACTATGTTTGTAAGTTTTTTTCTGAATACTTTCTGAAGAATTAAAACCTCCAATTCGTCTCAAATTGCGTGAGCTTCCAATTTTCTAATATTCTTGTAATAACTTATTCTCCTTGACAGTAATTTTTTACATAATGTGATATATTTAAATATTGATCAACAAATATTTAAATTCAATTCTTCACACGCAATTAATATAAACCTTTTAATACAATAAATAAATTTATCTAATGTAATTTAGTATATTTCTTAAATCTCTTATCTAGGCCATCCTGATAAGTGGATATTCCAAGTACCACCACTCCATATACCTGAGAACCAATTGTGCAGCCCTTTGCAATACCAGTGCCAAGAATCACAGAAATGCATCGACAAGTCATGGTTGTGCGACGGAAACAATGACTGCCCTCAAGGTGATGATGAATCGTCGGTTGATTGCAGTGAGTAATTATCCTTATTACTTTATTATATATAAAACAATGTTTTTATTTATTACACATGTAGGTTCGGTCAATTTTGTGAAAAATTATTAACCATAATACTGGAATAGGCACACTAAACAAAAAGAAGTGCTAAAATGTAATTAATGATTGCTATTTATGTGATAAACTCTTTTCTCTTCATACTTATAGATATGTGCCAATTACAAATTTAACAACAATAATTTGAACTTAAAATGTTTTGATTATTTTAATTAATATTTCAGCAATGAACGAGCAATAACTGCACGTTTACATATATCCCATTGATTAGGGTAATAAAAAAATTATTATTAATGGAATCATTAAAAATAAATAACTAATATTTGTAGGGCAAAAATTTCAATTCATCCATGCTTTACACAGCATTAGGCAGAGTCACTAGAAGATTATGTCATTGAGAGATGTAATGGAACAAATAATTAGATTTCAAAATCAAATGATGAATAAATGATCAGTTGATTATGGAATGAATATATGATCATTTAGAACCATTCAATCATAACTGCTCAATACTAATCAAAAATAGTATTAAAGACTGGATTTGATTCGCCTACCCCTCCTATACGCTATATTCTTAAACAGATATACATGGGGAAGTGTGAGGGCCTACAACACAATATAGATACTATAATTCAACTCATAGAAGAATGGAAACAATAAGTTTGCTTATCACATTTAATGCCCAATGTACCTTTCATAACTACATTGCTGACATATCTTGTTCATAGTTCTGTACTCTTCCCTTTGTTCCGTTCAGTGTGTGTAAGCTTATCATATTGCATTGGGCATGATAAGGTCATGCACACTGCTATAGAAATGTAATTATCCGATGTTATGTTGCCGTTTGTTAGAATAGAATAAAAATTGTTTTATGCTCGAAAAACTATTAAAACTTACTTTGAAATAATTATATGGAAGAAAACACGGGTACTCATTTCATTTCTTTATCTTTTTTATGATGACCTATCGTTCCTTTATGTTTTAAAAGAATATAACATTATTCGTTTTCATTTTTAAATAATTTTCATTTTCCTGTGTAAAATTTTGGTAAATTATTATGTAGCTTGTGAACATAATTTGTGTTGTAACTACAACTAGAAACTTTTCTGAGCCATTGTGTAAATATTATAAATTGTCTCCTCACAGGAATGTTATATGTATACTCTATCATTTTATTAATTTTGTTCTGTATTTTTGTGTAATTTATTGCAAAAATTTTAGTAATAACCATTGCTGTTAAGTTAATATTGTAACCACTCAAAAGTGGTCTAAATGAAGAACATGTCCAAATAGTGCTCAAAACAAACCAAATATTTTCTCTATAATTATAATTTTTATTTGAAACGGAACATTAATATGAATCTACAATAAAATTACAGTTTTATTATAGTTCAGAACTCACATAACACAGTATTGCCATTAAATCTGTGTTATTGAATTTGAGTTTTTAAACTTCATGGTCTATTAATTGTAGAGAAACCAGTTCTCTGGCCCAGCCTCACATGATATTGATCTATAAAGAAACATATAAAAAATGAAATTCACACTCAGAGTTACACTATCAACCTGCATTGCTTTGCAAAACTAACTTACTTATAATTATTTTCTAATAAAGTTTTTTTAAATAATTTATTTATAATTATAATAGTATTGTGGTCATTGATGGAGTTGTTTTAAAAAATGATTGTCTGTTATAATTGTTTCTTAATGCCTACTTAACCGGTAAGATAGTTCTTTGTTATTTCAAATTCTTTATCGTGATGATTGCAATATAGTAGGCAAACAACTTTTTATTATTAAATAACAACTTATCTGAAAAATTACAATTTCAATTCACTATTTTTTGCCATCTTTCCAGCAGCTTCATAATTCTACGCTCATAAAAATCTCAGTCTTTTGCTGCAAAAAATTCATCCATATGCCTTCTGATGTGAAATGAATTTAACCAGATGAATTTCTTTAAATTGCTGTAATACCCATAGAGTTTATTCTCATAGAGTTTTATCACTATAAATTTTAAATACATCAAAATTTGAAATAGATTTTGATATATTTAGAATTTCTACTCTCATATCATATAATATAGTAATACAGTCGACTCTCGTCAATTCGAAACTCGAGGGACTCTTAAAATATTATGAATTATCGAGTGTTTGAAATACATTTTTATTAAATATTACAAATTATCGAGTGTATCAAATGGTTCAAAATTTTTGAGAGAACTTCCAGATGAGGAAATTTACCTTTAGTAGTTTTTTTCCGTACTCCAGCAGTTTGAGCAGCAGAAATTTTCTCCTTGTGCTTTATTATGGTTGAGAGAGTACTCAGAGGAATCTTAAATTCTTTTGCAACATCACTTTTCTTCCCACCTCCCTTGACTTTTTCGATTAACTTCTTCTTATCAGTAATCGTCAAGCATTTATATTTTTTAGGACTCATAACTAACACAAACTTTTGGTCTGTATACAACCAACGAAAGAGTAACAGTAACTTAAATTTAAGTAAACAAACCAATTCGTGCCGAAGTGTGTGTCAAACTAATCATAACAAAAACAAAGGCTCGTGTACGATGATACACGTTTGAACTTGTCTCGAAATGTACTTACCTCTGCTAGTTCGGCAATCTTTCGGTCTTTTTGAATCAACTTTGAATTATCGAGTGTCTGGCACCGAGGAGTTCGAATTAACGCGTCGTTTTGTTACGTAGCAATGATTTTTTCGTTCGAATTACCAAGTGTATAAAAGTGTATTGATTTAATTCGAAATGTAAAGAGATTTTCTAGGAAACTCGTGATAACTTTGAATTATAGAGAGGTTCGAATTATCGCAGGTTTGAAATAACGAGAGTCGACTGTACTCAAATGTGGACATTAAATAATTGAATAAGGAAAAATAAATATATGGTTGTTATATAATAATTTAGAGCTTGCATTGTAAATGTTGTAACACATTTACGGATAAAAAATGTATTATTCATAAATGTATATTGTCTTGTTACTTTTTAATTTACTATTAAAATTTTTAAAGTCATATGCGGTGTTCAGCTAAACATTTCATCCAATAATCCCTGGTTGTAAATGCGTTAATAATTGTTTAAAAAAATATAAAACATAGTATTTTTAAGATTAAAATATTTGGGAACAATTAAGTGAAGTTAAGCTTATTAAATTCAAACATAATTTTTTAGAATACATTAAATTTGAATAAATTCTTCATTTACTTAAATGTTTAAAAAAAATAAATTTATTATTAATTTTTAATTAAATGTTTAAAAAAATTAAATTAAATTAATTACAAAAAATTACTCTTTAAATTATTACATATTGGTTTAAGAATACACATGACTGTCAGATTGTTAATATTTCAGAAAACTCATACATAGAATCAATAACTTCATGTACTGAAAGAGATGGCAATCACTCTGCTATTTACTGTAACCAAAAAGAAGACTGCCCAAATGGAGTAGACGAATCACCAGTCAAGTGTGGTGAGTGGAAATACCTTATCAAGTAAATTGATGTAGAATACGATAAAAGTCTAATTTCTGAAATACCTAAATAAATTCTAGGCACACAACTGCTTTACTATTAAACAATTGATTGCGACACTAAACAGTTGATTGTAAGCGAATATGGATTATTTAAATAACTACAATGAATTTAGTATCAGTTGATCATACGAAAAATTTAGTATGAACTTTCATTCGTAATTATTATAGCAACATTAAGTTCAACTTACTAGGCTGTTATTTAGTCTCAATTCTAGTATTTTATGATCACATTGCTGGGACATCTCTGTTACTTCATAATTTGTAGTGATACAAAGTTATACTGTATTTAATGAAATTATGACAAAGCTACATGGGGGATGGTTTTACTATCAAGATAACAAATGTTTTGGAGTCTGACATAAATTATTTTTATTAGAAACAGATCATGTAATAATTTCAATTGTGTAATAATTCTCATTATAAGAAGATTACATTGAACATGACTTAACATGGTGTACAAAGGTTCTGATGAAGTGGCTGTCTACGGTAAGGTATAACTTTATCAATTTAATAAATTGAATTCAAAATAAAAAATGTTTATTTTAATAAGCAAAAAAATTATTTGTATCCTATATTACCCAATAAAACACATATTTTAATGATTAAATACACCAGCTAGATGCTTTTAATTTTCAAAGGTATAAAATATCTATCTCTACAACCGTTACGTCTTACATCAAGTTCTAAAGGTACACTTCAAATTCTTGCTATTAAAGTATATTTGTCCTCCTTCTGTTCCACAACTGAGTACTTTTTATCACATCACTATATAACTTAATTACTAACTGCTTAGTTGACATAAGATATTGCTATTAGAGCAATAAATTTGCCTTACACGTTTGCAAAAAAAATAAATATATAGTAATTTAATAATAAGTTTAAGTTATAATTGTAAATATTTAAATAAGCCTTTACAAAAATCAAGTAAATATTCCATCAACTAAGTATATTTTTGGGAGATAATTTTTTGAATCCATTTGGGGGGTAAAGGTAATGGTGGAATTTAATTTTACTTTACTATTTTACAGGCATTTCATATCTCTGATGGAAAATTTGCTAAGAAACTCATAAATAACAACAAAATAATTAATTACTTTGCAGAATTGAGGCAGTGTACCAGCTATGAATTTTCATGTGGTGAAGGCCAATGTATACCATTCACCTGGTTCTGTAACTCAAAGAAGCAATGCTGGAATGGTGCTGATGAAAATCCACAAGTTTGTGGTATGTCATTGATTTCAAACTTCTTTATTGTTAATGAAACCATAAAGTTGGTGATCAGCTCTAAACAAATCTATGACATTTCACACAATTATCAACTTTTTAAGCTGTTGAATACATAAGTATCTAACCATTTAAAACAATTCAACACGCATTTATTGTAAATGATCACATCGTAACTTAATATGAAAATGAAGTTAATGATAAGTTAAAGGGAATTAAGTTGCTTTTGGAAATGAAAAAGCAAGCATCGAACCAACTATGTGTAATTTAAGACATTTCCATGATTTACCGCTACACACATACCTACCTGAATTCTTTGGAAACTAAAATATGATTTCTTTGAATAAAATAAATTTTTTAAATTGTATATTTACTATTTATGTGTAAAGTGTATCAAATTATTAAGGACTTTCTTACTACCATTTATTAAATCTATTTTTTGTTATAAAAATATTTCTAGCTCTCAAAATTTATTTGTAAATATTTCCGTATAGTTAGCTAACTGTAAATTATACAAATTTACTGATCTTAATGAAAAAGCTATTTGACTATAAATTCTTTTTTTTCTCAAAATTCTGTTGTTCGAACAATAAATGCCATGTTTCTTAACTCTAGAAAATTATCTGACAAAAAAAAATTCATAATATTTTTTGTATTCAAATTAAAGTAGAACCCACTTAAGACATTAAGTGGGTGGGATTACTTTTCATAAATAAGACCCACTTGTTCCATCTTACTATTTACAATGCTACCAAGACAAAAATTTATACAATATAAAGTGTCCTTACCAGAAACGATCAACACATTTAGTATAGTAAGTAATTTGGATATAGTATGCCAAATCTATATACCTAATGAGAATAAACCATAAGAGTTGACTGAATTTTTTCATTCGTTTACTTCCCTTTACCAATTTTTCATGTAAAATTTTATTGAGATTACCCAACATGTTGATAACCACTCAATTAGGTTTTCTTATTTTGACAACTTGTCGACTTCCTTACTGAAAGTATTAAATAGTAAGATGAAGGTCCAGTATCTATAAAAAGAAACCCTGCAGTCTTAACAGCTTTATTACTTATGTAATGATAAAGTTGGTGAACTGTCAATGATTTAATGTAGATCTTTACTTAGTCCTTTTCAAGATGGTCTTCAAAAATGTCATTCCACTGAAAACACAATTATATAAAATTAATATTTAAGCGTGTATTATTCTGTGACTACAAAGTTCCTTACTTATTTATTCAATTAGTGATGCTTAAAGTTATATTCATCTTTGTATTAATATTATTCATTTATAACTTTACTTATAAACATTTATGAATTTGCAGCTTTTCCATGTGAGACATTTGCCCACTTATTCAATTATTTCTGTGTTACCCTTTGAAAATCACATTGATAGACTTCTAGTGTAAAATATTAATTAAAACAATTTTTGCAAAAAGTTATAGGCGTATTCAAGAATTATTTGTTAATAACTAAGTACGTTTTAAAAAAGATAGGTAATATTATATGATGAGTCCAAAAATATAAATAAATTTTGAAAGAACTGTGCGAGACGGAAACTGTAATGACAAAATAAATGATCAAACTTTATATGATTCTCTATTATTCTTGCATAATAGATACGAAACATTATTGTATCAAGTATCCTATAATCTTTTTGGTTATTATAATTTCTTTTCAAATATTATAGTATATTATTGTTGAAACAATTGAGTTGTCATTATATACTGTGACTGTATATCATGCACATAAATCATATTTGTAAATATACTAAATATTTAATAACAATTGACTTGTCATTATATTGTGACTATACATTATATACATAAGTCATAGTTTGTAAATAAATAAATATTTAAAAGTATGATATGCAGTCACAATGATGTACAGTCACATATTTTATGACTGTACATCAATGTGACTTCACATCAAACTATTAAATATATAGTTTATTTACAATATTTATAATTATATATATTATATAGTTTATTTACATAGTTTGTAAATAAATATTTAAAAGACTCCTAAAAAACTTTTTGATTTCAGGAGGTGAAATGTATCCATGCAAAACCTATGGCAATATACCTGCAAAGTATTTATGTGACGGTACACCTCATTGTTATGACAAATCTGATGAAGCTGAAGATCTTTGCGGTAAAGAAACATGATCTTTAACAATATTTCTTTATTCTTTAAGTCATTCCTTGAAATAAATTTTTTAATATTCTTTGGTCAATGACAACATCGCAATATTTTAATTTAGGCTAATGTTAAGTAATTTTTTAATCCATAGTCCTCCACTACAGCGTCCACTAGTGTAATCATTTGCTTACAGGTTAAAATCTTAAATTAGATTAATCATTAATTACAACGGAAGAATTTAATTAATTAATGACATATATTTAAACATTTTGGGCAAATATGTCTGTACATTGTATAAACCTCAGAAAAATATTTTTAAATTTTGATCCATAAAGGTATAATTTATACTCATAAAGGCGATCAGCAATAAAGATGTTTGTGCATGTTGGGCATATGTGTAGCTGTTTTTGTCGATCATGTATAATACGACATGAGTATTTATAATTTTTGACATATTTTAAAGGATCCACAAGAAAACCACACTTCAGCTCTTTCAAAGGAGTCTTCCTTTTGAAACCGATTCCAAAATCTGAAATGATTTTATTATATATATATTATATATTTATATATATTATATATATAAAAATGCATTGATTTAAATGAATTTTTTTATTATCCTGAAAAGGATACTATGGAAATAACATACAATTTTAATGGTAGTTTTTCTGTTACAATTTATTTAATTCGTCTGTAATTTTTTTTCATTTTGTGATGGACATCCATTGCAATGTCATCATTACACTTGTATAGATAGATGAAAGATAGACAAAACAATATTTTAAGTATGTGGTATAAAGTTTAAATAGCAATATCATTGACAAAATTGCAGATAGAGCATTAATGCTCCTGTTAATCAATCCATGCTCTGTTCACTGTACCTGGATGTGTTTGCAGAATAAACAATTCCTACTTGATTTAGTGTTATAAAATTTGTTAATAATTTTTTTTTATATTTTTTTAAATAATGATAAAATTAGAACTAATTTCGTTTGGTGTGAAACTAACTACAGGGATGAGAAAACACACAGTAGTTACAATGAAAATAATAGCAGAAGTGATACTGTTATCCTAATAAAAATATTACAAGTTATATGTTCTGATTATATTTTGTTCTGTTTGTAAAGAGAAGAAAAAAAGAAAAAGAGACATCACACGCATAGCATTAAAAACCATTCTTGTAAAGAAAAATAAAAAAAAATTATTTTTAACTTGATCTAAATAACTTATAAGCTTACTTTTAGAAGAAAAAAAGTCGAACAAATTTCAGCGAATAAATATTATTTTTTTTAATGTAACACAATATATGTATTACAATGCATATTGTATAATATAAAATGAAGACTGCTAGTTTTAATTTTGTTTTTGTACATGCGCAATTTTTAATATATGTCCACATTTTTGACATATATCCAAAAAAATGATTCAGCATTTAAATATTTAAACTATACCAAACAATCAATAATTTTGTAATGTCAATTTATCTAGACCGCCACAACATTCTTCTCAATCGTCCTGAACATTTTAAGTGCAATAGCAAATTAAGCATTCCGGGATCCAAAATCTGTAACTTGATCTGGGACTGTCCCAATGGTATTGATGAATCGCCAAGGCTGTGCAGTAAGTATTTTTTTTTTATTGGTTTAGGTTTAAAAGGTAAGAAAATATAAAAAAATTCCTTCATGGGTGTGCAAATTCTTGGAACAATTGGGAATGGGACTGGAAATGAAAACTTGTAAATCTGTCATTGTTAGCTGCCAGTTGTCGAAATAATGAAATACAAAAATTATGATTTTACATACGAGGGGTGTTCAAAAAGTAATGAGAATTCTTAGGTTGTAGGAAGGTTAGGTTTAATATAATTTTATTTTTCCACATAATCACCCTTCAGGTTAACACATTTTAAATATATTTTTTTCCAAAGCTAGTATTCCGTTTTTAAAAAAAACATTGTTCTTAAGCACTTAAAAAATCATCGACAGCTGCTAACATTTCTTCGTCAGCTTCAAACTTTGTATCTTTCAAATTTTCCTTTAATCATGGAAATAAATAGAAATCACTTGGAGGCAAATCCTGTGAATATGGGACATGTTGCAGAATTTTAAAGCCAGCATCTTGGATTGCCGCCATGGCAACGGCAGACTTGTGTGTAGTCACATTGTCCTGATGAAAAAAACTTTTTCGCCAGTTTTTCTTGACGTTTTTTACAAATTTCGTGATGCAATTTATTTATTTGTACTGTGTCTACACTTCCTGTTATAATTGGTCCATGATAAAGGTATTCAATCATTACAACTCCTTGGCTGTTCCAAAAAATACTGCTCGTGATCTTACCAGCAGAGGATTTTGTCTTGAATTTCTTCGGGGTTGACGATGATGGTCTTTTCCATGCCATTGATTGTTGTTTCATTTCACGGTCATAATGATGAAGCCACGTTTATCCACTGTTATAAAATCAAGCCAAAAAGCGATCAGGATCTTGTTGAAACAATTTCAACGAGCTCTCTGAAGTCTTCAACCGTGTTTGCTTTTGTGCCTCTGTGAGTATTCTGGGTACCAAACGCTAGGACAAATTTTTTACTTCCAAATGATCTTGTAAAATACTGTGAACACTTCCTATTGAAATCTTTAACTCTTTAGCAATGTAACTTAGTGTTACACGACGATCATCCAATACAATTTTTTTGACTTTTAGACATTTCCTGGGTTAGAGACTTCAAAGGGCGGTCCGAGTGAGGATCTTCTTGAATCGTTGTTCTTCTTTAAACTCTGCAAATCACCTTGCCACTGTAGAATATGGAGAAGCATCCTCCCCTAAAGTCTGTCGTAAATTTTGAAAAACTTGTTCCTTAATAAAATTTTTCAAGCAAAAATATTTAATCACAAATTTCGATTTTATCCATTTTTGTTAACATGCAACAACAAGTCACAAACAAATGCATGTCATGTTATTGTAGTGCTGAGTACAGCACTACAATAACGACTAATTATTTGTAAATATTCTTACAGAAACCTAAGCTATACTAAATATTAATTATTTCCTCAAACTACCCTCAATTAGTACGTCATTCTCTTTACTTTTTGAACACCCCTCGTAAAATGCTATTGGTAAAATTTTGACATATTGATGCCAAATAATGACTTTTCAACAAAGCGTTAATAAACTGTAATTCTTAAGAACTTTGTGCAGCTCTTTATGAGCCATTGACTCATTGTATCAAAAAAATAATTTCTGAAGAAAACAACTATACAGGAATAAAATCTAAAGTTCTAAAATCTTTAAAATTCAATACGCAACACAATTTATGTAAAAATCAACATTCTTTCACATCCATTTATGAATAACAAATTTAGGTTGAATAGTGCTTAAGAAAGCTTCCATTTATATGTTTAAAATCAAATAATGACGAAAACAATTTTTTCAAATGTAAATTTACTAAAACGTCTTCTTTTACCTAGAATTGAGACATAATAAGCAACAATTCTCTTATAAATCAATAGATTAGTAAAAGATATATACAAAACTATAATGAGATTCATATCAACTCTCTTCCAAATTACAGTTCCTACATTTGTTCCAGAACAGCTTATATTCATAAGTTGCCCAAACTCTGTTTGCAGTGTAGTAACCACCTTCAAAAAACCATTATCACACGTGTGCTATAGTACAAATACTAAATCAATTTATGTGCAGTTGCTCTCTATGATAAAAAGCCTATGAAAATATCTTTGTTGATTTGAATTTTTGAACTTATTTTTTTTTAACTTACTTACACACACTACTTATTTTTATTAAGATTTACAGTTAAATAGCACAATTAATATAAAAATATAAACAAAATTTGAAAAATTTTCAGGTATAGAGGCAATTTTAAAATTCCAGAAAAATATTTGTAAAATCAAATTACAATTCTAAGTAAATAATTTAGTAATATGTCTAATATATATTTCTTATTATAACAATTACTAATAACAAATTACATCTTGATATACATCATAGTCTATTAATGTACCCTGACGGCTCCTCTGATAATGTCTCAATCAAAGCGTACTGCTCCTTCTCCCATACATACCAGCACATTTCAATATAAAATAAAATGAAAATGCAAATTTGCTGGCCAAAGAAATACGAAATCAAACTCGAACATATCTTACATCACATGTTAATGTAATAGCTAAGTACAGATTCCTCAACTAGCATGTCAGGAAACGTCTTATCACAGAATTAGACTGTTTCAGATCAATAATATTCACAATAGTTAGATTCGGGGCCATCTATTCTCTGAGAATTAAATTTTACTCTGATAATATGAGAATGCACATTAACTGTAAAAATAAACATTTACTGTAAAAAAATGCACATTCACTGTAAAAATAGTGTGAATATATAGCTAACTCCGAATAATAGTGTTCTACTAACTCTGAATCATAAATTGTATCGCCATTATTTTATATCTTAATATGCCCCTAGTTAAATATTTTACAACAAAGCTCCGGAATCAGCTGCTGCTGTTCTTTAGGCGTTTGGAGCGATTTGACTACTACTATTGTCAATACAACACAACCACAATATACAGATTAAAAGATGTCCCAAAAATTTTTTTCTCCTAATTCTATATTACACTTTCTCTTATATCCTGTTTACTTCCTATCCATGGTATATATGTACATAAATGTTTATGAATGTCCAATCCGTATGTAGTTATGTATTTGCATTCATGTGTATGTGTATATGTGTACATTTATTTAAATTAATATCTATATTTATAACATTTTAAATGGGTTAGATATATTCTTATATCTCAGTTTATCACTAGACGGCTGTAGGAGATAAATTTTTTAGCACTGCGTCTGCTTTCTGTGATAGTTGTGGACATTAAAACTTGTAAATTAATAAATTAAATTCTTTACATAAAGCCTTAACTTTAATAATTTCATGAAAAAACCAAATTGTTTTTAACGACAGAATATTCCAACATATCCTGGCCAGGAGAATACATCTGCAAAGACTCTTCCCGCATTTTCGGCTACAAGATCTGTGACAATCATGTAGATTGCATTGATGGTTCTGATGAAGATCCGAAGCTGTGTGGTAAGTTATCATATAAATTTTTTTTAACACTGAAAGAGTATCTAAATGTAGGAATTTCACATTTAAAATTCTCTTTATCAAAAAATTAAATGAAAACCTTAATGGCTTTGCAGGTCCATGTGACCAAGTCACATTGTTGTCACACTTTTTACCTTTGCCCTCTGAGTCTTTATAATATGACAAACATGAATTAACTACAGTACTATTGCATAACGGTAATGCATAAAAATTATAAGATAATAAAGCATTTGCTGTTATTCCTTATGAACTAGGAAAATATCCCGACAAAGATGTCAATACAATTCCTGAGAGTCGACCAAAACATTTTACGTGCCAGAATGGTATAGTAATCTCAGGTTTCAAAATGTGTGACGGTGTACCAGATTGCTCCGATAACTCTGATGAAGCCAACAATTTATGTCGTATGTATTCTTTATTACTTTCTAAGTATATTACTTTTTATGTAAATATGATAAAAATAATACGATATATGTTTATGCTGGATACATACTTTTTGTAACTTCAGTGAAGAATTTGTATAAAAATACCTTTCTAATTTTGAACACATCCACCACTTGACAACTTCTATCTGCGTTGAAAACTTTTGCACAGCATGCTATGTGTTTTTCCCTACCAACTCCAAATTTGTAGAATGTATTTTTGAAATATTCAATTTTGAGAAAGAATAGTAAAAAAAAAACAATTTGATTTCGATACTACAACTAGGCATGAACCCTTAATTTATAATTTAGCCAAAAAAATGGTATTTAAGAAGAACTTTTGTAAGCAATATTTTAGGATGCATATTTTACAAAAAAATATTTTTTTTCTGTGATAATATGTGTAGACTAGCTGACACGTGCGAAGTCTTCACACTATATCGCCATCTAGTGTGTTCCAAGTATACAATTTGGCTAAGATATTTGATGTGTCGCCCACAGATGGCGCTCATGCCAATTGTTATAAAAATTAATTTTTTTATTAACAAAAAGATTTTTTTCGAATTTTTTATATTTTTCGCCCAAAGTAGAAGACATAAGCTTTAAGTGGGTATTTTTTTTATTTTTTTTGGTGCAGTAGTTAAAGAGATCGAGCCGCTCGACCAAAAAATACCTTTTAGAAATAATATATTTAGATGGCATATACATTTAAATAAAAATAATTCTGACTAATGCAGTATAAAGTTTTGATTTTGGGTTAAATTAATTTTAAAAAAATGTATTTTTGTTATTCAATCTTTATATTACTTCATTGCTTCATGTATTAAGCTTAATTAGTAATTTTTTTCATAAAAATTAAATAAGTTAAAATAATAGTTTTTTGTTTAACAGTAAACATTTTTCTAAAATTGTTATAGAAATAATAGATATTTTATGTACCTAATAATAAAGTACATATTAATATTTTATTTACATAGTAAATAAATGTTTCATGTGATATAGATGCTTACAATCCTGAAGTGATAGTACCAAGTCCTGGTGTCAATTCTTACAAGTGTAAAAACGGATTTCGTATTCCCAAAAAATATGTCTGCGATGGTATTTGGGACTGTCCAGATGGATCTGATGAAACCCAAGAACTTTGTGGTGAGTTTTTATAAATAACAAATTCTACACAATTCTATAATTTTTAAATTAGATTCTAATTTTCACATTATTATCCTTTTATCTACAATGACCATGCAAAACGCCATAAGCACTTGGTTAAGATGATATTAAGTCATTTCTGTGTGAAACCGCCAAAAAAAAATATAGACTAAAAAATAAAAATTGTTTATCATCATCATGTAATTGTCGTCACCGTGATGTGTTGGGTTAATCACAAGGTATATGCCTTTGACGATGCAGCGCACCGTGGGGACCCGGGTTCGATTTCCCACCGTTCGTCCAACGGGGCTGGACTGGTGTTATAATTGGCTGTAAGAGATTGCTCTCATAGCAATAAGTTCGCCATATGTATCAATTAGATACATAAAAGTAGATAAATAAATAATTAGTATATTGGGTCATTTAAAGGAATTTGCAAATGCCCATAGCAACTCAAGAAATCAAGATCCGCCAATGTCTTTCCATAAATTCCCAAATTATGTGTATTTGTAATAGGAGAAATAGACATAGAATATTATGGATTATTTGATAATTTTATTCATTTTTTAAATTAACAAATATCGCACTGACATTGACAGACATTTGTGACTTATCGTGTTGTGAACATTTTTTTAGCAGGATACGTGAATGTGTTTCCTGCACTATCTCTGTTGTAAAAACTAACCCTTATCAAAGGATGACTGTTACAGCAATTGTTTGCTATTACGGATTGCCGACAACGATGGTGAAACTTGGCCAAGATAAATTACTTGCTTTTCAATGCTACTATTGCACCTCAAAGAACAATTACTTACAGTACTGCATAAAATATTAAAACTATAGTAAAAATTACAAACCTTCCGTCACCTGAAACACTTGCGAAATTTGTACCAAGAGATTTCCTCTTTATTCGAAATTTAAACAATTTTTGAAAAGTCCTAAATTTGATGAATTTTATTTTATTAAAAAATCTTAAAAAATTCTATGTTATTTAACAAAACCATTTCTTTAACAAGGTTTGCAAATTGCACATGTTTGTCCTAACGGTATAAACATACATGCTACACAATTGTGCGATGGCGTATGGGACTGTCCAAATGGTGTTGATGAATTTCCTGATATCTGCTGTAAGTCCTTTTATGTTCACTTCCTATTCTTTTTACATACAGACTAGCTGACTGTTTCGGTGTTGCCTGTAGAAAAAAGTGACCATGGTTGCATTTTATTTTAATTGCCTTTTTTTAGAATAGTAATTTAATAATTATTAACGGTATTCTCAATTATTTAACTGTTTGTTGCATGGTTTAGTCGAATACAGAACTGTACAGCCCAATAATGCACTTATATCATACATCCTCAAATATAATTAATAAAAACACTTGTATCATACATCCTCAAACTTTTTATAGATTTTATTTTCATATACAATTCTTGTAAACATTATATTAATGTAGCCATGATGGCTGAGCGTAACTAAAAAATATTTCTGTGCTCAAATTTTAAAAAACAATTTTTCATTCATAAATATACATTAGTATTAATAAAGATATATAGTTTTCTACAAACATATTTTTTAAAACTACAACAAGCACTCTTAATTTCATTACTTTGCATTTTTCGCGCTTCTTTTTTAGTGGTTATTTGAAGTTAGTTCAATTTTTTTGTAAAAAAATGTTATTTTTCAAATTTTAATGCCTATGATATTTATATATCAAATTTTAATTCAACATCAAAAATATCTCATTTACTGAAATTTAAACAGACATTTGAAGCTTTTAGTGATCCTAGATATAATCATATTATATAAACATAAATACATGCATGTATACACATATATATAATACCAACATATAAGTCACATTCCCTCTTTTGGCTTCACCATAGTCAGTGCTTCAAGCCTGTACGTACCTTTATGTGCTTACTTACCTACCTAGTTATTAATGTTTATTTGCTTTATGCATTTCTTCTTAGTTGCTTCGTGCCTATGTACGTACCGTATATACTTACCTACCAATTTACTTTGTTACTTACTAAGCAATTTATTTCTTCCTTAATTTAAGACAAGCGAAATGGGCATTGAAGAGTCCCTTTTACCACCTTCCAGCTCCATCATTGTAGCCTAATTTCACTAAAAAAAATGTATGTTGTCCTTAGTTGTGTCTTATTAGATTTTCATTAGATCCATATCATTCAGACTCAATCACGGCACATGTGTTGAGCTGAGGGATTTTACAGTGTTCAATTTTCTTGGTCAGATTCTAGCCAAATTTTTGTGGAACCATATAGGTTGTATACCTTTCCAAGCAAAAGGAAAATCATCCAAATCGGTTAATAAATGCCGAAGATATGCGGTATAATATACACAAAACAAACAGTCGATATGAAAACTTCCTTCTTTTTTTAAAATCGGTTAAAAGCAATGGAAAAATGTATATGGTTTATGGAAACCTATAAATTTTGCAAATTGATTCTGATATCTATGGAACTATTTTGTAAAGAACTATATGCAGTCTATCATGTTTGAGCATATTTATAATTCAACTGTTTCAATAAGGAAAATAATGCTGAATAAATCTCAGCGTCACAAAAAATGAATCAATAGCTTGTTTTGTTATGATGGTCAGCATCGTGAATGTTGAAATATATATTACTTACTGACAGTTTTCTTTATAAGGAATTTAGATTTCTTTGTATCCACTTGTCTACCCTTGGTGATTAAATGAGTGGCATGTATAGATAATTTAGCTTTATTTTTTATTCTGTGCGTAGTACACTCCCCCTACTACATATTAAAAAGTGTTCTCTTTTGTATCTTAAAATTCAAACTCAAATCACTGTGATGTAAGAAGTTCTACTTCAAAGAACTACTGCTGTTACAATTCTAGGTACTTTCTTTTCTCTAATTCTAGGTAGGCTAAATTCTAGGTTGTTTGTCTCAGCAATATCACTAGTCGACATTCTGAAATTTATATCACCACCCATGACCAAATAGTATACAGTATACACATGTATAAATGTTTCCTTATTTAAATACTGTTAAATATTGAAACTTATTAAATTTTATCTTTGTGATATCAATATTACAGTACACTTGTTGGATCTTTATTCCATCTCTTAAAATTGTTTTATTTACGGTCAAAATTTTTCGTCAGTGTGTGTCTGATAACAAGGCATACGGCCTTTAACAGCGTGACATGCCACGACGACCCATATTCGATTCCCAACCACTTGTCGAGCGGGGCAGGACTGGTGTTCTGGTCGGCTATAAGAGATTGATCATGTAGCAATGAGTCCGCAATATATATCATTTAGTTTCATTAAATTACATAAATAAATTAATCACAACAGGTGTTTCATTTGCTTCCATTCTCCTAATGTAAAGCCTATTATTCTTACCAATATATAATCATTACGGTAAGGATCTTATAACCCACTCATACTTATTTGAACATTCCCTGATTACATTTCTTCCCTTTGTTCTCACAGCCCCAGAATTTTCCGACAGAAAAATGTTTTACACTTTATGCGTCTTCTCTTTCCTTTATAAGGTTACCAGTGAGATGACAATGATTGATCATTCTAACTGTATAACCACGTTGCCTATAAATACTCCAGTCTAAATTCAAAAATCGATAAAACTTTAGTATTTCATATTATACCTTAATAAAATAAGGTATAGGTACTATTTTTTATACTGTGTACTTTTATTCAAAGTACTACTTCATTTCCAACTTCAGCATGAAGTATGGATCTAATTCTGTATAAAATAATTGAAAAATAAACGAGTAAAATAGGGTCAATGAATTTAATTAATAAGAATCTTCCTCCATCACTACTTTTGAAAGGATAATCTTAAAAAGCAATCCCAGTAGCTAGAAATTAATTTCATTATATCTTTATTTGGAAAAAATTGTATTTGTAAAATGATTTTTATATTGAGACAGAGAGATAAATGGATGTGAACTGCTACCGCCATTTATCAATTTTGTTTAGAAGCATACAACAAAATGCAAGAGTTAATTTGCATTTTCTATAGTTAAATTAGAATATCAAGCTGTCTTGACTTTCTTTTAAATTTAAGTGTTCCACTTTGGATACAACAAAATGCAAGAGTTAATTTGCATTTTCTATAGTTAAATTAGAATATCAATCTGTCTTGACTTTCTTTTAAATTTAAGTGTTCCACTTTAGATACAACAAAATGCAAGAGTTAATTTGCATTTTCTATAGTTAAATTAGAATATCAAGCTGTTTTGACTTTCTTTTAAATTGAAGTGTTCCACTTTGGATACAACAAAATGCAAGAGTTAATTTGCATTTTCTATAGTTAAATTAGAATATCAAGCTATCTTGACTTTCTATTAAATTAAAGTATTCCACTTTGGATACAACAAAATTCAAGAGTTAATTTGCATTTTCTATAGTTAAATTAGAATATCAAGCTATTTTGACTTTCTTTTAAATTGAAGTGTTCCACTTTGAATACAAAAAATGCAAGAGTTAATTTGCATTTTCTATAGTTAAATTAGAATATCAAGCTGTCTTGACTTTCTTTTAAATTGAAGTGTTCCACTTTGGATACAACAAAAGTCAAGAGTTAATTTGCAGTTTCTATAGTTAAATTAGAATACCAAGCTGTATTGACTTCCTTTTAAATTGAAGTGTTCCACTACTTAAAAAACCATATGTCTATTTTATGATATGAGTAATAGAACACCATTAATTTACAGCAAATATATAACTTATATCTTTCTATTTTGGCACGCTTCCAATTTTATTTAAACAACTTCTAATATACAAGCCCTACCAAGGCGACTACTTAACTCTTTTCATCCACTCAGTCATTACATCAAAGATATAATGACTGAGTGGATGAAAAGAGTTATGTATTATGAGTTATGTATTATATATATCACGAAACTTATTTCTCAGCACCATAGAAAATAATTTGAATTACAATTTATAATTCTTTTAGATCAACCCAAATTTGTACCAGGAAATTATATCTGTAATGATAAAACACAAATCCCTGGTGATAAATTGTGTAATCATATTGAAGAATGCCCTGATGGATCTGATGAACTACCACATATTTGCGGTATGCATACCTAATACAGTTACATATAATTTTTGTTTAATAGTAATAAATTATAGAAATATTTTTACCAACAATGTTTCGTCTTTCATAGACTAAAAACATTTTCTGCTTAATTTCATTTGTAGCTAGACAAATAAAAATGATCCATCAAATGAATTATAGATTTAGAGGTGAAGTAAAAGCTAAATTTCATTATATATAAAGAAACGCCAACGTTACAAATTATACTTAACATTTTATAGAACCTGCATCACAAAATTTGTATATGTGTGACAAACAAATCGGCATTCTCGCTCATAAAGTCTGCGACGGCGTAAAGGACTGCAAAAATGGGATTGATGAATATCCACCACTGTGTCGTAAGTGCCTTGATTTTTACTGTAATCTACTTTCAAAGATTTAATTTGATTTATTGGTTTTGATGTAGGCAACTAATTTAATTATTTCAGTATTATAACTTTATATGTTTCGTTCATTTAAAAAACGTATATGTAACATAAAACATTTCATCTATTTACTACATAATTATCGTAAGAATGGACATTGTTGTTCCAATAATGGTCACCTATGAAAAATATTATTTTATGAAAGCTCATTATGTTAACTTAGTAACTATTAACGTTACCACGAAACATAAACCTGTTAGACATAGAAAATTTACATTTTAATTTTCATTGCAGAGGAATTTTTTTTTAAACATATTTAAGCGGAATAGTATTTTACGCAACAAAAAGATCACAATTAATATTGAACCTTATGAATAAAGATGAACTTCATTATCACAAAAGATAGATAATCAGTTCCAAAAATGCACGTTGTGTTTATTGGAGAAACTCTACATAACACTTTACAACAGACCAGATTTCTTTGCATCATCTTTCCACCTTCATCCATCGTCACGTTCATCCAGCAATTGTGGCTCATTAAACATACAGCTATAGTGAATATATCAAAAATGCAATACAACTCTATGTGTTTTCTTTTTAAGAGAAATCTTATATAAGAATTCTCTTTTCACATATATTAACTGTAGGTGTATGCGAAAAGAGAAATCTTATATAAGAATTCTCTTTTCACATATATTAACTGTAGGTGTATGCGAAAAGAGAAATCTTATATAAGAATTCTCTTTTCACATATATTAACTGTAGGTGAATGCGAAAAGAGAAATCTTATATAAGAATTCTCTTTTCACATATATTAACTGTAGGTGTATGCGAAAAGAGAAATCTTATATAAGAATTCTCTTTTCACATATATTAACTGTAGGTGAATGCGAAAAGAGAAATCTTATATAAGAATTCTCTTTTCACATATATTAACTGTAGGTGTATGCGAAAAGAGAAATCTTATATAAGAATTCTCTTTTCACATATATTAACTGTAGGTGAATGCGAAAAGAGAAATCTTATATAAGAATTCTCTTTTCACATATATTAACTGTAGGTGTATGCGAAAAGAGAAATCTTATATAAGAATTCTCTTTTCACATATATTAACTGTAGGTGTATGCGAAAAGAGAAATCTTATATAAGAATTCTCTTTTCGCATATAGGAAGTATACCTACGGTTTTCCCGAGCAGTGATTAATCATTGATCGATACATTTTGCTCTTAGTAATCTTATTCCGAATGATGAAAAAATTCACTTTTACCACGATGTTAAACTGATTTATAATATTTAATTTGGTATCTACTTTAATAATTAATAAAATATCAAACGAGGCAATGTTTATAAATATGTCTTAACTTTAGACCATTAATACCTTATGTGAATCATAGGGTGTTTCAAATTAATTTCATAACTCATCCGTAAACTCTCTTTCAATTAAAAGGCTTCTAAAAACAATGGTAGAATTTACAATATTCTTCACTTTTATAAAACTAGAGGCACACAGTGAATGGATTGGAACAACGACAGGATATCAGAGAAGCGTGGCTCTGTTTGGCATGTTGTAATCTACTGAATTGTACGAGAGATATCACACTGTGATATCCCACCAAGGTTACACTGCACATGATAGTAAAATGACCCAACCACTAAGCGAGAAGACAAACAAAGCATAGCAGCAGGAAGACTTTGGGGGAGCAGCAGCGTTGTATTATATGGACATACATGTTAGCAAACACACAGGACGCATATACACATCACGCCGAAGAGAACATGACTTATTGCAGCAGTTATCATTTTTCTTAGAAATTTTAAAATCAAATTATTAAGGAAATTGACTGTGTCGTTGAATACATTGAAGAGATACGTTTTTCTTTGTAATTTGAATCACAAAAAATATAAAAATATTACTTTAAATGAAAAATTCGACTTAAAATACACGTCTGCGTGGTGCTGATGCTGTGTCGCCAATCCCCTGCTCTTGGCTTGACATTAGCAGGATTGCTCACCCTGATGCCACCCTCCTTACATATATCGCACCCACGTCTAAATCATAAACACTTAAGTTATCAGCAACTGCCTGCTATTTGCTAACAGGTGAAGTGCTTATGCATATGGTTTTCTTTTTTTAATAAAAGCTATTTATAAACTAGATTTTTATATAAAAGATGTTTCATAATGTAGAAAATGTTCTAAATTTTACAACTCCAAAAAATAGTATAGCTATAATGTATAGAATGGCTACAACCCTTCTAATTAAGATACAAAATGATCTAACATACTTAAAGAAATCAAACATTAAATAAAAAAATTAACTAGGAGTTACAGAATTAGATTCATAAGTATAATACAACAAATGCACATACTTCTAATCCATTATTACTGAATCATGTACCGTTTGTGTTCAAATTCTCAAATAATAATCCATAGATCCAACTGGTCCTGAATCCTTTATCTGCAAAAACGGCATCCACATTCCAAAGTTCAAATACTGCAACAAGTTTGTAGACTGCGCCGATGGTTCTGATGAAGATGAAGGAGAGTGTAGTAAGTAATTAGTCACATTTTATGTTGTAGCTAAATTTATAGGTACCTCTCGAGAACTGAACAGAATTGTATTTTTCTCATAAGATCAGCTCTCCATATATTAAATCAAAATAGATCCTAACTGAAACTGATTGACAAGACATAAAAAAACATTAAAAAGGCAAAACGAAGTATCAAAATGAACAATGTGGAATCTGCGTCACAATTTTCTTTATTTATTTTTTAATATCACTTCAGGTTTCATACACGTTACTTTTTGCAAGTATGATTTTCAAAGCACTAATTGTACCATTGAAAGGATCACATTTTATCATAGAATGATGTTCTAATACATAATTCTAAAGTTCTTAAAAATTTTCAATTGTCAAATTAATGTACATCTTAAAATTGTTAAACTGTACTAACAAGCTATCAGTTTAAGTTTTATCAAATATCTTTCACTTCTTTATATCCATATCAATTTTTTCACTTAACAGACACATACCGTCCTGTAAAACCACCATATCGTGATCCCAAAAATCCAGGAATTTTTATCTGCAGGGACAACGGGACAATACTCGGATCCAAACTCTGTGACGGTAATAATGACTGCTCTGATGGATCTGATGAACTTCTCCATTTGTGTAGTAAGTACAAGTAGTTGTATTTAATAGAAAAAAATAACTAACAATAATAATAATAATATAAGTTTTGTATTGTCATGTCCTTAAATCTAAAATTTTATTTCAAGAACAAATATTTTGTTACAAAAAGTATGAATGTCCGATTCAGTATATATGAATACCATTTGATGTCTTCAATCGACTGATTCAATAGATTCAATCGTTCCTTCAATTCAATCTATTCAATCGATAAAAAAAGTTCTTGCAAAAAGAGTATCTTCATTTGATACTCTTTTTGCAAGTAACTGAGCTCATTCGGTACCAATTTTGCGACAACGCATCTCATATGCAAAACATTGGTTAAAATTCTATGAACGGTCATTTTGAACCAACTCCCTAATTCTGAAATAACAAATAAATAATAATAATCATTTTCAAGCACTTATTGTTTGATTTTTCCAATATTATCGTCAATGGTAGACATTGAAGGCCGTCCGTGACAAGGCCAGCTACTATCAATCTACAAAAATACTACAATCTTCAACTACTTTATGTCTCTCTTTGAACGATCCTATGTTTTCCACATAGTCAAGTCACCCAAAGCCTTTTTTAACAATTTGGCAGCAGAAATTTCGTTTCAAAAATCAAACTCTTTGTTCAACTAATTTATCCATAATAAAATTTGTTGAGCAACTTTGAGGTCGGCCTATTACGACAGCTGTCGTTGACACTAGTCGTCAGATCGCATTCAAATTTTGCTTGGTAATTAAGGAAGGTACCAAAAAAATATTTTTAGACAATTAATTTTTTTAATGTTTCCTGTAGTTTTTATACAAAAGTTATAATAAATGTATATAAACAATGAAGTAAAATTTATCTTCAAAAATAAATATGAAAAGTGTATCGCAAATACGATAAGTGAAATACGAGAGGAGGTCCAAAAGTCTGCAGAATGAAGAGGAAGGGAGGGGGATATATTATTTCTTGGTACCCCGCTAATTAGGAACTCATTAGAGGAGTATAAGTCAAATTTCAAGTCATTAACATCATTCGTTAATAAATAATCGATCCATAAAAGCAAGGAAAACTCCTCAATTCATCATGAGTGAGATGGGAGTTGTTTACGGAGATCGTTGCCCTGATAAAACCATAGTTTACAAGTGGCGTGGTTCGACAGAAGACGAACCCGCCCAGGATAGCCAATTGGGGCCACCTTGTCGGATATTGTCAATAAAGTCAAAAAACTTGTATTGGAGGATGCTCGCCTGAAGAAGAAACAACTTTCTACATTAGCTTGGTGTATTAGATACAACAATTTTGAGAATTGGCATGACTAAAGTCAATGCAAGATGGGTCCCAAGAAGGATTGCGCCGCCACAAAAGCAACAATGTCTAAGGAGTATTTGAACCTGTATGCTGATAAACTTACACCAATTCTGGAGAGAATTGTGACTGAAGATGAAACTTGAGTTCATCACTTTGAGCCTGAGGCCAAGCAAGAGTCGATGCAATGGCACAAAAAGACCACTCCACCGCCTAAAAAGTTTAAGATCTCGGAATTCACTGGAAAATTGATGGCTACTGTTGTCTGGGATTGTGAAAAGATTTTATTAATCGACTACAAAGAAAAAAGTGCCACTATTTCTGGAGAGTACTGCGCTACCATATTTGATAAACTAAAGGAAGCTATCAAGGAAAAGAGACGTGGAAAACTGGCTAAGGGTGTATTACTTTTGCCAGACATGGCATGGCTTCGAAAATTAACATGGCATCGAATCACTGATTTACCCCCCTATAGCCCCGATCTAGTTCCCATAGATTTTTAATTATTCCCAAACCTGAAAAAAGAGCTCCAAGGAGGAAAATTTAAGGATGACAGTAAGGTGAAACATGCAATTTTGACTCACTTTGAGGGCAAAGACAAAAAACATTTTTTTGATGGTTTAGAAAAATTAATTTGAAGATCTAATAAATGTACTGAGCTTAAGGGAGAGTGTATTGAAAAAGAAAGATAATTTCATTATTTTATTTAACTTGCAACCCTTCTGTTCCGCGAACTTTTGGACCTCTCCTCGTATATCTAATGTAACTCGAGCTCTGCTGGTAGTATCCGGTGAAGAATATTAAATTCTGTTACTTGTTACCAAAACGTAAAACAAAAGTAAGGCAAGAAACTAAAAAAAACTAGAATGTGAAATAAAAGAGAAGATAATTTTAAAAATTAAAAATGTATTCAAATGTTCAATATTTATTTATAATGGACACTTAAAAACAAATTAGAAAATTTTTTATGATATACCAATGCATAACTAGAGAAATATATAGAAACAAAACATATCTTAACAAATTACGGAGTTCTTAAAAAAGAGTTTGTGAGTATGAAATAAAAGAGTGAATATATAGTTTAAGAAGAGCTGAATGTACTTAAAGAATTATCATTCAAAAGGAAGAAAAAGTCATTCAAACGGAAGAAGAAGTTTGCCAAAGGTTTACAAGCTGTTACACACTATATTACTTAAAAACCAATATTTTTTTATACACATGGTGTAATTTCTTGTGTGATATTTTATAAAGCAGAAGGACAGGTAAAGCAGTATATTACACCGGCGCAGATAACTAACTGAAAGTATTTTCATAAAAATACGTTTGAGTAGCTATAAATATATATATATATATATATATATATGTCTCAATTCGTAAATATCTTCCGGTCATTATCCCTACAGACAATAATCAGTTTCATAATTATTTGGATATTAACAACATGGAAAGCTATCATGTGTGGAAATTATGATTAGTGCACTACACTACAAATCCTATCTTAAAATAAAGATTTGAATTTCGTACATATTTCACTTATGACATTGTGAAATATGTACTTATGGATAACGATAAAATTAAAACGTTAAACAATATAGTTTTAAAAATATTTCCATAAAGATCCAAGAGGACCTGGTTCCCACATTTGCTCTGATGGACATCGAATAGCAGCTATGAAAGTTTGCAATGGCTTTTGGGACTGCCCTGAAGGATCTGACGAAGCAGAATGTAGTAAGTAAATACGTCATATATTATTAATCCACCATTAACAAAATAATACTCATTCAGTTTCTCTCTCATGAAACTTCTTTATAAACAAAATACAAATCCATCTTTATATACACTTTATCGTACAAGCCTATAATTACACTGTCTTTAATATCAGTGTGCTATCAAGTTTTTTTGCATTTTTAGCTCTTTTCTTATAAATTACTAATTAGCTCTTTTCTTCTCAAGTTTGTAAAGAAAAAGCATTAATTTTTATACATTTAAATACATTTCCTCACCCTCAGACTATGCCACCCTCAGAATATATCAAACCTTAAAAATAAACTTAATCATAGTAATTCATTGTTACATATTATAAATATTGCATATTGAGTGTAATTTATTCACAAAGGGAACCAAGATTCAAATCTAAGGTTTGTACTATATTAGATCCTAGTAAATAATATTAGATTTTTGGTAAAACTGCAAGGATGCAGGTTACAGCTCATGCAAGCGAGATTTTGTGGTGAGTTACAGCTGGTTGCATGTTCCTTTTGAATAAAAATAGACATTAGCAGAACACATCTATGCCTGATGATTTGCGCCTGATTTTTGTGTAATAAAGACTCGAGTAAAAAAATATTATTAATTACATTCATCTTATATAATCGAGATGAATCTGAAAAAAACATTTTGCTGTAACAATTACCAAAATATGTATTTATAGTAAGGGTTTTCTAACATCAACAAGCATTCCACAGGAATGTACCATTCTAAAGAAAACATGTAAAAATTATATTCAACTTATGTCATTTTTACCATGAAACTAACTTAGTAAATCAATATATAGTATATAAGTATAATAGCATCGCGATGATATCCAATTACTTTGGTTGATAGGTAGGAATTACTTCTTAGGAAACAAATTAACAAAAATATGAAATAAACTTCATAAATTATCCCAAAAAATATATTGCAGAAGTCGTCACAAATAAAATTATAACCATTAAATATATCATGTTTAGAACATAATGAAAATTACAAACCTGGACATTTCTACTGTACGAATAAGCAGCTAATTCTTGGCTACCTGCTGTGCAATGGTGTCCCAGATTGCTCTGATAAATCAGACGAATTACCTGATATTTGCAGTAAGTATTATTGTCAATCACTAAAAATTATTTAAACAATAATTATTTAAACATTTATTTTATTTAAAGTATTTGACATTGACAATGATATTTTCAGAAGTCATACGAACGTTGATGATAATAATTATCAGCTATGTAAAGCTAGTCAGCACTTTACTTAAGTATTAATTTTATCATAAGAAAACAATGAAGTTCATATACGACAAAAATAGTAATGAAAATTATCAACCAAAAATAACCACCAAGGGAAGGTGATATTAATGTAAGATATCAGATATTCATCAAAAAAACTTAATACTTTTTGATAGGATTGAAACAAATTGTGATATACGAAATATTTATTACATATCTATGGATATGCGTAGATTACTAAAATTATAACAAAAAAACGCAATTAATTACAGAAAATAGAATAATTTATGATAAAATGAATTCACAAGAATAATGTGAAAATAATATAATATATTCATGTAAACTTCTAATTCTCCAAAGAAATTTTAATGATTCTTAATCTCGTAACTGTTTAATATTTTGGTAGGTGCATTAAATTATAAATAAATAACCAAACAATTATTTTGTTCTTTCTAATATAGATGTAAATAGCCCTGGATCGATGGCTTGTGACAGTGGTGACCGTATTCCTAAAGCAAAAGTTTGTAATGGTTACTGGGACTGTCCAGACGGTACAGATGAAACAGAACAAAAATGCCGTAAGTTATCTAACGATCAAACTATTTTGCTTAGTTTCTTTTTGATTATTAACTGTTTTAGTGCCATGGTTTTTTTACTCATACGTACTTAAAAATGCCAAAGAAATCTTGTTTTTGATATCATTTACCCTTGTCTTGAAAAAAAACTGTATCTCTTCCAAAAACTACACAATTTTAATAATTTTTTCGGTGTTTTCTTAATAAAAACTTGTACAAGGATAATAAAATACAAAGAAAATTATGGAAATATATATTGTGAACAAAAATTATAACAAAAACTGAAATCAAGGTCACATCGTATTTTCACAGTCCGGTACATCCTCCATATCAGCAAAATAATTGTTATCGTCACTATTATCACAATCACTCAAAATTTGCATTACACCAAATTGTGAGCGCACCACAATGTCACTCCCACTATCACTTTCCTCACAACTTGAAAAACGATCATTTTCACTTAAATTATTTTCGTATTCCAACATTATGGGTTAAAAATTTTCTTTCCCTGGATCCTTTTTATATTGTAATTACTAACAATAATATATTTTGAACTTTATGTAACACATAGAAAGATAAAAAATTAGCGATGCGTGCAAGCAACCTCCCCTACTGCGCGCTAAACAGCAACTGATTTCGCGAGTGCCATCGCACTCGTGGCAAATTTACTTAGTATGCGCACGAGCGCCTACGCGCCCGTGGCAAATTTACTTAGTATGCGCACGAGCGTGATGGTGCTCGTCGGCACTCAAACGGTTAAGATAAATTAAATCATTGCAAAACGTACAAAATCATATAAATTATCATTACACAAAAATATTTTTTACAAAAATATCTAATACTGAAAGAAAACAAGAATACATAAAATATTAAACTATATGGCAATTCATTTACTTAATATCTATTAATAATTCTAATAAAAGACAATATTCATAAATATTGAATTTTCTATGTTTTTTCTATTACTTGATGGATTTTATCACTTAGAAACTTGTGTAGTAGAGACTCTTGGCCCGGTATTTCATGTACAAATATTAATAGAGGCTGAATGAAAAGAGAAACTAAATATCAGTATTATGTGTTTTTGATAAAGTTCTTTCATTAAAAGTTATAAAACAAATTTGTTTCAGACAGTCAGATTTTGGCAATTATTTCTTAAACACTGTCAATGCTCTTTAATATTTTGCTGATAAACTCCAATATTAATCTTAAAATTCTAAGTGAAATGGAAAATCATTCAACTTTACTGAAAAACATGATAAGTATATAGTTAATTTTATATTGGTTTTTCACATGCACTAATACATACACATGCTTATTTTAATAACAAATAATCTTTTATTAAACTAGGTGATAAAATGCCACCAGTCATACTACCACCTCCAACAAAACCAGGCCTATTTTTCTGTCAGGACAAACAGACAAAAATACCAGGCTTCAAGATATGCGATAATAAGACAGATTGCCCTGATGGCTCTGACGAAGCTGAAAGTATATGTAGTAAGTGGCATACTTTCTCATTTTCTTATAGTAGCATACAAATACCATCACCACTGCTGAGTCAATACACATGTTTAGCATAAAGTTTTACGGAGAGAGGACCCTTACCGGTATATTACAATTTCAACTATCTGTCAAAATTATTTATCACAGTAAATATGGTATTTAAAAAAACTGCCCAAATAACTATATTAATTAAAATGATACCACCAATATCTTTTAATAGATTCCCAAAGGCTAGTGTGTTTGAACCATGGGAAACAGAAAATGAAAAATATAGATCAATACTTTTAGAAGTTATTGAAAAAATTTAACATTTTTTCATCAGTTGTTTCCAAATAAGTTTTTGCAATAATAGTAATTTTGACTCACACTGACAATCTCACGTAACAATGTTATCTATTTCTTAATACCAAAAATATTACACTGCCATTAACAGATATGTTTCCCGCGTAATACCTACAAGCAGTGACCTAGACAATCGTCTCATTCTAAGAACAATTATATTGTATTTACAATATTCATGTTACATTAACCAAGTTTGTCATTTTGTGAAGTGTAAGACTGCTTTCTGTGAAGGTAAATATTTATTTTAGGTAGGTAGTGATGGAAATTTATTAACCATTACTCAGATTAGCACTGTAAGTAACAGACCAGGAATAAGTAAAATCTAAGAAGTGCCTAAATAATTTATGTAAAGCATTAAAGAATATAATTTACTTAATATGCTACTTTGTAGCCACAAAATAATGGTTGTAACCATATTTATGTACAATTACAATAAAGACATTATCGATACTGTTATTCCAATGTGACCCTGAGTGGACATTATAAAATCCACTATGGATGCAGCAAGTGCAAGGTTGTGGATGATTAAAATTTGTGAATACAGTCGTTGGATTCTAACTGAATTTTCAGAAAAGTTATAGATATTTTCCAGTCAGTTTATGGATTTTTGTTTTTTTCATCATAATAAGTTCCTTCTGTTATTATTACTATTCAACGCCTATTATTTGTTGACAATCTGGAATTCCTCTGGGGTACAAAGAATCAAATAGATCCTAACTTATATCAACTCTGTATTTCACTGGAGTCTAAAAGATGTTACACTACTTTTAAATGTTGCTCACTTTTCTAAATTGACCCACAGTATAGACAATTTTGGGTTACACTTTCTAATTTAAATAAATCAGAAATAAATTATTAAGTAAATAAATAAAGGCAATGTTACATCTAATTTCATCTCTTCATATTACTACTTGATTATTTTAATATTCCTTTAATATCAGGCTTCATAATTATATATGTCCCAACTATTATATGCAATGACAAAGCCACATATTTTTTTTCCTGCTTTGAAGGTAGACCGATGTTCATCGGCAATTATATTTTCTTGCTCGGTTCTTGCTCTAACCTATTCACTTATTTTGAGATAGAGCTACGAAATAGTATAGCTTTGTATATAAATGTCTATATATTTATGTAGTGTTTGTGTGTAAAAAAACATGGTGTATCAATCACCTGTGAAAGTTGTGAAGACAAAGTGAAGTAACATTTTATTAGAAAGGCAAAGAATGAGTACCATTTCATGAACATTTTATTAGAAAATCACCGTACACTTGGGACTTATGGATACTTGGTCGAAAATGAATATATTGTTATTTATAAAATTATTTAAAATTTTAACCCATCATTTCTCTTTTGGTCACTAAGTGTTGATGAAATTTCTTTTTTTGTGTAATGAACATTGTTTACAACAATGGTATAGATTCATTTATAAAGCCTTTGTTGCAAATATATAATATATTTACTATTCTTAGAATAAGAACTTCTCTATTTATGTTTCAACAAACATAAAATTCCAAAATAATACAGGTTATAAGTTATCGGAAAAAACATTTGATTCTGTGAAAGATTTTGTTTCTTCCGAGCATATTTTCAGTTTCTTCGAAAGTATATATTTCGACATAGATATTTATTAAACCAAGTTGTGGTCAACTGTCGTATGTAAATAGCAGTTTGAATATAATGAAATAACATAATGATTTTTTTTATTTCTTAACACCAGGAAAACCAAAATCCTTTATCTGCCATGACAGTGAAATAATATTTGGCTTCCAAGTGTGCAATGATGTTGCAGATTGTCTTAATGGGGAAGACGAGGCAAAAGATATTTGTGGTAATAATCATATACAATTTAAAAAATAAAATTTAAATTCAGCAATATTTCTACATCAATGTAAGGGGAACATGGCGTCTACTTATTTTTTGTGAAAGTTTTTAAAAGTAAAGATACGCCAAGACATAGAATCAAATATAATTTTTTTCTGTTGGAATATTAAGAAATAATAACACAAAATACTTTTTGTAAACAATGTAAGATTTGTCACAAGCAGACATCCATTTCTATTATTGATCCTTGTGGCATTCATTCCACTGAAATTGTTTTATAAATACTTATAATTTTAGAAATGAGTTATGAAAAATATTTCTATCATGTATTTATGATTATTGCATTATTAAAATATAAATATAAAATATAGATATATATTTTACAATTTTCGCAAGTGAATATTAAATCTTGTAAAATTCATTTAATAATACTTTTATACAAAAAAAATAAACAAAAAATCCTGCATCAGCCTGTAAATATCATTTCCCCGATTGTATATTTTAAAGTTTATGTTGAAAATTTGATTATATGGACAAACTGCTCATAAACTAAATATATTTCTCAAAATCGATTTTTTTTAAAATGACTATTCATATAAGGTTTGTTAAAAAATGAATGAGTTTTTCATCCAAATTGGCCTTCTTTTGAAGCCTTAAAATACAATCATCTCTCAGAAATATTTAAGCCTTATCTCATGCGACTCACCTGGAAATTACATTCAGTCCTGTTGTTAAATTTCAAATGTACTTTATTTGCATATCATCTGCTAAAAATTCCTCCCACAATACTTGATGGAATTCAACGCTTGACTATACAACCTTATACTTGTTTAGGAGCAAATGATTAAATGAGAGTGTCATTTAAATTCTATTTTTATAAAATAAGTTTAGTTGAATAGAGAAAATCAGATCACGTTCTTTGTAAAACAACCCTGGTACTACCATGAATGGAGTTAGTTTTCTATGAACAGGAAGATGTTATGTTGAAATTATAAAGTAACATAACCTACTAAATATTTTTTGTTTATTGTGGATTTGAGCTCGCATCCTCTAAAGTCGTATAAAGATTAATAAAATATCAAGACTTTTTTAGATTTCATGTTATATAAAAATGCATCAGATTTGAAAGCCGATATACAGAAGTATTTAATCATATAACGACAGAAGTAAGAAACTGCTCCTTTAAATTTCGGATAATATTTTTGGATAATTTTTATTATTTGAATTAGCGACTTTCTCATTATGAAGCGACAAATTTTTTGCTGAATATTAAATAAAGCTACTTTTGTATAGCATATTTTTAATGTAATGTTTACTTTTACGCCAAGGTTATGTACCTAAACGACACCGATGTGCTAATGGAGAGCAAATTCCTGCTTATAAGACATGCGACAAGGTTCCGGATTGCTCTGATGGTTCGGATGAAAGCTCAGATCTTTGTAGTAAGTATAGCAGTCAATCACAAAAGCACATTATTTTAAAAGTATTTCAAAACATTCATCTGAAAGTGATATTTACATTATTTTTATTTTTTTCAGTAAATTTATATAGTTACTGGCGGTATGGAGATTTTCCTAAATTTCCTACATAATCTTTACATCTTCATAACTTCCGAAGTTCTGATATTAAGATATCACGATTATACAAAGTTGGTCCCAGGGTCACTATCTATAAACTGTTTAAAATTCATGTCAGTGACTGCAATAGTTTTCGAGTTAAATTCTTTCATACAGATAAAGACAGACAGACAGATAAATGAACAATTTTTTAAAAATTATTTTAATAATTGAATATGCAAACGGAAAAGTATTTAAAATTTGAAAATTCAAAAGTCGTAGACAGACACTTCAATTTCATTTATATGTATAGATTTAAAAGTGCCAAGAGAATAAAAAGTTTTTCAATGAATTTAAATATCAAATCTTGAGGTTATAAGAGGTGATTATTCGCTTATATATAGATAAGGTCGGAAAATGATTAATTTATAAGGCAATTACTTCCATAATCAATATTATTATAAATTCTTCGCTTTAATGGGTAATAATTCAATCACAGGAATCAATTATTACCTTTAATTGGTAGTCATTCAAGCATAGGGATCAATCAATATTCTATAGTTTGGTTTTTCCTTTTTCCCTATTTTTGCTTTCCTTTTTAAAACAATATTATTAAATATTTCTATGAAATCTATGAAGAAAAAGTATTGTAATTAAAATAGGAAAAAGACATCGAAAATATTTGAACTATGCTGAATGTGAAAAAAAATCAGCCAAGTGAATGTAGGAACACGCACAAAATACACTTCTGTAGTTGCGTAAATTCCATAAAATTAAATAAAAAAATTATCCAAAATAAATTCACTTTAAAATTTTAATCAAATGCTTATATTTTAAATTCCTTGAAATTTTTTAAACCCATTGTCGAAATCCATGAGGCACGTATCCATGAGGCACCTATGTAAAGCTAGTCAGCACTTTACTTAAGTGGTAATTTTATAATATGAAAACAATGAATTTCATATAGTTGTAATGTAAATTGATAACCATAGCACCAAACCAAAGGAAATAGGAAAATCGAAAACTTTTCACATTTTTATAACAAATGCTACAAAAATATGCAACCAAGAACAGTGTAAAAGTTCATAGTTTTTTGTTTTAATTTGACGACAAATATAGTAATGAAAATCATCAAACAAAAGTAACCACCAAGAAAAGGACATGTGTAGATTATTAAAATTATAACAAAAAAAGCAATTAATTACAGAAAATAGAATAATTTATGATAAAATGAATTCAAAAGAATAGTGTGAAAATAATATAATATACTCATGCAAACTTCTAATTCTCCAAAGAAATTTTTATGATTCTTAATCTCGTAACTGTTTAACATTTTGGTAAGTGCATTAAACTATAAATAAATAACCAAACAATTGTTTTGTTTCTAATATAGATGTAAATGGCCCTGGATCGATGGCTTGTGACAGTGGTGACCGTATTCCCAAAGCAAAAGTTTGTAATGGTTTCTGGGACTGTCCAGATGGTACAGATGAAACAGAACAAAAATGCCGTAAGTTATCTAACAATCAAACTATTTTGCTTAATTTCTTTTTGATTATTAACTGTTTTAGTGCCATGGTTTTTTACTCATACGTACTTAAAAATGCCAAAGAAATCTTTTGTTTTTGATATCATTTACCCTTGTCTCGAAAAAAAATTCTATGCCTTCCAAAAACTATCCAATTTTAATAAATTTTTCAGTGTTTTCTTAATAAAAACTTGTACAAAGATAATGAAATAAAAAGAAAATTGTGAAAATATATATTGTGAACAAAAATTATAACAAAAACTGAAATCAAGGTCACATAGTATTTTCGCAGTTCGGAACATCCTCCGTATCAGCAAAATAAATGTTATTGTTACCATTATCACAATCACTCAAAATTTGCATTACGCCAAATTGGGTTAAACATTTTCTTTTCCTGGATCCTTTTTATATTGTAATTACTAATAATATATTAATTTGAACTTTATGTAACACATTGAAAGGTAACAAATTAGCGATGCGTGCGAGCGACCTCCCCTACTGCGTGCTAAACAGCAACTGATTTCGCGAGCGCCATCGCACTCATGGCAAATTTAGTTAGTACGCGCACGAGCGTGATGACACTCGTCACCACTCAAACGGTTAAGATAAATTAAATCATAGTAAAAGAATGATCAGTTAAAGTACAAAGTCATATTAATTATCATTACACAAAAATATTTTTTACAAAAATATCTAATACTGAAAGAAAAGAAGAATACATAAAATATTAAACAATATGGCAATTCATTTACTTAATATCTTTTAATAATTCTGATAAAAGACAATATTCATAAATATTGAATTTTCTATGTTTTTTCTATTACTTGATGGATTTTATCACTTAGAAACTTGTGTAGTAGAGACTCTTGACCCAGTATTTAATGTACAAACATTAATAGAGGCTGAATGAAAAGAGAAACGAAATATCAGTATTATGTGTTTCTGATAAAGTTCTTTTATCAAAAGTTATAAAACAAATTTTATTTCAGACAGTCAGATTTTGGCAATTATTTCTTAAACACTGTCAATGCTCTTTAATATTTTGCTGGTAAACTCCAATATTAATCTTAAAATTCTAAGTGAAATGAAAATCATTCAACCTTACTGAAAAACATGATAAGTATATAATTAATTTTATATTGGTTTTTCACATGCACTAATACATAAACATGCCTACTTTAATAACAAATAATCTTTTATTGAACTAGGTGATAAAATGCCGCCAGTCTTACCACCACCTCCAACAAAACCAGGCCTATTTTTCTGCCAGGACAAACAGACAAAAATACCAGGCTTCAAGGTATGCGATAATATAATGGATTGCCCTGATGGCTCTGATGAAGCTGAAAGTGTATGTAGTAAGTGGCATACTTTCTCATTTTCTTATACTTATAATATTAACACTGTACAAATACCATCAGCACTGTCTGGTGGTAAGTCACTACACATGTTTAGCATAATGTTTTACGGAGAGAGGACCCTTACCGGTATATTACAATATCAACTGTCAAAATTATTTATTATACTAAATATGGTATTTAAAAAAACTACACAAATAACTATATTAATTAAGATGATACCACCAATATCTTTTAATAGATTCCCAAAAGCTAGTGTGTTTGAACCATGGGAAACAGAAAATGAAAATTATAGATCAATACTTTTAAAAGTTATTGAAAAAATTTAACATTTTTTCATCAGTTGTTTCCAAATAAGTTTTTGCAATAATAGTAATTTTGACTCACACTGAAAATCTCACGTAACAATGTTATCTATTTCTTAATACCAAAAATATTACACTGACATCGACAGATATGTTTCCTGCATAATACCTACAAGCAGTGACCTAGACAATCATCTCATTCTGATAACAATTATATTGTATTTACAATACAGTAATACCCCGGACTTACGCGATAGGTGGGACCGAGCACTATCCGTGTAAGTCGAATTTGCGTAAGTCGGGGTACAATTTTGCATATAAAGACATACAAAGTATGTTTAATTGGGACCGGAAACTAAATAAAACAATTATTTAGGAAATAAATTTGTATCTAATTATAGACAATATGACAAATTATATTATTATAAAGGGTATAAACACAATCCGAAGTTATTTTGATGTAGAAAGTTTCATAAAATCTGACAAAGTCGTCTGACGAGTCAATGATTTTTTCTTCTCCCGTAATATCTCCTCATAGCATGCTAGTAATTTTTTTATTCCTTGTTTTGGAACACAAAATCGTGACTTGTATGTACCTATGCGACGATTCCGCACTACACGTCTGTGCCTGTTGTAAGCTGAACGAACACTAGTGTGGGCGGGGGGAGTCAAAAACAAACGCTTGACCTTGACTGCGCGGCGTTCAAACAAAAAACGAAAAGACGAGAAAATTAAAAAATTGTGCAACTCTGAATTCGCGCAAGTCGAGGTAGCGTAAGTCGGGGTATTACTGTATTCGTGTTACATTAACCAAGTTTGTCATTTTGTGTAGTCATAAGGCTGCTTTCTGTGAAAGTAAATATTTGTTTTAGGTAGGTAGCAATGGAAATTTATAAACCATTACTCAGATTAGCACTGTAAGTAACAGACCAGGAATAAGTAAAATCTAAGAAGTGCCTAAATAATTTATGTAATGTATTAAAGAATATTATTTACTTAATATACTACTTTGTAGCCACAAAATAATGGTTGTAACCATATTTATGTACCCTTACAACAAAGATATTATCGATTCTGTTATTCCAATGTGACCCTGAGTGGACATTATAAAATCCACTATAGATGCAGCAAGTGCAAGGTTGTGGATGATTAAAATTTGTTAATACAGTCATTGGATTCTAACTGAATTTTCAGAAAAAGTTATAGATATTTTCCAGTCAGTTTACGGATTTTTATTTTTTCCATCATATTAAAAAAAGAATCAAATAGATCCTAACTTATATCAACTCTGTATTTCACTGGAGTCTAAAAGATGTTACACTACTTTTAAATGTTGCTCACATTTCTAAATTGATTCATAATATAGACAATTTTGGGTTACACTTTGTAATTTAAACAAATAAGAAATAAATTATTAAGTAAATAAATAAAGGCAATGTCACATCTAATTTCATTTCAGTGTTACATCTAATTTCATCTCTTCATATTACTACTTGATTATTTTAATATTCCTTTAATATTAGGCTTAATAATTATACATGTCCCAACTATTATATGCAATGATAAAGCCACACATATTTTCCCCGCTTTGAAGGAAGACCGATGTTCATCGGCAATTATATTTTCTTGCTCGGTTCTTGCTTTAACCTACTGACTTCAGAGATAGAGCTACGAAATACTATAGCTTTCTATATAAATGTCTATATATTGGTATAGTGTTTATGTGTAAAAAAACATGGTGTATCAATCACCTGTGAAAGTTGTGAAGACAAAGTGAAATAACATTTTATTAGAAAGGCAAAGAATGAGTACCATTTCATGAAGTAACATTTTATTAAAAAATCACCGTACACTTGGGACTTATGGATACTTGGTCGAAAATGAATATATAGTTATTTATAAAATTATTTAAAATTTTAACCCATCATTTCTCTTTTGGTCACTAAGTGTTGATGAAATTTCTCTTTTTGTTTAATGAACATTGTTTACAGAAATGGTATAGATTCATTTATAAAGCCTTTGTCGCAAATAGATAATATATTTACTATTCTTAGAATAAGGACTTCTCTATTTATGGTTCAACAAACCTAAAATTCCAAAATAATACCAGTTATAAGTTATCGGAAAAAACATTTGATTCTGTGAAAGATTTTGTTTCTTCCGAACATATTTTCAGTTTATTCGAAAGTATATATTTCGACATAGATATTTATTAAACCAACTTGTGGTCAACTGTCGCATGTAAATAGCAGTTTGAATATAATGAAATAACATAATGATTTTTTTTATTTCTTAACACCAGGAAAATCAAAATCCTTTACCTGCCACGACAGTGAAATAATATTTGGCTTCCAAGTGTGCAATGATGTTGCAGATTGTCTTAATGGGGAAGACGAGGCAAAAGATATTTGTGGTAAAAATTATATACAATAAAAAAAATAAAATTTAATTTCAGCAATAATTCTACATCAATATTAGGGGAACATGGTGTCTGCTTATTTTTTTAAAAGCACTCAATTTGTTATTATTGAAAGCTTTTAAAATTAAAAATAATATAATGACATGGAATCAAATATAATTTTTTTCTGTTGGAATATTAAGAAATAATAACACAAAATACTTTTTGTAAACAATATAAGATTTGTCACAAGCAAACATCCATTTCTACTATTGATCCTTGTGGCATTCATTCCACTGAAATTGTTTTATGAATACTTATAATTTTAGAAATGAGTTATGAAAAATATTTCTATGATGTATTTATGTTTATTGCATTATTAAAATATAAATATAAAATATAGATATATATTATACAATTTTCGCAAGTGAATATTAAATCTTGTAAAATTCATTTAATAATACTTTCTATACAAAAAATATAAACAAAAAATCCTGCATCAGCCTGTAAATATAATTTCCCGATTGTATGTTTCAAAGTTTATACTGAAAATTTGATTATATGGAAAAACTGCTCATAAACTTTAAACATATTTCTCAAAATCTATTTTTTTTAAAATAGCGTACACTATAGCTTTGGCTATTCATCTAAGGTTTGTTCAAAAATGAATGAATTTATCATTCAAATCGGTCTTCTTTTGAAGCCTTAAAATACAATCATCTCTCAGAAATATTTAAGCTTTATCTCATGCGTCTCACCTGGAAATTACATGCAGTCCTGTTGTCAAATTTCAAATGTATTTTATTTGCATATCATCTGCTAAAAATTCCTCCCACAATATTTGATGGAATTCAACACTTGACAATACGAAGCACTTGTTTAGGAGCAAATGACTAAATGAAAGTGTCATTTAATTCTATTTTTATAAAATAAGTTTAGTTGAATAGAGAATATCAGATCACGTTCTTTGTAAAACAACCATGGTACTACCATGAATGGAGTTTTTTTATGAACAGGAAGACGTTATGTTGAAATTACAAAGTAACATAACCTACTAAATATTTTTTGTTTATTGTGGATTTGAGCTCGCACCCTCTAAAGTCGTATAAAGATTAATAAAATATCAAGACTTATTTAGATTTCAGGTTATATAAAAATGTATCAGATATGAAAGCCGATATACAGAAGTATCTAATCATATAACAGGAATAAGAAAATGCTCATTTAAATTTGGGATATTTTTGGATAATTTTTATTATTTGAATTAGCGACTTTCTCATTATGAAGCGACAAATTTTTTGTTTTTTTGCATAGCATATTTTTTAATGTACTATTTACTTTTATGCCAAGGTTATGTACCTAAACGATATCCATGTGCTAATGGAGAGCAAATTCCTGCTTATAAGACATGCGACAAGGTTCCGGATTGTTCTGATGGTTCGGATGAAAGGTCAGATCTTTGTAGTAAGTATAGCAGTCAATCACAATGTCACATTTTTTATAAGTATTTTAAAACATTCATCTGAAAGTGATATATACATAATTTTTATTTTTTTCAGTAAACTTATATAGTTACTGGCGGTATGGAGATTTTCCTAAATTTCCTACATAATTTTTACATCTTCATAACTTCCGACTTATGATATTAAGATATCACGATGGTATAAAGCTGGTCCCAGGGTCACTATTTATAAATTGTTTAACATTCATGTCAGTGACTGCAATAGTTTTTGAGTTAAATTATTTCATACAGACAAAGACAGACAGACAGATAAATGAACAATTTTTTAAAAATTATTTTAATAATTGAATATGCAAACGGAAAAGTATTTAAAATTCAAAAGTAGTAGACAGACACTTCAATTTCATCTATACATATAGATTTAAAAGTTCTTTACTTGTGATTTTCATTACAAGAGAACAAAAAGTTTTCACTGAATTTAAATATCAAAACTTGAGGTTATAAAAGGTGTTTATTCTTTTAGATATAGAAAATGTCTGAAAACGATCAATACATAAGGCAATTACTTCCATAAACAATATTGTTATGAATTCTTACCTTTAATAGGTAATAATTCAATCATAGGGATCAATTATTACTTTAATCGGTAATAATTCAATCACAGGGATAAAGTTTGTTTTCCCTTTTTCCCCATTTTTGCTTTCCTTTTTAAAACAATATTATTAGATCTATCTATGATGTCTATGAAGAGTCTTGTAGGAATGTCATACGCATAAAGAAAATAAATTTTATGGAATTAATAATGATACAATTGATAAAAAAGCAAAGTTGGAAAAAGTATTGTAATTAAAATAGGAAAAAGTAATCGAAAATATTTGAACTATGCTGAATGTGAAAAAAAATCAGCCAAGTGAATGTAGGAACACGCACAAAATCCACTTCTGTAGTTGCCTAAATTCCATAAAATTAAATAAAAAAATTAACCAAAATAAATTCACTTTTAAATTTTAATCAAATGCTTATATTTTAAACTCCTTCAAATTTTTTAAACCCATTGTCGAAATCCATGAGGCACGTATCCATGAGGCGCCTATGTAAAGCTAGTCAGCACTTTACTTAAGTGATAATTTTATCATATGAAAACAATGAATTTCATATAGTTGTAATGTAAATTGATGACCATAGCAACAAACCAAAGGAAATAGGAAAATCATAAACTTTTCACATTTTTATAACAAATGCTACAAAAATATGCAACCAAGAACAGTGTAAAAGTTCATAGTTTTTTTTTTAATTTGACGACAAATATAGTAATGAAAATCATCAAACAAAAGTAACCACCAAGAAAAGGATATGTGTAGATTATTAAAATTATAACAAAAAAAAGCAATTAATTACAGAAAATAGAATAATTTATGATGAAATTAATTCAAAAGAATAGTGTGAAAATAATATAATATACTCATTTAAACTTCTAATTCTCCAAAGAAATTTTTATGATTCTTAATCTCGTAACTGTTTAACATTTTGGTAAGTGCATTAAACTATAAATAAATAACCAAACAATTGTTTTGTTTCTAATATAGATGTAAATGGCCCTGGATCGATGGCTTGTAACAGTGGTGACCGTATTCCCAAAGCAAAAGTTTGTAATGGTTTCTGGGACTGTCCAGATGGTACAGATGAAACGGAACAAAAATGCCGTAAGTTATCTAACGATCAAACTATTTTGCTTAGTTTCTTTTTGATTATTAACTGTTTTAGTGCCATGGTTTTTTACTCATACGTACTTCAAAATGCCAAAGAAATCTTTTGTTTTTGATATCATTTACCCTTGTCTCGAAAAAAAATGTATCTCTTCCAAAAACTATCCAATTTTAATAAATTTTTCAGTGTTTTCTTAATAAAAACTTGTACAAAGATAATAAAATACAAAGAAAATTATGGAAATATATATTGTGAACAAAAATTAAAACAAAAACTGAAATCAAGGTCACATAGTATTTTCGCAGTCCGGTACATCCTCCGTATCAGCAAAATAATTGTTATCGTTACTATTATCACAATCACTCAAAATTTGCATTATGCAAAATTGTGAGCGCACCACAATGTCACTCCCACTATCACTTTCCTCACAACTTGTAAAACGATCATTTTCATTTTATGTGACACATAGAAAGATAAAAAATTTGCGATGCGTGCGAGCGACCTCCCCTACTGCGTGCTAAACAGCAACTGATTTCGCAAGCGCCATCGCACTCATGGCAAATTTAGTTAGTACGCGCAAGAGCGTGATGACACTCGTCGCCACTCAAACGGTTAAGATAAATTAAATCATAGCAAAAGAATGATCAGTTAAAAGTACAAAGTCATATTAATTACCATTACACAAAAATATTTTTTACAAAAATATCTAATACTGAAAGAAAAGAAGAATACATAAAATATTAAACAATATGGCAATTCATTTACTTAATATCTATTAATAATTCTAATAAAAGACAATAGTCATAAATATTGAATTTTCTATGTTTTTTCTATTACTTGATGGATTTTATCACTTAGAAACTTGTGTAGTAAAGACTCTTGACCCAGTATTTAATGTACAAACATTAATAGAGGCTGAATGAAAAGAGAAACGAAATATCAGTATTATGTGTTTCTGATAAAGTTCTTTTATCAAAAGTTATAAAACAAATTTGTTTGTTTATAAAACAATTTTGGCAATTATTTCTTAAACACTGTCAATGCTCTTTAATATTTTGTTGATAAACTCCAATATTAATCTTAAACTTCTAAGTGAAATGGAAAATCATTCAACCTTACTGAAAAACATAATAAGTATATAGTTAATTTTATATTGGTTTTTCACATGCACTAATACATAAACATGCCTATTTTAATAACAAATAATCTTTTATTGAACTAGGTGATAAAATGCCACCAGTCATACCACCACCTCCAACAAAACCAGGCCTATTTTTCTGCCAGGACAGACAGACAAAAATACCAGGCTTCAAGGTATGCGATAATAAGACGGATTGCCCTGATGGCTCTGATGAAGCTGAAAGTTTATGTAGTAAGTGGCATACTTTCTCATTTTCTTATAGTAATAATATTGACATGTAAAAATACCATCAGCACTGTCTGGTGGTGAGTCAATACACATGTTTAGCATGATGTTTTACGGGAGAGAGGACCCTTACGGAGATATTACAATATCAGCTATCTGTCAAAATTATATATTATACTAAATATGGTGTAAAAAATTATTAATTATACTAAATATGGTATTTAAAAAAACTGCCCAAATAACTAAATTAATTAAGATGATACCACCAATATCTTTTAATATATTACCAAAGGCTAGTGTGTTTGAACGATGGAAAACAGGAAATGAAAATTATAGATCAATACTGAAGACTTTAGAAATTATTGAAAAAATTTAAAATTTTGTGATCAGTTGTTTCCAAATAAGTATTTACAATAATAGTAATTTTGACTCACACTGACAATCTCACATAACAATGTTATCTATTTCTTAATACCAAAAATATTACACTGCCATTAACAGATACGTTTCTCTGCATAATACCTATAAGCAGTGACCTAGACAATCGTCTCATTCTGAGAACAATTATATTGTATTTATAATATTCATGTTACATTAACCAAGTTTGTCATTTTGTGAAGTGTAAGACTGCTTTATTTGAAAGTAAATATTTGTTTTAAGTAGGTAGCGATGGAAATTTATAAACCATTACTCAGATTAGCACTGTAAGTATCTGTTACTGACCCTGAGTGGACATTATAAAATCCACTATGGATGCAGCAAGTGCAAGGTTGTGGATGATTAAAATTTGTTAATACAGTCGTTGGATTCTAAATGAATTTTCAGAAAAAGTTATAGATATTTTCCAGTCAGTTTATGGATTTTTGTTTTTTTCATCATAATATGTTCCTTCTGTTATTATTACTATTCAACACCTATTATTTATTGACAATCTGGAATTCCTCTGGGGTACAAAGAATCAAATAGATCCTAACTTATATCAACTCTGTATATCACTGGAGTCTAAAAGATGTTACACTACTTTTAAATGTTGCTCACATTTCTAAATTGACCCATAGTATAGACAATTTTGGGTTACAATTTGTAATTTAAATAAATAAGAAATAAATTATTAACTAAATAAATAAAGGCAATGTCACATCTAATTTCATTTCAGTGTTACATCTAATTTCATCTCTTCATATTACTACTTGATTATTTTAATATTCCTTTAATATCAGGTTTAATAATTTTACATGTCCCAACTATTAAATGTTTAATAATTATACATGTCCCAACTATATACAAAGCCACAAATTTTTTCCCTGCTTTGAAGATGGACCGATGTTCACCGGCAATTATATTTTCTTGCTCGGTTCTTGCTCTAACCTATTGACTTATTCAGAGATAGAGCTACGAAACAGTAAAGCTTTCTATATGAATGTCTATATATTGATGTAGTGTTTGTGTGTAAAAAAAACATGGTGTATCAATCACCTGTGAAAGTTGTGAAGATAATGTGAAGTAACATTTTATTAGAAAGGCAAAGAATGAGTACCATTTCATGAAGTAACATTTTATTAGAAAATCACCGTACACTTGGGACTTATGGATACTTGGTCGAAAATGAATATATTGTTATTTATAAAATTATTTAAAATTTTAACCCATCATTTCCTTTTGATCACTTAGTGTTGATGAAATTTCTTTTTTTGTATAATGAACATTGTTTACAGAAATGATATAGATTCATTTATAAAGCTTTTTTTGCAAATAGATAATATATTTGCTATTCTTAGAATAAGAACTTCTCTATTTATGATTCAACAAACCTAAAATTCCAAAATAATACCGGTTATCAGTTATCGGAAAAAACATTAGATTCTGTGAAAGATTGTGTTTCTTTCCAGCATATCTTCAGTTTATTCAAAAGTATATATTTCGACATAGATATTTATTAAACCAAGTTGTGGTCAACTGTCGCATGTAAATAGCAGTTTGAATATAATGAAATAACATAATGATCTTTTTTATTTCTTAACACCAGGAAAACCAAAATCCTTTACCTGCCACGACAGTGAAATAATATTTGGCTTCCAAGTGTGCAATGATGCTGCAGATTGTCTTAATGGGGAAGACGAGGCAAAAGATATTTGTGGTAATAATCATATACAATTTAAAAAATAAAATTTAATTTCAGCAATAATTCTACATTATAAGGGGAACATGGTGTCTGCTTATTTTTTTAAAAGCACTCAATTTATTAATAGTGAAAGCTTTTAAAATTAAAAATAAACCATGACATAAAATCAAATATAATTTTTTCTGTTGGAATATTAAGAAATAATAACACAAAATACTTTTTGTAAACAATATAAGATTTGTCACAAGCAAACATCCATTTCTACTATTGATCGTTGTGGCATTCATTCCACTGAATTTGTTTTATAAATACTTAAAATTTTAGAAATGAGTTATGAAAAATATTTCTATGATGTATTTATGTTTATTGCATTATTAAAATATAAATAAAAAAATGTTGATATATATTATACAATTTTCACAAGTGAATATTAAATCTTTTAAAATTCATTTAATAATACTTTGTATACAAAAAATATAATCAAAAAATCTTACATCAGGCTGTAAATATCATTTCCCCGATGGTGTTTCAAAGTTTAGATTATATGGAAAAACTGCTTATAAACTTTTAAATATATTTCTCAAAATCTATTTATATTTTATATATATTTGATGGAATGCAACGCTTGACAATACGAAGCACTTGTTTAGGAGCAAATGACTAAATGAGAGTGTCATTTAAATTCTATTTTTATAAAATAAGTTTAGTTGAATAGAGAATATCAGGTCGCGTTCTTTGTAAAACAACCCTGGTACTACCATGAATGGAGTTTTCTATGAACAGGAAGATGTTATGTTGAAATTATAGAGTAACATAACCTACTAAATATTTTTTTTATTGTGGATTTGAGCTCGCATCTCCTAACGTTCTGTAAAGATTAATAAAATATCAAGACTTTTCTAGATTTCATGTTTTATAAAAATGTATCAGATATGAAAGTCGATATACACAAGTATCTAATCACATAACAACAGGAGTAAGAAACTGCTCATTTAAATGTTGAATAATATTTTTGGATAATTTTTATTATTTGAATTAGCGATTTTCTCATTATGAAGCGACAAATTTTTTGCTGAAAATAAAATAAAGCAATTTTTGTATAGCATATTTTTAATGTACTATTTACTTTTATGCCAAGGTTATGTACCTAAACGATATCCATGTGCTAATGGAGAGCAAATTCCTGCTTATAAGACATGCGACAAGGTTCCGGATTGCTCTGATGGTTCGGATGAAAGCTCAGATCTTTGTAGTAAGTATAGCAGTCAATCACAATAGCACAATATTTTAAAAGTATTTCAAAACATTCATCTGAAAGGGATATGTACATTATTTTTATTTTTTTCAGTAAACTTATATAGTTACTGGCGGTATGGAGATTTTCCTAAATTTCCTACATAATTTTTACATCTTCATAACTTCCGAAGTTATGATATTAAGATATCACGATGATACAAAGTTGGTCCCAGGGTCACTATCTATAAACTGTTTAACATTCATGTGACTGCGATAGTTTTCGAGTTAAATTCTTTCATACAGATAAAGACAGACAGACAAATAAACAATTTTTTAAAAATTATTTTAATAATTGAATATGCAAACGGAAAAGTATTTAAAATTCAAAAGTAGTAGACAGACACTTCAATTTCATCTATACATATAGATTTAAAAGTTCTTTACTTGTGATTTTCATTACAAGAGAACTAAAAGTTTTCACTGAATTTAAATATCAAAACTTGAGGTTATAAAAGGTGTTTATTCTTTTAGATATAGAAAATGTCTGAAAACGATCAATACATAAGGCAATTACTTCCATAAACAATATTGTTATGAATTCTTACCTTTAATAGGTAATAATTCAATCATAGGGATCAATTATTACTTTAATCGGTAATAATTCAATCACAGGGATAAAATTTGTTTTCCCTTTTTCCCCATTTTTGCTTTCCTTTTTAAAACAATATTATTAGATCTATCTATGATGTCTATGAAGAGTCTTGTAGGAATGTCATAGGCATAAAGAAAATAAATTTTATGGAATTAAAAATGATACAATTGATAAAAAAGCAAAGTTGGAAAAAGTATTGTAATTAAAATAGGAAAAGGTAATCGAAAATATTTGAACTATGCTGAATGTGAAAAAAAATCAGCCAAGTGAATGTAGGAACACGCACAAAATCCACTTCTGGAGTTGCCTAAATTCCATAAAATTAAATAAAAAAATTAACCAAAATAAATTCACTTTTAAATTTTAATCAAATGCTTATATTTTAAACTCCTTCAAATTTTTTAAACCCATTGTCGAAATCCATGAGGCACGTATCCATGAGGCGCCTATGTAAAGCTAGTCAGCACTTTACTTAAGTGATAATTTTATCATATGAAAACAATGAATTTCATATAGTTGTAATGTAAATTGATGACCATAGCAACAAACCAAAGGAAATAGGAAAATCATAAACTTTTCACATTTTTATAACAAATGCTACAAAAATATGCAACCAAGAACAGTGTAAAAGTTCATAGTTTTTTGTTTTAATTTGACGACAAATATAGTAATGAAAATCATCAAACAAAAGTAACCACCAAGAAAAGGATATGTGTAGATTATTAAAATTATAACAAAAAAAAGCAATTAATTACAGAAAATAGAATAATTTATGATGAAATTAATTCAAAAGAATAGTGTGAAAATAATATAATATACTCATTTAAACTTCTAATTCTCCAAAGAAATTTTTATGATTCTTAATCTCGTAACTGTTTAACATTTTGGTAAGTGCATTAAACTATAAATAAATAACCAAACAATTGTTTTGTTTCTAATATAGATGTAAATGGCCCTGGATCGATGGCTTGTAACAGTGGTGACCGTATTCCCAAAGCAAAAGTTTGTAATGGTTTCTGGGACTGTCCAGATGGTACAGATGAAACGGAACAAAAATGCCGTAAGTTATCTAACGATCAAACTATTTTGCTTAGTTTCTTTTTGATTATTAACTGTTTTAGTGCCATGGTTTTTTACTCATACGTACTTCAAAATGCCAAAGAAATCTTTTGTTTTTGATATCATTTACCCTTGTCTCGAAAAAAAATGTATCTCTTCCAAAAACTATCCAATTTTAATAAATTTTTCAGTGTTTTCTTAATAAAAACTTGTACAAAGATAATAAAATACAAAGAAAATTATGGAAATATATATTGTGAACAAAAATTAAAACAAAAACTGAAATCAAGGTCACATAGTATTTTCGCAGTCCGGTACATCCTCCGTATCAGCAAAATAATTGTTATCGTTACTATTATCACAATCACTCAAAATTTGCATTATGCAAAATTGTGAGCGCACCACAATGTCACTCCCACTATCACTTTCCTCACAACTTGTAAAACGATCATTTTCATTTTATGTGACACATAGAAAGATAAAAAATTTGCGATGCGTGCGAGCGACCTCCCCTACTGCGTGCTAAACAGCAACTGATTTCGCAAGCGCCATCGCACTCATGGCAAATTTAGTTAGTACGCGCAAGAGCGTGATGACACTCGTCGCCACTCAAACGGTTAAGATAAATTAAATCATAGCAAAAGAATGATCAGTTAAAAGTACAAAGTCATATTAATTACCATTACACAAAAATATTTTTTACAAAAATATCTAATACTGAAAGAAAAGAAGAATACATAAAATATTAAACAATATGGCAATTCATTTACTTAATATCTATTAATAATTCTAATAAAAGACAATAGTCATAAATATTGAATTTTCTATGTTTTTTCTATTACTTGATGGATTTTATCACTTAGAAACTTGTGTAGTAAAGACTCTTGACCCAGTATTTAATGTACAAACATTAATAGAGGCTGAATGAAAAGAGAAACGAAATATCAGTATTATGTGTTTCTGATAAAGTTCTTTTATCAAAAGTTATAAAACAAATTTGTTTGTTTATAAAACAATTTTGGCAATTATTTCTTAAACACTGTCAATGCTCTTTAATATTTTGTTGATAAACTCCAATATTAATCTTAAACTTCTAAGTGAAATGGAAAATCATTCAACCTTACTGAAAAACATAATAAGTATATAGTTAATTTTATATTGGTTTTTCACATGCACTAATACATAAACATGCCTATTTTAATAACAAATAATCTTTTATTGAACTAGGTGATAAAATGCCACCAGTCATACCACCACCTCCAACAAAACCAGGCCTATTTTTCTGCCAGGACAGACAGACAAAAATACCAGGCTTCAAGGTATGCGATAATAAGACGGATTGCCCTGATGGCTCTGATGAAGCTGAAAGTTTATGTAGTAAGTGGCATACTTTCTCATTTTCTTATAGTAATAATATTGACATGTAAAAATACCATCAGCACTGTCTGGTGGTGAGTCAATACACATGTTTAGCATGATGTTTTACGGGAGAGAGGACCCTTACGGAGATATTACAATATCAGCTATCTGTCAAAATTATATATTATACTAAATATGGTGTAAAAAATTATTAATTATACTAAATATGGTATTTAAAAAAACTGCCCAAATAACTAAATTAATTAAGATGATACCACCAATATCTTTTAATATATTACCAAAGGCTAGTGTGTTTGAACGATGGAAAACAGGAAATGAAAATTATAGATCAATACTGAAGACTTTAGAAATTATTGAAAAAATTTAAAATTTTGTGATCAGTTGTTTCCAAATAAGTATTTACAATAATAGTAATTTTGACTCACACTGACAATCTCACATAACAATGTTATCTATTTCTTAATACCAAAAATATTACACTGCCATTAACAGATACGTTTCTCTGCATAATACCTATAAGCAGTGACCTAGACAATCGTCTCATTCTGAGAACAATTATATTGTATTTATAATATTCATGTTACATTAACCAAGTTTGTCATTTTGTGAAGTGTAAGACTGCTTTATTTGAAAGTAAATATTTGTTTTAAGTAGGTAGCGATGGAAATTTATAAACCATTACTCAGATTAGCACTGTAAGTATCTGTTACTGACCCTGAGTGGACATTATAAAATCCACTATGGATGCAGCAAGTGCAAGGTTGTGGATGATTAAAATTTGTTAATACAGTCGTTGGATTCTAAATGAATTTTCAGAAAAAGTTATAGATATTTTCCAGTCAGTTTATGGATTTTTGTTTTTTTCATCATAATATGTTCCTTCTGTTATTATTACTATTCAACACCTATTATTTGTTGACAATCTGGAATTCCTCTGGGGTACAAAGAATCAAATAGATCCTAACTTATATCAACTCTGTATTTCACTGGAGTCTAAAAGATGTTACACTACTTTTAAATGTTGCTCACATTTCTAAATTGACCCATAGTATAGACAATTTTGGGTTACAATTTGTAATTTAAATAAATAAGAAATAAATTATTAAGTAAATAAATAAAGGCAATGTCACATCTAATTTCATTTCAGTGTTACATCTAATTTCATCTCTTCATATTACTACTTGATTATTTTAATATTCCTTTAATATTAGGCTTAATAATAAAGGAATATTATATGCAATGACAAAGCCGCACATTTTTTTTCCTGCTTTGATGGTAGACCAATGTTCATCGGCAATTATATTTTCTTGCTCGGTTCTTGCTCTATCCTATTGACTTATTCAGAGATAGAGCTATGAAATAGTACAGCTTTCTTTATAAATATCTATATATTTATGTAGTGTTTGTGTGTAAAAAAACATGGTGTATCAATCAGCTGTGAAAGATGTGGAGACAAAGTGAAGTAACATTTTATTAGAAAGGCAAAGAATGAGTACCATTTCATGAAGTAACATTTTATTAGAAAATCACCGTACACTTGGGACTTATGGATACTTGGTCGAAAATGAATATATTGTTATTTATAAAATTATTTAAAATTTTAACCCATCATTTCCTTTTGATCACTTAGTGTTGATGAAATTTCTTTTTTTGTGTAATGAACATTGTTTACAGAAATGATATAGATTCATTTATAAAGCTTTTTTTGCAAATAGATAATATATTTGCTATTCTTAGAATAAGAACTTCTCTATTTATGATTCAACAAACCTAAAATTCCAAAATAATACCGGTTATCAGTTATCGGAAAAAACATTAGATTCTGTGAAAGATTGTGTTTCCTTCCAGCATATCTTCAGTTTATTCAAAAGTATATATTTCGACATAGATATTTATTAAACCAAGTTGTGGTCAACTGTCGCATGTAAATAGCAGTTTGAATATAATGAAATAACATAATGATCTTTTTTATTTCTTAACACCAGGAAAACCAAAATCCTTTACCTGCCACGACAGTGAAATAATATTTGGCTTCCAAGTGTGCAATGATGCTGCAGATTGTCTTAATGGGGAAGACGAGGCAAAAGATATTTGCGGTAATAATCATATACAATTTAAAAAATAAAATTTAATTTCAGCAATAATTCTACATTATAAGGGGAACATGGTGTCTGCTTATTTTTTTAAAAGCACTCAATTTATTAATAGTGAAAGCTTTTAAAATTAAAAATAAGCCATGACATAAAATCAAATATAATTTTTTCTGTTGGAATATTAAGAAATAATAACACAAAATACTTTTTGTAAACAATATAAGATTTGTCACAAGCAAACATCCATTTCTACTATTGATCGTTGTGGCATTCATTCCACTGAATTTGTTTTATAAATACTTAAAATTTTAGAAATGAGTTATGAAAAATATTTCTATGATGTATTTATGTTTATTGCATTATTAAAATATAAATAAAAAAATGTTGATATATATTATACAATTTTCACAAGTGAATATTAAAACTTTTAAAATTCATTTAATAATACTTTGTATACAAAAAATATAATCAAAAAATCTTACATCAGGCTGTAAATATCATTTCCCCGATGGTGTTTCAAAGTTTAGATTATATGGAAAAACTGCTTATAAACTTTTAAATATATTTCTCAAAATCTATTTATATTTTATATATATTTGATGGAATGCAACGCTTGACAATACGAAGCACTTGTTTAGGAGCAAATGACTAAATGAGAGAGTCATTTAAATTCTATTTTTATAAAATAAGTTTAGTTGAATAGAGAATATCAGGTCGCGTTCTTTGTAAAACAACCCTGGTACTACCATGAATGGAGTTTTCTATGAACAGGAAGATGTTATGTTGAAATTATAGAGTAACATAACCTACTAAAAATTTTTTTATTGTGGATTTGAGCTCGCATCTCCTAACATTCTGTAAAGATTAATAAAATATCAAGACTTTTCTAGATTTCATGTTTTATAAAAATGTATCAGATATGAAAGTCGATATACACAAGTATCTAATCACATAACAACAGGAGTAAGAAACTGCTCATTTAAATGTTGAATAATATTTTTGGATAATTTTTATTATTTGAATTAGCGATTTTCTCATTATGAAGCGACAAATTTTTTGCTGAAAATAAAATAAAGCAATTTTTGTATAGCATATTTTTAATGTACTATTTACTTTTATGCCAAGGTTATGTACCTAAACGATATCCATGTGCTAATGGAGAGCAAATTCCTGCTTATAAGACATGCGACAAGGTTCCGGATTGCTCTGATGGTTCGGATGAAAGCTCAGATCTTTGTAGTAAGTATAGCAGTCAATCACAATAGCACATTATTTTAAAAGTATTTCAAAACATTCATCTGAAAGTGATATGTACATTATTTTTATTTTTTTCAGTAAACTTATATAGTTACTAGCGGTATGGAGATTTTCCTAAATTTCCTACATAATCTTTACATCTTCATAACTTCCGAAGTTATGATATTAAGATATCACGATGATACAAAGTTGGTCCCAGGGTCACTATCTATAAATTGTTTAACATTCATGTGACTGCGATAGTTTTCGAGTTAAATTCTTTCATACAGATAAAGACAGACAGACAAATAAACAATTTTTTAAAAATTATTTTAATAATTGAATATGCAAACGGAAAAGTATTTAAAATTCAAAAGTAGTAGACAGACACTTCAATTTCATCTATACATATAGATTTAAAAGTTCTTTACTTGTGATTTTCATTACAAGAGAACAAAAAGTTTTCACTGAATTTAAATATCAAAACTTGAGGTTATAAAAGGTGTTTATTCTTTTAGATATAGAAAATGTCTGAAAACGATCAATACATAAGGCAATTACTTCCATAAACAATATTGTTATGAATTCTTACCTTTAATAGGTAATAATTCAATCATAGGGATCAATTATTACTTTAATCGGTAATAATTCAATCACACGGATAAAGTTTGTTTTCCCTTTTTCCCCATTTTTGCTTTCCTTTTTAAAACAATATTATTAGATCTATCTATGATGTCTATGAAGAGTCTTGTAGGAATGTCATACGCATAAAGAAAATAAATTTTATGGAATTAAAAATGATACAATTGATAAAAAAGCAAAGTTGGAAAAAGTATTGTAATTAAAATAGGAAAAAGTAATCGAAAATATTTGAACTATGCTGAATGTGAAAAAAAATCAGCCAAGTGAATGTAGGAACACGCACAAAATCCACTTCTGTAGTTGCCTAAATTCCATAAAATTAAATAAAAAAATTAACCAAAATAAATTCACTTTTAAATTTTAATCAAATGCTTATATTTTAAACTCCTTCAAATTTTTTAAACCCATTGTCGAAATCCATGAGGCACGTATCCATGAGGCGCCTATGTAAAGCTAGTCAGCACTTTACTTAAGTGATAATTTTATCATATGAAAACAATGAATTTCATATAGTTGTAATGTAAATTGATGACCATAGCAACAAACCAAAGGAAATAGGAAAATCATAAACTTTTCACATTTTTATAACAAATGCTACAAAAATATGCAACCAAGAACAGTGTAAAAGTTCATAGTTTTTTTTTTAATTTGACGACAAATATAGTAATGAAAATCATCAAACAAAAGTAACCACCAAGAAAAGGATATGTGTAGATTATTAAAATTATAACAAAAAAAAGCAATTAATTACAGAAAATAGAATAATTTATGATGAAATTAATTCAAAAGAATAGTGTGAAAATAATATAATATACTCATTTAAACTTCTAATTCTCCAAAGAAATTTTTATGATTCTTAATCTCGTAACTGTTTAACATTTTGGTAAGTGCATTAAACTATAAATAAATAACCAAACAATTGTTTTGTTTCTAATATAGATGTAAATGGCCCTGGATCGATGGCTTGTAACAGTGGTGACCGTATTTCCAAAGCAAAAGTTTGTAATGGTTTCTGGGACTGTCCAGATGGTACAGATGAAACGGAACAAAAATGCCGTAAGTTATCTAACGATCAAACTATTTTGCTTAGTTTCTTTTTGATTATTAACTGTTTTAGTGCCATGGTTTTTTACTCATACGTACTTCAAAATGCCAAAGATATCTTTTGTTTTTGATATCATTTACCCTTGTCTCGAAAAAAAATGTATCTCTTCCAAAAACTATCCAATTTTAATAAATTTTTCAGTGTTTTCTTAATAAAAACTTGTACAAAGATAATAAAATACAAAGAAAATTATGGAAATATATATTGTGAACAAAAATTAAAACAAAAACTGAAATCAAGGTCACATAGTATTTTCGCAGTCCGGTACATCCTCCGTATCAGCAAAATAATTGTTATCGTTACTATTATCACAATCACTCAAAATTTGCATTATGCAAAATTGTGAGCGCACCACAATGTCACTCCCACTATCACTTTCCTCACAACTTGTAAAACGATCATTTTCATTTTATGTGACACATAGAAAGATAAAAAATTTGCGATGCGTGCGAGCGACCTCCCCTACTGCGTGCTAAACAGCAACTGATTTCGCAAGCGCCATCGCACTCATGGCAAATTTAGTTAGTACGCGCAAGAGCGTGATGACACTCGTCGCCACTCAAACGGTTAAGATAAATTAAATCATAGCAAAAGAATGATCAGTTAAAAGTACAAAGTCATATTAATTACCATTACACAAAAATATTTTTTACAAAAATATCTAATACTGAAAGAAAAGAAGAATACATAAAATATTAAACAATATGGCAATTCATTTACTTAATATCTATTAATAATTCTAATAAAAGACAATAGTCATAAATATTGAATTTTCTATGTTTTTTCTATTACTTGATGGATTTTATCACTTAGAAACTTGTGTAGTAAAGACTCTTGACCCAGTATTTAATGTACAAACATTAATAGAGGCTGAATGAAAAGAGAAACGAAATATCAGTATTATGTGTTTCTGATAAAGTTCTTTTATCAAAAGTTATAAAACAAATTTGTTTGTTTATAAAACAATTTTGGCAATTATTTCTTAAACACTGTCAATGCTCTTTAATATTTTGTTGATAAACTCCAATATTAATCTTAAACTTCTAAGTGAAATGGAAAATCATTCAACCTTACTGAAAAACATAATAAGTATATAGTTAATTTTATATTGGTTTTTCACATGCACTAATACATAAACATGCCTATTTTAATAACAAATAATCTTTTATTGAACTAGGTGATAAAATGCCACCAGTCATACCACCACCTCCAACAAAACCAGGCCTATTTTTCTGCCAGGACAGACAGACAAAAATACCAGGCTTCAAGGTATGCGATAATAAGACGGATTGCCCTGATGGCTCTGATGAAGCTGAAAGTTTATGTAGTAAGTGGCATACTTTCTCATTTTCTTATAGTAATAATATTGACATGTAAAAATACCATCAGCACTGTCTGGTGGTGAGTCAATACACATGTTTAGCATGATGTTTTACGGGAGAGAGGACCCTTACGGAGATATTACAATATCAGCTATCTGTCAAAATTATATATTATACTAAATATGGTGTAAAAAATTATTAATTATACTAAATATGGTATTTAAAAAAACTGCCCAAATAACTAAATTAATTAAGATGATACCACCAATATCTTTTAATATATTACCAAAGGCTAGTGTGTTTGAACGATGGAAAACAGGAAATGAAAATTATAGATCAATACTGAAGACTTTAGAAATTATTGAAAAAATTTAAAATTTTGTGATCAGTTGTTTCCAAATAAGTATTTACAATAATAGTAATTTTGACTCACACTGACAATCTCACATAACAATGTTATCTATTTCTTAATACCAAGAATATTACACTGCCATTAACAGATATGTTTCTCTGCATAATACCTATAAGCAGTGACCTAGACAATCGTCTCATTCTGAGAACAATTATATTGTATTTATAATATTCATGTTACATTAACCAAGTTTGTCATTTTGTGAAGTGTAAGACTGCTTTATTTGAAAATAAATATTTGTTTTAAGTAGGTAGCGATGGAAATTTATAAACCATTACTCAGATTAGCACTGTAAGTATCTGTTACTGACCCTGAGTGGACATTATAAAATCCACTATGGATGCAGCAAGTGCAAGGTTGTGGATGATTAAAATTTGTCAATACAGTCGTTGGATTCTAAATGAATTTTCAGAAAAAGTTATAGATATTTTCCAGTCAGTTTATGGATTTTTGTTTTTTTCATCATAATATGTTCCTTCTGTTATTATTACTATTCAACACCTATTATTTATTGACAATCTGGAATTCCTCTGGGGTACAAAGAATCAAATAGATCCTAACTTATATCAACTCTGTATTTCACTGGAGTCTAAAAGATGTTACACTACTTTTAAATGTTGCTCACATTTCTAAATTGACCCATAGTATAGACAATTTTGGGTTACAATTTGTAATTTAAATAAATAAGAAACAAATTATTAAGTAAATAAATAAAGGCAATGTCACATCTAATTTCATTTCAGTGTTACATCTAATTTCATCTCTTCATATTACTACTTGATTATTTTAATATTCCTTTAATATTAGGCTTAATAATAAAGGAATATTATATGCAATGACAAAGCCGCACATTTTTTTTCCTGCTTTGATGGTAGACCAATGTTCATCGGCAATTATATTTTCTTGCTCGGTTCTTGCTCTATCCTATTGACTTATTCAAAGATAGAGCTATGAAATAGTACAGCTTTCTTTATAAATATCTATATATTTATGTAGTGTTTGTGTGTAAAAAAACATGGTGTATCAATCAGCTGTGAAAGATGTGGAGACAAAGTGAAGTAACATTTTATTAGAAAGGCAAAGAATGAGTACCATTTCATGAAGTAACATTTTATTAGAAAATCACCGTACACTTGGGACTTATGGATACTTGGTCGAAAATGAATATATTGTTATTTATAAAATTATTTAAAATTTTAACCCATCATTTCCTTTTGATCACTTAGTGTTGATGAAATTTCTTTTTTTGTGTAATGAACATTGTTTACAGAAATGATATAGATTCATTTATAAAGCTTTTTTTGCAAATAGATAATATATTTGCTATTCTTAGAATAAGAACTTCTCTATTTATGATTCAACAAACCTAAAATTCCAAAATAATACAGGTTATCAGTTATCGGAAAAAACATTAGATTCTGTGAAAGATTGTGTTTCTTTCCAGCATATCTTCAGTTTATTCAAAAGTATATATTTCGACATAGATATTTATTAAACCAAGTTGTGGTCAACTGTCGCATGTAAATAGCAGTTTGAATATAATGAAATAACATAATGATCTTTTTTATTTCTTAACACCAGGAAAACCAAAATCCTTTACCTGCCACGACAGTGAAATAATATTTGGCTTCCAAGTGTGCAATGATGCTGCAGATTGTCTTAATGGGGAAGACGAGGCAAAAGATATTTGCGGTAATAATCATATACAATTTAAAAAATAAAATTTAATTTCAGCAATAATTCTACATTATAAGGGGAACATGGTGTCTGCTTATTTTTTTAAAAGCACTCAATTTATTAATAGTGAAAGCTTTTAAAATTAAAAATAAGCCATGACATAAAATCAAATATAATTTTTTCTGTTGGTATATTAAGAAATAATAACACAAAATACTTTTTGTAAACAATATAAGATTTGTCACAAGCAAACATCCATTTCTACTATTGATCGTTGTGGCATTCATTCCACTGAATTTGTTTTATAAATACTTAAAATTTTAGAAATGAGTTATGAAAAATATTTCTATGATATATTTATGTTTATTGCATTATTAAAATATAAATAAAAAAATGTTGATATATATTATACAATTTTCACAAGTGAATATTAAATCTTTTAAAATTCATTTAATAATACTTTGTATACAAAAAATATAATCAAAAAATCTTACATCAGGCTGTAAATATCATTTCCCCGATGGTGTTTCAAAGTTTAGATTATATGGAAAAACTGCTTATAAACTTTTAAATATATTTCTCAAAATCTATTTATATTTTATATATATTTGATGGAATGCAACGCTTGACAATACGAAGCACTTGTTTAGGAGCAAATGACTAAATGAGAGTGTCATTTAAATTCTATTTTTATAAAATAAGTTTAGTTGAATAGAGAATATCAGGTCGCGTTCTTTGTAAAACAACCCTGGTACTACCATGAATGGAGTTTTCTATGAACAGGAAGATGTTATGTTGAAATTATAGAGTAACATAACCTACTAAATATTTTTTTTATTGTGGATTTGAGCTCGCATCTCCTAACGTTCTGTAAAGATTAATAAAATATCAAGACTTTTCTAGATTTCATGTTTTATAAAAATGTATCAGATATGAAAGTCGATATACACAAGTATCTAATCACATAACAACAGGAGTAAGAAACTGCTCATTTAAATGTTGAATAATATTTTTGGATAATTTTTATTATTTGAATTAGCGATTTTCTCATTATGAAGCGACAAATTTTTTGCTGAAAATAAAATAAAGCAATTTTTGTATAGCATATTTTTAATGTACTATTTACTTTTATGCCAAGGTTATGTACCTAAACGATATCCATGTGCTAATGGAGAGCAAATTCCTGCTTATAAGACATGCGACAAGGTTCCGGATTGCTCTGATGGTTCGGATGAAAGCTCAGATCTTTGTAGTAAGTATAGCAGTCAATCACAATAGCACAATATTTTAAAAGTATTTCAAAACATTCATCTGAAAGGGATATGTACATTATTTTTATTTTTTTCAGTAAACTTATATAGTTACTGGCGGTATGGAGATTTTCCTAAATTTCCTACATAATCTTTACATCTTCATAACTTCCGAAGTTATGATATTAAGATATCACGATGATACAAAGTTGGTCCCAGGGTCACTATCTATAAATTGTTTAACATTCATGTGACTGCGATAGTTTTCGAGTTAAATTCTTTCATACAGATAAAGACAGACAGACAAATAAACAATTTTTTAAAAATTATTTTAATAATTGAATATGCAAACGGAAAAGTATTTAAAATTCAAAAGTAGTAGACAGACACTTCAATTTCATCTATACATATAGATTTAAAAGTTCTTTACTTGTGATTTTCATTACAAGAGAACAAAAAGTTTTCACTGAATTTAAATATCAAAACTTGAGGTTATAAAAGGTGTTTATTCTTTTAGATATAGAAAATGTCTGAAAACGATCAATACATAAGGCAATTACTTCCATAAACAATATTGTTATGAATTCTTACCTTTAATAGGTAATAATTCAATCATAGGGATCAATTATTACTTTAATCGGTAATAATTCAATCACACGGATAAAGTTTGTTTTCCCTTTTTCCCCATTTTTGCTTTCCTTTTTAAAACAATATTATTAGATCTATCTATGATGTCTATGAAGAGTCTTGTAGGAATGTCATACGCATAAAGAAAATAAATTTTATGGAATTAAAAATGATACAATTGATAAAAAAGCAAAGTTGGAAAAAGTATTGTAATTAAAATAGGAAAAAGTAATCGAAAATATTTGAACTATGCTGAATGTGAAAAAAAATCAGCCAAGTGAATGTAGGAACACGCACAAAATCCACTTCTGTAGTTGCCTAAATTCCATAAAATTAAATAAAAAAATTAACCAAAATAAATTCACTTTTAAATTTTAATCAAATGCTTATATTTTAAACTCCTTCAAATTTTTTAAACCCATTGTCGAAATCCATGAGGCACGTATCCATGAGGCGCCTATGTAAAGCTAGTCAGCACTTTACTTAAGTGATAATTTTATCATATGAAAACAATGAATTTCATATAGTTGTAATGTAAATTGATGACCATAGCAACAAACCAAAGGAAATAGGAAAATCATAAACTTTTCACATTTTTATAACAAATGCTACAAAAATATGCAACCAAGAACAGTGTAAAAGTTCATAGTTTTTTTTTTAATTTGACGACAAATATAGTAATGAAAATCATCAAACAAAAGTAACCACCAAGAAAAGGATATGTGTAGATTATTAAAATTATAACAAAAAAAAGCAATTAATTACAGAAAATAGAATAATTTATGATGAAATTAATTCAAAAGAATAGTGTGAAAATAATATAATATACTCATTTAAACTTCTAATTCTCCAAAGAAATTTTTATGATTCTTAATCTCGTAACTGTTTAACATTTTGGTAAGTGCATTAAACTATAAATAAATAACCAAACAATTGTTTTGTTTCTAATATAGATGTAAATGGCCCTGGATCGATGGCTTGTAACAGTGGTGACCGTATTCCCAAAGCAAAAGTTTGTAATGGTTTCTGGGACTGTCCAGATGGTACAGATGAAACGGAACAAAAATGCCGTAAGTTATCTAACGATCAAACTATTTTGCTTAGTTTCTTTTTGATTATTAACTGTTTTAGTGCCATGGTTTTTTACTCATACGTACTTCAAAATGCCAAAGATATCTTTTGTTTTTGATATCATTTACCCTTGTCTCGAAAAAAAATGTATCTCTTCCAAAAACTATCCAATTTTAATAAATTTTTCAGTGTTTTCTTAATAAAAACTTGTACAAAGATAATAAAATACAAAGAAAATTATGGAAATATATATTGTGAACAAAAATTAAAACAAAAACTGAAATCAAGGTCACATAGTATTTTCGCAGTCCGGTACATCCTCCGTATCAGCAAAATAATTGTTATCGTTACTATTATCACAATCACTCAAAATTTGCATTATGCAAAATTGTGAGCGCACCACAATGTCACTCCCACTATCACTTTCCTCACAACTTGTAAAACGATCATTTTCATTTTATGTGACACATAGAAAGATAAAAAATTTGCGATGCGTGCGAGCGACCTCCCCTACTGCGTGCTAAACAGCAACTGATTTCGCAAGCGCCATCGCACTCATGGCAAATTTAGTTAGTACGCGCAAGAGCGTGATGACACTCGTCGCCACTCAAACGGTTAAGATAAATTAAATCATAGCAAAAGAATGATCAGTTAAAAGTACAAAGTCATATTAATTACCATTACACAAAAATATTTTTTACAAAAATATCTAATACTGAAAGAAAAGAAGAATACATAAAATATTAAACAATATGGCAATTCATTTACTTAATATCTATTAATAATTCTAATAAAAGACAATAGTCATAAATATTGAATTTTCTATGTTTTTTCTATTACTTGATGGATTTTATCACTTAGAAACTTGTGTAGTAAAGACTCTTGACCCAGTATTTAATGTACAAACATTAATAGAGGCTGAATGAAAAGAGAAACGAAATATCAGTATTATGTGTTTCTGATAAAGTTCTTTTATCAAAAGTTATAAAACAAATTTGTTTGTTTATAAAACAATTTTGGCAATTATTTCTTAAACACTGTCAATGCTCTTTAATATTTTGTTGATAAACTCCAATATTAATCTTAAACTTCTAAGTGAAATGGAAAATCATTCAACCTTACTGAAAAACATAATAAGTATATAGTTAATTTTATATTGGTTTTTCACATGCACTAATACATAAACATGCCTATTTTAATAACAAATAATCTTTTATTGAACTAGGTGATAAAATGCCACCAGTCATACCACCACCTCCAACAAAACCAGGCCTATTTTTCTGCCAGGACAGACAGACAAAAATACCAGGCTTCAAGGTATGCGATAATAAGACGGATTGCCCTGATGGCTCTGATGAAGCTGAAAGTTTATGTAGTAAGTGGCATACTTTCTCATTTTCTTATAGTAATAATATTGACATGTAAAAATACCATCAGCACTGTCTGGTGGTGAGTCAATACACATGTTTAGCATGATGTTTTACGGGAGAGAGGACCCTTACGGAGATATTACAATATCAGCTATCTGTCAAAATTATATATTATACTAAATATGGTGTAAAAAATTATTAATTATACTAAATATGGTATTTAAAAAAACTGCCCAAATAACTAAATTAATTAAGATGATACCACCAATATCTTTTAATATATTACCAAAGGCTAGTGTGTTTGAACGATGGAAAACAGGAAATGAAAATTATAGATCAATACTGAAGACTTTAGAAATTATTGAAAAAATTTAAAATTTTGTGATCAGTTGTTTCCAAATAAGTATTTACAATAATAGTAATTTTGACTCACACTGACAATCTCACATAACAATGTTATCTATTTCTTAATACCAAAAATATTACACTGCCATTAACAGATACGTTTCTCTGCATAATACCTATAAGCAGTGACCTAGACAATCGTCTCATTCTGAGAACAATTATATTGTATTTATAATATTCATGTTACATTAACCAAGTTTGTCATTTTGTGAAGTGTAAGACTGCTTTATTTGAAAGTAAATATTTGTTTTAAGTAGGTAGCGATGGAAATTTATAAACCATTACTCAGATTAGCACTGTAAGTATCTGTTACTGACCCTGAGTGGACATTATAAAATCCACTATGGATGCAGCAAGTGCAAGGTTGTGGATGATTAAAATTTGTTAATACAGTCGTTGGATTCTAAATGAATTTTCAGAAAAAGTTATAGATATTTTCCAGTCAGTTTATGGATTTTTGTTTTTTTCATCATAATATGTTCCTTCTGTTATTATTACTATTCAACACCTATTATTTATTGACAATCTGGAATTCCTCTGGGGTACAAAGAATCAAATAGATCCTAACTTATATCAACTCTGTATATCACTGGAGTCTAAAAGATGTTACACTACTTTTAAATGTTGCTCACATTTCTAAATTGACCCATAGTATAGACAATTTTGGGTTACAATTTGTAATTTAAATAAATAAGAAATAAATTATTAAGTAAATAAATAAAGGCAATGTCACATCTAATTTCATTTCAGTGTTACATCTAATTTCATCTCTTCATATTACTACTTGATTATTTTAATATTCCTTTAATATTAGGCTTAATAATAAAGGAATATTATATGCAATGACAAAGCCGCACATTTTTTTTCCTGCTTTGATGGTAGACCAATGTTCATCGGCAATTATATTTTCTTGCTCGGTTCTTGCTCTATCCTATTGACTTATTCAGAGATAGAGCTATGAAATAGTACAGCTGTCTGTATAAATATCTATATATTTATGTAGTGTTTGTGTGTAAAAAAACATGGTGTATCAATCAGCTGTGAAAGATGTGGAGACAAAGTGAAGTAACATTTTATTAGAAAGGCAAAGAATGAGTACCATTTCATGAAGTAACATTTTATTAGAAAATCACCGTACACTTGGGACTTATGGATACTTGGTCGAAAATGAATATATTGTTATTTATAAAATTATTTAAAATTTTAACCCATCATTTCCTTTTGATCACTTAGTGTTGATGAAATTTCTTTTTTGTGTAATGAACATTGTTTACAGAAATGATATAGATTCATTTATAAAGCTTTTTTTGCAAATAGATAATATATTTGCTATTCTTAGAATAAGAACTTCTCTATTTATGATTCAACAAACCTAAAATTCCAAAATAATACCGGTTATCAGTTATCGGAAAAAACATTAGATTCTGTGAAAGATTGTGTTTCTTTCCAGCATATCTTCAGTTTATTCAAAAGTATATATTTCGACATAGATATTTATTAAACCAAGTTGTGGTCAACTGTCGCATGTAAATAGCAGTTTGAATATAATGAAATAACATAATGATCTTTTTTATTTCTTAACACCAGGAAAACCAAAATCCTTTACCTGCCACGACAGTGAAATAATATTTGGCTTCCAAGTGTGCAATGATGCTGCAGATTGTCTTAATGGGGAAGACGAGGCAAAAGATATTTGTGGTAATAATCATATACAATTTAAAAAATAAAATTTAATTTCAGCAATAATTCTACATTATAAGGGGAACATGGTGTCTGCTTATTTTTTTAAAAGCACTCAATTTATTAATAGTGAAAGCTTTTAAAATTAAAAATAAGCCATGACATAAAATCAAATATAATTTTTTCTGTTGGAATATTAAGAAATAATAACACAAAATACTTTTTGTAAACAATATAAGATTTGTCACAAGCAAACATCCATTTCTACTATTGATCGTTGTGGCATTCATTCCACTGAATTTGTTTTATAAATACTTAAAATTTTAGAAATGAGTTATGAAAAATATTTCTATGATGTATTTATGTTTATTGCATTATTAAAATATAAATAAAAAAATGTTGATATATATTATACAATTTTCACAAGTGAATATTAAATCTTTTAAAATTCATTTAATAATAGTTTGTATACAAAAAATATAATCAAAAAATCTTACATCAGGCTGTAAATATCATTTCCCCGATGGTGTTTCAAAGTTTAGATTATATGGAAAAACTGCTTATAAACTTTTAAATATATTTCTAAAAATCTATTTATATTTTATATATATTTGATGGAATGCAACGCTTGACAATACGAAGCACTTGTTTAGGAGCAAATGACTAAATGAGAGTGTCATTTAAATTCTATTTTTATAAAATAAGTTTAGTTGAATAGAGAATATCAGATCGCGTTCTTTATAAAACAACCCTGGTACTACCATGAATGGAGTTTTCTATGAACAGGAAGATGTTATGTTGAAATTATAGAGTAACATAACCTACTAAATATTTTTTTTATTGTGGATTTGAGCTCGCATCTCCTAACGTTCTGTAAAGATTAATAAAATATCAAGACTTTTCTAGATTTCATGTTTTATAAAAATGTATCAGATATGAAAGTCGATATACACAAGTATCTAATCACATAACAACAGGAGTAAGAAACTGCTCATTTAAATGTTGAATAATATTTTTGGATAATTTTTATTATTTGAATTAGCGATTTTCTCATTATGAAGCGACAAATTTTTTGCTGAAAATAAAATAAAGCAATTTTTGTATAGCATATTTTTAATGTACTATTTACTTTTATGCCAAGGTTATGTACCTAAACGATATCCATGTGCTAATGGAGAGCAAATTCCTGCTTATAAGACATGCGACAAGGTTCCGGATTGCTCTGATGGTTCGGATGAAAGCTCAGATCTTTGTAGTAAGTATAGCAGTCAATCACAATAGCACATTATTTTAAAAGTATTTCAAAACATTCATCTGACAGTGATATGTACATTATTTTTATTTTTTTCAGTAAACTTATATAGTTACTGGCGGTATGGAGATTTTCCTAAATTTCCTACATAATCTTTACATCTTCATAACTTCCGAAGTTATGATATTAATATATCACGATGATACATGGTTGGTCCCAGGGTCACTATCTATAAACTGTTTAACATTCATGTCAGTGACTGCAATAGTTTTTGAGTTAAATTCTTTCATACAGACAAAGACAGACAGACAGATAAATGAACAGTTTTTTAAAAATTATTTTAATAATTGAATATGCAAACGGAAAAGTATTTAAAATTCAAAAGTAGTAGACAGACACTTCAATTTCATCTATACATATAGATTTAAAAGTTCTTTACTTGTGATTTTCATTACAAGAGAACAAAAAGTTTTCACTGAATTTAAATATCAAAACTTGAGGTTATAAAAGGTGATTATTCTTTTATATATAGAAAAGGTCTGAAAATGATCAATACATAAGGCAATTACTTCCATAAACAATATTGTTATGAATTCTTACCTTTAATGGGTAATAATTCAATCATAGGGATCAATAATTACTTTAATCGGTAATAATTCAATCATAGGGATAAAGTTTGTTTTCCCTTTATCCCCATTTTTACTTTCCTTTTTAAAACAATATTATTAGATCTATCTATGATATCTATGAAGAGTCTTGAAGGAATGGCTTACGCGTAAAGAAAATAAATTTTATGGAATTAAAAATGATACAATTGATAAAAAAGCAAAGTTGGAAAAAGTATTGTAATTAAAATAGGAAAAAGTCATCGAAAATATTTGAACTATGCTGAATGTGAAAAAAAATCATGTAGTTGCATAAATTCCCATTGTCGAAATCCATGAGGCACGTATCCATGAGGCGCCTATGTAAAGCTAGTCAGCACTTTACTTAAGTGATAATTTTATCATATGAAAACAATGAATTTCATATAGTTGTAATGTAAATTGATGACCATAACAACAAACCAAAGGAAATAGGAAAATCATAAACTTTTCACATTTTTATAACAAATGCTACAAAAATATGCAACCAAGAACAGTGTAAAAGTTCATAGTTTTTTTTTTTAATTTGACAACAAATATAGTAATGAAAATCATTAAACAAAAGTAATGTAGACACCACCAAGAAAGGGATATATGTAGATTATTAAAATTATAACAAAAAAAAGCAATTAATTACAGAAAATAGAATAATTTATGATAAAATGAATTGAAAAGAATAATGTGAAAATAATATAATATACTCATGTAAACTTCTAATTATCCAAAGAAATTTTTATGATTCTTAATCTCGTAACTGTTTAACATTTTGGTAAGTGCATTAAACTATAAATAAATAACCAAACAATTGGTTTGTTTCTAATATAGATGTAAATGGCCCTGGATCGATGGCTTGTAACAGTGGTGACCGTATTCCCAAAGCAAAAGTTTGTAATGGTTTCTGGGACTGTCCAGATGGTACAGATGAAACAGAACAAAAATGCCGTAAGTTATCTAACGATCAAACTATTTTGCTTAGTTTCTTTTTGATTATTAACTGTTTTAGTGCCATGGTTTTTTACTCATACGTACTTAAAAATGCCAAAGAAATCTTTTGTTTTTGACATCATTTACCCTTGTCTGAAAAAAAAATGTATCTCTTCCAAAAATTATCCAATTTTAATAAATTTTTCAGTGTTTTCTTAATAAAAACTTGTACAAAGATAATAAAATACAAAGAAAATTATGGAAATATATATTGTGAACAAAAATTATAACAAAAACTGAAATCAAGGTCACATAATATTTTCACAGTCCGGTACATCCTCCATATCAGCAAAATAATTGTTATCGTTACTATTATCACAATCACTCAAAATTTGCATTACATCAAATTATGAGTGCACCACAATGTCACTCTCACTATCACTTTCCTCACAACTTGTAAAACGATCATTTTCACTTGAATTATTTTCGTATTCCGACATTATGGGTTAAACATTTTCTTTTCCTGGATCCTTTTTATATTGTAATTATTAATAATATTATATTTTGAACTTTATGTAACACATAGAAAGATAAAAAATTAGCGATGCGTGCGAGCCCCTACTGCGTGCTAAAAAGCAACTGATTTCGCAAGCGCCATCGCACTCATGGCAAATTTAGTTAGTACGCGCACGAGCATGATGACACTCGTCGCCACTCAATCGGTTAAAATAAATTAAATCATAGTAAAAGAATGATCAGTTAAAAGTACAAAGTCATATTAATTACCATTACACAAAAATATTTTTTACAAAAATATCTAATACTGAAAGAAAAGAAGAATACATAAAATATTAAACAATATGGCAATTCATTTACTTAATATCTATTAATAATTCTAATAAAAGACAATAGTCGTAAATATTGAATTTTCTATGTTTTTTCTATTACTTGATGGATTTTGTCACTTAGAAACTTGTGTAGTAGAGACTCTTGCCCCAGTATTTCATGTACAAACATTAATAGAGGCTGAATGAAAAGAGAAACGAAATATCAGTATTATGTGTTTTTGATAAAGTTCTTTTATCAAAAGTTATAAAACAAATTTGTTTCACACAGTCAGATTTTGGCAATTATTTCTTAAACACTGTCAATACTCTTTAATATTTTGCTTATAAACTCCAATATTAATCTTAAAATTCTAAGTGAAATGGAAAATCATTCAACCTTACTGAAAAACATGATAAGTATATAGTTAATTTTATATTGGTTTTTCACATGCACTAATACATAAACATGCCTACTTTAATACCAAATAATCTTTTATTGAACTAGGTGATAAAATGCCGCCAGTCATACCACCACCTCCAACAAAACCAGGCCTATTTTTCTGCCAGGACAAACAGACAAAAATACCAGGCTTCAAGGTATGCGATAATAAGACGGATTGCCCTGATGGCTCTGATGAAGCTGAAAGTGTTTGTAGTAAGTGGCATACTTTCTCATTTTCTTCTACTAATAATATTCACACGTACAAATACCATCAGCACTGTCTGGTGGTGAGTCAATACACATGTTTAGCATAATGTTTCACGGAGAGAGGACCCTTACCGGTATATTACAATATCAACTATCTGTCAAAATTATTTATTATACTAAATATGGTATTTAAAAAAACTGCCCAAATAACGATATTAATTAAGATGATACCACCAATATCTTTTAATAGATTCCCAAAAGCTAGTGTGTTTGAACCATGGGAAACAGAAAATGAAAATTATAGATCAATACTTTTAGAAGTTATTGAAAAAATTTAACATTTTATCATCAATTGTTTCCAAATAAGTATTTACAATAATAGTAATTTTTACTCGCACTGACAATCTCACGTAACAATGTTATCTATTTCTTAATACCAAAAATATTACACTGACATCGACACATATGTTTCCAGCATAATACCTACAAGCAGTGACCTAGACAATCATCTCATTCTGAGAACAATTATATTGTATTTACAATACAGTAATACCCCGGACTTACGCGATAGGTGGGACCGAGCGCTATCCGTGTAAGTCGAATTTGCGTAAGTCGGGGTACAATTTTGCATATAAAGACATACAAAGTATGTTTAATTGGGACCGGAGACTAAATAAAACAATTATTTAGGAAATAAATTTGTATCTAATTCTAGACAATATAACAAATTATATTATTATAAAGTGTATAAACACAATCCGAAGTTATTTTCATGTAGAAGGTTTCATAAAATCTGACAAAGTCGTCTGATGAGTCAATGATTTTTTCTTCTCCCGTAATATCTCCTCATAGCATGCTAGTAATTTTTTTATTCCTTGCTTTGGAACACAAAATCGTGACTTGTATGTAGCTATGCGACGATTCCGCACTACACGTCTGTGCCTGTTGTAAGCTGAACGAACACTAGTGCGGGCGGGGGGAGTCAAAAACAAACGCCACCGCTTGACCTTGACTGCGCGGCGTTGAAACAAAAAACGAATAGACGAGAAAATTAAAAAATTGTGTAACTCTGAATTCGCGCAAGTCGAGGTAGCGTAAGTCGGGGTATTACTGTATTCATGTTACATTAACCAAGTTTGTCATTTTGTGTAGTCGTAAGACTGCTTTCTGTGAAAGTAAATATTTGTTTTAGGTAGGTAGCAATGGAAATTTATAAACCATTACTCAGATTAGCACTGTAAGTAACAGACCAGGAATAAGTAAAATCTAAGAAGTGCCTAAATAATTTATGTAAAGTATTAAAGAATATTATTTACTTAATATACTACTTTGTAGCCACAAAATAATGGTTGTAACCATATTTATGTACCCTTACAACAAAGATATTATCGATTCTGTTATTCCAATGTGACCCTGAGTGGACATTATAAAATCCACTATGGATGCAGCAAGTGCAAGGTTGTGGATGATTAAAATTTGTTAATACAGTCGTTGGATTCTAACTGAATTTTCAGAAAAAGTTATAGATATTTTCCAGTCAGTTTACGGATTTTTATTTTTTCCATCATATTAAAAAAAGAATCAAATAGATCCTAACTTATATCAACTCTGTATTTCACTGGAGTCTAAAAGATGTTACACTACTTTTAAATGTTGCTCACATTTCTAAATTGACTCATAGTATAGACAATTTTGGGTTACACTTTGTAATTTAAATAAATAAGAAATAAATTATTAAGTAAATAAATAAAGGCAATGTCACATCTAATTTCATTTCAGTGTTACATCTAATTTCATCTCTTCATATTACTACTTGATTATTTTAATATTCCTTTAATATTAGGCTTAATAATTATACATGTCCCAACTATTATATGCAATGATAAAGCCACACATATTTTCCCTGCTTTGAAGGAAGACCGATGTTCATCGGCAATTATATTTTCTTGCTCGGTTCTTGCTCTAACCTACTGACTTCAGAGATAGAGCTACGAAATACTATAGCGTTCTATATAAATGTCTATATATAGGTGTAGTGTTTGTGTGTAAAAAAACATGGTGTATCATTCACCTGTGAAAGTTGTGAAGACAAAGTGAAATAACATTTTATTAAAAAGGCAAAGAATGAGTACCATTTCATGAAGTAACATTTTATTAGAAAATCACCGTACACTTGGGACTTATGGATATTTGGTCGAAAATGAATATATTGTTATTTATAAAATTATTTAAAATTTTAACCCATCGTTCTCTTTTGGTCACTTAGTGTTGATGAAATTTCTTTTTTTGTGTAATGAACATTGTTTACAGAAATGGTATAGATTCATTTATAAAGCCTTTGTTGCAAATATATAATATATTTACTATTCTTAGAATAAGAACTTCTCTATTTATGTTTCAACAAACGTAAAATTCCAAAATAATACAGGTTATCAGTTATCGGAAAAAACATTTGATTCTGTGAAAGATTTTGTTTCTTCCGAGCATATTCTCAGTTTATTAGAAAGTATATATTTCGACATAGATATTTATTAAACCAAGTTGTGGTCAACTGTTGCATGTAAATAGCAGTTTGAATATAATGAAATAACATAATGATTTTATTTATTTCTTAACACCAGGAAAACCAAAATCCTTTATCTGCCATGACGGTGAAATAATATTTGGCTTCCAAGTGTGCAATGATGTTCCAGATTGTCTTAATGAGGAAGATGAGGCAAAAGATATTTGTGGTAATAATCATATACAATTTAAATATTAAAATTTAATTTCAGCAATAATTCTACATCAATATAAGGGGAACATGGTGTCTGCTTATTTTTTTCAAAGCACTCAATTTCTTATTAGTGAAAGCTTTTATAAGTAAAGATAGGCCATGACATAGAATCAAATATAATTTTTTTCTGTTTGAATATTAAGAAATAATAACACAAAATACTTTTTGTAAACAATAGAAGATTTGTCACAAACAAACATCCATTTCTACTATTGATCCTTGTGGAATTTATTCCACTGAAATTGTTTTATAAATACATATAATTTTAGAAATGAGTTATGAAAAATATTTCTATCTTGCATTTATGTTTATTGCATTATTAAAACATAAATATATATTTTACAATTTTCGCAAATGAATTTTAAATCTTGTAAAATTAATTTAAAAATACTTTGTATACAAAAAACATAAACAAAAAAATCCTGCATCAACCTATAAATATCATTTCCCCGATTGTCTGTTTCAAAGTTTACATTGAAAATTTGATTATATGGAAAAACTGCTCATAAACTTTAAACATATTTCTCAAAATCCATTTTTTTTTAAAATGACTGTTCATATAAGGTTCGTTCAAAAATGAATGAGTTTATCATCCGAATCGGCCTTCTTTTGAAACCTTAAAGTACAATCATCTCTCAGAAATATTTAAGCTTTATCTCATGCGTCTCACCTGGAAATTACATTCAGTCCTGTTGTTAAATTTCAAATGTATTTTATTTGCATATCATCTGCTAAAAATTCCTCCCACAATATTTGATGGAATTCAACGCTTGACAATACGAAGCACTTGTTTAGGAGCAAATGACTAAATGAGAGTGTTATTTCAATTCTATTTTTGTAAAATAAACTTAGTTGAATAGAAAATATCAAATCACGTTCTTTGTAAAACAACCCTCGTACTATCATGAATGGAGTTTTCTATGAACAGGAAGATGTTATGTTGAAATTATAAAGTAACATAACCTACTAAATATTTTTTTTATTGTGGATTTGAGCTCGCATCTCCTAACATTCTGTAAAGATTAATAAAATATCAAGACTTTTTTAGATTTCATGTTATATAAAAATGTATCAGATATGAAAGTCGATATACACAAGTATCTAATCACATAACAACAGGAGTAAGAAACTGCTCCTTTAAATGTTGAATAATATTTTTGAATAATTTTTATTATTTGAATTAGCGATTTTCTCATTATGAAGCGACAAATTTTTTGCTGAAAATAAAATAAAGCAATTTTTGTATAGCATATTTTTAATGTACTATTTACTTTTATGCCAAGATTATGTACCTAAACGATATCCATGTGCTAATGGAGAGCAAATTCCTGCTTATAAGACATGCGACAAGGTTCCGGATTGCTCTGATGGTTCGGATGAAAGCTCAGATCTTTGTAGTAAGTATAGCAGTCAATCGTAACAGCACATTATTTTAAAAATATTTCAAAACATTCATCTAAAAGTGATATGTACATTATTTTTATTTTATTTCAGTAAACTTATATAGTTACTAGCGGTATGGAGATTTTCCTAAATTTCCTACATAATCTTTATATCTTCATAACTTCCGAAGTTATGATATTAAGATATCACGATGATACAAAGTTGGTCCCAGGGTCACTATTTATAAATGTTTAACATTCATGTCAGTGACTGCAATAGTTTTCGAGTTAAATTCTTTCATACAGACAAAGACAGACAGACAGATAAATAAACAATGTTTTAAAAATTTTATTGTAATAATTGAAGATGCAAACGAAAAGTATTTAAAATTTTAAAATTCAAAAGTAGTAGACAGACACTTCAATTTCATCTATACATATAGATTTAAAAGTGCCTTACTTGTGATTTTCATTACAAGAGAACAAAAAGTTTTTCACTGAATTCAAATATCAAAACTTGAGGTTATAAAAGGTGATTATTCTTTTATATACAGAAAAGGTCTGAAAATGATCAATACATAAAACAATTACTTCCATAAACGATATTGTTATAAATTCTTACATTTAATGGGTAATAATTCAATTATTACTTTTTTTATTGATAAAAAAGCAAAGTTGGAAAAACTATTGTAATTAAAATAGGAAAAAGTCATCGAAAATATTTGAAATTTTTGATTTAATGTGAAAAAAAATCAGCCAAGTGAATGTAGGAACACGCACAAAATAGACTTCTGTAGTTACCTAAATTCCATAAAATTAAATAAAAAAATTAACCAAAATAAATTCACTTTAAAATTTTAATCAAATGCTTATATTTTAAATTCTTTCAAATTTTATAAACCCATTGTCGAAATCCATGAGGCACATATCCATGAGGCGCGTTTGTAAAACTAGTCAGCACTTTACTTAACTGATAATTTTATCATATGAAAACAATGAAGTTCATATAGTTGTAATGTAAATTGATAACCATAGCACCAAACCAAACTAAATAGGAAAATTGAAAACTTTTCACATTTTTATAACAAATGCTACAAAACTATGCAACCAAGAACAGTGCAAAAGTTCATAGTTTTTTTTTTAATTTGACGACAAAAATACTAATGAAAATCATCAAACAGAAGTAACCACCAAGAGAAGGATATGTGTAGATTATTAAAATTATAACAATAAAAAACAATTAATTACAGAAACTAGAATAATTTATGATAAAATGAATTCAAAGGAATAATGTGAAAATAATATAATATATTCATGTAAACTTCTAATTATCCAAAGAAATTTTTATGATTCTTAAACTCGTAACTGTTTAATATTTTGGTAAGGGCATTAAATTATAAATAAATAACCAAACAATTGTTTTGTTTCTAATATAGATCTAAATGGCCCTGGATCGATGGCTTGTGACAGTGGTGACCGTATTCCTAAAGCAAAAGTTTGTAATGGTTACTGGGACTGTCCAGATGGTACAGATGAAACAGAACAAAAATGCCGTAAGTTATCTAACGATCAAACTATTTTGCTTAGTTTCTTTTTGATTATTAACTGTTTTAGTGTCATGGTTTTTTACTCATACGTACTTAAAAATGCCAAAGAAATCTTTTGGTTTTGATATCATTTGCCCTTATCTGGAAAAAAAACAGTGTTTTCTTAAACTCGGTGTTTCCTTAATAAAAACTTATAAAAGGATAATAAAATACAAAGAAAATTATGGAAATATATATTGTGAACAAAAATTACAACAAAAACTGAAATCAAGGTCACTTCGTATTTTCGCAGTTCGGTACATCCTCCATATCAGCAAAATAATTGTTATCGTCACTATTATCACAATCACTCAAAATTTGCATTACGCCAAAATTGTGAGCGCACCACAATGTCGCTCCCACTATCACTTTCCTCACAACTTGAAAAATGATCATTCTCACTTGAATTATTTTCCTATTCCGACATTATGGGTTAAAAATTTTTATTTCCTAGATCCTTTTTATATTGTAATTACTAATAATATTATAATTTGAACTTTATATAACACATAGAAAGATAAAAATTAGCGATGCGTGCGAGCGAACTCCCCTACTGCACGCTAAACAACAATTGATTTCGCGAGCGCCATTGCGCTTGTGGGAAATTTACTTAGTACGCGCACGAGCGCATGGCGCTCGTCGGCACTCAAACGGTTAAGATAAATTAAATCATAGCAAAAGAATGATCAGTTAAAAGCACAAAGTCATATTAATTATCATTACAAAAATATACTTTTTACAGAAATAACTAATACTGAAAGAAAAGAAGAATACATAAAATATTAAACAATATGGCATTTCATTTACTTTATATCTATTAATAATTCTAATAAAAGACAATAGTCATAAATATTGAATTTTCTATGTTTTTTCTCGTACTTGATGGATTTTATCACTTAGAAACTTGTGTAGTAGAGACTCTTGGCCCAGTATTTCATGTACAAACATTAATAGAGGCTGAATGAAAAGAGAAACGAAATATCAGTATTATGTGTTTTTGATAAAGTTCTTTTGTCAAAAGTTATAAAACAATTCGTAAACACTGTCAATGCTCTTTAATATTTTGCTGATAAACTCCAATATTAATCTTAAAATTCTAAGTGAAATGGAAAATAATTCAACCTTACTGAAAAACATGATAAGTATATAGTTAATTTTATATTGGTTTTTCACATGCACTAATACATAAACATGCCTATTTTAATAACAAATAATCTTTTATTGAACTAGGTGATAAAATGCCACCAGTCATACCACCACCTCCAACAAAACCAGGCCTATTTTTCTGTCAGGACAAACAGACAAAAATACCAGGCTTCAAGGTATGCGATAATAAGACGGATTGCCCTGATGGCTCTGACGAAGCTGAAAGTGTATGTAGTAAGTGGCATACTTTCTCATTTATTATACTAATAATATTGACATGTAAAAATACCATCAGCACTGTCTGGTGGTGAGTCAATACACATGTTTAGCATAATGTTTTATGGAGAGAGGACCCTTACCGGTATATTCCAATATCAACTATCTGTCAAAATTATTTATTATACTAAATATGGTGTAAAAAATTATTAATTATACTAAACATGGTATTTAAAAAAACTGCCCAAATAACTATATTAATTAAGATGATACCACCAATATCTTTTAATAGATTCCCAAAGGCTATAGTGTGTTTGAACCATGGGAAACAGAAAATGAAAATTATAGATCAATACTTTTAGAAGTTATTGAAAAAATTGAACATTTTTTTTCATTTTGACTCACACTGACAATCTCACATAACAATGTTGTCTATTTCTTAATACCAAAAATATTACACTGCCATTAACAGATATGTTTCTCTGCATAATACCTATAAGCAGTGACCTAGACAATCGTCTCATTCTGAGAACAATTATATTGTATTTACAATATTCATGTTGCATTAACCAAGTTTGTCATTTTGTGAAGTGTAAGACTGCTTTCTGTGAAAGTAAATATTTTTTTAGGTAGGTAGCGATGGAAATTTATAAACCATTAGTCAGATTAGCACTGTAAGTAACAGACCAGGAATAAGTAAAATCTAAGAAGTGCCTAAATAATTTATGTAAAGCATTAAAGAATATTATTTCCCTAACATACTACTTTGTAGCCAGAAAATAATGGTTGTAACCATATTTATGTACTCTTACAATAAAGACATTATCGATTCTGTTATTCCAATGTGATCCTGAGTGGACATTATAAAATCCACTATGGATGCAACAAGCACAAGGTTGTGGATGATTAAAATTTGTTAATACAGTCGTTGGATTCTAACTGAATTTTCAGAAAAAGTCAAGTAGATATTTTCCAGTCAGTTTACGGGTTTTTATTTCTTTCATCATAATAAGTTCCTTCTGTTATTATTTCTATTCAACGCCTATTATTTGTTGACAATCTGGAATTCCTCTGGGGTACAAAGAATCAAATAGATTCTAACTTATATCAACTCTGTATTTCACTGGAGTCTAAAAGATGTTACACTACTTTTAAATGTTGCTCACATTTCTAAATTGACCCATAGTATAGACAATTTTGGGTTGCACTTTGTAATTTAAATAAATAAGAAATAAATTATTAAGTAAATAAATAAAGGCAATGTCACATCTAATTTCATTTCAGTGTTACATCTAATTTCATCTCTTCATATTACTACTTGATTATTTTAATATTCCTTTAATATCAGGTTTAATAATTATACATGTCCCAACTATTAAAGGTTTAATAATTATACATGTCCCAACTATATACAAAGCCACAAATTTTTTCCCTGCTTTGAAGATGGACCGATGTTCACCGGCAATTATATTTTCTTGCTCGGTTCTTGCTCTAACCTATTGACTTATTCAGAGATAGAGCTACGAAACAGTAAAGCTTTCTATATGAATGTCTATATATTGATGTAGTGTTTGTGTTTAAAAAAAACATGGTGTATCAATCACCTGTGAAAGTTGTGAAGATAATATGAAGTAACATTTTATTAGAAAGGCAAAGAATGAGTACCATTTCATGAAGTAACATTTTATTAGAAAATCACCGTACACTTGGGACTTATGGATACTTGGTCGAAAATGAATATATTGTTATTTATAAAATTATTTAAAATTTTAACCCATCATTTCCTTTTGATCACTTAGTGTTGATGAAATTTCTTTTTTTGTGTAATGAACATTGTTTACAGAAATGATATAGATTCATTTATAAAGCTTTTTTTGCAAATAGATAATATATTTGCTATTCTTAGAATAAGAACTTCTCTATTTATGATTCAACAAACCTAAAATTCCAAAATAATTACGGTTATCAGTTATCGGAAAAAACATTTGATTCTGTGAAAGATTTTGTTTCTTCCGAGCATATTCTCAGTTTATTAGAAAGTATATATTTCGACATAGATATTTATTAAACCAAGTTATGGTCAACTGTCGCATGTAAATAGCAGTTTGAATATAATGAAATAACATAATGATTTTTTTCATTTCTTAACACCAGGAAAACCAAAATCCTTTATCTGCCATGACGGTGAAATAATATTTAGCTTCCAAGTGTGCAATGATGTTCCAGATTGTCTTAATGAGGAAGACGAGGCAAAAGATATTTGTGGTAATAATCAAATACAATTTAAATATTAAAATTTAATTTCAGCAATAATTCTACATCAATATAAGAGGAACATGATGTCTGCTTATTTTTTTAAAATCACTCAATTTTTTATTAGTGAAAGCTTTTAAAAGTAAAGATAAGCCATGACATAGAATCAAATATAATTTTTTTCTGTTTGAATATTAAGAAATAATAACACAAAATACTTTTTGTAAACAATAGAAGATTTGTCACAAGCAAGCATCCATTTCTACTATTGATCCTTGTGGCATTCATTCCACTGAAATTGTTTTATAAATACTTATAATTTTAGAAATGAGTTATGAAAAATATTTCTATCATGTATTTATGTTTATTGCATTATTAAAACATAAATATATATTTTACAATTTTCGCAAGTGAATATTAAATCTTGTAAAATTCATTTAATAATATTTTGTATACAAAAAACATAAACAAAAAATCCTGCATCAGCCTATAAATATCATTTCCCCGATTGTATGTTTCAAAATTTATATTGAAAATTTGATTATATGGAAAAACTGCTCATAAACTTTAAGCATATTTCTCAAAATCTATTTTTTTTTAAAATGACTATTCATACAAGGTTCGATCAAAAATGAATGAGATTATCATCCGAATCGGCCTTCTTTTGAAGCCTTAAAGTACAATCATCTCTCAGAAATATTTAAGTTTTATCTCATGCGTCTCAACTGAGTGACTGAGAGTGCCATTTAAATTCTATTTTTATAAAATAAGTTTAGTTGATTAGAGAATATCAGATCACATTGTTTGTAAAACAACCCTGGTACTACCATAAATGGAGTTTTCTATGAACAGGAAGATGTTATGTTGAAATTATAAAGTAACATAACCTACTAAATATTTTTTTTTATTGTGGATTTGAGCTTGCATCCTCTAAAGTTGTATAAAGATTAATAAAATATCAAGACTTATTTAGATTTCATGTTTTATAAAAATGTATCAGATATGAAAGCCAATATGCAGAAGTATCTAATCATATAACTACAGGAGTAAGAAACTGCTCATTTAAATGTTGGATAATATTTTTGGATAATTTTTATTATTTGAATTAGCAATTTTCTCATTATAAAGCGACAAATTTTTTGATGAAAATAAAATAAAGCAAATTTTGAATAGCATATTTTTAATTTTATTACCAGGTTATGTACCTAAACGATACCCATGTGCTAATGGAGAGCAAATTCCTGCTTATAAGACATGCGACAAGGTTCCGGATTGCTCTGATGGTTCGGATGAAAGCTCAGATCTTTGTAGTAAGTATAGCAGTCAATCACAATAGCACAATATTTTAAAAGTATTTCAAAACATTCATCTGAAAGGGATATGTACATTATTTTTATTTTTTTCAGTAAACTTATATAGTTACTGGCGGTATGGAGATTTTCCTAAATTTCCTACATAATCTTTACATCTTCATAACTTCCGAAGTTATGATATTAAGATATCACGATGATACAAAGTTGGTCCCAGGGTCACTATCTATAAACTGTTTAACATTCATGTGACTGCGATAGTTTTCGAGTTAAATTCTTTCATACAGATAAAGACAGACAGACAGACAAATAAACAATTTTTTAAAAATTATTTTAATAATTGAATATGCAAACGGAAAAGTATTTAAAATTTGAAAATTCATGAGTCGTAGACAGACACTTCAATTTCATTTATATGTATAGAGTGTCAAGATAGTATATGTATAGAGTGCCAAGAGAATAAAAAGTTTTTCACTGAATTTAAATATCAAAACTTGAGGTTATAAGAGGTGATTATTCGCTTATTTATAGATAAGGTCTGAAAATGATTAATTTATAAGGCAATTACTTCCATAATCAATATTATTATAAATTCTTCGCTTTAATGGGTAATAATTCAATCACAGGAATCAATTATTACCTTTAATTGATAATAATTCAATCATAGGGATCAATCAATATTCTATAGTCTGGTTTTTCCTTTTTCCCTATTTTTGCTTTCCTTTTTTAAAACAATATTATTAAATATTTCCATGATATCACGATGATACAAAGTTGGTCCCAGGGTCACTATTTATAAACTGTTTAACATTCATATCAGTGACTGCAATAGTTTTTGAGTTAAATTCTTTCATACAGACAAAGACAGACAGACAGATAAATAAACAATTTTTTAAAAATTATTTTAATAATTGAATATGCAAACGGAAAAGTATTTAAAATTTTAAAATTGAAAACTAGTATACAGACACTTCAATTTCATCTATACATATAGATTTAAAAGTGCCTTACGTCTTTGTCTTGATTTTCATAACAAGAGAACAAAAAAATTTTCACTGAATTTAAATATCAAACCTTGAAGTTATAAAAGGTGATTATTCTTTTATATATAGAAAAGGTCTGAAAATGATCAATACATAAGGCAATTACTTCCATAAACAATATTGTTATAAATTCTTACCTTTAATGGGTAATAATTCAATTATTACTTTAATCACTAATAATTCAATCATAGAGATAAAGTTTTTTTTTTCCTTTTTCCCCATTTTTGCTTTCCTTTTTAAAACAATATTATTAGATCTATCTATGATATGTCTTGTAGGAATGTCTTACGCGTAAAGAAAATAAATTTTATTGAATTAAAAATGATACAATTGATGAAAAAGCAAAGTTGGAAAAAGTATTGTAATTAAAATAGGAAAAAGTCATCGAAAATATTTGAACTATGCTGAATGTGAAAAAAAATCAGCCAAGTGAATGTAGGAACACGCACAAAATACACTTCTGGAGTTGCCTAAATTCCATAAAATTAAAAAAAAAAATTAACCAATATAAATTCACTTTAAAATTTTAATCAAATGCTTATATTTTAAATTCTTTCAAATTTTTTAAACCCATTGTCGAAATCCATGAGGCACGTATCCATGAGGCGCCTATGTAAAGCTAGTCAGTACTTTACTTAAGTGATAATTTGATCAGATGAAAACAATGAATTTCATATAGTTGTAATGTAAATTGATAACCATAGCACCAAACCAAAGGAAATAGGAAAATTGAAAACTTTCACATTTTTATAACAAATGCTACAAAAATATGCAACCAAGAACAGTGCAAAAGTTCACAGTTTTTTTTTTAATTTGACGACAAATATAGTAATGAAAATCATCAAACAAAAGTAACCACCAAGAAAAGGATATGTGTAGATTATTAAAATTATAACAAAAAGAAGCAATTAATTACAGAAAATAGAATAATTTATGATAAAATGAATTCAAAAGAATAATATCATAATAATGTAATATATTCATGTAAACTTCTAATTCTCGAAAGAAATTTTTATGATTCTTAATCTCGTAACTGTTTTATATTTTGGTACGTGCATTAAATTATAAATAAATAACCAAACAACTGTTTTGTTTCTTTTTAATATAGATCTAAATGGCCCTGGATCGATGGCTTGTGACAGTGGTGACCGTATTCCTAAAGCAAAAGTTTGTAATGGTTACTGGGACTGTCCAGATGGTACAGATGAAACAGAACAAAAATGCCGTAAGTCATCTAACGATCAAACTATTTTGCTTAGTTTCTTATTGATTATTAACTGTTTTAGTGCCATGGTTTTTTACTCATACGTACTTAAAAATGCCAAAGAAATCTTTTGTTTTTGATATCATTTACCCTTATCTCGAAAAAAAACTGTATCTCTTCCAAAAACTATCCAATTTTTATAATTTTTTCGATATTTTCTTAATAAAAACTTGTACAAGGATAATAAAATACGAAGAAAATTATGGAAATATCTATTGTGAACATAAATTATAACAAAAACTGAAATCAAATTCACATCGTATTTTCACAGTCCGGTACATCCTCCATATCAGCAAAATAATTGTTACCATCACTATTATCACAATCACTCAAAATTTGCATTACGCCAAATTGTGAGCGCACCACAATGTCACCACCACTATCACTTTCCTTACAACTTGAAAAACGATCATTTTCACTTGAATTATTTTCATATTCCGACATTATGGGTTAAAAATTTTCTTTTCCTGGATCCTTTTTATATTGTAATTACTAATAATATTATAATTTGAACTTTATGTAACACATAGAAAGATAAAAAATTAGCGATGCGTGCGAGCGACCTCCCCTACTGCGTGCTGAACAGCAACTGATTTCGTGAGCGCCATCTCGCTCATAGCAAATTTAGTTAGAAAACGCGCGAGCGTTACGACGCTCGTCGGCACTCAAACGGTTAAGATAAATTAAATCATAGCAAAAGAATAATCAGTTAAAAGTACAAAGTCATATTAATTACCATTACACAATAATATTTTTTACAAAAATATCTAATACTGAAAAAAAGAAGAATACATAAAATATTAAACAACATGGCAATTCATTTACTTAATATCTATTAATAATTCTAATAAAAGACAATAGTCATAAATATTGAATTTTCTATGTTTTTTCTATTACTTCATAGATTTTATCACTTAGAAACTTGTGTAGTAGAGACTCTTGACCCAGTATTTAATGTACAAACATTAATAGAGGCTGAATGAAAAGAGAAACGAAATATCAGTATTATGTGTTTTTGATAAAGTCCTTTTATCGAAAGTTATCAAACAAATTTGTTTCAGACAGTCAGATTTTGACAATTATTTCTTAAACACTGTCAATGCTCTTTAATATTTTGCTGGTAAACTCCAATATTATCTTAAAATTCTAAGTGAAATGGAAAATCATTCAACCTTACTGAAAAACATGATAAGTATATAGTTAATTTTATATTGGTTTTTCACATGCACTAATACATAAACATGCCTATTTTAATAACAAATAATCTTTTATTGAACTAGGTGATAAAATGCCGCCAGTCATACTACCACCTCCAACAAATCCAGGCCTATTTTTCTGTCAGGACAAACAGACAAAAATACCAGGCTTCAAGGTATGCGATAATAAGACAGATTGCCCTGATGGCTCTGATGAAGCTGAAAGTGTATGTAGTAAGTGGCATACTTTCTCATTTTCTTATACTTATAATATTAACACTGTACAAATACCATCAGCACTGTCTGGTGGTGAGTCAATACACAAGTTTAGCATGATGTTTTACGGAGAGAGGACCCTTACGGAGATATTACAATATCAACTATCTGTCAAAATTATTTATTATACATAATATGGTATTTAAAAAAACTACCCAAATAATTATATTAATTAAGATGATACCACCAATATCTTTTAATAGATTGCCAAAGGCTAATGTGTTTGAACCATGGGAAACAGAAAATGAAAATTATAGATCAATACTTTTAGAAGTTATTGAAAAAATTGAACATTTTTTCATCAGTTGTTTCCAAATAAGTATTTACAATAATAGTAATTTTGACTCACACTGACAATCTCACATAACAATGTTATCTCGTCTCATTCTGACAACAATTATATTGTATTTACAATATACATGTTACATTAACCAAGATTGTCATTTCGTGAAGTGTAAGACTGCTTTATTTCAAAGTAAATATTTGTTTAGTTAAGTAAATATTTATTTGTTTTATATTTGTTTTTATAAGTAGGTAGCGATGGAAATTTATAAACCATTACTCAGATTAGCACTGTAAGTAACAGACCAGGAATAAGTAAAATCTAAGAAGTGCCTAAATAATTTATGTAAAGTATTAAAGAATATTATTTAATTAATATACTACTTTGTAGCCAGAAAATAATGGTTGTAACCTTATTTATGTACCCTTACAATAAAGACATTGATTCTGTTATTCCAATGTGACCCTGAGTGGACATTATAAAATCCACTATGGATGCAGCAAGTGCAAGGTTGTGGATAATTAAAATTTGTTAATACAGTCGTTGGATTCTAACTGAATTTTCAGAAAAAGTTATAGATATTTTCCAGTCAGTTTACGGATTTTTATTTGTTTTATCATAATAAGTTCCTTCTGTTATTATTACTATTCAACGCCTATTATTTGTTGACAATCTGAAATTCCTCTGGGGTACAAAGAATCAAATAGATCCTAACTTATATCAACTCTGTATTTCACTGGAGTCTAAAAGATGTTACACTACTTTTAAATGTTGCTCACATTTCTAAATTGACCCATAGTATAGACAATTTTGGGTTACAATTTGTAATTTAAATAAATAAGAAATAAATTATTAAGTAAATAAATAAAGGCAATGTCACATCTAATTACATTTCAGTGTTACATCTAATTTCATCTCTTCATATTACTACTTGATTATTTTAATATTCCTTTAATATTAGGCTTAATAATTATACATGTCCCAACTATTATATGCAATGACAAAGCCGCACATTTTTTTTCCTGCTTTGATGGTAGACCAATGTTCATCGGCAATTATATTTTCTAGCTCAGTTCTTGTTCTATCCTATTGACTTATTCAGAGATAGAGCTATGAAATAGTACAGCTTTCTGTATAAATATCTATATATTTATGTAGTGTTTGTGTGTAAAAAAACATGGTGTATCAATCAGCTGTGAAAGATGTGAATGAGTACCATTTCATGAAGTAACATTTTATTTGAAAATCACCGTACACTTGGGACTTATGGATACTTGGTCGAAAATGGACATATTGTTATTTATAAAACTATGTAAAATTTTAACCCATCATTTCTCTTTTGATCACTTAGTGTTGATTAAATTTCTTTTTTTGTGTAATGAACATTGTTTACAGAAATGGTATAGATTTATTTGTAAAGCCTTTGTTGCAAATAGATAATATATTTGCTATTCTTAGAATAAGAACTTCTCAACAAACCTCAAATTCCAAAATAATACCGGTTATCAGTTATCGGAAAAAACATTTGATTCTGTGAAAGATTTTATTTCTTCCGAGCATATCTGCAGTTTATTTGAAAGTATATATTTCGACATAGATATTTATTAAACCAACTTGTGGTCAACTGTCGCATGTAAATAGCAGTTTGAATAATGAAATAACATAATGATTTTTTTTATTTCTTAACACCAGGAAAACCAAAATCCTTTAACTGCCACGACGGTGAAATAATATTTGGCTTCCAAGTGTGCAATGATGTTGCAGATTGTCTTAATGGGGAAGACGAGGCAAAAGATATTTGTGGTAATAATCATATACAATTTAAAAAATAAAATTTAATTTCAGCAATACATCAATATAAGGGGATTTTCTACATCATATAAGGGGAACATGGTGTCTGCTTATTTTTTTAAAAGCACTCAATTTATTAATAGTGAAAGCTTTTAAAATTAAAAATAAGCCATGACATAGAATCAAATATAATTTTTTTCTGTTGGAATATTGTGTGAATATTAGAACATTAAATCTTTTAAAGTGAATATTAAATCTTTTAAAATTCATTTAATAATACTTTGGATACAAAAAATATAATCAAAAAATCCTGCATCAGGCTGTAAATATCATTTCCCCGATTGTATGTTTCAAAGTTTAGATTATATGGAAAAATTGCTTATAAAGTTTAAATATTTTTCTCAAAATCTATTTTTTTTAAAATGGCATACACTATAGCTTTGGCTATTCATATAAGGTTCGTTTAAGGATGAATGAATTAATCATCCAAATCGGCCTTCTTTTGAAGCCTTAAAGTACAGTCATCTCTCAGGAATATGTAAGCTTTATCTCATGCGTCTAACCTGGAAATTACATTCAGTCCTGTTGTTAAATTTCAAATGTATTTTATTTGCATATCATCTGCTAAAAATTCCTTCCACAATATTTGATGGAATTCAACGCTTGACAGTACAAAGCACTTGTTTAGGAGCAAATGACTAAATGAGAGTGTCATTTAAATTCTATTTTTATAAAATAAGTTTAGATGAATAGAAAATATCAGATCACGTTTTTTGTAAAACAACCCTGTTACCTCCATGAATGGAGTTTTCTATGAACAGGAAGATGTTATGTCGAAATTGTAAAGTAACATAACCTACTAAATATTTTTTTTTATTGTGGATTTGAGCTCGCATCTCCTAACGTTCTATAAAAATTAATAAAATATCAAGGCTTTTTTAGATTTCATGTTATATAAAAATGTCTGATACATTTTTATATAATATGAAATCTAATATACAAAAAATATGAAAGTCGATATACACAAGTATCTAATCATATAACAGGAATAAGAAACTGCTCATTTAAACGTTGGATAATATTTATGGATAATTTTTATTATTTGAATTAGCGATTTTCTCATTATGAAGCGGCAATTTTTTTGCTGCAAATAAAATAAAGCAATTTCTGTATAGCATATTTTTAATGTACTATTTACTTTTATGCCCAGGTTATGTACCTAAACGATATCCATGTGCTAATGGAGAGCAAATTCCTGCTTATAAGACATGCGACAAGGTTCCGGATTGCTCTGATGGTTCGGATGAAAGCTCAGATCTTTGTAGTAAGTATAGCAGTCAATCACAATAGCACATTATTTTAAGAGTATTTCAAAACATTCATCTGAAAGTGATATGTACATTATTTTTATTTTTTTCAGTAAACTTATATAGTTACTAGCAGTATGGAGATTTTCCTAAATTTCCTACGTAATCTTTACATCTTCATAACTTCCGAAGTTATGATATTAAGATATCACGATGATACAAAGTTTGTCCCAGGGTCACTATCTATAAACTGTTTAACATTCATGTCAGTGACTGCAATAGTTTTCGAGTTAAATTCTGTCATACAGACAAAGGCAGACAGACAGATAAATAAACAATTTTTTAAAAATTATTTTAATAATTAAATATGCAAACGGAAAAGTATTTAAAATTTTAAAATTCAAAAATAGTAGACAGACACTTCAATTTCATCTATACATATAGATTTAAAAGTAGGCACTATGATTTTCATTACAAGAGAACAAAAAGTTTTTCACTGAATTTAAATATCAAAACTTGAGGTTATAAAAGGTGATTATTCTTTTATATATAGAAAAGGTCTGAAAATGATCAATACATAAGGCAATTACTTCCATAAACAATATTGTTATAAATTCTTACCTTTAATGGATAATAATTCAATCATAGGGGTCAATTATTACTTTAATCGGTAATAATTCAATCATAGGGATAAAGTTTTGTTTTCCCTTATTCCCTATTTTTACTTTCCTTTTTAAAACAATATTATTAGATCTATCTATGATATCTATAAAGAGTCTTGTAGGAATGTCATACGCGTAAAGAAAATAAATTTTATGGAATTAAAAATGATACAATTGATAAAAAAGCAAAGTTGGAAAAAGTATGGAATAATATATTTGGAAAGGTATGTGTAATTAAAATAGGAAAAAGTCATCGAAAATATTTGATCTATGCTAAATGTGAAAAAAAATCAGGCACGTGAATATAGGAACACGCACAAAATAGACTTCTGTAGTTGCCTAAATTCCATAAAATTATATAAAAAAATGAACCAAAATAAATTCATTTTAAAATTTTAATCAAATGGCAATATTTTAAATTCTTTCAAATTTTTTAAACCCATTGTCGAAATCCTTGAGGCACGTCACTTTTTACATTAATATTTCACAAAGAGAGCCTCCACAAGAGAGAAACCTCAAATAAATTTTAAAAGAGCTATCCAGTTATATTCCCTCCAATGGGGCGAGTGAGTAAAACTTTTCACCCCATTTTACGTTTATCATTAAAAAAAATTTTTTTATGTTTTTCCACATACTAATTGAATTTTTATCTGAAAATGAATTTTTATTTAAAATTTTTTTTTGTGAATGTCTAAAATTTCGGAAACTAAGGCTATACCAGATAGACAGATAAATAGTCATGACAAAGTTACAAGGGTTGTAAGTTTCGTTATGGAATTAAATTGACTTTAAGAGAACATATGTCAAGTAAACGATGTAGAAAAAACTGAAATAGACATAAACAAAGCAAAAGGTGAAGAAATATAAGTCATGCAAGTAAAGATCTTGTCATGAGAAAATAAAAATGTCATAAAATTGAATAATGTAAATAACGTTTCATCATCACTACCTAAGGGAGACTGTTGTTTGTGTATAATTTTCTTTTTCTGACTGTTTCCAATACAGCACTCCCTGACCTAATTTGTACAAATGGAGTCCGTTTACCCGAAGTGAAAAAATGTGACGATTATTGGGACTGCCCAGATGGATCGGATGAAGCAGACGAATTATGCTGTAAGTTTGAAATTTGAATAAATACAATATCCGACATTGTTAGGACCTCGACTAAATGCCATGACAATCAATTTTGTGTGAGGATCCTTTAATTAGGAGGAATCCTTTAATTTAACTGGTATATTTTGCGTAGTCAGCACACTTCGGAAGAACTCCACGATGAATAAACACATTGATGGATTCGTTCGACGTTCGAACGAACGTTCGTAATTGTACTGTGTGATTTACACCTTCTTCTTTCCTAACAATTTCTTTTTCGCGATATGAACAACAATCGTAGTAAAGAAGGAAATTGCCACACAAATTCAACAATAATTATTAACTTTATAATGTTATATAAACATTAATAATTAATTCTAATAAACTTGTAGTTGAAATTTTTAGACCTGTTTAATCTATTGAGAGGTTACCTATTTGGAATGGGAGAAAAAGGACCATTTTCTTTTTTCAGACAAATTAGATGGTTTTAAAAAATGTTTGTTTTCTTTTATTAAATATGTTTTAGTCAAGTAGCAAAATTTTTTCACTTTTACAAAGACACTGGAAAAATGCTGTTATAGCAGGTATTTTGAAAAGTGGGGTGTGCTGTATCTTCGTTTGCGTCAAATAGACTCAAGTGAAATAAAAAAAAATCTTTTAACATTTGTATTTTTAGCTATAGACATCATATGTGTCTTTGTAATTGGAAGATTCTAATTCAAAATGAGTTTTCAAGAAAATAAATTTCTTTCGTATTTTCTTGTATAGTTAATATATTCACCGGCACCAAGTGATTAATATCTCCCCAGTGATATTTCTAAAATACTATCAATATGTAAAATTAATGTTTTTAACATTAAATAATTATCCAACATTAATCTAATTTTAAATATTCTGCTAAAATGTGAAAGGAATCCTGAAGCCTTATTCTCAATAACAACATATTTTTGTATAATTATCATCACAAACACTAAAACTCATCTAAACATATATAATGCATTGTATTTTGTATGTATGTATTAACATAAGTATTTTTACTTTGAAACAGCTGACAAAAATTCATCTGCTATAAAGCTCATCACAAAGCCAAGCCTATTTATATGCCAGGACAAACAATCAAAAATACCTGGCTTCAAGGTATGCGATGACGAACTGGATTGTCCTGATGGCTCTGATGAAGACGATACTATATGCAGTGAGTATAAATTTTCTGTTTTCAATCAGAATTAAACAAAGGTATTTAAAGTAATATGCCATAGAAGAAACATGATGTATTATTATGTGGTATATTGCTACTTATGTGGTATAAAGGTATACTATAAAAAATGGCCTCAAAGTGATAAAATGATACTAAGTACTTTAGAAATGTTTAAGTGAATAATAAAATAATTAAAACAAAGAAGCTTTTGACAAATATCACATTTTTATATGAATACATTGTCATACTGTAATAATTTCCTCTTATTCAATTAAGTAAATTAAAGGTCGGTATAGGTAATATGCATGTCACTACAGTCTCATATTACAAAGAATATTGTTACCAAAGAATTCACTGTTCAAAGTGGTAATATAGTTTTTAATGGCTTAGTGGTTTTTGAAATTCCAATGACTCTCAGCGGTTCCCGGTATTTATGTATACATTGTACTAGACTAAGAAAGGAAACTCAAGTTGTATAACACATTATTATACAAATTGGTTTTACATTGTTAATATATTTTTTGATGACAACTTGAACATTGTTTATTTGATCCCGTCCATGATTGCATGTAAAAAAAATATTTTCATGTGAAATTTATAATGACCTCAGTGTCTCCAATTGCATAAAGTTCCTTAATAAAAAAGAGCTCCTAAAGTAGATACCTAAATTGAAAAAAGATCAAATCATGTCACACAACAGTCTAATCAGATTAACAGTGTTGAATACTCTCAGATTCACTATTATTATTTGATGTATAGATCTATATATTTCTCTGAAATCTACATATGTATAAGAAAAATATTAGTTCAATCATAGTGCTTCGACAAAAGTAAACAAAACAAATCATTACAAAAATTTGGCTCATTTGCACCTCGTGGTGTTTTCTAATCAAAAAAATTTACTTTCTGTTACCATCAACTTATTATACAACTGCTAACATCTATTAAAGTGCAAAAAGTTAAGCACGGTGGAGTTTCTGTGATGGTTTGGGGCTGCTTTGGAGGTTCTAGTGAGGGCAATCCTGTAAGAATACAAGGAACTCAAAAAAAAATGTCATAAAAACATTTGAGGAAAAAGGTTGTGCCTTTTGGCACTAGCTTAACCGTTTTAGTACCATGGTTTTTTACTCATATATACTTAAAAATGCCAAAGAAATCGTTTGTTTTTTAATCATTTACAACAAAAGAAAGAAAAAAACTGTATCTCTTCCAAAAATTATTCAATTTTAATAATTCTTTCGGTGTTTTCTTAATAAAAACTTGTACAAGAATAACAAAATACAAAGAAAATTATGGAAATATATATTGTGAACAAAAATTATAACAAAAACTGAAATCAAGGTCACATCGTATTTTCACAGTCCGATACATCCTCCGTATCAGCAAAATATTTGTTATCGTCACTGTTATCACTATCACTCAAAATTTGCATTACGCCAAATTGTGAGCACATCACAATGTCCCTCCCACTATCACTTTCTTCACAACTTTAAAAACGATAATTTTGACTAAATTTTTTTTCGTATTCCGACATTATGGGTTAAAAATTTTCTTTTCCTGGATCCTTTTTATATTGTAATTACTAATAATATTATAATTTGAACTTTATATAACACATAAAAAGATAAAAAAGTAGCCATGCTTACAAGCGATCTCCCCTACCGCGCGCTGAACAGCAACTGATTTCACGAGCGCCATCGCGTTAGTGGCAAATTTAGTTAGATGAGCGCGATGGCGCTCGTCAGCGCGATGGCGCTCGTCAGCGCAATGGCGCTCGTCAGCGCTAAAACGGTTAATTGGTCCAGAATTTATATTTCAACACGACAACGATCCCAAACACACATCAAAACTATGCACAAGCTTTTTTATAAAAAAAGGAATATCAAAAGGATTCGAAAGTTATTTTACAGTGTAACATAAAATTTCGTAACATAACTTTAGACAAACGTAAATAAATTATAAATTAACAAAATGTCGTAAATAAAATATGACTTACATAACTAACAAAGCATCGATCGTAAACGTCATACATTGTACACTTAGGGTAATGAACAACTGTCCGTGCCGTTTTAGAGCGTGCTACATTCTTAAAGGGGCGTTCGTAATAACATTCTTAACTTCTGGAAACTTCTTTCCTAACTTATGAAGTGAATAATGATTTGTTTGTTAACTGAATCTTACTTAATTTTATCAATAGAAATGAGTTCTTAACATTTAAGTTAGATAGTACATTATATCTAACGAGTGCTTTGCTTTGTTTTCACTATGGCAGATATTTTTTATTTATATGCGAGTCCTTAGCGGATTCGACGTTGATGTTACGCAGGTAGGTGAAAAAGGTTATAGAAAACTTAAACTTGTGAAAGTATATACTGTATGCTGACAAATACACACCAGAAACAAAAACAAAGAGGCTGATGTGGAGTGTCGATCTTGGGCCCCAGTAAAGTACTTTGAAGTTTCACTGTTTTTACAAGTTTCACTGTTTCAACTTTTATACAGAAGTTATTGAACAACAATACAAGGAATGAGAGACGAAGAAACTTAAGGAGAGGCGCAGAGTAGTTTACGATAGTCGAAGCTTTTCTATATTAATTTAATAAAATTTTGTTAAAAATGGGGATTATTTTTTTCTATATTACCCTCATAGACAAAAGCTATCTATTTTAGGCTTTGTTACGATGGTCACCTTAAGTAACCTTGGCTTGCAGTTGACATATGCATAACGACAATAACAGTAACCTCAAGCGGGGCTGAGGTTACTATGATTGTCTTTATGCATATGTCAAATTTTATACAACACTCATACTCGAGTATCTCAAAAAGTATTGAATATATTTGGCATTAATTTTGTGAAAAAAATATACGAGATTAACGACACGATTGAGTATCCCGGCAATCAATTAGCAAAGATATCTTTGCTAATAGCCCACCTGAAGATGTAATACAACGAAACCTAGGTCGTGGTAAAGAAATTTAAAAAAGTAGAAATAATACTACATCACGTAGTCTCATTTAATTGTGATCTCAAAAAGTATTAGATATACCACAAAAGTAAATGAAAACTTTTTTTATAGAATATTTTACAGGTTTCTATTGTTATATCTAGTTTTGGTTTGAATTAGCAAAAAAACTTCAGGAAATAACGAAAAAACAACTTATTACTCAAAATAAAGTTATATTTTTATTTCAAACTTCATTCGTAAGATTAATAATTTTTAAGATGAAGTCTGTCAAATATTTTATATTTATACACACACTATTATTGTCTTTATACATATGTGAAATTTTACACAACACATGGCCCCCACAGACTATGAGTGCTTTTCGTAGTTTTGCCAAAATAAACCTCAGTTAATGAAACGAATATATTGGGATAGTCTTTATATAGTCTTTATATATTTTATATGGCCATGAGACTGTAATGTGTGGGAGTTTCAAGATATAAGCATCTTAGTATATGATCTAAAAATACCTCAAGTCTGAATTACCCATCATAATATATATGATGTAAATGAAAAAATTATTATGATATCCGATTCATAATACTTGTATCCTTTTAAAAAGCTGCACACTTAATAATAACTCCTTGTATATTTATAAAGATTGCATGGTCATACAATGGAACCAATCATATTATCAAATATTACTAGGAGATATATTGAATGTTAATCCTACTGAAAATTTTAGCTTTTTTCGAAAGATGGGGAAGGGGAGGTGAAGGGGAAGAGGAGGGAGAATTATTATTTTCTATATATTTTAGTTTTTATCAAAATTAAAAATTGATATTAAACTTAAAAATTAAAATTTAAAATTTTTGACGGTTTCAACTTCTACCACGTGTGAATTGAACACATGATTTTTTTTTTTTAGTGTTTAATAATTCGTGAGTCTAAAGTGAAAAGCGCTACGACCAATAAAATACATCAGAAAATAGGTTATACATGTTTTTAATTAAGTCCACTAAAAATCTGTTACAAAAAAATGTTTCATTAAAACTAATTTCCCAATGTTACCCTACTGAAAAAAATTGAAATGAATTTCTTTTTTATTTATTGATTTCAACAATCAAAACTAGTAAATGCATCAAACACTTGCTAAAAATGGATTATTAGCTCTTGGACCATGTAGTTATTTCATTATTTTGTCTAATTTCTTTAATGAAAATACTTATCTACAAAATAGACTATCTTTTACATCCTCTGATTACTGAATACATGTAACATAAAGAGTCGGCTGTATGTATCCAAACTACTATTAAGGTTTCGTTATCTGACATTGATATTTATAAGACAACCAAACGGTTTAGTAAAGTGGGCATAGTCCTTTATTTTAATTTCTTTCTCATCCTACAGCTATTAGTTAAAAATTATACAATATGAGCTAAATTAAGATATCTGAAATGTCAAATTATCTGAATGTAAATAATAATTGTGAATGACTGTAATTTAAAATGTTTACTAGGTTTTTTAAATGCAGTAACTTATATTTGATTTTTTCAAATGAAAATTTAAATTTTATGTATAGCTAATTATTACAAGCAGGAAATATTGATTTAGTAAACCTTTTGTTCTTCACACGCATTTAAAGTATTTTTATTTGAAATAACTTTATCTGAACACTTTTTAAGTATTTATTAAACCGAGTTGTTATTATACAAAACATTTATTTAGGCTATAAGTACAATTTGAAACCAATAACTTAATGCGGTTAATTTTTATTTTCATTTATCAATGCCAGAAAGACCAAAATACTACATCTGCCGTGACAATAACATAATATATGGCTTCGAAGTATGCAATTATGTTCCGGATTGTCCTGATGGGGAAGATGAAGCAGAAAATATTTGCGGTAATAAATATATGCTATTTTAAAACTAATAAATTTAATTTCAGCCAATTTATATTCACACTCACTATAATGCAAAAGTTGTATATGGTAATCATTTTAAAGGTACTCAAAATAATTAATAATACACCATGACCTAAAGCCAGGCCAAACCTTTCTCTTCTTTAATATTGGTATACGATTATCAGATTGATTCTTTGAGTCATTAATTTTCAATAAAGAAAATCATTTTGAATCAAATATGTTTCACAAGCAGACCTAGTAGAAACTTACAAATTTATCGTGTACAAATTGGACAAGATTATATTTTAAATTTTGTCTGAATATTGAAGTTTTTATTAATACATAGAGGTGAAACAATTCTTCTTTCTTAATTTAATTGTTAATGCCACTTTCATATTAAGCGAAATTCTTATAATAGAAATCATTTATTAAAATTTTGCTACACACATATTTTTTCAAGATACTTAACTATTTCAAAAATGTTGTCTTCTAATAATTATAATTGCGTTTTATTTCAAAAGAACCTGAATATTTAACCAATTACCCCATACTGTTGCTATGGATTTTTTGACAAACACTATGCTACCCAGTGACGTTATAACAAGAAGATATGTGTGCTCTTATAAAACCAAAAAAAAAAGTGACTCTCAATAGCAGTCACACAGGCTATATCAAAAAAGCTAGAAAAAAAAGGGACAGATATAATGAAGATGAAACAATTTTCTTGTCTTGTAAACATCACTTGTAAACAGCACTAATGACATGTCTGTTTAACTCCTCAAAAACTCACGTTGCTCATAAGCGACGCTTGCGCTCACACCATTTAAATGTATATATTTTTATAAAGATATAGACAATTATATATAGTGAGGAAAAGCACTAAATCATGAATTGATAGGCAGTTATTTTTGCCGCTATGATTTTTGCTCCCTGTGGGATGAAGACAGAATTGAAATGGCTCACCGAAAACATAATATTTTATTGGGTTTTTTTCTTATGGAAACGGGGAATTTTTCATCTTCTTCATTATTTTTACACTCATAACTACATTGTATTCTTCTCTATCCATGTAAAAAATTTCATTAGAATAAAATCAATACTTCCTGTGTTATACATTATTTTATTGACAGTGCGAGCACCGATGTTAACTAGAAATGCTCTGGATATTTAAGGGATTTATATAACATCATTGTTACTACCATAGAAATAGCAATGAGCCAATATAGTAATTTCCAAAAATTATTATAATTATTATAAATTATTATAGATTAATAAATAATAAACAAAGTTATCATCTATAAAAGCAAATTTTATCATAATGACTTTGGCTGTAGCGGTTTAAAGTTTTAAAATAGGAAATAAATGCAGAAATTGTAACAATGCTTAATTAAAATATCAAACTGACAGCTTGTGTTTGTATTTAAGTAAATTTAAAATTTTTGTTTTCAAAAACTACACAATCTTCATTATTCATATCTTTTTCAGCTATGTGTAGCCAATTATAACAATTACCTGCTCACCATTTTAGCAATACAAATTAAATAACTTTACAGTTTAAAATGCGACTCTGAAACTAATAAGCATCATAATCAATTGCTTAATTATGATGCACGTTAGCATTCTGCATAAATTTAATAAGATTAAAAAGTACTATTAAAAAGAAAATATTTTTTGATGTCTTAATTAATAATCCAAATGATATACCACCAGACTACATTAAATATAAGCAAAATTAAGATACCTAAAATGTCAGTTTTCAGATATGTGTATTTTTTACAGTGTTCTCCCTCAAAATTATGTTTAACGGACAAATTAACTAAATGAAACTTTAAGACTTGTAAAAAATTTCCAATACAAACATCCGATATTTGAAAAATAATGCACACTATTTACTCATTAAAATTTTTGATTTTTACCCTTTACAGTTTTTCTATGTATTTCTCCTGCTTTACGAAAACCAATTCCCAATGCCTTAGAAGATTTTTTTCAAAAATATCAGAAATTAAAACACATCCTCTATCCTCAAGTACAATTCTGCAACTGCCCGAAGAACAAAACACATCCTCTATCCTCAAATACAATACTGCACCATTTAATTGTATATATTTTTATAAACATATAGACAAAGTTCTGACTGAGTTGAGAACATTCTGACTCATAGACAAAATTCTGACTGAGTTGACAATATTCTGACTCATAGACAAAGTTCTGACAGAGTTGAGAACATTCTAACTCATGGACAAAGTTCTGACTGAGTTGAGAACGTTCTGACTCATAGACAAAGTTCTGACTGAGTTGACAACATTCTTTCTGCTATATTGACAATTTGTGCATTATTTATTAAAAGTATCTGATATTTTTATACTACTTATAATGTCTCCATTATAGAGCGGAGAAATTTTTCTCATTGGACGACAATAATATCATCCATTTAAATGAAAATTATATTGAATTTTATTTTTTAATCTTCAATTCCATTTATGCCAAGGTTATGTACCGAAACCATTCTACTGTTCGGATGGACTGACAATTCCTTCTTACAAGGTATGTAATGGCCTTCAGGATTGTTCAGACAACTCGGACGAAAAGCCAGATATTTGTCGTAAGTATTATGGTCATTTATAATCTATAATTGTTTTAACAATGTTTCAAAATAATATTTAATCCAAGATAATATTGATGAGCATATTTATGTTGCAGTGAAATATTTATTTGAACGTACAGCATTTAAGATTAGTTTTAGTTTAAGAATATCCCCATTGCAATACTGCCGGTTTCTAATAAATAAAATAGGCAAAATATATTATCTAAGCACTGACTGAAATAAAACTATAATTAATTAATTTCAGCATTTATTAATGTTAAAAATTTATTGTTAAAATTTCTGATGTAAGAATGGACCCCAGTTGTTAGATTTAAAATTTAATCAGCAAATGGATATTAGCATTTCTCACTTTTCGAGAACAGAAAAAGAAACATTTCTTATTTGTATATAAAATTTAATAATGTGAAAACAAAAATAATTCTTGATAAACTCCATTCACAACCTCTGGAATAGAAACAGGAGAATAATTAACATTCATATTTTCTTCATATGGCACCATCAGATAAAAAAAAATTGAACAAAGTTTTAAAAAAGGGTAAAAGAAAATTTTAAAATGGAAAATGATATAAAAGTGACTAATTTATTCTTATTTACGAGGGGAAATAAATCAAAATGTTCGAAGAATGGAAAGGAAGGAGGCTAAGAAACATTGTTTTATTTTTCTAATTCGATATATTCACCCTTAACGCTAATATATTTTTTAGATTAACTTACGAATGCCATCGAAAAATTAAGTTTTATCTTTTCCCTTCAGAATAGCCCGAAATCACAGACTTCATTGCAGGCAATTTTTTTTCCACGAAGGTGAATGAAGGTTTCATTTCGTGGAAACAAGTAATAATCGCAGAGGGCACAGTCTGAACGATGGAATGAGTGGTTCAACATTTGGAAATCACAACTTGTGTAGTGCAGCCATTGTAATAAGGCTCTTGTGACAAGTGCGTTGTCAGACATTTAAGGCTCTTGTGACAAGAGCATTGTTAAACATTTTCCCATGTAGTTTCTCTTAATCTCTTTATTAGACCAGCATAGTACTCCCCCATTGTTGGAACACCCTTATCTATATAATCAATGAGCTGGATACTCTCTGTGTCTCAAAAAGCAATTGCCATTATTTTGCTAACCAATTTTGGCACAAATAAGGTCATTAAAAATATTCAAAATAGTTGAAGGTAATACTCCAATAATTTCTGGAAGCTCCTTCTACTTTAAACGGGCATCTTCCAATATCAATATAACAACCGTCTTGAGTGTGAGTCATCTTCGATTGACTCTCTGCCTTGCTTGACGAAATTATTCCTTTATCATAGTGTTATATGTTATCACAGTGACTGAAAATGGTTTTCCTTGTTCTGAAAAATATTCAAAATAGTTGAAGAAGAAAAATATTCAACGTATTTGAGAAACTCGATGACACAAGATTAGATTTGTTTCCATATTCCATGTATTCTTCTAGATTTTACTGTACCCTGAAACTCTATTATATTGTGATAATGATTCCCTAATTACAGCCTACACAAACGAGTAACCCCCACTCCTTGCTATCACTCGTACACTACTCCTCAAGAAGTTCTGCATGCTGACAAACATTGTATAGAATAAACATTGTCTGTAAATAATTATTGAAGTCTGAATTGACAGGTCAGAACTGAAGTCTTCTTGTACTGCACTGTAAGAAGTTCTACTTCAGAAAATTTAAGTGAGCAAGATAAGAATCAGCAGGACAGAACATAAAAGCAAGACAATGAATAAAAAAAAGCAGAAAATAACCTTGCGATAATTAGAACTGATAAAATATCACTGAAATGAATAAATGTATATAGAGGTAGAGGACAAACACGTTAAGAATAAACAAACCATTACAGTATAAAATAATATTACAAAAATATAAATTTAAGTAGCCTCCATTATTATTACTCATCACTATATTTTATATGTCACATTCATTTTATTTTAATGATTGTTTCCTATATAGATGCGCCTGGATCAATTGTATGCAGCAATGGAGTCCGCCTTCCAGAAATAAAAATATGTGACAGTTACTGGGATTGCCCAGACGGATCTGATGAGGTGGATGATATATGCAGTAAGTTATCAAATACGATATATGCAGTAAGTTATCAAATGAGAAATTTTGAATGTAACAAAAATAATAACTTATTTAGAAAATGATCATCTATATCTTAACAATCAAGCACAGAAAATACAACAATAATCACTTTGTGTGGTATGCTAAGAAACAATTTAAATTTCTCAGGATGCACAAGTATAAATCACATTTTTGGCATCGTATTTCGGTAAAGGAGAAACAGCTTTCTAGCCTATATTTCCTACACCTTGATAGATCATCAAAAATAGGGAAGAAGCCAGATTAATAACATAACCTTTATCAAAGCATGGCGATATTACCAGTCTGTGTTTCTTCAATGGCATTTGAAATAATGAGGAACCCCATTGCTCGTCGTCTGTTGGTCTTTGGAAGGTAACTTTAAAGCAATTCATAAGACCGTCAGCAAGATCAACCCTGAACTACAGCAAATCTTCAGCATTGACTTCATTTACCTCACTGCAATCTCTTGTTGCCTCCAAGCGTTTACAACCACAAGGTCTAAATAGTAGATTAAAGAAGGTCTAATAGAAGATTCTGTAATATTCAATGAGCTGGCCTAGGACGTTTACGCCACCCATATTTAAAAAAATTAAGCAGATATTTAGAGAAGCATTATTAGCCAGACATAGAATAAAGGATGGTCCTTCACATGAGATTTGTCAGTATAAAATAATAAAAAATAATAGATTTTGAAATCTAACATTAAGCTATTGCTAGTTGTAAATACATAATTTTTCAGTCCCAGAGGTCTGGATTTATTTTTAACCAGTACTCACAGTTTACACTTACCCGTGAAGGGAATAATTTGTTCATCTATTGAGTAGTTGCCAGGAATTCTTTCAATTGATCTACAAGTGTTCTTGACATATCACGCATTGGCTGTATTTTCCAAAGTGGATTAAAACTTCCAGAGGATGGCTCATCTAAATCTATGACATGTAAGTTATTTCTTGGTTGGAAAAAGCAATCTCTTGGCATCTGATTGGCTATTTTTTCTAATCTTATTCTACCGCACCAATACATTTAAATATGAGGGTGTAGAATGCAGCCCATTAACATCAATGTGCCAAACAACTTACATATCTCTCAACTGTTTGTATTTATAATGACTCCATTTTTACTTAAGCAATATAAATTGATGCTTCTAGCAAGATTATCAAAGACTTCATTTTTTAAATATTCATTAAGGTGTTGTAATATAGTCTTCGCTTCTTTTGTTTGTGGGCGAGAGGCAAAATCATGAGCCACATCAGCTAAAGTAATAATTTTCCAAATTCTTAGTCTTTTCTTTTGTTTTCTACAGTGGCGACTGCTTCCCATAGTTTTTTTAAAGGTAGGTGATATGTTACCTTGATTTTTTCATCGTAACTGGGCTGGTGGGACACTTACATCCGGACCACTATTGCTGTCATTGCTACTATGTGCATCTTGACCAGGTTCATTTTTCCGAGCAATCCAGGAATATTGTCTCTGTTGTTGTATGGTCAACTAAGTTTTCTGTATATTTTCAATATAAAGATCTCACTGGCCCCTAATCAGAATAGTTGTTGGCAAATATTGAATTTCAATCAAAATAATCATATTTTGTTACTAAGACATGGATTATAGTGAAAATATTTTGGAAAATAATTTACAAGGTTAATGCTGGTTATTTTAATACAGAATAAAGTAGGTTATTTAAATAAAACCAAATGCAAACAAGTCATCTTAAATACATACATATACACACACAAACACACACACACACACACACACATATATATATATATATATATATATATGTATATGTTTATATATATAGATATATACATATATCAATATATATATATATATATATATATATATATATATGTGTGTGTGTGTGTGTGTGTGTGTTACATACACACACATATGTATGTATTTAAGTTAACTTGTTTGGATCTGAGCTTGATGCGTCTTTTGATGATACTGGTTTGGAATATGTACCTGATATGGAAGAAATTGAGTAAATACTTAAATTCTTCATGACTCGGGTAAAAGTTATAATTTAAATGACAGAATTCAAGAAAAAAAGTAATGGAAGTAACAGAAAAAAATGACAAGAATTGAAAAGAAATGTATGACAACTAAAGAGTACTGAGGTGGAAAATATATAAATACTAAAGAAAACATTGTACTTGCTAAATTTTTTTCTCTAATAACTTGAACTCGAGTCAAAATAAATACTATACAAAAATGAATATTGATTAACAAAAAAATCCTATTTTCCTTGGTGAAAGTGAAAAATGTAGCTCACAGAGTTACAGAATCAATTACATCTAGATTATTTTAGACCTTGTAAAGGAAAGAACATATTAGTGTGCAAATCATTCCTCAAAAATGTTTTTAGATATCTGATGGACGATTAACAAGGCTTTTAAATCAAAAATCAATGACTACTCTTCTTGCCATAGACAAAAGGGACAGGCAAACATCCATAAAAAGGATGAGATGGAAAAAT